>CM060899.1:68532500-70932500 GCA_030762935.1 Hymenopus coronatus
GGTAAATAAGTAAAATTAAAATGGTTAAAATCATTTCTGAATTTGTAATTATTAATGTTGTGTATGTTATTTATTCGTATACGGAGTTAATGGAAATTTTGTATTTGCAGGAATAATAAATTTAATATTAATTACAATTCATTTAACGCAAGATTTAATTCATCAAATTAATGTACATAAACCTAAGAGATGCTTAAAAGTTGCTAAAAAATCATGTGAACTATTTCTAAAAAGCCAACCTGGAATAATACTTGGGATTGAGCAGTTCAAGAAAACTGAAACACGTGTCTCACATGAAGTGTAAGATTTAACAACGTAGAATATAGGGAGTTTGGTGATGTAGTCGGTAGGCGGTACTTAATTTCGTTACACATACACACACTGCGCCTAAAGTCAGTCTCATTACAGAGATGGTAGCAAAGCGCTAGGCCTATTACCAGTATAGCGAGTCACGGTAAAGTTCAGCTCTTTACCGTAAGACAGAAACAAGTTTGGCCTACAACGTAATACTCTGAAAGTTCTCAAATGTAATCTGTCTCAGTCATAACGCTCGTGCTTAGATGTTAAATAGCATCTTTGCAGCATCTTCCAAGGGAAAAAATCTGATATGTTCCATTCACATGACTTTCTCTACAACTCTGCAACAAATTATTGCTAAAAAGCTTATGCTTCTATTTCCCTCATGCAAATTGTGGAGTTCACCGTTTTTGAGATATTTCTTGTTATTGGTTTCAGCTTTAAAAGACTTATACTTTTCTCATATACAAACCATACAAACAAAGGAACCTCAGTGACATAGAAACCAGCTTTTGACTATCACTTTAACCTATGGCACTCTCTTATTTTGCTTCTGGTTACAAGGAAGTAAGAAATAAGACGATTTCTGCTAATTGTTTGTCCAATAGCGTAAAGTAAATGGAACAATAAGCTTTTTAACAATAATCTGTAGTAGAGAGGTAGCGAAAGTCACGTGAATGGAACACACAAGATTTTTTGTCATAAAAATATATTTTCTTGTTTAAAAATTGAAAACGTGTGCATAAATACATCGGACAGTAAAACCTAGAGCAATTGTTATTCATTGTACACTTGTAAACATTTACAGCAAATTCTATTTGTTTAACAGAAAAACTGCTCCATGAGGAACGTTTTATTTGAAGAAATATGCAGAAAATATCCGTAGCAAGTAAACAAGCAAAGATTTCAATGCACGGACCACATTAAAATGCATCAGCTTTTCCTTTTTTCTCTTCTGCTGCAGTCTTTTCTGACCTTTTTTTCTTGCATTGCTCCTTTTCCTCTGCACAACTTCGTTTTTACCTTCTTTACACGTACTATGTACATAGTGAAGAGAGAAGGTATTGTATTGCACCCAAAAATTCGATACCGAGATTTCAACGGAAATACAAGTTTTGAGACTCTCTGAAACCCCCCCCCCCAAAAAAGTATTTTTAAAAAAATGTCCGTGTGTGCATCTGTCTGTCCGTGTGTATGTGTGTGTGTCTGTGAGCACCATAGCTCAAAAACGAATACACCGCTGAATACCAAACTTGGTATTTAAGTTTATCTTTCAAAGACGCGATACGAAGATTTTACAGAAAATCTAGCCTTTACATGGAACTTTTTTTGAAATTTTTGAATTTCTCAAAACTAGCTCTAACGATTTTGATTAAAATATCGTATATTAAAGATATTTAGCTGACAAATAAAATGTATATCTTGAATTTTATGGGAATAGCCTCTGAAGACTACTTTATCCTGGATGAATTTTGCGGAATTTTGCATAACTGGTAATCCGTAAGAGATAGACAAAAACTTACTACACAAAAAATGTAGATCAAGATAAAACACACAATTTGTGTCATATACATTTTTTCGTGGAATTGGTCGTTTTTTAAATATCCCACATTTTTAGTTTCAGTTTTGAAAAACATAATCTTCTCATACGGGAATTTGTCAACTCCTGTCCATATGAAAGGAAACTAAGTCACTTTAACGTATGGTACTCTCTTATTTCGCTTCTACTTACAAGGAAGCATGAAATAACATTAATCTGCTATTTTTTCTCGATTAGCATGAAATAAATACACGAAAAAGCTTTTTAATAATTTGTTACACAGATGTAGAGAAAATCATGTGAATGGAATAGATTTTTGGTCACCTTTAACCATTTATCTTCCTTAGATCGACTATTTGATAGGTTGTATTTCAGGGTCCTAAAGACGAAAGAACGAGGTTAAATTTCTATGGACTTGGCTGTACAGCTCGTATAAAGGCTGGCCACCTGGGAACAGAGAAACGAGGCAAAAGCATTAGCGTCTATTCTCTTTGCTCCGTATTGTCCTGCTACACACAAGTTTAATCTAATTTCAGTTGTATAGGTCCTCTAGTTTCGTAAAAGAATAAGATGAACTGTGGAATTATGCAAGGATTACGTTTCGCTATGGTCCCAGATCGTCTATACCAAACTCTCTTCCTCTTTATCGTCCAATGCAAAGAGCAGACCATCAGTATAGCCACGCAACCAAAAGGTTACCTTTAAGGATACACCCTTCTGTGAAATTTGGAAAATCCACAGTAACACGTGTTACTGAAATATATATCACCTATAAGCAGTCCTCGGATTTTGGGTTATATGCCGTATTATGTACATAGTGTATAGAGAAGGTAGAGTAATGCACCCAAAAATTCCATACCGAGATTTCACCGCAAATATGTATTTTAGGGTCCTCTGTATAAAAAAAAAAAAAACATATTTAGAAAAAGATCCGTGTGTGTCCATGAACATGATAGCCCAAACTTGGTATTTAAATTTAGCACTTTCCACCCCCAAATAGCCTTTATAAGAAAAGCTCATTGTAATCGGGGCATATTTGAAATATTTTATCAGTTTTTTACTTTCTCTGCACGTACTTCGTACACAGTTCATAGAGAAGGTTTTGCATTCTACTCAAAAATTCGATATCGAGATTTCACCGCAAATATATGTTTTCAGAAAAAGGTCCATGTGTGTGTGTGGACAGCTTAGCTCAAAACCATAAAGACAGTTTAACACCAAACTTGGTATTTAAGATTGGTATCTTCTAAAGATGCGACACGAAGATTTTCAAGAAAATCCCCCCACCCGCAACTACCCTTTACGTGGAAATTGTTTCAAAAAATGTGATTTTCTTAAAAATGGCTCCAATAATTTTGATTAAAATATCGTATATTAAATATATTTAATTACCTGACAAATAAAATGTATATCTTGAATTTTTTGGGAATAGCCTCTGAAGACCACTATTCCGGAACAATTTTACGGAATTTTGCTAAACCGTAAGAGATGGACAAAAACTTACCACACAAGAAAATGTAGAGCACTTTAAATATACACAGTTTATGTTATATATTTTTTTTCGTGGAGTTGATCGTTTTTCAGATATTCCTTGTTTTTGGTTTCAGCTTGGAACAACTTATACTTTTCTCATACAGGAATTTGTCAATTCCTGTCCATTCAAAAAAAGGCAATTCAGTCACATAGCAACCAGCTTTTTGCTATCACTTTATCCTATGGTACTCCCTTATTTCAATTTTACTTACAAGGAAACAAATAATAAGGTCATTTCTGCTAATTTTTGTCGACTAGCATAAGACCGTAAAACCCACAGATTTTTTAGCTGAACTAGCTTTCATAATACACATTATGTCACCAGGCAGATATGCATGCTCAATATGCGAGTGAAAGGGAAATATGAAAAGAGTAGGTGTAGCGACCTGGCAACACAGAGTACGATAACGCATCTGATTCACTGCAGAGTAGAGCTCTTCCCATTTAAAAAATATTATTGGTATTTAAGTTTAGTATCCCCAAGTGGGAGACCTGTACCGGCGTGGGGATTTATCCCCCGCTGGGAGACCTGGACCGGAGTGCACTCAGCATCGTGAGGTCCCTGGGGGGCCAAGTGGTGGAGAAGTAGCGGGTCCAGGTCGTGAGGACCGCATTAACTGGCCGGGTGGATCGAAGCGCTGACCACGTCTCACCCCCAATACTGCACCTCAACCATGACATCTGTAATGGGTCGGGATGGGGGACGCAGCGGCCGGGCGGTAGACTAAGGCTCTTAGTGAGCTGTGCCACGGAGTCAAGTTAGTATCCACCAAGGATAGGATATGAAGAACTTCAGAAAATCCTCCCCTCCTCATGGGAAAGCTTTTAGAAATGTTGATTAAAATGTCGTGTATTAAAGATGTTAAACGGTAAATGAACTGTATTTCCTGAACTTCTTTAAATTAAGTCGTCTTAATATTGAATGACGTTTGTATAAGTGGTAAACCGAAATAGACAAACATCTTCTATACAAAAATGCATATCTCGTAAGAAAGCATTTTGTAGAGCTTGCCATGCAAGAGCTATTCCCTGTTATTGGTTATAACTTTTAAATGCTTTTCTGAAACAGCTTTTTTTCCTATTCCTTTCGTATCTCTTTTATTTTACTCCTGGCCTTGGAAAGAGTAGAGTTTCAGTGACAATTGCATAGGAAGAATTTTAAAAGATTTGCCTATTAATTTATCCTAGTGTATTCCCTTTTTACCTTCTCTTCCCGTACTATGTACACGTACTATAGAGGAAGTATTGTATTGCACCCAAAAATTCGATACCGAGATTTCACCGGAAATATATGTTTTAGTTCCCCCTGAATCCCCCCCCCCAAAAAAAATAATTTTTAGCAAAATATTTGTAAGTGTGTGTGTGTGTGTGTGTCTGCAGTATAGCTAAAAAACTAAAAAACTTAGTATTTAAGTTCAACATCTTATGTTGCTTCGGTAGCTCAGTGGTTAGAGTACTTAACACGCAGACAAGGAGATCCGTGGTTTAAATCCCGGCTAAGGGACCTACTTTTTTGGTCTGAAATTACCTATTTAGATATTTCTAAAGTGAAACTAAAAAATCTGATGTGTTCCATTCACATGACCTTCTCTATATCTCTGCACCAAAGTATTGTTAAAAAGCTTATGCTTTTATTTACTCCATGCTAATCGAGAAAAAATTAGCAGAAAATAATCTTATTACTTGCTCCCTTGTAAGTAGAAGCGAAATAAGGGACTACCATAGGTTAAAGCGATAGGCAGAAGCTGGTTGCTATGCGTCTGAAGTTCCTTTGTTTGTATGTATGGAGTGCAGTTGACAAATTCCTGTATGATTTTCAAAGCTGAAACAAACAAAACTTAAATACATATGTTAAAAGCGACCAATTACACGAAAAAAATGTATATAGCATAAATTGTGTTTTAACGTGCTCTACATTTTTTGTATGACAAGTTTTTGTCCATCTCTTACGGTTTAGCAGTTATGCAAAATTCCGTAAAATTCATCCCGAATGAATTTGTCTTCAGAGGCTATTCCCAGAAAATTCAAGAAATACATTTTATTTTTCAGGTAAATGTCTTTAGTATACGAAATTTTAATCAAAATCGTTAGTGCCAGTTTTGAGAAAATAAAAATTTTGGAATAAAGTACCATGTAAAGGGTAGTTTGTTGTGGGGGGATTTTTCTCAAAGTATTTATGTCGCATCCCTGGAAGATACTAAACTTAAATACCAAGTTTGGTATTTTCCCGACTTTTCGTTTTTGAGTTACGTTCACAGAGACACAGATACTCACAGATGGACCTTTTTCTGAAAATACATTTTTTGGATACAGGCGGATCCAAAATGTGTATTTCCGGCAAATTTCGGTATCGAATTTTTGGGTAGAATGCAACACTTTCTCTGTACACTATGTACGTAGTACGTATAGAGTAAGTAAAAATATTTGGAGTATCATTAACACAGAGATAGAGTATTTCAATGCAGTGTTCAATTCACATGTCGTGTATTTGATATTGACCAATTACGTTTAGTATTGGCTTGAATATCGAATCAGAGAAGGGATTTCATCGGATAAGATGTTACTGAACTGTATTAGTAACAGTATCCGATGATTAATAGGTTACGTCGTCTATCTCAACAGCAGTATCTAACATTAGTCTGACTAAGACACAAGTATTATTATTAACAGAAGATTTAAAATCTCTATACACCACCACTTCTTAAATTTGTATGACTTTCTATCTAAAACCATTTAAAACAGTACACTTAAATGTATACGTGATATACAGGAGTGTTAATGAACTACACCGAAATAATTTGCGAGATTGTGCACGTGACTGATAATAGTAATTTGAGATCGGCGAAGCATGGTCCCCGGATAAACATAACGAAACTACATAGCGTTAAACGTGTGAGTTTCAGGTGCTGATAAGTCGGTGTTAAAGCAAACCAGGTTGAAAAAATCTGAAGTGTTACACTCACATGACCCTCTCTAGCTGTTCTACAAACTACATACATAAGATTCTTCTTCTTTCTGCACCTTGCTAATCGAGGTGCTCATTAGCACAATGGTCTTATTATTTAATTCCGTGTAAGTAGGAACAAAATAAGGGAATACACTAGGCTAAACCAATAGTCATATTTTAAAAGCTGTCGTTATGCTATTGTCATTACTAATCGCTTCTTTTCTTGGCCAGGAGTAGAACAAAAGAAAAACGGACACTACCGTCTGAAAAGTATAAGTACTTCGCAACTGAAACTAATAACAATGAATACCTCGAAAACGCTAAGCTCCACGAGAAAAATGTATATAACATAACTTGTGTATTTTAACAAGACCTAAATGTTTTGTACAATAAGTTTTGGTCTATCTCGTACGGTTTACTAGTTATGCCAAATTAAGAAAAATTCATCCAGAATAAATAGGTCTTTAGAAGCTATTCCCAGATAATTTAAGATAAACATTTTATTTGTCAGGTAAATACTTTTAATATACGATATTTTAATGAAACTCGTTAGAGCCGTTTTTTATAAAATCAAAATTTTCGAAAAAAGTTCCATGTAAAGGGTAGTTTGGGGTGGGGGGATTTTTCTCAAAATCTTCGTGTCGTATCTCCGGAAGATGCCCAACTTAAACGCCAAGTTTGGTATTTTACCGACTTTTCGGTTTTGAGTTATCGTGTTCACAGACACACGGACACACATGGACCTTTCTCTGAAAATGCTTTATTTGTATACAGGGGACCATAAAACATATATTTCTTGTGTAATATCGGTATCATTTTTTTTGGTGGAGTGCAATACCTTCTCTATACAATATGTACATGGCTCGTATAGAGAAAGTAAAAATCCAATTGGATATTTTACATTTTAATGACTTTCTCTGCCTTTTTTACCAGGAACTATTCTTACCCAGCGTATTCTTGTATCTGCTTCTAGCTAATCAAGCTAATAATTAACAGATATGGTTTTATTACTTAGTTCCTCATAGGCACACCAAGCTAAGATCATAGTCAAATCTGTTACGGGTTGGTCGCTATATTAAAATTCCGTTCTCAACACATAATCAGTTTTCAGAAAAACAAAAATATATATAAAATATATTGAGAATAGTTCAAGGTTTTCAAAGCAAAACTAATAAGAAGAAATTCTCAGAAATGATTAACTTCAAAAAATGTATTAACTATTATTTAACTAGATATACATTTTTACTTTTTCTACATAGTACAAGCGTAGAGAAGGTATTGCAGTCCACTCACAAAGTTGGTACAGAGATTTCCTGAAAAGACACGTTTTAGGGTCTCCTTTATCCAAAAAATACATTATTAGAAAAAGGTAAGTAAACTGTAGGTCAAAGACGAAAATCGATAAACCAACTTGGTATTTAGGTTTATTATTTTCCAGGGGTGCCACACAAAGATTCTGAGGAAAATACTCCCACACCAAAATGCCCTTTACATAGAAACGTTTCGAAAAATGTGACGTCATCAAAATGTCTACCGATTTTTTATTAAAATACCGTATATTAAAGATATGTACATGACAAATAAAATGTGTATCTTAAATTTTCTGGCAATAGACTCTTAATACCTCTTCATTCTGGATAATATTTATATAACTGGTAAACCGTAGTGGTTTACTTACTGCAAAAATGTAGTTCTCGTTAAGACAGAAAATGTATGTCATACAAACCTTTTTTCCCGAAATAGATTATTCCTTAGATACAGTTTCTTATTGATTTACCTGAGTTTTTGGGTAACTACCGGTAAATTTTCTGATTTACTAATCATATTAAGAAGTAACTGTTTGATTGTGTTGCTTTATGAATTATAACGATCCATATAATGTCACTGGTTTAGTATTTGTTACTTCATTATGTTGGCACTATAAATAATGTAGTAATTTTATAATAATTACTTCATGTCAGGTATACCAACTACAAGAAGAACCTATGAAAACCTCAATACGTTCATATCAAAATTATAAATCCTAAGGTAAAGGGTATTATTATAGTAAACATTTGTTCTACCAATCATGAGCCTATAAAAGGTGTGTTAACATTTGAAAGTCGATTACGTATTTCAAAGGTGAAATGTTGCATACTGCTACAACACTGAAAGAATTGTGTGGTCCTGCTTTCCGCGCAGTTGTCGGACAGAGCATAGGAAGTTATTCGTTGGAGCATAGAGCAAATTTGGTCTTCTCTGTGCGTCACTAAAGGGCAACCAGGTGGTGGCGCCTGATCTATTTGCAGTAACTAATGAAGGTAAAATATAGTTTACAAAAGCAAACGTTCCCCCTAATGGATCGGCAACTTCTCCGACTTAGATGAGGTCAAAGCTTGCAAACTTCTCAGGCGAACAGTCTAGGTTCTAGAAATATGTTTAATAAAGCTACACTGCGGTAATGCTTGCTGGAGTATTCCTTCCTTGTGGAACCGCACGTTCCATTCCCGCTTCAGGGAAGAGCTCCTGTGATTTTGAGAGAAAAACTAGACAAATACTGGAAAACAGAAAACAAAAATCTAAGGTGTTACATTCACATGACTTGCTCTACACTTCTGCAAGAAATTATTTTTAAAACGTTTACGCTTCTATTTAATTAATGCCAATCAAGAAAAAAAATTAGCAGAAATAGCTTTATTTCTTGCTTCTTTGAAAGTAGAAGCGAAATAAGGTAGCACCATAGTTTAAAGTGATAGCCAAAAGCTGGTTGCTATGTGACTAAAATTTTGTTTGTATGGACAGGAGTTGACAAATTCCTGTATGAGAAAACGAAAAGTTTTTCATAGTTGAAACAAAAAACAAGGAATATCTCAAAGACAATTAACTACACGAAAAAAGTATATATCATAAATTGTGTGTTTTAAAGTACTCTACATTTGTTCTCAGGTAAGTTTTTGTCCATCTCTTACGGTTTAGCAGTTTTGTAAAATTCCGTAAAATTGACCCAGAATAAAGTAGTCTTCGGAGGCCATTCCCAGAAAGTTCAAAATATACATTTTATTTGTCAGGTAAATAACTTTAATATACGAAATTTTAATCAAAATCGTTAGCCATTTTTGAGAAAATAAAAACTTTCGAAATAAGTACCATGTAAAGGGTAGTTTGGGTTGGAGTAATTTTGCTCAAAATCTTCGTGTCGCATCCCTGGAAGATATTAAACTTATGTACCAAGTTTGGTATTTTACCGACTTTTCGTTTTTGGGTTATCGTGTTCACAGACACGCGGACACACGGACTTTTTTCTGAACATTTTTTTAGATAAAGGGGACCCTAAAACATATATTTCAGGTGAAATCTTGGTATTGCATTTTTGTTGGAGTGCAATACCTTCTCTATACACTATGTAGATATTGCGTATAGAGAAAGTAGAAATAGGTTACAATCATACTATCACCATTCAAAGATTCCCCTGAATAGTCTGCAACTTCTCCAACAGCTGTGATACATGCTTGCGGATGTTTCGGGCGAACAGCTGGGGATGTACAGATATGTTTAACAAAGCTACACTCCCGGTTTGCTTGTGGAACTGGACATTCGAGTCCCGCCTCAGGAAAGAGACTCATGGAAACCAGGATAAAGGCTGTAACACGGAGAAAAAGCTAGAGCGCTGCATTCATAATACTTTATCCAGCCCTTTTCTAAAAGATTCTTACAAAAGCCTATTATTCTTTCTATTACTTTAGCCATATAGAACACTGAAGAATAAAAGCCACATTCTTAAAAATCTGATATGTTCCATTCACATGACTTTCTCTACAACTCTGTAAAAATTATTGTTACTAAGCCTACCTTTTGTTAATGTCATGCTAATCGAGAAATATTAGCAGAAATGGTCTTATTTCTTGCTTTATTGTAAATAGAAGCGAAATAAGGGAGTACCATAGGTTAAAGTGAAATCCAAAAGCTGGTTGCTATGTGACTGAAGTTCCTTTGTTTTTAATGGACAGGAGTTGACAAATTCTTATATGAGAATAAAAATAAAATCAAGGAATATCTAAAAAAAAAACTCCAGGAAAAAAATGTATATATCATAAATGTTTTTGTTTTAACGTGCTCTACATTTTTGTGTGGTAAATTTCTGTGTATCTTTTATATTTTACCAGCTATGCAAAACTCTTAAAATTCATCCAGTGTTCAGAGGCTATTCCCAGAAAATTCAAGATATAAAACTTATCTGTCGTGTAAATATCTTTGATATACGATACTTTAATCAGAATGGTGAGGGTCATTTTTGAGAAAATCAAAATTTTTGAAAACAGTTCCATATAAAGGATGGTTTGGGTTGGGGGATTATCCTAAGAATTCTCGTGTCGCATCTTTGGAAGATATCAAATTTAAACACCAAGTTTGGTATTTAACGGCATTCACACATTCACTTACACGCACACACATTTACCTTTTCCAAAAATGCTTTTTTGTTGGATTCAGGGGGACCCAAAATATGTATTTCCAGTAAATTCTGGGTATTCAATTTTTGGGTGCATTACAATACCTTTTCTATACACTATACATATAGTGCGTGTAGATAAAGTAAAAAGATGACCGTCGAAATCGATAACGCTACATAGTTTTTATCCAAAATAGATTGCATGCGTTAAGTCTGTTTACGATTTTGGGTCTCAGTAAGATGATCTGCCTATGCTACTTATTTAATCTCATTCTGAATTAAGTGGGCTTAAATTAAAATGAAGGCTAAAAGGATCCATGTAAGAACCAGTTTGAAGTAATGGAGTGTTACCAAAAAACCTTTATGCGAGAGCTTGGAATATTCGAAGGTCTTTTTTTTTTGTTAACTCCGATAACCTATAAATAAAAGACAAGTTCATGGAAAACAATCATTTTATTGCTAAAAATTTCGTACGGTTATGGATACTTTTCAATATAATCTCTGAAAAGATTGACACAGTTATCGTACCTGTGCAAAAGCCTTGCAATACCCGCTTAAGAAAACATTGCGTCAATGATTTCAAATGAGCATTGACGTTGTTTTGAAGATCTTCGTTGGTTTGAAAGTGCTGCCTTCCTAGCCACGTCTTCAGTTCAGGGAAAAACAAAGTCAGGTGCCAGATCAGGACTGTACGGCGGATGATCAAAAATGTCCCATTGAAATTGTTCAAGAAGCCGATGGGTTGTGCCAGCAGTGTGTGGACGAGCGTTGTCATGGATCAACACAATTCCTGAAGTCAGCAATTCTTAGCTCATTCTCCGATGAATTTCTGCTGGCAGAAACCGAATTACCCTTCGTAATTCACACATGGCGGGAGCAACAATGAGGGCAGCCATGTTTACGTGGCTATAGTGCAACGTAGACTGATGCCTGGAAGTCGGCAATGCCTGAGTGTGTAGTGCGAGAGTTGCGCAGTAGCCTACAGCGCATAGCCGCTTTCTGCCGCTCGCGGAACTTCTATACTGAACCCCCACCGTGTAATCCTTTCACAGTACAGTTCGGGTGGTTTCGGGTAAGGTTGGCTATGCTGCCTTTGCAGCGTTGCCAGAGTAACTAGTAAACCACACCAGTGATTACAAATGCTTCTATGGTGTGTTTACAGTGTACAAAGTAAATGAATGCCGATAAATATTTAAACTAATTCGTTATTATTAATGTTAATTTAAAATAACAGTGATACTGTAACGCATGTAGCAAACATTACGTATTTACGACAGTATAGAACAAATTAATGCAAAATAGCTTGTTACAATGAGAGAAAGGTATAACAGAGTGATTTTCACCAGTTTAGAATTTTAATGGCTCAATTACATCAAAGTCTCCGTCGCCATCATTCTGGAAAGGATCATCGTCATTGTCATCATCGACATCGTCGTCGTCACATTCACTGAGATTCCGACTAATTCCTGTGCCTTTCGTATTGTTGATTCACTTTCTTCTTCCATGAAGCCGCGTCCAACCTGGCCGCAAAAGTCTATCCACCTCTATAATTGTGAAAGTCTTATGTTCCCTCACGTACAAACACCAACAAATATACATAACGAATAATACGTAGCTTGCACAGAACAGCTCAACGTACGTGTTAGGAGTTCACAAACTGAGCACGTGGTTGGAAATAGCCAGATATTGCCAATGGATTTCGTCGTCAGACCGACCGACCGGAATGCTGCGTTGTGATTGGTTCAGAAAATCAAACGGGTAAAGTACCAACTTACTTCCCAAGTGTCAAGTTCAAGGATTCAGCAGCGAGGGTATAAAGCAATCGGAGGTTAAAGAAACTGCCTTCGTACTTAATTATAAAACTATTTTATTGTTTCTTTATTACTTTCCCTACACGTACTTTGTACATAGTGTACAGAGCATCTATAGACAATAAAACTCAAAAACGAAACTTGATATTTAAGTTCAGTGTCTTCCCAGGAGGCGACAGGAGCATTTTCAAGCAAATCTCCCTGACCCCTTTACATGGAAAAAATTTGAAAGTTTTGATTTTGTTAAAAATAAATCGAACAATTTTGATTAAAACCTCTTATATTTAAGATATTTACATGGTAAATAAAATCCATGTCTTTAACTTTCTGGAAATAGTTTCTGGTCACCTCTTTACCGTGGATGAAATTTTTATGAATTTGCATAAATGATAAACCGTAAGAGAGAGAGACAAAAACTTACCTCACAAAAATTTAGTTCACGTTAAAACAAACAATTTAAGTCATATAAACTTCTTTTATGGAGTTGATCGTTTTCGACATATCCCTTGTTATTCGTTTCAGTTTTAAAATACATTATCATACGGGAACTTATGACAACCTGGCCACGTAAAGAATCGCATGTCAATCCCATAGCAAAACAATTTTAAAACATCTGACTGTCGGTTTAGACTAGTGTATTCCTTTATTCCCCTTCTACTTATAAGAAACTAAGTAATAAGACCGTTTCTGCTAAACTTTATCCCGATTACCATGCAGTAGGTTGAAGAATTAATTTATTAATTTGTTTCAGAATGTAGATAAAGTCACGTGAATGGAGCACATTAGATGTTTTACTTTCTCTATACGTACTATGTACATAGTGTATAGAGAAGGTGTTGCACTCCACCTAAAAATTCATTACCGAGATTTCACCGGAAATATATGTTTTAAGGTCCCCTGTATCCAAAAAAAATATTTTCAGAAACAGGCCCCTGGGTGGGTGTGTGTGTCAGATTGTCCGTGAACACGATAACTCAAAAACGAAAAGTCGGTGAAATACCAAACTTGGTATTTAAGTTTAGTATCTTCCAGGGATGCGACACGACCCCAAACTACCCTTTACATGGAACTGTTTTCGAAAATTTTGATTTTCTAAAAAATGGCTCTAACGATTTTGATTAAAATATCTTATATTAAAGATATTTACCTGACAAATAAAATATATATTTTGAATTTTCTGGGAATAGCCTCTGAAGACTACTTCATTCTGGGTCAATTTTACTCAATTTTGCATAACTGATAAACCATAAGAGATGGACTAAAGCTTACCACACAACAAACGTAGAGCACTTTAAAACACACAATTCATGTTATATACATTTTTTTCGTGGAGGTAATTGTTTTTTAGATATTCCTTGTTTTTGGTTTCAGCTGTAAAAAATATACTTTTCTCATAGTGGACTTTGTGAACTCGTGTCCATATAAACAAATTTCAGTCACATAGCAACCAGCTTTTGACCATCACATTAACCTATGGTACTCCCTTATTTCGCTTCTACTTACAAGGAAGCAAGTAAGAAGACCATTTCAGCTAATGTTTTCTCGACTAGCAGGAAGTAAATAGAAGCATAAGCTTTTTAACAATAATTTATTGCAGAGATGTAGAGAAAGCCTTGTAAATGGAACACATCAACTTTTTTAAAGATAAACTGTCTACTATCTCTCTCTCTCTCTCTCTCTCTCTCTCTCTCTCTCTCACACACACACACACACATACACCAAGTAGCGGACAGACGTTTAGTAAATTGCCTATTTAATCTAAGGATTCTCAAAACCTGTATTTGCTCTTAAAACTGCACATGACATTTATTGATGGAATAATATACTTCCTATAGCTTAGGTAAGTAGTGACTTATGTAACTGCGTAACCGGTTTTAGTAAATATAAAGATACCCCTGCTGTTTAGGCAACTTCTCTGACGGTGTTGTAACGTGGGCATGCAGAAGCCTACGGCTATGCACTGAAAACCTAGAACACTGCATTTTTCTTTGGTAGTGTTTAACGCCCGCTTTAACTACTAATGGCACCGCAGGCGGTGACACTGATGATACATGAATGATGATGGAGCACCGGTGGAATGCAGTGGCGGGGGAAACGGGAGAAAACACGCCCAGCGCCGTTTTGTCCACCAGAAATCTCACATGCGGTCGCTTGGGATTGAACCCCGGCCGTCTAGGTGAGAGGCAAGTGGTCTAACCACTCGACCACGGCGCGGCCCACACTACATTTGAATTTGGTGGTTTGTGCAGTAATTAAGAATTGGCTTAGAAATTCTATATTGAGAAATGTAATGCTATGCCGGTATGTTTGCATGGTAGCTCAGTGGAAAAGCAACCGACTAGAGACCGAGAGACCGGTTCAAATCCCGACTATGATATTGAATTTTTCAGCCTGACTCCTGTCCTACACTCAGTTTCTGTGAGAAAAGAATTAAGAGTATCACAGTTGACCATAATAGTTGGCTATACTATGAATCCTGGGACTTAAAGTTCTTACAACATTGTAAGTCACCATTGGGGTTGTCATCGAAAAAATAATTTGAGAACACCTTGTGGTTTACCGGGAAACATGCGAGTCAGTTGAAGAATGCAATGCTATGCCGGTATGTTGCCATGGTAGCTCAGTAGAAGAGCAAACGTCTAGAGACCGGGAGATCCGTGTTGAAATCCCGGCTATGGCAGTGAATTTTTCAGTCTGACTCTACCTAATCTAAGCAAAGGGATTTCTACTGAGCTAACCATTAACAAAAATCTTTACTATCAGTGTATTAATGGAATATACACTCAATTATGAATTTACTTTGGAGCAACTTTTCCTATAATAGTAACCTTAATAATAAAATTACACATTGTAAACCACATTTTATTGAACTTGCAATTCCCACTCTTGCTTGTATATATGTTTAAATTGTCTACTATACAGGGTGTTAAAGAACTATACCGAAATATTTTCACAGAGTATGTAGATTACTTAAATAAGTAATTTGAGATAGAAGACTTAAGGCCTGTTTATTGAAATTTCGAAGTAACGGCTATAAGTTTCTGAAATGCCAGTACGCCACGTATCGCGGCACTTCGTCTGGAATGAAAAAAATAATAATAAAAAAAAACATTTACCCTACGATAGTAATCGAACTCATGACCTTTGGAACAGCAACTTCCCGCGTTACGCATTAAGCCACCAGAGCAGTTGAAATACCTCCAGAGTAGACTACATAACTCAAGAATGTAGTTAATGAATGCTCAGTGTCGCTCTGTCAAGTGATTAGTTCGAGACTTTACAGATTCTTGCGACATTAAATCTTAAGAACGCTCGGGCAGCAGTTTTAAAGACATTTTACACCCTGCTTTACTTTAACACCGACTTATCAGCACCTGATACCCACACGTTTAACGCTATGTAGCTGCGTTATGTTTATCCGGGGACCATGCATCGCCGATCTCAAATTACTTATATCAGTCAAGAATATACAAGATTATGATTTCTGTGAAACTATGGATAAGTATCCCACATACTATTCCTCAGTAACAATAACATTTATTTTAGGACATGTAAATATAGTAAAACAAAAAAAATAACAAAAAAAAAAGCTTTAAAAAAATGTCCATTTATTTAATAGCGTATCTGATACACCTAGGAAATCAACATTTAGCACATGCAAGAGACATTCTAGCTATTTTGAAGAAAATTACTGTCTATAAAGTCCAGCAGATTTATAGCACAAAATTTTTGTAAACGTATAATTTAGCTATACACGTATAATTTTTTTGGCAATAAATATATATCTATTATGTACGTTTTACACGATAGAGGCACTAATACAGGTATATTAGATCAGGATATATAACAATTTGATGCGTTCCTTTCACATGACTTTCTCTACATCATTGTAACAAATTATTGTTAAAAAGATTCTTCTTCTTCTATTTATTTTATGATTATCGAGAAAAAATAGCAGAAATAGTCATATTACATGCTTCCTTGTAAGTAGAAGCGAAATAAAGGAGTACCGTAGATTAAACTGATAGTCAAAACCTGATTGCTATGTGACTGAAGTTCCTTTTTTTGTATGGACAGAAGTTGACAAATTCCTCTATGAGAAAACTATAAGTATTTTAAAACTGAGTCCAATAACAGGGAATATCTCAAAAACGATTAACTACACGAAAAAATGTATATTACAAATTGTGTTTTTAACCTACTATAAATTTGTTGTTGGGTAAGTTTTTCTCCATCTCTAAAGGTTTGCTAGCTATGCAAAATTTCGTAAAATTCATCCAGAATAAAGTAGTCTTGAGAGTCTATACCCAGAAAATTCAAGACATACATTTTATCCATCAGGTAAATATATTTAATGTACGATATTTTAATCAAAATCGCTATAGCCATTTTTGAGAAAATCAAAAGTTTCGAAAAAAGTTCCATTTAAAACTTATTTTTGGGATCGGGGTATTCTCTTGAAAATCTTCGTGTCGTATCCTTGAAAGATACCAAACTTAAATACCAAGTTTGGTTTTTAAAGGTCTTTTCGTTTTTGAGCTATGCTGTCCAAAGGCACACACTCAAGGCCTTTTTCCAAATTTCATTTCTTTTTGTGTCAGGTGGAGCTAAAAATATATTTTCGGTGAACTCTCGATATCGAATTTTTGGATGGAATACAATACCTTTTCTGTACACTATGTACATAGTGTGTATAGAGAAAGTAAAATATACACTTCAGGTGACTTATGGTTAATGATTTTTTGTGTGGAAAGCAACACTTCTATTTATTACAGGTAAGTCAGTAGTAGAGAAGGTGGCGGTTCCCATGGCCACGCTCGCCAAAGCGTCTCGCTTTGGTGTTTCGCAGCGCAGGGGATCGTGAGTTCGAGTCCCGCCTTGGGCATGGTTGTTATATTATGTTTGTGTGTGTGTGTGTGTAAAAAGTAAAACAGAAATACAGCAATCAAAGTAAACAAATTAGATAAATAAAAAGTAGTGTATACAGCGCCTATCAGACTCCGGAACTGTATTTTTAAAGGAAAAAAAAGAAAAAAAAAGCAGCTTGATCATTCCTTTATCCTTAAAAACAGCCCAACATTCTCCTGTTCATGCGAAAACTTCTCCGACCTAGTTGTTCTGCGGGTATGCAGCACTCTTAGGCGAAACGATTACATTGGGTCAGTTGAATAAAAGCCAGTAAACTTTTACTTACATAATTTTAAGTTAATACTGATAACAAATTGAATAAACCATAAGTTATTACGTAGACATATCAAAATTATGTGCAGGTAATATTTTAAGAAATGTTTCGGCCTTTCACAAGGTCTGTGCAATATGGGTGCCGCGTTTGGTGACACCTGAAGCAAAGTTGCAAAGAAAAAATGTTTCTGTTAAGAATGTGGAGCTCTGCCGTAAAATCCCAGTGAATTTTTGAGACGGCTTATTACCATGTATGAAACTTGAATACATCACTACACTCCAGAAAGTAAATCAGTTAAAGCAGTGAATTGCGCCAGGTAAGCCAACTTCAATAAAGGCAGAGTCAATTTTGTCAGCTAACAAGGTTATGGCGAGTGTTTTCTGGGATGCACAGGGAATTATTTTTATTGATTACTTGGAAAGAGGTGAAAGCATCACTGGTGACTATTACGCAAGCTTACTGCAACATTTGAGTGATGAGGTGAAAGAAAAAAGACCACATTTGCAAAAAATCAATGCTTCGATCCATCGTTCAGTTATTGCAATGGGGAATATGTGCGAATTAAAATTCGAATTACTTGTGCGTGCGTGCGTTCGTTCGTATGGATGGATGGATGAATTTATTGTTTAGTTTTTGTCATTAAGTATAAAACATACATAGGGTGCGTCAGGAGAGAATTAAAATTAATTAGACATTCCTCATACGATAAAGTTACAACAATACATTTAAAAATGGACAAGATTAATCCCATTTAAGACCATGAATTTCTGAAATGCTATAAAGAGGATTTGCCTTCAAGACTGTTTTGATCCTCCTCTTAAAGTTTAACAACGGAAGAATCTTGATATTCTGAGGTAAGGTGTTGAAAATTTTAACTAACATACTGAGAAACTGTTAAAGGTTTTACTATATTTGCATTTGTTAATATAAATATCAGAGCATTTTCGAGTGGAATAATTATGGACAGAAGAACATATTGAGAAACGGTTGATATTTTTAACATATAGGAGGGAATCCAGAGCAAACATTGAAGGCAATGTCAGTATACCAGTGGTTTACAGTGAGTTCTTGGTGAAGCTCCAAATATGATACGTACAGATTTCTTGTGAAGAATAAGTAACTGTCCGGCAGATTGCTCCATAACAGAGTACCATAACTTAGGTAACTATGAACATGGACATAATACAACGGGAAACACTAAGTCTAAGTGACCTTAATAAGAATAAGCTTGAGGAACATCCTTATCGCACTCTACTGCTCGTGTGCAGCTGTTTGAAGTGAGCATTAAATTCCTCAGAAACAGAGAAACTGTCCAGCCCTGCAGAATCAGAAGGTGGACTGCAGTGGGGCTTCGCGGGGGACATGGCTGCTCTTGTAACAGGGTTAACTGTCCAGGGAAGCGACAAGTAAATAACTCAGTGCTTCAGTGAGGCGTATATAGAAGAGCACACACACACACGTGCACCCATCTCCCTCTAACTTCTTCACTGCAACCTTTTATTACCATATTCACAAACACATCCCAATTACCTCGCCTAGCAGTACACCTTTTCTCACTTTTAGATGCATGTCTCTCTGTCTCTCTACCTGTCTTATTTTGTGCGGAAACGTGAAACATAACACAGTGGTTGCCAATTCACAAAAGAGTCCTGTCTTCTCAAAACCAGATATTAACAAAATTGATGTGTTCCACTCACATGAATTTCTCTACATCTCTGTAACAAAGTATTAAAAACCTATTCTTCTGCCTATTTCATGCTAATCTAGATAAACATCTGCTTTCTTGTAAATAGAAGACAAATAATAGAATATACTAGACAAAAACCATGGCCAAACTATTTAAAAGCTGGTTGCCATGTGGTTGAAATCTGTCTCTTTGTAATGCCACGATTTGACAAATTCTAATATGCGAAACCAATACAAGAATATCTAAACAATTATCAACTCCACAAAAAAAAGAGAATCTGATGTGTTCCATTCATATGACTCTATACATCTCTGCAACAAATTATTATTAAAAAAATTATGGTTCTATTTACTTCATGCTAATTGAGAAAAAATAGCAGAAATAATCTTATTACTTGCTTCCTTGTAAGTAGAAGCGAAATAAGGCAGCAGCATAGGTTAAAGTGATAGTCAAAAACTAGTACCTATGTGACTGATGTTCCTTTGTTTGTATGGACAGGAGTTGACAAATTCCTGTATGAGAAAATTATGTTCTTCAAAGCTGAAACCAATAACAAGGATTATTTCAAAAACGATCAACTCCACGAAAAAGTGTATATCACATTAATTGTGTGTTAAGGTTTTGTCCATCTCTTACGGTATTTATAGTTGTACAAAATGCAGCGAAATTCATCCACAATAAAAAGGTCTTCAGAGGCTATATCCAGATAAAAGATATACATTTTATTTGTCGAGTAAATATCAATGGTATACGTATTTAGTCAAAATCGTGACAGTTTGGTATTTAACGCAATTATCGTTTCTGAGCTATACTACCCTCCCCCCTCCACACATACACACACATGGACGTGTTTTAAAATGCTTTTTTGGATTCAGGGGGTCTGATAACAAGTTTGAGGTGAATTCTCTTTATCAAAATTTGGGCGCAGTACAATACCTTCTCTATGCACTATGTATATTGTGGGACTAGAGAAGGTAAAAATGTTTAACAACAGCTCGAAAATCAGTTTTCTATATTTTCAGTCGCAGTCACAGCACTGACCACTTCAGGTGGTTGTCAACAATAAAAGACATGCACCATATCGTTGAAAATGGTTTTTTTAGTGCCAACAACTATTACAGTATAGCAACGTCATAAATTAAAAGTTAACAAGCTAGATTATAAAACTCAATCACAGAATACAGTGGATTAGCTACCAATGTATGGCGTATGGTCCTTTTAAAAATTGAAATATGGAGCTCTCTTAATCTTTGGGGTAAAATATTGTAAAGTTTAACATAGACAACTATAAAGCTAAAATAAGAACTGAAGCTTTCCTGGCGACGTGTTAATTCAAAATCTTCTCGGGCTTCTAGCCAGGTAAAAACTTGGCTTGACACCAACGTTCGAAGAAGTGCATCTTCCTCGTCTTCAGGGTGAACTGATGGATTGAGCTTGCGGAGACTGGTATTTATAAGAGCTGGGATGAAACTAACATCTGATTGGTTCGCGTGATATTATGGCCTGGTATTTAAGATGACTGAGACATGGGCATGGACTTTGTAGAAAACTATTTATAGCAGTTATTTGGCTAATGTTTTGTGTTTGAGCACGCACCTGCTAGAAAATAAGTCTTGGAAGACTGCAGGTACAGGATTAGGTGTTAAGGCTCTTTAACATCGGTGTCCATGCTGAACTTAATTGTAGGCCAGAATCCCGATTTAGATTATTTGTTTCAGATGAGATGGCTAAAGCTTCTTTTACTCTCCTTCCCCAGTAGTTCGAACACTTTGCCACTATCTTGGTGTTAGTAAAGTTAGCTCTGTGGCTCTGTTCTATACAGTGTTCAGCCAGTCCAGATTTTTCGGTTGCATAAGCCTTATTGATCTTTGGTGTTCAGAAACGCGTGTGGCAATAGTGGTTGGTGTCAAGCCAAGTTTTTACCTGGCTAGAAGCCCGAGAAGATTTTGAATTAACTATAAAGCTGTTTTGAATTTTCGTATGTTTAAATGTGTTTATATATAAGTTCTGACAATTTCGTGTTGTATAGTTATGAATGATCGAGCAAACTGTAAAACTGCAAAAATATTCCTTAACATATAAAAGACACTTCAGCACATATAGTGATGGCAAATTTAAATCAATAAAAAGGTGTTTACAATGTTCTTTTGGGTAAACTCCTCAAATTAATCGGATAGCCCTTTTTTGTAATAAAAAAATTGTCGTTGCCAAGGAGTGATTCCCCCAAAGCAGCAAACCATAATTAGCATGCGGATAAATATGAGCATATAACCTTTGAATAATCAACCTTACCAACCATACAACCACAAGAAAAATGTTCCATGTTTCATGGACATTTACCAGTTATAAAACCATCCTGTTAAGAAAATTCTTAGAATATTGTGTTTTCAGTGTTTCCAAAACGAGAAGTACAGATGGTAGAGAAATTATTTTTTTAAATTAATTTATTGCTATTTAGATATTATCCATACAGCCAAAGACAATAACAATAACAACAATTGAGAATAAATTTTCAAAGAACACATACATGTAGTCTACAAACGTATTTCAGCTCATTACACAGAAGATTTACATTTAAATGTTAATATTTACATGGTTTAAAAATGCTATCATAGCAGTATGTACGAGGTACGTCCAGAAAGTATGTTCCTTTTCAAATTATCTCCGCTACAGCGCTGCGACCGCAGTTCCGCACATGCGCGGTAGACGCTCTCTATCAAGGAGAAGTAACGTGCTTCATTTTGAGGTAGCTGTCAGCCACATACGCTTTGTTGTGCTTGTTTACAATGTCGGTGTTGATTGAAAATCCCACCGCTTGTTAAATCAGATCTGTGATTCGTTTTCTGAATGCTAGGAAAGTGAAACCAATTGAAATGTATATGGCCAATTTTGCGAAGTTTACGGACAAAATGCGATGAGTGATTCAATGGTGAGAACATGGGTCCGACAGTTCAATGAAGGACGTAGTGAAGTGCATGATGAAGAACGAACTGGGCGTCCATCTTTGGTTACAGAAGAACTGGTTCATGCGATTGATGACAAGATCCAGGAAAACAGCAAGTTTACAATTAGTGCTCTCGCTATAGAATTTCCCCAAATCTCACGATCGCTAATTCATGAAAAACTGAAATGTCGTAAACTTTGCTCACGTTGGGTACCAAAGATTCTTACAGAGCAACACAAAACAAAACGGATGGGTAGTGCACTTCAGTTTTTAACCTGTTATGATGAAGACGGCGAAGAATTTCTGACACAGATAGTCACAGGAGATGAGACTTGGGTTTGTTACGACAGCCCTGAAAGTAAGCGGCAATCAATGGAATGGAGGCACACTTCATCCCCAGCAAAGGTTAAGCCGAAACAAATCTTGACACCTCGAAAACTGATGTGCACAGTGTTCTGGGACTGGAAAGGCATCTTACTCGATTTCTTACCGCGTGGTCAAACAGTCAAAGCAGATGTTTATTAAGAAACACTTAGGAAATTGCGCCGCGCAATACAGAATAAGCGCCGAGGATTGCTGTCAAAAGGTGTTGTTTTTCCTTCACGACAGCGCACGACCACACACTGCAAATGTGACGAAAAACCTCCTACAGGGATTTGGCTGGGACGTGTTTGACCATCCTCCGTAGAGCCCTGACCTCGCTTCTAGCGACTTTCATTTGTTCTTACATCTCAAGTCTCTCCTTGGCGGTCAACACTTCAACAATGACGAAGAGTTGAAAGAAAATGTTTCCAACTTTTTGAAGACACAGGTGGCAAACTTCTAAGAAAAAGGTGTACAAAAACTTGTGCCACGCTATGACAAATGCCTGCAAAATTTCGGCAGTTATGTGGAAAAGTAGTTCAAGAGTTTTAGAATTTTGTGCAATGAATAATTATTCTGTATCTGTACACAATTTAATTTTATTACCAAACGGAACTTACTTTCTGGACGTACCTCGTAGGATCATTTTGAGTCGCAAGTAATTGAGCAACATTGCATGGAAGACGAATGCCTAATTCCACCATCTGATGCTAGATATTTTCATTGCTGCCTGTAGTTTCTTGCATACAAAGAATATGTGATCGCAATCTTCTACTTGTCCGTCAGAAAGGAGAATCCTGAAAACCAATCCTATTGAGGTGTTTAGCGAAGCATCCATGATTGAATTTTAAACGGGCTATAGTTGTTATCATTTCCTTGGGGTTTTCGTACCACTGTTTCTCGGGTACGTCAGGAGATATTGAAAAAAAAATCTGATATGCTAATTTCACATGACTTTCTCTACATCTATGCAACAAATTATTATTAAAATGTTTATGCTTCTATTTACTTCATAGTAATCGAGAAAAAATTAGCAAAAATAATTATATTACTTGCTTCCTTGTAAGTAGAAGCGAAATAAGGGAGTACCATACGTTAAAGTGATAGTCAAACGCTGGTTGCTAAGTGACTAAGCTCCTTTGTTAGTATGGACATGAGTTGACAAATTCCTGTGTGAGAAAATATTTACATGACACATAAATTACGTGTCTGAACGTGCTCTACATTTTTTGTGTTGTAAATTTTTGTCCATAACTTATGGTGCAGTAACTATGCAAAATTCCGTAAAATTAATTCAGAATAAAGTAGTCTTCAGAGACTATTCCCAGAAAATTCAAGATATACATTTTATTTGTCAGGTAAATATTTTAATACATGATATTTTTATCAAAATCGTTAGAACCATTTTTGAGAAAATCAAAATGATCGAAAAAAGTTCCATTTAAAGGGTAGTTGGGGGGGACGGTGTTCTCAAAATCTTCGTGTCGCATCCCTGGAAGATGCTGAACCTAATACTAAGTTTGGTATTTTACCAACTTTTCGTTTTTGAGTTATCGTGTTCACAGACACAAGGACACACACACGGATCTTTTTGTGAATATGCTTTTTTTGGATGCTGGGGACCCTAAACATGTATTTCCGGTGAAATCTCGGTATCGAATTTTTGGGTGGAGTGCAATATAAAGAAAGTAAAAATGTTTGCATTTGAAGTTTTCCAACAGATGTTCCAAGATTTCCTTAACTTTATTTTTAACCAAGGAAATCAGATCAGTTGCAAATGCATGTGCATACGATTGACAAGATGTCGTTGCAGATTTAAAATTTTGTGTGTTCAAAGCTATGATTAAATGTTCTCGAAATCAGATTATGAGAAATTGCTAGGTGTACTTGTTGCCAGATCCTGTGTGGCTGTTGGCGTGCTTTACAGGGGCAAAGTTCAAAAACCTGTGGTTATGAGCTAATTAACCTAATTATAGCTATCAGCAAATACTTTCCGCTGCACACCACGCCTCAACGGATTTATGGTTTACAGTATTACTGAACCACGTGGTTTTCAGTTTAATTCGGATGTTTAGGTGTCGTTGATTAACATTAGCTAAAGATATCCCGTGTCAAATATCGTAATACGTTAGCATGGTGTTTAGATGATTTGCTGTCACGGATATATACAATACTTGCGCGCCAAATTATTAGCAAAGTGCGCTAAGAGTTTTATTTCTGTTGCACTAATTAGCAGAGCTCGGAGCCTGGATCAAAAATTCCGATGTGTTCCATTCACATGACTTTCTCTACATCTCTGCAACAAATTATTATTAAAACGCTTATGCTTCTATTTACTTCATGCTAAACGATAAAAAATTATCAGAAATAGTCTTATTACTTGCTCCCATGTAAGCAGAAATAAGGAAGTACCATAGGTTAAAGTGATAGTCAATAGCTGGTCGCTATGTGGCTGCATTTTCTTTGTTTGTTTGGACAGGAGTTGACAAATCCTATATGAGAAAAGTATAAGTTTTTCAAAGCTGAAACCAAAAACAATGAATATCTGAAAAATGATCAACTCCATGAAAAAAAATGTTGATGAGTTCCATTCACATGACTTTCTCTATATGTCTGCAAAAAATTATTGTTATAAAGTTTATGCTTCTATTTACTTCACGCTAATTGAGAAAAATTAGCAAAAATAGTCTTATTACTTAATTCCTTGATATAAAAACGAAATAAGGGAGCAACATACGTGAAAGTGATAGTCAAAAGCAGGTTACTATGAGACTGAAGTTCCTTTGTTTGTGTGGACAGGAGTTGATAAATACCTGTATGAGAAAAGTATAAATTTTTCAAATCTGAAACCAATAACAAAGAATATCTCAAATCCGATCAACTCCATGAAATAAATATATATATATATATATATATATATATATATATACGGCATAAATAGTGTATTTTAGCGCGCTCTATATTTTTTGTGTGCTAAGTTTTTGTCCATCTCTTACGGTTTAGCAGTTATGCAAAATTTCGTAAAATACATCCAGAATAAAGTAGTCTTCAGAGGCTATTCCCAGATAATTCAAGATATACATTTTATTTGTCAGATAAATATCCTTAATATGCGTTATTTCAATCAAAAATCATTTCAACCATTTTTGAGATAGTCAACGTTTTCGAAAAAAATGTTCAATGTAAAGGGTAGTTGAGAGTGGGGGATTTTCTTGAAAATCTTAGTGTCGCAATCTTGTAGGGCACCAAATCAAATACCAAGTTTGGTATTTAACGGTATTTTCGTTTTTGAGCTACGCAGAGCACACACACAGACACACACACGGATATTTTTCTAAAAATGCCTTTTTCGGATTCAGGGATTCTGAAAACATATATTTCCTGTGAAATCTCGATATCGAATTTTTAGGTGAATTGCAATACCTTCTCTATACTCTATGAACATAGTACGTATAGAGAAAGTAAGAATGGCGACATGCTAGGTACCTTTCTCTTTGTGTGTATATGTCTGTTATCTCCTTCACATTAAAATGGATACAGTTTTGTATAAATACGTTTTTTAATGTTTCCTTACAGTTAAAAGGCTAAGGAGTCAACTAGACTTAAGTGAAAGCTAGAACTTTTAAGAGCTGGTCGCTGTGTGATGACTTATTAGTCCTATTCCCATGGCTTTCTCTGCATCGGTGTAACAAGCTATTGTTTAAAATAATGTTCTTCTGTCTACTTCATGTTAATCGATATAAACGCTAGAAGAAAGTGTCTTGATTGCTTGCTTGCTTGTAATAGAAGCAAAATAAGAGAACACACTAGGCTAAAATGATAATCAAATCTTTTAAAAGCTGGTTGCCATGTTGATGAAATCCGTTTCTGTGCAGGACCAGGGGTTTACAACTTTCCGTGTGGAAAAGTTTAAGTATTTTAAAACAGAAACTAATAACAAAGCATATCTCGAAAAAGGTCAAGTTCACGAAAACAATGTATATGACATAAATTGTGTGTTTTAATGAGATATACTTTTTTGTGTATTAGGTTTTTGTCTATCTTTTATGGTGTATTGGTTATGCAAAATTAAAAAAATTCATCCAGAATGAAGATATATTTAGAGGCTATTTAAGAAAATTCAAGATATGCATTTTATGTGTCATGTAAATATTTTGAATATTAGAAATGTTAATCAAAATCGTTAGATTCGTTTTTGAGACAGTAAAAACGTTCTAATTTTTTTCCATATAAATGGTAGTTGGGTGTGGGGGAATTTTCTTGATAATCTTCATGTCGTACCCTTGGAAGATTCTGACCTTTAGTATCAAGTTTGGTGTTTAACGGACTTTTCGTTTTTGAGCTATGCTGCCCCCCCCCCCACACACACAGATAGATACATACATACGGATATTTGTCTAAAAATGCTTTTTTGGGGGAGGGGATACGGGGGGTCCCAAAACATATATTTCCGGTGAAATCTCGATATGGTATTTTTGGGTGAAATACAATACCTTCTCTAACCAGAATGTACATAATATGTGTAGATAAAGTAAAAAGTGGGAATATTGAAGAAAAATTTTGGCGCTTCTTTGGAAGGTCTAACCAACCGTGGCCGAGCGGTTAGACTGCTCCCTCCCATCTATGTGGACCTGGTTCGATCCCAAACGCCTGCATGTGGGATTTCTTGTGGACGAAGCGGCGACTGAACGGATTTTCTCGGGGTCCTCCGCTTTCACCCGCCACTCATTCCACCAATTACTCCATCGTCACCTTTCCTATCATTCACTTCCTCACAATCATGCTAGATTACCGGGTGATCACTCGTTCCAGGTTCTCCATTCTGTGGTTTCAAGCCATTGGCTCTCCGACAAGCTAGGTTAAGCCAACTATGAAACATTTAAAGGCGCCTGTGCGCACGCGCACACAAACACACTCGTATACACTTTCACGCATTTTTACAAAGAGGAATTTCTGTTTTGGATTCATAGGTTCTCATATCGTGTATTTCTGGTGAAATCATTACTTACAATTTTTTATATAATACAATATTTCCTGGACTTGCCATACCTTGGTATAAAAAGTAAAAATTAATTTCTTTTGGATTTACACGGTATGAAAACATATTTATCCGACTTAAAATACTATGGTTTTGTAGATATGAAAACATATTTTTCCGAATCAAAATTAATTTCTTTTGGTTTTGTACGATCTGAAAACATATTTTTCCGAATTTAAATTAATTATTTTGGTTATTTCGTTTGAAAACATTTTTACACATCGAAATTAATTTCTTTTGGTTTTATAAGGTCTGAAAACGTTACTTTCCGAATTAAAATTAACTTATTTTGGTTTTTTTACGGTCTGAGGACATATTTATCCGAATTAAAATTAATTTCTTTTGGCTTTATACGGTCTCAAAATATATTTTTCGGAAATGAAATTAATTTCTTTTGGAACATATATTTCTGATTAAAATTAATATATTTTGGTTTTATACGTACTGAAAACTTATTTTCCAGAATTAAAATTCTTTTTTTTTGCTTTGTACGGCCTAAAAGCATACCCTCCTGAATTAAAATTAATTTCTTTTGGTTTTTTTACTGTCTGGAAACATATTTTTCCAAACTGACCTCAACATGGTGGAGAACAATATTTCTCTTCTTTGTATGAAAGTAAGAACTGTTATATAGACATCAAGCTACTGGCCCACCTTGTTTGACTCACGCAAAGCATTAAGATGGCTGTGTATTGCCAAAAGTTTGCTATACTCTCTGGGTATGTATAGCCTATGTAAGTACCTATTCTTTGTCGAGATCTCAAAACACAGGTGCTCGTACAGAAGCTGTTACTTTCTCTCCCAACTTTTCAATATAAACAAAGCCATCTCGTATATCTCTTCTCTGCTTAAGGCAAACTATTCACAACAAAGTTTACCTTCAACTTTTGCATCCGACTTTCTTACGCCGGTTCATATTTTCTTGTTTTTCAACTTCATCTCCTTTCTCTTCATTCTTACCCTTTTCTTCTACTCCATCTATTGTTCTGCTTTTATTCTTCACCTTGCACTGATCTTTGTTCTTCTCGTGTTGAAAGGGATGTTGAGTACGTGATCTATTTCCTTTGGGGGTTTCACTTCTGCTTCAGCTTGCTGGGTAACCCTAACCTCAAATATCTGTCTGCAAAACCGATATATACTGGTAACAATGCTGGTGATTATTTATTAATTTATATAATATGATCTGGCTACTATGCTTTATCGTGATAACCAAGACGTTATTTCTATTAAAAGTCACAATTTATCCTGTAATCTGCAGAAATGGTGTAATGCCAATAATGTTGGGAATTTCAGGGCTTTTAAAGCTTCTCTTAAGGAGCACCTTTGCAATAAATCATTTTACTATATAGATGAATATTTCACTGACAAATCTGCCTGACAATACCGTAATAATCATTATATTTATAAGTATTATAATGTATTGCATTTTATGTATACTAGTGTGTGTGTTTTATATTCAAATTAAACTAATGTATACTTTGACTTGCACAAATGTGTCAAATGTGTTTTTAGTATTTAGCAATGACACAAGGTCTGTAAAACCTGATGCTTTGATATTTTACGCTGTAAAACATAAAAGTACATTTTTGTATCTAAATTCTATAAAATATTTGTAAACATGTGTTGTAATTTGTTGATATTTATGAAGCGTACATAATACAATATTCATATTTTAGTTCAGTGGCTTCCTGGCCTAAACGAACATATAGAATGCTTTCTAATCTAGTCTAATAATTGTAATAATCATGTAGACGCCATTTTCTCTATAAATTCTTCCTCCCTGGCATTAGTTAAGTTTCTGGGCATCCATATCAAAATTGGCTTGGGTTGGCAGACTCATATTAACTACTTATCAAGCAAAACAAATAAAAGTTTATTCTTATTAAGGTCACTTAGACTTAGTGTCTCCCGTTGTACTGTGGCCACGCCCATAGTTATCTAAGTTATGGTACTGTGTTATGGGGCAATCATACTCCGCCAGTCAGTTATTTATTCTCCACAAGAAATCTATACGTATCATATTTGGAGCTTCACCAAGAACTCACTGTAAACAACTTTTTATGCAACTTGGTATACTGCCATTGCCTTCAATGTTTGTTCTGGATTCCCTCCTATATGTTAAAAATATCAACCTTTTCTCAATATGTTCTTCTGTACATAATTATTCCACTCGAAAATGCTCTGATATTTATATTAACAAATGCAAATATAGTAAAACCCTCAACTGTTTCTCATGTATGTCAGTTAAATTTTCAGCACCTTACCTCAGAACATCAAAACTCTTCCTTTGTTAAACTTTAAGAGGAGGATCAAAACAATCTTGAAGGCAAATCCTTTTTATATTATTTCAGAAATTTATGACCTGAAGTGGGATTAGTCTTATTTGTTTTTACTTTCTCCATACGCACTATGTACATAGTGTATAGAGAAAGTATTGCACTCCATCCAAAAATTCGATACCGAAATTTCACCGAAAATATATGTTTTAGGGTCCCCAATATCCAAAAAAAGGCATTTTCTCAAAAAGGTCCGTATGTGTGTGTGTGTGTGTCCGTGTGTCTGTGAACACGATAACTCAAAAAGGAAAAGTCGGTAAAATACCAAACTTGGTATTTAAGTTTAGTATCTTCCAGGGATGGGACACGAAGATTTTGAGAAATATTCCCACACCCCGAACTACCCTTTACATGGAACGTTTTTCTCAAATTTTGATTTTCTCAAAAATGGCTCTAACGATTTTGATTAAAATTTCGTATATTAAAGGTATTTACCTGACAAATGAAATGTATATCTTGAATTTTCTGGGAATAGCCTCTGAAGAGTAGTTTACTCTGGATGAGTTTTACCGAAGCTTGAATAACTGCTAAAGCGTAAGAGATGGACAAAAACTTACTACACAAAAATGTAGAGCACCTTGAAACACACAATTTATGTTATATACATTTTTGTCGTGGAGTAAGTCGTTTTTGAGACATTCCTTATTTTTGGTTTCTGCTATGAAAAACGTATACTTTTCTCATACAGGAACTTGTCAACTCCTATCCATATAAACAAAGGAACTTCTTTGACATAGGAACCAGCTTTTGACTATCACTTTAACCTATGTCCATTATTTCGCTTCTACTTACAAGGAAGGTACACATGAGAGTTTTTCACACAAGCCGTGTGTAGGACAGGAGTTGGATAGGTAGAGTCAGACTTTGTCACATATTGTGAATCAACAGAAATACCGTGCGAAGTGCAGATCAACTGATATGAGCACTTCAGTGTTGTGACCAGCACTCTGGAGAAATATCAGTTACAGTACAAGCAATGGATTTAGAGTCGAAACAGAACCTTCAGGTTGCTCAGCATCTCGCCTTAATGGTCCATCATGGTGCTGCTAAAGACCCCACTCACGTTCTGCGTCCTCATATCAGCTTTCCATCACGTTCAGACATAAACACGCTTCCGTCGCTTTCCAGAGAACACAAAAGCACACATTTAATGAAAAAAAAATCTTATGTGCCACATTCACACAACATTTTCTGCTCTTTCGGTCACAAAAAGTTCCTGAAAAGTTTATTCTTCTATCTACTTCAAGCTAATTGGATTAATATTAGCAGAAATATCCTTATTACTTGCTTCCTTGTAAGTAGAAGTGAAATAAGGGAATACACTAGGCTAAATCGATAGTCAAATGTTTTAAAAGCTATGATATTGCGTATGCGTTTAAAAAAATCTTTCTTTGAAAGTATTGGTTAAAAGCGTTTTCTTCTTATCTGCTTCATACTAATTGAGATATACATTATCAGATATTTTCTTTACTACTTGCTTCCTATTAGAAATAAGGGAATACATTAGGTTAAAGCGATAGTCAAATGTTTTAAAAAGTAGTTGTTCTGCCCTTCTGGTCACAAAATATTCCTACATAAAAGTCTTCTTCTATCCATCTCATTTTAATCAAGGTAAACATTAGCAAAAACGATCTTATTACTTACTGTCTTGTAAGTAGAAGGTAAATATTGTGTACATCCATATGAAATTCTCTAAATTAAGTATTCCTTAAAAGCTTATTGTTCTATCTACTTCATGTTTTGTCATTTTTGAGAAAATGTGAGAGTAAAGGGTAGTTTAAGACGGGGGACGCTGTTCGGAGACACACACATTAGCTGGTGAACACACACGTTTGGACCTTTTTCTAAAAATGTTCTTTTTGAATTCAAGGGATCTTAAAACTATATTTCAGATGAAATCTCGGCATTGAATTTTTGGGTGCAATACAATTTTTTCTCTAAGATGTAAATATCACATGATAAAGTAAAAATAAAAATATCTCTGACTTGCTACCGGTTTCTGTGCGCAAAACTGCTATAAAGATAGCTTGTGCCCAAGATTTCAAGTGCTAAGGAAAAAAATACCAAAATGTTTAATCACATGACTTTTAATGCCTGTTCTGAAAACAAACTATTACTACAAGAGATGCTTCTTTTGTCTACATTATAGTAACCAAGATAAATATTACTAGAAATTGCCTTTTTATTTGTTTTCTTGTAAGTAGAAGAGAAATATGGGAGTACACTAGCCTAAAGCGATCGTCAAACATTTCAAAAGCTGGTTGTTACATGAAACAATTGAAAGTCGTTCCGCTTCGTATGCTCAGGACGAAAACATCCACTCTCCATTTGAGAAAAGTTTAAGGATTTTAAAACTGAGACCAATAACAAGGAATATCTCGTGAATCGGCAAGTCTAAAAAATTGTACACAGTTTATAGAGAATGCATTGTATTTCACACAAAAATTGGATACTGAAATTTCACCGGAAATATGTTTTAGAAACAGGTCCGTGTGTATGTGTCTGTGAACAACATAGCTCAAAAACGGAAATACCGTTAAATTCCAAAGTTGATATTTAAGTTCGGTGTCTTCCAAGGATGCAACACAAAGATTTTCAAGAAACATTCCCCACCCTTATCTACCCAAAAGTCCAAAAAGTTTCGAAAATTTTGATTTTCCATAAAATGGCTCTAACAATTTTGATTAAAATATCTTATATTTAAGATATTTATATGACAAATAAAATGTACATCTTGAATTTTCTGGGAACAGCCTCTGAAGACAATTTTATTCAGAATGCAGTTTTCTGAATTTTGCAAAACTGGTGAAATTAAGAGATAGACTAAAGCATACTACAAAAAATCTGATGTGTTCCATTCACATGACTTTCTCTATATCTCTGCAACAAATTATTGTTAAAAAGCTTATGCTTCTATTTACTTCATGCTAATCGAGAAAAAATTACCAGAAATACTCTTATTTCTTGCTTTATTGTAAGTAGAAGCGAAATAAGGGAGTACCATAGGTTAAAGTGAAAGCTAAAAGCTGGTTGCTATGGGACTGATGTTCCTTTGTATGGACAGGAGTTGACAAATTCCTGAATGAGAAAAGTATGTTTTTCAAAGCTGAAACCAAGAAAAAGGAATATTTAAAAAACGATCAACTCCACGAAAAAATGTATATAACATAAATTGTGTGTTTTAGCGTGCCCTACATTTTTTGTGTATTCAGTTTTTGTCCAACACTTACGGTTTAGTAGTTATGCAAAATTCATCCAGAACGAAGTAGTCTTTATAGGCTATTCCCAGAAAATTCAAAATATACATTTTATTTGTCAGGTAAATATCTTTAATACATGATATTTTGATCAAAATCGTTAGAGCCATTATTTAGAAAATGAAAATTTTCGAAAAAAAATCCATGTAAAAGGTAGTTTGAGGTGGGGGGATTTTTCTCAAAATCTTCGTGTCGCATCCCTGGAAGATAGTAAACTTAAATACCACGTTTGATATTTTACCGACTTTTCGTTTTTGAGTTATCGTGTTCACAGACACACGGACCTTTTTCTGAAAATACTTTTTTTGGATACAAGGGACCCTAAAACATATATTTCCGGTGAAAGCTCGGTATCGAATTTTTTGGTGGAGTGCAGTACCTTCTCTATACACTATGTACATAGTACGTATAGAGAGAGTAAAAATAGGAGGCATTAGTTATTGACAGACCCTCGTACATGTGGAAAAATCTCAAGCTTGATAAAAGGCCTGTGAGCAAAATTAATCGGTCTTTCACGTCCAGTATAGAAGGGAATATGAAAACCAGAGCAGTTAAAGAGCATCCATAAATTAAAGCGACTACACTTTAATTAAAAGTCACATAATGGCGTAAATATTGATTTATACTTTGTATTGAACTGTACCATTGAACCTATAATTGGCAGTATTCTTTTATTAAATAACGTCGTATAGCTCTCGTGCCATTTGTCGATGAAAATGGACTGCTTTCTTTGCCAGAGTCGTAGCTTCTAAATAGTGGCTTCATTCCTCAATTCAGCAAACTTCATAGCTTTTAGTCGAATTATGTTCAACTTCTTTAGCAGAAGAGACGTTAATACGATGCAATGAAAGAGGAGGAAATACAGAGGAAGGAAATGGAGGAGAAGTAATGCGACAGAAAAGAATAAAGAAATAAAACCCTTCAAGGATATTTAATTAAGTCGTAAAGTAGACCAAATAAGTTTAAAGAAAATGTAATTTTCAACTTCCTCAGTGAAGTCAACTTGCACAGCGATATAAATGAAGGAAAGTGGAGCACTAGTGCTTGTACTGTGTTATAAATATAAGAAAAGAACGAATTTAAAGTTGATTTCTTTTACTTCACATCTCTTCTTCCCGCTTAAATGGGTGGCTTATATAAGAGTCTTTTGAATTTTGATTCTGTGATTTCTTACGTATTCCCTCCCCCCCTCGCCCCCCACAGGGCTACAGCCAATTCCTAAACAACTGCTGTACGGTTCATTTCTTACAAACCTTCTGCCTTTGATCCATCTGGCTTTATGTAATCAGATATACTTAATACTACCTTTAATTTCTTTTAATTAAGCTTAGAAAAAGTGATGGTATACGCTTTTGAAATCCACAGTTACCAGAACTCACGCATTTTGAGGGTTATACATAATGTAATCTGTGTAAAATTGATCTCACTCTACTTTAAAAACCTTATGTGTTACCCTCACATGACTTTCTCTAGCTCTTCTACAAACTTCTTACATCAGATTATTCTTCTGTCTGCACCTTGTTAATCGAGGTACTCATTAGCACAATGCTCTTATTATTTAGTTCCGTATAAGTAGGAAGAAAATAAGGGAATACACTAGGCTAAGCCAATAGTCAAATGTTTTAAAAGCTGTCGTTATGCGATTGTCATTACAAATCGCTTCTTTTCTTGGCCAGGAGTAGAACAAAAGAAAAACGGACTCTCCCGTCTGGGAAAAGTATAAGTACTTCAACAATAAATACCACGAAAATGGAAAGCTCCACGAAAAAAATGTATACGACATAACTTGTGTATTTTAGCAAGACCTAAATGTTTTGTATAATAAGTTTTTGTCTATCTCTTACGGTTTACTGGTTAATGCAAATTAAGCAAAATTCATCCAGATTAAACAGGTCTTTAGAAGCTATTCCCAGAAAATTCAAGATATACATTTTATTTGTCAGGTAAATGACATTAATATACGGTATTTTAATCAAAATCGTTAGAGCCATTTTTAAGAAAATCAAAATTTTCGAAAAAAGTTCCATGTAAAGGATAGTTTTGGGAGGAGGGATTTTTCTCAAAATCTTCGTGTCGCATCCCTGAAAATTACTACACTTAAATACCAAGTTTGGTACTTTAGCTAGTTTTCGTTTTTGAGTTATCGTGATCACAGACACACACACGGAATTTTTCTGAAAATGCTTTTTTTGATACAGGGGGTCCTAGAACAGGTATTTCCGGTGAAATCTCGGTATCTAATTTTTGGGTGGAATACAATACTTCTCTATCCTTATATACATTTTACATACGGAGCTAGAGAAAGTAAAAAATCTTATGTGTTCCATCCACCTGACTTTCTCTACATCTCTGCAACAAATTATTGTTAAAAATCTAATAATTTGATTTACTTAATGCTAGTCGAGGAAAAATTAGCAGAAATGGTCTTATTACTTGCTTTATTGTAAGTAGAAGCGACGTAAGGGAGTACCATAGGTTAAAGTGATAGTCAAAAGCTGGTTGCTATGTGACTGCAGTTTCTTTGCTTGTACAGGCAGTAATGCTACATTCACAATGAAATGCAAGCGCAGACGCAATGTAAGCGCAAGAGTTTGGACTCATATTATTTAATAAAAGCATTCACATAGAAACACGCAAGACGTAACGCTATGCAATGCAACGCAAGAGTTTCTAAACTCCAAACTTTATCCTTGCGTTGCATGCAAAGAGAAGTAATTCTGCTTCCTTTCTCTCATGAATTCAACAACAAACAATCGCACTGCCAGATTTTACATGGCCTGCTGTACATGCATGCTCTTCTATTTGGCCGTGCAGTGTCGCGCCATCTCTAATCTCCCTCAAGAGGTTATGACAGTCTCCTTGCGAACCCTTCTTTGATTTAATGGATGTAACTATCATCTGTGTCTAGATTTCTTGGTTCTCATAAATCGAAGACGCAGAGAGATAATTCTTGGTCCATTAAATGTGTAGCTTCATCACTTTCTGCAGTCTCTATGCTTGTACTATTTTCAATAATTTTGTATGAGTAAATATTGTGACGTCACTGCCGCGAGCGTCAGTTGTTAGTATAAAATGTATTTATTTTGTAAAAGATTGAGTGAATTTTCTTAAGTGTATTATTGGTTATGTTATTCAGTTTGTAACTTGGAAGATATTCGCATGTAACTTACGGATCTAGAAAGCCGTGCCAACTTCTTGCGTCTGCGCTTATGATTACACTGTGAATGGCGTTTCCTTGCGTCTGCGCTTGCATTTCATTGTAAATGTAGCATAAGTTTTTAAACCTGAAATCAAAAACAAGGAATATTTAAAAAATGACGAAATCCACGAAAAAATATATAAAACATAATTCGTGTGTTGAAACAAGTTCTACGTTTTGTGTGGTAAGCTTCTGTGCATCTCTTGCGGTTCAGCAGTTATGCAAAATTCCGTAAAATTCATCTGGAATAAAGTAGCCTTCAGAGACTATTCCCAGAAAATTCAAGAGATACATTTTATTTGTCAGGTAAATATCTTTAATGTACCATATTTTAATCAAAATAGCTAGAGCCATTTTTGAGAAAATTAAAAATTTCGAAAAAAGTTCCATGTAAAGGGTAGTTTGGGGTGGGGGGATTTTCTCCAAAATTTTCGTGTCGCATCCTTGGAATATACTAAACTTAAATACCAACTTTGTTATTTTACATACTTTTCGTTTTTGAGCTATGCTGTCCACAGACACACAGGCTCACACACAAGGACCTTTTTTCCAAAAATATATATATATTTTTTTTTTGGGATTCAGGGTGACCCAAGACATATATTTCCGGTATCAAAATTTTGGGTGGAATACAATACATTCTCTGTACACTATGTGCATAGTACGTGTAGAGAAAGTAACAATAAAAGGCATTAGTTACTGATTGGCCCTCAGAGTAGTCTACAGCATGGGACCACCGGGTTTACTTCTCTTCCTAAGGAAACTATGGTAAGGATTTTTATGCCCGAAAAAGTTCAACGTCATTTGCCGGGTTTGAACCCGCGACCTCGGGTATATGGGGTTAGTATGGTAACCGCTGCAATGGTGAGCGATATATTATTAATCATCAATCAAATTACAAATCAAATACATGAATAAATGTTTATATACTCTGTTTAGTACACGAGTAAAGAAACTATTAGGTACATTCCACTCGAAATTCGATACCGGGGTTTCTTCGGAAATACATATTTTAGGGTCTCTTGTATCCAAAAAGGCACTTTTAGTTTCTCAACACCTACGATGTTCATACTGCATAGAGAAGGTATTGTATTGCATCCAAAATTTGATACCGAGATGGAAATACATGTTTGGAGACCCTCAGAATACAAATGTATGTGGGTAGCATAACTCAAAATCGAAAAGTCCGTTACATGCAAAACTTAGTATTTAAGTTCAGTATCGTCCAAGGATTGAGGCAGTACATGTCTTGTCCCGGGGAAAAATTAAATTCTTAGAAGAGAAAATATAAATGTACAGTGAAAATGGGAAGGGGAGAAAACATTTTAACACGTATAAGGCACGAACTCGGGGTACAAGATCCAGTTACTTCCGTGCATTGAACCGAGGGAATGGGTGAATATGAATGGACCGTGCCCGAGGGGACTAACGGGACACAAGACAATGACTCCCGCTGGTCAGGCGACAGTGTAAGGTACTTGGTGAAGAACCTCCGCCAGACCAAGATGTGATATTTGAGCGCATGGTGTAACCCTTAGTTGTCACGGAAGTGATTTTAAGACCGATCATAGTACGTAATAAATCACGGCATCAACATTGATAAACAATAACATTAGTAAAGTGACAGTAGAAAATGAAGTATACGCGTGTGTTCTACGGCGGAAAAAGGCCGGATTCAGTTAATAAAACACTCGTGTCTCACTACACCCTGAAAGAGTCTCCATGCTAATAAAAAGCCTGAGCAAAGCCAACCGTAATTCCACACCATTCCTGCTAATCAAAACCCGCACCGGGATGCGAACCCAGTACCGCCACAGAATGCGACACAAAGATTTTTAAGAAAATCCCCTCACCATCCCCAAATACCCTTTACATGGAAAATGTTTCGAAACTTTTGACTTTCTCAAAAATGTTGATTAAAATTTCATATGTTTAAGATATTTTTTTCATTAATGAACTGTATATCTTGAATTTTATGGAAATAGCCTCTCTGGACCTCTTCATTCTGGATGACTTTTATATAACTTTTGCATAAATGATAAACAAAAACTTACTACACAAAACAATGTAGATATCATGTTAATGTTTATCTTGATTAGCATGATGTAGATAAAAAATAATCTGTTGTAAGTAAAGTTGGTTTGTGGAACAGCTAGAGAAAGTCGTGTGAATGTAACAGATATTTTTAGAAGTAGGTCTTTGTGTGTGTATGTCTATCTGTAAAAATTATAACTCAAAAACGAGAACACTGGAACTTTTTTCGAAAATTTTTATTTTCACATAAATGGCTCTATCGATTTTAATTAAAATCTCTTATATTTAATATATTGACATGGCAAATAAAATGTATATCTTGAATTTTCTGGGAATGACCTCTGAAGACTATTTATTGTGGACCAATTTTACGGAATTTTGCATAACTGCTAAACCGAAAGAGATGGACAAAGACTTACCACACAAAAATGTAGAGCACGTCAAAACACACAATTTAGGTTATATACTTTCTTTCGCGGAGTTGATTGTTTTTGAGATATTCCTTGTTTTTGTTTACAGCTTTGAAAAAGTTATACTTTCCTCATACAGGAATGTGTCAACTCCTGTCCATACAAACAAAGGAACATCAGTCACATAGCAACCAGCTTTTGGCTTTCACTTTAACCTGTGGTACTCCCTTATTTCGCTTCTACTTACAAGGAAGCAAGTAATAAGACTATTTTATTAATGTTTATCGATTAGTATGAAGTAGATAAAAGGATAAGCTTTTTAACAATAATTTGTTGCAAAGGCGTAGAGAAAGTCATGTGAATGGAACACATCAGATTTTTTATTTTGTTACTCTCCCTCGTTCTCTTATGAAGCACTTTCCATACTTGTAACGCAATCCTAAACTATTTGCATTCAATATTCGAGATAAATAATTTTCTTGACATTTCCAGAATCTATTTATATTGTAAGATCCGACAAGTGCCATTAGAATAAATATTCTGGTATATATAGAGACACGGAATGGCTGAAGTTCTCTGGAAATAAAAGCAAATAAGAAAAATGTGCCTCCTTTTCTTGGACTGCGGTATGGAAGGAAAGGAAGCAGGCTTGTCACTGCCACCTAGCGGCAACGTATAGCAGCAGAGGATAAGACATGACACATCCAAAATACGTAGAGATACATGGCCACCTATATACCTACCGGTGAGCCTGCTACTCTCGAGGTTATCTATCGATATTGCAAGAGGGTGCACCTACCGGGTTAGAACGGAATTTATGATAGCGATTTCGATAGTTTGTGGCTCCTTTTTGCTGCATTGCCTTTTCGTGCTGGGATCACATGCAGGTATTTCATTTTTATTTCCACTTCTCTCTCTCTCTCTCTCTCTCTCTCTCTCTCTCTCTCTCTCTCTCTCTGTCTTTTTCTTCCAATGCTGGTTCTCAATGTATGTGGGTTATAATTTACGTGAGGTTGTTAAGCCTGGAGTGTTTTACATGTGTACAGAAAATGATCGCTTCCGGACGTTTACCATTGATTAGGATAGCAGGTGCTATGCCCAACACGACAAATTTACTTCTAGTTGTAAAGGAACAAACTGCTACCATTTTTATACCCTTTAGAACCACTACAAGCTTATTATATTTACTTTTACTTTCTGACGTTTTTCAGTTCAGAATCTAATAATTTCGTTACTATTTATATAGTTTTACTTTGTCTACACGTACTATGTACATAGTGTGTAGAGAAGGTAGTATTGTATTGCACCCAAAAATTCGATACCCAAATTTCACCGGAAATACATGTTTTTGAACCTCCTGAATCAAAAATAAAAAAAAACATTTCTAGAGAAAGGCCCGAGCGCGTTTTTGTGTCTGTGGATAGCATAGCTCAAAACGAAAAGCCCGATAAGTACCAAACTTGGTATTTAATTCAGTATCTTCCAATTTTCATTTTCTCAAAAATGGCTCTTAACGATTTTGATTAAAATATAATACATTATAGATATTTACCTGGCAAATAAAATATATATCTTGTATTTTCTGGAATAGCCTCTGAAGACTACTTTATTCTGGATGAATTTTATGAAATTTTGCACAACTGCTAAACCGTAAGAGATGGACAAAAACTTCCCACACAAAAAATGTAGAGCACATTAAAACACAAAATTTATGTCATATGCATTTTTTTCGTGGAGTTGATGTTTTTTTGAGATATCGCTTGTTTTTGGTTTCAGCTTTGAAAAACTTATCCTTTTCTCATACAGGAATTTGTCAGCTCCAGTGCATTCAAACAAAGGAACTTCAGTCACATAGGAATCAGGTTTTTACTAACATTTTAGACTATGATACTCCCTTGTTTCTGTTTTTCTTACAAGGAAGCAAATAATAAGACTATTTCTGATAATTTTTTCTGATTAGCATGAAGTTAATAGAAGCATAAGCTTTTTAACAATAATTTCCTGCACAGATGTAGAGAAAGTCATGTGAATGTAATATATGAAATTTTTCATCTTCATTAAAATTCAATGATTCTGATACCTGTAGATTTAGTGCCCAATTCGTTAGGTTTTCAAAGACTACGCGAAACCATTTTCTGTCCACTCGACTGTAACTTTGTCATTGAAACTTTCAACAGTGCGATGTCAGTTGACAATGTAATTTGCCACCATAATAACAGCAGAGCCGTGAGGCAAATTATTTGCTGTGATATTTCCTTCATTCCAACGCCTTTCTATTGTACTAGGTGACCTGATGGCCCTCGAATTCTAATTCCCCTTCTGCTACCAGTGAATTAAGCCTTCTGGGTAATGTATATGCAGATGCTGGTTTCCTTTAAAGAATATACCACTAACTTTGCTGAATACAAATTAAAGTTAACAGGAGTTCAATTTCTATTCTATAACTCTTCCCTGATAAGTTCTCGTGCCCCATAAAATAATTACTTATTATTGCTACAACTTTCTCTGCACGTACAATGCATGTAGTAGCTGGAGAAGATATAGTACTCCACCCAAAAATTCGATGTTGAGGTTTCACCAGAAAATATGTTTTGAGGTGCGCTGTATTTAAAAATCTGTTTCATTCACACGACTTTCTCTACATCTCTGCAACAAATTATTGTTAAAAAGCTTAAGCTTCTATTTACTTCATGCTAATTGAGAAAAATTAGCAGAAATAGTCTTACTGCTTGCTTCTTTGTAAGTAGAAGCATAATGTCGTATCCTTAGAATTTGCGAAACTTATATACCAAGTTTGTTAATTTTACAATCTTTTCGCTTTGGAGCTATGCTGTCCACATACACTTATTTTTTCTAAAAGTGCTCTTTTTTGGATCGAGGGGTCTCAAAGTATGTTCTTCCGTTGAAATCTCGGAATCAAATGTTTGGGTGCAGTGTAATGCCTTCTCTGTACACTATGTGCATAGTACATGTAGAGAAAGTAAAAAATAAATCTATTGTGTTCCATTCGCATGATTTTCTCTACATCTCTGCAACAAATTATCGTTAAAAAGCTTATGCTTCTATTTACTTCATACTAATCCAGAAAACATTAGCAGAAGTAGTCTTATTATTTGTTTCCTTGTAAATAGTAGCGAAATAAGGGAGTACCATAGGTTAAAGTGATAGTCAAAAACTGGTTGCTATGTGACTAAAGTTCCTCTGTTTGAATGGACAGGAGTTGACAAATTGCTGGATGACAAAAGTATAAGTTTTTCAAAACTGAAATCAATAACAAGGATTATCTAAAAACGATCAACTCCACGAAAAAAATGTATATAACTTAAATTGTGTGTTTTAAAGAGATCTACATTTCTTGTTGAGTAACTTTTTGTATCTCTCTTGCGGTTTGCCAGAAACATAAAACTCCATAAAATTCATTCAGAATAAAGATGTCCCAGAAAATTCAGGATATAAGTTTTATTTGTCAGGTAAATTTCTATAATGTACGATATGTTAATATAAATTGTTAAGAGCAATTTTTGAGGAAATCAACATTTTCGAAAATGTTTCCTTATAAAGGGTAGTTGGGATGGGGGAACTATCTTGAAAATCTTCGTGTCGCATCTTTGGAAGATACCAAGTTTGGTATTCAACGGGCTTTTCGTTTTTGGGCTATGCTGTCCACAGACACACACACGCACTTACGAGCCTTTTTCTAAAATGGTTTTTTTTTTGTGTGTTAAGGGAGACCTAAAACATGTTTTTCCGTGAAATATCCATTTCGAAATTTTTGGTGGAATGCAATACCTTCTCTGTACATTATGTACATAGTACGTGTAGAGAAAATAAAAATTACCCGCCCCAGTCGGGAATCGAACCCGGGGTCTACGGGTGAGAAGTGAGCTCGCTGACCACTTGACTATGGAGGCAGTCTAAGTAAGCTATTGTTAGACAAAAATTACTTTTATTATGTACATCATGCTAATCGAGATAAACATCTGCATAACTAGCGTTGTTACTTTCTTTCAAGAAGAAGAATTATAGCGGAATACTTTAAGCTAAACCGATAGTCAAATGTTTTAAAGCTGGTTAGTAGGTGAAACAATTGACGTTCGGTTCGCTTAATATAGACCCACTGAGTAAAATTAGGTGGTATAAACCTGAGACCAAAGCAAGTAACATTTCAGAATCGGTCAGTTCTACAAAAAAGCGTATACGGCATTATGTTTTTTGACGAGATCTTCATTTCTGTGCAGTAAGTTTTTGTATATCTCTTGCGGTAAAATTCTGCAAAGCTCATCCAGAACAAAGCGGTATTCAGAGTCTATTTCCATAAAATGCAATATTTACATTTTATTTGTGCCGCAATTGTCTACAATATATGGAATTGTAATTAAAATAGTTCAGTCATTTTTCAGAAAAATAAAAATTTTAAAAACATTTTCCGCGTAAAACTTAGTTCGAGGTAGGGGAGTTTCTTGGAAATATTGGTGTCGCAACCTTTGAAGCTGTTTAACCGACTTTTCGTTCTTCAGTTATCGATTCACAGATAAAAAGACACACTCAAGTTTATGAAATAAATGTTTTGATGTAGGGGACCTTAAAACGTGTATTTACAGCGACATTTCTGTATCTAATTTTGGGGCGGAATGCAGAACATTCTTTACCTGACTACTATACACTAAGTAGAAAAAGCAGAAAGTTCATTAATTTAATGGGTTACACAGATAAGAGAAATGTAAATATAATACTACCATGTAAATTAAAGAAAATAAGTAGTAGGTAGCAGAGGAAGTAGTATTTTATTATTAAGTTTACAATAATACAATATTTGCGTCACACAGTCGCATGGCCGTACTTGCTGTCCAAAAATACTTGAATTTAGAATATTAGCTATATATCTATTTTATATACCTTAACAGCTTTGGAAATACACACACGAACACATACACACACAGACATATGCTCGCGTGCTAGGACAATAGAACGATAGGGCAATAAAAGAAAGAGCACCCTGATATCACACACACACACACACGCTCACAACTACACCACATATTCACACATATAGATTACTCAAACACCAAATAAGTCTATACAATATTTACACAAATATTTTATCTCTTAATGCACGAACTTCCATTAAGTATGTGCCCAGGCTTGGCCAGAATGCTGTCCTTCGTCTGTTTGAAGCTAAAAGCACTTCCGGCAGAAATTGTTTCCTAATATCCTCCATCTACACGCTATCTGCCAAAATGTGTGTCCAGCCTTCCTGATACCCGATACCCGCTTACGTGTTTTCTACCCTCCCAATATCAGCCACGCTATTCCCGACCTTTTTTGTCATACCCAATTTTAAGATGTTTCTTTACCCCATTCAATTTTTATTTCGTTTTGTAACTACAATGACGATTTGTTTCTACATTCAGTTTCTATTTCGTGCCTGTTTATATCGCATAGTCGTCTTTTTACTTTATTCACAACGTTATATCTATTTTCGCTGCCGCTTTGCCAAATATCGTTTAAGCCAATCTTTGATAATCCCCGTTGTAGCCTCGCCGCCCACCATTTTGGATGTTCTATGTTATTTTTCTGATAGGTATAACATATTGCTCTTAGAGTTGTTTGATCACCTTTAATGTATACATACCCAGAGGGTGGGAAATTGACCTCTGACGTATTCTAAACCAGTCGGAACACACTGTGCATTTCCAAAGGTATATTTTGGACATGTTGAATGCCAAATTGGTATGGAGTGTGAGACACTAACTCGTCAATATCCGCATAATTATGTAACAATACTATGTAGTAATAACCTCTATTGCGCACCGATCTGTATTACCGATATTGATCATTATACGTAATTAAATAGATAGCATTTGAATACAGTAATGTCCTTTAATCCTAGTAAGGGGTTATAAGCTTTGCTTTAGCTATTATTTTCCTTGTGAATATTTGTATTTTGTTAATATTTTTACACGCTAAGACAAGGTTTGTAACGTGGTTTTAACTGTAAATGCTCAGTTTTCCGTTAGCAAGAGACCTTGAAGTATTGCTAGTTGAGCTTTCAAAGGGAAACATTCTAAAAATGTTATTGCCCTGTCTTTTGTATAACGTTGAGTGACTTTAGGGAAGACAGGCATAAGTACATGCAACGAATAGCAAGAAGGGACGCTATTTATACAGAAAGGAAGCTAAGTTTAAATCACAACCGTTTTGGGCAGTTCTACGCCAGATTCCATGGCGACACTATGTCGGTCACTGAAGCAAAATCGCGCCACATTGGTCACCGCTGCTTTCCCCAGACGTGTAGTCACCACCCACATGTTTGCAAGTGTCACTTCGTTGTCAACGCTTAGGGTTTATACCGTGGAATAGTATAACATGTATAATTTCTTCAATAATATTTACGAACCAGTGATTAATGTTATTTTTCTTCACTACCTTTTTGTATTTCCTTCTGCACCACGCCCTGTACCGAGTAATTCATGTTCGCCGATGAGGAGGAATCACCCGAGCTAAAACCGGAGCAGCGCAGACATCAAAAGGTAGGGAAATGTCACTAGGTTCGACCCTAACCGGACCAACTGACCCACACATAACGCCGACGCTACTTTGTCATTTATATTTAAGATAATATTCAGGACAAAGTCAGAATAGCAGTTGGTATGGCTCAGATGATTATGGCTATGGTATGACAGTATATTGCTTCCAATTCAGTTGTGATGGAGTGTTGGTCTGTACCGAATCGTATTCATTCTATAGAAACGTTAATAAATAAAATGAAATCTGTATATTAAACCCTATATTAAACCCTGATAACCAATTACTTAAACCATGGTAAAATATCCCGAACTTTATACCTTTATTACTGCTTATACCACTTACAAATTTAATCATATAGTTTAAATTTACAGATATAAACTTAACCCATCTTAGCCTAAATTTGTATAGATACCAATTAAAATCATAATTATCAATTAAACTATGTGTTAATATTTAATTTAATATAATTTTCAATTTAATTAATTAATTTTATTATAGTTTCGTATTTTAATATATATTAATTATTTTTATTTAGTTTTGTTATTGTTATTATTTATTACAATTTATTTTATATTATTTATAGTATACGCATTTATTTTAAAAACATTGTATATTTCAATAACTATTCTATTAAGTAGTTTAATTATTATACTCTTACTATTATTATATTATTACTTAAAATTTTATACATACGATTACTATTTATTTTATCATAAAATTTAAAGTAAAAAACAATATTACATCAAAAATTTCACAATACATAATTATACTTTTTTTAAACTTTATATTTATTTAAAATTTTAAAATCCAATATTATAATTACTTCAATTTTTAAATTAAATAATTACATCATTTAAAAATTTCAAAACCTACCATTCATATTCTTCAATTTTAATTTGCATTAAATCCAAAATTCAAAATTATAATTTAAAATTTATAATTTATATAGAAACGTTAATCAGAAGAAACTAAGTTCGTACGGAATCTTCTTCATGCCATTTTCTAGCCCGCAGTAACATATTGTTCCTAGAGGGAACATTGCGCCTGATGAAATATCTCCGGAATTCCCGCTAAACAGCTGTAACAGAGTTTGTCATAGCACACATGACTAATGAATAAGCTATAATACAGACCAACACTCCATCGCAACTGAATTGGAAATATTGCATATTTACTCCACAGCCACTACGGTCAAATCAGATTCTAGTGAACCATATCATCCGAAACTCCATGCCATTGTGTATAGCAACATGAGTAAAATATATTTCTGGCCTAGTATACAGTGGCACGGATGTTTTAAAAATCGTCAGGTGTTTTTGTCCTACGCTATACTATTAATGAGTTATGTAACATTAGGGTCGTCTCCTTAGCGCAGTGGTAGCGCAGCGAGGAGACCTAGGTTCGATTCCCAGTACCGGCGTGGGGATTTTTCCCCGGCTGGGAGACTTGGACCGGGGTGCACTCAGCCTTGTGAAGTCCCTGGGAGGGGGGCCATTGAGGAGCTACTTGATGGAGAAGTAGCGGCTCCAGGTCATGAGGACCGCATTAACCGGCCGAGAGGGATTCGACACGCTGAACACGTCTCACCCTCCAATACTGCCCCCCAGTCATGACGTCTGTCATGGACCCAGATGGGGGACGCAGCGGCCGGGCGGTAGGCCAAGGTTCCTTGTGAGTTGTCGTGCCATGGAGTTATTATATATGTAACATTAATTTTCGGCTTTACATCGGTAATTTTACCTGGTATTGTTTGGAAAAGATTTCAGCATTCAATGCCAAAGTTTAATTTCATTAATTAGTATGAGAAACTTAAAATAAAAGTTAGTAATCGAATAATACTCTAATGCTTAACTTACAAGCTAACCAGCGTTGGCCGAAGAGAAACACCTACATAACGGAAATCACCGCCGAGCCACAACATGCCGAACGCCGTCGTCTCGTTCTTTTACCCTGAAATAAATTAGAAGAAAGTGATGGGTACAAGAAAGTCGTGGTAGTAGATGAAGCAACACATTGGCCGTGTGGCAGCAGTGGAACAGAGGAATAGCGCACATCGAAAACCCAACAGTGGATGAGAATACCGCGGGATGACAGACATCTCGTCCACATGGCAGTGACGGATCGTCCAGCTTCAACACGAGTGTTAGCAACGTAACAGGTGTGGCATTATGTGCTTCTATTGTTCACCACGTCCACTTCTCAGAAGGGCGGTTCTACGCACCCCTATGCGCCATATTCTCTTCACCGGCGACTGTAAGAAGCGTGTGAAGACGAACTTAGAAAACATATCAGACGTTATGGAACACAACGTGATAGCGAATTACTTAAACTATCTTTAAATATATTTAGAAACATCTGATGTGTTCCATTCACATGACTTTATATCTTTGCAACCAATATTTGTTGAAAAGCTTATGCTTCTATTTCCTTCATGCTAATCCAGAAAAATTAGCAGAAATAGTCTTATTACTTGCTGCCTTGTAAGTAGAAATGAAATAAGGAAGTACCATAGGTTAAAGTGATAATCAAAAGCTGGTTGCTATGTGACTGATGTTTTTTGTTTGTACAGGAGTTGACAAATTCCTGTAAGAGAAACGTGTAAGTTTTTTTAAAGCTGAAATCAATAACAAGGAATATCTCAGAAACAATCAACTCCACGAAAAAAATTTATATGACATAAATTGCGTGCTTTAATGCGATCTACATTTTTTGTGTGGTAAGTTTTTGTCCATCTCATACGATATTTTAATTAAAATCGTTATAGTTATTTTTGACAAAAACAAAATTTTAGAAAAAAAGTTCCATGTAAAGGGTACTTTGGGGTGGGGAGATTTTTCTCAAAATCTTCGTGTCACATCCCTGGAAGATACCAAGTTTGGTATTTAACTGATTATTCGTTTTTTTTGAGCTATGGTGTGCACATGCACACAAATACACACGGGCCTTTTTCTGTAAATGCATTTTTTGGTTTTAGGGGGACCCTAGACATGTATTTGCGGTGAGATCTCGGTATCGAATACATACAATATGTACATAGTACATAGTACGTGTAGAGAAAGTACAAGTACGAAAGAGATTGTACGACTAACACGGTTCGCTGCAGACATCTTAGTCTTGAAGGAACAAGGTGCTTCTAATTTATAAACCTCCTTCAGCATTGTTTAAGCATGCTAGGGAGACGCACAGGAACAAAACAAGGCGATGAATAGATTGAGTGTGTATCGATCTTACAGCATCTGGTCCATATGCCGTGCCTATGGCGGTAAACACACTCACGCCTTGCACACCGGCCCCTGATGGATATGCGACCCTCCATGCCTCATTCTTCACCAGGCCACGTAATTCGCTGGAGTGTTTTTCAATCGGTTCTCACCCTACCGCGCATGCAAACACGCACGTGGGCCAGTCTTTACTTCTCTGACGTCCTGCAGAGCTCCCTTAGCTTGTAGCACCATGCCCACTTCTTGCGGGACAAGGTGTTACATTCACATGGGTTTCTACCCTCATTCCTCGACAAAATATTCCTAAATCGCGTGTTTTCTGTATTTTACACTATCTACATGGCCAGTCTTTACTTCTCTGACGTCCTGCAGAGCTCCCTTAGCTTGTAGCACCTTGCCCACTTCTTGCGGGACAAGGTATGGGTTTCTACTCTCATTCCTCGACAAAATATTCCTAAATCGCGTGTTTTCTGTATTTTACACTATCTACATGGCCAGTCTTTACTTCTCTGAACTCCTACAGAGCTCCCTTAGCTTTCATCACCATGCCCACTTCTTGCGGGACAAGCTCTTACATTCACATGGCTTTCTATTCTCATTCTTCAACAAAATATTCTTAAATCGCGTATTCTCTGTATTTTACTCTATCTACATGGCCAGTCTTTACTTCTCTGACCTCCTGCAGAGCTCCCTTAGCTTGTAGCACCTTGCCCACTTCTTGCGGGACAAGCTCTTACATTCACATGGCTTTCTATTCTCATTCTTCAACAAAATATTCTTAAATCGCGTATTCTCTGTATTTTACTCTATCTACATGGCCAGTCTTTGCTTCTCTGGCCTCCTGCAGAGCACCCTTAGCTTTCAGCACCATGTCCACTTTTTGCAGAATCAGGGCTTACATTCACAAGGGTTTCTACTCTCATTTCTCGACAAAATATTCCTAAATCGCGTGTTTTCTGTATTTTACACTATCTACATGGCCAGTCTTTAGTTCTCTGACCTCTTCCAGAGCGCCCTTAGCTTTCAGCATCATGCTCACTTCTTGCGGGACAAAGTCTTACATTCACATGACTTTCTATTTTCATTCTTCAACAAAATATTCTTAAATCGCGAGTTCTCTATACTTCACACTATCTAAATGAAGTCTTTACTTCTCTGACCTCCTGCAGAGCGCCCTTAGCTTTTAGCACCATGCTCACTTCTTGCAGAATAAGGACTTACATTCACATGGCTTTCTATTTTCATTCAACAAAATATTCTTAAATCGAGTGTTCTCTATACTTCACACTATCTAAATAAACATTTTCGGAAATTCTGTTACTACATATTTCCTTGAAACTTCCGCTCCTCTATTAAAGCGCCAATGGAATGGCCGAGATTAGGCAATTTCAACCAATCGCGGTAATTTGACTGGAGTGATATTATCGAAATATCTTATCACTTTGTCGCACATGACGTTCGTTTGTTTAATCTCCTGTCTTGGCTATTGGTAATAAGATGACAATCCAGTCAGAGAAAATTCACTTTTAAAAACTGTCAGTTCCAATTAATTAATTCAGTTACAATGTTTATTTAAAATGTATACAAATCTTGATGTATTTATTTAAAAAAAATATGTATTCCTTTTACATGACTTTCTCTGCATCTCTGTAACAAATTAATGTTCAAAAGCATAGACTTCTATCTACTTCATGATAATCAAGATATAGAGCCCGCCTGGGTAGTGTGGTGGTTGCATGTGTGCTTCACATTCAAAAGGTCATGAGTTCGAATCTCGCTTACGGCGAGTTACTCCGGTAAGGTTTTTTTCGGGGTTTTCCCTTATCCTGAGAAGACAAATGTACCCCGAGATCATTTGAGCATCATTTCACCAATTTCATCCATCGTCCGATATGACCAGCTAGGTTAAAGGACGTTAAGGTACAAAAAAAAAATAATCTGATGCGTTCCATTCACATGACTTTCTCTACATCTCTGCAATAAATTATTTTAAAAAAGTTTATGCTTCTATTTACTTTAATCTAATCGAGAAAAAATTAGCAGAAATATTCTTATTTCTTGCTTACTTGTAAGTAGAAGTGAAATAAGGAAGTACCTAAGTTAAGGTATAGCCAAAAGTTGGTTGCTATGTGACTCAAGTTCCTTTGTTTATATGGACAGCAGTTCACTAAGTCACGTATGAGAAAAGTATGTTTTTATAGCTGAAACCAAAAACAAGGAATATCTCAAAAACAATCAGCGCCACGAAAAAAATGTATATAACATAAATTGTGCGTTTTAAAGTGCTCTACATTTGTTGTTCTGTAAGTTTTTGTCCATCTCTTACGGTTTAGCAGTTATGCAAAATTCCGTAAAATTGACCCAGAATAAAGTAGTCTTCAGAGGCTATTCCCAGAAAATTGAAAACATACATTTTATTTGTCAGGTAAATGTTTTTAATACACGATATTTTAATAAAAATCGTTAGTCATTTTTAATAAAATCAAAATGTTCGAAAAAAATTCCATGTAAAGGGTAGTTTGGGGTGGGGGGATTTTTCTCAAAAACTTCGTGTCGCATCCGTAGAAGATACTTAACTTAAATACCAAGTTTGGTGGTTTAACGACTTTTCGTTTTTGAGTTATCTAGTTCATAGACACACGGACACACGGACACACACACAAGAAATTTTTTGTGAAAATTATTTTTTTGGATACAGGGGACCCTAAAAACATATATTTCCTGTGAAATCTCGGTATCGAATTTTTGAGTGGAATATAATACTTCTCTATCCCTATGTACATATGGGGCTAGAGAAAGTAAAAAAAAACGATAACTGGTGTATGTTCTGTGCCGCATAGCCCAAGATCGAGTTGCGTTCGTGGAATTGTTAGGAACACCTGCCCGATCTATGATTGGGCGTGGGCCGCATGAATTTCGCACGGCCCGAGCTATACTCGGATTTGGGCTTAAATGTGTCTTAATATTTGTTATATATTAATTTATCTTATCTGTAGGATAAAATAGTGTAGTATACAAGTGGACAAACCTCTATTATCCACTGTTTGAATAAAATCTCTATCTACTTGTACAATAAATATCTATTAATTATTCAGAACTTGCGGTCAAATTTCAAAAATATTTTTTTAATACTGGTGTGATTCTAATAGAATAATACTTAATTGAGCTAAGATTGTATATCTAAGTTTTAGTAATTATGCTGCTAATATTTCTTCTTCAAAAGCTAAATATTTAGGTATTCCATCTGGAGTGTAATTTAGGGTGGAAATCCCACATAGATCGTATTTCTTATAAACTAAGGAAACTGATCTTTTTGTTACGAGCACTGAGCCTAAACATTAACAAAAAATCTTTATGTCAGTGTTTTATAGTAATATATACTCAATTATGGATTCTGGTATTTTACTTTGGGGCAACCATTCTTATGCTAACAAACCTCTTGTTTCACAAAAGAGAGCAGTAAGAATAATATGTGGAGTTCCACCAAAAACACATTGTAAAGCACATTTTATTGAACTTGGAATCCTCAATGTTCCTTGTGTGTATATATTTTAAATTGTTTCCTATATATTAAGAAGAATATACATTATTATGATTTTTCTGAAGCTATGCATAATTATCCCACAAGAAGTAGCAGTAATATGTATTCTAAGACCTACTAATATAGTAAAATATAAACAAGTTTCGAAATAGTATCCATTAATTTATTCAATATTTTACCTACAAAATTAAGAAATTTACATTCAACAAATTTAAGAGAGATTCTAATTATTGTGAAGAAAATCCTCTCTATAAGGTCCAGGAGTTTTATAATATTTTTGTAAATTTTTATTGACATTGCTACACATGTATTACGTTCTTGGCAACAAAATCCAGCCAATTTTCATAACAGAGAATGTAAGAAACCTCGATATAAATAGTTTGTAGACTATAATGTGTAGAGACTGCCACGTGAGTACAAGACAAGAGAATGTTGTTGAAATATGCCAGTTTCAGTAATAATATTTATTTGAAATGCTCCGTTAATTAACGTGTAACCCGGAGTATGTGTAGACGATATTGCACTAACTTGGGAGTTGATATTGGAAACCGAAATGAGGAATTTGTGAATAGAGTTAGCTGGAGTGAGATTAGCTGTCCATCTAGGGTCATGTGTCAACACCAACACCGCAGAAGTGCCGTCGGCAACTCCCAGTTCATTCCACGCATGCAAGTCAAACTTTCACCTTGCGTTTCCATTAACGGATTATTGCACTACTATGTTTTTGTGGTCGTCAATTTGCATACTCCAGTTATCAAAGAAAACATCTGCGGTTAAATCACTTACCAATACCATTATAACTTTCATTATGTTATTAAGAATCTTATTTCTTAAACATCTGTTCACATAACTAGCTATGAAGGCCGTTTTTTACTTTCTCTACACCTACCATGTACATAATGTATAGGGAAGGTATTGCACTCCACCCAAAAATTCTACACTGAGATTTCTCCGGAAATATATGTTTTAGGGTCCCCTGTATAAAAAATCTAATGTGTAATATTCACATGACTTTCTCTAGCTACTCTACAAAGAAACTTCTTACAAAAGATAATTCTTCTTACAACACCATGCTAATCGAGATAAACATTAGCAGAATTTTAATACCTAGTTCCTTATAAGTAGACTGGAACTAAGGAAATGCACTAGGCTAAAATGATAGTCAAATATTTTAAAATCTGTCGTTATGCGATTGGCATTGCAAATCGCTTCTTTGCTTGGCCAGGAGTAGAACAAAAGGAAAACAGACACTTCCGTCCGAGAAAAGTATTTCACAATTGAAACTGAAAACAAGGAATAAATCGAAAACGGTAAGTTCCACGAAAAAATGTACAGGACATAACATGTGTCATTTAACAAGATCTACATGTTTTGTATCGTAAGTTTTTGTCTATCTCTTACGGTTTACTAGTTATTCCAAATTAAGCAAAACTCATCCAGAATAAACATGTCTTTAGAAGTTATTCTCAGAAAAGTCAAGATATGCATTTTATTTGTCAGGTAAATATCTTTAATATACGGCTTTTTAATCAAAATCGTTAAAGCCATTTTTCACAAAATCAACATTTTCGAAATTTTCCCATGTAAATGGTAGTTAGGATGGGGAAATTTGTTAAAAATCTTCGTGTCGTATCCTTAAAGGATACTGAACATAAGTTTCAAGTTTTTTTTATTTAATAGAGTTTTCGGTTTTGAGCTATGCCGCCCCCTCCAAACACGAACATTTTTCTAAAAATGTTTCTTTTTTTTTGGATTCAGTGAGTCTTAAAACATATATTTATGGTGCAATCTCAGTATCGCATTTATGACTGCAGTACAATACCTTCTCTATAAGTTATGTAAATAGCGTAGAGAAAGTAAAAATATGACGTGTTCCATTTATCTACAAACTATTTCATTTGTATAGCTTAACGTCCTTTAACATAGTTGGTCATATTGTACGATGAATTAAATTGGTGAAATAGTGCTCAAAAGATATTGGGGACCCATGACGTTTAAAGTTACTTGACCTCTTCTTAGAACAAGGATAAACCCCGAAAAAAGCTTTATCCGCGTAACTCACCCTATGTGAGATTCGAACTCGTGACCTGTTGAACGTGAGGCAGACACGCTACCCGTAACTACCCAGTCGAGCTTTAAACTATAGTCACAAAAGATTATTCCTTTTTACTTTCTGTATATGTTTTATGCACATAGTGTATAAAATTCGATACCGAGATTTCACTGGAAATATATGTTTTAGGGTAATCTGTATCCAAAAAAAGCATTTTTAGAAAAAGCTCCGTGTGTGTTTTTGTGTGTGTATGTGTATCCGTGTGTCTGTGAATACTATAACTCAAAAACAAAAAGTCAGTAAAATACCAAACTTGGGAATTAGGTTTAGTATCTTCCAGGGATGTGAAACAAAGATTTTGAGAAAAATCCCCCCACCCCAAACTACCCTTTAGTTGGAACTTTTTCGAAAATTTTGATTTTCTCAAAAATTGCTTTAACGAATTTCAAAAGTATTTACCTCTTGCATTTTCTGGGAATGGCCTCGGAAGACTATTCTGGATGAGTTTTACGGAATTTTGCATAACTGCTAAACCGTAAGAGATGGATAAAAACTTACCACACAAAAATGTAGAGCACGTTAAAACACACAATTTATATTATATACATTTTTTCGTAGATTTGATCGTTTTTGAAATATTCCTTGTTATTGACTTTAGCTTTAAAAATCTTATACATTTCTCATACAGGAATTTGTCAACTCCTGTCCAGAGAAACAATGGAACTTCAGTCACATAGCAACCAGCTTTTGACTATCACTTTAACCTATGGTCCTCCCTTATTTCACTTCTATTTACAAGAAATCAGGTAATAAGTCTATTCCTGCTAATTTTTCTCTATAAGCATGAAGTAAATAGAAACACAAGCTTTTTAACAATAATTTTGTTGCAGACATGTAGAGAAAGTCTTGTGAATGGAACAAATCAGTATTTTTGTATCAAGCTGTATAAATTTATTTGTAAAAGTATGTTATGTTCTGAAATACTTCTTTTAATGTGCTAGTTTATGGATAAGAATGATGCATAAAATATTAATACATGTAATGAGCTACTTTTGGAACAGACTATACCTCAACGTGTTCGTGTTTACGCTACTAGCTCTCTTTATACTGCTGCGTGATCTTTGTAACCCAAACCCGAGTTATACAATATATTTTATGCCGAAATCCTAATGATCTAGATTTTAAACTAGAAAATACTCGTGGTAGCTGACCTAATTCTCAAGAAATCACCAAAACGGAAGCAAAATATTGGCAGATGTTGTTTTTGTCACTTTAAGCAATTTGTATTCTCAATAAAGGTTTAAGTTGTAGCATTTCTCTGTGAACAAAGGATGAAGTTAGCAATTTTGTTTCTCCTTACTATTAACAGAGGGCGATGGATGCTCTTCTGGTCTATTTTGGCGTCTCTCCAAGTGGGCGCCCTCTGGTTTGTTCGCTGCTGGATGACAGAATTACACTCATTCAATTGTTCCCCTTTTGAAGAGATCTTTCCTCTAAGAACAGCGGTTTCATTAGCCTGTGCTCTAAGTTAGAGAATTGCATTTTGCTCTGGTAGCTTCTACGTTCTGCTTTTACATTATTACTTTAATTAACACAAGAATGACTTAAATCATTATTTGCTGACATTAATGGAAAACTATGTGTTACATTCACATAACGTTTTCTTACATCTCTCGTTTACTATTGGGCATATAAGTGCGAGGGTGCGCTGATAAGTCCCGGGCCTCTCAATGAAATCAGCATTTAAAAACACTTTTTATTATTTTCTCCATACGCACTATTTCATTTCATTTTTATTTTGTCTAAAAGCACTATACAGGCATTGACAACGGCTGTTGAAAGCAGTACAATAACCTTGTCACAATAAATTACAGAACAAGATCACAACATTTATCATTAAAATATTCATGTATAGATTAAACAGGATGTTTGTCTTACCATGTATATATCCTGGGCTTAAAATTCTGCATGTTTAAACATTTAATACTATCAGGCAAGCTATTATACAACTTAATACCTAAGTACTTATAACTTTTCTGAGATGTTGTTAGTCGATAATATGGAATGTTTACATTGGACCTGTATCCTCAAAATATGTCTATGACGAGAGGCATGTATATATACTAAATTATCTAAAATATGTGCATAGTGTATAGAAAAAGTATTGTATTGCACCCAAAAATTCGATACTGAGATTTCACCAGAAATACATGTTTTGAGACTCCGTGAATTAAAAAAAAATTATTTTAGAAAAATATCCGTGTGTATGTCTGTGGGCAGCATAGCTCTAAAACGAAAATTTCTTTGATTACCAAACTTGGTATTTAAGTTTTGTATCTTCCGAGGATGCGACAGGAAGATTTTCAAGAAAATCCCCCCACCCCGAACTACTCTTTACATGGAACTTTTTTCGAACATTTTTATTTTCTTAAAAATGGCTGTAACGATTTTGGTAAATATATCGTATATTAAAAATATTTACCTGATAAATAAAATTTATATCTTGAATTTTCGGAAATAGCCTCTGAAGACTAGTTTATTCTGGAGGAATTTTGCATAACCACACAAAAAATGTAGAGCACGTTAAAACAAACAAATTAGTTATATAATTTTTTTAAGGAGTTGATCGTTTTTGAGATATTCCTTGTTTTTGGTTTCAGCTTTGAAAAACTTGTATTTTTCTCCCCTACAGGAATTTGTCAACTCCTGTCCATACAAACAAAGGAACGTCAGTCACATAGCAACCAGCTTTTGACTATCACTTTAACCTACGATACTCCCTTATTTCGCTTCTACTTACCAGGAAGCAAGTAATAAGACTATATCTGCTATTTTTTTTCTCGGTTAGCATGAAGTAAATGGAAGCATAAGCTTTTTAACAGTAATTTGTTGCAGAGATGTAGAAAAAGACACGTGAATGGAACACAGCAGATTTTTATTTTGTGTATTACAAAATCACGTACGGTCTGTGGACCCGGGCATTTATGACGCTCAATATATGATATGTTATTTCAATAAATATACGTATTCATTCATTCATGTCCAGCACCTATTTCAATGATGTGGGTTCCAAAATGTTTGTTAATTTTACTCCTCGATGCGAAGGCCCAACAGTGCCCAAACACAGCACACAGTGGATCTTTACCACAATTGTACTTTCGTTAACCTAGAATTCAATTAAGAACCGTTTCCTAAATGTGATTCTGTATCAGAAGCCATTTTAAAGGTTCCCCACACCTGTGGCATCTATTGAATTTACTTGAAAATAATTATACGCTTTGGAGCCCCGTCTAAGTTTCGGCATACAAAAGCACATTTTTACTTTCTCTACTACTTACCTATATGCAGAGGAAGTATTGTATTCACAAAACAAATTCGATACCGAAATTTCACCAGAAACACTGACTCGCACAATCGAAACTTAATTTTTTTAAAATGTTAATGTCTACTTATTTTGCAACAAATTATTGCTATCTATTTTATGACAATCAAGATAAAAAAAGGATCTGAGGTGCTCCGTTCACATGACTTTCTCTACATCTCTGCAACAAATTATTGTTAAGAAGGTTATGCTTCTATTTACTTCATGCTACTTGAGAAGAAATATAAGAAATAGTCTTATTACTTACTTGCTTCCTTGTAGGTAGAAGAGAAATAAGGGAGCAGCACATGTTAAAGTGATAGTCAAAATCTGGTTGCTAAGTGACTGAAGTTCCTTTTTTTTTTTTTTTTTTTTTTTTTTTTGTATGAGAAAAGTTTGTTTTTGAAGCTGAAACGAAAAAACAAGGAATATCTAAAAATCGATCAACTCCATGAAAAAGATGTGTATAACATAAATTTTGTGTTTTAATGTGCTCTACATTTTTGGTGGAGTAAGTTTTTATCTATCTCTTACTGCTTAGGAGCTATGCAAAATTCCATAAATTTCATCTAGAATAAAGTAAGCTTCCGAGCTTTTGTTTGTCTAGCAAATTTATTTATATATGCTATTTTAATGAAAATGGTTAGTGCAGTTATGATAAAATCAGAATTTTCGAAAAGAATTCCGTGTAAAGGGCAGTTGTGAGTGGGGGCTTTTTCTCAACATCTTCGTATCACATTACTGGAAGGCACTTAACTGAAATACAAAGTGTGTTTTTTTTAACTACTTTTCGTTTTTGAGTTATCGTGTTTACAGACCACTGACACACTGACCTTTTTCTGAAAAAATTTTTTCGGTCTCAGGGGACCCCAAAACAAGTGTATATTAGTCGTACGTGTAGGGAAACTAAAATGCTTTTAATGGATACAGGGGGACTCTAAACATGTAGTTCCGGTGAAATCTCGGTATTGAATTTTTGGATGTAATACAATAGCTTCTCTATACACTATGTACCTAGTACACAATGCACAAAAAGAAACCGTTCCGTACACCGCATTCCTTACCGTTTGTAGGGTACTTTATTACGTCATGTTTTTGTTTTATTGGCTGATACTGTCACCTTGCAGGTGAGTGTTCTCTATGGAACCAATAGAGCATACGTATGCTGGGTTTGTCAACTCATTCGCTAATAGGAATAGCCACCTGCCTCAACTGGAAGCGAGATTAGGTAACGTGTAATTACAGCCCCTCCTCCTTCCCAATTAGATTGATGCAGCGGCCAGCGGATATCAGAAGACACGCCCTATAAATGCCCCTACAGACAATCAGAAATTCGATGTCTACTACTATTTGTGCTCTGTGTACGTGTAGAGAAAGTAAAGTTTTTTTTTTTCACTTCGTTGTTCCCAGTAGTTTATCTTTCTGCCAATTGAGGGGCTCAGTGCCAGAGGGAGCTATCCCACAATTGTGAAAAAATGAGATTTTTTTTGCTTTTAGACAGCTTCTGCCGTCTCTCGTGTCTGTATAAATCTTGGTAATATTAACTGTTTTAGAGTGCCATCTACAGTAACTTACAGAAACTGTGTCATTTTCCAAAGTGAGGAAGTTTGTGCCAGATGGGGATATCTCACTATGAAGTTGCTTGCTATTTAAAGAACAATGCCACCAAATTTACAGAACTTTACTATTTTAATAGTATTGTTTACTGTTTAAACTATAGGCCAAGAAATAATGATTTTAGGCCTTAATACGTGAAGCAGAATAATATGTAAGATTATTATTAAACATTAAGAATATTGTGTAAACAGTTGAAATTTTAGGCGTTATACTATGCTGCAGATTATTCTGTTTTTCAAAATGGAGGTAAATGGTATAGCTAGTGAAGGAAAGAAACGAAAATGCAAGCAAAACATATGGAAAAAAGTTGTTGCTAAACGAAAAAGAAACAATGCTGAGGAATATGAATAATATCATGTTTAGTTTCTCTCTCTGCATAAGTAAATAATACGGTTTGCAGTGCTAAATAAATAAAAAAAACTGTTAAATATCACTTTTTTGTATTTTCTAGGACATTTCAAAATGTGGATCAAGTACTCCATTTAAAAAAGTTGTACCTTAATATTACATTTTTCACCAAATCCACAACTCTAATAAAACTCCTTTTTTCTCATTTTTAGCTATTTGTGGGATAGCGCCCTCTGGCGCTGAGCCCCTCAATTCTTTGTACTATGTTGCAATTACACTGTAAGCATTACAACACGGCAATTAAATTAAATAAATGTATAAAGAAACATCACTCCAAAGAGCCCATTAAAGCCAAGGAAGCTGAGATAAACACAATACGCAGGTATGAAATTCCTCCCTTCTGATCTCTCCCCCAGTCTCCTCTCTCTTTGTTACAGCTATTGCCCCCAAGGTAGAAGTTCTCGCCACGTGCTAACTGTTTGCGTTAAATATCAATCGCTCAAGGCTTTTTCTCAGACCATGTTTAAACAGATGTTGTACTAATCAAAAACCCTTTTGTGTCCATTGTGGTTAACAAAGGAGAAAGAATTCAAGCTGGTGTGCAGATTTCCATGTGTAGGCAGGGCATCCAACCTCGCAGCTTCATAAAACCCTTTTGTGTGTTTTATAGCCACCTCTCGTTATTAATTTCACTTTTCAAATCGGTACCAAATATATTTTAGTAATCTAACTTTGAAATTCGTGCTAGCGTGTCTGCCTCATATTCAACAGGTCGTGGGTTCGAATCTCGCTAAGGGTGAGTTACCCGGATACGTTTTTTTTTTTTTTTTTTGAATGTCGAGTAACTTTAAGCTCCATGGACCCCGAGATCATTTGAGCATTATTTCACCAATTTCAGACATCCTACGATATGACCAACCAGCTTAAAAAACGTTAAGCAGCAAATGAAAAGAAAAATATATACAGGCTGTTAATGAACTACACCGAAATAATTTGCGAGATTGTGCACGTGACTGATACAAGTAACTTGAGATCGCGATACATGGCCCCCGGATAAAGATAACGCAACTACATAGCGTTAAACGTGTGGGCATCAGGCGCTGATAAGTCTGTGTTAAAGCAAAGCAGGTTGAAAGAATGGCTTAGAATGTCTTTAAAACTGCTGCCCGAGTATAGAAATATCGATTTTTAGCAGCTCGTTACCAGCGTTCTCAAGATTTAATGTGAAAAAATCTGTAAAATCTTGAACTAATCACTAGAGAGTGCGACACTGAGCATTCATTTACTACGTTCTTGAGTTATGTAGCCTAATCTGGAAGCGTTTCTTCATCTGCTCTAGTGGCTTAATACGTAAAGTCGCAAGCTGCTATTTTAAAGGTCATGAGTTCGACTCTTGTCATAAGAGTAAATGTTTTTTATTATTATTTTTTTTTTTTTTCGTTGCAGACGAAGTGCCGCGATACGTGAACGAGACCCGAACTCGGAAACTATCTTTCACTTGAAAGCCAGTATCATAACCGCTACGCTAGAGAGGTACGCTGTAATATGTCCCTTCGTTTTTCTTGTTATGCTCTCGGATGGTTGATAAATTAGCCAGTGGCGTACTGACATTTCAGAAACTTATAGCCGTTACTTCGAAATTTCAATAAACAGGCCATAAGTCTCCTAACTCAAATTACTTATTTAAGTAATCTACATATTCTGTAAAAATATTTCGGTATAGTTCATTAACATCCTGTGTGTGTGTGTGTGTATATATATATATATATATATATATATATGTCGGTGTTAATTTAATTGGTTTTACTATGTACACAGTGTTTAGTGAAGGTATTATATTGCACCCAAAAATTAGATACCGAGATTTCACTCGAAATACATGTTTTGAGACGAAAAGTCCATAAAATACCAAACTTTATATTCAAGTTCAAGGATTCGACATGAAGATTATGAGAACAATTCCCCACCCCAAACTATAGTTTACATGGAAAAAAATGCCTCTAACGATTTTAATTAAAATACCGGTTATTACGGATACTTATATTGCAAACAAAATGTATATCTTGAATTTCCTGGTAATAACCTGTAAAGACCTCTAACTTCCGAATGGATTATGTTGAGCTTTGACTAGCTGGTAAACCGTAAGAGATAGACGAAAACTTAGCTACATAAAAATCAGATGTGTCCCATTTATATCTCCGTAACAAATTATTGTTAAAAAGCTTATGCTTCTGTTTACTTTCATGCTAATCGAAAAAAAAATTAGCATAAATAGTCTTATTACTTGTTTCCTTGTAAGTAGGAGCGAAATAAGGGAGTAGCATAGGTTAAAGAGAGAGTCAAAATCTGGTTGCTGTGTGACTGAAGTTCCTTTGTTTATATGGACAAGAGTTGACAAATTCCTGTATGAGCAAAGTATGTTTTTAAAAGTGAAATCAAAAACAAGGAATATCTAAAAAATCTGATGTGATCCATTCACATGACTTTCTCTATATGTCTGTAAATTATTATTGTTAATAAGTATATCTTTTATTTATTTCATACTAATCTAGAAAAATTAGCAGGAATAGTCTTATTTCTTGCTTTATTGTAAGTAGAAGCGAAATAAGGGAGTACCATAGGTTAAAGTGAAAGCCAAAAGCTAGTTGCTATGTGACTGATGTTCCTTTGTTTGTATGGACAGAGGTTGACAAATTCCTGTATGATAAAAGTATAAGTTTTTCAAAGCTGAAACCAAGAAAAAGGAATATCTCAAAAACCATCAACTCCACGAAAAAAATGTATATAACATAAATTGTGTGCTTTAAGGTGCTCTACATTTCTTCTGGGTTAAGTTTTTGTCCATCTCTTACGGTTTAGTAGTTATGAAAAATTCATCCAGAATAAAGTAGTCTTCAGAGCCTATAACCGGAAAATTCAAAATATACATTTTATTTGTCAGGTAAAAAAACTTAAATATACGATACTTTAATCAAAATCGTTAGAGCCATTTTTTAGAAAATCAAAATTTTCGAAAAAAGTTCCATGTAAAGGGTAGCTTGGGTTTGGGGGATTTTTCTCAAAATCTTTGTGTCGCATCCCTGGAAGATACTAAACTTAAATACCAAGTTTGGTATTTTACCGACTTTTCGTTTTTGAGTTATCGTGTTCACAGACACACGGACACACTGACACACGGAGACAAACACACACGGACCTTTTTCTGAAAATACTTTTTTTGGATACAGGGGACGGTAAATCATATATTTCCGGTGAAATCTCGGTATCGAATTTTTTGGTGGGGTGCAATACATTCTCTATACACTATTGCATAGTGAGTATAGAGAAGGTAAAAATTCTGATGTGTACCATTCACATGACTTTCTCCATAACCCTGCAACAAATAATTCTTAAAAAGCTTATACTTCTATTTACTTTATGCTAATCAGAAAAAAATATCAGAAATAGTCTTATTACTCGCTTCCTTGTAAGTAGAAGCGAAATAAGGGACACCCGTAGGTTAAAGTGATAGTCAAAAGCTGGTTGCTATGTCAATGAAGTTCCTTTGTTTATATGGATAGGAGTTGACAAGTTCCTATATGAGAAAAGTATACGTTTTTCATAGCAGAAACCAAAAATAAGGAATGTCACAAAAACGACGAACTCCACGAAAAAATGTATATAACATAAATTGTGTGTTTTAATGTGCTCTACATTTTTTGTGTGTTAAGCCTTTGTCCATCTCTTACGGTTTAGCAGTTATTCAAAATTTAGTAAAATTCATCCAGAATAAACTACTCTTCAGAGGCTATTCCCAGTAAATTCAAGATATACCTTTTATATGTCAGAAATCTCGGTATCGAATTTTTTGGTGGGGTGCAGAACATTCTCTATACACTATGTACATAGTGCCTATAGAGAAAGTAAAACTGGCTCTAACGATTTTGATTAAAATACCAAATATTACGGATATTTATATTGCAAATAAAATGTATAACTTGAATTTCCTGGTAATAACCTGTAAAGACCTCTAACTTCCAAATGGATTATGTTGAGTTTTGACTAGCTGGTAAACCGTAAGAAATAGTCCAAAACTTAGCTACATAAAAATCTGATGTGTCCCATTCACATGACTTTCTCTACATCTCCGTAACAAATTATTCTTAAAAAGCTTACTTTCATGCTAATCGAGAAAAAAATAGTATAAATAGTCTTAGTACTTGCTTCCTTGTAAGCAGAAGTGAAATAAGGGAGTACCATAGGTTTAAAATGATAGTCAAAAGCTGGTTGCTATGTGATTCAAGTTCCTTTGTTTATATGGACAAGAGTTGACAAATTTCTGAATGAGGAAATAATGTTTTTAAACATGAAATCAAAAACAAGGAATATCTACAAAACGATAGACTACACTTCAAAAAAGTATAAAACAAACATTTGTATGTTTTAACGTGGTCTACATTTTTTGTGCTTGAAGTTTTTGTTCATCTCTTATGGTTTAGCAGTTATGCAAAATTCCGTAAAACTCGTCCAGAATAAAATGGTCTTCAGAGGCTATTCTCAGATTATTCAAGATATTCATTTTATTTGTCACGTAAATACCTTTAATATACGATATTTTATTCAAAATCGTTACAGCCATTTTTGAGAAAATCAGAATTGTCGAAAATGTTTCCATATGAAAGGTATTTAAGTTTGGTATTTAACGGACAGACCGACACACATGGACCTTTTTCCAAAAATGCATTTTTGTGGATTCAGGGGGACTCAAAACATATATTTTTGGTGAAATCTCAGTATTGAATTTTTGAGTGCATTACAATACCTTCTCTACGTACTATGTTTATAATAAGTGAAGAGAAAGTAAAAACCGTCGCATAATTTGTATTTAAATAGCACACATTTTGCCGAATCTGAAATAAGACCTGACACACCCAAGATATTTTTATGGGAAAACGTTCGCTGCCGATGTATAATGACATTACCGCACGAGGAGCGTAAGTGGTTTGCTACCGCTAGACGAGGCCTGCTTTACTTTCACACCCTCCAAGGCTTAGGGACGAAGGAAAGGGTTCCCGGCTAAGCTCACCCAAAGCAAACACGTCCCTTGTATACGAGGGCCGGATCTTAATTGAGTGAACAGTGTAAGGCATTGTTATCATGCGATGATGGAACAGAACATTTGGCAAGCAGACAAATCTGCCACGTACATAAACTGAGATATGGTCAATCTCATCCTACCATGTTTTCCTTTATCATAGCCTATCTCTCTATGCGACTTATCACAATATGCTTCCTTCTGCTACACCATAGCTTTCATGCACTATTTTATCAAAGGCACTCTCTTCTACTTTTATTTTTACTTTCTCTGTACGTACTATGTACATAGTGTATAGAGAAGGTAATTGCACTCCACCAAAAAATTCGATACCGAGATTTCACCGGAAATATATGTTTTAGGGTCCCCTGTATCCAAAAAAAAGTATTTTCAGAAAAAGGTCCGTGTGTCTGTAAACACGATAACTCAAAAACGAAAAGTCGGTAAAATACCAAACTTGGTATTTAAGTTTAGTATCTTTCAGGGATGCGACACAAAGATCTTGAGAAAAATCCCCCCACCCCAAACTAGCCTTTACATGGAACATTTTTTCGAAAATTTTGACTTTCTTAAAAATGGCTTTAACAATTTTGATTAAAATATCATATATTAAAGATATTTACCTAACAAATAAAATTTATATCTTGAATTTTCTGGGAATAGCTTCTGAAGACCTGTTTATTCTGGATGAATTTTGCTTAATTTGGCATAACTGGTAAACCGTAAGAGACAGACAAAAACTTACTATACAAAAAATTTAATTCTTATTAAAATACAGAAGTTATGTTATATACATTTTTCTCGTGGAGCTTACCGTTTTCAAGGTATTCATTGTTATTAGTTTCAGTTGTGAAGTACTTATACTTTTCTCAGACGGGAGTGTCCGTTTTTCTTTTGTTCTACTCCTGACCAAGAAAAGCGATTTGTAATGACAACAGCTTTTAAAACATTTGACTATTGGTTTAGCCCAGTGTATTCCCTTATTTTCTTCCTAATTATACGGAACTAAATAATAAGAACATTGTGCTAATGAGTACCACGATTAGCAAGGTGCAGAAAGAAGAAGAATCTTATGATAAAGTTTGTAGAACAGCTAGAGAAAGTCATGTGAGTGTAACACATCAGCTTTTCTTTTATTCAGGGGGATCCAAAACATGTATTTCCGGGGAAATCTCGGTATCGAAGTTTTGGGTGCATTACAATACCTTCTCTATATATTATGTACATAGTACTTTAATTTTAATAACAATTTCATGTTTATCTCACATTATGTAAGTATAGAAATATAGTAACAAGAATGCGAGACAAAATAAAAGAATATTAAAAACAGTAATTATAATAAATATAAAACGAATAGCAAAGGTATAATAAGAAAATATATTAAAGCAGTTCTTTATATAATTATAATAAAAGTAATAAGATAAATTATAATAAATAAGGATTAAAGTAGTAATTAAATAATAATAAATTAAAATAAAATAAATTGATAAAGGGATAATAATAAATAATTAAATGTATTAAATATGGTACAATCAAGTGATAATTAATATTAATTAATAATAGTAGTATAAAATAATAACCTAACATTTTAATTTTTAAGTAATTAATAATAATTACATAGTACATAAACACTTAAATATTAAATTTAATTTTGATAAATATATAGGTTCAGATTTATAATTTAAATTATTTAGGTTAGGTTATTAATCTGACAATTGCATGTTTATTATTTTTTTGTAAAATTTAAAAAAAATGTGCTCCGCTCATATGATTTTCTCTACATCTCCGCAACAAATTATTGTTAAAAAGCTTATGCCTCTTTTTACTTCATGCTAATTGAGAAATAGTCTTATTACTTGCTTTCATGATAGTAGAAGAGAAATAAGCGAGTAGCTTAGCCTAAAGTATTAGCCAAAAGCTGGTTGCTCTGTGACTGAAGCTTCTTTGTTTCTATGGACAGGGGTCGACAAATTTCCATGTGAGAAAAGAATGTTTAAGATGAAACCAATAACAACGAATATCTCAAAAACGATCCACTTTACGCCAAAAATGTATATAATATATACTGTGTGTTTTTGCGAGCTCTGCATTTGCTGTTAAGTAAGTTTTGTCTATTTCTTACGGTTTTCGGTAAAAATTCCGTAAAAATCATCCACAATAAAGTAATCTTCAGAGACTATTGCCAGAAAATTCAAGATAAACGATTTGTTTGCCAGGTAAATATATTTAATATGCGATATTTCAATTTAAATCAAACAGCCATTTTTAAGAAAATCAAAGTTTTCGAAAAAAAATCCATGTAAAGGTTAGTTGGGTGTGGGGGGATTCTCTTGAAAATATTCGTGTCACATCTTGGCAAGATAGCAAACTTAAATACCAAGTTAGGTACTTAACGGTCTTTTCGCTTTTGACCTATGCTGTTCACAGACACACACATGGACCTTTTTCTAGAAATGCTTTTTTTTGGATTCAGGGAGACCTAAAACATCTACTTACGGTAAAATCTTGGTATCGAAGTTTTGGGTGCATTACAATACCTTCTCTATACACTATGTATATAGTACGTTTATTTTAATAATAGTTTGATGTTATCTCACATTATGTAACTATGGAAATATAGTAACTAGAATGTGGGATAACGTAATAAAATATTAAAAACAGTAATTATAATAAATATAAAACGAATAGTGATGTTAAAATTAGAATAGATATTAAAGAAATTCTATATATTTAATCATAATAATAAAATAAAATAAATTCATAAAAGGATAATAATAAATAATTAAATGTATTAATCATAGTACAATAAAGTGATAATTAATATTAACTAATAATAGTAGTATAAAATAATAACCTAAATTTTTAATTTTTATATAGTTAATAATAATTAATATAATTCATAAACATTTAAATATTAAATTTAATTTTGATAAATATATACGTTCAGATTTATAATTTAATTTAAGTTATCTAGATTACGTTATTAATCTGACAATTGTATATTTATTTTATTTTGTAAAATTTAAAAACAAAAAAGTTTGTTAATAAACAAACTAGTGTAAACAATTAGATATCGGGGTATAAAATATAGATTTTATTTTTATTTTTAGTACGTGTAGAGGAAGTAAAAATATAATGAATATACATAGTTTGTTTTTCTAAAGTCTTATTGAAGTCTCTGGTAAATGTAGTTTATTTTGTTTTAGTGCAGGTTTTGCTAATAAATCATGCAGGAGAGTTAATGATCGGCAAAGTGGTTGTTATTGATTGCTTGCTCTATGTACTTTATATTCTGGGCATGTAACCTAGGTTGAACTCGAATATCCAAAGAAGTGTGTTACAAGGATAAATCACTTGTGGGATGTCGATAATGCGAACACTAACAGCAACGTTTAAGCTCTAGGCGATGCAATTACTCTACTTTGCCTCTAGCAAACTGCACCTTAAGGCGACTCTCAAACAGTCATTTTACGTTACAAATGACCTTTGGACATGCAAGTTCCAATTTTGTATGCTTCGAGCACAAATTTAGCAATTCACGATTTTAATAACTATGTCAACTATATCTATATGTGGACTATTTCTAGTACGTTGGACATTCCATTAAAGCTTAGAAAAAGATAAAAAAAACAACTTACGAGGTACGTCCAGAAAGTAAGTTCCGTTTGGTAATAAAATTAAATTGTGTACAGATACAGAATAATTATTTATTGCACAAAATTCTACAACTCAAACTACTTTTCCACATAACTGCCGAAATTTTGCACGCATTTGTCATAGCGTGGCACAGTTTTTTGTATACCTTCTTCATAGAAATTTGCCGCCTGTGTCTTCAAAAAGTTCTTCGTCATTGTTGAAGTGTTGACCGCCAAGGAAAGCCTTGAGATGTAAGAACAGATGAAAGTCGCTAAGAGCGAGGTCAGGGCTGTACGAAGGATGGTCAAACACGTCCCAGCCAAATCACTGTAGGAGGTTTTTCGTCACATTTGCAGTGTGTGGTCGTGCGTTGTCGTGAAGAAAAACAACACCTTTTGACAGCAATACTCGGCGATAAATTTCAATTGGTTTCACTTTCCTAGCATTCAGAAAACGAATCACAGATCTGATTTCACAAGCGGCGGGATTTTCAATCAACACCGACATTGTAAACAAGCACAACAAAGCGTATGTGGCTGACAGCGATCTCAAAATGGCGCACGTTTCTCTCCTTGATACAGAGCGTCAACCGCGCATGTGCGGAACTGCGATCGCAGCGCTGCAGCGGAGATAAATTGAAACGGAACTTACTTTTTGGACGTACCTCGTATTTGGTACATATTTATACTTTCTTTACACGTACTATGTACATAGTGTATAGAGAAGGTATTGCAATGCACCCAAAATTCGATACCGAGATTTCACCTGAAATATATGTTTTAAGACCCTCTGAATAAAAAAAAAAAACGCATTTTTAGAAAAATATCCGTGTGTGTCTGTCTGTGTGAGTGTGTGTCTGTATATATGTGTGTCTGTGGGTAGCATAGCTCAAAAACAAAAAGACCGTTAAAACCAAACTTGGTATTTAAGTTTGATATTTTCCAAGAATGCGGCACGAAGATTTTCAAGAAAATCCCCCCACCCCAGCAACTCTTTACATGGAAAAAATTCAAAAATTTTGATTTCCTTAAAATCTCGTATATTTAAGACATTTACCTGACAAATAAAATGTATATCTTGAGTTTTCTGAGAACAGCCTCTGAAGACTACTTTATTCTGGATGAATTTTACGGAATTTTGAATAACTGATAAACCGTAAGAGATAGACAAAAACTTACTGCACGAAAAATGTAGAGCTCGTTAAAACACAAAATGTATGTTTCATACATTTTTTTCGTGGAGTCATCGTTTTTGAGTCATTCCTTGTTTTTCGTTTCTGCTATGGAAAACTTATACTTTTCTCATACAGGAATGTTTCAACTGCTTCCATACAAATAAAGCAACTTCAGTGACATAGCAACCAGCAAGGAACAAAGCAAACATAGCAACAAGGAACCAAGTAATAAGACTATTACTGCTATTTTAGTCTGATTAACATAAAGTAAATAGATGTATAAGCTTTTTAAGAGTAATTAGTTGCAGAGATGTAGAGAAAGTCATGTGAATGGTACACATCAGATTTTTACTACCTCTATACGTACTATGTACATAGTGTATAGAGAAGTTATTGTAATGCAACCAAAAATTCGATACCGAGATTTCGCCGGAAATATATGTTTTTAGATCCTCTGAATCCAAAAAAAGCATTTTTAGAAAAATACCCGTGTGTCTCTTTGGGCAGCATAGCTAAAAAACAAAAATACCGTTAACAACCAAACTTGGTATTTAAGTTTGATATTTTCCAAGGATGTGGCTCGAAGTTTTCAAGAAAAGCCCCCCACCCCAACTACCTTTTAAATGGAAAAATTTCAAAAATTTTGATTTTCTTAAAATCTCCTATATTTAAGATATTTACTTGACAAACAAAATGTATATCTTGAGTTTTCTGGGAACAGCCTCTGAAGACTTCTTTGTTCTAGATAAATTTTACGGATTTTTGCATAACTGCTAAACCGTAAGTGATGGATCAAAACTTACCACACAGATATGTAGGGCATATTAAAATATACAATTTATGTTATTTACATTTTTTCGTGGAGTTGGTTGTTTTTATGATATTTCTTGTTTTTAGTTTCAACTTTGAAAAGCATACTTTTCTCATACAGGAATTATCAAATTGTGCCCATACAAACAAAGGAACTACAGTCACATGTAACGCTTTTGACTATCATTTAACGTATAGGACTCCCTTTTTTAATCAAAACCGTTATAGCTATTATTTTAAAAAATCAAATGTTTTTAAAAAAGTTTCATGTAAAGGGCAGTTTGAGATGGGGGGATTTTTCTCAAAATCTTCGTATCGCATCCCTGGAAGATACTAAACTTAAATATCAAGTTTGGTATTTTACAGACTTTTCGTTTTTGAGTTATCGTGTTCACAGACACATGGACAAACACACACACACACACACACACACACACATGGATATTTTTGTGAAAATACCTTTTTTGGATACAGGGGATCCTAAAACATATATTTCCAGTGAAATCTCGGTATCAAAATGTTTGGTGGAGTGCAATACGTTCTCTATACACTATGTACATAGTACGTGTAGAGAAAGTAAAAATTAGCATGTAAACTATTCTTAATATTGCAATTGCTGTGTTAAAGTTTCAAATCAATCCAAGGCAAAATTGTAGATTGTGGGTTTTTCACAGATGGCTATCCTTAAATACTAAAATATTACTTGACTTTTCCTATTTGCTCTTTCTTAAAGTTTAACAGAAAATATTGCTAGCTAGAGGGTCGGTGTGTGTTTATTGGCCAAAATGCAGAAACTTCTACGAATGCAAACTGAAACGAAAACTGTTAAAGTTAATTAAATTAATAGGATTAACCGGGAGAAATGAAAATTGATGGGGCGAATAATAAGTTGGAATATGAGGGGAAAAGTTTTGTGGAAAGAGGAGATGGAGAGAAGGGAGGGGGGACTGTTGGAATAGAAAGGGATTAGCCAAGAAGGCGAAACGAAACTGAAAATTAAATTCCGCCTTGATCGAATTTTCCGACTAGTTAACGCGAGCAACACCGAGAGGGTGAACATTGGGGGGGGGGGGGGCCCACACGTGTGTGAGTGTGTTTTCTGGGTGTATCACTCCTTTTGGGGAGGGGGAGAAGCCAAGAGAAATATTTGCCTAAGGTAGGCTTAGGCAATTTTTACTTACTCTATGCGTACTATGTAGATACTGTATAGAGAAGATATTGCACTCCACCCAAAGATTAGATACCGAGATTTCACCGGAAATATATGTTTTAGGATCCCCTGTATCCAAAAAAACATTTTCAGAAAAAGGTCCAAAGAACACCTATCACATTGCAACCGGTTTTTAAAATATGGTACTCCCTTATTTTCTTTCTACTTACAAGCAAGCAAGTGATAAGACCCTTTCTGTTAATTTTTTACTCGATTAGATAGAAATAAATAAACGAATAAAGTTTCTCGTGTTAATTTATTGCAGAGATGTAGAGAAAGCCATGTGAATGGAGCACATCTTATTTTTTATTGAATACTTGTGCTCGGGAAACCATATCGGTGTTGAATGAACCGTTTATTAAAATGTTAAAACATTAATTACAAATGCCAGGAAATGAACTCGTATACTGTAAGTTACACTTAACAGGTCGAGAATGCATATTGGCAATACGAGACCCGGCGGGAGGAGATCTGATAAGTAACTTAAAGTTCATGGTTAGCCAATTACTTTTTGAAATATTTGAAAAAGCTGTAAAAACAGAAACAATAATAAATCCAATTTTCTTTTCAATATTTTATTCAACATTAAGAAAAAAATATCAGTGTTCCATTCACATGACTTTCTATATATATCTGCAACAAATTGTTGTTAACAGCTTATGCTTCTATTTACTCCATGCTAATCGAGAAAAAATTAGAGAAATAGTCTTATTACTTGCTTCCTTGTGAGTAGAAGCGAAATAAGGCAGCACCATAGGTTAAAGTGATAGTAAAAAGCTGGTTGCTATGTGACTGAAGTTCCTTTGTTTGTATGAACAGCAGTTGAAAAATTCCTGCATGAGAAAATTATAAGTTTTCCAAGCTGAAACAATAAACAAGGAATATCTAAACAACGATCAAATCCACGAAAAAATTGTATATAACATAAATCGTGTGTTTTAAAGTGCTGTACATTTTTGTGTGGTACGTTTTTGTCCATCTCTTACGGTTTAGCAATTGTGCAAACTTCCGTAAAGTTTATCCAGAATAATCTAGTCTTCAGAGGCTATTCCCAGAAAATTCAAGATATACATATTATTTGTCAGGGAAATATTTTTAGTATACGTTATTTTAATTAAAATCATTAGAACTATTTTTGTGAAAATCAAAATTAAAAAAAAAATTCCATGCAAAGGGTAGTTGGGTGTGGGGATTTTCTTAAAAATCTTCGTGTTGCATCCTTGGAAGATACCAAACTAAAATACCAAGTTTAGTATTCAACAGCCTTTTCGTTTTTGAGCTATGCAGTCCACGGGCACACAGACACACAGGCACACACACCCACGGATCTTTTTGTAATTTTTTTTTAGTTCGTGGGTATCCTAAAAATGTATTTCCGATGAAATCTCGTTATCAAATTTTTGGGTGGAGTGCAATACCTTCTCTATACTTTATGTAGTACGAGTATAAAAACTAAAAATCTGATGTTTTCCATTCACATATCTTTCTCTACATCTCTGTAACAAAGTATTGTTAAAAAGTTTATATTTCTATTTACTTCATGCTAAACTCGAAAAAATTAGCAGAAATAATTTTATTACTTGCCTCCTTATAAGTAGAAGTGATAGTCAATATGTGGTTGATATATGACTAAAGTTACTTTGTTTGTATGGACAGGAGTTGACAAATTCTTAAATTCTTGAATGAAACCAAAAACAAGGAATATCTAAAACACGATCAACTGTCGGTATCGAATTTTTGGGTGCAGAGCAATATGTTGTCTATACACTATGTACATAGTATGTATTGAGAAAGTTAACATTAATTCTCGATGTGAAGAAATGAAAGACTACGTCTAAGTTACATGGAAAAAGCCTTTTTATACACGCTTTTGTTAACGAGTTTTGCAATAGATTCTTTACTTGAAGTAGCACATGTCTTGAGTGTTACGTCATTTCCTAATTGTACTGTAAGTATTAATGGCCTCTCTTACTGTAAGTACTTACAGTGAGTGCTTGTTGGCATGGTAATTAATACATGAATTGTAAATGTAGCTTACATTAACAAATATGTGTTAAGAATCATTGATTTACATGAGGAGTTCAAAAAGTATGTATGTGTATTGCATGACAGTTTTCCTGGAAGGTAAGGTTGAAACAGAAGGCTTTTATAATGTCACTAGAGCCCCTAATGCATTCAGCGCGAGCAAATGCAATCAACGTTGTTTCCAATGCTTTATAGCGTAAATACGAGCTTTTAAAATGGCATTTAGCAGCCATTTGTACAGCTCCTCGGAAAAGTGGTTTCGACATCTCAACTGCGACTCGTACCTCGAGGCAACTCGGAACAAAGGGAAGCGGAACGCGCAGGCGATTTAAAGTCCCATTATTATCGAACAAAACTGTTCTAAACTATCGCTGAGTAGCATTCTCTTCCTGTAGAAACATAAATGCATATCTGCAAACATATTTTTCCAATGTTGAATATTTTATTGATATTACCACGTAAAATGGAACACCCAAAAGACAAAAATACCATTTTTACTTTCTCTATACGCACTATGTACACAGTGTATAGAGAAGGTATTGCACTCCACCCAAAATTCAATACCGAGATTTCACCAGAAATATATGTTTTAGGGTCCCCTTTATCTAAAAAAGAAACATTTTCGTAAAAAGGTCCGTGTGTGTGTGTGTCCGTGAACACGATAACTCAAAAACGAAAAGAGGTATTTAAGTTTAGTATCTTCCAGGGATGCGACACGAAGATTTTGAGAAAAATTTTCTCAAAAATGGCTCCAACGATTTTGATTAAAATATCGTATATTAAAGATATGTACCTGACAAATAAAATGTATATCTTGAATTTTCTGGGAATAGCCTCTGAGGAGTACTTTATTCTGGATGAATTTTACGAAATTTTGAAAAACTGCTAAACCGTAAGAGATGAAAAAAAACTTACTGCACGAAAAATGTAGAGCACGTTAAAACACACAATTTATGTTATATATTTTTTATCGTGGAGTTTATCGTTTTTGAGACATTCCTTGTTTTTGGTTTCTGCTTTGAAAAACTGATACATTTCTCATACAGGAATTTTTCAACTGCGGTCCATACAAACAAAGGAACTTCAGTGACATAGAAACCAGATTTTGACTGTCACTTTAACCTATGGTATTCCCTTATTTAGTTTCTACTTACAAGGATGCAAGTAATAAGACTATTTCTGCTAATTTTTCTCATTAGCATGAAGTAAATGAAGCATAAGCTTTTTAAGAATAATTTGTTGCAGAGATGTAGAGAAGGTCATGTGAATGGAACACATCAGACTTTGTTGTTTTGGAACATAACTGATGCTCTCTTCCACACGAATGCCATTAATTAAGAGAGCGACTTCGTTGGTTTGCGCGTATTCGGTTGACCCAATTTTCAATGACAAAAGAAAGTAAATTAGGTCCTACTTCACGAATAACAGGCGTGATTTTATTTATAAGACCATTTACTGTTTCTGGCTTGTTGGCATAAACTCGAGATTTAACATAGCCCCACAAGAAGTAATCCAACGGCTTTAAATAACATGATCTCGGGGGCCAGTTCACATCACCACCACGAGAAAGGATGAAACCTCTGAACTTCTCCTTCAAGAGATCGATTGTTTCGAGAGCAGTATGACATGTGGTACCACCTTGAGTCCAAAAATAGTCCCTTATCTTTCTCTATTGCAGCAGGAGCTTCTCCATCTTCGTCTTGGAAATTTCACAATTTCTACGCGTTGCTGAATGCAGGAACGTTCCATGGATATTTGTTAATAACATCTGTAACCACATGAACCAAAACAGTGCTGTAACTCCATAAAAATGGCAGCTATCACATGTTAAAAATAGGACACTCTTGTTGAAATATCCTATACATAGTGTATAGTGAATGTACTGTTTTCCACCCAAAAATTCGATACCGAGATTTTACCGGAAATACGTGTTTTGAGTCCCCCAGAATCCAAAAAAAAAATCTCTTGTGTTCCATTCACATGACTTTCTCTACATCTCTGCAACAAACTGTTGTTAAAAAGCTTATTCTTCTATTTACTTCATGCTAGTCGAGGGGAAAAAAATAGAAAAATAGTCTTATTACTTGCTTCCATGCAAGTAGAGGGAAAATAAGAGATTACAATAGACCAAATTTTCTTTGTATAGAGAGAAGTTGAGTGTAGAGAGAAGTATGTTTCTGTATGAGAAAAGGAATATCTCAAAGTCGATGAAATCCATGAAAAATTGAAGATAACATAACTTGTGTGTTCTAACGTGCTCTACGTTTTTAGTGTGATAAGCTTTTGTCCATCTCTTACGGTTTAACAGTGGTACGATTTTAGTATCGGAATCTTTCCAATTATATAATAAATTTCAGTAGCTTCTGTTTTGATTAATAAATTTATCTTTCTTATATACTTGGTCAACTAGGTATTTTAATGCATATTTTAATTTGCATGGAGTCTTTTCTCATAGCGATTTGTACAAAAAGTAACTTGGTACTGAATAAACAAGATAAATTTCAGAATTCAATAATAAAGTTTCATTTCACTCTCGAACTTTGAAAAACAAACTTCAATTAATTGAACACGTATCTTCTTAAAGGAATGTATTCGTTTAAGAGATTAATTCTTTTCTCCATTTTCACTATGTATCATCCTGTTATTCAGATATTACACTTATGTGCATTCCTTCTCCAAGAAAACATTTTTCAAACAAAAAACAGGAGTCAATGTATTAGTAGTTCATTTGTTCTTTCCTTAAGGAAACCAGATCATAAATATTCATATACATCTGATCATAGACTATACGTAGAACGTTCTTTTTAACCATTAATAATACAAATTAAAAGTAATGAAATAAAATTGCACGTTTACACAACTTTCCGTTGAACCAGTGATGCAAAAATCCGCAAAATTCATCCAGTATAAAGATGTTTTCAGAGGCTATTCCCAGGAAGTTCAAGATTTACATTTTATTTGTGGTGTCAATAATTTTAATCAATATCGTTAGAGCAATTTTTTAGGAAATCAAAATTTTCGGAAGATTTTCCATACACAGGATAGTTGGAGATTGGGAGATTTTCTTCAAAATCTCCGTGTCGCACGTTTGGAAATTACCGAACTTAAATACCAAGTTTATATTTAACGTACTTTTCGTTTTTGACCTATGCTGACCAAAGACAAACACGCACACATACACACACCGACATTATTCTAAAATGCTTTTATTGCATTACGGTGGACCCATAATATGTATTTCCGATGAAATCTCAGTATCGAATTTTTTGGGAGCAATACAACATATTCTCTATATTCTATGCACATAGTACGTGTAGAGAAAGTAAAAATCTGATATACTCCATTCATATGCCTTTCGCTACATTTCTGTTAAAAAGCTTATGCTTTTTTTACTTCGTGCTAATTGAAAAAAAAATTGGCAGAAGTAGTCTTATTACTTGCTTCCTTGTAAGTAGAAGCGAAATAAGGAAGTACCATAGGTTAAAGTGACAGTCTAAAGCTGGTTGCTATGTGACTGATGTTCCTTTGTTTGTATGGACAGGAGTTGACAAATTCCTGTATGAGAAAATATAAGAAAATATAAGTTTTTCAAAGCTGAAACCAAAAACACGGAATACCTCAAAAATGATCATCTTTATGAAATAATTTATATAGCATAAATAGTGTGTTATGACGTTCTGTATATTTTCTGTGTGTTAAATATTTGTCCATCTCTTACGGTTTAACAGTTATGCAAAATTCCGTAAAATTCATCCAGAATAAAGTACTCTTCAGAGGCTATTCCCAGAAAATTTAAGATATACATTTGTTAGGTAAATATCTTTAATATACGATATTTTAATCGAAATCGTTGGAGCCATTTTAGGGAAAATCAAAATTTTTGAAAAAAGTTCCATGAAACGGGTAGTCATGGGGGGTGGTATTTTCTTAAAAATCTTGGCGTAGCATCCTTGGAAGATAGTGAGTTTAAATACCAAGTGTGTATTTAACGGACTTATCGTTTTTGAGCTATGCTGTCGACAGACACATATACACACACACAAGCACACCACACACACACCGACATGTTTCTAAAATGCTTTTATTGGATTCAAGTGGTCCGAAAATATGTATTTCAGGTGAAATCTCGGTATCGAATATTTTAGGTGCAATACAATATATTCGCTATATACTATGTACATAATACATGTACAGAAAGTAAAAACCTGAAGTGCTCCATTCACAGGACTTTCTCTAAATCTCTGCAGCAAATTATTGTTAAAAAGCTTATGTTCCTATTTACTTCATGCTAATTGAGAAAAAATTGGCAGAAGTAGTCTTATTACCTGATTTCTGGCAAGTAGAAGCGAAATAAGGGGGTACCATAGGTTAAAGTGAAAGCCAAAAGCTGGTTGCTATGTGACTGAAGTTCCCTTGTATGAATTGGAGTATGAAAAAGTTTTAAAGCTGAATCCAAAATCAAGCAATATATAAAAAAAACGATCAACTCGACGAAAAAGAAGGTATGTAACAAACATTGTGTGTTTTAACGTGCTCTACATCTTCTGTGTGTAAAGTTCTTTCCATCTCTTACGGTATAGCAGTTATGCAAAATTCTGTAAAATTCATTCAGAATAAAGTAGTCTACAGAGGTTATTCACAGAAAAATTAAGGTATACATTTTATTTGTCAGGTAAATATCTTTAATATAAGATATTTTAATCAAAACCATTATAGCCATTTTTGAGAAAGCCAAAATTTTAATTTTTTTCCCCTTGTAAACGGTAGTAACAGTTGAGAGGAATTTCCTTGGAATATACCGAACTTAAATACCAAGTTTGCTATTTTACGGACTTCTCGTTTTTGAGCTATGCTCTCCAGACAGACAGACAGACAAACACACACACACACACACACACACACACACACACACACACACACACACAGTCATGTTTCGAAACTGCCTTTTTTTGGAATCAGGGACTCCCGAAATACATATTTCCGGTGAAATCTTCGTATCGAATTTTTCGGTGCCATACAATATCCGCTATATATACTATACACATAGTACGTGTAGAGAAAGTAAAAATACGATGTATTCTATTCACATGACACACACTATATCTCTGCACCAAAATATTGTTAAAAAGCTTATGCTCGTATTTACTTCATGATAATCAAGAAACATTTTGCAGATATAGTCTTATTACTTGCTTCCTTGTAAGTAGAAGGGAAATAAGGGAGTACCATAGGTTAAAGTGATAGTCAAAAGCTGGTTGCTATGTGACTGAAGCTCCTTTGTTTGTATGGACAGGAGATGACAAATTCCTGTATGAGAAGAGTACACGTTTTTCAAAGCAGAAGTCAAAACCAGGAATATCTATAAAAACCATCAACTCCACGAAAAAAGTGTATATAGCATTAATTATGTGTTTTAATGTGCTCTACATTTTTTGTGTTGTAAGCTTTTTTCTATCCCTTACGGTTTAGCAGCTATACAAAATTCCTTAAAAATACATCCTGAATAAAGTAGTCTTCAGAGACTATTCCCAGAAAATCCAAGATATATATTTTATTCCTCAGATAAATATATTTAATATATGCTAATATAATCAAAATCGTCAGTAATTTTTGAGAAAATAAAAATGTTCGAAAAAAGTTCCAAGAAAAGGGTAGTTGCGGGTGGACGTATTCTCTTGAAAATGTTAGCAGTGTAGCATCCTTTGAAGATACTGAACTTAAATAACAAGTTTGGTATCTTACGGACTTCTCCTTTTTTGGATTCAGGGGGATCCAAAACATGTATTTCCGGTGAAATCTCGGTATCGAATTTTTGGGTGCAATATAATACAGGGTGTATATAAATGAATATCGGGGTTTAACTCTTTATAATATTTATTACATTCAACTTACAGTTATGAATGATATGTCAAATGAAAAAGCAACTCAGTTTTGTTTGCTGGCACAAGTGCGCATGTGCGTGCAATGTTTCTGCCGCAATCCGCTAGACAGCGGTAATAGCAAAGATGGCGACTAGTAAACAGAAAGCATTTTGTGTTTTGCAGTTTGCTGTGCAACGTGCATTCCATAGTAAGTTCGGTTATGATCCTCCTAGTGATAAAAACATTCGTAGATGGTATAATCAGTTTGAAGATACCGGCTGCCTTTGTAAAGGGAAGAGCACGGGACGACCAGAGTAAGTGAAGAGACTGTTGAGCGAGTGAGAGAGTCGTTCACTCGTAGCCCAAAGAAATCAGTCCGGAAGGCTAGTCGTGAATTACAAGTTCCTGTGTCGACTGTTTGGAAAATTGTAAGAAAACGCTTACAGCTACGTCCTTACGGTTTACAGTCATTACAGGCTCTAAAGCCGACAGACCACGGATTAAGTGCCAAATTCGCAAACGACATGTTGTTTCATGACGATTTTATGGATCGTGTTGTCTTCAGTGATGAATCGACCATTCACCTTAGTGGACATGTTAACACTCATAATGTGCGCATTTGGGGCTCAGAAAATCCTCTCACGAAATGGTACAAATGAAATGAGATTCCCCCAAAGTGGATGTTTTTTGTGCCGTATCCCGGCGAAAAGTTTATGGGCCTTTTGTTTTTGGTGAACCTACTGTAACTGGCACTTCTTACCTTGATACACTGAAGCAATGGCTCTTCCCTCAGTTGGAAGAAAATGAGCCAGAGAACTTCATTTTCCAACAGGATGGTGCGCCACCTCACTGGCATAACGAAGTACGCGATTGGTTGAACGTCACTATACCCGAGCGCTGGATAGGCCGCAAGGGCCCCACTGACAAGGCTTGCTGTGCATGGCCTCCACGTTCTCCTGACCTAACGCCATGCGATTTTTACCTTTGGGGCTTCATCAAGGATGGTGTGTACGTGCCTCTGTTACCAGCTGACCTCCCTGAATTAAGAAACCGGATTGAAGCAGCTGTTGCTACAATTACTGAATACACACTTATCAACGTTTGGGAAGAACCCGGCTATAGACTTGATGTGTGCCGTGTGACAAAGGGTAGTCGCATTGAACATTTATAAGCTTCTTGGTAAACTGAGTTGCTTTTTCACATGACATATCATTCATAACTGTAAGTTGAATGTAATAAATATTATAAAGAGTTAAAACCACGATATTCATTTATATACACCTGTATATTCTCTATGTACTATGTATATAGTACGTGTACAGAAAGTAAAAATTGGTTCATGTGTGAACCTGAGGGGTAAAGTGGAACCATTTCCGGTCACTAGATACTCTAAAAGGCTGCAGTAAATATCACTACTCAGAAAAAAACTGAAGAGAAAAGCCAAGTGTACAGAGCATCTTCGAGGGTACTACACCCTGCTCGACGTGATTTTATTTTTTATCATCCATAAAGTTGTAAGGCTTCCTTCTCCATACCGTCGTCGCGGAGCTACCGGATATGACGGCTTTGGCACGACCTTTCTCCCTTAGAAGACAATTTCCGTTCAGGAGCTTTTTCTTTTGCCTAACTTAACCGTTTCCAAAACTCCAGCCGGAGGAAGAATAAAGCGTTTAGGCAAAAAGTGGAATGGAAAACGAGAAAAAAAGCTCACGGATCCTAAAGAAGAAAGCAATTAAAATTAGGAAATTGGTCATATAGAACATAGCACACTGTAATTGCTTAGAAAATGAGAACCTCAGTGAACTTTGACACATATATCACGCGGATAATAAAGCAAAATATTGTAAAAACTCCGATGTGTTCCATTCACATGACTTTCTCTACATATCTGCAACAAATTATTGTTAAAGACCTCATGCTTCTATTTACTTCAAGCTAATCGCGAAAAAAACAAGCAGAAATAGTCTTATTGCTTGCTTCCCTGTAAGTACAAGCGAAAATAAGAGAGTACCATAGGTTAAAGTGATAGCCAAAAGCTGGTTGCTATGTGACTGAAGCTCATTTGTTTGTATGGACACGAGTTGACAAATTCCTGTATGAGAAAAGTATTAGTTTTTAAAGCTGAAGCCTATAACAAGGAATATGTTAAAAACGATCAACTCCACGAAAACAAAAATCTGATGTGTTCCATTCACATGACTTTCTCTACATCTCTGCAACAAATTATTGTTAAAGACCTCATGCTTCTATTTACTTCAAGCTAATCGCGAAAAAAACAAGCAGAAATAATCTTATTACTTGCTTCCTTGTAAGTAGAACCGAAATAAGGGAGTACCATAAGTTAAAGTGATAGTCAAAAGCTGGTTGCTAAGTGACTGATGTTCCTTTGTTTGTATGGACAGGAGTTGACAACTTCCTGTATGAGAAAAGTATAAGTTTTTCAAAACGGAAACTAATAACAAGGAATATCTTAAACACGATCAACTCCACGAAAAGAAATGTATATAACATAAATTGTGTGTTTTAATGTGCTCTACATTTTTTGTGGGGAAAGTTTTTGTGACACCTCAAACTACACTTTTCATAGAAAAAAAAATCTAAATTTTTTATTTTCTTAAAAATGGCTCTAACAAATTTGATTGAAATCTCGTATTTTAAAGATATTTACCTGACAAATAAAATGTATATCTTGCATTTTCTGGGAATAGCTTCTGGAGACTACTTTATTCCGAATGAATTTTATGGATGTTTGCATAACTGCAGTACTGTAAGAGATGTACAAGTCATTACCGCACAGAAAATGTAGAGCACCTTAAAACATGCAAATTATGTTACATACATTTTTGTCGTGGAGTTGATAGTTTTTAAGATACTCGTTGCTTTTAGTTTCAGCTTTGAAAAACTTATACTTTTCTCATTCAAGAATTTGTCAACTCCTGTCCAAACAAAGAAACTTCTGTCACATTTAGCTTCCTTATTTAGCTTCTATATTCATGGATGCATATAATTAGACTATTTCTGCTAATTTTTTATGGATTGGTATGAAGTAAAAATAATCATAAGCTTTTTAACAATAATTTGTTGTACAGATGTAGAGAAAGTTACGTGGATGGATTACGTCATACTTTTATTAGCATTGAAGCGACGGTTTTTTTGTATTCCTGTACACCTAAACCTCGGCTGTAGCATTTTACGGGAACGAACTTTGAATCTCTCGCAGTAATGGTATACAAATGCCGTATTTGTTTTGCTTGTTTGCTCTTTGCTGCAAACGTTTAATATGTAAAACCCAGGATCTACGGTAGCATAATATGATACGTATTATTTATAGGGTGATTAAACGAACGGTCCAACAATATAAATAAAGTAACTGTAATTTAGAATTAATCTAAAACAAACGCGACACAACTCAGCGAAAATTAATACTATTAATATTAATTTATATGCTCCCATACTAAAACTGCTCAGTATTAATTGCTGCAAAATCCTTTGCAGTGTTTAGCTGCACAAATGTAATATCTATTTGTCTCTTGTGATTTAACACAAGGCTTTTATCACACTCTAATAAGAGTTGAAATAAAATATTTCAAGAATTCAAGTAAAGGAAAAAATCTGACGCGTTACACTCACTTAGCCTTCACTAGCTACTCTACAAACAAACTTCTTACAAAAGAGTATTCCTTTTTTATCACCGAGCTAATCGAGATAAACATTAGCAGAATTTTATTACTTAGTGCCTCAAAAATAGAATGCAACTATAGGAATGCACTAGGCTAAAGTGATTGTCAAATGTTTTAAAAGCTGTCATTATGCGCTTGTCATTGGAAATCGCTTCTTTTCTTGTCCAGGAGTAGAACAGAGGAACGGACTCTTCCTTTTTCTAAAAAACTGTGCTAATTTTTATTACTTTCTCTATTAGTACTACGTACATAGTGTATAGAGAAGGTATTGCACTCCACCAAAAAATTCCGGTACCGAGATTTCACCGGAAATATATGTTTTAGGGTATCCTGTATCCAAAAAAAAAAGTATTTTCAGAAAAAGGTCCGTGTGTGTCCGTGTGTCTGTAAACACGATACTCAAAAACGAAAAGTCGGTAAAATACCAAACTTGGTATTTAAGTTTAGTATCTTACAGGGATGTGACACGAAGATTTTGAGAAAAATCTCCCACCCCAAATTACTGTTGAAATGGAACTTTTTTCAAAAATTTTAATTTTCTCAAAAATGGCTCTAATAATTTTGATTAAAATACCATATATTAACGATATTTACCTGACAAATAAAATGTATATTTTGAATTTTCTGGGAATAGCCTCTGAAGACTACTTTATTCTGGATGGATTTTGCATAACTACGAAACCGTAAGAGATGGACAAAAACTTAACACACAAAAAATGTAGAACAAGTTGAAACACAAAATTTATGTTATATACATTTTTTTTAGTGGAGTTGATCGTTTTTGAGATATTCCTTTTTCTTGGATTCAGCTTTGAAAAACTTATACTTTTCTCATATAGGAATTTGTCAACTCCTGCCCATTACAAACAAAGGAACATCAGCCACATAGCAACCAGTTTTTGGCTTTCACTTTAACCTATGGTACTCCCTTATTTCGCTTCTACTTACAATAAAACAAGAAATAAGACTATTTCTGCTAATTTTTCTCGATTAGCATGAAATAAATAAAAGATAAGCTTACTAACAATAATTTCTTACAGAGATATAGAGAAAGTCATGTGAATGGAACACATCAGATTTTTTGAGATGTCGTGTACACATACACACAGAACTTTTTCAAAAACTCTATTTTGCATAAAGGCAACCATATAACCTGAAGTTCCAGTGAAATCTGTTTATTTAATTTTGCGTTAAATGTAATACATCTCCACCTATGTACCATTTAGTAAATAAAGAAAGTAAAACATATGAAGAGCACAGATATTACAGAAGCAGATGAAAAATCCAGAAATCTGGAAGAAATAGAAGTTTTGAAACACTTGATATGTAAGTTAATCATTCTGAATACTCATATTTGTTAATGTAAGCCAAATTTACAATTCACTTATTAATTGGCATGCCAACAAGCACTGTAAGTACTTACAGTAAGAGCTTGAGAGGTCATTAATACTTACAGTACAATTAGGAAATGACGTAACACTCAAGACATGTGCTACTTCAAGTAAAGAATCTATTGCAAAATCATTTACAAAAATCTGATGTGTTCCATTCACATGACTTTCTCTATATCTCAGCAAAAAATTATTGTTAATAGATTTATGCTACTATTTACTTAATGCTAATCGAGAAAAAATTAACAGAAATAGTCTTATTAATTGCTTCCTTGTAAGTAGAAGCGAAATAAGGTTAAAGTAGTGGTCAAAAGCTGGTTGCTATGTGACTGAAGTTCCCTTGTTTGTATGAACAGGAGTTGCAAGATTTTTTAAAGCAGGAACCATAAACACTGAGTATCTCAAAAACGTTCAACTCCATGAAAAAATCTATATATCATAAATTGTGCGTTTTAACGTGCTCTACATTATTTGTGTGGTAAGTTTTTATCTATCTCTTACGGTTTAGTAGTTATGGAAAATTCCGTAAATTTCGTCTAGAATAAAGAAAGCTTTAGTGGCTATTCCCAGAAAATTGAAGATATACATTTTATGTGTCAAGTAAGTATCTTTAATATGGCATATTTTAATCAAAATAGTTAGAACCATTTTTGAGAAATTCAAAATTTTCGAAAAAAGTTCTATATAAAGGGTAGTTTGGGGTAGGGGGATTTTTGTCAAAATCTTCGTGTCACATCCCTGGAAGATAGGAAACTTAAATATCAAGTTTGGTATTTTACCGACCTTTCGTTTTAGAGTAATTGAGTTCACAGACACACGGACACACTGACATATGGACACAGAGACACACCCACACATACACATACACACTCACACACTTACACGGACATTTTTTTTCGAAAATGCTTCCTTTGGATACAGGGGACCCTTAAATATATATTTCCGGTGAAATTTCAGTATAGAATTTCTCTATACACTATATACATAGTACTTATAGCGAAAGTAAAAAAGCGTATAAGAAGGCTTTGTCCATATAATTTAGATATAGCCTTTCAATAGCCTTTCACTATATATACTACTTACATAGTGTATAGAGAAGTTATTGTATTCCACCCACAAAGTCAATGCTGATATTTCACTGGAAATATACGTTTTGGGACACCCTGCATCCAAAAAAAAGCATTTTTAGAAAAAGGACCGTGTGTGCGTGTTTCTGTGTGTGTGTGTGTGTGATTGTGTGTGTGTGTGTGTGTGATCAGCAAAGCGCAAAAACGTAAAGTCTTTTAAAAACCAAACTTGGTATGTAGGTTTAGTGTCTTCCAAGATGCGATACGAAGATTTTCAAGAATATTCAATCACTACTCTTTCATGGAGTTTTTTTCAAAGATTTTGACTCTCTCAAAAATTGCTGTAACGATGTTGATTAAAATATCGTATATTTAAGATATTTACCTCACGATATATCTTGATTTTTCAGGTAATAGCCTCTGAAGATGAATTTCTGGATGAATTTTATGGATTTTTGCATAACTCCTAAACCGTAAGAGATGGCCAAAAATTTACCGCATACAAATTTAGAGCACATTAAAACACACAATTTATGTAACATACATTATTTTCGTATAGTTGGTCGTGTTTAAGATATTCCTTGTTATTAGTTTCAGCTTTGAAAAATTATACTTTTCTCATATATAGGGATTTGTCAACTCCCACCCATATAAACAAAGGAAATTCAGTCACATAGCACCCAGCTTTTGACTGTCAATTTAAACTATGGACTCCCTTATTTCTCTTTTACTTACAATGAAGCAAGTAATAAGACTATTTCTGCTATTTTTGTTCGATTAGCATGAAGTAAATAGAAGCATAAGCTTTTTAACGATAGTTTGTTAGAGAGATGTAGAGAAAGACATGTAAATGGAGTACATAAATGTTTTACGTTAAGTTAATCTCAAATATAAGCGTATACTACGATATATTTACATTTCAGTTTCAAAAAACATATCGAGTACTCGAAAACACTAAACAATTCCCAGGAAGCCGTGTTACAAACTTTTATGTAGTTTTAATCATTAACGAGAAAGAAAAGTCCTTATGGAGTTAAGAATTTCCTGTCGTCATTTTGCAGTACCCTATAATGGATTTCTAGAAATAAATTATTTTCCCAAGTTTTCCTGCCTTTTGGCGTGGAAGTCCTATTTTTTCATTTGTTACTAGGTTTTCTTTTGTCGCCAAAGCAGTTTGAGCACGGAAGCAAGAATATTAAAGTAAACAAGAATCAAGTATAAGCATGTTTTCGAAGAAATTATTAAAAATCAGGGTTACACTTTTGCTTCATTGCTCTGAAAAATAATCTGATATGTTCCAATCACATGCCTTTCTCTATCTGCTTTGCAAACAAACTTTTCATACAAAATATTATTCTTCCATCCACTCCATAGTAATCTTTACACAAATTAGCAAAACTGGCCTTATTACTTGTTTGCTTACACGTAAAACAGAAAAAAGTAAATTCAATAAACTGGAGTTATAGTCATTCTTTAAATCCTCAATTCTATGTGAAAAATCTGCTGTATACCTTTCACATGACTTTCATTTCATCTCTGCAACAAATTATTCATAAAAAGTTATACGTCTATTTACTTCATGCTAATCAGAAAAAATTAGCACAAATAGCCTTATTGCTTGCTTACTTGTAAGTAGAGGCGAATTAGGGGAGTACCATAGACTGATAGTCAAAAGCTGGTTGCTATATGACTGAAGTTCCTTTGTTAGTATGTACAGGAGTTGACAAATTCCTGTATGAGAAAATATCAGTTTTTCAAAGCAGAAACCAATATAAGGGAATGTCTCAAAAACGATGAACTCCAGGGAAAAAATTAATATAACATAAATTGTGTGTTTTAACATGCTCTACATTTTTTGTACAGTAAGTTCTTTTCCATCTCTTACGGTTTAGCGGTTATATAAGGATCCGTAAAGTTCATTCAGAATAAAGTAGTCTTCAGAGGCTATTTCCAGAAAATTCAAGATATACATTTTATTTGTCAGGTAAATATATTTAACATATGGAATTTTAATAAAAATTGTTAATGCCATCTTAAGAAAATCGAATTTTTTTAAAATAGTTCCAAGTAAAGGTTAGCTTGTGGTGGGGGGATTTTTCTCAAAATCTTTGTGTCGCTTTCCTGGGACATACTAAACTTAAATACCAAATTTGGTATTTTACCGACTTTTCTTTTTTGAGTTATCGTGTTCACAAACACACGGACACACACGGACCTTTCTTTAAATGTTTTTTTATTCAGGGGGTCTCAAAACATATATTTCCGGTGAAATTTCGGTATCGAATTTTTGGGTGTAATACAATACCTTCTCTATACACTATGTACATAGTACGTGTAGAGAAGGTAAACTTTGAGATTAGGTTCTCTTTTGCATTTCCGGATGTGAAACAAAGTGATATGAGTCAAATTTGACTTCACACTCGAAAAATGTCTAAGTAAAAAAAAAAACCAATAGCAATGAATATCTCGGAAAGGGTTTGCACTACAAAACAATGTATATGACACATTGTGTTTTAATGAGGTCTATATTTTTGTAGAGGGTCGTCTCTTTAGCGCGGCGGTAGCGCAGCTGCTTCCAAGCGGGAGACATGGGTGCGATCCCCAGTACCGGTGTGGGGATTTTTCCTCTGCTGGGAGACCTGGACCGGGGTGCACTCAGCCTCGTGAGGTCCCTGGGGGGCCAATTGAGGAGCTACTTGATGGAGAAGTAGCGGTTCCAGGGCATGAGGAACGCATTAACCGGCCGGGAGGGATTCGAGGCACTGACCACGTCTCACCCTCCAATACGGCACCCCACCCATGACGACTGTCGTGGATCGAATTGGGGGACGCAGCGGCCGGGCGGTAGGCAAGGTTCCTTGTGAGCTATCGTGCCATGGAGTTATATTTTTGTAGAATAAGCTTTTGTCTCTTTCTTACAGTTTATTCTGGATGAGGTTTCCAGAATGTTGCCCAGCGGTTAAACCGTAAGAAAAAGTCAAAACTTATTACACAAAAAAACGCAGTTCTCGTTAAAACCCTTAATTTTATGTCATATACGTTTGTATGTACAGTTGACCGATTTTGAGATACTTCTTGTTATTCGTTTCAGTTTTAATCTATGTTAACTTTTCTAAAACGGGAAGTGACGTTTCGTAGAATCTCTTTTCTTTTACGCAGGCCATACAAAGCGAACCAAACTTCAATTGTTTCACACAGGACCGGCTATTAAAGGATTTGGCTATCGCTTTAGCTAAGTGAATTCCCTTACTTACAAGGAAGCAAGTAATAAGAGAATTACTGCCAACATTTACCTTGATTAGCATGTCTTATATAAAAAAAAAAATCTTTTGTAATGGAATTTTTTGTGTATCTGCTGGTGAAAGTCATATGAATAGAACAAATCAGACTTTTTTCAGTGTGTTGTTTAATAATTTTTGTGAAATACTCGATATGCAAGTTAATGATTCTGAATACATATTCTGCACACATAAATTTCTAATTCATTTATTAATTGCCACAGCAACAAGCACTGTAAGTACTTACAGTAAGAGTTTGAGAGGTCATTAATACTTACAGTACAATTAGGAAATGACGTAACACTCAAGACATGTGCTACTTCAAGTAAACAATCTATTGCAAAATTCATTAACAAAAGAGTGTATAAGAAGGCTTTGTCCATATAATTTAGATGTAGCTTTTCATTTGTTCACATTGAGAATTCATATTTACTATCTCTACACGTACTATGAATATAGTGTATAGAGAAGTTATTGTAATGCACTGATATTTCACCTGAAATACATGTTTGGAGACCCCCCGAATAAAAAAAAAACATTTTTAGAAAAATGTCCTAGCATGTGTGTGGTGTATGCGTGTACGAGGGCAAGTTATCTCAAAAACGAAAATACCGTTAAATAAAATACTTTCAAGAAAATCTGCCACTGGACAAGCAAGCTAAGGGTAAATATGTATTTCAGCTAGTAGTCAATATAATAGTCAAACAGCTGCCGAGATCTAGTGATGCCTATTGTAAACACGCCTGCAACTTGTTGCTACGCTACGGCAGTTTCACCGCTAAACGCCACTTCGTGGTCCCATCCTTGGTCTCAATATTGGATTCCTGTCTTCCAAAACCTAAACATGAAATCTCAAACAAAATTCACTGTCCGAAAAACGAGTGATGCATCCATCCTACACATTTCTCAGTCTTATCCGCAAAATAGGACATACTGCACCTAGAGGCGGTTTGATATAACATTCCGTCTTCCATTCACATGTTTACCTCAAGCTAATCCAGAAAACATTACCAGAAATAGTCTTATTACTTGCTTCCTTGTAAGTAGAAGCGAAATAACCATAGGTTAAAGTGAAGTCAAAAACTGGTTACTATGTCACTGAAGTTCCTTAGTGTGGACAGGAGTTGGCAAATTCCTATATGAGAAAAATATAAGTTTTTCAAGGCTGAAACCAAAAACAAGGAATATGTCAAGAACAATCAACTCCAGGTAAAAATGTATATGACATAAATTGTGTCTTTTAATGTGCTTTACACTTTTTGTGTAGTAAGGTTTTGTCTATCTCTTATGGTTTAGCAGTTATGCAAAATTCCGTAAAAGTCATCCAGAATAAAGTAGTTTTCGGAGGCTATTACCAGAAAATTCAAGATATACATATTATTTGTCAGGTGAATATCTTTAATATGCGATATTTTAATCAAAATCGTTAGAGGCATTTTTGACAAATTCAACACTTTTGAAATTTTTTCCATGTAAAGCAAGTTGGGAGTCGGGAGATTTTCTTGAAAATCTTTGTGTCGCATCCTTGCAAGATGCCGGTGTTTTCGTCTTTAAGCTCTGCTATCCATAGACACACACACGCACACATACATGGACATTTTTTCCAATTTGGGGGGGGGGGGTTCAGAGGGACCCAAAACATTTATTTTCGGTCAAATATCGGTATCGAATTTTTGAGTGGAATGCAATAGCTTCTCTATACACTATGTACACAGTATGTGTAGAGAAAGTAAAAATTCTGTCTTCCAGTCACATGAATTTCTGAAAATCTGTGTAAAATCTATTGTTGATATCTACTCTTGATACTCTTGAAAAAATGAACAGATTTTGTCCTTGTAAGTAGAAGGGGAAAAAATCTAATGTGTTCCATTCACATGATGTCCTCTAGCTTTTCGGTAAACAAATATTTCATTGAAAACATTAATCTGTTCTCGACCTTTAACTATGTCAAACAATCGAAACTTCAATATCTTTCCTTGCCAAGAAAAAAGAAACAAGAAAGGAAAACAAAGATGACTTTCCATTTGAGAAAAACTTAAAAGGCTAAAATTTAAACAAATAGTCCGGAATATCCCGAAAAAGGTTAAATTTAAAAAAACAAACTGATGTGTTCCATTCACATGCCTTTCTCTATATCTCTGTAACAAATTATTGTTAAAAGGCTTATGCTTCTATTAGCTTCATACTAATTGAGAAAGAAATAGTCTTATTACTTGCTTCCTTGTAAGTAGAAGCGAAATAAGGGAGTATTATAGGTTAAAGTGATTGTCAAAAGCTGGTTGCTATGTGACTGAAGTTCCTTTGTTGTATGGGCACAGGTGGACAAATTCCTGTATGAGAAATGTATAAGTTTTTAAAAGCAGAAACAAAAACAAAGGAATTTCTAAAAAATGACCAACCCCACGAAAAAAATTATATTACATAAATTGAGTGTTTTAACGTTTTGTGTGTGGTAAGCTTTTGTCCATCCCTTTCGGTTTAGCAGTTAGGCAAAATTCCGTAAACTTCATCCTGAATAAAGTAGTCTTCAGAGAATATTTCCAGAAAATTCAAGATATACATTTTATTTCTCAGGTAATATCGTATATTAAAGATAGTTTAATATACGATATTTTAATCAAAATCATTAGCGCCATTTTTAAGATAATTAAAATTCTCGAAAAGCGTAGTTGTGGGTGCGGTTATTTTCTTGAAAATTTTCGTGTCGTATCCTTGGAAGATACCAAACTTAAATACCAAGTTTGGTATTCGACGGTCTTTTAGTTTTTGAACTATGTCTACACACACACACGGACCTTTTGTAAAAATGCTTTTTTTTTGTATTCAGGGGCTCCTAAAACATGTATTTCCGGTTCAATGTTGGTATCGAATTTTTGGGTGGAATACAATTCTTCCTCTATACACTATGTACATAGTAAGTGAAGAGAAAATAAAAATGCAAACACACAATTTAAATTGTATGCATTTGTTTTCTTGAAGTTGGCCATTTTCTAGATATTCCTTGTTATTGGTTTAGACCGTTTCTCATATAGGAATTTGTCAACTGCTTAGCATGCAAACAGAGACATTTCAGTCCCATAGCAGCCAGCTTTTGAAATACCTTATTTGGCCTATGGTACTGCCATATTTCCTTCTACCTACAAGCAAGCAGGTAATAAGACCAATTCTTATCATTTTTTCTCGTTTAGCCTGAAATAAAACAGAAGAATAAGCTTGTTAACAATAATGTGGTTTAGATATGTAGAAAAAGGCATGCGAATGGAATAAGCCACATTTTTTTTTGTAGAATTAACAGTTTTCAAGATATTCCTCGTTATTGGTTTCAGTTTTAAGCTACTTAAACTTTTTGACAAACTTTATCGTCTCTATATTTTTTTGCTAATAGAATCAAAGAGAAACGAATCGCAATTGTTTTACTTATCCACCGGATTTTAAAATATTTGACTATCGTTTTTGCCTAGTGCATTCCCTTATTTTCCTTCCACTTACAAAGAAGCAAATAATAAGACGAAATCTGGTATGTTGTTTAGAATGACTTAGATAACAGTAAAGTCTTTTGTAAGAATATTTTACTTTCTCTACACGTACTATGTACATAGTGTATAGAGAAGGTATGCACCCAAAAATTTTATTCGATACCGAGATTTCACTGGAAATACGTGTTTTGTGTCTGTGGAGAGAATAGCTCAAAAATGAAAAGACAGTTGCGACATATACTAAGGACAAATAATATGTATATCTTGAATTTTTTTGGGAATAGTCTCTGAAGACTACATTATTTTGGATGAATTTTACAGAATTTTGCATAACTGCTAAACGGTAAGAGATGGACAAAAATTTACCACACAGAAAATGCAGAGCACATTAAAACACATAATTTATGTTATAGACATTTTTTTCGTGTAGTTCATCGTTTTTTTAGGTATTCGTTGTTTCTGGTGTCACCTTTAAAAAAACATACTTTTCTCATACAGGAATTTGTCAACTCCTGTCCATACAAACAAAGGAACTTCAGTCACCTAGCAACCAGCTTTTGACTACCACTTTAACCTATGCTACTCCCTTATTTCGCTTCTAGTGAAAAGGAAGCAAGTAATAAGACTATTTCTGTTTTTTTTTTGTTTTTTTTTTTTTCGATTTGCATGAAGTAAACAGAGGCATAAGTATTTTGACAGTAATTTGTTGCAGAAATGTAGATAAACTATTGATTATGCGACAGTACATATGTTGTCCCGGGGAAAAAATTTGTTCAGAAGAGAAATATAAATGTATAGTGAAAATGGGAAGGGTAGACAGACTTAACAGGTGTAAGTCACGAGCTCGGGGAACAAGATCCTGTTACCTGCAGTGCGTTGACCCGAGGGAAGGTGAGAATGCGCTGTCCGAGGAAAACTAACCTGACACAAGACAATGATTCCCGCTGGTCAAGTGGACGCTTTCTGAGGCACTTGGTGAAGGACCTCCGCACAACCAACATGTGAAATTTAGAATTCGTGATGGAGCCGAACAGGCTACCTTTTAATTGTAAGGCACTTGGTGAAGAACCTGCGTACAACCGAGATGTGATATTTTAGAGTCCGTGGTGGAGTCGAACAGGCTACCTGGGAAAGAGGGAAATAGTTGTTTTAATGCTTATCAGAATACGTAATAACTCACGGCATCAACATTAATAAACAATAACATTCGCGGGCGAGTAAAGTGTAACGTCACAGTTAAAAAATCTGATGTGTACCATTCACATGACTTTCTCTCTATCCATGCAACAAATTATTCTTTAAAAACTTATACTTCTGTTTACTTCATGCTAATAAGAAAAAATTAGCAGATATAGTCTTATTACTTGCTTCCTTGTAAGTAGAGGCGAAATAAGGGACTACCATAGGTTAAAGTGATAGTCAAAAGCTGGTTGTTATGTCAATGAAGTTCCTTTGTTCATATGGATAGGAGTTGACAAGTTCCTGTATGAGAAAAGTATACGTTTTTCATAGCAGAAACCAAAAATAAGGAATGTCTCAAAAACGACGAACTCCACGAAAAAAATGTATATAACATAACTTATGCGTTTTAATGTGCTCTACAGTTTTTGTGTAGTAAGTTTTTGTCCATCTCTTACGGTTTAGCAGTTATTCTAAATTCAGTAAAATTCATCCAGAATAAACTACTCTTCAGAGGCTATTCACAGAAAATTCAAGGTATACATTTTATTTGTCAGGTAAATACCTTTAATATACGTAATTTTAATCAAAATCGTTAGAGCCATTTTTGAGAAAATCAAAATTTTCGAAAAAAGTTCCATACAAAGGGTAATTGGGGGTGGGGGGAATTTTTCTTAAAATCTTCGTGTCGCATCCCTGGAAGATACTAAACTTAAATACCAAGTTTGGTATTTTACCGACTTTTCGTTTTTGAGTTATAGTGTTCTCAGACATACGGACACACACACACACACACACACACACACACACACACGGACCTTTTGTGAAAATGCTTTTTTTGGATATTGGGGACCCTAAAACATATATTTCCGGTGAAATCTCGGTATCGAATTTTTGGGTGGAGTGCAATACCTTCTCTACACACTATGTACATAGTACGTATAGAGAAAGTAAGAAGTATACGCGTGTGTTCAACGGACTCAATTAATAAAGCACTTGTTTCTCACCACTACCTGAAAGAGTTACCATGCTAACAAAAACCCTGAGCTAAGCCAACCACACATCCACACCATTCATGCAACCATAACCTGCCTGGGACACGAACCCAGTACCGCCCCAATTACTAGGGAGCCTACATGGTCTCAGAAAGTTTCATTTCCTGATGGTTTAATCAACTTATTTGACAGAATGTTGCTTGTTGCTTGTTCTCTCAGCGACATGGTGGACAGTCGAGCGGTAGATCCGTTTTCAATAACGTAACTGGAAGAACGACAGTCAGATTTGCAACTCCCATGTACGTCGGTTTGGCTTTCAAGTGTTGTCTGGAACTGCGCCAGGAATACTTGTCCTGTTTCTGAATTACAACACGAACAGAGAGTTTGCTGCCATCTCTCAACAAAAAACAACCCGGAATATCTGCGCAAACTTAAGCGAGCGTCTTGCTTATAGTGCAACAACCACAAAATATACGTAGAAGCTATTGTGGCACCCTGCAGTTAAACCAATGTGCAATTAGAGGTATACCGGTTGAAAACGCAAACAGGATGAAATCAGAATGGTTAGATTAGAAAGCATTCTCTTGGTTCGTTTAGGCCAGGAAGCCACTGAACATAGAACTTTAAGGTATATACATATATACATATATTTATATACTACGAAAAAGAAAATGTATAAAGCTGGAGACAGTACATATCTTGTCCCGGGGGAAAGAATTATTCAGAACAGAAAATATAAATGTATAGTGAAGATGGGAAGGGTAGAAAGACTTAACACGTATAAGGCACGAGCTCGGGGTACAAGATCCAGTTACTGCCGTGCATTGAACCAAAGGGGTGAATATGAATGGATCCTGCCTGGGCGACTAACGGGACAAAACAATGACTCCCGCTGGTCAGGCAACATTGTAAGGCACTTGACGAAGAACCCCCGCACGACCAAGATGTGATATTTGAGCGCGTGGTGTAACCCTTAGTTTTGACGGAAGTAAGTGACTTTAAGACCATCATAGTACGAGACATATCAATGCATCAAATTATAATAGTCGCGTGCGGGTAAAGTGTGACGTCACACTGGAAAATTAAGAATTATACGCGTGTGTTCTACGGCGGAAAAAGGCCGGACTCAGTTAATAAAGCTCTTGTGCCTCACCACTACCTGAAAGAGTCTCCATGGTAATAAAAACCTTGAGAAAATCCAACCATAATTCCACAACATTCCAATACATATAACCTGCGCCCGGGATACGAACAGTACCGCCCCAAGCTCTAGTGTTAAAAGCATGGGTTACAAAAACGGCAGAATAGACATATTATCACACCATTTGCTTTTGAGGCCTGTACGCCACTGCACTATACTTAACTTGCTCTATAAAGCATATGCACTTTCTTTTTTTTTCTCTCTCTCTATGCGCAATATGTACATAGGCTACAGAGAACGTATTCCACTCCACCAAAAAATTCGATACCGAGATTTCACCGGAAATATATGTTTTAGGATTCCCTGTATCCAAAAAAAGTATTTTCAGAAAAAAGTCCGTGTATGTGTCCGTTTGTACACGATAACTCAAAAACGAAAAGTCCGTAAAATACCAAACTTGGTATTTAAGTTTAGTATCTTCTAGGGATGCAACACGAAGATTTTGAGAAAAATCCCCCCGCCCCAAACTACCCTTTACATGGAACTTTTTTCGACATGTTTGATTTTCTAAAAAATGGCTCTAACGATTTTGATTAAAATATCTTATATTAAAGAAATTTACCTGACAAATAAAATGTATATTTTGAATTTTCCGGGAATAGCCTCTGAAGTCTATTTTATTCTGGGTGAATTTTACGGAATTTTGCATAACTGCTAAACGGTAAGAGATGGACAAAACCTTACCACACAACAAATGTAGAGCACTTTAAAACACACAATTTATGTTATATACATCTTTTCGTGGAGTTGATTGTTTATTTTTTTTTCTTTTTTTTTTAGATATTCCTTGTTTTTTGGTTTCAGCTATAAAAAAACATCCTTTTCTCATACAGGACTTTGTGAACTCGTGTCCATACAAACAAAGAATTTCAGTCACATAGCAACCAGCTTTTGACCACCACTTTAATCTGTAGTACTCCCTTCTACTCACAAGGAAGCAAGTAATAAGACTATTTCTGCTAAATTTTTCTCGATTAACAGGAAGTAAATAGAAGCATAAGCTTTTAACAATAATTTATTGCAGAGTTGTAGAGAAAGTCATGTGAATGGAACACATTAGATTTTTTTTTTTTTTTTTTTTTTTTTGCTTGCACATAAAAACAAAGAATACCAAAAGTAGTGTTAAAATGTATAAATAAATATTATTTCATAATATGTAACACGGATGTAATGTCAGATGATAGTTTTCTAATTATCGGCATAATAGTTATTACTGATCACACTATGCTTTACTCATTACCACATTTTTACTCTATTTTTAGTTGTGAGTTAGGATATTAAGAAAGTATTTCTGTATTTATTCGAGACAAGCAAAACTGAGGCTTTCCTAATACACACTGACTCTAAATCCAGTATACAGGCTCTACATGATCTCTTTTCTACAAATACATCAGTCCAAGAAATTAAAAGATTATCTACATTTCTAATGAAACAAGGAAGGAAAATAACCATCATGTGGATACCCTCACATCAGAGCATTTTAGGTAATGAGCACGCAGAAGCTGCAGCAAAGGAAGACACCAGACTCCCAATACATGAAGAGACACCTTTACCTCACAAAAATTCGATACCGAGATTTCACCGGAAATACATGTTTTGAGACCCCCTTAATCCATTTTTAGAAAAATGTCCGTGTGTGTGTATCTCTATATGTATGTTTGTGTGTGTCTGTATATGGGCAGCATAACTCAAAAACGAAAAGACCGTTAAAAACCAAACTTGGTATTTAAGTTTGGTATCTTCCATCTTCCATCTTTACATGGAACTTACTTCGAAAATTTTGATTTTCTAAATCATGACTAACGATTCTGATTAAAATCCCGTATATTACTGACATTTACATACCAAATAAAATGTATATCTTGAAATTTCTGGAAATAGCCTTTGAGGATCTCTTTATTCTGGATGAACTTTGCCGAATTTTGCTTAACTGCTAAACGGTAAGAGCTAGACAAAAACTTACTACACAGAAAATGTAGAGCACGTTAAAACACACAATTTATGTTATACACATTTTTTCGTGCAGTTGATCGTTTTTTAGTTATTAATTGTTTTTGATTTCACCATTCAAAAATGTATATTTTCCCATACCGGAATTTGTCAACTCCTGTCCATGCTAACAAAGAAACTTCCGTCACATAGCAACCAGCTTTTGACTATCACTTTAACCTATGGTACTCCCTTATTTCGTTTCTACTTAAAAGGAAGCAAATAATAAGACTATTTCTGTAATTTTTTTCTCGATTAGTATGAAGTAAATAGAAGCATTAGCTTTTTAACAGTAATTTGATGCAGAGATATAGAGAAAGTCATGTGAATGGAACACATCAGATTTTATTTTTCTTAAACTTGTCACACAAAAATGTAATCTGGTTAAGCGCATAATTTATGTCGGATACCTAACTTGTAATGTTAACGTTTCCGAGAAATTCCTTGGTATTGGTTTCGATGTTAACCTACTCATAGATTTCTCAAACACTGAAGTCATCCTTCGTTTCATTCATCTTTTACTTCTAACCATGGAAATAAAATTGAATTTAAATTGTTTCACCTAGCAACCAACTTTTGAGGTATTTGACTATCGCTTTAGCCTGTTGCATTCCCTTATTTCGCCCTACTTACAAGTAAACAAGTAATAAGACAATTTCTGGTAATGTTTACCTGGGTATAATATGAATAATATGTTATTAGAATAGTTTGTGGAAGAAGAAAGTGGTTGTGAATGTCATGTAAATGGAACACATCAGAACTATATATTTACGGTATTTACGGACCTTTATATTTGAGCTATACTGTCCTCGGACACACAGGACCTTTTTCTAAAAATGATTCTTTTCGGACTCTGGGGATCTCAAAGCATATTTTACGGACATATCTCGGTATCGAAGTTTGGGTGGAATACAACACTTTCTCTATTAACTATGTGTATTGTAAATACGGGCTACAGAGAATAAAAATCTAATGTGCACCCCTCACATGACTTTCTCTATATCCCTGCAACGATTTAATGTTAAAAAGCTTATACTTCTGTTTAATTCATGCTTATGACGAAAAATTAGCAGAAACAGTCTTATTACTTACTCCCTTGTAAGTAGAAGCGAAATAAGGGAGTACCATAGGTTAAAGTGAAAGCCAAAAGCTGGTTGCTATGTGACTGATGTTCCTTTGTTTGTATGGACACGAGTTGACAAATTCCTGTATGAGAAAAGTATAAGTTTATCAAAGCTGAAACCAAAAAGCAAGGTATGTCTCAAAAACGATGAATTCCACGAAAAAAAATGCATATAACATAAAATGTGTGTTTTAATGTACTCTACATTTTAGTCCATCTCTTACGGTTTAGCAATTATCCAAAATTCCGTAAAAATTCATCCAGAATAAAGTACTCTTCAGAGGCTATTCCCAGAAAATTCGAAATATATATTTTATTTGTCAGGTAAATAGCTTTAGTATAAGATATTTTAATCAAAATCGTTAGAGCCATTTTTGAGAAAATCAAAATTTTCGAAAAAAGTTCCATTTAAAGGGTAGTTGGTGTGGGGGGAATTTTTCTCAAAATCTTCCTGTCACATTCCTGGAAGATAATAAACTTACAATACCTATTTTTGGTAATTTACCGACTTTTCGTTTTTGAGTTATCGTGTTCACAGACATACACACGGACCTTTTTCCGAAAATGGTTTTTTTTTTTTAGTTAAAGGTGATCCTAAAACATATATTTCCGGTGAAATCTCGGTATCGAATTTTTGGGTGGAGTGCAATACTTTCTCTATATTGAAATATTTGGAAATATTGGATATTTGTTTTACGATTCCCTTTATCTAAGAAAAAGCATTCTAAGAAAATGCTCCGTGTGTGTTTGTGTGTGTGTGTGTGCGCGTGCGTGTGCGTGTGTGTGAACACGAAAACTCAAAAACAAAAAATTGATAAAATACCAGACTTGGTATTTAAGTTTAGTATCTTCCAGGGACGTGACACGAAGATTTTTAGAAAAATAGCCCCATCCCAAACTATCCTTTACATGGAACTTTTTTCGAAAATTTTTATTTTCTCAAAAATGGTTTTAACGATTTTAATTAAAATATCGTATATTAAAGATATTTACGTCACAAATAATATGTATATCTTGAATTTTCTAGGAATGGTCTCTGAAGGCCACTTTATATTGGATGAATTTTACGGAATTTTGCATAACTGCTAAACCGTAAGAGATGGATAAAAACTTACCACACAAAAAAGGTAGATTACTTCAAGACATACAATTTATTTTATATACTTTTTTTGTGGAGTTGATCGTTTTTTTTAAAATCCTTGTTTTTTGTTTCAGTTTTAAAAGACACACTTTTCTCATTCAGGAATTTGCCAACTCTTGTCCATACAAAAAACTTCAGTCACATAGCAACCAGCTTTTGACTATGACTTAAACCTATGGTACTCCCTTATTTTGCTTCTACTTACAAGGATTCAAGTAATAAGACTATATCTGCTATTTTTTTCTCAATTAGCATGAAGTAAATAGAAGCATAAGCTTTTTAAGAATAATTTGTTGCAGAGATGTAGAGAGAGTTCAAGTGAATGGAACACATTAAATTTGTCTGAATTTTGGCCTGTACGGTCTATCTTCGCCAAAGACACGCAACTATTTCCAATGGAAAACGGTAATGTGATCTGAGTTTTTTACAACTTCGACTACAGACTACAACATTACCTGTACAAAACACGAATGTCAAAAGCAAGCAGTAGCATAAAAAAAACCCATCTCAGAGCTGTCATTAGAATGAAATGAAATTTTAAATGCATTTTAGTTTATAAACGTCAACAATTTCTGTCTGTTAAAGTATTTTATTTAATACAGAGTTGAATTTACAGTAAAATTAAGTTATTCTAACTAAAACCCTTTTTACTCCAACAACCAACTATTTCTTACGCAAACAGATTAAATACAGATTCTGTTCACAAGTATATGTATTTAGTAACAGTTCTGCCACTGAGGCGACGTGTACTACCGGTCGCTATGAATTTGCCACCGAAACTTAATCTGAGCAGGGCTTCGCTCCCCTTTTTATACATCTCGTTCACGGGCAGGAAACTTCCAGAAGCATTCGTAGATGTTTTAGTCTAGTGTATTACATTATTTCCTTCTACTTACAAGAAAGCATTTCCGCTAATGTTTATCTCGATTGGCATGAACTAGACCGAAGCATAAGCTTTTTAACAATAATTTGTTACAGAAAAGTAGAGTAAGTTATGTGAATGGAAGAGATCAGATTTTTTACGACCTCTGTCCTGGAAGTTTTCTGACAAAGGAAGTATAATGTCTGAACTTAAAGTTTTTTTATAATCATAAATAAATTTTCATAAGTAATACCACGAGTGTTTTCATCTTGTCGATAATTCACGACCAAATCGAAGCGATGAAGGTCAATTGTCCTAAGAGACGAAAACACGAGTTGTATTTACAAGACAATTCCAGTGAAATAGACTATTAATAATTTATAATATATAGAAAGCGAGATTTTATCAGGTTATGATTGTAATACTTACATTAGTTCTCAAATGGTAGATGACGCATTGGACCATTTTATTTACCGCAAATATTTTTTTCTTTTCTTTCTTTCTTCACTACCTCCTGAATTAAGATATGACCGACCGTGCCAACAATAGAAACAGGGAACAATTATTTTATTTCAGCTTTTAATAAATAATAAATAAAATGGAGGCAAATTTATTTTATTTCAGGCTATTGCACACATTTTATACATAAGAAATACAAATAATGATCTTTTTCAATCCTTTTTACTTTTCTAGCCCCGTATGTACAATGTACATATGGATAGAGAAGTATTGTATTCCACCCAAAAGTTCGATACCGAGATTTCACTGGAAATACATGTTTTAGGATCCCCTGTATCCAAAAATAGCAATTTCAGAAAAAGGTCCGCGTGTGTGTGTCTGTGAACACGATAACTTAAAAACGAAAAGTAGCTAAAATACCAAACTAGGTATTTAAGTCTTATTTTCCAGGAATGCGACACGAAGATTGAGAAAAATAACCCCACCCATAACTACCCTTATATGGAACTTTTTTCGGAAATCTTGATTTTCTTAAGAATGGCTCTAACGATTTTGATTAAAATATCGTATATTATAGATATTTACCAGACAAATGAAATGCATACTTTGAATTTTCTGGGAATAGCCTCTGAAGACTACTTCATTTGGGTCAATTTTACGGAATTTTGCATAACTGCTAAACCGTAAGAGATGGACAAAAACTTACCATACAACAAATGTAGAGGCACTTTAAAACACACACTTTATGTTATATATATTTTTCGTGGAGTTGATTGTTTTTGAGGTATTCCTTGTTTTTGGTTTCAGCTATAAAACACATATTTTTCTCATACAAGACTTTGTGAACTCGTGTCCATACAAACAAAGGAACTTCAGTCACATAGCAACCACCTTTTCACTATCACTTTAACCTATGGTACTCCCTTATTTGGCTTCTTCTTACAAGAAAGCAAGAAATAAGACTATTTCTGCTAAGTTTTTCTCGATTAGCAGGAAGTAAATAGAAACATAAGCTGTTTAAAAATAATTTATTGCAGAGATATAGAGAAAGTCATGTAAATGGAACTTATCAGATGTTTACAGAGAAGTATTGCATTCCACCCAAAAATTCGATACCGAGATTTCACCGGAAATACATGTCTTAGGACCGCTTGTATCCAAAAAAAAAGCATTTTCAGAAAAATGTCCGTGTGTGTGTCCATGTTTCTATGAACACGATAACTCAAAAACGAAAACTAGCTAAAATACCAAACTTGGTATTTAAGTTTAGTATCTTCCAGGGATGCGACACGAAAATTTTGAGAAAAATTTGCCCACCCCAAACTACCCTTTACATGGAACTTTTTTCGAAAGTTTTGATTTTCTTAAAAATGGCTCTAACGATTTTGATTAAAGTACCGTATATTAAAATATTAACCTGACAAATAAAATGTATATCTTGAATTTTCTGGGAATATCTTCTAAAGACCTGTTTATTCTGGATGAATTTTTCTTAATTTTGCATAACTAGTAAACCGTAAGAGATAGACAAAAACTTACTATACAACATATGTAGGTCTTGTTAAAATACACAAGTTATGTCATATACATTTTTTTTTTTGTTTTTTGTGGAGCTTACCATTTTCGTGGTATTCATTGTTATTAGTTTCAGTTGTGAAGTACTTATACTTTTCTCAGACGGAAGTGTCCGTTTTTCTTTTGTTCTACTCCTGGCCAAGAAAAGAGGGGATTTGTAATGACAATCGCATAACGACAGCTTTTAAAACAGGTATCTATCGGTTGAGCCAAGTGCATTCTCTTATTTTTTCCTACTTATAATGAACTAAATAATAAGAACATTGTGATAATGAGTACCTCGATTAGCAAGGTGCAGAAAGAAGAATAATCTTATGTAAGAAGTTTGTGGAACAGCTAGAGAAAGTCATGTCATTGTAACACATCAGATTTTTTTGAATTAAATACATTATGAACTGGGTAAAGTTTTAAATAAATATTGTAACTGAATTAATGGAAAGAACTGTGAAACTGACAGTAATAAAGTGAAGTCGGCTAACCTGGATTGTCACCTTGTTACCAATAACCAAGACAGGAGATTCAACAAACGAACGTCAGGTGCGACAAGATTTCAAAGAAATGAACATCAGCTGCGATAAAAAAAGGGGAGTGCAAAGTCCAGGGAAATCGCGTACAAGTCCTTAGTGCGGCCGGTCATGGAATTTGGAGTAACTTGTTGGGACCCGTAAAGGGTAAATCAATTTGATTCGTTAGAAAAGATCCAAAAAAGGCTATAAAATTCATAAAAAGAGGTAAATATATTGGGGCTACAAACGCTGAGGAGATAAAATGGGAGCCGTTGAAAGTTAGGCGTGAGAAACAAAGGTTGTGCGCTTTATTTAAAGCTTACGCTGGCTTAAACGCATGGGAGGACGTTACTGACAAACTGGAAAACCAAACTTACTATGTACAAAACGATCATACGTTCAAAATTAAGGGTAGAAGATACAGAACTGACGTGGGAAAGTTCTCCTTTGTAAATAGAACCATAAAAAGACTGGAATGAATTGCCTGGAGCAGCCTTTCGGAGTTGTCCCCTGTCCCTGAAGAAATTTTGGAAAAATCTTGATTTTAATGTTGGATAATTTTTGTAAATATTCCTTAAATGAAATGCTTGTGATTTTATATTGTTGTAAATATAAATGTTAAATTGGTTGGTGATTCTAATTATGAAATTAATTAATCTGAATTGAGAGAAAAATTAATGTTTTCATATTTGTGTAAATAACTATTATATCTAGCTTACAAAGCCATAAACTGGCAGCTGTGATTTATTGTTTATATATCTTGTATGTATATATAACTCTGCCACCGGGTGATACCCACTTGCAGAGAAATACATACATAAGGTGTTTCGACAATATCACTCCAGTCAATGACCGCGTTTAATAGCTGAGCTAAATTGTCGTAATTCAACCTAACACATTGAAACTCCCAACATCATATTTTGCAAGCTGGATACACAACCATACGTTCAGCAGTATTGTAGGTTTCTCATCTGAAGCGTATGAATGCAGCAAATGTTAACTTTACACTGAGTGGTGGAGTGGGCAACTGAAATTAGCTTTTCAATTCCACGCTACTGGCTATTCACCTGTGAAGTACTTTCCCACCGTACACGATTTATTTATGCATGCAGGTTTAAACTTGTACAGATTTACTTGACCTCTCCAAACACCCACAACCACGTCACCAAGCGCCGCCCTTATCATGTGACGGCGTGTGATTAAAGTTCACACACCCTCTTTCGCAGAATCTTTAAACCTTCATGAGTTGGCAGTACTGTCATTCCAGATAAACCTGGTTCCCCAAAGTTTACAAATAATACATTACAATATAAATGATTCTTTACAGAATGAGGAAGAAGTTATTACTTTCTCTGCCACGTATAGCAAGTAGAGGAAGAATTACGTTCCATTAAGACGATGAGATGATCCAGTTTTTGCATAGTAGGTAGAGAAGGTATTGTATTCCACTCAAATGTTACATACAAAATTTCAATGCACTCAAATTCTCTATACAAAACCTTCATCTGAAATACATGCCTTGAGACCCCCCTGAATCCAAAAACATATTTTTTATAAAAGGATCCGTGTGTAAGAATATATGTGTGAACAGTATAGTTCAAAAAACGAAAAGTCGGTTAAATACCAAACTTGGTATTTAAAATCAGTAAAAGGAAATGACCCAAAGATTTTCAGAAAATGGCAGCATAGCTCAAAAAAGAAAAACCGTGAAATGCCAAACTTGGTATATTCCAAGGATGTTACACCAAGATTTTCAAGAAAATCCCCCACCCCCAACTACCCTTCACATGGAAAAGTTTTCGAAAATTTTGATTTTATAAAAATGGTTCTATCGATTTTGATTAAAATAACGTATGTTAAAGATATTTACCTGACAAATAAAATGTATATCTTGAATTTTCTGGGAAAAGCCTCTGAAGACTACTTTATGCTGGATGAATTTTACGGAATTTGACATAACTGCTAAACCCTAAGAGTTTGACAAAAATTTACAATACAAAAAATGTAAAGCCCTTTAAAACGCACAATTTATATTATATACATTTTTGTTCTGGAGTTGATCGTTTTTAAATATTCCTTGTTTCTTGTTTCAGCTTGGAAAAACATAATTTTCTCATACAAAAATGTGTCAACTCCATGCAAACAAAGGAACTTCAGACACATAGCAACCAGCTTTGACTGTTAATTTAACTTATGGTACTCCCTTATTTCGCTTCTATTTACAAGGAAGCTAGTAATAAGACTATTTCTGCTAATTTTTTCTCGATTAGCATGAAGTAAAGAGAAGCAATGTAGAGAAAGTCATATGAATGGAACTCATCAGATTTTTTTTATTCAGGGGGACACAAAACATGTATTTCCGGTGAAATCTTGGTATCGAATTTTTGGGTGGAGTGCAATACTTTCTCAATACACTATATACATAGTGCGTGTAGAGAAAATAAAAAGGAGTAAGCGTTTGCAAGAATAGTTTCTTAGAAGAATGAGTGGAGAATGCCATGCAATACAACGCATCACGTTTTTATCTCCTGAGATACAATTTTATGTTGAGTAGGAAAAGAATATCAGCAGCTCATGAATTCCAAAACTAGCACATCATTTATTCGCGGAATATTGTGGGCCCTGCGGTAGTGCAGAGCCAGCCTTGGGGTGTTCTCCCCTTTTCCATTCGCTTCTTCCCTTTAAATCTCTGTTCCCATCTTCCATTCAGGAGCGGGACACACCCCTCGCTGTTACACTGCAATAAGGTACTGCAAGTGACAAGTGACTCTTCTTTCTTCCTTGTGCCAATTCTTGCAGCTCTCGCTTTGTGTCTTCAGGGTACCGCAGTTCTGTTTCCGGCTATTTGTCTTCCTTATTCTACTTCAGAGGGGGACGAGAGAGGCCTCCTATATATTGGCATTTTAAAATACATAGGTAGATCCAGTCTTAACTCAATCTCGCAATACTAGGGTCCGCTCATAAGTCCCAGGCCTCTGAAAAAAACAGAATTTTAATTTTTTTTTACTTTGTCTATACCTACTATGTACATAGTGCATAGAGAAAGTATTGTAATGCACCCAAAAATTAATACCGAGATTTCACCTGAAATAAATTTTTTGGGTCCCCCTGAATTCAAAAACAGCACTTTTTTTTATTACAAAAAAGGTCTGTGAGTGTCCGTGTGTCCATGAACACGATAACTCAAAAACGAAAAGTCGGTAAAATACAGATTTTCAAGAAAATACTCCCACCCCCCAACTACCATTTACATGGAATATTGTTTCGAATATTTTGATCTTCGCAAACATGCCTCTACCAATTTAAACTAAAATATCGTGTATTAAAAATATTTACCTAACAAATAAAATGTTTATCTTAATTTTTCTGGGAATAACCTCTGAAGACAACTTATTTCTGGATGAATTTTACGGAATTTTGCATAACTGACAAACCGCAAGAGATGGGCAAAAACTTACCACACAAAAAATGTAGAACACGTTAAAACACACAATTTATGTTATAAACGTTTTTTTTTTGTTTTTTTTTTTTCGTGTAGTTAATATTTTTGAGGTATTCCTTGTTATTTGTTTCAGCTTTGAAAAACTTATACTTATCTCGTACAGGAATTTGTGAACTCCTATCCAAAAAAACAAAGGAACTTCAGTCACATAGCAACCAGCTTTTGACCATCAATTTAACCTATGGTTCTCCGTTATTTCGCTTCTACTTGCAAGGAAGCAAGTAATAAGACTATTTCTGCTAATTTTTTCTCAATTAACATGAAGTATTTTTTTCGATTAGCATGAAGTAAATAGAAGCATAGGCTTTTTAACAATAAATTGTTGTGGAGACGTAGAGAAAGTCATGTGAATGGAACACATTAGATTTTGCTTCCTTTCTCAACATAATCTCCAGAAAGGCTAATACATTTGTCATAGCGGTGTTCTAATTTAATTAAACCATCCCTGTAGTGCGATTTATCAAGGTCCTCAAACTAGCTGTTTACCGCAACAATGACCTCCTCGATGCTGTGAAATGTTGGTCTTCCAAGTAATTCCAACTTCAATTTTTCCCATTGCAATGACTGAACAATGGGCCGGAGAATTGTCGTGATGAAACAAGATTAATTTTTTTTTTTTGTGCCAATGAGATCTTTTTCTTTTCAACTCATCACACAAAGGTTGCAGTAAGCTTGCGTAGTAGTCAACAGTTATATATTAATCCTTTTCCAAGTAATCAATAAAAATAATTCCCTGTGCATCCCAGAAAACACCCGCCATAGCTTTGATAGCTGACAAAATTGACTTTGCCTTTTTTGGAGTTGGTTTACCTGGCGCAATCCACTGTTTTGACTGTGGTTTACTTTCTAGTGATGAAAGCAAGTTTCATCCACGGTAATAAGCCATCTCAAAAATTCACTGGGATTTTTACAGTAGAGCTCCACATTCTTTATAGAAACAGTTTTTCTTTGTAACTTTTGATCGGACGTCAGCAAACGCGGCACCCATCCTGCACAGACCTTGTTGAAGCCCAAAACATTACTTAAAATATTACCTGCACGTTGTTTTGATATGTTTACAGCCTCTGCTATCTCAAACAACTTTAATTTGCGGTCTTCCAGTACTAAACGATGAATTTGTTCAATGATCTCTGGAGTTGTCACTTGTACAGGGCGTCCAGAGCGAGGCTCATCACTAGTGCTCGTACGTGCAACCCACCTTTTAATCATTGAATACGAAGGGGTAGAGTCTTTCAATGTACTATTCATTTCTTCCTGGATTTCTTTAAGCGTTCAGCCATTCAAATGGAGTATTTAATCACTGCTCGTTTTTCAAAATCCTTCATTTTCGTGAAAACTCTAAAGTTGTCTTGTTTAAAATTCTGTCATTCGAAAACTATATAAGCTATTGACCTGTAACTATGGGTACAAGCTAGTATAGAGTTAAACTATACGATGCTACCGTCTAACTGGTCTAGTGGCGCCATATCTGTGTGAGGCGCGGGGCTTATCAGTCGAGTCTCATAGCTTGCTTTACGTCCAACATCCTGTGACTAACATCCTACATAAAACCACCATCAAGCGGAGTGCTTTCATAAAGTCCTTAGAAAATCCAAGAAGTTCCACTCGTATCATCAAAAAGCAGTTAAAGTTTCAGCTATATCCATCGCGCGGTTTCGTTGCCATTGGCGACTGATTCACAATCTTGTTCTTCATTAGAAAGATGGAAAAAAATATGACTTTCTCTACATATCTGAAAAAAATTATTGTTAACAAGCTTATGCTTCTTTATACTCCATGATATTAGAGAAAAAATCAGCAGAAATCATCTTATTACATTCTTCCATGCAAGTAGAAGGGGAATAAGGGGGTAGCATGGGCTAAGGGTTAGTCAAAAGCTGGTTGCTATGTGACACATTCCTTTGTTTGTATGGAAATGATCTGACAGATTCCCGTGTGAGAAAAGATGTATATAACGTAAATTATGTGCTTTATCATGCTCTTATATTTTCTGTTCAGTAAGTTTTTTATGAATGTCTTACCGTTTGGCAGTTATACAAAATTCCGTAAAATTCATCCAGCATAAAGTAGTCTTCAGAGACTATTTCCAAAAAATTCAAGATATACAGTTTATTTACCAGATAAATATCTTTAATACACGACATTTTAATCACAATCATTCTAGCCAATTTTGAGAAAATCTTCGTGTTGCATCCTTGGATGAAAGCAAACTTAAATAACAAGTTTGTTATTCAACGGTCTTTAAGTTGTTGAGGTATGGTGCCCACAGACATACACATGCACATTCTAAAAATGCTTCTTTTTTTTTTTTAATTCAGGAGGACCAAAAACATATTTTTTACACTGAAATCTCGATATCGAATTTTTTCTGGAATACAATACCTTCTCTGTGCACTATGTATATAGTACGTGTAGGAAAGTAAAAATGGAATGAATATCAAAAGATATACCATACAAATTCGGAATGAAGAGCCACAAAAACCACTTTGCAACTTGCCTTTGTAACTTTCCAGTTTGGGACATCGAAATTGTTGACGGGTTGTAAGAGGGCGGTTGGAAGGTTAGGTCCAATGAATAGGAAATGAAGTTGAAGTAATAGAATGAGTTGAAATATCTCTCTCTTCACTTGAACAGACCCTCCACTCATCTCTCCCTCTTGTGCTTCTACCCACGTTTTGCTTTCAACGTTTTATTGCTACAATCCTGTTCCAATTAATTACAATTTAATTGTTTATTCAAATGTAAATATCTGCAGACCACTTTCCATTGCTTTCTCTGTTACTCAATAAAGCGTAATTCAATATTAAATTATTGTTCGTTATGATACTCATGAACCGAAAAGGAAACGTACAATGTGTATACTTGTGTGTGATTAAAGAAAAGGGAGGGGGACAGACAAGGAGGAAGTGAGGGGGAAACAAGAGGGGTGAGATATAGCTGACCTTTAAAAGACACTGGGAGTGAATTTTTACTTTCTCTATACGTACTATGTACAGTGTATTGTATTGCACCCAAAAATTCGATACCGAGATTTCACCGGAAATATATGTCTCGAGACTCCCTGAATCCAAAAAAATCTTATGTTTTCCATTCACATGACTTTCTCTACATCTCTGCAACAAATTGTAGTTAAAAAGATTATGCTTCTATTTACTTCATGCTAATCGAGAAACATTAGCAGAAATAGTCGTAATATTTGCTTCCTTGTAAGTAGAACTGAAATGAGGGAGTAGGTTAAAATGATAGCCAAAAGCTGGTGGCTATGTAACTGAAGTTCCTTTGTTTGTATGGACAGGAGTTAACAAATTCCTGTATGAGAAAAGTATGTTTTTCAAAGCAGAAACGAAAAACCAAGAATATCTTAAAAATGATGAACTACACGAAAAAGATGTACATGTCATAAATTGTGTGTTTTATCGCGAGCTACATTTCCTGTGGAGTATGTTTTCGTCCATCTCTTACGGTTTAGCAGTTATTTAAAATTCCGTAAAATTCATCCAGAATAAAGTAGTCTTCAGAGGCTATTACCAGAAAATTCAAGATATACATTTTATTTTTCAGGTAAATATCTTTAATATACGATATTTTGATCAAAATCGTTAGAGCCATTTTTAAGAAAATCAAAATTTTCGAAATTTTTTCCATGTAAAGGGTGGTTGGGGGTGAGGCGATTTTCTTGAAAATCTTCCTGTCGCATCCTTGGAAGATACCCAATTTAAATACCAAGTATGGTATTTAACAGTCATTTCGGTTTTGAGCTATGCTGTCCACAGACACACACACGGACGTTTTTGTAAAAGTGTTTTCTTCTTTTCTTTTTTGATTCAGGGGGACCCAAAATATGTATTTCCGGTGAAATCTCGGCATCGAATTTTTGGGTGCAATACAATACCTTCTCTATACACTATGCACATACATAGTACGTGTAGAGAAAGTAATAATTAAATTATCACACTTGGCCATAATAGTTGGCTATACAGGGTTACTACAAAAGAAATAGACAACTTCAACTGCCTGTAAAACAAAAACTATTAGAGATAGCAACCTAGTTATTTTACAGGTATGTTGAGAAAGTTTCAAAGTTTCGTTTGTTACTATTGGTAACGCTGTAGTGTTTTGTTTGTTGTTGCAGAAGCTGAAATGGCGGAAAATCCTGTGGAAAAGGCATATTGCGTGTTGGAATTTGCTAGAACGCAATCAGCAACTGTTGTCCAACGACATTTTAGAACACGTTACCACAAAAATGAAATGATGCGCTCACAAAAACCAGCATCGTCTTCATCATGTCGATGCAAAAGTCACGCCGTATGACCTTATCTTCTTCACTCAGAAACTGCAACATCTGTAATCTGTAAGGCATCATGTGCAGTCGCTTCCGCAAGATTTTCCATACAGTTTGCTGTGGAATTTGTAATTGCATGCTTGCCTCGATTTCTGTGGGCTTCTTATGTAGGCAGAACGAACACGTTCAACGTTTTCTTCCGAAACTCTTGGTCTTCCCGAGCTCTTCCCTTAGCACAAACATCCCGCTGTCTCAAATTTTCTATACCAGTCGTAGATTGACTGTCTAGTCTGTGGCTTTTGTGGTAACGTGTTCTAAAATGTCGTTGGACAACAGTTGCTGATTGCGTTCTAGCAAATTCCAACACGCAAAATGCCTTTTCCACAGGATTTTCCGCCATTTCAGCTTCTGCAACAACAAACAAAACACTACAGCGTTAACAATAGCAACAAACGAAACTTTGAGAGTTTCTCAACATACCTCTAACATAATTAGGTTGCTATCTCTAATAGTTTTTGTTTTACAGGCAGTTGAAGTTGTCTATTTCTTTTGTAGTAACCCTGTACTATGAATCCTGGGTCTTAAAGTACTTACAACATTGTTAAGTCTGCATTGGCTTGTCATCTCAAAATAATTTGAGAGCACCTTGTGGTTTATCGGTAAACATGCTAGTCAGTTGAAGTTAATGCTATTCCGGCACGTTGCAATGGTAGGTCAGAGATAGAGCATCCGGCTAGAGACCTAGTGATCCGTGGTTCAAATCCCGGCCATGACAATAAATTTTTTAGTCTGATTCTACTTACCAATTTCCTGTCCTACACATGGCTTTTGAAAAATAAAATTGACCATAATAGTTGGGTATACTTCGAATCTTGGAACTTATAAGTCGCCATTGAAGCCACTTGTAATTTACCGTGAGAGATGTGAGTCAGTTGAAGATTTTAATGCTATTCCCGTATGTTGCCATGGTAGCTCAGAGGTAGAGCAACCGGCTACGGCAATGAAATTTTCAGTCTGATTCTACTTATCCATCTCCTGTCCTGCAAATGGCTTGCGTGAAAAAAAAACAAGAAGAAATTAATGAAGTAGACTAAGCGTTAGTAAGTTTAGTTGGTTACAGAATAGGTCGAGAAAATCATGTGAGAGTAACATCAGTATTTTTTAGCAGTGTATATTTTAAAAAATCTGATGTGTTACACTCACATGACTTTCCCTAGCCGTTCTACAAACTTATTACATAAGATTATTCTTCTTTCTGCACCTTGTTAATCGAGGTATTCAGAACAATGTTCTTATTACTTAGTTCCTTATAAGTAGGAAGAAAATAACGGAATACACTAGACTAAATCGATAGTCAAATGTTTTAAACGCCGTCGTTATGCGATTGTCATTACAAATCGCTTTTCTTGGCAAGGAGTAGAAAAAAATCTGATGTGTACCATTCACCTGACTTTCTCCATATCCCTGCAACAAATAATTCTTTAAAAGCTTATACTTCTATTTACTTTATGCTAATCAGAAAAAATTAGCAGAAATAGTCTTATTACTCGCATCCTTGTAAGTAGAAGCGAAATAAGGGACAACCGTAGGTTAAAGTGATAGTCAAAAGCTGGTTGCTATGTCAATGAAGTTTCTTTGTTTATATGGAGGGGATTTGACTAGTTCCAGTATGAGAAAAGTATACGATTTTCATAGCAGAAACCAAAAATAAGGAATGTCACAAAAACGACGAACTCCACGAAAAAAATGTATATAACATAAATTGTGTGTTTTAATGTGCTCTACATTTTCTGTGTAGTAAGTTTTTGTCCATCTCTTACGGTTTAGCAGTTATTCAAAATTTAGTAATATTCATCCAGAATAAATTACTCTTCAGAGGCTATTTCCAGAAAATTCAAGATATACATTTTATTTGTCAGGTAAATATGTTTAATATCCGAAATTTTAATCAAAATCGTTATAGCCATTTTTGAGAAAATCAAAATTTTCGAAAAAAGTTCCATGTAAAGGGTAGTTGGGGGTGGGGGGATTGTTCTCAAAATCTTTGTGTCGCATCCCTGGAAGATACTAAACTTAAATACCAAGTTTGGTATTTTACCGACTTTTCGTTTTTGAGTTATCGTGTTCACAGGCACACGAACACAAACACACACACGGCCTTTTTCTCAAAATGCTTTTTTTATATACAGGGGGTCCTAAAACATGTATTTCCGGTGAAATCTCGGTATCGAATTTTTAGGTGGAATGCAATACTTCTCTATCCCTATGTACATTGTACATATGGGGGCTAGAGAAAGTAAAAATTAAGTGAATGCCTTAGTTTGTTCCAATAATTCAACCATATATTTTAGTGATGTTGGAACAAACGAAAACACTAGTGTTTCAAAACCTTTGATGCAAAATCTAATAGTTGACGTAAATACAGTGTGAAGATAAAATCAACGTCAAAGCCATAAAGATAAAATGTAATGTCTTTCTCGCTGCAGCCATTATGGACATATGTCGTGTGAACTAATTATTCTTTCAAAGCTTTACAAAACGAACGAGACATGTTATTAAACTAGTCAGCAATATCATAGATGATAATGAAATGTCTCTTCACGCAAAACAAAAGCTTAATATAAGATGTGTTGGTGAAACAGTTGCAAATGATAAAATAAATTCTGAAATCATATTTAGCCACGAATATTATGCAATAGCCCGTGCTTTTTTTTTTTTTTTGCCATGCAATACGTTTTTCATTTGTTTGCACACATATCGTTGGTGGTGCATTACAGGATCATTACATTTACTGCATGTATATCTATCCGGGGTTTAATGGCTGCGGTACACCCCCCTCTCCCCGCAGACCCCCATCTGGAAAAACAATGATGGAGGTTTCTGTTTCAAATTGAGTGGTCACCGAAACAATTCCTGAACATTCCACGCCAGCCGTTTCCTAACGCGTAAAATTACAACCTAGTTTTCCCCTTCATGCCCCAGATGTGCAGAGAATACGTACCACAGCATTCAATCATCGACAATAAGGGTTCTTTTCCAAGCACTATTAATTTCTCCTTTTGCTTTCTCTATCACTTATGTACAAACAACTTACTTAGTAGCTAGAGAAAGTGTTGTAATCCACCTAAAAGTTGAATGTAAAAATTCCACCGGAAGAATATGTTTTGAGGACCCCCGAGTCAAGAAAAAATATGTCTAGAAAAAGCTTCTGTATTGAGACCGCTAGTCGGCCTCGGTATTATTACTATTATTCTTATTAATTATTGATTATTAGTGTACTTAAATAGGAAAAGATCTTTTGTGAGGGAGAATGCTATTGTAAGTCACGTGCTCTTTTGCATGTGCGTGTAACAGAGAAATAAGTGAAAGTGATTTCAGAGGAGGCCTGGATATTTGAGAAGAGACTTTCTCTCCTTTGTATCGAGGCGGTCACGAGGTCTTTGTGATGCTTTTTGGGCCAGCAGAAATGCATTATGGGACACTTAGACGCCAAGTTCGCGGTCCTTCTGACCAATGAAAATGAAGCAGCCATGACCCAGGTTTTAATATACAGGAAGTTAAAGAACTATACCGAAATATTTTCACAGAATATGTAGATTACTTAAATAAGCAATTTGAGATAGAAGACTTATGACCTGTTTATTGAAATTTCGAAGTAATGGATATAAGTTTCAGAAGTGCCAGTACGCCACTGGCTAATTTATCAACCATCCGAGAGCTTAAAGCAAAAAACGAAGGGACATATTGCATCGTACCTCTAGTGTAGTGGTTATGATATTGGCTTTTTAAATGAAAGAAAGTTTCCGAGTTCGGGTCTCGTTCACCTCGACCTTTTTTTTTTTCTTTTTATCTTTTTCTTGTTTTCTTTATGTTTTTGCAGTTTTTAATGCAGTTTCAGTCTCAGATTCTAAATTCTTATTTAGTGTTTGATTCACCGTAAATGAGGTGCATATCTGCAAGTTCAGAGAAGGTGTACATGTTCTCAATGTTGCCTCACATACTAACCTCAGTGAGCAGCAAAAAGGAAGTGATAACAGTGTTAATACCCTGGCCAATTAGAATCGCGGCACTTCGTATGGAATGAAAAAAATTATAATAATAATAATAATAATAATAATTTACTCTAAGAGGAATCGAACTCTTGGCCTTCGGATAGCAGCTTCCCGCGTTACGCATTAAGTCACCAGAGCAGTTGAAAAAAACGCCTCCAGAGGAAGCTACATAACTAAAGAACGTAGTTAATGAATGCTGTGTCGCACTGACAAGTGGTTAGTTCGATATTTTACCTGTTTTTGCGACATCAAATCTTGAGAACGCTAGTAACGAGCTGCTAAAAATCGATATTTCTATACTCAGGCAGGAGTTTTGAGGACATTCTAGGCCATTTTTACTTTCTCTATACGCACTATGTATATAGTGTATAGAGAAGGTATTGCACTCCACCAAAAAATTCGATACCCAGATTTCACCGGAAATATATGTTCTAGGGTCCCCAATATCCAAAAAAAAACAAAAACATTTTCACAAAAACGTCCGTGTGTGTCCGTGTGTCAGTGTGTCCGTGAACACGATAACTCAAAAACGAAAAGTCAGTAAAATACCAAACTTGGTATTTAAGTTTAATATCTTCCAGGGATGTAACACGAAGATTTTGAGAAAAATCCCCCAACCCCCAACTACCCTTTACATGGAACATTCTCAAAAATGGCTCTTAACGATTTTGATTAAAATTTCGTATACTAAACATATTTACCTCACAAATAAAAGGTATATCTTGAATTTTCTGGGAATAGCCTCTGAAGAGTAGTTTACTCTGGATGAATTTTACTGAATTTTGAATAACTACTAAACCGTAAGAGATGGACAAAAACTTACTACATAAAAATGTAGAGCACGTTAAAACACACAATTTATGTTATATACATTTTTTTCGTGAGTTCATCGTTTTTGAGACATTCCTTATTTTTGGTTTCTGCTATGAAAAACTTATACTTTTCTCATACAGGAACTTGTCAACTCCTATCCATATAAACAAAGGAACTTCATTGACATAGCAACCAGCTTTTGACTATGATTCTAACCTATGGTTGTCCCTTATTTCGCTTCTACTTACAAGGAAGCAAGTAGTAAGACTATTTCTGCTCGTTTTTTCTGATTAGCATAAAGTAAATAGAAGCATAAGCATTTAATAATACTTTGTTACAGGGTATAAAGAAAGTCATGTGAATGGAACACATCAGATTTTTTCAACCTGCTTTGCTTTAACACCGACTTATCAGCACCTGATATCCACATGTTTAACGCTATGTAGTTGCGTTATGTTTATCCGGGGACCATGCATCGCCGATATCAACTTACTTATATCAGTCACGTGCACAATCTCGCAAATTATTTCGGTGCATTTATTAACACCCTGTATAAGTAACAGATTGGAGGCTGTTGGGGCAGTCACTATCAAGTTTGGGGTCACATACTGTAATTGCTGTCGAGTCCGAGGAACACTCACAGCCACGCACGCATTCTCGTTGTCCAGTTGCTATATAATGTGAAGGTTAGTTGTTATAAAATGTCATAGGCGAGCAAAGTGACAAAAGTTAATTCTACAAAACAAGTAAAGTTAAACACAGTGAAACGATAGAGTGCAAAATCAGAGCAGTTAAATATTGGATGAGAATCGTTCACGGAAACCAATCTCTAATTAGGGCAGTCTGTTACCGCGAACATTTGCGAATGGAAGGTAATTCCACGTGGGCATTAAAATTAAAGAAAGTGTTGGAAACCATTGGGATGGGATACATTTGAATGGCGGGGCAGACAAATAGGCCGAGTATTTGGAGAATAATTAAGAACCGCCTCTGTGATATTGACAGACGGCAAATAATTGCGCAATGCACAGAGAAGGTTTCATTAGAAGTACAGTCTGGGCTAAAATCGGAGTAGGGTATGGAGCAATACATCAAAACAGGTACCAAATTCATTAGACAGGGGCTCGCGTGGATTACGAGATTCTGTCTCATTTGCGAGGAGGAAGAGTCATGGACTCACATCTTGGCAAGATGTAGGGATACGGAGGAATGGCGGGAAAAATATTTACCGCGATTCTTTACCACCGCGAATGTAGAGCCAGAAGCATTTCGGACGCTACTTGCAAAGACTTAACACCAAAAGAGATAAAAGCCGAGTTGAAGTTCGTGGCACATCTGCTTCTGCGTTTGCAACAATTTACAATTGAATACATTAATTTAAACGTGGCCGTATATCCACAAATGTTAAACATCGTTCCGAACATCCAGTGGAAGGGACTTCCTCCAAAATGATTTAAAAAGTCCAGAATATGGTTTTCAGTGATCAAAGAATAAAAGTTCGCGAATAGTAGAGGCCACAGGCATATTACAAGGTACAGTGTTCTCAATTTTGCACCAAATATTAGGTCTGACAAAGGTCCCGGCAACATGAGTGCCGCGTTTGCTCTCAATGGAGAATAAATGTAATCGTGTGATCGATTCGGAAGCTGGTTTGGCACTCTTACGTCGCAATTCTTAAGAGTTTCAGCGTCAATATATAACTGTAGATGAAACATGGATACACTAATACACTCTAGAGACAAAGTACAATCGAAAAAGTGGGTTTTTAAATGCGAACCTGCTCCGAAAAAGGAATCTCCCAAATCTAAAGAATTAAATTGTCACCAATTTTTACAGTCCCAATTTCAAGGTACTAAAGTATCACTCATTACATAAAATATTTTTGTACGAATCTGCTAATTTTAAAGAACTAAAGCATCATTATTTATATAGAATATTTTTGTTTAAATGTCCAAATTACAAAGAACTAGAGTATTACTTATTAAGATACAATATTTTTGTCTAATCTCCAGATTCCCAAGAACTAAAGCATTACTGCGTCTTATTATAGAAGATAAAAACTTTTTTGTCGGGATCTCCCAATTCCGTACTCTGTTCTCCCAGTGGTAAGGTAATGAGGCCGTATTCGGGAGACCGTAGTTTAAGCGAAACGTCAGCAAGCTCTACCGGACCATATTAAGCACCGTGTTGTTGCAATAGACCACATTTTACCACGGAACATACAACACGCGTTCGATTTGTCGTTTTGTACAGCTGCCCGTCCAGAGGCCTTTATACACTCGGGCCCAGGGGTTGGGGGGGTGCTGGTTAATATATCTTTGAATACAAAATTGGAATAATGTGCATTTATACAGTTCTGGCTCGCAGCCAAGCTAGATAAATCATAGGTCGCCAAACTTCCCTGCCAGTTGTCACAGTTCCCAGCGCATCGAGCGTTTGCTGTTTGGTTTAGCAATAATGTGCTGTTATTATGATCCCATTTGGTGATGCAAATTTCAATGGCTCTTCAAAATCCGCTCAAGTGAAAAAAAAAGTGTCGAACAATGGTAAAAAAGTGAACGTTTTCTGCTTACGAATTTTGATGGAGTGGATTAAATATTTTGTGCTCTATTATACTACATGTGTTTCCATTCTTAAATCAGTCTGGAAAACATGAGGTACTATAAAATGGGAGAAAAACACTGTGCACACTTGTATGCAACCCTACACAGTAGTAGCAATAGTTTTACTTTCTCTACACATACTACGTATATACAGAAGGTATCACATTCCTCCTAAAAATGTTATACCGAAATTTCACCGTAAATAGACGTTTAAGGGTATCCTGTATACAAAAAAAATATTTTTAGAAAAAGATCCGTGTGTGTCAGTGTGTCTGTAAACACAATAACTCAAAAACCGAAAAGCGCTAAAATGAATTCGGTATTTAAGTTTAGTATCTTCCAAGGATGCGACACGAAGATTTTGAGAAAAATCCTCCCACACCAAAGTACCCTTTACATGGAACTTTTTCAAAAATTTTTATTTTCTCATAAATGGCTCTAACCATTTAGATCAAAATATCATATATTTAAGCTATTTACCTGACAAAAATAATGTACATCTTGAATTTTGAGAGTACAGCCTCTGAAGACTACCTTATTCTGGATGAATTTTACGTTTTTTGCATACATGCTAAACCATAAAAATAGAGAAAAAGTTACTATACAAAAAATGTAGAGCACGTTAAAACACACAATTTATGTTATATACATTTGTTTCGTGGAGTTGATCCTTTTTTTTTTTTTTTTTTTTTTTTAGATATTCCTTGTTTTTGATTTCAGATTTAAAAAAAAAACTACTTTTCTCACAGAGGAATTTGTCAACATACAAACAAAGGAACTACAGTCACATAGCAACCAACTTTTGACTATCACTTTAACCTATGGTACTCCCTTATTTCGCTTCAACTTACAAGGAAGAAAGTAATAAGATTATTTCTGTTAATTTTTTCTCGATTAGCATGAAGTAAATAGAAGCATAACATTTTTAATAATATTTTTGCAGAGATGTAGAGAAAATCATGTGAATGGAACACATCAGATTTTTTGTTAATGAATGTTCAATAGATTCTTTACTTGAAGTAGCACATGTCTCGAGTGTTACGTCATTTCCTAATTGTACTGTAAGTATTAATGACCTCTCAAACTCTTACTGTAAGTACTGACAGTGCTTGTTGGTATGACAGTTAATAAATGAATTGTAAATTTAGCTTACATCACCAAATATGCAATGATTAACTTACATATTAATTATTTCAAAAAAGTATTTTTATTCATTCAGTATAATGGATATTTGTATTTCTATTAGGACCAGAATTAAATACATCTGCAGTAGCTTTTTTTACCACTGCGAATGTAGGGATAGAAGCATGTTGGACGCTACTGGCAGGCACGGAAAACATGGACGGGCTAGGTAAATTTATACTTAAGGCAAGACAGCTGAGATCTGAGGAGGCTGCCAATACAGACGGAGGGGGGAATAAGATCAACTAAACAAAAGTGACTACAATGTTCTACATACATATATATTATGTCATACTTAGGTCACTGTTGTGCTAGGGTTGTATTTATTATGTGTATATATGTCTTTTAAGTGTAATTATCTATTATCAGAGGGTGCATTTATGAAGGTGTACACTGTGCTGTAAATTTAAATTGCTATATTTTAATATCTTTGTATCTTTATTTTCGGGTTCACTCTTAATTTTGTTGTTGTTTAATATTGCTTTTGACTGTGTATTTCCATTGTCTTTTTATTTTCGTGTTTACTCTTTTAATTCTTTGTTGTGGTTGTTGTTTTAATATTGCTTGTAATGTGTATTACAAAAGCACGTACGGTCTGTGGACCCGTGCGACTGTTGAAATTCTATGTATGATATTGCTGTGTTAATAAATACACTTATTCATTCATTCATACAGGAAAGGACATGTCACTCAAAATGCCTCGACAAGCCCGTTCTTATCTCTGAGATTCAGGCAAATGGCGACGTGACGTTAACTGCAAAGCTTTCCTGAAAAAGAATACGTTAATCTCTCTAAAATTCCTCTTTATTCTTAAATGACAAATTATGTGGGCATTCACGTGACTTTGTCTTCATCTCTAACACATTGTTGTTAAACAGCTTATCCTTCTACTTCATTCTATTCGAGATACACAGAAGTGGTCTTATTACTTAGTTCCTTATAAGTAGAGGAGAATTATGGGATTAAACTAGGCTAAAGCGATAGTCGAATCTTTTACAGGCAGGCTATTTATTACAATAACTAGAAATATCTCAGAAATGGTTAGCTTTTAAAAAAAATCTGATATGTTCCATTCACATGACTTTCTCTATATCACTGCAACAAATTATTCTATTTACTTCATTTAATGGGGCAAAAATTAGCAGAAACAGTCTTATTGCTTGCTTCCTTGTTAGTAGAAGCGAAATAAGGGAGTACCATAGGTTAAAGTGATACTCAAATGCTGGTTTATCTGCGACTGAAGTTCCTTTGTATGTATGGACACGAGTTCAGAAAGTCCTGTATGAGAAAAGTATAAGTCTTTATAGCTGAAAAAAACAAGGAATATCTCTAAAACAATCAACTCCATTAAAAAAGATATAACATAAACGGTGTGTTTTAGGTGCTCTAGATTTGCTGTGGGGTAAGTTTTTGTCCATCTCTTACGGTTTAGCAGTTATGCAAAATTCCGTAAAATTGACCGAGAATAAAGTACTCTTCAGAAGCTATTCCCAGAAAATTCAAAATATACATATTATTTGTCATGTAAATATCTTTAGTATAAGATATTTTAATCAAAATTGTTACAGTCTTTTTTAGAAAATCAAAATTTTCGAAAAAAGTTCCATTTAAATGGTAATTTGGGGTTGAAGATTTTCTCAAAACGGACTTTTTTTTGAAAATACTTTTTTGGATATAGGGGACCATAAAACATATATCCGATGAAATCTCGTTATCAAATATTTGGGTGGAGTGCAATACCTTCTCTATACACTATATATATAGCACGTATAGAAGTAAAAATAGCAGAAATAGTCTTTATTACTTACTTCCTTGTAAATAGAAGCCAAATAAGGGAGTATTATAGCTTGAATCGGAAGTCAAATCTTTAAAAGCTGGTTGCTATGTGATTGAAAGTCCTTTGTTTGTATGGACAGGAGTTGAAAAATTCCCGTCTTGAGAAAATTATATTTATTTTAAAACTGAAACTAACAAAAAGGAATACCTCTGCATCAAAAAATGTTTATAACATAAATTGTGTATTTTAACCAGTTCTACATTTTTTGTTAAATATGTCTTTGTCTATCTGTTACGGTTTAGTAGTTATACTAAATTAAGCAAAATTCATCCAGAATAAACATGTCTTCAGAATCTATTCCCTGAAAATTCAAGATATACATTTTATTCGTCATGTAATGCATTTCATATAAGAGATTTTAAAATTTTCGAAACATGTCCCATGTAAGGAGAAGTTGGTGGTGGGGGGTTTTCCTTGAAAATATCCTTGTCGCATCCATCTTTTCGTTTTTGAGTTATGTTGCCCTAAAACACACAAAAATGAGATTTCTCTAAAAATATGTTTTGAAAGCAGGGGCTCTCAAAACATGTATTTCCGTTGAAATCCCGTTATTATATTTTTGGATTCGATACAACACCTACTCTATACATTAGGTACATAGTACGTGTAGGGAAAGTATCCGACATAAGTTGGGTATTTTAGGGTTTGTATGTATATTTTTTTGTAATAATTTTTTCAGTTATGAAAAAGTCAAACACAGTAAAGAAGATTTCAGAGCTACTCCTAAAAATTTCAAGGTATATCTCATTTATAAAAATCTGATGTGTACCATTCACATGACTTTCTCTATATCCCTGCACCAAATTATTCTTAAAAAGCTTATACTTCTATTAAGTTCATGCTAATCAGTAAAACATTAGCAGAAATTGCCTTATTACTCGCTTGCTTGTAAGTAGAGGTGAAATAAGGGAGTACCATAGGTTAAAGTGATAATCAAAAGCTGGTTGCTATGTCACTGAAGTTCCTTTGTTTGTATGGACAGCAGTTGAGGCATTCCTGTATGAGAAATGTAAAGTTATTCATAGCAGAAACCAAAAATAAGGAATGTCACAAAAACGACGAACTGCAGGAAAAAAATGTGTATAACATAAATTGTGTATTTTAACGTGCTCTACATTTTTTGTGTAGTAAGTTTTTGTCCATCTCTTACGATTTAGCAGTTATGCTACATTCCGTAAAAGTCATCCAGAATAAAGTAGTCTTCAGAAGCTATTCCCAAAAAATTCAAGATATACATTTTATTTGTCAGGTAAATATCTTCAATATACGATATTTTAATTAAAATCGTTAGAGCTATTTTTGAGGAAATCAAAATATTCGAAAAGTTCTATATAAAGGGTAGTTGTTGGTGGGGGGCATTTTCTTGAAAATCTTTGTGTTGCATTCTTAGAAGATACGAAACGTACATTCAATGGTCTTTTCGTTTTTGAGCTATGTTGTCCACACACACACATACACACACGCACACACGCGCACTTTCTCTACACGTTCATAGGTTTGCAGAGAAAATAATAAAGATATCATAAATGTAGAATATTTTCATCACAATTGTTAGAGCAATTTTTGAATGAATCAAATTGTTTATAAAAATATTCCATTTTAATCGTAGTTTAGGTTGTACCTTTTCTTGAAAATTTTCGTCTTGGAAACTAGAAAATGAAATAAAATATTAGGTTTTGCATTTTATACTTTTTGGTTTTGTGTTTTACCCGTTCGGAAACATACCCGACAGACGTTTTTCTAAAAACATGCATTTCCTGTGAAATCTTGTATAGATTTTTTGAGTTGAATACAATATTTTACATTGTACAATGGTTTAAAGTAGAAATGGAATAAGTCACAGAGTTAAGCAGAGTTATTTAGCTATTTTCATCTCCTGGAACTTAGGTTTCAACAATTATTTGAAGCACTGCTTGTAAAGACCGTTTTGTTGTTCCAATTGTGTTACTTCAAATGTCACATCTAACGTTTCCTCTTATTTTCCTCAACATCCTGACATACCTACATTTAAGTGTCTTTCCTTTTTATATCATTGCTATGGATTCTATATGTCAAGTTCCATATCCATCTCCATTAGAAGGCTCTTTGCTTGGCCTATCTCCGGCGCTTTGCTTTCTAAGTTCCTTTTAAGTCAGTCTCAGATATATTCTTCAATTTCTGGTAGCCAGTTTTTTTCTGTCCATTCTTTTCCTTTAGCGAAGTAACTCAACTTCCTGAGTGCAATACTTTCCTAAGTGCAATACCATCCCGGAAAGCTTGGAAATAGTGTGCAATAGTAAAGTGTTTATGCTAGCATACATATTGTCACACACTGTTGAAGATCTGCTATGTTCAATTATGAACATTTTACATTCTCTAGCCCAATATAAATAATGTACATAGGGATAGAGAAGGTATTGTAATGCACCCAAAAATTCGATACCGAGATTTCACCGGAAATATATGTTTTGGGGTCCCCTGAGTCCATAAAAGGTCCGTGTGTGTGTGTGTGTGTGTGTGTGTGTGTGTGTGTGGACAGCATAGTCCCAAAACAAAAAGACCGTTAAACACCAAACTTGGTATTTAGGTTTAGTATCTTCCAAGGATACGACATGAAGATTTTCAAAAAAATCCCCCCCTCAAACTACCCTTTACATGGCAATAATTTAGAAAATTTTTATTTACTTGAAAATGGCTAACGATTTTGATTAAAATCCCGTATATTAAAACTATTTATGTCCGAAATAAAATGTATATCTCCAATTTTGTGGGAATAGCCTCTGAAGACCTTTATTCTGGATGAATTTTGCTGCATTGCTAAACCGTAAGATATATAAAACATGTACTACAAAAAATGTACCTCATGACAAAACACACAATTTTTGTCCTTTACGATTTTGTTGTGCAGGTAAGCGTTTTCAAAATATCCCTTGTTATTGATTTCAATTGTGAAGTACTTAAACTTTTCTCACACAGGAAGTGTCTGTTTTTCTTTTGTTCTACTCCTGGCCAAGCAAAGAAGTGATTTGCAATGACAATCGCATAACGATAGCTTTTAAAACATTTGACAATCACTGTAGCATAGTGCATTCCCTTATTCCCTTCTACTTATAAGGAGCTAAGTAATAACATTCTGCTAAAATTTATCTCGATTAGCATTGTGTACAAAGAAGAATATTTTGTAGGAGGTTTGTAGACCAGCCAGAGAAAGTCATGTGAGTGTAACACATCAGAATTTTTATTTTCTGTATACGTACTATAAACACAGCGTATAGAGAAGTTATTGTATAGAACCCAAAAATTCAGTACCGAGATTTCACCGGAAATTTATGTTTTGAGACCCACTGAATCCAAAACAGCATTTTTAGAAAAATGTCCGTATCTGTATTTGTGTCTGTCTGTGTATCTGTGTGTATGTCTGTGGGCAGCATAACTCAAAAATGAAAACACCGTTAAAAATCAAACTTTTATTTAAGTTTGGTGTCTTCCAAGGACGCGACACGAAGATTTTAAAGAAAATTCCCCCACTCCAAACTACCATGTATATGGAAAAAAATGTCCAAAATATTGATTTTATTAAAAATTACACTAACGATTTTAATTAAAATCTCGTATATTTAAGATATTTACTTTACAAAAAAAAATGTATATCTTGAATTTTTTGGGAATAGCCTCTGAAGACTACTTTATTCTGGATAAATTTTACGAATTTTTGTATAAATGCTAAACCATAAGACATGGACAAAAATTACCACACAAAACACGTAGAACATGTTAAAATACACAATTTATGTTGTATAATTTTTTTTCGTGGAGTTGATTGTTTTTAAGATATTCCTTATTTTTAGTTTCAGCTTTGAAAAACATACTTTTCTCATACAGGAATTTGTCAACTCCTGTCCATACAAACAAAGGAACTTTAGTCACATTGCAACCAGCTTTTGACAATCACTTTAAACTATGGTACTCCCTTATTTCGCTTTTACTTACAAGAAAGCAAGTAATAAGACTATTTTTGCTAATGTTTTCTCAATTAGAATGAAGTAAATAGAAGCCTAAGCTTTTTAACAATAATTTGTTGCAGAGATGTAGAGAAAGTCATGCGAATGGAACACATCAGATTTTTCTTCTTCTACTTACAAAGAAATAAGTAATAGCACCCTTTCTGATAATTTTTTCTTGATTAACATGAAGTAGACAGAAGAATAGGGTTTTTAACAATAATTTATTGTATTTATGTAGAGAAAGTTAATTGAATGGAACACATCATATTGTATTTTTAAGTGCTGGTAACGGCCATGACGGCACATCATAGCAATTGCCATGCTAATAATGATTGTCTCTGATTGGCAACTAGTTTTTCTTGTGTGTGTATGTTCGTTTATGGTATTTCATTAATTAGGCAACGGAGCAACGTTCGAATATAAAATTTTGTTAAACAAATCTCTCTCAGAGACATTGAGAACGATGAAAGAAGCTTATGCTGAAGCAGCGATAAAGAAAACTAATATGTATGAATGGCATAAACGTTTCAGTCAAGATTTTCGAACGCTGAAGAAATTTCTGCACATGCGACAAGATCACTACGACAGGTTGCTGAAAATGGATTCCAGGAGCACTACCAGTCTCTTTACACACGATGACAGAAGTGGGTCATTGCGGAAGGGAACTCTTTTGAAGGAAATGATGTGTAAATTGCCTTATGATAACATTTTAGTGTAGTGTATATTATTGAAATTTACACCACTCTTTTTACAACATAAATAGTGATAATTTTTGTCATGTAATAAAATTCTAGTTTACATGGTTATTTAAACACTAATTTTTATTTCTATATTCATTCTTCTAATATAAATAACCCACCTGAAACATTTTTAAACATATTCACATTAAACATTCACGTTTTATACCAAAATGAATAAACAAATTATGTACGAAAGTCATTAAATTCGTGGTATCCACACCTATTAATTTTCAAACATTAATGATTTATTTCTGGTAATTAGGGTTTTATATAGAACACTCTTAATTGTTCCACTCACATGGTTTTCTCTACTTTTCTGCAAACAAAAATAATTCTTTTATTTACTCCACTGTAATCGTGTTTGTACACAATGAAACCGGATGGATTGATTATGGATGAGTGGGTGGATGAATAAATTATTGGATGGATGGGTGGATGAATAAAGTATTGGATGGGTGGATGGATAGATTGATGGTTTAGATGGATTTTTGGATGAATGTGTGTATGAATGATTATTGAATGGATGGGTGGATGTTTTGGATGGACAGATGGATTGAATATTGGATGAGCGGATGAATGGATGGATGAACGAATTGTTGTATGGATACTAAGAGAGACACAGAAAGATAGAAACACAGTTTAACATTTTAATATAAAAAGTAATTAACAATTAAAATTTCAAAATAAAAACTAATTAAATCTTAACGTACTAAACCTAATAACAAACTCTAAATTCATACAATCCTTTATCTTAAAATATATTATAATTATTTAAAAAAAGAATGTGTTTCATTCACATGACTTTCTCTACATCTCTGCAAAAGAATATTCTTAAAAAGCTTATGCTTCTATTTACTTCATGCTAATCATGAAAAAAAAGCAGAAATAGCCTTAATACATGCTTCCCTGAAAGTAGAAGCGAAATAAGGGAGTACCATACGTTAAGGTGATAGTCATAAGCTGGTTGCTATGTGACTGAAGTTCCTTTGTTTGTATGTACAGGAGTTGACAAATTCCTGTATGAGAAAAGTATAAATTTTTCATAGCTGAAACCAAAAACAAGGAATACCTTAAAAACAATCAACTCCACGAAAAAATGTATGTAACATAAGTTGTTTGTTTTAAAGTGCTCTATATTTGTTGTGTGATAGGTTTTTGTCCATATCTTACGGTTTAGCAGTTATGCAAAATTCCGTAAAATTGACCCAGAATAAAGTAGTCTTCAAAGGCTATTCATAGAAAATGCAAAATATACATTTTATTTGTCAGGTAAATATCTTTAATGTACGATATTTTAATCAAAATCGTTAGAGCCATTTTTTAGAAAATCAAAATTTTCCAAAAAAGTTCCTGTAAAGGGTAGTTTGGGATAGGGGGATTCTTCTCAAAATCTTCGTGTCGCATCCCTGAAAAATACTAAACTTAAATACCAAGTTTGCTATTTTACCGACCTTCCGTTTTCTGAGTTATCGTGCTCACAGACACACGGACATACACACACGAACCTTTTTCTGAAAATACTTTTTTTGGATACAGGGAACCCTAAAACATATTTCCGGTGAAATTTCGGTGTCGGATTTTTGGTGGAGTGCAATATCTTCTCTCTACACCATGTACATAAAACGTATAGAGAAAGTAAAAATCTAATTCGTTTTAAAATTAGGAACATCCAAAATATCTTAATAATTAAATATTAAATAATTTAGCTAGATAAAGAAGAATAAACCTCGTAAGCATATCTGATATAGCAATTCATAAGTGCTAGTGTGGAGAAAGCTCATGTGAATGTAACACTAGAGTTTTTTTTCTTTTTACATTCCACGTTGATTAAATTTTATGTTGAATGCAATCCTTCTACTTTTTATGGCACAAAGGAATTAAAAAACAACGATATGAACACCTCATTTTGAAAGCTGTGAATGTTCATGTTAACACAGAGCTGACATTCATTTCCTCTGGCTATTATTTGCCACCACAGCAAGATTCCATTAAAAAGTGTTCATCCACCACAATAGGTAGAGAAAGGTAGTCTAGTTAAGTAGACGGTGCTTATGTAGATGGCAGCAGCAGCAGCATTTGTCTCTCTCGCTAAGGTTAGGCCTAACAAAGGTACCTCTAGGCCACAGTGGCGCCGTCATTACATATGCATATATAAACTCCATATTTCATGCAAGGTCTAACACTGCTTTTGCTTAGAACTCGTGAATCATGTGATGCTCTCCCTGGAGCTTATACCTACCCGCTTTGCAGCTTTTTCCCCACGTAAGACGTCGCTTTCCATATTGTGCACTTTTAAGAGAGATTTATTTTAGTCTTGTTGAAAAGTTTTTTGGAGAATATATACGTATAAAAATGATAAATCTCTCCCACGAAGAAAATGGGCTTCCCTGCAGTAAACGAATAGGAAGAAATTCTGATTAAAAATGACACGTGAAGTAAAGCAGTGAAGAAGCGGGAATATCAACCAAGTTAAAATATGTACCTTTTTTAGGGCGAGTGTACTCCATATGAAGGGAAAGGCAATGTTGATGAACTTCGTTTCACATACAGGGGTGAAAAAAACCTTGTGTTCTAATCACATGCCTTTCTCTACCTGTTCTAGAAACAATTCTTACAAAAGATTATTTTTACTCTCTCTAGCCCCGTACAATGTACGTAGAGTTAGGGAAGTATTGTACTCCACCCAAAAATTCGATGTCTAGTTTTCACCGGAAATGCCAAACTTGGTATTTAAATTTAGTATCTTCCAGGGATGCGACACGCAGATTTCGAGAAAAATCCCCCCACTCTAAACTATCCTTTACATGGAGCTTTTTTTTTTTTTTTTTTGAACATTTTGATTTTGTTAAAAATAGCTCTAACAATTTTCATTAAAATAATGTATATTAAAGATATTTACCTGACAAATAAAATGTATATTTTGAATTTTCTATGAATAGCCTTTGAATACTACTTTATTGTGGATCCATTTTACGGAATTTTGCATTACTGCTAAACCGTAAGAGATGGACAATAACTTACTATACAACAAATACAGAGCACTTTAAAACACACAATTTATATTATATACGTGTTTTTCGTGGAGTTGATTGTATTTTAGATATCCCTTGTTTTTGGTTTCAGCTATAAAAACTTATACTTTCCTCATACAGGAATTTGTCAACTCCTGTCCATACAAACAAAGGAACATCAGTCACATAGCAACCAGCTTTTGGCTTTCAATTTAACCTATGGTACTCTGTTATTTCGCTTCTACTAACAAGGAAGCAAGTAATAAGACTGCTATGTTTTTCTCGATTACATGAAATAAATAGAATAATTTGTTGCAGAGATGTAGAGAAAGTCATGTGAATGGAACAGTCAGATTTTTATAAAAATGTCCACGATAAGTCAAAAACGAAAAGACCGTAAAATACTACACTTGGTATTTAAATTTAGTATCTTCCAGGGATGCGACACGAAGATTTTGAGAAAAGTCACCCCACTCCAAACTAACCTTTACATAGATTTTTTCGAAAATTTTGATTTTCTTAAAAAAGGCTATAACAATTTTCATTAAAATAATGTACATTAAAGATATTTACCTGACAAATAAAATGCATATTTTCAATTTTCTGTGAACAGCTCTGAAGGCTACTCTATTCTGGATGAATTTTACGGAAATTTACCTAACTACTAAACCGTAAGGGATGGACAAAAACTTTCAACACAAAAAATGTAGAGCACGCTAATACACACAATTTGTGTTATATAAATGTTTTTCTTGGAGTTGGTCGTGTTCCTTGTTATTAGTTTCAGCTTTGAAAAACTGAAACTTTTCTCATACAGGAATTTCTCAACTCCTGTCCATACAAACAAAGGAACTTCAGCGACAGAGCAACCAGCTTTTGACTATCACTTTAACCTATGGTGCTGCTTTATTTCTCTTCTACTTACAATGAAGCTAAGTAATAAGACTATTTTTGCTAATTTTTTCTCGATTAGTATGAAGTAAATAAAGTCATGTGAATGAAACACAGTGCCGAAGTGCCGCGATACGTGGGGTACTGGCATTTCAGAAACTTATAGCCGTTACTTCGAAATTTCAATAAACAGGCCATAAGTCTCCTAACTCAAATTGATTATTTAAGTAATGTACATATGCTGTGAAAATATTTCGGTGTAGTTCATTAACACCTGTATATAACCATTAGTATATTATGACGCCTAATTTGGGAGGGTTTTTTTTGAGCATTAGCTGCCCAGAAATACTTGAACGAGGGTTAAACACGCGGTCTGCTGATGATAAATGTGCAACGTGCTGTACCGTACTTTCCCTGTGAAAACAATAAAATGTTTAATGATTCAGCTTGCTGTTGAATGCGCATTGCTGAATAATGAGTTGGCGCATGCGCACTTGGTCGCGTGTGGCTAATGTATTCATCGTTGTACCCACGGACTGTGACGACATATATTGCTATTAATGACTTGTTTTTCATTAGCAGAACGGGCAGCTTGCGCCAAACATACATACGGCGAGAGAGACAAAAGCGCCACACAATGTTCACGATAGTATATGGGGCAGAGTCCTTGGAGACGACAAATGCAGTGATTTAAACTCCTCCTCGCTTCTCGCCTCTGTATCTGAGATTTCATCTCAACTAACATAGCCACCCGAGTATAGGTCGCGCACCAGTTCTTGACGAATACATTTTTACTTTCTTTATACATACAATGTACATAGTGTATAGAAAAGGTACTGCCCTCCACCCAAAAAATTCGATACCGAGGTTTCACCAGAAATATACGTATACAAAAAAAAGCACTTTCAGAAAAAGGTCCGTGTGCGTGTATGTCCGTTTGTCCGCCGTCGCCCTCCGTGGTGTAATGGTTACCATGGTATCTTCATATGCCCAAGGTCGCGGGTTTAAACCCGGCGACGGACGATGAATTTTTTCTGGTGTAAAAATCTTTAGCATGGCTTCCTTCGGAAGGGAAGTAAAGCCTTAGGTTCCGTGTCGTACGTAGATTTGCGGCACGTAAAAGAACCTCAAGCCTCAAAGAGAGGCCGCTGTGCAAAATTAAGCGGTCTTTCACGCCAAATTTAGAATGGGACGCTGAGAAGCCAGTAGAAAATGAAAAGTCGGTAAAACACCAAACTTGGTATTTAACTTTAGTATCTTCCAGGGATGCGACACGAAGATTTTGAGAAAAATCCCCCCCCCCCAACTACCCCTTACATGGAACTTTTTTCGAAAGTTTTTATTTCTCAAAAATGGCTAACGATTTTGATGAAAATATCGTATATTAAATATATTTACCCGACAAATAAAATGCATGTCTAATTTTCTGGTAATAGCCTCTGAAGACTACTTTATTCTGGATGAATTTTACGGAATTTTGCATAACTGCTAAACCGTAAGAGATAGACAAAAACTTGCCACACAAAAAATGTAGAGCACATTAAAACACACAGTGAAGTTATATAACTTTTCGCAGAATTGATCGTTTTTTTTTTTTTTAGATATTCCTTGTTTTGGTTGCATCTTTAAAAACTTACACATTTCTCATACAGGAACTTGTCAACTCCTGTCTATACAAACAAAGAAAGTTTAGTCACATAGCAACCAGCTTTGGACTATCACTTTAACCTATGGTAGTCCTTATTTCAATTTTACTTACAAGGAGGCAAGTAATAAGACTATTTATGCTATTTTTTCTGATTAGCCTGAAGTAAATATAAGCATAAGCTTTTTAATAATAATTTGTTGTAGAGATGTAGAGAAAGTCATGTGAATGGAACACATCAGATTTCTTTCATTAGCAAAGCGGCCAACCTGCGCCAAACATACATACGGCGAGAGAGACAAAAGAGCCACGTAGTGTTCACGATAGTATATGGGGCAGAGTCCTTGGATACAACTGCAGTGTTTTAAATTTCTCCTCGCTTTTCGCCTCGGTACCTGATATTTCATCTGAACAAGCATAACCTTATAAGACTATTAACTCGGATATAGGACACGCACCAGTTCTTGAAGAATGACAGGTTTACTTTCTCTACACGCACCATGTACATAGTGTATACAGAAACTATTGCATTGCACCAAATATTCGAATCAAGATTTGACCGAAAATACACGTTTTATAAAAAAAGAAACATTTTTAGAAAATGATCCATGTGTGTTAGTGTGTCTCTGAATACGATAACTCAAAAATAAAAAGTCGGTAAAATACCAAACTTGGTATTTAAGGTTAGAATCTTAAAAGGATGCGACACGAAGATTTTCATAAAAAAAATCCCCCACCAAAACTGCCAATTACATTGAAACATTTTGAAAATGTTTTTCCCAAAAATGGCTCTAACAATTTTGATTAAAATATTGTATCTTATAGAAATTTACAGTATAAATAAAATGTATATGTTGGCATTTCTGGGAATAGCTTCTGACTGTTTCTTGTCGTAAATGAGACAGTCTTGGCCTCATAAGCAATGCTGGCATAAGCATGGTTTAGCATTCTTGATAGACGTTGGCAGAAAGGGCAAACTGTTAATCCAAAGTGTAAGTTCCAGCAGAGTAGAATACACACTGCTCTGCAGTTCTGTGGAATTAGAGTAATCCATTCGTTTTTTCTTTCCTAATATTTCCCTAATCGTGTATTTCCGTTCATTCTAGCGAGTAGTAATAAAAGAATTGTCTCTCCTCGTACTCTTGATGTGCATTTAATAATAGTTCCCCAATCTCTCCCCAATTACACTTCCTCCTGCACCTTAATATAATGTCATATAAATCCATCTTCGTATGCTACAGCTCTATTTTATACCTACTGCTTCCTAACGATGCGCAGTGACAGAGGTAGCTCCAACCCTATATTGGATTGTTACAAGAATTAAATATCTAGTTTTAATTGTAAATACATATATTCAGACTACGTGAATCTAAAAGCAGTATTTTTACATTCTCTACACGTACTATGTACATAATGTATAGAGAAGGTATTGCATTCCACCCTAAAATTCAATACCGAGATTTCACCGCAAATACATGTTTCGGTTCCACCTGAATCCAAAATAAGCATTTTTGGAAAAAGGTCCATGGGTGTGTGTCTGTGGACAGCATAGTTCAAAAACGAAAAGTCCGTTAAATACCGAACTTCGTATTTAAGTTCAGTACCTTCCAAGGATGCGACAAGAAGATTTTCAAGAAAATCCTCCCCAACTACCCTTTACATGGAAAAATTTTCTAAAATTTTGTTCTTCTCAAAATAGCTCTAACGATTTTGATTAAAATATCGTATATTAAAGATATGTACCTGACAAATAAAATGTATATCTTGAATTTTCTGGGAATGGCCTCTGATGGCTACTTCATTCTGGATGAATTCTACTGAATTTTGCATAACTGGCAAAGCGTAAGAGATGGAGAAAAATTTATCATATAAAAATGTAGAGCACGTTAAAACATACAATTTATGTTATATAAATTTGTTTCGTGGAGTTTATCGTTTTTTAGATATTCCTTGTTTTGGTTTCAGCTTTAAAAAAAACTTACACTTTTCTCATAGAGAAATTTGTCAACTCCTGTCCATACAACCAAAAGAACTTCAGTCACACAGCAACCAGCTTTTGACTATCACTTTAACCCATGGTACTCCCTTATTTCGCTTCTACTGACAAGGAAGCAGGTAATAAGACTTTCTGCTAATTTTTTCTCAATTTGCCTGAAATAATAGAAGCGTAAGCTTTTTAACAATAATTTGTTGTGGAAATGTAAAGGAAGTCATGTGAATGGAACACATAACATTCTTTTATATATATTCTTATTTTATAAAATAGTAATATCCAGTATAAATCATTTAAGTCGTTAACCTTACTTTGCATGAATTATTTTGTTACATATGCCGCTCTTCCTCTAATTCGCAAACAAATTTCATATCCCTTCCACGGGCACCCTAACTGAAGCGATTTCAATATCCGAGTTCGTCAGTGTGATAGGAAGAGGTTACATTGACTGCAGCTGCAATCTGATGTGTTCCATTCACTCACTTTTTCTACATCTCCCCAACAAATTGTTGTTAAAAAGCTTATTCTTCTATTTACTTCATGCTAATCGAGAAAATATTAGAAGAAATAGTCTTATTACTTGTTTCCTTGTAAGTAGAAGCAAAATAAGGGAGTACCGTAGCTTAAAGTGATAGTCAAAAGCTGGTTGCTATGTGACTGAAGTTCCTTTGTTTGTATTGACAGTAGTTGACAAATTCCTGTATGAGAAAAGTATGTCTTTCAAAGATGAAACCAATAACAAGGAATATCTCAAAAATGATCAACTCCACAAAAAAAATGTGTATGACATAAGTTGTGTGCTTTAACGTGCTCTTCATTTTCTGTGTGGCAACTTTCTGTCCATCTCTGACGGTTTAACAGTTATGCAAAATTCCGAAAAATTCATCCTGAACAAAGAGGCCTTCAGAGGCTATTCCCACAAAATTCAAGATATACATTTTATTTGTCAGGTAAATATCTTTAATATACGATATTTTCATCAAAATTGTTACCCATTTTTTAGAAAATCAAAATTTTCGAAAAAGCTCCATGTAAAAGGTTGTTATGTGTGCGAGTATTTTCTTGAAAATCCTTGTGTCGCATCCTTGGAAGATACTAAAGTTAAATACGAAGTTTGGTATTTAACGGCCCTTTCGTTTCTGAGCTATGCTGCCCACAGACACACACACACACACAGACCGATAGACACACACACACGAATATTTTTCTAAAAATGCTTTTCTTTTTTTTTTTGCTATTCAGGGAGTGTCTAAATATGTATTTCCGTTGAAATCTAAGTATCGAATTTTTGGGGGCAATTGCATCGTGTGGATTGATTTAATTAAATGACAATAAAACACTATAAATATGTTAATATTACAGGAATTAATTTGATCGAAAGTCTGAAAATTAGCATGTAAACTATTTTTAATACTGCTATTGCTGTGTCAAAGTGTAAAATTCTGGAGTTTAGGTTTTTCACACATGAGTATCCTCAAGGTTTATGTAACATGTAATTTGAAAAGAACCACACTAAAAATACTTAAAAACTTTGATTAATCATTTTAGTTGCCTATGTTAAAGAATATTTTCACAGCATTATTAGAAACTTTCACTCTTGTTTGAACTCAGTTAATCCACCATTCGGTTATTACTTTCTCTACACATATTATGTACATAGTGTATTGAGGTGTTCCACTCCACCCAAAAATTCTATACCGAAATTTCACCGGAAATGTATGTTTTAGAGTCCCCTGTATCCAAAAAAAAGCATTGCCAGAAAACATTCAGCGTGACCGTGAACACGATAACTCAAAAACAAAACGTCTGTAAAATACCAAACTTGGTATTTAAGTTTAGTATATTCCAGGAATGCGACACGAAGATTTTTAGAAAAATACCCCTAACCCAAACTACCCTTTACATTGAACTTTTTTCGAAAATTACGATTTTCTGAAAAATGGCTCCAATGATTTTGATTAAAATATCGTATATTATGTATATCTTGAATTTTCTGGGAATAGCCTCTAAAGACTACTTTATTAAGGATGAATTTTACGGAACTTTGCATATCTGCTAAACCGTTAGAGATGGATAAAAGCTTACCACACAACAAATGTAGAGCATATTAAAACACACAATTTATGTTATATACATTTTTTCCGTGGAGTTCGTCGTTTTAGTGACATTCCTTATTTTTTGTTTCTGCTATGAAAAACTTGTACTTTTCTCATACAGGAACTTGTCAACTCCTATCCATATAGACAAAGGAACTTCGTTGACATAGCAAACAGCTTTTGTGTATCACTTTATTTCGCTTCTACTTATAAGGAAGCGAGTAATTAGACTATTTCTACTATTTTTTTCTGATTAGCATAAAGTAAATAGAAGTATAAGCTTTTTAAGAATTATTTGTTGCAGGGACATGGAGAAAGTCACGTGAATGGTACACATCAGATTTTTACTAGTTGTTTTATATTGCTGTAATACAAGAAACAAAAGAATAAAGAATGTAACAATCGAAGCCTTAGACACGGATTGAAGCCATAACATTCGTAGAACGGAGTTTGTAAGCATGGTATAAAAATAGCAAATATCTTTTATAATCCGACTCTCAAAGATAAAGCCGGGTATTAAAAGTATAAAGTATGACCATTTTTTATCGTTACGCGTGTACAACAAAAACGTCGGAGAGTACATCCGCTCTTCAATAAAGAGAATATAATGGTGAAAGGAACAACTATTGTACGCTATTGTTTCAATTATATTCCAGCACTTTTTTTTGCCCCCTTGCAGGGCAATAAATCTTGGCAGGCACGGCGTTTTATTTGTAACAAACAACACGAGTATTACGTATTAAGAGCGTTGTATTAGCACAGCTCCAGGGTTAACTGCATTTTTCCGGGGACACGATTGCGTTTATTACGCGGCCTTGAGTGCGTGTTTTCATCACAGAAAGTGATACATTGCTTGTAGCGTTGCTTTCCAGCTACCAAATTCACAACTAAAACTCGCCACAATTAGCGCTAAATGTGTTACATTCACACGACTTTCTCTACCTCTTCTACAACAACCTATTATTACTTTCTCTGCACGTACTATGAAACGTTAGTATATGGAAGCCAAAGGTTTTCATATCAAGCGTTCATTATATGTTAATGGAAGGAAATTGATGCCATATAAATTTATTGATTATGTGGTCAAGCAAAAATTATTTACTGAAAGTAATTAGCCTGTAAGTATTCTGTGAATATCACAATATTGAATGTAAGGTGTATTTTAAGTATTATTTCATTTGTGATCAAAAAAAAAATTGATGTGCACCGTTCACTTCACTTGCTCTACATCTCTGCAACAAATTGTAGTTAAAAATCTTATGCTTCTATTTACTTCATGCTAATCGAGAAACATTAGCAGAAATAATCTCATTACTTGCTTCCTTGTAAGTAGAAGCGAAATGAGAGAGTACTATAGCTAAAATGATAGCCAAAAGCTGGTTGTTATGTAACTGAAGTTCCTTTGTTTGTATGGGCAGGAGTTAACAAATTCCTGTATGAGAAAACTATGTTTTCCAAATCAGAAACGAAAAACGAAGAATATCTTAAAAATGATCAACTCCACGAAAAAAATGTGTATGACATAAATTGTGTGTTTTAACGTGCTCTACGTTTTCTATGCAGAAAGTTTTTGGCCATCTCTTACGGTTTAGCAGTTATGCACAATTCCGTAAAATTCATCCAGAATAAAGTAGTCTTCAGAGGCCATTCCCAGAAAATTCAAGATACACATTTTATTTGACAGGTAAATATCTTTACTATACGATATTTTAATCAAAATCGTTAGAGCCATTTTTAAGAAAATCAAAATTTTCGAAATCTTTTCCATGTAAAGGGGTAGTTTGAGGTGGGGGGATTTTTCTCAAAATCTTCGTGTCGCATCCCTGGAAGATACTAAACTTAAATACCAAGTTAGGAATTTTACCGAATTTTCGTTTTTGAGTTATAGTGTTCACAGACACACGGACCTTTTTGTGAAAATGCCTTTTTTTGGATATTGGGGACCCTAAAACATATATTTCCGGTGAAATCTCGGTATCGAATTTTTGGTGGAGTGCAATACTTTCTCTATACACTATGTACATAGTGAGTATGGAGAAAGTAAAAAGGAAGTTGTTCTTTCTAATACACCGCATCCCCAAGCGTTGTATACCCGTATGTAAGTATTCACTAAGCGTAAATAGCTTATGAAATAAATATATGTACCAAAAGTAATTTATTTATAAATAAAAGGAAGTCTGTATTATATACTTGCTTAAAGAATGTTTAATAAGGAGAAAAACATGTAGAATAAGCTTGGAGCGTATGTAAGAGCTTGTTATTTGTGCATTTGTTATTGGTCAGTCTTTTTGTGCGCAACTTTTCTCGGCACCACGGTAGCATCCTAAGTGAGCGCGTGCTGTAGAATGTAATCTTCATTTATCTGTGCAATCCTGCAGTTTTAATAATTATTGTACCAAGTAATATACAAGAACATCTTACCAGTGCATTATTTATAAATATTTTATTACCTGGAATGTATTGTCACCCTCGAGGCCACGACCTGAGAAGTAATAATACTACGTATTACCGTGAGTAATACTAAACAAGAAAGAATCTCAACTAGCTCGCCGACTGGACATTGTTATACATTCAATAATATATGCGTAACAAATTGACTTACCCACGAGGGTCGTATTAATAATAATAACAATAACAATAATAATAATAACAACAACAATAACAATAACAACAACAATAATAACAACAATAATAACAACAATAACAACAATAAATACAATAACAATAACAATAATAACAACAATAATAACAATAATAACAACAATAATAACAATAATAACAACAATAATAGCAATAATAATAGCAATAATAACAATAATAATAACAATAATAACAATAATAATAATAATAATAACAATAATAATAACAATAATAATAATAGCAATAATAATAATAGCAATAATAATAATAACAATAATAATAATAATAGCAATAATAATAATAATAGCAATAATAATAATAGCAATAATAATAATAATAGCAATAATAATAATAATAGCAATAATAATAACAATAATAATAACAACAATAACTATAATAATAACTATAATAATAATAACAATAATAATAACAATAATAATAACAATAAATATAATAACAATAATAATAACAATAATAATAACAACAATAATAAGAAGAAATTTGCGTAACAACTATGTACATAGTATATATAGGAATTTCTTTTTATTGTTTCATTTCTATAGCCCGCTTTAACATCCAAGGTCATATCGGGGGCTATGCATTTGAAACAACTCGTTGACTGTAGGTTATTTTACGTTTGATTTAAATTATGTTATTTTCCTCAAACACACATTCACTCCGACATATATACTTCCAGACTCTGTGGGGGATAGGGATTAATCCTGGTTAAAGACAAATTTACCGACCAAGCCGGGGATCGAACCCAGGTCTTCGCTGACCAGAGGAAGTATTGTATTCCACCCAAAAATTCGATACCGAAATTTTACCGGAAATACATGTTTTAGGCCCCCCTGAATCCAAAAAAAGTTGTGTTACAGTCACATGACTTTCTCTACATCTCTGCAACAAAATATTCATTTACTTCATGCTAATTGAGAAGAAATTAGCAGAAATAGTCTTATTACTTGCTTCCTTGAAAGTAGAAGCGAAATAAGGCAGTACCACAGGTTAAAGTGATAGTCAAAAGCTGGTTGCTATGTGAATGAAGTTCTTTTGTTTGTATGGACAGGAGTTGACAAATTCCTGTATGAGAAAAGTATGTTTTTCAAAGCTGAAACTAAAAACAAGGCATGTCTCAAAAGCGACCAACTCCACGGAAAAGAAATGCATATAACAAATTCTGTGTTTTAAAGTGCTCTAAATTTTTTATGTGGTAAGCTTTTTTCCATCTCTGACGGTTAAGCAATTATGCATAACTCTGTAAAATTCTTCCAGAATAAAGTAGTCTTCAGAGGCTATTTTTATTTGTCAGGTAAATATCTTTAATATAAGATACTTTAATCAAAATCTGTTAGTCATTTTTGAGAAAATTTAAATTTTCGAAAAAAGTTCCATGTAAAGGTTAGTTTGCGGTGGAGGTATTCTTCTCAAAATTTTCGTGTCGCATCCATTAAAGATACTACACTTAAATACCAAGTTTAGTATTTTATGACTTTTCGTTTTTGAGTTATCGTGTTCACAGACATATACATACACACGCGCGCGCATCTTTTTGTGAAAATGCTTTTTTTTTTTTTTTTCTTTTTTTTTTTACAGGAGACCCTAAAATATATATTAGCGGTGAAATCTCGGTATCCAATTTTTGGGTGGAGTGCAATACCTTCTCTATACACTATGTACATAGTATGTGTAGAGAAAGTAATAATCTTGCACACAACGTTGGCGAAAAGCTAGTTGCACTTATTTCAAGTCATTTAATTCGCCATATTATGCAAGAAACACTGTAGGCCATGAAATAGCTTTTAGCTAACATGGTCGATATTTCAGTTTTGGCCTTTAGAGATAAACTTCTCACGAAAATGATATGACAAGGAAAACTTAGCACTCAACGCTAAAAGGATTTTACAAATTGAGACCTAAGTTGGAAATATCGCCACACTTGTGTGACATTTCAATTTCTTGCAAGCCCCTCCACACTTCCGTTCAACAAATACATTTTGAAGAGCAGTTTACAACCGATGGTGTGCTATATCTTTGCTGCTATAAAATACATCACCACAAACATCAAGAGGTTTAGGGAATTCCTTATAGAAACAAAAAATCTGATATGTTGCGCTCACATGACTTTCTCTACATATCTGCAAAAAAATAGAATTAAAAAGCTTAGGCTTGTATTTATTTCATACTAATTGAGAAAACATTAGTGGATATAGTCTTATTACTTGCTTCCTTGTAAGTAGAAGAAACATAAGGCAGTACCATAGCTTAAAGTGACAGTCAAAAGGTGGTTGCTATGTGACTGAAGTTCCTTTGTTTGTATGGACAGGAGCGGACAAATTCCTCTATGAGAAAAGTGTAAGTTTTTTTCAAATCAGAAACCAAAACAAGGAATATTTTAAAAACGATCACTTCTACGAAAAAAATGTATACAACATAAATTGTGCGTTTTAATGTACTCTACATTTTCTGTGTTGCAAGTTTTTGTCCATCTCTTACGGTTTAGCAGTTATGCAAAAATCCGTAAAATTCATCCAGAATAAAGTAGTATTTAGAGGCTATTCCCAGAAAATTCAAGATATACCATTTATTTGTAAAGTAAATATCTTATATATACGAGATTTTAAACAAAATCGTTACAGCCATTTTTAAGAAAATCAAAATTTTCGAAATTTTTTCCACATAAAGGGTAGCTTAGTGTGGGGGGATCTTCTTGAAAATCTTCGTGTCTCATCCTTGGAATACACTTACCTTAAATACCAAATTTGGATTTTAACGGTCTTTTCATTTTTTGAGAGCTATGCTGCACACACACACACACACACACACACACACACACACACACACACAAGGACAACTTTCTAAAAATGCTCTTTTTGGATTTAGGGTGAAATCAAGATATCCAATTTTTGGGTGCAATAACATACCTTCTCTATACACTATGTACATAGTACGTGTAGAGAAAGTAAAAAGGAATTGTATTTTCTCTACATCTGGGTAACACATTACTGTTAAAAAGCTTAATCTCCTATTTACTTCTTTTTAATCTAGATTCACATTAGCAGAAAATTTCCTTCTGCTTGCTTTCTTGTACGTAGAAGGGAAATAAGAGAATACACTAAAGTGATAGTCAAATTTTTACTTTCTCTACATGTACATAGCGTATAGAGAAGGTATTGTATTACACCCAAAAATTCAATACCGAGATTTCACTGGAAGTATACGTTTTGAGACCCCCTGAATCCAAAAAGAAAAGCATTTTTTTAAAAATTGCCATGTATTTGTCAGTGTGTGTGTATGTGTGTGTGAGCAGCATAGCTCAAAAACCAAAAGATCGTTAGTATTTAAGTTTGGTATCTTCAAGCAAATCCCCCCACCAGAAACCACCCTTTACATGGAAAAAAAATCGAAATTTTTTATTTTCTTAAAAATAGCTCTAACGATTTTGATTAAAATATCTTGTATTTCAGATATTTTCATGCCAAATAAAATATATTTACTGGGAATAGCCAGTGAAGACTATTTTTTCTGGATCCATTTTACGGAATTTTGTTGAACCATAAGATATAGACAAAAGTTTAATTAATAGAAAATGTAGAGCTCTTTAAAACACACAATTTATGTTATATACATTTTTTAAAAGATGGTTTCCATGTGGCTGATTTCAGTTTCTATTCTTGCCAAGAGCTTGCTAATTCCCGTATATGATAATGATAAGGAATATGTGAAAAATTCCCAAATGCAAGAAAAGATGTGAATGGCTTTGATTTAACGAGAACTACATTTTTTGTTCATCTCTTACGGTTAAATTGTAATGCAAAATCAAGCAAAATTCAAGTAGATAAAAGAATAAGTTTTTAACAATAATTTGTTACAGACATGTAGAGAAAGTCATGTGAATGGAACACGTCATATTTTTAAATTTAAGCTAGTGACACACCTCACGAATCGTTTTCCCAAAATGCATTATTATTTTTGTTTACTTTCTCTACACGTACTATGTACATAGTGTATAGAGAATGTATTGCACTCCACCCAAAAATTCGATACCGACATTTCACCGGAAATATAAGTTTTAGGGTTCCCTGTATCCAAAAAAGCACTTTCACAAAAAGGTCCATGTGTTTTTCCGTGAACACGAAAGCTCAAAAACGAAACTTGGTATTTAACTTTAGTAACTTCTAGGGATGCGACACAAAAATTTTGAGGAAAATCCCCCGAATCCCAAATCACCCTTTACATGGAACTTTTTTCACAAATTTTCATTTTCTCAAAAATGGATGTAACGATTTTGATTTCAATACCACATATTAAAGATATTTACCTGTCAAGTAAAATGTATATCTTAAATTTTCTGGGAATAGCCTCTGAAGACTACCTTATTCTGGATGAATTTTACGGAATTTTGCAGCTAGACCGTATGAGACAGAGAAGAGCACGTTAAAAAACACAATATATGTCATATACATTTTTTTCGGGGAGTTGATTATTTTTTTGATATTCCTTGTTACTGGTTTCAGCTTTGTTAAACTTATACTTTTCTCATACAGGAATCTGTCAACTCCTGTGCATACAAACAAAGAAAATTCAGTCACATAGCAACCAGCTTTTGACTATCACTTTAACCTATGGTAGAGAAAGTCAAGTAAATAGAAGATATCAGATTTTTTTTTTTATTCAGGAGTTCTGTAAACATTTCCAATGAATTTCGGTATCAAATTTGGTTGGAATACAATACCTTCTCTACCTACTATATATTGTACATTACGTACTAGAGAAAGGTGATATAATGTAGGTTGAACCTCAGTAAATGTTGCTCGCGTATCTATTACACATCATCATTATAAATTGTACGAGTATATTAGCACAGTTAAAATTGTGCCTGTATAGCATTTACTGATTAATTACGGCATATTCGAATGATTTGCTTTTTGGTTAGTTGTTACAATAATTATAAGTGTTTCCAGTTATGTTGGTTTTCGTCAATTAACAGACAATTATTGAATATAGATTATTAACGTTTGGAGAGGAAGGTAGAAAACTGGCTGTATATAGGATCAGAGGGTTGGTCTGCCATGGTATAATTAAATCGAATATTGCTAAATATAGACTACAAAATTATGTTCAGAAAACATACACTTGTATATGTTAGGCTAGGCCCTAACCATGGTAAAAACCACTGAAATCATTTAAGTTGTGGAAGGTACAAAAATTAGAATAACACACAGAAGATCTACACAGGGATGAAGGTATGAAGTAAGAGAACTTTTTACTCTCTCTACACGTACTATGCACATAGTGTATAGAGAAGGTATTGTAATGCACCCAAAAATTCCATACCGAAATTTCTTCGGAAATATATGTTTTGAAACCCCCTGAATCCAAAAAAAAAGCAATTTTAGAGAACTGTCCGTTTGTGTGTCTGTGTGTGTGAGTGTGTGTATGTGGGCAGCTTAGCTCAAAAACGAAAAGACCGTTAAAAACCACACTTGGCGTTTTAAGTTTATCTTCAAAGGATGCGACAGGAAGATTTTCATGAAATCTCCCATCCGCAACTACCCTATACATGGCACTTTTTGAACTTTCGAAAATTTTGAATTTCCTAAAATTGGGTTTAACGATTTTGATTAAAATCTCGTATATTTTAGATATTTACTTGACAAATAAAATGTATATCTTGAATTTTCTGGGAATAGCCTCTGAAGACTTCTTTATTCTGGATGAATTTTACGGATTCCTGCAAAACCGTAACAGATGGACAAAAACTTTACCCATAAAAAATGTAGAGCACATTAAAATACACAATGTGCGTTATCTACATTTTCTTCGTGGAGTTGATGGTTTTTAAATTATTCCTTGTTTATAGTTTCAGTTTTGAAAAACATACAAAAGGTCGTGGGTTCGAATCTCACTTAGGGTGAGTTATCCGGATAAGGTTTTTTTCGGGTTTTTTTCAAGTAACTTTAAGCTCCATGGACTCCGAGATCATTTGAGCATCATTTCACCAATTTCATTAATCGTCCGATATGACCAACCAGATTAAAGGACGTTAAGCTACCAAAAATTAGCTTCTCTATACATTATGTATACAGCACGTGTAGAGAAAGTAAACATTATGGGGTCGGATTATACTGGAGCTATAGTGCGTCTGAATAGCTGCGAGGTCTAAGGTTGACCATACTGGTGTGGTCTGAGATTAGCGCCTAAAAGTGCCAAATTATTATTATTATTATTATTATTATTATTATTATTATTCGATACCGAGATTTCACCGGAAATACATGTTTTGAGACCTCCTGAATCCAAAAAAACCATTTGTGTGTCTATCTGTGTGTGAGCAGCATAGTTCAAAAACGAAAAGTCCGTTGAAAACCAAATTTGGTATTTAGGTTTGGTATCTTCCAAGGATGCGACACGAAGATTTTCAAGAAAATCCCCCCACTCCCAACTACCCTTTACATGGAACTTTTTTCGAACAATTTTATTTTCTAAAAAATGGCTCTAACGATTTTGATTAAAATATTGTATATTAAAGATATTTACCTGACAAATAAGATGTATATGTTGAATTTTCTGGGAATAGTCTCTGAAGGCTACCTTATTCTGGATGAAGTTTGTGTAACTACTAAACCGTAAGAGATGGACAAAAACTTAACATACAAAAAATTTAGAGCACCTTAAAACACACAATATTTTCGTGGAGTTGATCGTTTAATATATTCCTTGTTTTTGGTTTCAGCTTTGAAAAACACGCTTTTCTCATACAGGAATTTGTTAACTGCTTCAGTCACATAGCAACCAGCTTTAACTTATAGTACTCCCATATTTCGGTTCTATTTACAAGGAAGCAAGTAATAAGACTATTTCTGCTAATTCTTTCTCGATTAGCATGAAATAAATAAAAGAATAAGCTTATTAATTTGTCACAGAGATATAGAGAAAGTCATGTGAATGGAACACATAAGATTTTTTGTTTTTAATGTTCCTTTCTGTATTCATTTTAACACTTCATTGGGCATCCTTGAATGGGTTAAATATAACAAGAAAAGTGAATTTCCTGTTGAATCCCCTATCAGTTGCTTAGTTGTCATGGAGATAAACAAGCGAGTAAATCCTAGTTGACACTTAGGAGCTGATGACGTAATAATTCCGTAGTGTAAAACTAGCATGGGTCTCAAGTATTTGCCTACATGGAACACAATGTTTCGGATAGGGAAGCTGCGATACAATAATGAAGTAGGTGTTAATCTGCGGATTTATACATAGTGAGTGACACGCCGCCTGCATGATTTATCGTGTTGAGTGCGTCCCTATGTAATCCCCTAACGTATATTCCCCAACAGCTTATTGTCAAACAACCACTCATATCTAAACGTGATCCTATCGTTCTATTTCCAAACTGTGGTTCGCGTACCAGTGTCCCATAATCAGTGTCCGGCTTTACTGTCTCCAGCAAGACTTGAAGCAGTTTTTGACAGATTGCGTGCAGATGGAGGATGCTAGGAAAAAGTTATTGCTGGAAGTATTTTTATCTTCAAAAAGACGAACGATAGTAGTCTGGGATTTGATTCTAAACAGCCTGGGCACATACTTAATGGAAGTTTGTGCAATAAGAGAAAAAATATTTGTGTAAATATTGTAAAGACTATTTGGTATTTAGTAATCTATATGTGAACACGTGGTGTAGTTGTGAGTGTGTGTGTGTGTGTGTGTGTGTGTGTGTGTGTGTGTGTGTACGGTCACCCGACCCATTCGACTGTGTGACGCAAATATTATATTATTGTAAGCTTAATAAAATACTACTACTGCTTACTGCTCTAGCTCGTATGTACAAAAAATAAAAATCTATATAATAATACAACGTAGCAGCCAGGTAGCGTGGGCCGCACTCTCCCATTTGAAACCCAGAATTGGGTCAGCAGGTTTCACTTGCATTGTGAGTCTTGCATATAGTACCAGAGAAGGTACTGTATTCCACACAAAAAGTTGATATCGAGATTTCACTTGAAATACATGTTTTGGGTCCCCTGAATCCAAAAAAAAAACAAAAAAAAACATTTTTTAGAAAAAGTTCCAAATGTGTGTCTGTAGACAGCTTAGTTCAAAAACGAAAAGACGGTTAAATATCAAACTTTGTAATTAAGTTTGGCATCTTCCAAGGATGCAACACGAACATGTTCCAAAAAAAAAACCCTAACCCCAAACTACACTTTACATGGGAAAATGTTAAAAAGTTTGATTTTCTCAAAAAAGAAAAATTATTTTGATTAAGATATCGTATATTATGGATATTTACCTGACATTAAAATGCATATCTTGAATTTTCTGGGAATAGTCTCTGCAGACTAAATTTATTCTGAGTGAATTTTTCTGAATTTTGCGTAACTGGTGAACTGTAAGAGATAGACAAAAACTTACCTAACAGAAAATATAGATTGCTAAAATACACAATTTATGTCATATACATTTTTTTCGCGGAGGTGACCGTTTTGTATATATTCCTTGTTATATAAATATTAGTTTTAAAATACTTTAACTTATCAAATACGGAAATTTGTCAACTCCAGGTAATGCAAATGAACAACCAGTTTTTAGTCTAAGGTATTTCATTATTTCCCTTCCACTTACAAGAAGGCACTTCTGCTAATGTTTATCTCGATTGGCATGATGTAGATAGAAGAATAAGCTTTTTAACAATAATTTGTGACAGAGACAGATAGATCGATAGATCGACAGACAGACAGTCAGATAGATAAGTTTTTCAGAAAAAAGAACATTGTGTAGCAACGTCAAGTACAATATAAAAAACAATTGACAGTATTATAAAACTCATCCAGACAATAAAATGGATTTAAAATCAAAGTGCACTTCACTGATCTCTTAAAATTTTCAATGGAGAGATCTTTAGTGCTGTTACTGAATTTGTTATATAGATTTAATGATATTGTCTCAAAGGAATTTTGAATCTTACTATATTTACATCTATTTATATAAATATTGGTACTAGATCTGGTGTGATGATGGATCGGACCATAGATTCTATCTGTGACTATTTTATTAGCAAATAAAAGGCAGTGGAACACAATCAATGAAGTCAAAGTTAAAAAACATTCAAATTAACAAATAAAGGTTTACAATGAATTCTGGGGGCTACACCTCATAAAATTAAAATTGTTTTTTTCTGTAATAGACGTATCTTTTTAGCTGAAGCATTGATGCCCCAAAATAAAATAACATAACTCAAATGGCTATGGATTTGTCCATAGTAAATTGATAATAAATCATTGGAACATACATAATATTTTAAAATACGTAAAATAAACATATATCTGTTTACTTTGTTAGAGATATAATTAATATATAAAAAAATATGATGTGTTCCATTCACATAACTTTCTCTACAGCTCTGCAACAAATTATTATGAAAAACCTTATGCTTCTATTTACTTCATTTTAATCGAGAAAAAATATCAGAAATAGACTTATTACTTGCCTCCTGTAAGTAGAAGTTATATAAGGGAATACTATAGGCCAAACTGATAAGCAAACGCTGATTGCTATGCGACTGAAGTTTCTATGCTTATATGGACAGGAGTTGACAAATTCCTGTATGAGAAAAACATGTTTCCCAAAGCTGAAACCAAAAACAAAGAATATGTCAAAAACGATCAACTCCATGAAAAAAATATGTATGACAGAAATGGTGCGTTTTAATGAGCTCTACATTTTTTGTGTGTTAAGCCTTTGTGTATCTTTACGGTTCGGCAGTTATGCAGAATTCCGTAAAATTCATCCAAAATAAAGTAGTCTTCAGAGGCTATTCCCAGAAAATTCAAGACATACATTTCGTTTGTCATGAAAATATATTTATTATAAGATATTTTAATCAAAATCGTTCGAGCCATTTTTGAGAAAAGCACAATTTTTGAAAAAGTTCAATGTAAAAGTAGTTGGGGTTGGGTAGATTTTCTTAAAAATCATAGTGTCGCTTCCTCGGAAGATACCAAACTTAAATACCAAGTTTGGTATTTAACGGTCTTTTCGTTTTTATGCTATGCTGTCCACAGACACACATATACGGACATTTTTTCCAAAAATTATCTTTTTGGATTCAGGGGGACCCGAAACATGTATTTAGGGTGAAATTTAGGAATCGAATTTTTGGGTGGAATGCAATACTTTCTCTATACACTATGTACATACTACGTGTAGAGAAAGAAAAATGTTATGTGGATGGAATACATCAGATTTTTACTTTCTCTATATACATAGTGTATAGAGAAAGTATTGCACTCCTAAAAAAATTCGATTCCGAGATTTCACTGAAATATATGTTTTAGGGTGTCCTGTATTAAAAAAAAAACATTTTCAGAGAAAGGTCCATGTGTCTGTGAGCATAGCTCAAAATAGAAAAGTCGATAAAATACCACACTTAGTATTTAAGTTTAGTATTTTTCAAGGATGCGACACGAAGATTTTGAGAAAAATCCCCGCACCCAAACTACCCTTTACATGGAACATTTTATCGAAAATTTTGATTTTATAAAAAGTGTCTGTAACGATTTTGATTAAAATATCGTATATTAAAGATATTTACCTGACAAATAAAATTTATATCTTAAATTTTCTTGGAATAGCCTCTGATAACTACTTTAATCTGGACAAAATGTACGGCATTTTGCATAACTGCTAAACCGTATGAGATAAATAAAAACTTATTACACAAAAAATGTCGAGCATGTTAAAATACACAATTTATGTACTATACATTTTTTGTGGAATTGGTTGTTTTTTGGATATTCCTATTTTTTAATTTCAGCTTTAAGAACCATACTTTTCTCATACAGGAATTTGTCAACTGCTATCCACACAAACAAAGGAACTTCAGTCACATGCAGGCAGCTTTTGACTATCACTTTAACATATGGTACTCCCTTATTTCGCTTCTACTTACAAGAAAGCAGGTAATAAGACATCAGATTTTCAAATCATTACACTGGTTAAATGCCTCTCTTAAGTTAATCCTGGGCCTCTTCGTTATGAAAATGGTAGATTTCTGAAGTACTTTCTCAGTTTGGTCTCTAAAACACACCTTCTTCCTAAGTTCTTACTTAAGAGTACACAGGTCAGTTATAGGTTCTTGATCTCTTATCGTTTTCCTCATTAAGGTAGTAAATTGGGCCCTTATTTTTCTCGAAGTTCCCCTCAGATGGAGAGAACGTACGAAGCAATTACCAAGAAGGATCTTCAAATAATAGGCTCCAAAAATTCCACTGTGAAATTGAACGAGCCTATAAGCATTAGCAAAATGCAATGAGAGAGCTTTTCAGTTTAAATGGGGTACTTTACATACACCATTAATTGTGGTTTTCAAATTACTTGTGGGAAAGATTTTTGGCACTTAAACAGAGAATATGAAGAGTTGGGCACACATATGAAGGTAACCATATTAGCATCAAATTCACAAATCGTGAAGCAAAAAATCTGATATGTTCCATTCACATGACTTTCTCTACATCTCTGTAACAGATTATTGTTAAAAAGTTTATGCTTCTATTTACTTCATGCTAAACGAGAAACAATTAGCAGAAATAGTCTTATTACTTGCTTCCTTGTAGGTAGAAGCGAAATAAGGGAGTACCATAGATCGAAGTAGTAAAAGCTGGTTGCTATGTGACTGATGTTTCTTTGTTTGTATGGACACGAGTTTTTTAAAGCTGAAAACAATTGTATATATCATAAATTGTGTGTTTTAATGTGCTCTACATTTTCTGTGTGGTAAGTTTTTGTCTTCCACTTACGGTTTAGCAGTTATGCAAAATTCGGCAAAATCCATCCAGAATAAAGAGGTCTTCAGAAGCTATTCCCAGAAAATTCAAGAAATACGTTTCATTCGAGGTGCAAATAGCTTTAATATATGTGACTTTTCCATGTACAAGGTAGTTTGTGGTGGGGGATTTTCTTCAAAATCTTCCTGCCGCATTCTTGTATGATAATACACCTAAATGCCAAATTTGGTATTTAACGTTTTTGAGTTATGTTGTCCACAAACACACACTTAGACACACAGTCAGACAGACAGACACACACGGACCTTTTTTTGGATTTATGCGGTCCTAAAACATGTATTTCCGGCGAAATCTCGGTATCGAATTTTTGGGTGGAATACAATAATTCCTCTATACACTATGTACATAGTATGTGTAGAGAAAATAAAAACTCTCCCTGTTCTGCAAGCTGTTCTTACACAAACTTATTCTTCTATCTACCTCACATTAATCGAAATAAATATTACCAGAAGTTACTTGGTTCCTTGTAAGTACAGAAGTGATAGTCAACTATTTTAAAAGATTCGCTAAGGTACGGCATTGCAATTAGATTCTCTCTTTATGGCCCAAAGCATAACGGAAATATGAAACAAATACGAATTCCCATTTGAGAAATAAATAACAAGGAACATCTCTGAAATAGATAAGTCCACAGAAAATTTATCTGACGTAAATTGTGTTTTTGTTTTCTACTTTCTTACACGAACTATGTACAAAGTGTATAGAGAAGGTATTATATTGCACCCAAAAATTCGATACAGAGATTTCAACGGAAATACAGGGTTTGATTCGCCCTAAATCAAAAAAAAAATGGAAAAAGGTCTGTATGTGTCTTTTGACACCAAGGTTCAAAAACAAAAAGTCGATAAAGTAATATATAACTTTAATACCTTCCAAGGATTCAACACGAAGATTTTAGAAAAAACTAATCCGCAAGGAGGAATTTACAGGAAGAAAAATACTGAAAATATAAATAGCATGAACTGAAGTTTATATCAATAATATAATGCAAATAAGTTATAGTGAAAATTTCATTCAGTTTTCTTTAATGGTTTGGAGGTACTGTCAAATTTGTTTGTTTTATACCCTACCAAAACGTCCTGTGCTAAAAAAAATTAACATTTTGATCTAATATTTTAACTCTAGTTTAGTCAATTTATTCTCTGTATCCTTTTTTTCTTTTTTGGTCATAAAATTGTAAGTTTTGTGTCTGAAACGGGCATTTAAAAATGGTACCCAGAGGCGAATTATATATTTTTTATATTCATTAATGTTAACGTTATTTTCTGGAATTAAAAAAAGTTGATTTTTACTTTCTCTGCACGTGCTATGTATATAGTATATGCAGAAGGTATTGCATTCCACCCAAAAATGTTTATATCGAGGTTTCTCCGAAAATACATGTTTTAGGTTCCTCTGAATCCAAAAAAAAGCATTTCTGGAACTAGGTCCATGTTTCTGTGTGTGTGTGTTTGTGTCTATAGACAGAATAGCTCAAAAACAAAAATTCCGCTAAATACCAAACTTGGTATTTACTCCATGGCACGACAGCTCACGGGGAACCTTGGCCTACCGCCCGGCCGCTGCGTCCCCCATCTCGGTCCACTACAGACGTCATGGATGGGGTGCAGTATTGGAGGGTGAGACGTGGTCAGCGCCTCGAATCCCCCCGGCCGGTTAATGCGGTCCTCATGACCTGGAGCCGCTACTTCTCCATCAAGTAGCACCTCAATTGGCCCCCCAGGGACCTTACGAGGCTGAGTGCACCCCGGCCCAGGTCTTCCAGCGGGGGAAAAATCCCCACGCCGGTACTGGGGATCAAACCCAGGTCTCCCGCTTGGTAAGTAGTAACGCTACCACCGCGCTAAGGAGATGACCAAACTTGGTATTTAAGTTTGGTATTTGTAAGGATGCGACTAAAAGATTTTCAAGAAATCCTCCCACCCCAGCTACCCTTTACATGGAACTTTTTTCGCAAATTTTGATTTTCACAAAAATAGCTGTAACGATTTTGATTAAAATATCGTATATTAAAGATACTTACCTGACAAATAAAATGTATATCTGGATTTTTCTGTGAATAGCCTCTGTAGACTACCTTACTGTGGATGAATGTTACTGTTAAACCGTAAGTGATAGACAAAACATTACCACAAGAATAATGTAGAGCACATTAAAACACATAATTTATGTCTTATACATTTTTTTGTAAAGTTGGTCGTTTTTTAGATATCCCTTGTTTTTGGGTTCAGCTTTGAAAAACTCATACTTTTCTCATATGGGAATTTGTCAACTCCTGTCCATACAAACAAATGAACCTCAGTCACATAGCAACCAGCTTTTGACTATCACTTTAACCTATGGTACTCCATAATTTGCCTTCTACTTACAAGGAAGCAAGTAATAAAACTATTTCTGCTAATTTTATCTCGATTAGCATAAAGTAAATTGAAGCATAAGCGTTTTAACAATAATTTGTGTAGAGATGTAGAGAAAGTCATATGAATGGTACACATCAGATTTTTTTATAGAAAGTCGTCCGTGTTTCTTTTGTTTTACTACTGGCCATGCAGAGAAGCTAATTTCAATAGACTGCTTTTAAAATGTTGGCTATTGCTAAAGTGTGGTTTATTCCCTTAGTTCACGTCTACTTATAAGGAATCAAGTAATAAGAACATTTTGCTAATGTTTATCTCGATTAGCCTGGAATAAAAAGAATAACCATTTTTGTAAGAAATGTGTTTGTAAAACAGGTAAAGAAAATCATATCAACGGAACACGTCAGATTTTTACTTTCTCTAACTCCGTATGTACAATGTACATAGGGATAGAAGGTATTGTATTCCACCCAAAAATTCGAAGTCGAGATTTCACCGGAAATATATGTTTTAGGACCCCCTGAATCCAAAAGAAGCATTTGGTGAAACAGGTCCCTGTATGTGTGTGTGTGTTTACAGTATAGCTCAAAAACGAAAAGATGGTTAAATACCAAACTTGGTATTTAAGTTTCGTATCTTCCAAGAATGCGACACGAAGATTTTCAAGAAAATCTCCCCACCCCTAACTACCCTTTACATGGAAACATTTTCAAAAATTATGTTTTTCTTAAAAATGTCTAACGATTTTGATTAAAATACCACACATTAAAGCCACATATATATCGCAAATAAAATGTATATCTTGAATGTTATGGGAATAGCTTCTAAAGACCTGCTTATTCTGCATGCATTTTTCTTAGTTACTAAAACTGGTTAGCCATATGAGATAGAAAAACTTACTTTACAAAAATATGTACATCTTGTTAAAACACATAAGTTATGTCATTCTTTTTTGCTTTGTCTACAGGTACTATATACACAGTGTATAGAGAAAGTATTGCACTCCACCCAAAAATTCGATACCGAGTTTTCACCGGAAATATATGTTTTAGGGTCCTCTGTATCTAAAATGAGTATTTTCAGAAAAAGGTCCATGTGTGTGTGTGTGTAAACACGATATCTCAAAAATTAAAAGTCTGTAAAACACCAAACTTGGTACTCAAGTTTGGTATCTTCTAAGGAAGCGAGACGAAGATTTTCAAGAAAATTTTTCTACCCTAACTACCCTTTACATGAAAACATTTTCGAAATTTTGTTTTTGTTAAAAATGACTAACGATTTTGATTAAAATATCACACATTAAAGCCATATTTATCACAAATAAAGTGTATATCTTGAATTTTATGGAAATAGCTTCTAAAGACCTGTTTATTCTGGATGAATTTTGCTTATTTTGGCATAACTGGTTAACTATACATTACAGAAAAAATGTAGATCTTGTTATTAACACAAGTTATGTCATATACATTTTTTTTCGTGAAGCTTATTGTTTTCAAGGTATTCCTTGTTATTAGTTTCAATTGTGAAGTACCTATGCTTTTATCAGACGGAAGTGTCCGTTTTTCTTTTTGTTCTATTACTGATCAAGCAAAGAAGTGATTTACAATGACAATCGCATAACGACAGCTTTTAAAACATTTAACAATCACTTTAGCCTATGCATTCCCTTAGTTCCATTCTACTTATAAGGAACTAAGTAATAAAATAATGTTAATATATCTCGATTAGTGTTGAAGAATTGTCTTTGGTAAGAAGTTTGTTTGAGAGTAGGTAGAGAAAGTCATGTGAGTGTAACACAAGATTTTTAAAAGAGACCTATTTATTGGACCGCCCTAGTAATGAGGTGGGAATCGTGGCCAACACTAATAAATACGCGTACAAATGTTTTTGAACTTAAATATACATGTTGGAAGCGTTACCGTTTAAAATCGCAGTATTTATCGCATGCGATGCTTGCTAAGTCCTCTCCGTTCTCGTTACCTTAATGATGGACCAAAACCACGCGAGACTGCAATGGTCTGTATGTTCTTTCCAGCGAAATTTCAATTTTCTAACACTGCAGTGTTCTAACGCTTAAATGTAATCTCTGTAGCGTAATCTTCTTATTTATCTCTATGCGCATGGCCAACTGTATCGAAAAATCGAACAAAACCAATCAGCTTTTACCACATGCTGCGGGTTCTCTGCTATCATAGCAAAACAACACAAAAATATGCTCAATTTTTAAAAACGACTCCGATGTGCTCCATTTCCATGACTTGTTCCACAATTAAACAATTGTTCGAGCGGTGTTCAATAAGTCCTTAGACAATATAGAAAAATAAATTATTTTGGTAGATTTCTTACTACTTTCTCTACACGTACAATGTACATAGTCGTTTGAGAAGGTACTCCAATACACCCAAAAATGCAATACCGAGATTTCAATGGAAATACATGTTTTGAGCCCCCTGAATCCAAAAATCTAATGTGTTCCATTCACATGACTTTCTCTATATCTCCTCAAAAATTACTATTAAAAGGCTTATGCTTTAATTTACTTCATGCTAATCAAGAAAAAAGAAACTAGCAAATAGTCTTATTACTTGCTTCCTTGTAAGTAGGAGCGAAATAAGGCAGTAGTATAGGTTAAAGTGATAGTCAAAAGCTGGTTCCTATGTGACTGAAGTTCCTTTGTTTGTGTGGACACACGGACCTTTCTCTAAAAATCTGATGCGTTCATTCACAGGATTTTCACAACATCTTTGCTACAAATTATTGCTTATAGTTCAATTTACTTCAAGCTATTCGAGAACAAATTAGTCTTATTATAATTGCTTCCTTGTAAGTAGAAGCGAAATAAGGGAGTACCATAGGTTAAGGTGTTAGTCAAAAGATGGTTGCTATATCACTGAAGTTCCTTTGTTTGTATGGAAACACACGGACCTTTTTCTAAAAAAAATTGGGGGGGGGATTCAGGGGACCAAAAACATGTATTTTCGGTGAAATCTCGGTATCGAATTTTTGGGTGAAATGCAATACTTTCTTATACACTATATACATAGTACGAGTAGAGAAATTAAAAATCGTTTTTGGAAAAAGGTCTGTGTGTGTGTAAGTGGGTCACGAAGATTTTCATGCAAATACCCCACCCCAAAATACTCTTCACCTGGAAAATGTTTCTAAAATTTTGTTTTTCTTAAAAATGGCTCTAACGATTTTCATTAAAATGCCACATATTAAGGCCATTTTCATAACAAATAAAATGTATATATTGAATTTTCTAAAATCGCATCTGAAGATATCTTTATTCTGCATGAATTTTGTGGAATTTCGTATAACTGGTAAACCATAATAGATAGACAAAACCTTACCACACAGAACATGTATATCTCGTTAAAATATATAATTTATGGCATATACGTTTTTTTCGTCACGTTTACCGTTTTCGACATATTCCTTGTTATTAGTTTCAACTGTAAAGTACTTGTACTTTTGTCAGAGAGGATGTGTCCGCAAAAAAGCGATTTGCAATGACAATTGCTTTACGATAGTTTTTAAAGCATATGACTATCATTTTAGCATAGAGCATTCCTTTATTTCCCTAGTACTTATAAGGAACTAAGTAATAAAAACATTCTGCTAATGTTTATCTCGATAAGCATTGTCTGCAAAGAAGAATAATCTTAAGACATGTGTTTAAAGAACAGCTAGAGAAAGCCAAATGGGTGTAACATCAGATTTTTTTAACATAATCTCCTTTTAGCTCGATATACGTTTCCTATCGTTTCTCCAACATTCTCAAGCTTCCAAAACTTAGGATTTCGAAAGGTCCTCAAAACAGACATATTTTGGGAAATTACCTCTCCGTTAGATGTGAATCGTTTTCTGCCGAAGCATTTTTTCACGTGTGGAAATAAAAAAGACACTGGGGGATAAATCTGATGTATACAGTGGATGTTTTGATAATTCAAACCTTAATTATTCTAGAATGTTTAACATAGAAACTGCGCAAGTGTGCATTCTTGCATAGTCTTGATGGAAGAGGGGTAATTTTTTTTTCCTCTTGATTTCTCCATTCAACCGGTGCAATAACATTGCAGAATACTCTCCATTTATTGTTCATCCTTTCTACAAGTAATCAATGCAGATGACTCAGCGTGCATTCCAATAAAACCGAGGCCCTCAGCTTGTCTGCACAGTTCATCTCTTTTGCCTTCTTCTGAGCCGGTTCGCCTTTAAAAACTCACTGTTTCAACTGCACTGTCAGTGGAGTGTGCTAGTGTATCCATATTTTATCCAAAGTTATGTACTGCCGCAGAAACTCGTTAGGATTGCGACGGAAAAGTGCCAAACCAGCTTCCGAATCGATCACACGATTGCGTTTATTCTCCATTGAGAGCAAACAAGGCAACAATGTTGCTCAGACCTTTGTCAGACCTAATTTTTGGTGCAAAATTGAGAAAAATGTGATATGCCTGTGGCCTCTACTATTTCGCGAAATTTGATTCGCCGATTTCGAAAAACCACATCCCGGATTTTGTCAACCATTTCGGAGGAAGTCACTTTCAGTGGACGTTCGGAACGATGTTCATTTATGGATGTACGGCCACGTTACAAATCAGTTATCCAAAGTAAATTGTTGCAAACGCAAGAGCAGATGCGCCATTAACTTCATCCAACTCGGCTTTTCTCTTTCGGTATTAGGCCTTTTAAATAGAAGTGTTTAACTACCGCACGAAATTCGGTCCCCCTCCCCAATCTTTCTAAAGAAGCACAAGATTGTTGATTCAATCGCCTATGTCAACGAAACCACGTGATGGATATAACTTTAACTGTCATCTAGTAGACGACGGTTACAAAATAAAATTGTTTTGATGCTACGAGTATAATTTCTTGGATTTTCTAAGGGCTTGTGGAACGCTCCTAGTATATATTGCCATACAAGTGTTGGAAGTGGATCATTGCAGAACCGACAAAGTTTGAAAAGGCGAAACGAAGTTTAGTTTGGACCAGAATTATTAGAATTAAATTATAGTCGTAAATTAAATTGCTGGTTGGATATAAATGGCTTCTATGAGAAAAAAAAATTGGCAGTCGTTATGTAGACTTTTTACTTTCTCTAGCCCCGTATGTACAATGTACATAGGGATAGAGAAGTATTGTATTCCACCAAAAAATTCGATACCGAGATTTTACCGGAAATACATGTTTTAGGACCCCCTGTATCCAAAAAAAGCATTTTCAGAAAAGAGTCCGTGTGTGTGTGTCCTTGAACACGATAACTCAAAAACGAAAAGTAGCTTAAGTACCAAACTTGGTATTCAAGTTTAGTATCTTCCAGGGATGCGACACGAAGATTTTGAGAAAAATAGCCCCGCCCCAAACTACCCTTTACATGGAACTTTTTTCGAAAATGTTGATTTTCTTAAAAATGGCTCTAACGATTTTGATTAAAATATCGTACATTAAAGATATTTACCTGACAAATAAAATGTATACCTTGCCTTTTCTGAGAATAGCTTCTAAAGAGCTGTTTATTCTGGATGAATTTTGCTTAATTTGGCATAACCAGTAAACCGTAAGAGATAGACAAAAACTTACTATAAAAAAAAATATTTCCTGTTAAAATACACAAGTTATGTCATATACATTTTTTTCGTGGAGCTTACCGTTTTCGAGGTATTCCTTGTTATTAGTTTCGGTTGTGAAGTACTTACACTTTTCTCAGAAGGGAGTGTCTGTTTTTCTTTTGTTCTACTCCTGGCCAAGAGAAAAAGCGATTTGTTAATCGCATAACGACAGCTTTTAAAACATTTGACTATCGGTTTAGCCTAGTGTATTCCCTAATTTTTTTCCCACTTATAAGTAGTAAGAACATTGTGCTAATGAGTACCTCGATTAGCAAGGTGCAGAAAGAAGAAGGATCTTATGTAAGAAGTTTGTGGAACGACTGGAGAAAGTCATGTGAGTGTAACACATCAGTCTTTTTGTTTTTGATGGATATATCTGAACTAGCCTTATTAGAATCAATTTGACAATTTTGGTAGAGTCAGAAAAATAGTAGCAGCCTGAAGGATGGAATGCTCTACATTAATTGCGAAGAAGTGTAAACAAAAATATAAAATCTACATTTTAAAACCTTTGGCTGTCGGTTTAGCCAAGTGTATTTCCCTCTACTTAAAGGAACTAAGTAATAAAACCGTTTCTGTAAGTGTTTGTATCAATTAACATGAAGAATAAGCTTATTAATAATAATTTATAACAGATGTGGAGAATCTCATGAGAATGGTACACACCAGATTTTTGCTTTCTCTACACCTAATATGTACATAGTGTATAGAGAAGATGTTGTATTCCACCCAAAAATGTGTACCAAAATATCACCGTAAATATATCTTTTGTCAGTGTGTGTCTGTGTGTCCATGTGTCTGTGAACAGTAAACTCAAATCCGAAAAATCAGTAAAATACCAAACATGGTGTTTAAGTTTAGTATGTTCCACGGATGTGACGAAGATTTTGAGAAAAATCTCCTCACCCAAAACTACGCTTTACACGGAAAAATATCGAACAATTTTGATTTTCTCAAAAATGAATCTAAAGATTTTGATTAAAATACTGTATATTAAAGATATCTATATTTCAAATAAAAGTATATCTTGAATTTTCTGGGATAAGCGTATAAAGATCTCATTATTCTGAATGAATTTTGCTGAAGTTTGCTTAACTAGTAAACCATAAGAGATAGACAAAAACCGACTACACAAAAAATATAGATGTCGTTAAAACACACAACTTTAAGGCGTTTGCGGAGAGCCATTCAAAACAAACGAAGAGGAATGCTGACTTCAGGAATTGTGTTCATCCATGTCAACGCTCGTCCACACACTGCTGGCACAACCCATCGGCTCCTTGAACAATTTCAATGGGACATTTTCGATCATCCACCGTACAGTCCTGACCTGGCACCCAGCGACTTCCACCGTTTCCCTGAACTCAATACGTGGCTTAGAGGGCAGCTTTTTCACACCAACGAAGATCTTAAAAAAAAAAAAAAAACGTCAATGCTCATTTGAAATCATTGACGGCAATATTTTTGAAGCGGGTATTGCAAAGTTTGTGCACAAGTACGATAAATGTCTCAATCTATTTGGTGATTATGGTGAAAGGTAACCATAAGTGTACATAGCTTTTAGTAATAAAATAATTGTTTTCTATGAACTTGTCGTTTATTTATATCAGTGTTTGAATAAAATAACGGCCCTCGTACATAGTAAAAGTACAGAAATAATAAAAAAATTAAAGCTTTCAACTTATATAATCATATTAATAAGAATAATAATAATAATAATAATAATAATGATAGTAATAATGATAATGATAATAACGATCATGATAATAAAGATCATAATAACGACCATGATGATAATAATAATGAACATGATAATGATAATAACGATTATAATCATAATAATAATAATAATAATAATAATCGTAATAATAAACATAATAGTAATGATCATAACAATAATAATGATCATATTGATGATTATAATAATAATGACCAAGATAATAATGATCATCATAATAATACACATCATCATAATCACAACAAAAACCAAAACAACAACTATAACCAGAACAACAATAACCAGAACAACCACAACAACCGCAACAACAGCAATAAGAAGAACCACAATAAGAACCACTATAAGAACAACCACACTAATAACACCACTAACAACAATAATAAGAAGAATAACAATAAGATCAATAATAACAAGAAGAACAATAATAACAGTAAGAACAATAAGTACAATAATAAGAACTATAACAATAACAATCATAATAACAGTAATAACAATAATAATAACAAGAACAATAGTAATCACAATAATAATAATAATATAAATAACAATACAGATGTAAGACACTTTTAATGCCTACACTATTCTAATAATGACAGACACGAAACAGAGGTCATCATTAAGCAAACGAATAATGCCACGGCTTCTGTTTGCCGTTATATGAAGTGCAGCTAAAAAAGGAGAAGGGGATAGAGTATTAGTATTTATCGCAACGCATGATAAGGTTCGAACAAGCGATGTTTGCGGAACACCACACGACTGTATTTATCGGGCAGGAGGCGGCCGCTACATTTACCTGTTAGATGGAACCGAGTAATTGCATTTTTGTGATTCTCATTATTCGTTATAGCCAGAACATCGTTAATTCGGGAAGGGATTCTGCGAAAATCATACATTTTATGTAACCCAGCCCGCTTTTGCAAATAACGTGGATCAAAAGGGGGCGTGGCGCTCAGTGATAGGTAGTCCCCATGCGATGAAAGTAACCCAAAAACAGCGGGCGGAGGGGGGTTGAAGAGGTACCTTTATTGCGAAACATCCCCTCCTCGCCACACATCCGTCCGACAAACACAACAATGTTGTAAATTACCAGTGCTTCCGAACCCAGTGTAATTTTTGACGACTAAACAATCCATATACAGAAAAAGAACTTTACACAAATGCGTGATTTATGCTCTGGGAGTGGCGGTTTTGTAAATAATGACTCCGGGTCTATTTTATATTATTGGTACGTTGTTGAATACGTTAATACGAACGCGCTCTATACTTTGAGAACAGAAGAATGCTATACGCATGGCCAGATTTTACTTTTTACTTTCTCTACATGTACAATATACATAGTGTATAGAGAGCAATATTGCATTCCACCCAAAAATTGAGACCGAGATTTCACCGGAAATACATGTTTTAAAGGTACCTGTATCCGAAAAAAAGAAGTATTTTCAGAAAAAGTTCGTGTCTGTAAACAGGATAACTCAAACACGACAAGTCGGTAAAACTCCAAAAAATGCTATTTAAGTTTAATATTTTCTTGGGATGCGAAACGAAGATTTTGAGAAAAATCCCCCCACCCCAAACTACCTTTTAAATGGAACAAATTTCAAAACAGTTTATTTTTCCCAAAAATGGATAACGATTTTGATTAAAGTACTGTATATTGAAGATATTTATATGACAAATAACATGCATATCCCCAATTTTGGTAACTGGAAAAACGTAAGAGACAGACAGAAAATTACTACACAACTATGTAGATGACGTAAAAACACTATCTATGTTATATACGTTTTTTCGTGGAATTGACCATTTCTCAAGTATTCCTTGTTATTTGTTTTCGATGTAAAGTTCTTAAAGTTTTCTCACGCGGAAAGTTGTAAAACTCCTGGCCCTGCAATAAAATGAAAATCATCCACGTTCATTTTTTAAAATATTTGACTATCGTTTTAGCCTACTGCATTCCCTTGTTTTTCTTCTACTTACAAGAAAGCAAGTAATTTCTGCTAATGTATATCTCGAAAAATGTACCTTTTTACAATAACTTGTTACAGCGATGTAGAGAAAGTAATATGAATGTTGTCGAAAAATACTTTGTTGATATTTCACCGGAAATATATTTTAAGGGCACCTGAATCCAAAGAAACCTGTATTAGAAAAAAAAAGTATGTGTTCCATTCACACTATTGTCCCTACATCTCTGAAACAAATCCCCTATTGTTAAAAAAGCTTTTATTTTTTATTGTTTCATTTATAAAGCCGCCTTTAACATCTAAGGTCACATCGGGGGCTTTGCATTAGAAATAATTCGTCTGTGGGTTCTTTACGTTGGGTTTAAATCGTTTTGTTTCCCCCCCCCCTCTCTCTCTCTCTCAAACACACACACACACAAAAGAAAGATTCTCCGTCCCTGCCGAGAATTGAACCCGGGACCTCCGGACGAGTAGTCAGCTCGTAGATCACTCGACTATTGAGGTAATAAAAAAAACTGATGTGTTCCATTCATATGACTTTCTATATATCTGTAACAAATTATATTTAAAAAGCTTATGCTTCTATTTACTTCATGCTTACCAAGATAAAATTAGCAGAAATAGTCTTATTACTTGCTTCTTTGTAAGTAGAAGCGGAATAAGGGAGTAGCATAGGTTAAAGTGATAGTCAGCACCAGGTTGCTATGTGACTGAAGTTCTTTTGTTTCTATAGACAGGAGTTGTCAAATTCCTGTATGAGAATAGTCAGTTTTTCAAAGTTGAAACCAAAAACAGGGAATATCTCAAAAAAGATCAAATCCACGAAAAATAAGTATGTAAAATTGTGTGTTTTACGCGATTTACATTTTTTGTCTGGCAAGTTTTACACCATCTCTTAAGGTTTAACACATATGCAAAATTCCGTAAAATTCATCCAGAATAAAGTAGCCTTCAGAGAAAATTCCCAGAAAATTCAAGATATGCATATTATTTGTAAGGTAAATATCTTTAATATACGATATTTTAATCAAAATAGTTTGAGCTATTTTTGAGAAAATCAAAGTTTTCGAAAAAAGTTCCATGTAAAGGGGAGTTTGGGGTGGGGGGAATTTCTTGAAAATCTTCGTGTCGCATCCTTGGAAGATACAAAATTAAACACCAATTGTTTTTGTGCTATGCTATCCACACACACACACACATATACAAACACACGGACCTTTTTCCAGAAATACCTTTATTTTGATTCAGGGGGACCCAAAACAAGTATTTCCGGTGAAATCTCGGTATCGAATTTTTGGGTGCAATACAATACCTTCTCTATACACTATGTACATAGTACGTGTAGAGAAAGTAACAATCTTATGTGTTCCACTGTAACAAATTACTGTTAAAAAGCTTATTCTTCTATCTACTTCCTGGTATACATTAGTAGAAACGGTCGAATTACCCAGTTGCGTATAAGTAGAAGGGAACCGAAGGAATACATCAGGTCTAAACCGACAGTCAAATGTTTCGAAACGTGGTTGCTATGGGATTTAAATACGCATCTTTACGTGGCCAAGAGTTGATAAGGTCCTGTATGAAAACCAATACAAGGAATATTTCGGCCAACTCCAAGGAAAAATTGTATGAAAAATTCAGATTTCAGGAGCTCTGCATTTTTTGTGTAGGAAGCTTTTGTTTATCTCTTATGGCCTACTTGCTATGCAAAATAAAAAAAAATAAAAAAATCTAGAGTGACGAGATTTTTAAATTAATACCAGAATATTCAAGATATGCATTTTGTCATGAAAATATGTAGAAATATAAGAAATTTTAATCAAAATCATTCGAACCATTAGTAAAGAAATAAAACTTTTCGAACATTTTTACATATAAAGGATAGTTTGGGTGAGGGGATTTTCTTCATAATCTTAGTGTTAGTTCCTTGGAAGCTACTAAATAAAAAACCAAGTTTGGTATTTAACAGCCTATCGTTTTTAGCTATTGTCCACAGACGCACATACACACACATAAGGACCTTTATTCTAAAAATGTTTTTATTGGATTCAGAGAGTCCCAATACATGTATTTCTGGGTATCGAATTTTTGGGTACAATACCTTCTCTATACACTATGTAGTTAGTATGTGTAGAGAAAGTAAAAATCATTAAACACTTTACTAAAACTACACGAAGACAGACAGATACTGTTTTCTGCAACTAAAACTTATTCCAGCTATTGTTCTCTGCAAGAAAATGCTCTAAAATTTCTAAGTTAATGCTTGATTTTAGAGGCATTTTCTTCCAAGCCGTTAAGTAGATAAGAATATTCTTAATTCAGTAAGTTTCCGGGCTGATATATCACGGAGGAGCCCGAGTAACGTTTATTAACTTCTTGTGGAACATCGCGTTGTGCAGCTCATTACACTGGAAACAACAGCGAAGCGCTGTGCGGGGCTGCAGACCGATCTACTTCACGGGGAGATAAACCACCAACAAATTCATATCTTATTTGTTTAATGCAAAAAATTACATTCACAAGAATCTGTTTAGTATTTTTTCAACGCCAAACATAAATTATTTTGAAAAAAGTAAACATATCCATTTTCTGAAATGCACAAAACCTAAAATATTAAATTATTTTTCAATTACAGTTGGAAAAAACCTCGTCAAAGTCATTAACATGTGTTTTATAATAATGCTTAAATACAACCGAATTGAAAATTGGTTAATTTAGAAACATTTAGGCATAATTTGTTTAAAATTAATTATTCATATACAGAAAAACTTCAATGTAGGGTTCAACTTTTTTTTTTTTTTTTTTTTTGCAGCACCGAAAATCAGTGAAAATTGAATGTACAAAATCTCAAGGCACTGGTTCCTCATCATAATCCATCCTATTGTGAGAATCTTTGCCACATCCTTTTAGAACGTTGCCATAAAACACTTGACGCTCTTCCGGACCATTACGGAACTAACTCATTAACGTCTTTACGTCATCAGCTTCACCATTGGAAGTTGAGATATTACAGAAATTGTCTGCCTTGGCTTGAACACTTCAACTTCTAGTGGTGCAGCAAAATAAGTTTTTTCTACGAAACACTGTACACGGTTATTACAAGTTTTTACTTTCTCTACACGTACTATGTTCATAGTGTATAGAGAAGGCATTGTATTGCACCCAAAAATTCGATATCGAGATTTCACCGGAAATATATGTTTTAGGGTCCCCTGTATCAAAAAAAAAAAAAAAAAGCATTTTCAGAAAAAGGTCCATACCTGTGATCACGATAGCTCAAAAACGAAAAGTCAGTAAAATACCAAAGTTGGTATTTAAGTTTAGTATCTTCCAGGGATGCAATTCGAAGATTTTGAGAAAAATACCCCCACCACAATCTACCCTTTACATGGAACTTTTTTCGAAAATTTTGATCTTCTAAAAAATAGCTCTAACGATTTTGATTAAAATTTCGTATATTAAAGATATTTACCTAACAAATAAAATGTGTATCTTGAATTTTCTTAGAATATCCTCTGATGACTACTTTATTCTGGACGAATTTTAGGGAATTTTGCGTAACTGCTAAACCGTAAGAGATGGACAAGAACTTACAACACAAAAAATATAGAGCACATTAAAACACGCAATTTATCTTATATACATTTTTTCGTCGAGTTGATCGTTTTTTGAGGTACTCATTTTTGTTTTCAGCTTTAAAAAGCATACTTTTCTCATACAGTAATTTAAAAATTCCTGCCCATACAAACAAAGTAACTTCAGTCATATAGCAACCAACTTTTGACTATCACTTTAACCAATAGTACTCCCTTATTTCGCTTCTACTTACAAGGAAGCAAGTAATAAGACTATTTCTGCTAATTTTTCTCGATTAGCATGAAGTAAATACAAGCATAAGCTTTTTAACAATAATTTGTTGCAGAGATATAGAGAAAGTCATGTGAATGGAACATATCAGATTTTTTAATATAAATATTCACACCTTTGTAATTTGAAAAGGCCTTTTACCTTTTACAATATTTTTTGCCATCGATTTTAAATCATGGGGTATGCCAGTCTTTACCCAAAACGAATTTTGTGAAAATTTAAGAATTGGAGATGTTGAGTTTTGTAAAAATACTCTATATTGAGCCACTCTTTTCAATGGCAAATATTGAGTTTTGTGATGTTATTAAAACTGCATACTTTTCCTCTCATTACGTTTGATGGGAATCCGTCAAAACCTGCAGTTCGAAAAAATTGGAGTTTGTTGAGTTTTATTAAAAGTGTCTTCAATTATGGCCTGTTAAAATGTATAGCGTTTTATGGATCGCACTGTATAAAGCAAGAGAGAATTAACTGGCGAGGAGGAAAACAAAATCTGTGAAAACTCGTATATTTCAGAAAGAGACGCCTTTTTATACATATCAAAGTCGCCGAAGAAGATTCCGTATCTTGCGAAGAATGAAGAAACTTTCAATCGTGTCAGGACAGATATCAGAACACCAGAAAGAAGTGTGAGCATTTTCAAATGTCCTTTTTCTATCCGCTTTAACCTTTTCAGTATTTACGTCGACAGGGCGCGCTTTTTGCGATCTTTGAACATATCTGGGAGACATTGCAAACTTTCTGCAGTTCTGTGGAAGAAAAATGGGAATAAGAGCGCAAGGAAAACATATGAGGGGTTAAAAAGTATAAAGTTCTTTGCTACTAAGAGAACAACTGAAGGAAGCTTTCAGATCCTTAAATCGTTCTGCGGTAAATCCTTTCTTAGCGTGAAGATAAGTGGGGTGGATAAAGTACAGCGCCAGAGTCTTTGTATTCTTTAATACTAATAACGAACAGATGTAACCAATAAAACTAAAAGCCTAATGCCAGAGAAAACATTTCAGTTCTTTTTTTTTAAATACATGATATGAAGTAAATCACTCTGAGACATGTGCTACTTCAAGTAAAGAATCTATTGCAAAATTCATTAACAAAAGAGTGTATAAGAAGACTTTTTCCATATAATTTAGATGTAGCCTTTCATTTGTTCACATCAAGAATTCATTTTTTCTTAATGCTCAATAAAATATTGAAAACTAATTTTGATCTATTATCATTTTTTACTTTCTCTACACGTACTATGTACATAGTGTATAGAGAAGGTATTGTATTTTACCAAAAAATTCGATACAGAGATTTCACCGGAAATGCACGTTTTGGGTCCCCCTGAATCCAAAAATAAAGCATTTTCAGAAAAAGGCCCGTGTGTGTGCGTGTTTGTGCACAGCATAACTCAAAAACGAATAGACAACTAAATACCAAACTTGGTATTTAAGTTTGGCATATTCTAAGGATGCGACACGAAGATTTTCAAGAAAATTCCCCGCCACCAACTACCCTTTACATGGAACTTTTTTCGAAAATTTCGATTTTCTTAAAAATGGCTAACGATTTTGATTAAAATATCAAATACCTATTAAAGATATTTACCTGACAGATAAAATGTATCTATATCTTGAATTTTCTGGGAATAGCCTCTGAAGACTACTTTATTCTGGATGAATTTTACATTAACTGCTAAACTGTAAGAAAGGGACAAAAACTTACCACACAAAAAATGTAGGGCACATTTAAAACACACAATTTATGTTATATAATTTTTTTTCGAGGAGTTGATCGTTTTTTAGATATTCCTTGTTTTTGGTTTCAGCTTTGAAAAACTTGTAATTTTCTCATACAAGAATTTGTCAATACAAACAAAGGAACTTCAGTCACCTAGTAACCAGCTTTTGACTATCACTTTAACCTATGGTGCTCCCTTATTTCGCTTCTTCTTACAAGGAAGCAAGTAATAAGACTATTTCTGCTAATTTTTTCTCGATTAGCATGAAGTAAATAAAAAAAATAAGCTTATTAACAATAATTTGTTACACAGAAATAGAGAAAGTCTTGTGAATGGAACACATAAGATTTTTTCTTAATTTTCAATAAAATATTGAAAAGAAATTTTGATTTATTATTATATTTTTCATTACTTGAAAAAACTGTAAAAAAAAACTAATTCTAAATTGCTTTTAAGTATTTGATTGAACATTAACAAAATGAATTCTCGATATGAAAAAATGAAAGGCTACTTATAAATGATGCGACCAAAGCCTTCTTATATATTTTTATTAATGAATTTTGCAATTGAACTAGCACATGTCTTGACTGTTACGTCATTTCCTAATTGTACTGTAAGTATTAATGACCTTTCAAACTCTTACTGTAAGCACTTACAGTGCTTGTGGTATGGCAATTAATACATGAATTGTAAATGTAGCTTACATTACCAAATGTGTGTTTAGTAAAATAAACTTACCAATCTAGTTTTTCAAAAAACTTTTGTCTTAATTTTTGGTGAAATTTTATAGTTGCGTCACCTTAATTAGCATGAAGTAGGTAGAAGAATAAACTTTTGTAAGAATGGTTTAATCAGACTGTATTCACCATTAATTCAGGACCATATTTATTTTAAATAATAGATGCATTTGATGAACGTGACTTTGTGAATAACATAAAGTGAGGAAAGTTAATGCAGAGGTATATTCTTCTCTCGCACATGTGAATTATTTTACTGGAATAGGAACGTGCGTAATGCTGATATTCAGCAGTCAGTTCCTTTCTTTTCCATTTGTTCTTTCCTGATGATGAATAGCAAGCGCTCAAGGGGAGTCCCCAAGGTTGGCTAAAGAAGAACCATTATTCAGGGCTACCACATTGCGGTTGACATCAACACACTAAAGCGGATGTACCATGCAAAAAATAATATTCCACAACCTAAAGGGCACATCCGTCATTGCAGGGCGATCATACCAAGTTTACTGCTAACATATACTGTGTTTTAAACGTATAGACTCTTCCAAAATTCACTTTAAACCAATAATTATTTATTGCACAAAATTCAACAACTCTTAATCTACTTTTCCACATAACTGCCGAAATTTTGCAGGCATTTGTCATAGCGTGGCACAATTTTTTGTATACCTTCTTCATAGAAGTTTGCCGCCTGTGACTTCAAAACGTTGGAAACATTTTCTTTCAGCTCTTCGTCATTGTTGAAGTGTTGACCGCCAAGGAAAGACTTGAGATGTAAAAACAGATGAAAGTCACTAGGAGCGAGGTCAGGGCTGTGCGGATGATGGTCAAACACGTCCCAGCCAAATCCCTACAGGAGGTTTTTCGTCACATTTGCAGTGTGTGGTCGTGCGTTGTTGTGAAGAAAAGCAACATCTTTTGACAGCAACCCTCGGCGCTTATTCTGTATTGCGCGGCACAATTTCCTAAGCCGATACATTTCAATTGGTTTCACTTTCCTAGCATTCAGAAAACGAATCATAGATCTGATTTCACAAGCGGCGGGATTTTCAATCAACACCGACATTGAAAACAAGCACAACAAAGCGTTTGAGGCTGACAGCGATCTCAAAATGGCCCACGTTTCTTCTCCTTGATACAGAGCGTCTAGCGCGCTTGTGCGGAACTGCGATCGCAGCACTGCAGCGGAAATAAATTGAAACGGAACTTACTTTCTGGACGTACCTAGTATTAAAGACATTTACCTGACAAAATCCATACCTTAAATTTTCTGGGAATAGTCTCTGAAGATTTGTTTATTCTGGATGAGTTTTACGGAATTTTGAAAAACTGCTAAACCGTAAGAGATAGACAAAAAATTACTAAACAAAAAATGTAGAGCACCTTAAAACACGCAATTTATGTTGTATACATTTTTTTCGTGGAGTTCACCTTTTTTGAGACATTCCATGTTTTTGGTTTCTCTATGAAAAACATACTTTTCTCATACAGGAATTTGTCAACTGCTGTCCAAACAAACAAAGGAACATCAGACACATAGCAACCAGATAGCAACTTTAACCTATGATACTCTCTTATTTCACTTCTACTTACAAGGAAACAAGTAATAAGACTATTTCTGCTATTTTTTTCTCATTAATGAAGTAAATAGAAGTATAAGCTTTTTAAAACTAATTTGTTGCAGAGATGTAGAGAAAGTCATGTGAATGGTACACATAAGGCTTTTATTTTCTCTACACGTACTATATACAGTGAATAGAAAAGGTATTCGATACCGAGATTTCATCGGAAATACTCCTTTTGGGGATCCCTGAATCACAAAAAGCATTTTTAGAAACCGATCCGCGTGTGCGTGCGTCTCTGGACAGCATAGCTAAAAATGAAAACACCGTTAAATTCTAAACTTGGGATATAAGCTTGGTATCTTCCAAGGATGCGACACGAAGATTTTCAAAAAAGTCCCTCCACCCCAACTACCCTTTACCTGGAAAAAGTTTCGAAAATTTTGATTTTGATGGCTCTAATGATTTTGATTAAAATACTGTAGACTACTTTATTCTGGACGCATTTTACGGAATTTTGCATAACTGCTAAACCGTAAGAGATAGACAAAAACTTACTACACAAAAAATGTGAATCACGATAAAACACAGAATTTATGTCACCTACATTCTTTTCGTGGAGTTAATCGTTTTTTGTTTCAGCTTTAAAAAACTTTGTCATTCAGGAATTTGTCAACAAACAAAGGAACATCAGTCACATAGCCACCAGCTTTTGACTGTCACTTTAACCTACGGTTCTCCCTTATTTCGCTTGTACTTACAAGGAAGCAAGTAATAGGCCATTTTTGTTAATTTTTCTAAAACAATTTAACAAGAATTTGTTGCAGAGATGTAGTCATGTAAATGGATTTTTTATAATTTCACAAACTCTCAGGCGTTTTAAAGCAAGCAAACATTTCGCTTCAATCGTGCAATGAAATAGATTTTGGTTCTCTTTCCCGCCACATTCGGTCTCTGTTGATGTTCGCAGAGTTTACACAGCACTCACTGCATGGCATTTGGAGACTGTCTCCAATAGCTTACACATGTAAAGCACTTCCCTGGAGATTTCCCCTTATATATACATACCTTTTACTATCCGGATATTTCCTAATTACTTTCTGATAACATTGCTTCAACAGTCCAGAAATAAGTTGATTTTTCTCAGTTTTCTCATGATTTGTTTCCAAATCTAGATGAACAAATAATTGTATTTATTTAATTACAAGTATACATACATTGATACTCATCAATCATACAGTCCATAGATCGTACGTTGCTTTGTAATACATAAAGTAAACATTAAAACACAAATCTGATGTCTTCTATTCACCTGACTTTCTCTACAGCTTTGTAAAAAATTGGTGTTAATAAACTTATTCATATTTACTGTATGCTAATTGAGATAAACATTAGCAGAACGATCTTATTACTTAATTCCTTGTAAGTAAAAGGAAAATAAGCGAATACACTAGGCTAAACTGACTGTCAAATGTTTTAAAATTTGATTGCTATGGGTTTGAAATGATTTTTTTGCGTGGACAGGAGTTTGAGAAATGTTTACGTCGGGTGGTCTGAAAAGTTCTCAGCCTCACCCAGAGATCGCGGCACTACTTGCATGATTTTTTTACTTTACGTTGGTACACATGTTAGTAGACCCTATGTAAAATTACAAGTCATTCCAGGCAATAGTTGACTGTAGGCAGTTGTTTGAAGCAGTGGAAGTGCGCATTGCTTTGAAAATGGAGAAATTCGAGTATCGTGCTGTGACAAAATTCTTCGTAAAAGAAGGTTTAACACCTACAGAAATTCATTTGCGGATTCTGATTGTGTATGGTGACTCTTCACCTTCAGTTTCCACTGTGAAGAAATGGGCGGTCGATTTTAAACGTGGCCGTGAAAGCGTCCAAGGTGATACACGTGAAGGACGTCCAAAAATGTAACCAAACCGGAAATCATTGAAGAAGTGCATGGAATGATTTTGGCGCACAAAGGAGCGTGAAATTGCTAGTACTCTTGGAATTTCAAAGGAACGTATTGGTCACATCTTGCATCAGGAATTAAACATGAAAAAGCTTTGCGCTAGATGGGTGCCACGTATCCTCACTGTAGAACAAACGCATTCGCACCCAAAAAGTGACTTTTGCGCCGAAACGCCACAATGGATGAAACATGGATTCACCACCACACACCCGAATCCAAGCAACAGTCGAGTCAGTGGACAGAAGCTGGTTCTTCAGCTCCAAAGAAGGCGAGGATGGTGTCATTGGCGGGAAAGATCATAGCGTCAGTGTTTTGGGATGCCAAAGGAATTTTGTTGATCGACTATCACGAAAAAGGTAAAAAAAACCATTACTGGAGAATACTTCTAACCAAACTAAATGCAGCATTCGTGAAAACAGACCCGGGTTAAAAAAAGGAAAAAATTGTTCTCCATCAGGAAAAGCACTTACTCACAAAAGTGTTTGGGCAATGAGGAAATTGAGAGATCTGCACTATGAAGTGCTGAACATCCACACTGTCCCCAGATTTGGTTCCCTGGGCTTCCATCTGTTTCCAAAACTGAAGAAATGCCTCTCTTTTCGTCAATGATGAAGAAATTACGGCTGTAAATGGGTACTTTGCATCACTTCCAGAGGATCACTACAGAGAGGAGATTATGTTGAAAAATAAAACTACTTTAAAAGCATGAATTGTCGTTTTTACTATCAGGCCGAGAACTTTTCAGACCACCCTTGTATGTATTTTCAAACAAACTAATAACAAGGAATATCTTCAAAAAGGTAATCGCCACGAAAAAAAGTATATGGCATAGGACTTCAGAAACTATTCTCAGAAAATTAAAAGAAATACGTTTTATTTGCGATGATTTTGTAGAAAGTCTTCGTGTCGCATCCTTAGAAGATACGAAACCTAAATACCAGGTTTGCTTCTTAATGAACTTTTCGTTTTTGAGCTATGCTGCCCAACCCACACACAGACATATTTCTAAAACATATTGCTTTTGGATTCAGGGAGTCTACACACATGTATTTTCCGTGAAAACTCGGTATCGAATTTTTGGGTGCATTACAACACCTTCTCTATACACTATGTATATAGTACGTGTAGAGGAATGTAGATCTCATTAAAACATACAATATATGTTATATACTTTTATAAATAGAGTTAACCGTTTTCGAGATATTACAGGTTATTGGTTTCAATTTTAAGCGACTTAAACTTTTCTCCAACGGGAGACATCTTTCTTACCGCTTGTCGTTTGTTCACTCTTGGCAAAGAGAATTGGAATTTCAATTGTTTCACGTAGCGACTAGCTTTTAAAGGACTAGACTATCGCTTTAGCCTGTGCATTTCCTTATTTCCCTTCTACTTACAAGGAAACAAGTAATAAGACTAATTCTGCTCACAGAATGAATATAAAATTGGTTTAACGAAAAGCTAGAAGACAGCATGTGAATGGAGCACATTAAATTTTTCCTTTCTACTTGCAAGGAACTAAGTAATAAGGACACATTCTGCTAATTTTATCTCGATTATCAAGTAGTAGATAAATGAATAAAGTTTTTTACAATAATTTGGTACAAAGATGTAGAGAAAGCCATGTAAAAGGAACACATCAGATATTTATTAAATGCACTACAGTTTTATTGTAAAAATATTAACATGTTTCAATGTATAACACCTAGAGTAGCCTACTTTTACTGTTGTAGCTTAGAATAATACGAAATTAGAAAAGAAATCCACTAAAAGAAATGAGACAAGAACTTATAACATTTTGGTCTTTTGTGGTGGAGTACCACACTTCATTTGCTTACAACTGAAGTTGAAGAGGAATTAAAGGATGGGGAGGGCCCAAGTAAAACAACCAGTGTAATAGCATGGTTTTGCCTCGCAGCAAGGATTTTGCTCTTTATTATTAAAACACCACAGTTTTATTGCAAAAATATTAACATTTTAGTAGAAATACCATTTGTATGATAGTGTGATACGATATTTGAAAAGAAATACATTAAAAGTACAGCAAACATCGTCAATGGTGAAGTCGGCGAGCTAATCGAGAATCTTTTTAGTATTGGTGGCTGTAATAGATAGTATTACGTCTCAGGGTCCTGACCACGAGGGATAAAATAAGAAACTGGTAAGATGTTCTTGTATATTCCTCAATATCACTGGATACAATAATTATTAACACTGTAGGATGGCACAGATAAATTAAGATTGCATTCCACAGCACGTGTTCCCGCCAAATGTATAGGACGCTACCCTTTTGTCGAGCAATGAAGATCACACGAAGACCGACCAATAAGGAATGACACAGGTTGAGCGTCTGTTCAGCTCTTATATAGGCTCAAAGATTATTCTACATGTTTCTCCTTGTTAAACATTCTTTAAGGAGGTATATAATACAGACTTCCTTTTATTTATAAATAAATTACTTTTGGTACATATAATATTTATTTCATAAACTATTTGCGCTCAGAGAATATTTAAATATGGATATACAACGCTTGGGGATGCGGTACACTAGAAAGAACAACTTCCTTTTTCATGCACGTAGTAATGCAATTATCATTGTTGGATTTTTACTTTCTCTATACGTACTATGTAATGCACCCAAAAATTATATACTGAGATTTCACCGGAAATATATATTTTGGGTCCCGCAGAATCCAAAAACAAAAAAACAGTTTTAGAAAAATGTACACGTAAGTGTCTGTGTGTCTATGAGTCTGTCTGTGTGTCTCTGGGCAGCAGAGCTCAAAAACAAAAAGACCGTTTCAAACCAAATTTGGTATTTAAGTTTGGTAGTTTCCAAGATTGCGATACGGAGATTTTCAAGAAACTCCCACCACACCCAACTACCCTTAACATGGAAAAAATTTCGAAAATTTTGTTTTCTAAAAAATGACTAACGATTTTGATTAAAATATCGTATATTAAAGACCTGACAAATAATTTGTATATCTTGAATTTTCTGGGAATAGGCTCTGAAGACTACTTGATTCTGGATGAATTTTGCGGAATTTTGTGTAACTGGTAGACCGTAAGAGCTGGACAAAAACGTACCAACAAGAAATGTAGAGCACATTAAAATACACAATCTATGTTATATACATTTTTTTCCTGGAGTTGATCGTTTTTTAAATATTCCTTGTTTTTTGGTTTCATATTTGAAAAAACTTGTACTTTTCTCATACAGGAATTTGTCAACTCGTGTCCATACAAACAAAGGAACTTCTGTCACATAGCAACCAGCTTTTGACTGTCACTTTAACCAATAGTACTCCCTTATTTCCGTTCTACTAACAAGGAAGCAAGTAATAAGACCATTTCTGCTATTTTTTACTCGATTAACATGAAGAAAATAGAAGCATAAACTTTTTAACAATAATTTGTTACACAGATGTAGAGAAGGTTAAGTGAATGGATCACATCAGATTTTTACAAAACAAAAACAGCTAGAAATACCTAATTTTGCTGTTATATAATACTGTAATAAGAATGGAATCTCACTAAAAGAAAAATGAAAGAAACGTATAACATTTTAGCTTTTAGTGGTGGAGTACAATACTTTCTTTGCTCATAGTACTGAAGTTGAAGAGAAATGAAAGGATGGGGAGGGCCCAAGTAAAATAACCGGTGTGATGATGTGCTTTCTTTTTTAAGTATAACAACAGGTTTATTACAAAAATATTAGCGTTTTTACAATACAAAACACCTAGAAATACCCAATTTTATTGTTACATGTTAGTGTAATACGAAATAAGAAAAGAAGCTCACTATAAGAAGTGTAAAAGGAACTTTAGTGGTGGAGTACAATATTTTCTTTGCTTACAATAGTGAAGATGAAGAGAAGTTCATGGAGTACATTCGCCGAGTACATTTCGATGCCAACATCTGCATTTCATGACATGTATTTCATGCTCTGAGAGAAATCATTAGAGTAATGGTGATTGCTGAGGGAACATGACTTTGTGTCGCACTCAAATGTTCCAGAGTATTCAATTATATTAATGTACTCTATTCCATGTACGCAAGAGTTTCTGTTAAGCGCTTTAAAGGAACCTTTTTTGTGAAATATCAAAAAGCCCACAATATATGAACTCAAAACGATAGTTTTTGCCATGACGCTTGCGCCTTACATACCAAAATTATCACAAAAATTTACTGCATTCATTAATTTTGAAAAAAAAGATCTGATGTGTTACATTCACACAACTTTCTCTATATCTCTGTAACAAATTATTGATAATAAGCTTATTCTTTTATTTATTTCATTCTAATCGAGAAAAATTAGCAGAAATAGTCTTATTTCTTGCTTTATTGTAAGTAGAAGCGAAATAAGGGAGTACCATAAGTTAAAGTGAAAGCCAAAAGCTGGTTGCTATGTGACTGATGTTCCTTTGTACGTGCAGGAGTTGACAAATTCCTGTATGGGAAAAGTATAAGTTTCTCAAAGCTGAAACCAAGAACAAGGAATATCTCAAAAACGATCAACTCCACGAAAAAAATATATATAACATGAATTGTGTGTTTTAACGTGCTCTACGTTTTTTTGTGTGTTAAATTTTTATCGATCTCTTACGGTTTAGTAGTTATGCAAAATTTATCCAGTATAAAGTAGTCTTCTGAGGCTAATCCCAGAAAGTTAAAGATATACATTTTATTTGCGAGGTAAATATGTTTATTACACGATATCTTAATCAAAATCGCTAGCCATTTTTTAGAAAATCAAAATTTTCGAAAAAAGTTCCATGTAAAGGGCAGTTTGGTGTGGGGGATTTTCTTGAAAATCTTCGTGTCGCATCCTTGGAATATAGCAAACCTAAATACCAAGTTTGGTTTTTAACGGACTTTTCGTTTCTGAGCTATGTTGCCCACAGACACACACACACACACACACACACACAAACATGGGCATTTTTCCAAAGATAATTTTTTTGGATTCAGGTGGTCTCAAAACATGTATTTCCGGTGAAATCTCCATATCGAATTTTTGGGTGCATTACAATACCTTCTCTATACTCTATGTACATAGCAGGTATAGAGAAAGTAAAAATTTGACTGCTCCATTCACATGATTTTCTCTTCATTTATGTAACAAATTATTGTTAAAAAGCTTAAACTATCTACACCATTAAAGTTCGAAGGCTTTCACGGCCGGTGTTAGAATCACTTATAGAAAACAAAACCGGGCTTGTAGGCCGTGGTCCACTGGGCTTCCCCATGGGGAACGAAGGGAGAAGCCCAGTGGACCACGGCCTACAAGCCCGGTTTTGTTATCTACACCATGTTTATCGAGATAAACATTAGCATATTTTGTGCTTATTACTTGGTTCCTTATAAGTAGAAGGGACAAAATTTAATGCATTCCATTCACATTATGTCCTCTAGCAGTTCAGTAAACAAAGGGTTTATCTCAAAAACGATCAACTACACGAAACAAATACAGATAACATAAATTTATTTTATAAAGTGCTCTACATTTTTATGTGGTAAGTTTTTGTCCATCTCTTACGGTTTAGCAGTTATGCAAAATTCCGTAAAATTCGTCCAGAATAAAGTAGCCTTTAGAGGCTATTCGCAGAAAAATCAAGATATACATTTTATTTGTCAGGCAAATATCTTTAATATACGATATTTTAATCAAAATCCTTAGAGCCATTTTAGAGAAAATCAAAATTTTCAAAAAACACAGACACACAAGGACCTCTTCCCAAAAATGTTTCTTTTGGATTCTGGAGGACCCAAAATGTGAATTTCCGGTGAAATCTCCGTATCGAATTTTTGGGTGGAATGCAATACCTTCTCTATACACTATATACATAGTACGTGTAGAGAAAGTAAAAAAAAAATAGGGACGAAAAGAAAGATACTGCCTGTTTGAGAAAAGTTTAAATGTCTTAAAACTGAAACCAATAATTCAGAATATCTCGAAAACGGTTAGATTTTTTACATTCTCTAGCCCTATATGTACAATTGTATTGTACATAGAGAAGTATTGTATTCCACCCAAAAATTCGAAACCGAGATTTCGCCGGAAATACATGTTTTAGGACCCCCTGTATCCATAAAAAGCATTTTCAGAAAAAAGTCCGTGTGTGTGTGTGTCCGTGTGTCTGTGAACACGATAACTCGAAAACGAATAGTAGCTAAAATACTAAACTTGGTATTTAAGTTTAGTATCTTCCAGGGATGCGACACGAAGATTTTGTGAAAAATCCCCCACCCCAAACTACCCTTTAGATGGAACTTTTTTCGAAAATTTTGATTTTCTTAAAAATGGCTCTAATGATTTTGATTAAAATATCGTATATTAAAGATATTTACCTGAAAAATAATATGTATATCTTCAATTTTCTGGGACTAGCTTCTAAAGACCTGTTTATTGTGGATGAGTTTTACTTAATTTGGCATAACTAGTAAACAGTAAGAGATAGACAAAAACTTACTATACAACAAATGTAAGGCTTGTTAAAGTAAACAAGTTATGTCATATACAGTTTTCTCGTGGAGCTTACCGTTTTCGAGGTATTCATTGTTGTTAGTTTCAGTTGTGAAGTACTTATACTTTTCTCAGACGGGAGTGCCGTTTTTCTTTTGTTCTACTCCTGGCCAAGAAAAGAAGCGATTTGTAATGACAATCGCATAACGACAGCTTTTAAAACATTTGACTATCGGTTTAGCCTAGTGTATTCCCTTATTTTCTTCCTACTTATAAGGAACTAAATAATAAGAACATTGTACTGATGATTAACAAGATGCAGAAAGAAGAATAATCTTATGTAAGAAGTTTGTAGAACAGCTTGAGAAAGTCGTGTGAGTGTAACACATCAGATTTTGTTTATACAGATGGTGTTAAAGGATGTATTTCCGGTGAAATCTCGGTATCAGATTTTTAGGTGGAATACATTAGATTCTGTATTCACCATGTACATTGTACATATATGCTAGAGAAAGTATCAATACACTAAAAAGGAAACCCAACTTCTGCTTCGTGACACATGTTTCATACAAGGTAATTTATATCCATGGGCTTTTCGATTTAGTAGCTGAACATCGAAAATATGAGCTCGAAAACTGATAGATTATTAAGCATTTTATCGGTGCTATATAAATCAAAGGTCAATAAATAAGTTGACCGTTTTTGTGAAATTTGCGCCACTGCGTGACGTTGCTGGCTCTTAACAATTTAAATGATAAATGCCATGCAATGTCATCTAATTTGTCACGATTCTCTGCATATCGATACGCTTGTAAAATATTTTCCATTTATTTTGTTAAAATCATGTTTTTCTTCTAATTAAATCCGCTGCATATGCTTTTGCAATCCAATTGGGAATCATTCATTAATGATGCAACTGGAGTGTGTTTTCAACAGTTTTGCTATTATTATAATTAATACCGAGTTAAAGGATGGGCTAGTGACTATTAAATATGAAAAACTGGAACGCGAATCCGGTAGCAAGTTCGGATCAATTAGTGCGTCCGTTGGAAGAATGTCTTCAGAATCTGGAGACCTGCAGCCGACTTTTGTTTTACTCTTTCTACACGTGCTATGTATATAGTGTATAGAGATTGTATTGCATTCCACCCAAAAATTCGATATCGAGATTTCACCGGAAGTACCCAATGCGTGCGTGTGTGTTTGTCTGTTGACTGTATAGCTCAAAAACGAAGAGACCCTTGAATACCAAACTTGGTATTTAAGTTAGTTTCCTCCAAGGATGCGACAGGAAGATTTTCAAGAAAATCCCCCCCAACTACCCTTTACATGCAAGTTTTTTCGAAAATTCTGATTTTCTCAAAAATGGCTCTAACAATTTTGATTAAAATATTGTATACTAAAGATATTTACTTGAAAAATAAAATGTATATAATGCATTTTCGGAACTGCCTTCGAAGATTACTTTATTCTGGATGAATTTTGCGGAATTTTACATAACTGCTAAACCGCAAGAGACAGACAAAAACTTACCACACAACAAATGTAAAGCACATTAAAACACACAATTTATGCTATATGTATTTTTTCGTGGAGTTGATCGTTTTTTTTAGTTATTCCTTTTTTTTTGGTTTCATCCTTGAAAAACATTTCTCATACAGGAATTTGTCAACTGCTGTTCATACAAACAAAGGAACTTCAGTCACATAGCAACCAGCTTTTGACTAACACTTTAACCTATGGTACTCCTTTAATTCGCTTCTACTTACAAGGAAGCAAGTAATAAGACTATTTCTGCTAATTTTTTCTCGTTAGCATGAAGTAAAAAAGAGGCATAAGCTTTTTAACAATAATTTGTTGCAGAGATGTAGAGAAAGTCATGTGATTGGAAGGCATCAGATTTTTGTTTTAGTGCTTACACTTTTTAGATTCTCTACCACCGACATTATAGGTAGAGAAGCTATGGCATCCACCTAAAAACCCTGAATAAAAATATCTGAATTGTTCCTTTCTAATGCTTTTCTCTATATCGCTGTAACAAATTATTAAAATCATATTGTTCTCGCTACCTTATATACTCGAGATAAACATTAACAGAAATGTTATTCATTACTTGCTTTCTTGTAAGTAGTAGAAAAATAAGGGATTACACCAGGCCAATACAAATGTCAAATTTTTTAAAAGCTGGTTGCCATGTGGTTGAAATCAGTTTCTATGCACACGTTCTACAGCAGTCAGGCGGTCTCCTAAAATGTCACGCATACCACTGGGCAAATTCAACAACAGTCGCGTGGCCGCTAAAAAATGGCACTGGATTAAAATGTGTCTCGCTGTCAAGGTTGCGCCGCACCGACAAACTGCAGTTTCCTCTCCTCGCAGTAAAAGACAGTTGCTAAAATAACAGTGTTCGATACCCAGGCGACATAAAATGACCTCTTCTCGGCGGGAGGCACGACAAGAGGTTTTCCAGGATTCGGGGAGCGCTTTAATTACCTGCAATTTGTTTCCTGTAGTTCTGGACCATACAGTCGCCCAAGAGAAAGTATGATCCCTCGCAACACCGCCCTAAGATCACTAGTGAGAACGGAAGAAGAAAATATCCTGGAAGATGTAATTGATCTCTTGCCAGCAGAATCAGCTTTCTCGTTTCCCACCACTCCCGTGTGACCAGGCACCCACTACACTTAGACATGCTGACGAAAGCGAGTGGAGGCAATCTTGGATCCGCTGTATGATTGGGTGGTAAGTATACAGCGGACGAAGACTTTGGAGAGCACTCAGAGAATCTGAACATATTGCAGTGAGTGGTAGCGCATGACACCGCACATAAATGGTACGTGTAGAGAAATTAATGTTTGTTTTGTTGGATACATGGGACTCTAAATGGTGTATTAACGGTAAAATCTCGGTATCGGCGTTTTGGTTGCAGTGCAATACCTTTTCTACCCAATACTGAGCAGAGAAAGTAAAAATTGTCAGTACATCACACTATTTGTGCAAATGTTAGAGCATGTTAACGTCGGGGCAAATAAGGGGAGATGAAACCACAGACCAATACACAGGAAACGACGGAGCTAAGCGCCGAGACGCACGGAAGTCCCTAACAGTTTAAATAGATGGTACGGAGGTATACAGGCGCCGGGAGACCGGAAGGAGGCCTCTAAAACGACACCTAGCCTCAACCACTACAACCAAGAGAAAGAGAGTTACACACGAGCAAACAGCCGTACCTCAAGATGTTCTGAAAGATTAAGAAGGGAAATGAAATGAAGGAATGAAATGGTAGATATACAGCAACCAGCCTGCGCCTAAGCGGCCCCAGGAAAAACAAGGGCCAGAGTGGGCGGTCAACGGGGATCGAACCTGAAACTCCCGAATGCCAGTCACAGACAAAACGACTTAGCTACCTGACACGATTGAATTTTTAATTTCTCTACTCGTACTATGTGCATAGTGTATAGAGAAGATATTGCACTCCACCCAAACTCAGTACACAGATTTCACCGGAAATATATGTTTTAGGGCCCCTTACATCCAAAAAAGGCATTTTCACAAAAAGGTCCGTGTATGTGTGTCCGTGTGTCTGAGCACGATAACTCAAAAATCCAAAGTCGGTAAATTACCAAACTTGGTATTTTGATTTTCGCAAAAAATGGCTCTAACGACTTCGATTAAAATGTCATATATTAAAGATATTTACCTGACAAACAAAATGTATATCTTGAATTTTCTGGGAATAGCCTCTGGTGATTACTTTATTCTGGACGAATTTTACGGAATTTTGCATAACTGCTAAACCGTAAGACTTAGATAAAAACTGACTATAAAAAATGTAGAGCACGTTAAAACACCTATTTATGTCATATATACATATATTTCGTGGAGTTGATCGTTTTTGAGATATTCAGTGTTTTTGGTTTCAGCTATGAAAAACTTACTTTCTCTTAAGTCCTGTCCATATAACAAAGTAACTTCTTCACGTAGCAACCAGCTTTTGACTATCACTTTAACCCATTGTACTGTCTAATTTCGCTTCTACTTACAAAGAAACAAGTAATAAGACTATTTCTGCTAATTTGTTCTCGAATAGCAGGAAGTAAATAGAGGCCTAAGCTTTTTAACAATAATTTGTTGCAGAGATGTAGAGAAAGTCATGTGAATGGTACACATCAGATGTTTGGGTATGTCACTAATTTATGAGATTCGTTTCCATGTTATTGTTCGCAGAAAATGATGCAACGTTGATTTGAAATATACATAATATGTGCTTCTACTATTTGTTTTCCGTGACTTGACTATTTCTGGCGTCTCTTGAGAGAACCTGCGCCAGTGTTCTTTTTGTGCTCTCTCCCGTAACATGCATCTTGCAATTTCTGGCAGCAAAGTGACATGACATAGTGGCAGTACGGGCTATGAGTGGCGTTTGTCATTTTCGACTCCGCACGCGAATGTCACCATATATCCCTCTCTTTCCTACAACAAAGAGTTTTCGGGTATCGATATTTGTCAACCTTCAAACAGAGGATGAAACATGTAAAAAAAAATCTGATGTGATCCATTCACATAACTTTCTCTACATCTCTGCTACAAATTATTTTTAAAAAGATTAAGCTTCTATTTACTTTATGCTAATCACGAAAAACTTAGCAGAAATAGTCTTATTACTTGCTTCCTTGTAAGTAGAAGTGAAATAAGGGAGTACCATATGTTAAAGTGATAGTCAAAAGATGGTTTTTATGCGACTGAAGTTCCTTTGTTTGTGTGGACAGGAGTTGACAAATTCCTGTATGAGAAAAGTATAAGTTTTTCAAAGCGGAAACTAAGAACAATGAATATCTTAAAAACGATCAACTCCACGAAAAAAATGCATATAAAGTATATTGTGAGTTTTAATGTGCTCTACATTTTCTGTATGGTAAGTTTTGATCCATATCTTAGGGTTTAGCAGCTATGCAAAATTCATCCAGAATAAAGAGGTCTTCAGAAGTCATTCCCAGAAAATTCAAGATATACTTGTTATTCGGGGTGCAAATAACTTTAATATACGTGATTTTAATCAGTGATTAGAGCAATTTTTTAAGAAAATCCAAATTTTTTAAAAACTTCCATGTAAAGAATAGTTTGTTGTGAGGGGATTTTCTTGAAAATCTTCGTATCGCATCCTTCGAAGATACTATACCTATATACCAAATTTGGTATTAAATGGTTTTTTCGTTTATAAGTTATGTTGTCCACAGACACACACACACACACACACACACACACACACACACACACACAAGGACCTTTCTTTAAAAATGCTTTTTTTTGGATTCAGGTGATCCTAAAACTCGTATTTCCGGCGAAATCTCGGTATCGAATTTTTGGGTGGAATACAATACTTTCTCTATACACTATGTGCATAGTACGTGTAGAGAAAATAATAAAAAATTAAAAAAGCTTGTGTGTTCCATTCACATGACCTCCTCTACCTGCTCTAAAACTTCTTAAAATATCATTTTATTGAACTTGGCCTCCTCACTGTTCCTTATAAGTATATATATATAATTTTTAAATTGTTTACTATATTTTAAGAAGAATATACATGATTATGGTTCTTGTGAAGCTATAAATATTTATCTCACAAGAAGTAGCAGTAATATCTATTTTAGGACATGCAAATATAGTAAAATATAAAATAGTTTTGAAATAGTATCCATTAATTTATTCAATATTTTACCTGACAAAATTAAGAAATTTACATTCAACAAATTTAAAAGAGAGATTCTAATTATTTTGAAGAAAAATCCTCTCTATAAGGTCCAGGAGTTTTATAATATTGAATTTTTTGTAAATTTTAATTTACGTTGATATATGGGCAAAAAAAACCTTGGCAAAAAGTCCTATATATCTATTTATCACACTATCACTATCCTTCACTGTTACCATCTACCTATCCATCTTACAAAATATTGCTAATTGGGAAACATCAGCAGAAATGGTCTTATTACTTGTTTTCTTATCAGTAGAAGCAATATAAGAGAATACACAAGACTAAAGCACAAAAAGGTTACCTTGATGTCAAATGTGCCTATGCTAAAGGATGGGGAGGGCCCAAGTAAACTAAACAGTGTGGTAGAATGATTAGATATTTACGAGGTTACATTTAACTATATTTTCATGTTTTTTTTTTCACTTTAATATTTATATAAATCTGATGTGTTACATTCACATGACTTTCTCTACATCTCCACAAGAAATCATTTTTAATAGGTTTATGCTTTTATTTACTTCATGCTAATCGAGAAAATATTTGAAGAAATAGTCTTATTACTTGCTTCCTAATAAGTAGAAGCGAAATAAGGGAGTACCATAGGTTAAAACGATAGTCAAAAGCTAGTTGCTATATGATTGAAGCTACTTTGTTTGCAAGGATAGGAGTTCACAAACTCCTGTATGAGAAAAGTAAATTTTTTTTAAAGCTGAACCCAAAAACAAGAAATATCTAAAAAAACATAATCTCCAGGAAACAATGTATATAAGCTAAATTGTGTGTTTTAACGTGCTCTACAGTTTTTGTGTGGTAGCTTTTTCTCCATCTCCTATGGTTTAGCAGTTATGCAACATTCCGTAAAATTCATCCAGAATAAAGAGGTCTTCAGACGCTATTCCCAGAAAACTCAAGATATACATTTTATTTGTCAGGTAAATATCTTTAATATATGATATTTTAATCAAAATTGTTAGTCATTTTTGAGATAATAAGAATTTTCGAAAAAGTTCATGTAAAGGGCAGTTTGGGGAGGGGGCACTTTTTTCAAAATCTTCTTGTTACATTCCTGGAAGATACTAAACTTAATTACCAAGTTTGGTATTTTGCCGACTTTTCGTTTTTGAGTTATCGTGTTCACAGGCACACGGACGTTTTTGTGAAAATGCCTTTTTTTTTTTTTTCAATACAGGAGGCCCTAAAACATATGTTTCCAGTGAAATCTCGGCATTGAATTTTTGGGTGGAGTGCAATACCTTCTCTATACACTATATATAGTAGGTGTAGAGAAAGTAAAAAAGCACTACTTTTTTTTTAAAAAAACATTAATATTTTTGCAACACACAACAGCTATAAATAACCTAATTTTATTGTTTAATGTTACTTCAATACGAAATTACAATGCAATGTAGGATTAAGTATGAAAGTAATTATATCAGGCAGATGGTAAAGGATGGGAAGAGCCCAAGTAAAATAATTGGTATGATGGCACACTTGGATTCTGACGGGTTTACGTTTTCCCTTATTCTTTATATAATGTGTTTTTATATCACAGTTATATTGCAAAAATAATTGCATTTTTACAATATAAGCATTCATAAATAATCCAATTTTATTGTTAAGGGTTAGTGTAATACGCAATTAGAAAAGAAGCCCACTAAAAATACTAAAAACTTTGTTTCATCGTCTTTGTTACTAAGTAACAAGATTTCAAAGTTCATATTTCTGACGGTTTCAATGAACTCTAAATGCAAAATAAAGAAGACATGCATGTCGTGTTGTTTTCCAACCAGAAGCCTTTTTCCCCAGCTTTATGTCATTTTAACGAGACTAAACTTCAACAACAAAAGAAACAAACTAAAGTTTTACAAAACAAACTGCATAAGCACACAAAAAGCTCACTCTGCTGTGATGGGCAGATTACTTGAATAGCCGAGATCGTTAGTGCATTACGAGGTGACTGTCCATCCATTAAAATCCGAACGTCGAGAGTCCCAGCGACTGCAGCCAAATACACCTATGATAAAGGATGTGGAGGGCCCAAGTGAAAAAATCGATGTTATGACATGTTACATTTGACTGTAGGTGCATGAATTTTGCACTGTATTATTTAAAAAAACGCTACAGCCTTATTCCAGAAATATTTACATTTTTACAATATAAATATTTATAAATATGCTAATTGTATTGTTGAAGGTAAGTGTAACAGGAACCTATAAAAGAAAGGATATTAAAACTTTTGATTCACATTCGCCTTTGTAGGGTTTAAGGGAGTGAAAACGTGGGTTTCTTTATTTTGACAAGAGAAGTACGGAAGAGATACGACAATGAGAGCCTATGATTGTCGGATGACTTGAACAGCCTGATCCTTAGTGCTATACGAAGTGACTGGTCATCCAGTCAAAGCCAAATGTCACTATTTCGAGTTCTACGGACTACAGTCAAAGAATGTGAAAGGATGGGGATGGCCCAAGTGAAATAAACGGCGTGATGGCACATTTTGATGCTGACGGAGCTGCATGGAGCTTCATGGATTTTGCATTTTATTATTTATAAAAATGCTACAGTTTTATTATAACACAATAATGTTTTTACAATATTAAACTATAAATAGCTTAATTTTATTTTTGAAGGTTAATTTAATAAGAAATTAGAAAAGAAGCTCGCTCAACATACAAAAAACATTTGATTAATAGTCTTTGATGACAAACGTCAGATTTCAAAGTGTATGTCTGTGACACTTTCAATGAATCCTGAATGCAAAATAAAGAACAAATGAATGTCGCGTAGTTTTTCCAACGTGAAACCCTTTTTCTAGCTGCCTGTCGTTTTAATCAGACTAAATCTCCACAACAAAAGAAGGAGAACAAGAAACAATTTAAATGTTTACGAAACAGACTGCATAAGCACAAAAAAAAAGGTCACCCTGTTGTTTTTCTTTCCGGCCTCTCTTTAGTCTTGTTATATTTGTAAGGGATTGTTGGTTTGCGGTTCGAAAACTCTGTTTAATGGAGTGGAAACGCGTTTTTTATTTTAGCAAGCGAAGAACGGAAGAGAATCTACAGATGGGAGGCTGTGATGGGCAGATGTCTAGAATAGCCGTGATCGTTCGTGCGATACAAAGTGACTGGCCAGCCATTCAAAACCGAATGTCACTATTTCGAGTTCTAGGAACTACAGACAACACTGCTTATGGTGAAGGATGGGGAGGGCCCAAGTAAAATGATCGGTGTGAACGTACATTTGGATGCTGACGAAGTTACATTTTACTGTAGTTGCGTGGATTTTGAACTTTTATTATTTATTTAAAAAACACTACTATTTTATTAAAAAATATTTACATTTTTACTATAGAGCAGCTTTAAAAAGGTTAATTTTATTTTTGAATGTTAGAGTAATACGAAATTAGAAAGGAGGCTGCCTTAAAATACTAAAACCATTGATTAACGTCTTTATTGACAAATGATAGATTTCAAACTGTATGTTAGTGACACTTTTAATGAATCCTAAATGCAAAATAAAGAAGAAATAAATTTGTTGTTTTTACAAACTAAACCCTTTTCCTAGCTGTAGGTCATTTTAATCAGACTAAACCTCCTCAACAAAAGAGGGAGAACGAGAAACAAATTAAAGTTTTAAAAAACAAACTGCATAAGCACAAATTAAAAGGTCACCCTGTTGTTTTTCTTTCCGGTCTCTCTTTAGTCTTATTATATTTGTAAGGGATGCTTGATTTGCGGTTCCAAAACACGCTCTTTAATGGAGTGTAAATGCGGGTTTTTATGGTTTTTTTTTTTTTGTTTTTGTTGGTTTTTTTTAGCAAGCAAAGGACGGAAGAGATGCGATAGATGGGAGGATGTGACGAACAGATGATTTGTAATAGCAGTAATCGTTAGTGTGATACAAAGCGGACTGGCCATCCATTCAAAGCCGAACGTCGCAAAGAATGGGGAGGGCTCAAGTAAAATAACCGGTGTGATAGAACGCTTAGATGCTGATGGAGTTATATTTGTAAAAATACGCTACAGATTTATTCAAAGAAATAGGAGCATTTTTACAATATAAAACAGTTATAAATAGCACAATATTATTCTTGAAGCTCAGCGTATAACGAAATTAGTAAACAAGCGCACTATAAATACGAAAACTTTGTCTTTATAGGGCTAAGTATGAAAGTAATTATTTCAGGCAAATTTCAAGGTACATGTTTTCACGCTTTCAATGAACCCTTAATGCAAAATTAAGAAGAAATGAATGTTGAAATGAAGGTCGGGAGTCAAGTCCCAACGCTTTAGTAAAGGATGGGGAGGGCCCAAGTAAAATAAACGGTGTGGTAGCACACTTGGATGCTGAAGGGGTTAAATATGACTGCAGATGATTAGATTTTGCACTTTATTACTTCTAAAAGAATGCTACAATTCTACTGTAAAACGTTAACATTTTTAGAATATAAAACAACTATAAATAGCTTAGTTTTATTATTGAAGGTGTCTAATAAGAAATTAGAATAGAAGCTCACTTAAAATACTAAAATATTAATTGTCTTTGTTGACAAATGACAGATTTCAAAGTGTATGTTTTTGACACTTTCAATGAACCCTGAATGCAAAACAAAGAAGAAATGAATGTCGTGTTGTTTTTCCAACCTGAAACCCTTTTTCCAGCTGTATGTCATTTTAATCGCACTAAACCTCCACAACAAAAGAATGAGAACGAGAAACAAATTAAAGTTTTACAAAACAAACTGCATAAGCACACAAAAAAAGGTCACCCTGTTGTTTTTCTTTCCGTTCTCTCTTTAGTCTTATTATATTTGTAAGGGGTGGTTGGTTTGCGGTTCGAAAACTCTCTGTTTAATGGAGTGGAAACGCGGGTTTTTTTATTTTAGCAAGCGAAGGACGGAAGAGATGCGACAGATGGGAAGCTGTGATGAACAGATGAAACGCCAGGGTACGTAGCATAAATACTGTGGGAAAGAAGAGAATAATCCGGAAGGGTAAAAATAAGGGGAACAAGCGCGTAAAAGAAATGGATGAACGAGAACACGAAGGAAAACAGTTTGAAAAGAGCAAAGAAAAGAGAGAAGGGAAAGGATTTTCGAAGAGGCTTAAATCCTCGAACAGAGAGGGCGCGGGTAAGCGGACTTGATGCTCACTTGGATTAAATATAGAACCTCCCTCGTCTCTTCATCCCGTTTTCCAAATCCACAGATTTATTCCGCGTAGCTTCAACTTATTCCAGCTGTGTGTATAGTCAGGAAAGAGGTCAGACTGCTCCAGTCAACCGTGTACCTTTTAGCCCATCATACTTTTTAATTCTGTGTCCAGCAAATTATAGACCTATCTTCCGATTATACTCCACTCAAGTACCAGCTTACCTTTTTATTACTCTCTCTAGTCCAGTCTGTACAATGCACATAGGGATAGAGAAGTATTATATTCCACCAAAAATACCATACCGAGATTTCACCGGAAATACATGTTTTAGGACCACCTGTATCCAAAATAAGCATTTTCAGAAAAAGATCCGCGCGTTCGTGTGCCTGTGAACACGATAACTCAAAAGCGAAAAGTCGGTAAAATACCAAACTTGGTGTTTAAGTTTAGTATCTTCCAGGAATGCGACTCGAGGATCTTGAGAAAAATCCCCCCACCCTAAACTACACTTTACATGGAACTTTTCTCGGAATTTTTTTTTCTAAAAAATGGCTCTAACGATTTTGATTAAAATATCGTATGTTAAAGATATCTACCTGACAAATAACATGTATATTTTAAATTTTCTCGGAATAGCTTCTGAAGAGTACTTTATTCTGGGTCAATTTTACGGAATTTTGCATAACTGCTAACCCGTAAGAGATGGACTAAAGCTTACCACACAATAAATGTAGTGCACCTTAAAACACACAATTTATGTTATATACATTTTTGTCATGGTATTGATTGTTTTTGAGATATTCCTTGTTTTTAGTTTCAGCTATAAAAACGTACACAATTCTCTTACAGGACTTTGTGAACTCGTGTCCATACAAACAAAGGAATTCAGTCGCAGAGCAACCAGCTTTTGACTATCACTTTAACCTCTGGTACCGCCTTATTTCCCTTCTACTAACAAGGTTGCAAGTAATAAGACTATTTCTGCTAATTTTTGCTCCATTAGATGAAGTAAATAGAATAATTTGTTTCAGTGATATAGAGAAAGTCATTTTAATGGAACATCAGATTTTTATTACCTCCTCTAGCCCAATATGTATAATGCACATAGGGATAGAGAAGTATTATATTACACCCAAAAATTCGATACCGAGATTTCACCGGAAATAAATGTTTTAGGACCCCCTGTATCCAAAATAAGCATTTTCAGAAAAAGATCCGTGTGTTCGTGTGCCTGTGAACACGATAACTCAAAAAGGAAAAGTCGGTAAAATAAACTTGGTATTTAAGATAAGTATCTTCTAAGAATGCGACACAAAGATTTTGAGAAAAATCCCCAACCAGAAACTACCCTTTACATGGAACTTTTTCGAAACCTTTGATTTTCTTAAAAATGGCTCTAACGATTCTGATTAAAAGATCATATATTAAAGATATTTACCTGGCAAAAAAATGTATATCTTGACTTTTCTGGGAATAGCTTCTAAAGATCTGTTTATTCTGGATGAATTTTGCTTATTTTGGCATAACTAGTAAACCGTAAGAGATAGACAAAAGCATACTATACAAAAACTGTAGGTCTTGTTAAAATACACAAGTTATGTCATATATATTTTTTTCATGGAGTTCATCGTTTTTGAGACATTCCTTGTTTTTGATTTCTGCTTTGAAAAACTTATACTTTTCTCATACAGGAATTTGTCAACTGCGTCCATACAAGCAAAGGAACTTCCGCTTGAAGTTAATAGAAGCATAAACTTTTTAACAATAATTTGTTGCAGAGATGTAGAGAAAGTCATGTAAATGGAACACAATTTTTTTATAAGTAACTTGAAGCGTTCCTATTGGCTATGAGGAAATGAAACATTTTGGAAATAACATCAACTTTCAAAGACTCCTGACGCTGGCATTTACGTCGTTTTGAACATTTAATACAACTTACGCCTTCGCAGAAAAGCTGTTATTCTATGCAGAATGATAAACCTGTGAACCGCTAGTCTCGTGTCTAATAAGGTATTTCATTACTACTGTACAGCGCAGTTTAATTGATTAAATGTGTTTTGTGCAGCTTTCCGTGCACATCTTCTGCCACCACGCCTGTTAATACTCTGTGTAAATAACGCATAAAGACGAGTAACAGGACATAACAACAAATAAAATCAAGTCATTATGAAATGCTTATGCCTTTACCAGCTGGCGTGTATAGATACCCCCGTATTTTTACTTTCTCTAGCCCCGTATGTACAATGTACATAGGAATAGAGAAGTATTGCACTCCACCCAAAAATTCGATGCCGAGATTTCACCGAAAATACATGTTTTAGAACCCCCTGTATCCAAAAAATCATTTTCAGAAAAAGGTCCGTGTGTCTGTGAACATGATAACTCAAAAACGAAAAGTAGCTAAAATACCAAACTTGGTATTTAAGTTTAGTATTTTCCAGGGATGCGACAGGAAGATTATGAGAAAAATTCCCCACCCCAAACTACCCATTACATGGAACTTTTTTCGAAAATTTTGATTTTCTTAAATATTGCTCTAACGATTTTGATTAAAATAACGTATATTAAAGATATTTACCTAACAAATAAAATGTATATTTTGAATTTTCTGGGAACACCTTCTGAAGACCTGTTTATTATGGATGAATTTTGCTTAATTTGTCATAACTAGTAAACTGTAAGAGTTAGACAAACACTTAATATACAAAAAATGTAGCTCTTGTTAAAATACACAAGTTATGTAATATACATTTTTCTCGTGAAGCTTACCGTTTTCGAGGTATTCATTGTTATTAGTTTCAGTTGTGAAGTACTTATACTTTTCTCAGATAGGAGTGTCCGTTTTTCTTTTGTTCTACTCCTGGCCAAGAAAAGAAGCGATTTGTAATGACAATCGCATAACGACAGCTTTTAAAACATTTGACTATTGGTTTAGCCTAGTGTATTCCCTTATTTTCTTCCTACTTATACGGAACTAAATAATGAGAACATTGTGCTAATGAGTACCACGATTAGCAAGGTGCAGAAAGAAGAATAATCTTATGTATGAACTTTGTAGAGCAACTAGAGAAAGTCATGTGAGTGTAACACATTAGATTTTTATTTTCTGTACACGTACTATGTACTTAGTGTATAGAGAAGGTATTGCACTCCACCCAAAAATTCGATACCGAGATTTCACCGGAAATACGTCAAAAACGATCAACTCCACGAAAAAAAATACCTGACATAAATTGTGTGTTAAGTTTTTGTCCATCTCTTACGGGATAGCAGTTATGCAAAATTCCGTAAAATTCATCCAGAATAAAGTAGTCTTCAGAGGGTATTACCAGAAAATTCAGGATATACATTTTATTTGTCAGGTAAATACGATCGTATCTTTAATATTTGGCATTTTAATCAAAACCGTTAGAGCCATTTTTAAAAAAATCAAAGGGTAGTTTGGTAGTTTGGAGTGGGGCGGTTTTCTTGAAAAAGCTCGTGTTGCATCCTTGGAAGATACCAATTCTAAATACCAAGTTTGGTTTTTAGCGGTATTTTCGTTTTTGAGCTGTGCTGCCTACAGGCACATACACATACACACAGACAGACACACATATTTTCGGTTAAATCTCGGATTCGAATTTCTGGGTGTATTACAATACCTTCTCTGTACACTATGTACATGTAGAAAAAGTAAAAAGCATTTTTAAAAAAAAACATCTGATGCGTTCCATTCACGTGACTTTCTCTAAATATCTACAATAAATGATTGTTTAAAAGCCTATGCTTTTAGCAGAAATAGTTGAATAGTTCTATTACTTGCTTCCTTGTAAGTAGAAGCGAAATAAGGGAGTAACATAGGTTAAAGTGATAGTCAAAAGCTGGTTGCTATGGGGCTGAAGTTCCATTGTATGGACACGAGTTGGCAAATTCCTGGATGAGAAAAGTATAGGTTTTTTTTAAGGCTGTAACAAAAAATAAGGAATATCTAAAAAAAAAAAAACGATTAACTCCACGAAAAAAATGTACACAGCATAAATTGTGTGTTTTAATGTGCTCTACATTTTTTGTGTGCTTAAGTTTTTGGCTATCTGTTACGGTTTAGCAGTTATGGAAAAGTTCGTCAAAATCATCCAAAATAAAGTAGTCTTCAGAGGCTATTCTCAGAAAATTCAAGATAAACATTTTATTTGTCAAGTAAGTATCTTAAATATACGTGATTTTAATAAAAATCGTTTTAGCCATTTTTAAGAAAAACAAAACCTTCTAAACTTTTGCATGTAAGGGGTAGTGTGGGGTGGGGGGATTTTCTTGAAAATCTTCGTTTCGCAACCTTGGAAGATACCAAAATTAAATACCAAACTTGATTTTTAATGGTCTTTTCGTTTTTTGAGCTATGCTGCCCAAAGGCACACAGACAGACAAACACACATATGGACATTTTTCTAAAAATTTTTTTGGATTCAGGGAGTCTCAAAACATGTATTTCCGGTGAAATCTCTGTATCGAAGTTTGGGTGCATTACAATACCTTCTCTATACACTAAGTACATAGTACGTGTAGAGAAAGTAAAAAGCATTTTTAGAAAAAAACTCTCTAATGCGTTCCATTCACGTGACTTTCTCTACTTATGTACAATAAATGATTGTTAAAAAGTCTATGCTCTTAGCAGAAATAGTTGAATAGTTCTATTACTTGCTTCCTTGCAGGTAGAAGCGAAATAACGGAGTACCATAGGTTAAAGTGAAAGCCAAAAGCTGGTTGCTATGTGACTGATGTTCCTTTGTTTGTATGGACAGGAGTTGACAAATTCCTGTATGAGAAAAGTATACGTTTTTCAAAGCTGAAACCAATAACAAGGAATATCTCAAAAACGATCAACTCAACGAAAGAAATGTATATAACAAATTCTGAAAGTCATGTGAATGGAATATATTAGATTTTTTTTTTAACTATTAAATGACAAGTTTTCTCTAGAAGTGCCCAAAAAGGTGATTGTAAATACTTGACAGCAGTGAAAGGATATGCTGATGTGTAAAGAAACGTTTTCAGCCCCTAGTGTGATTATGAAAATGCAGGCAGTGTGTTACAGCTCTATTTAAAATACTTGAGGCTCCTCTCTTCTTGTAAATCTCTGTCAGAGCGAGACCAAGTCTCTTCTAAAATGGTATATTCTCATCACGGAGATTAAACAAATCTCCTGGGGATTTTACTGTCACTGCTGTTGAAGACACAGACGGGATTATAGCCTGAGCTTTTCCTATTGTATATCTCGATTTGTCTGAAGAACAGAGATATATACGTTAACCTTTCTTTCAACTTCCTATTTTTAAAGTATTTTAGTTTCTAGTTTTTGCTATTGTGAGTTGGATTTATTGTAAAAAGGCGGAAATAATGTTTCAGAACTGTTAGCAAGGTTATCTTAAAGTTGTTATACACACTGATTTATATAGAGCTCACACTCTTCTTTCTTTAGTTGTTTCAAAACGAATTGTGCTAGCGACAACTTATTATATCTAAATTGTAGAGGAATTTTGGGAGATGATTTACCTCTATAGCAAATGTTGAAAATGTCCTCCATCCTGCATAAGGCACAACTCAACACGTCGTACTGGCCACTCATTGGAGGACTCTGTTGTCAATAGCTTGAATCTCCTTTGTGATGTTGTGCTTCAGATCGTCCAATACCTGGGGACGTGAGGCGTAAACCCTGTCTTTTAAGTAACCCCATAGAAAGAAGTCCGGCGATGTCAAATCTGGAGATCTCGGTGGCCACAGGTTCCTGGAAATTAGATTGTCAAAGAAACTTGCAATTAGGTTCATGGGTTCTTTGAAGTATGGCATGTAGCGCCATCCTGTTGAAAATATTCTTGACTCAGCTCTACATTGAACTGCATTTTCACGTTGACTACAAGAAAAAAATGTCGTAACAGCTGCCAACAATGCTGTTAGGAATAAAACAAACATCTGCGCTTCTAAGACAGGGAATCGAAATTCCAGAGCATTCTGCTTAATTTGGTGCTAAAATTGTGTCATTGAATGAATTTCCAACGGAATAATTAAAGAAAGAAATGTGTCAGTTCTACATAAGTCATTGTGTAGATCTGTTAACGAGAGTCTCTTAAAATTGTTACACCACCATGGAAACAAAGAGAAGCGTTTTGTTATTGTTCTTAATACATTTTGTCTTGCTTTTCGGCACAGTTGAAAATCTGATGAGTTCCATTCACATGGTTTCCTCTACATCTCTGCAAAATATATTATTAAAAAGCTTATGCTTCTATTTACTTCCTGCTCATCGAGGAAAATTTAGCAGAAATAGTCTTATTACTTGCTTCCTTGTAAGTAGGAGGGAAATAAGGGAGTTCCATAGATTAAAGTGATAGTCAAAAGTTGATTGCTGTGTGACTGATTTTCCTTTGTTTGCATGGACAGTAATTGAACGATTGATTCCTGTATGAGAAAAGTATAAGTTTTTCAAAGCTGAAACAATAACAAGGAATATCTCAAAAACGATCAACTGCACGAAAAAAAAAAATGTATATAACATATATTGTGTGTTTTTGTCCATCTCTTACGGTTTAGCAGTTATGCAAATTTCCGTAAAATTCATCCAGAATAAAGTAGTCTTCAGAGGCTTATTCAGAAAAGCCAAAATATACATTTTATTTGTCACGTAAATACCTTTAATATACATTATTTTAATTAAAATCGTTAGAGACATTTTTTGGAAAATCAACATATTGGAAAACAGTTCCATGTAAAGGGTGGTTTGGGGTGGGGGGATTTTTCTCAAAATCTTCGAGTAGTATCCTTGGAAGATACTAAACTTAAATACAAAGTTTGGTATTTTGACGACTTTTCGTTCTTGAGTTATCGTGTTCACAGGCACACATATGGACCTTTTTCTGAAAATACTTTTTTTTGGATACAGGGGACCCTAAAACATATTTCCGGTGAAACCTCGGTATCGAATTTTTTGGTGGAGTGCAATACATTTTCTATAAACTAAGCACATAATGTTTGTAGAGAAAGTAAAAACCACCTTTTTGAAAAATATTTTAACTTCATACTTTACATACACACACAGTGCGGTTCAAATACATCCGAACCTCTACTCGGTGTTTTTCCACTGCGCACACGTACACATAACACAGAGCTGCTGTACACAACGCCAAGTTGCTCTGAAAGTGCAGTATTGAGCTGACGGTGATATCTGTGATTGAGATATATCCAGTATGCTTTATTATTTTGTCCTGTACTTAGTCACAAAGCGTATTATGGTTCAGCATTTGTTTTCTACTGCATAGCGGGTATTTGTTTATGATTCGGACGTGTTAATACTTTTTGTGAGGGAACTCTCAATTGTGTATACAATGACAATTTTTATCCCCCTTTTAACATTTTTCACGGACAAGGCATGGTTCCACCTTCAGGATATGTGTACACAAAAGAATCATTATTGGAGCTCTGAGAAACCTAATATTGTCCACGAAATACTCCTTCATGTCGAAAAAATTGGTGTATGGTGCGCCATCAGCGGCCATTTTTTTTTTCGAATCAAAGGTTGATACCCATACATATGTGAAAACAATTTTGTCCCCATTTTTACTTTTTCTATACGCACTATGTACAAAAAATTCGATTCTGATATTTCACCGGAAATGTATGTTTTAGGGTCCCCTGTATCCAAAAAAAAAGTATTTTCAGAAAAATGGTCCTTGTGTGTGTGTGTGTGTGTGTGTGTCCGTGTGTCAGTGTGTTTGTGCGTTTGTGTGCATCTGTGAACACGATAACTCAAAAACTAAAAGTAGGTAAAATATCAAACTTGGTATTTAAGATTAGTATCTTCCAGGGATGCGACAGGAAGATTTTGAGAAAAGTCCCCCCACCCCAAACTACCCTTTACATGGAACTTTTTTGGAAAATTTAAATTTTCTAAAAAATGGCTCTAACGATTTTGATTAAAATATCGTATATTAAAGATATTTCCCTGACAAATAAAGTGTGTATTTTGAATTTTCTGGGAATAGTCTCTGAAGGCTACTTTATTCTGGACGAATTATACGGAATTTTGCATTAACTGCTAAACCGTAAGAGACGAACAAAAACCTACCACACAACAAATGTAGAGCACTTTAAAACACACAATTTATATTATAATCATTTTTTTCGTGGAGTTGATTGTTTTTGAGATATTCCTTGGTTTTGGTTTCAGCTATAAAAAACATACTTCCTGATACAGGACTTTGTGAACTTGTGTCCATACAAACAAAGGAGCTTCAGTCAGATAGCAACCAGCTTTTGAGTATCACTTTAACCTATGGTACTTCCTTATTTCGCTTCTACTTACAAGGAAGCAAGTAATAAGACTATTTCTACTAATTTTTCTGAATTAGCAAGAAGTAAATTGAAGCATAAGCTTTTTAGCAATAATTTGTTGCAGAGATGTAGACAAAGTCATGTAAATTGAGCAAATTATATTTTTTATTCTGAGGTTCTCAAAATATACAGGATGTTTCAAAACGACACCAATTGAAGATGTGGACTTTGTTGGTCATACCGTACGAGATACGTAAAATGTCCATGGATTAGGCAGTCGTACATAACCGGATGGCACGTGCCTGGTCCACTTCAAGAGAGATGCCGGTTGGTAGCAAAGGTCCCAGTCGCGTGGATAGGCGTGGTTTAATAGACACGCCGATGCGGGACAGGTCACCTTAGTAATAAAAAACGTAGCATATGGGTGTGGCGTATGATAACCGTTGTTCCTTCGCTGCCTAATCCCAAATGTGTGCTATTGAATTTTTGGATGAGATACAATACCATTTCTACCGACTCTGTACGTACGTAGTACCTGGCAGAGAAGTAAATCGTTAACTTTTTACGTAGTCCGACGCCAGGTGCAAATATTTGACGCTAGAAAGTTTTTGCTATTATTCAAGGAGACGCGGCTGAAATATTTCACGAATGTGTGCAGTTATATTCCAGCTCTGACGTTCTGCTGCTATTAGTCGTCTTAACGAAAAGAAAATATCTTTGAGAGGATGGAATGCAAGAGAGAGAGAAGTAATGAAAGACACGAACAGTGTGAAAAAGAAACACCTAGGAGAATAAATTGTCCTGAGGTGACAGTTCAGAAGACAGGAGGGAATAATTTGTGGAAGTGACAGTCATGTCAATGGACAAAGAGTAAGAGAGGAAAAAGTTTAAGAGATACGAGAGTAAGAGAAAACATATAGAGATACGAATGAAGGTAGATAGAGAGGGAAATATAGGGAGTTGGAGAGAGCAAGATTGAGAAAATCTGGCACAATAAATACTATGACTGCCTCCATGGTCAGGGAGCTGAATTCTCATCCAGAGGTCCCGGGTTCGATTCCCGGCTGCGGCGGGGAATTTTTCTCTTACCAGGATTATTGCCTATCCCCCACAGACTGTGGAAGTATTTGCGTGTGTTTAAATATATAAATATCTGCAAAAAGTTTTTGCTAAAAAGCTTATGCTTATATTTACTTCATGCTAATCGGGGTGGGGGGGGCATATCATAAATAGTCTTATTGCTTGCATCCTTGAAAGTAGGAGCAAAATAAGGGAATATCAAGGGTTAAAGTGATAGTCACAAGTTGGTTGCTATGTGACTGAAGTTCTTTTGTTTGTATGGACAGGAGTTGACAAATTCCTGCATGAGAAAAGCTTAGGTTTTTCATAGCTGAAACCAAAAACAAGGAATATCTAAAAAAAAAAACAATCAACTCCACAAAAAAAAATATACATAACATAAATTGTGGGTTTTAAAGTGCTCTACATTTGTTGTGTGGTAAGCTTTTGTCCATTTCTTACGGTTTAGCAGTTATGCAAAATTCCGCAAAATTCACCCAGAATAAAGTACTCTTCAAAGGCTTTGCCCAGAAAATTCAAAATACACATTTTATTTGTCAGATAAATATCTTTATATGAGATATTTTAAACAAAATCGTTAGAGACAGTTTTGGTAAATCAATATTTTCGAAAAAAGTTTCATGTAAAGGGTAGTTTGGGTTGCCGGGATTTTTCTCAAAATTTTCGTGTCACATCCATGGAAGATGCTAAACTTAAATACCAAGTTTGATATTTTACTGACGTTTCGTTTTTGAGTTATCGTGTAAGTAAAAATGTAGAGTGGAACACAACAGATTTTTACTTTCTCTATACGCATTATGTACATAGTGTATAGAGAAGGTATTGCACTCCACCAAAATTTTCGATACCGAGATTTCACCGGAAATATATGTTTTAGGGTCCCCTGTATAAAAAAAAGCATTTTCAGAAAAAGAACCGTGTTATTTAAGTTTAGTATCTTCCAGGGATGCGACACGAAGATTTTGAGAAAAATCCCCCCACCTGCAAGTACCCTTTACATGCAACTTTTTTCGAAAATTTCGATTTTCTCAAAAATGGCTCTAACGATTTTGATTAAAATTTTGTATACCAAAGATATTTATCTGACAAATAAAATGTATATCTTGAATTTTCTGGTAATACACTCTGAAGACTTCTTTATTCTGAGTGAATTTTACGGAATATTGCCTAAGTGCTAAACCGTAAGAGAGAGACAAAAACTTACCACAGAAAAAAACACACAATTTATGTTGTATACATTTTTTCATGGAGTTGGTTGTTTTTGAGATATTCCTTGTTTTTGGTTTAAGCTATAAAAACTGATATTTTTCTCATACAGGACTTTGTGAACTCCTGTCCATACAAACAAAGGAACTTCAGCCCCATAGCAACCAGCTTTAGACTGTCCCTTAATTCGCTTCTACTTACAAGGAAGCAAGTAATAGGACTATTTCTGCTATTTTTTTTTTCTTTTTTGATTAGCAGGAAGTAAGTAGAAGCATAAGCTTTTTAAAAATAATTTATTGCAGAGAGGTTGAGAAAGTCAGGTGAATGGAACACATCAGATTTTTTAAAATTATTTTAGGTATATAGCCCTGTTAAACTTCAATGGAGGCTTTGACTTGTGAAACGACCCGTATTACTGTATGTTTAGAACATTAGCCTAATCACTTCTACTTTCTCTACACGGCCTATGTACATAGTGTATAGAGAAGGTAAAAAATTCGATACCGAGATTTCACCGGCAATATATGTTTTAGGGTACCCTGTATCCAAAAAAGCATTTTCAGAAAAAGGTCCGTGTGCGTGTCTTAGTGGTCAGTGTGTCCGGTAAAATTCCAAACTTGATATTTAGTTTGGTATCTTCCAAAGAAGCGACGCGGTAATTTTGAGAAAAATCCCCATACCCCAAATTAACCTTTATATGGGACTCCTTTTGAAATTTTGATTTTCTCAGAATTGGCTCCAATGATTTTGATTAAAATATCGTATATAAAAGATAGTTACCTGACAAATAAAATGTATATTTTGAATTTTCTGGGAATAGCCTCTGAATACTAGTTTACTATGGGTGAATTTTACGGAATTTTGCATAACTACTAAACCGTAAGCGATGGACAAAAACTTACCATACAAAACGTATAGAGCACATTAAAACACACAAATTGTGTTATATAAATTTTTCTCGTTAAGTTGATATTTTTTTAGATATTCCTTGTTTTTAGTTTCAGCTTTGAAAACTTATACTTTTCCCACATAGAAATGTATCAACAACTGACCATACAAAGAAAGGAGCTTCAGTCACATAGCAACCAACTGTTGGGATTCACTTTAACCTATGGTACTCCCTTGTTTTGCTTCTACTTACCAGGAAGCAAGTAATAACACTATTTCTGTTAATTTTTTCTCGATAGGAATGAAGTAAATAGAAGCAAAAGCTTTTTAACAATAATTTGTTGCAGAGATGTGGAGAATGTCATGTGAATGGAACACACCAGATTTTTGTTTCATATATTGATATTCATAAGCATCTTTCATATAATATTAGATCAGAATACAAAAAAAATCTGATGTGTTCCATTCACTTGACTTTCTCTATATCTTTGTAACAAATTGTTAATAAGCTTATTCTTTTATTTGTTTCATGCTAATCGAGAAAAATTAGCAGAAATAGTCTTATTACTTGCTTCCTTGTAAGTAGGAGTGAAATAAAGGAGTTACATAGGTTGAAATGAAAGTCAAGAGCTGGTTGCTAGGTGACTGAAGTTCATTTGTTCGTATGGACAGGAGTTGGCAAACTCCTGTATGAGAAAGGTACGTTTTTCAAAGCTGAAATCAAAAACAGGGAATATCTCAAAAAACGATCAACTCCACGAAAAAACTGTATATAACATAAATTGTGTGTTTTAACGTGCTCTTCATTTTTTGTGTGACAAGTTTTTGTCCATCTCTTACGGTTTAGTAATTATGCAAAATTCATCCAGAATAAAGTAGTCTTCATAGGCTATTCCAAGAAAATTCAAGATATACATTTTATTTATCATGTAAATATCTCTAATATACGATATTTTATTCAAAATCGTTAGAGCCATTTTTTAGAAAATCAAAATTTTCGAAAAAGGTTCCATGTAAAGGGTAGTTGGGGGTGGTTTTTTTTTTCTGAAACTCTTCGTGTCGCATCCTTGGAGGACACCAAAACTAAATACCAAGTTTGGTTTTTTTAACCGACATTTCGTTTTTGAGCTATGCTGCCCACGGACACACGGACGGTTTTTAAAGATGCTTTTTTTTTTTTTTTTTTTGATTTAGGAGATCTCAAAACAAGTATTTCCAGTGAAATCTCGGTATTGAATTTCTGGGTGTATTACAAGACCTTCTCTATATACTATGGACAGTACGTGTAGACCAAATAAAAGAAGCTGTAAATATTTACGTGTTGCGGTAGTAAGTGAGGGAAATATGGACTTGCCTCTTTAACCCGTTCCGTTCACACATTGTCACATACAGCGCTCGCTCGCGGCAGTTCGCAAGTTTCTTAAATATCGTCAAGTTTTCCTTACATCGCTGCTACTTGTGCTAACTAGTGCTTTCCAAGATAACACTGTGCCTACCTGCGTCACTCATTAACTTACTTCCCTAATTAGTGGCAAATCTTGCTCAGTCAAGTTCCGTCATTTTCTCTAATTGGATTTCACTGCACAACAAGCAAAGTTGCCCTTTCGTCTACGAATAAACCGCTTAGCGTATAAGCGCTCGGGAAATAGATCAGTTTCAAAAAGCCTTTTATTTCCTTTCAGCAACACATTGAATCTCCCATGCGACGCCTAAGAATCCGCAGTTTACGCAGTTTACCTAACTAGTGCTGAAAACGGACCATTACAGAAGAGATAGGCTGTATTGTGCGGCAGGCGCTCCTGTTACCGAAATAGGCATGTTTTGGGACCCTCTAAATAAAAAAAAAATCCTTTTTAGAGAAATATCCGAATGAAAACTCCGTTAAATACTAAACTTTGTATTTAAGTTTAGTGTTTCCCAAGGATGCGACACGAAGATTTTCAACAAAATTCCCCCAACCCCAACAACCCTTTACATTTTTGATTACCTCAAAAATAGCTGAGGGATTTTGATTAACACAGCATATATTAAAGATATTTATGTTGTGAATAAACTATGTATCTTAAATTTTCTGGAAATATCCCCTAAATATATGTGTATTCTGACTGAACTTTACTGAATTTTGCAGAACTGGTAAACCGCAAGAGATAGAAAAGAATTAATATCCATAAAAAGTATATCTCGTTAAAATACATCATGCATGTCAAACTTTTTTCCTCTCGTGGGGTTGATGGTTTCCGAAATATTTCTTGTTATTTGTTTCAGCTTTAAAACACTAGTTTTTCTCATACAGAAACTTGTCAACTCCTGGCCACGCAAAGAAACGCATTTTAATCCCATAGCAACCACGTTTTAAAACATTTGACTATCGCTTTAGTCTAGTGCATTCCCTTATTTGTATTCTACTTACAAGGAAGAAAGTAATAAGACCATTTCTGTTAATGTTTATCTAGATTAGCATGAGGTAGAGGGAAGAATAGGTTTGTTAACAATAATTAGCTAGAGATATAAGAAACACATGTGAATGGAACACATTTTTATATCCACAACTTGTGTTATTTATTTGTTTATATTTACACCGGATAGCTTAGTTCTTAGGTTGAGCACCTGTCTACACGTACTATCTCGACATCGAATTTTTGGGTGGAATACAATACATTCTCTATACACTATGTACAAGTACGTGTAGAGAAAGTAAACATTCTGTTATTTTAATACAGTTTGGCCATGTTAACAGGTAATTACCTCGGATATCTTAATGTATTGTATTATTCCATCCTTAGGCAAAATCGTATCTCTTCAAACATAATCAATATGCATTCAAATGAATATGCTGCACTAAATTTACAAATAGGATCGGAAGCAATTCGAAATAACAATATATCATTCCGTGCATGAATTATGCAACATGTCTAGCAGGTAGTTCATTATACCACTTTGAGTATAATTAGGATTTCATTACAGGCCACTTTCATGCCTCGCTTGTTTTGGGCATTCGTCCGAAGCTAACCACAAAAGCGTTGTGCACAGATACCATTCCCCATTCACTGCCCAGTTTTTACTTTCTCCTATGTATATAATGCATAGGGAAGGTATTTTATTCCACCCAAAATTTCGATACCGAAATTTCACCGGAAATACACGTTTTCAAACTCCCCGGATTAAAAAATCTTATGTGTTCCATTCACATGACTTTCTCTAAGTCTTTGTTAAAAAGCTTTTGCTTCTATTTACATCATGCTAATTGAGAAAAATTAGCAGAAATTACTTGCTTCCTTGTAAGCAGAACCGAAGCAAGGGAGTATCATAGGTTAAAGTAAGTCAAAAGCTGGTTGCTATGTGACTGAAGTTCCTTTGTTTGTTTGTATGGAGACAGGAGTTGAAAAATTCCTGTACGAGAAAAGTAGGTTTTTCAAAGCTGAAACTAAACACAAGGAATATCCTAAAAACGATCAACTGCACGAAAAAAACGTGTATAATATAAATTGAGCGTTTTAATGTGCTCTACGTTTTTTGTGCGGTAAGTTTTTGTCTATCTCTTACGGTTTACCAGTTATACAAAATTCAAAAATCTCATCCAGAATAAAGAGGCTATTCCGAGAAAATTCAAGTTATACATTTTATTTGGCAGGTAAATATCTTAATCAAATTCATTAGAGTCATTTTTGAGAAAGTTAAAATTCTCGAAATTCTTTCCATGTAAAGGGTAGTTTGTAGTGGGGGAATTTTCTTGAAAATCTTTCTCGTCGCATCCTTGGAAGATACCAAACTTAAATACCAAGTTTGATATTTAATGTTTTTTTTTTTTCGTTTTTGAGCTACACTGTCCCAGACACACACACGCACACACAGAGCGAAACAGACACGCATTTTTCTAAAAATGTGTTGATTTTTTGGATTCAGGGGGTCTCAAAACATATATATTTTATTTGAGATATAAGTATATTTAATATGCAGAATTTTCGAAAAATTTTCCAAGTAAAGGTTAGTTTGTGGTAGGGGAATTTTCTTGAAAATATTCGTGTCGCACCCTTGGAAGATACCTAACCTAAATACCAAGTTTGGTATTTAACGGTATTTTCGTTTTTGAGCTATGCTGTCCACAGTCGCACACACACAGAGAGATATTTTTTCTAAAAATTTTTTACTTGGATTTAGGGGTCTCAATACATTTATTTCCGGTGAAATCTCGATATCGAATTTTTAGGTGCAATACAATACACTATGTACATAGAAGATGTAGAGAAAGTAACAAGATTTTCAACAATAAATGGTTACAGAGATGTAAAGAAATTACATCTTAATGGAATACATCAGATTTTTAATGCTTGCGACCTCTATTTCGCTGTATAACTTTGTTAGTTCAGTTTGGAACACCAATGGCATTGCTTGTTGATGTAACGCCTAATGGAAAAGTTTGCAGTCAAAGTTTACTCGTATATTCACGTGAAAACAAACTATCGCCACATCAAATATTTATCCGCTTTACAAGAAAATACACGATATAACATGTAGCTGGCATTAAAGGCAAAAGCAAATATGGTTTATATGAGACCTACTGAAACCATATTCGCTTCACCACAAACACTGCCATTAATTTTCTTCTGAAGTTTAATGTAATTACAACCCACGTAGGTGATGTGCTACATTCATATACCTCTCTCTGCATCTCTGTTACAAATTATTGTTAAAAAGCTTATGCTTCTATTTACTTCATGCTAATCCAGAAAAAATTAGCAGAAATAATCTTATTACTTGCTTCCTTGTAAGAAGAAGCGAAATAAGGGAGTATCATAGGTTGATAGTCAAAAGCTGGTTGCTATGTGACTGAAGTTCCTTTGTCTGTATAGACACGAGTTGACAAATTCCTGTATGAGAAAAGTATAAGTTTTTCAAAGCTACACCAAAAACAAGTAAGATCTAAAAAACGATCACCTTCACGAAAAAATGTATGTAACATAAGTTGTGTGTTTTAACGTGCTATACATTTTTGTGTGGTAAGCCTTTGTCCATCCCTTACTGTTTAGCAGTTATGTAAAATTCCGTAAAAATCATCCAGAATAAAGAGTCTTCAGAGGCTATTCCCAGAAAATTCAAGATATACACTTTATTTGTCAGGTAAATATCTTTAATATACGATATTTTAATCAAAACCTTTAGAACCATTTTTAAGAAAATCCAAATTTTCGAAAAAAGTTCCATGTAAAGGGTAGTGGCGTGTGGGGGGATTTTCTGGAAAATCTTATCGCATCCTTGGAAGATACCAATCTTAAATACCAAGTTTGGTATTTAACTGTCTTTTCGTTTTTCAGCTATGTTATCAACAGACTCACACACACACACATACACACACAAATGGACCTTTTTCTGAGAATATCTTTTTTTTTTTGGATTCAGGGGGACTCAAAACATATATTTCCGGTGAAATCTCGGTATCGAACTTTTTGGGTGGAATGCAATACCTTCTTTAAACACCATGTACATAGTACGTGTAGCGAAAGTAAAAATATAGATCTCATTAAATCACACAATTTATGATATATACTTTCTTGTAAAGTTAACCGTTTTCGAAATATTTCGAGTTATATTTTTCAATTTTAAGTCACTTAAACTACTCTCAAACTTCTCCTTTCTCGTTTGTTTACTCCTGGCCGAGCAAAGAAGCGATTTGCAATGACAATCGCATAACGACAGCTTTTAAAACATTTGACTATCACTTTAGCCTAGTGCATTCCCTTAGTTCCATTCTACTTATAAGGAACTAAGTAATAAAATTCTGCTAATGTTTATCTCGATTAGCGTGGTGTTGAAAGAAGAATTATCTTTCGCTAGAAAAACTCGTGTGAGTGTAATACATCAGATTTTTCAACATAATCTCCTTTATATCAATACACGTCTCCCAGCGTTTCTCAAACTCTTTGAAGTGTTTTTTGGACCCGGGGACTTCAAAACATGCGTTTCTGGTGAAATATCAGTATAGCATTTTTGGGTGCAGTACAATATTTTCTCTATATACTCTGTACTGTGTAAAAATGGCTTCATCTTATACCTGTAACTAAAATAAAAAATCTAATGTGTTCCATTCACATAGCTTTCTCTATATCACTGCAACACATTATTCTATTTACTTCATCTAATGGAGCTTCCTTGTTAGTAGAAGCGAAATAAGGGGGTACCATAGGTTAAAGTGGTCACCCTCCGTGGTGTAATGGTTACCATGCTGACTTCATATACCCAAGGTCGCGGGTAAAAATCCTTAGCATGGCTTCCTTCGGAAGGGAAGTAAAGCCGTGGGTCCCGTGTCGTAGATTTACGGCACGTAAAAGAACCTCAAGCCTGATAAGAGAGGCCTCTGAGCAAAATTAAGCGGTCTTGCACACCCAGTTTAGAATGGGACGCTGAGCACCACAGTAGTTAAAGAGCGTCCATAAATAACACGCCATTTACATTATAGGTTAAAGTGATAGTCAAAAGCTGGTTGCTCTGGGACTGAATCTCCTTTCTTTGTATGGACACGAGTTCACAAAGTCCTGTATGAGAAAATTATAGCTGAAAAAAAAAAACAAGGAATATATAAAAAACAATCAACTCCACGAAAAACATGTACATAACATAAATCGTGTGTTTTAAGGTACTCTACGTTTGTAGTGTGGTAAGTTTTTGTCCATCTCTTACGCTTTAGCAGTTATGCAAAATTCCGTAAAATTGACCGAGAATAAATCAGTCTTCAGAGACTATTCCCAGAAAATTTAAGCTATACATTTTATTTGTCAAGTAAATATCTTTAATATACGGTATTTTAATCAAAATCGTTATAGCCGTTTTTTATAAAAATCAAAATTTTCGAAAAATGATCCATGTAAAGGGTAGTTGGAAGTGGGGGGAATTTCTCAAAATCTTCGTGTCGCATCCTTGGAAGATACCAAACCTAAATACCAAGTTTGGTTTTTAACGGACTTTTCGTTTTGAGCTATGCTGCCCACACACACACACACACACACACACACACACACACACATAGCACGTATAGAGAAAGGTGATAAAAAAATTTCCATATCTGCAATAAGAACTTCAGTTTCTCTTCTTTGAAATCATTTGTATAATAACAATTTTTATTATTTCCACGGTGTACATTTCTTTGATATAAATTATTTATTTATTTTAATTTGATATAATCCTTTTGCTGTTTTTAGTTTCCTTATTGATTGCTATACAATGAAAACTGTGGATATTTCATTATCTTTATAGAAGAGTTTCAAGTTTTTTTTTCGTTTTTCTTTCTATTTTCTCTACACGTACTATGTGCATGATGTATACACAAGGTATTGTAATGCACCCAAAACTTAAATAGAAATTTTCACTGGAAATACATGTTTTGAGTTCCCCTATATCCAAGAGAAGCACTTTTAGAAAAATGTCCGCGCGCGCGCATATGTATGTGTGTGTATGAATGTCTGTGGGCAGAATAGCTCAAAAACGAGAAGTTCATTAAAACCCAAACTTGGTATTGAGGTTTGGTATCTTCCAAGGATGCGACAAGAAGATTTTCAAGAAAATCCCCCCCACCTCCAACTACCGTTTACATCGATCTTTTTTCGAAAATGGCTCTAACGATTTTGATTAAAATATCGTATATTAAAGATATTTACCTGACAAATAATACCTAAATCTTGAGTTTTCTGGGAATAACCTTTGAAGACTACTTTATTTTGATGAATTTTGCATAACTGTTAAACCGTAAGAGATAGACAAAAACTTACCATACAAAAAATGTAGACCACATTAAAGCAAACAATTTATGTTATATACATCTTTTTCGTGGAGTAGATCGTTTTCTAGATATTCCTTGTTGGTTTCAGCTTTGAAAAACTTATACTATATGTTTTACGGTCCCCTTTACCTAAAAAAAGTATTTTCGGAAAAATGTCCTTGTGTGTGTGTGTGTGTGTGTGTGTGTGTGTGTATGTGTGTGTGTGTGTGAACACGATAACTCAAAAATGAAAAGTCGGTAAACTTGATATTTAAGTTTAGTATCTTCCAGGGATGCGGCATGAAGATTTTGAGAAAAATCCCCCTCCGTAACTACCCTTTACATTGAGCTTTTTTCAAATTTTTTTTTTCTCAAAAAAAGTTCTAACGATTTTGATTAAAATTTCGTATATTAAAGACATTTACCTGACAAATAAAATGTATTATCTTGAATTTTCTAGGAATAGCCTCTGAAGTGTACTTTATTCTGAATGAATCTTACGGAATTTTAATAACTGCTAAACTTTAAGAGATGGGTAAATACTTAACACACACAAAATGTAGAGCACGTTAAAACAGACAATTTATGTTATATACATTTTTTTCGTGGAGTTCACCGTTTCTTAGACATTCCTTGTTTTTGGTTTCTGCCTTGAAAAACTTCATTTTTCTCATACAGGAATTTGTGAACTCCTGTCCATACAAACAAAGGTACTTCAGTCACATAGCAAGGAAGCTATACAAGGAAGCAAGTAATAAGTCTATTTCTGCTAACTTTTCTGAAGTAAATAAAAGTATAAGTTTTTTAAGAATAATTTGTTGCAGAGATGTGGAGAAAGTCATGTGAATGGTACACATCAGATATTTAAGGGTGGTGTTGTACCATTTTCTCCAATATTTCGCCTTCTATAGCTGCCACAAGCAAAGCCAACAGAAAGGCTCAGCTCTTTCAGACCCACCCCTAAACTTAGTTGACCATTCATTCTGCTAAGTGGCACATCTTTTCGAGAGCTCTTTTGTCACTTCAGAAGCTCTTAAATCTTTGAGGGTGGAGGATGTACGGCGCCCTGAAAACGGTAACTGGAATTTAAGGTTGTGCTTTTCAATACATTCTGGCGCTACAACTCCGATGCGTTTTATCAAAACTGTTTGTATTACTTTGACAATATTTATAATATTTTGCTTTCACAGGACACTCTACTCACTCTTCTACAGCTGTTCTTACTAACGTTAGTTTTTCCATCTTATATATTATTTATTGAAAGAATAACAATCTCTGCAACAAATTGTTGTTAAAAGACATACTTCTATTTACTTCATGCTACTTGAGAAAAAATTATCAGAAATAGTCTTATTACTTGCTTCCTTGTAAGTAGAAGCAAAATAAGGGAGTACCATAGGTTAGTCATAATATTTGACATGTAAAGGGTAGTTGGGGGTGGGGGGATTTTCTTGAAAATCTTCGTGTCGCAACCTTGGAGGATACCAAACTTAAATACCAAGTTTGGTATTTAACGGTCTCTTCGTTTTTGAGCTATGCTTCTATAGACACACACACGCAGACACATGGACATTTTTGTAAAAAGGATTCTTTTTTTATTCAGGGGGACCCAAAACATGTATTTCTGGTGAAATCTCGATATCGAATTTTTGGGTGGAATGCAATACGTTTTCTATAGACTATGTACTTAGTACGTGCAGATAAAGTAAAATATGTGATGTTCGATAATCACATTGAATCAGTTGAGAAATTGAATGTTATGCCGGTATGTTGCATGGTAGCTCAGTGGTAGATCCGTGTTTCAAATCCCGCCTATGGCGTTGGATTTTTTAGTCGGACTCTATTCCAATACCAATTGACCATAATAGTTGGCTATACTATGAATTCTTGAACTTAAAGTACTTACAATATTGTAAGTCGCCATTGGGGTTATCATCTCAAAATAATTTGAGATAACTTTGTGGTTTACCGAGAAACATGCGAGTCAGTTTAGAAATTCAATGCTATGCCGACAGGTTGCCATGGTAGCTCAGTGGAAGAGTAACCGGCAAGAGATCAGGATATCCGTGAAACAAATCCCGGCTATGGTATTGAATTTTTCAGTCTAACTCTACCTATCCTAGAAGAATAAGCTTTTTAACAATAAGCTGTTGCAGAGATGTAGAGAAAGTCATGTGAATGGAACACACCAGATTTGTACTTTCTCTACACGTTATATGTTCAGAGAAGTATTGCATTCCACCCAAAAATTCGATACCGAGATTTCACCAGACATGTTTTGGGAGCCCCTGAATCAAAAAAAAATTAGAGAAAGGTCCATGTGTGTGTGTGTGTGTGTGTGTCTGTGGACAACATAGCTCAAAAACGAAAAAACCGTTAAATACCAAAGTTGGTATTTAGGTGTAGTATCTTCCAAGGATGCGATACAAAGATTTTCAAACTACCTTTTACGTGGAAAATTTTTCGAAAATGTTTATTTTCTTAAAAATGACTAACAATTTTGATTAAATCACGTAAATTAAAGATATTTGTACCCCGAAAAAAACGTATATCTTGAATTTCCTGAGAATAGCTTCTGAAGACCTCTTTATTCAGGACGAATTTTGCCGAATTTTGCATAATTGCTAAACCGTAAGAGATGGAGAAAAACTTACCATGATAAAATTGTAGAGCACATTAAAACACAGAATTTATGTTATATACATTTTTTTCGTGTAGTTGATTGTTTTTAAGATATTCCTTGTTATTAATTTCCGCTTTATAAATTTATAAGTTGTCCATACAAACAAAGGAACTACAATCACATAGCAACCAGCTTTTGACTGTCACTTTGAACCATGGTACTCCCTTATTTCTCTTTACTTACAAGAAAGCAAGAAATAAGACTTTCTGGTAATTTTTTTCTCGATTAGCAGAAGTAAATAGAAGCAAAAGCTATGTTTGGCAGCTTGCATGAATCTCCACTTGGCAGTGATGTCAAGTAGGTCAGCAATAAACATAAACCATCACATAACGGATAGCTCAAGACAATAGAGGTACACAAATTCAATGCGTGCCTTGATAGGATACCTATCTGATGTAGACTGCTTCTGATGAGATATCTGCAAGTGCGTATGTTAGCATATTCCTTTACGAAGTACCAATGTTCCATCTTTGAATGGCTAGTATATTAGCCCAAATAGATTAAACCTAGTCACTTTTAATACAAGGCATAACAGAAATATGTTTACGAAAATTACTAGTTTACGAATTCATTTTAGTCTATAGATTTTAATAATTTCAATATATAAAAATCTGATGTGTTCCATTCACATGACTTTCTCTACTCTGTGTAACAAATTATTGTTAATAAGCTTATTCTTCTATTTATTTCATGCTAATCGAGAAAAAATTAGCAGAAATAGTCTTATTACCTGCTTCCTTGTAATTAGAAGCTAAGGGAGTAACATAGGTTAAAGTGATAGTCAAAAACTAGTTACTAGGTGACTGAAGTTCCTTCGTTTGTATGGACAAGATTTGACAAACTCCTGTATGAGAAAAGTATAAGTTTTTCAAAACTGAAACCAAAAACAAGGAATATCTCAAAAGCGATCAACTACTCGAAAAAAATTACATAACATAAAATGTGTGTTTTAATGTACTGTACATTTTTTGTGTGGTAAGTTTTTGTCCATTTCTTACGGTTTAGCAATTATGCAAAATTCCTCCAGAATAAAGTAGTCTTCAGATGCTATTCCCAGAAAATTCAAGATATACATATTATTTGTCAGGTAAATATCTTTAATATACGATTTTTTAATCAAAATCGTTAGAGCCATTTTTGAGAAAATCAAAATTTTCGAAAAAAGTTACATGTAAAGGGTTTTTGGGGGTGGGGGGATTTTCTTGCGAATCTTCGTGTCGCATCCTTGGAAGATACCAAGCTTAAATACCAAGTTTGGTATTTAACGGTCTTTTCGTTTTTGTGCTATGCTGTCCACAGACACACACACACGGATATGTTTCCAAAAATGCTGTTCTTGGATTCAGGGGAGCCAAAACTTATATTTCCGGTGAAATCTCGGTATCGAATATACATACACTATGTACATAGTACGTGTATGGAAAGTAAAACTCTGATGCATAACAAATTATTATGTATTTTGTGTATAGAGAAGGTATTGCATTGCATCCAAAATTCGATACAGAGATTTTAACGAAAATACATGTTTTGAGACTCCCTGAATTAAAAAAAAAACATTTTTTGAAAAATGTACAGGTGTGTGCATGGGTGGGTGTGTGTGTGTGTGTGTGTGTGTGTGTGTGTGTGTGTGTCTGTGGGCAGCATAGCTCATAAACGAAAATACCGTTAAAGCCAAACTTGATATTTAAGTTTGGTATCTTCCAAAGATGCGACACGATTTTCAAGAAAATCTCCCACCACAAACTACCCTTTACAAGGGAAAATTTTTGAAAATTTTGATTAAAATATCGTACATTAAAGGTATTTACCTGACAAATGAAATGTATACCTTGAAGACTACTTTGTTCTGGATGAAGTTTACGGAATTGTACATAACTTACTACACAGAAATTGTAGTTCAGGATAAAACACACAACTTAGGTCATATAGATTTTCTTTGTGAAGTTGAACATTTCTTAGATATTTCTGTTTTTTTCTTTTAGCTTTGAAACATATACATTTCTCATACAGGAACTTCTTAACTCCTGTCCATACAAATAAAGGAACTTCACTTACATTGAAAACAGTTTTGGCTATGATATGGAACGCCCTCATTTCATTTATATTTACAAGGAAGCAAGTAATAAGTCTATTTCTGCTGATTAGCATGAAGTAAATAGAAGCATACGCTTTTTAACTATATTTGTTACAGAGATGTAGAGAAAGTCATGTAAATGAAACACTTCAGGTTTTTTCTATCCACTTCATGCTAATAAAAATAAACACTTAAGATATCGTCTTGTTACTTAGTAGTACCTTAAAGTATAACGTAAATAAGAGAATACATTAGGCTAAACCGATAGTCAAATGTTTTAAAATGCGGTTACCATGGGATTGAAATCCGCTTCTTTTCGTGGCAAAGAGTAATCAAATTCCTGTATGAGAAAAGTTGTTATGATATAAATTGTGTGTTTTTAACGACCTCTACATTTTGTGTGTGTCAAGTTTTTGTCCATCTCCTACAGTTTAGCAGTTATGAAAAATTCCGTAAAATTAAACCAGAATAAAGAGGCAATTCCCAGAAAATTCTATATACACCTTTTAGTTGTCAGGTAAATATGTTTAATATGCGATATTGTAATCAAAATCATTAGAGCCATTTTTGAGAAAATCAACATTTTCAAAAATAGTTCCATGTAAAGGGTAGTTGGGGGTGGGGGGGATTTTTCTCAAAATCGTGTCACATCCCGGGAAGATGCTAAACTTAAATACCAAGTTTTGATTTTTACTGAATTTTCGTTTTTGAGCTATCATCTTCAGAGACACCCGACCTTTTACTGAAAATATTCTTTTGGATACAAGGGACCCTAAAATATATATTTCCGGTGAAATCTCGGTATCGAATTTTTGAGTGGAGTGCAATACCTTCTCTGAACAATATGTACATAGTACGAGTAGAGAAAGTAAAAAGCTAATGTATAACACATTATTATTGAAAAGCTTATTCTTCCATTTCATGCTACTTGGATAAACAATAGCTGAAATGGTCTTTTTACTTAGTTCCTTATAGGTAGAAGCGAAATAAGGGAATACACTAGGCTAAACCGACAGTCAAATGTTTTAAAACGTGGTTACTATGGGAATGAAATCCACTTCTTTGCGTGGCTAAACGTTGACAAGTTTCTGTATGAAAAAAGGTTTATATGACAAATGAGTGTTTTAATGAGCTCTACACTTTTTGTGTAATAAGTTTTTGTTCCATCTTTTCAGGTTTACTAGTAATACAAAATCAAAAAAATCTGATGTGTTGCACTCACATGACTTTCTCTAGCTGCTCTGCAAACCTCCTACAAAAGATTATTCTTCTTTGTACCCAATGCTAATCGAGATAAATATTAGCAGAATGTTATTACTTAGTTCTTAATAAGTAGAAGAGAATAAGGGAATGCGCTATGCTAAAATGATTGTCAAATGTTTTAAAAGCTATCATTATGCGATTCTCATTGCAAATCTCTTCTTTGCTTGGCCAGGAATAGAACAAAAGAAAAGCGGACACTTCCTGTGTGAGAAAAGAAGTACTTCACAATTGAAACCAATAACAAGGAATATCTCAGAAACGGTTACCTCCACAACAAAATCGTAAAAGACAAAATTGTGTGTTTTGTCGTGATGTGCATTTTTTGTTTAGTGTGTGTGTGTTTTTTTTCTATCTCTTACGGTTTTGCAGTTAAGCAAAATGCATCCAGAATAAAGAGCTCTTCAGAGGATATTCCCCACAAATTCGAGATATACATTTTATTTCGGAAATAAATAGCTTTAATATATGGGATTTTAATCAAAATCGTTAGCCATTTTTAAGAAAATCAAAATTTTCGAAATTTGTTCCATGTAAAAGGTAGTTTGTGAAAATGGTATTTTTGGTATTTCAGTTTGGTGTTTTCCAAGGATGTGATATGAAGATTTTAAAGAAAATTCCCCCACCCCAAACTACCCTTTACATGGAAAAAGTTTCGATTTTTTTAATGGCTCTAACAATTTTGATTCAAATACCACATATTAAAGTCAATTCCATCACAAATATAATGTATATCTTAAATTTTCTGAGAATAAGCTCTGAAGACATCTTTATTCTGGATGAATTTTGCAGAATTTTACATAAAATGTAAACCATATGAGATAGTCAAAAATTACTTAAAGAATGCAGTTTGTTAAAACACACGATTTAAGATGTGTACATTTTTTCGTGGAATTGACCGCTTTAGAGATATTCCTTTTTATTAGTTTCAGATTTAAAATACTTAAACTTTTCTCACACGGAAATTTGTCAACTCCTGGCTATACAAAGAAACTTCAGTCACATTAATAGCCAGTTTTTAAAACACTTGACTATCGATTTAGCCTATAGTACTCTCTTATTTAACTTCTACTTACAAGGAAGCAAGTAATAAAACCATTTCTGCTAATTTTTCTAGATTAGCAAGAAAAAAATAGAAAAATAAGATTTTCAATAATAATTTGTTGCAGAGATGTGTTCCATTCACATGACCTCTATATGATATTATTTTCTATACACGTACAATATAAATAGGTTAAAGAGAAGATATTGTAATGCACCCAAAAATTCAATACCGTGATTTCACCGGAAATACAATTTTTGGATTCCCCTGAACCCAAAAGAAGCATTTCTGGAAAAATTGTCCGTGTGTGTGTGCGGGGGGCAGCATAGTTCAAAAACTAAAAGACCGTTAAAAACCAAACTTGGTCTATAGATTTGGTATCATTCAAGGATGCAACACGAAAATGTTCAAGAAAATCCCTCCACCCCAAACTACACTTTACATAAAAAAAGTTTCGAAAATTTTGATTTTCTCAAAAATGGCTGCGAAGATTTTGAATAAAATCCAATATTTAGAAGATACTTACACGACAAATAAAATATATACCTTGAATTTTCTGGGAAGAGCCTCTGAAGACTTCTTTATTCTTGATGAATTTTGCGGAATTTTGCATAACTGTGAAACGGTAAGAGATGGAAGAGAACTTACTAAACAGAAAATGTAGAGTACATTAAAGTTCACAGTTTATCTTAAATACATTTCTTTCCTGGAGTTGATCGTTTTTAAGATATTCGTGCTTTTTGCTTCAGCTTTGAAAAACTTAAGTTTTCTCATATAGGAATTTGTCAACTCCTGTCCATAAAAGCAAAGGAACTTCAGTCAAATAGCAACCAGCTTTTGACTAACTCTTTGAACTATGATACACCCTTATTTCGCTTTTACTTACAAGGAAGCAAGTAGCATGAAGTAAATAGAAGCATAAGCAGAGATTTTTACTTTCTCTATTGGCACTATGTACATTGCACTCCACCAAAAAATTCGATACCGAAATTTCACCGGAAATGAATGTTTTAGGGTCCCCTTTATCTAAAAAAAGCATTTTCGGGAAAAGGTCCGCGTGTGTGTGTGTGTGTCCATGTGTATGTGAACACGATAACTCAAAAACGAAAAGTAGGTAAAATACCAAACTTGGTATTTAAGTTTAGTATCTTCCAGGGATTCGACACGAAGATTTTGAGAAAAATCCCCCACCCCCAACTACCCTTTACATGGAACTTTTTTCGAAAATTTCTATCTTCTCAAAAATGGCTCTAACGATTTTGATTAAAATTTCGTATATTAAAGATATTTACCTGACAAATAAAATGTATATCTTGAATTTTCTGGGAATAGCCTCTGAAGAGTAGTTTATTCTGGATGAATTTTACTAAATTTTGAATAACTGCTAATCCGTAAGAGACGGACAAAAACTTACTACACAAAAAATGTAGAGTACGTTAGAACACACAATTTATGTCATATCAATTTTTTTTTTCGTGGAGTTCGTAGATTTTGTGACATTCCTTATTTTTGGTTTCTGCTATGAAAAACTTATACTTTTCTCATACAGGAATTTGTCAACTGCTGTCCATACAAACAAAGGAATTTCACTGACATAGCAAACAGCTTTTGATTATCACTTTAACCTATGGTACTCCCTTATTTCACCTCTTATTACAAGGAAGCAAGTAATATGGCTATTGCTGATAATGTTTTACTGATTAGCATAAGTTAATAGAAGTATAAGCTTTTTAAGAACAATTTGTTGCAGGGATATAGAGAAATTCATGTGAATGGTACACATCAGATTTTTTGTACTAATTTCGTATAGTTAGGAAGGATCAAGTTTTTGTATTCAGGGGACCTTGTAATGTGTATTTCCAGTGAATAGAGTTCCAGTATAAGTTCTGCTGCATCACACTATAAAAGCAGAGCATGGGACATGAAATCCTACTGTGTAATTAGCAATAATGCAACTTTTAATATTCCAGAATCTAATTAAAAAATTTTGGGTTCGTCGAAATTTCTATGTCCTCATTTAATGCAGGAGCAGAAATTCAATTTGGTGGCACACACTTTTAGCTGTGTGGCAAGAAATAATAAATTAGAAGTCTGTTGGGACACGTGCTCTAGAAAAAATATTGCGCGGAGGTAATTTGACTAGAAGTACTTCACAGACGCTAGATAGCAAGAGACTTAAGTTCATTATCCTTATGTTATCACGGTTCCCTTTTATCTCCTGAGAGAGCAGAGACAAAGGACAAAGAAGTAAGGCTTTCAGAAAGCCAAGCCTTGTCCAAAGGCACTGACAATCAAATTCCGACCCAGCACGCACTCTCCATTCAATACGCTGCACACCGGATACTCTTTGCGCAGGTGCGAGGAATCTGACAGCTTCCGTGTTGGTAGCTGCGGATCACATTTTTCAACATTAAAATTTTAATGAAAACCTGATTTCTCTACATCTCTGCAACAAATTATTGTTAAAAAGCTTATGCTTCCTTTTAAGTAGAACCAAAATAAGGAAAACGAAAGGTTAAAGTGATAGTCAAAAGCTGGTTGCTGTGTGATTGAAGTTCCTTTGTTTGCATGGACAGGAGTTGACAAATTTCCTGTATGATATAATATGTTTTTGAAAGGTGAATTCAAAAACCATGAATGTTTAAAAAACGATCAACTCCAAGAAAAAAAATTGTATAATATAAATTGTGTGTTTTAACGTGCTCTACATTTTCTGTGTGGTAAGCTTTTGTCTATCTCTTACCGTTCAGCAGTTGAGCAAAATTCGGCAAAATTCATCCAGAGTAAAAAGGTCTTCAGAGGCTATTCCCAGAAATTTCAAGATATACATTTTATTTGGTTTGTAAATGTGAGTAATATACGGGATTTTAATCAAAATCATTAGAGCCATTTTTTAGAAAATTAAAATTTTCGAAAAAAAGTTCCATGTAGAGGGTAGTTTGGGTGGGGGGATTTTCTTGAAAATCTTTGTGTCGCATTCTTGGATAGTACTAAACTTAAATATCAAGGTTGGTATTCAACGGTCTTTTCGTTTTTGAGCTATGCTGTCGACAAACACACACACACACACACACACACACACACACACAGGGACGTGATTCTAAAAATGCTTTTCTTGGATTCAGGGGTTCCCAAAACATATTCCCGGATCTCTGTATCGAATTTTTGGGTACAATTCAATACCTTTTCTATACATTATGTACATAGTGCATATAGAGAAAGTAAAAAGCTTATGCTTCTATTTACTTCCCTCTAATCAAGAAAAATTAGCAGAAATAGTCTTATTCCTTGCTTTATTGTAAATACAAGCGAAATAAGGGAGTACCATAGGTTAAAGTGAAAGCCAAAAGCTGGTTGCTATGTGACTGATGCTCCTTTGTTTGTATGGACAGGAGTTTTTAAAGCTGAAAACAAAAACATATCTCAAAAACAATCAACTCTAGGAAAAAATGTAATAACATAAATTGTGTTCTTTAACGTGCTCTACATTTCTTGTCTGGTATTTGTCCATTTCTTACGGTTTAGTAGTTACGCAAAATTCCGTAAAATACATCCAGAATAAAGTAATTTCCAGAGACTATTTCCAGAAAATTCAAGATCATTATGTTATTCCTTAGGTCAATATTTTTAATATATGATATTTTAAACAGAATCGTTAGAGGAATTTTTGAGAAAATAGAACATTTTTAAAAATAAGTCCATGTAAAGTGTAGTCTGGAATGGGGGGATATCCTTGAAAATCTTCGTTTCGCATCCTTGGAAGATACAAAACTTAAATACCAAGTTTGGTGTTTAACGGTCTTTTCGTTTTTGAGCTATGCTGTCCACACACACACAGACACACCTACCTTTTTTCTAAAATTGCTTTTTTTGGAATCAGGGATCCAAAACCTGCATTTTCCTGTGAAATCTCGGCATCAAAATTTTAAGAGCATTGCAATAGCTGCTCTACTATGTACATAGTACGTGTAGAGAAAATAAAAATACTTTTTTAAAATATTTGATATGAAGTTAATCATTCTGAACACATATTTGGTAATGTAAGATGAAGTTACAATTCACTTATTAATTGCCATGTCAACAAGCACTGTAAGTACTTACAGTAAGAGTTTGAGAGATCATTAATACTTACAGCACAATTAGGAAATGACGTAACAGTCTAGGCATGTGCTACTTCAAGTAAAGAATCTATTGCAAAATTCATTAACAAAATAGTGTATAAGAAGGCTTTGTCCATATAATTTAGATGTAGCCTTTTATATGAATTCCTTTTTGCTTTCTCTATACATGCTATGTATATATTGTATAGAGAGGGTATTGCACTCCACCCAAAAATTCGATACGAGATTTCACCGGAAATATACGTTTTAGGGTCCTCTGTATCCAAAACAGGTATTTTCAGGAAAAGGTCCGTGTGTGTTCGTGTGTCTGTGAACACGATAACTCAACAACGAAAAGTCGGTAAAATACCAAACTTGGTATTTAACTTTAGTATCTTCCAGGGATGCGACACGAAGATTTTGAGAAAAATCCCCCCACCCCAAACTACCTTTTACATGGAACTTTTTTCGAAAATTTTGATTTTCTAAAAAACGGCTCAAACGACTTTGATTAAAATATCATATATTAACGATATTTACCCGACAATAAAATTTACATCTTGAATTTTCCGGGAATAGCCTTTGAAGACTACTTTTTTCTGGATGAATTTTACATAACTACTAAACCATAAGAGATGGACAGAAACTTAACACACAAATGATGTAGAGCACGTTAAAACACACAATTTATGTTAATATACATTTTTTTCGTGGAGTTGATCGTTTTTTAGATATTCCTTTTTCTTGGTTTCAGCTTTGAAAAACTTATACTTTTCTCATACAGACTCCTGTCCATACAAGCAAAGGACATCAGTCACATAGCAACCAGCTTTTGGCTTTCACCTATGGTACTCCCTTATTTCGCTTCTACTTTCAAGGAAGCAAGTAATAAGACTATTTCTGCTCATTTTTCTCGATTAGCATGAAATAAATAAATATAAGCTTATTAACAATAATTTGTTACAGAGGTATAGAGAAAGTCATGTGAATGGAACACACCACTTTTTATTGGTTTTAGTTTTAAAATGCTTAAAACTTCTCTCAACCTAGAACGCCTCGTCCGTTTCATATCTCTTGTTTTAATTGGAAATAACACACATCCAATGATAATCGCACAGCTTTCAAAAGTTCTTCTTCGCGATAAAAATGTTTAATAGTCTTATCAGAAAATGTTACCCCTGTGTATTAAAATGTACATATTTGCGACTTTTAATATTCTAACTCCAGTAATGGTTAAGAATTTTGGATCTAGAAAGTACGTTTGCCTTTTTCGACTTATCTACCTTTGAACAAAACCTTTAAAAAAAGATAAAAAACTTACCAAGAGACGAGCACTCCACGATCACATGCAGTTCACTTTTGATTACGCACACCAAAGGGTCGAGGAATATAAATCTGCAATTCAAAAAATAACGATACTTAATTTCAATCTAATATACCAGGTTACAAAAACCTAAACTTGCAAGAATGCGACACGAAGATTTTCAAGAAAATCCCCCACCCCCAACTACCGTTTACATGGAACTTTTTTCGAAAATTTTGATATTCTTTAAGATGGCTCCTACGATTTAGATTAAAATAGTGTATATTGAAAATATTTACCACACACCTAAAATATATAACTTGAATTTTTTTGGAATTACTTTCAGAAGACTACTTTATTCTGGATGAATTATACGGAATTTTGCATAACTACTAAAGCGTAAGAGATGAATAAAACTTGCTACACAAAAAATGTAGAGCACGTTAAAAGACACAACTTATGAAATATATATTTTTTCGTGGAGTTGATCGTTTTTTAGACATTTCTTGTTTTTCGTTTCAGCTTTAAAAAACTTATACTCTTCTCATACAGGAATTTGCAAACCCCTGTCCTTAGAAACAAAGGAACTTCAGTCACACAGCAACCAGCTTTTGACTATCACTTTAACCTATTGTATTCCCTTATTTCGCTGCTACTTACAAGGAAGCTAATAATAAAACTGTTTCTGCTAATTTATTTTGATTAGCATAAAATTAATGGAAGCTTAAGCTTTTTAACAATAATTTGTTGCAGATATGTAGAGAAAGTCATGTGAATGGAACACATGAGATACTTTTTTTCTACAAACCTTAAATGTTAACAAAAAAATCTGATGTGTTCCATTCCCATGACTTTCTTTACAACTCTGCAATAAATTATTGTTAAAAAGCTCATGCTTCTATTTAGCTTCTGCTAATCGAGAAAAAATGACCAGAAATAGTCTTATTACTTGCTTCCTTGTAAGTAGAAGCGAAATAAAGGAGTACCATAGGTTAAAGTGATGGTCAAAAGCTGGTTGCTATGTGAAGTTCCTTTGTTTGTATGGACACGAGTTCACTAAGTCCTGTATGAGAAAAGTATGCTTTTTATAGCTGAAACCAAAAACAAGGAGTATCTCAAAAAACAATCAACTCCACGCAAAAAATGTATATAACATAAATTGTGTGTTTTAAAGTGCTCTACATTTGTTGTGTGGTAAGTTTTTGTCCATCTCTTACAGTTTAGCAGTTATGCAAAATTCCGTAAAATTGACCCAGAATAAAGTGGTCTTCAGAGACTATTCCCAGAAAATTCAAAATATGCATTTTATTTGTTAGGTAAATATCTTTAATATACAATATTTTATTCAAAATCGTTAGCCATTTTTGAAAAACTCAAAATTTTCGAAAAAAGTTCCATGTAAAGGGTAGTTTGGGGTGGAGGGACTTTTCTCAAAATCTTCGTGTCGCGTCCCAGGAACATACTAAACTTAAATACCAAGTTTGGTATTTTACCGACTTTTCGTTTTTGAGTTATCGTGTTCACAGGCACACGGACACGCTGACAACACGGACCTTTTTGTGAAAATGCTTTTTTTTGGATATTGGGGACCCTAAAACATATATTTCCGGTGAAATCTCTGTATCGAATTTTTGGGTGGAGTGCAATACCTCCTCTTTACACTATGTACATAGTGCGTATAAAGAAAGTAAAAATGTAAAGGCTTAAGCCTAAGCTTGCAAGGATGCGACACGAAGATTTTCAACAAAATCCCCCCACCCCCAACTACCCTTTAAATGGAACTATTTACCACACACCTAAAATATATATCTTGAATTTTTTGGGATTAGTTTCAGAAGACTACTTTATTCTAGATTAATTTTTCGGAATTTTGCATAACTGCTAAAGCGTAAGAAATGGATAAAAACTTACTACGCAAAAAATGTAGAGCACGTTAAAACACACAGTTTATTTACTATACATTTTTTCGTGGAGTTGATCGTGTTTTATATATTCCATGTTTTTTGTTTCAGCTTTAAAAAACTTGTCTTCTCATACAGGAATTTGTCAACTCCTGTCCATAGAAACAAAGGAACTTCAGTCACTTAGCAACTAACTTTTGACTATCACTTTAACCTATTGTACGCTCTTATTTCGCTGCTACTTACAAGGGAGCTAATAATAAAACTTTCTGCTAATTTATCTTGATTAGCATAAAATTAATAAAAGCGGAAGCTTTTTAACAATAATTTGTTGCAGGAATGTAGAGAAAGTGATGCGAATGGACCACATGAGATTTTGTTTTTTCTACAAAACTTAAAACATTAACAAAAAAAAAAGTTTCTAACTTTTTTTCTTAAATATTTAGTTCACCATTAAAGCAGTCCGTTAAACAGTTAATAACAGAAAAAAAAAAAAAAAAAAAAAAAAAAAAAAAAAAAAAAAAAACCTGATGTGTTCCATTCACATGACTTTCTCTACATCACGGTAACAAATTTTAGCCACACAGTTTATTCCTGCACCTACTTTATGATAACAGAGATAAGATTAACAGAAATTCACTTAATGACTTGCTTCCTTGTAAGTAGAAAGCAAATAAGGGAATACAGTAGGCTAAAGCTATTGTCAAATCTTTTAAAAGCTGGTTGCCTTGTGTTTTAAAGCTACTTCTATGCATGGCAAAGAGTTTAGAAATATTTTAAAACTGAAACCAATAACAAGGAATATTTTAAAAAAATTAAGAAACAAAACGTCAGTTCTAGAAGAAGTATATATGAGAAATTGTGTATTTTAACAAGATCTACAATTCTTGTGCAGTAAGCTTCTGTCAATTTCTTACGGTGTACCATTTATAAAAAATTCAACCAGAATAAAGAGGTCTTCAGAGGTTATTCACAAAAAATTCAAATTACACATTTATTTATTATATAAATATATTTAATATACGGTATTTTAATCAAAATCGTTATAGGCATATTAAGAAAATCAAAATTTTCAAAAATGTTTCAATATAAAGGGTAATTTGTCTTTGTGTCGCATTCTTTGACTATATGAAATCTAAATACTAGGTTTGATATTTAACGGTGTTTTAGTTTTTAAGAAACAGCTGGACTTTTTGCTAAAAATATTTTTTCTGGACTCAGGTACCTCAAAACATATTTACGGCGAAACCTCGGTATCGAATTTTGGTTGGAATAGAATATCTTCTCTATACCATGTACATAAAATGTGTAGAGAAAGCAAAAATACATGTTCATTAATATAAAATTTATAAATTTCACCTTTGGGTACCCTATATGTTTTATCGTTACTCATACCTAATATTTCGTGAGCAACTTGATACTTCAAAGAGAATAAGAGATATCGATCAAATGCAAGGTACTTCTCGCACCAAAAAAGACAAAAGAAAGGGAAAAAGCTGATGTGTTCCATTCACATGACTTTCTCTACTTGTGTAACAAATTATTGCTAATGAGTTTATTCTTTTATTTATTTCATTCTAATCGAGAAAAATTAGCAGAAATAGTCTTATTTCTTGCTTTATTGCAAGTAGGAGAGAAATAAGGGAGATTCATAGGTTAAAGTAAAGTCAAAAGCTGGTTGCTATGTGACTGAAGTTCCTTTGTTTGTATGGACACGAGTTGACAAAATTCCTGTATGAGAAAAGTACAAGTTTTTCAAAGCTGAAACTAAAAACAAGGAATATCTCAAAAAACGATCAGCTCCTCGAAAAAAAAATTATATAACACAGATTATGTGTTTTAATGTGCTCTACATTTTTTGTGTGGTAAGTTTTTATCCATCTCTTACGGTTTATCATTTATGCAGAAATCCGTAAAATTCAGCCAGAATAAAGTAGTCTTCGGCGGCTATTTAAGATATAAATCGTATTTGTCGTATAAATATCTTAAATATAAGAGATTTTAATCAAAATCTTAGAGCCATTTTTGAGAAAATAACAATTTTCAAAAATGTTTCTATATAAAAGTTAGTGTATCTTTGAGTCGCACCCTTTAAAGGCACTAAACTTAGATACCAAGTTTGATATTCAACGGTCTTTTAGTTTTTAAGTTATGCTATCCATAGTCACAGCTGGACCTTTTTGTAAAAATACTTTTCTGGACTCAGGTGCCTCAAAACATATTAACGGCGAAGCCTCGGTATCGAATTTCAGTTGGAATAGAATATCTTCTCTATACCATGTACATAAAATGTACAGAGAAAGCAAAAATACATGTTTATTAATATAACATTTATAAATTTCACCTTTGGGTACCCTAATATTTCATGAGCAATTTGATACTTGAAAGGGAATAAGAGATATCAATCAAATGCAAGGTACTTCTCGCACCAAATAAGAAGGCAAAAGAAAGAGGAAGATAAATAGAGAAGAACGCGGCAGAGATCGTTAAAAGTAGTATCAAATGGCCAGCAGTAACGATAATGGAAGTCTAACTGGCATAAAATTGCGTAATATCTTCCCTTGTGGCTCGTCAGTTGTTTACTCCACTACCGTCCGCAGGCTGCCAAATTGATGGCTCCAATAAAAGAATTAAAGAAAGAGGAAAACGAACGCTTCTCGTTAAATTCGTGTTCAAGAAATTATTGGCCACTCAACCGAGAGAACAGGCCGTAAAGCTTTTTGAAACAGCGTAAATAAATTCTGCAGTCAGCAGTAGTGTATACAGCTTAGCCAGTACTTTTCCATCGTACACTCCCAAAAATAACCAAAATATATTGTATATCGGTATCTAAATTATGACCGTATTGAATTAATAAGTACTGCATAGTAAAAAAGCTCTGATGTGTTCCATTCACTTGACTTTCTCTACATCTCTGCAAAAAAATATTGTTAAAAAGCTTATGCTTCTATTTTCTTCATGCTATTCGAGAAAAAACTAGCAGAAATAGTCTTATTTACTTGCTTCCTTGTAAGCAGAAGCGAAATAAGGGGGTACCATAGGTTAAAGTGATAGTCAAAAGCTGGTTGCTATTAGACTGAAGTTCATTTGTTTTTATGTATGGACAGGAGTTGACAAATTCCTGTATGAGAAAAGTATAAGTTTTTCAAAGCTGAAACCAATAAGGAATATCTCAAAAACAATCAACTCCATGCAAAAAACCTGATGTGTTCCATTTACATGACTTTCTCTATATCTTTGCAACAAATTATCTTAAGCTTCTATTTACTTCATGCTAATCGAGAACAAATTAACAGAAATAGTCTTATTACTAGCTTCCTTGAAAGTAGAAGCGAAATAAGGGAGTAGCATAGGTTAAAGTGATAGTCAAAAGCTGGTTGCTATGTGACTGAAGTTCCTCTGTCTGTGTGGACAGGAATTGACAAATTCGTGTATGGGAAAAGGATGATTTTTAAAGCTCAAACCAAAAAAAAGAAAAAAAAAGGAATATCTAAAAAAATATAAACTCCACGAAAAAAATGTATATAACTTAAATTATGTGTTTTAACGTACTCCACATTTTTGTGTGGTAATTTTTTGTCAATTTCTTACTGTTTAGCAGTTATGCAAAATTCAGTAAAATTCATCCAGAATGAAGTAGTCTTCAGAGGCTTTCCCAGAAAATTCAAGATATACATTTTATTTGACAGGTAAATATATTTAATATACGACATTTTTATACAAATTATTAGAGCTATGTTTGAGAAAATCAAAATTTTCGAAAAAAGTTCCATATAAAGGGTAGTTTGGGGTGGGGGGGGGGTTCTTGAAAATATTCGTGTAGCATCCTTGAGCTATGATGCCCACTGACACACACACACAGACATTTTTCAATGACTTTTGGGTGCAATACAATACGTTCTCTATACACCTTGTACATAGTACGTGTAGAGAAAGTAAAATCCTCTTTTATTTAGGTAAGCAGAAAGGTAGAGGCGTAAGGTGGGTGAACCCTGGTCCTAAGACTCGGCAGCTAAAGCGTAAACATAATACAGGCAGTTGGCTTACATCGATTTACCAGGGAAATTATCGTCTTTCCATTTGGGATTAAGGGAGAGGTGGAACTATGCCCTTCTAATCAGAGCTACACCACACACCCTGGGGCAATTGGATCATGACATCCTCTCAGAGGGCTAACTCCTCTGCAACACTGTCCAAAATCCTCCGATTGATTTCTCCAGTTGCAAGAAATCCAGCTAACGGCTCGGTTTCCTGTGCAGCTAAGAGATTTCCTGCCCTCTCCAGCTGTTTAAGTACATAGCTGGTAAGGTAGCCTGCTATGTAAGGGGCACCAGGCTCGATTTCCGGAGGGAATTTTAATCTAGCAAAGATATTTATCATCTTTTCCAGGGTCTAGAAGTAAGAAGGACAGTGCAAGGGCCAGGGACATTCAATAAAGCTTAGAAAAAGTTAAAGGAACAAACTATTTTATTTAATTTTTTTACTTTCTCTACCCATACTATGTACATAGCGTATAGAGAATTTATTATATGGCTCCCAAAAATATGATGCGAAGATTTCGCCGGAAATACATATATTCAGACCCCCTGAACCAAAAAAAAAAAAAACATTTTCCGAAAAATGTTCATGTGTGTGTGTCTGTCTGTTCTGTCTGTGGGGAGGGGCAGCATAGCCTAAACTTGCTATTTAGGTTTGGTATCTTCCAAGGATGCAACACGAAGATTTTCAAGAAAATCCCCCTACACCAAAACTACCCTTTACATGGCACCTTTTTTGAAAAGTTTGATGTTCTCTAAAATGGTTCTAACGATTTTGATTAAAATATCGTATATTACATACATAAAATGTATGTCTTGAATTTTCTGGGAATAGACTCTGAAGACTACTTTATTCTGAATGAATTTTACGGAATTTTGCATAACTGCTAAACCGTAAGAGATGAAAACCAACTTACTACACAAAAATATAGAGCACTTTAAATTACACAATATATATTATATGGGTTTTTTTAACGTAGTTGACCGTTTTTGAGATATTCCGTATTTTTGGTATCAGCCTTAAAAAAATCATACTTTTCTCACACAGGTCTTTGTCAATTCATGTCCATACAAACTAAGGAACTTCACTCACATAGCAACCAGCTTTTGAGTGTCGCTTTAACCTATGGTGCTCCCTTATTTCACTTCTACTTACAAGGAAGCAAGTAATAAGACTTTATGCTATTTTTTTTTTCGATTAGCATTAAGTAAATAGAACAATAAGATTTTTACAATAATTTATTGCAGAGGTGTAGAGAAAGTCGTGAGAATGGAACACATAAGATTTTTTTAAGGGTAAATAGACAACAGAATATAAATTAGAGGGTAAATAATATATATTTAGAAGTTGTTTAAACTTTTTCTCTGCTCTTGTATTTCTGATCACGCACATCACCCTACGGTTGTCATCATTTTTGAACGCCAAGACACATCGTTAGGAGAGTTTTTGCTATGGAATCATTATATCTGGACTAACTTAACCGTGAGTTTGGGCAACGCTCAAAAAACGAAAAGGGGGAGAAGACAGAACGTGCTAAATGCAGAAAGCAGGTTATTTAAGGAAGGGTCCAGAATCTCTTCCATGGAAATGTTTGTGTATGAATGTGGGTGTGGGTGAGATTCGAGAAAGTTGTGCAGGCTGTCGTGAGCATGCAAGCTGCCAATCAGTCACAACTTCCTCCTCTTTCTTGTCCCCCAGGGGCTTCAGGGTCGCCATCAGCGCTAAGCCGCAGGACGATCTTTAGCCCATAAAAGTGATACAAATTCTGTCTAGTAGATGTACCTACATCACTTTATTACGAAGTGCATAGAAAGACCAAGAAATTGTCCTCGTAGCATCGAAAAATTTTGTATTTAGTAACCGTCGTTGCCATAGGCGATTGAATCAACAATCTTATGCTTATTTAGAGAGATGGAAAAAATTCTGAAGTGTTCCATTCACATGACTTTCTCTGTAGCACTGTAACAAATTATTCTGTTTACTTCGTCTAATGGAGCAAAAATTAGCAGAAGCGAAATAACGGGGTACCATAGCTTAAAGTGATAGTCAAAAGCTGGTTGCTCTGCGACTGAAGTTCCTTTGTTTGTATGGTCACGAGTTGACAAAGTCCTGTATGAGAAAAATATAAGTCTTTATAGCTGAAAAAAAAGGAATTTTTCAAAAATAATCAATTCCACGAAAAAAAAATGTATATAACAAAAATTGTGTGTTTTGAGGTGTTCTACATTTGTTGTGTGGTAAGTTTTTGTCCATCTTTTACGCTTTATCAGTTATGCAAAATTCCGTAAAATTGACCAAGAATGAAGTAGTCTTCAGAGGCTATTCGCAGAAAATTCAAAATATACATTTTATTTGTCATGTAAATATCTTTAATTTACGATATTTTAATCAAAATCGTTAGAGCCATTTTTTTCAGAAAATAACAATTTTCGAAAAAAGTTCCGTGTAAAGGGTAGTTTGGGGTGGGGCGATTTTTCTCAAAATCTTCGTGTCGTATCCCTGGAAGATACTGTGCCGAAAATTGGAGAAATAAGATTCGAATTACTACATCATCCAGCGTATTCACCAGATTTGGTCCCCAGTAGTTTTTTTTTTTCCAAGCTTGAAAAAGGCTTAGCGGAAAACAATTCACGTCTAACAAGAGGTAATCTCCAAATCTATTTTGAGAACCTTGCGAAATCATACTTTTTGGAAGGCTTAATACAGTTAAAGAAACGCTGGGAAGCGTCTAAATTTAAAAGGAGATTATTTTGAAAAATACAAAAGAAATCCACTACAAATTATTTGTATTTCTGTCTTTTTCTAATTACTTATAGTATAGTTTCACAAGGAAGCGTCATTGATTTAATGTGCACTTAATTTTCACGTTGACTAGAACAAAATTTCAAAAATAATTGTGGTCAATAAAACTAACAATTTGGAATAAAGCATGAACAACTGATCATCTAGTGACAGGCAATCGAAAGTGCAGAATATTCTGCTTAATTTGGTGCTAAAATTGGGGCACTAAATGAATTTCGAACACAGTATTAATGAAAAATATCTCGCGTATTCCATTGACATGACTGTTTCTACATCTCTGCAACAAATTGTTAAAAAGCCAATGCTTCTATTTACTTCATGCTACTCGAAAAAAATTAGCAGAAAGTCTTATGACTTGCTTTCTTGTAACTGGCAGCAAAATAAGGGACTGCCATAGGTTAAACTGACAGTCTAAAGCTGGTTGCTTCGTGACTGAAGTTTCTTTGTTTGTGTGTACAGGAGTTGACAAATTCCTGTATCAGAAAAGTGTAAGATTTTCAAAGCTGAAACCAAAAACAAGGAGTATCTCAAACACGATCAACTCCATGACAAAAATGTATATAACATAAATTGTGTGTTTTAACCTGCTTTACATTTTTATGTGGTAAGTTTTTGTCCATCTCTTATGGTTTAGCAGTTATACAAAATTCCGTAAAATTCATCCAGTATAAAGTAATCTTCAGAGGCTATTCCCAGAAAATTCAAGATGTACATTTTAATTGTGAGGTAAATATCTTTAAAAAACGATATTTTAATGAAAATTGTTAGAGCCATTTTTGAGGAAATCGAATTTTTCGAAAAAAGTTCCATGTAAAGGATAGTTGGGGCAGGTGGGATTTCCTTGAAAATATTCGTGTCGCATCCTTGGAAGATATCATACTTAAGTGCCAAGTTTGGTATTCAACAGTGTTTTCGTTTTTGAGCTATGCTGTACTCGGACACACAGACATACACATGAACCTTTTACTAAAAATGCTTTGTTTTGGATTCAGAGGGACCCAAAACATGTATTTCCGGTGAAATCTCGGTATCGAATTTTTGGGTGCATACCTTCTCTATACACTGTGTACATAGTACGTGTAGAGAAAGTAAACATTTGTCAGTTTTTTATAAATTGTGTGTTTATTAGTGTGTTTTTTGAAAACCTGTGTCACATACAGGAGCCTTGTACACAAATCTCTATGTAATTCATAACAGGTTCTTCAGAAACTATCAAGAGGCATGCAGTGTGTTGTTTGGTATTTCGTTGATTAATGTGTATACGGATTAAACCATTTACGGTTTGTTTCCATTCCAGCATTACCCTACAAAAGCAATTACGTCATATATTTTGAGAGCGTTACATAACATACGAGGGAGGAGTAGGAGAGAGGGAGGCATAATACAGGCGGAGCTGCAGATCTGCTAATGGTTTCATAAAAGTAAACATGGGCACATCGATAATAGTTATGTTTATTTATATAGCTAGAACTACAAGATAAAAGTAAATAGATAAGGAACGAAGAAGAAGGGATTGCGAGAAGAGGGTTAGATTAGATTAGAAAAGCATTCTGTAGGTTCGTTTAGGCCAGAAAGCCACTGAACATAGAACGTGTCAAGAGATATACAGGTATAAATGTGTTTATATACTATGTGAAAAAATATAATGTGTTACACTCACATGACTTTCTCTAGCCGTTCTACAAACTTCTTACATAAGATTAGTCTTCTTTCTGCACCTTGCTAATCGAGGTACTCATTAGCAAAATGTTCTTATTACTTAGTTCGTTATAAGTAGGAAGAAAATAAGGGAATATACTAGGCTAAATCGATAGTCTGAGAAGAGTATAGGTACTTCACAAGTGAAACTAATAACAATGAATACCTCGAAAACGGTAAGCTCCACGAAAAAAGTGTATATTACGTAAGTTCTGTATTTTGACAAGGCTTACATTTTTATAGTAAGTTTTGTCTATCTTTAACGTTTTACTAGTTATGCCAAATTAAGCAAAATGCATCCAGAATAAACAGGTCTCTAGAAGCTATTCCCAGAAAATTCAAGATATACATTTTATTTGTCAGGTAAATATCTTTAATATACGATATTTTAATCAAAATCGTTAGAGCCATTTTTAAGAAAATCAAAATTTTCGAAAAAAGTTCCATGTAAAGGGTAGTTTGGGGTAGGGAGATTTTTCTCAAAATATTTGTGTCGCATCCCTGGAAGATACTGAACTTGAATACCAAGTTTGGTATTTTAGCTACTTTTCGGTTTTGAGTTATCGTGTTCACAGACACACGGACCTTTTTCTGGAAATGCTATTCTCAGACGGCAGTGTCCGTTTATTTTTTGTTGTACTCCTGGCGAAGAAAAGAAGCGATTTGTAATGACAATCGCCTAACGACAGCTTTTAAAACATTTGAATATCGGTTTAGCCTAGTGTATTCCCTTATTTTCTTCCTACTTATAAGGAACTAAGTAATAAGAACATTGTGCTGAATACCTCGATTAACAAGGTGCAGAAAGAAGAAGAATCTTATGTAAGAAGTTTGTAGAACGGCTAGAGAAAGTCAAGTGAGTAACACATCAGATTTTTATTTTAGAAATACAGACTGGACAATAATTCTAGATTTAATTTTCACATTGGATAAATACATTGAATCCCATGTTTAATTCGCTAATTAAAATGTTTGGAATGCAGTGTATTATATATGCAGTAATCGTTCGACTGACTATTTATCCCTTGTTTTGCATGCATATATGTTTATGATTAAAGCTAACGTTATAAGGTGTAAAACAGTTTTACGGTGGTTTAATATTCTTTTTATTTTACTAATGAATTGTTTAACTCTGAATGTATGTCATAAATGTGTTCACAAATTATATTTTGATGTAGGTAATAAAATAAAATGCTCATAATTTATATTTTTAAACATAGGAATAAATAATCAGAGAGCGATTTAATGGTTGTTTATAGCTTCAGTTGTTCGCCGTTAGCAGATTATATCACATAAACCAGTACATTGTTCTGTGTACAAAAACAGCTGTAATAAATAAATAAGTTCGCAATGCCATTTATATCCTTTTATTAATGTCCCAGAAGTTCCTGATATGACGTATAGATAGCGGTGGTTGTTTCAAACAACAACAATGCTTAAAAACAACCTTATGTGTACCATTCACATGACTTTCTCTAATCTCTGCAACAAATTATTGTTAAAAAGCTTATACTTTTATTTTCTTCATGCTAATCAGAAAACAATTAACAGAAATAGTCTTATTACTTGCTTCCTTCTAAGTAGTAGCGAAATAAGGGAATACTATAGGTTAAAGTGATAGTCAAAAGCTGGTTGCTATGTCACTGAAGTTCCTTTGTTTGTATGGACAGCAGTTGACAAATTCCTGTATGAGAAAAGTATAAGTTTTTTAAAGCAGAAACCAAAAACAAGGAATGTCTCAAAAATGATAAACTCCACGAAAAAAATGTACATAGCATAAATTGTGTGTTTTGACGTACTCTACATTTTTCGTATGCAAGTTTTTGTTCATCCTTTACGGTTTAGCAGTTATTCAAAATTCAGTAAAATTCATTCAGAATAAAGTACTCTTCAGACGATATTCCCAGAAAATTCAAGATATACATTTTATTTATCAGGTAAATAGCTTTAATATACTATACTTTAGTCAAAATCGTTAGAGCCATCTTTTAGAAAATACAAATTTTCGAAAAACGTTCCATGTAAAGGGTAGTTGGGGGTGGGGGTATTTTTCTCAAAATCTTCGTGTCGCATCCCTGGAAGATACTAAACTTAAATACCAAGTTTGGTATTTTACCAACTTTTCGTTTTTGAGTTACCGTGTTCACAGGCACAGGGACACACAGACACACACACAAAACACAGACCTTTTTCCGAAAATGCTTTTTTCTTTTAGATAAAGGGGTCCCTAAAACATATATTTCCGGTGAAATCTCGGTATCGAATTTTTGGGTGGAGTGCAATACCTTCTCTATACCTATGTACATAGTAAGTGTACAGAACGTAAATTAACAACCTTAGAAAGCTTAAGTTTGAAGTTTGACGATTTTACATTGTTTAGCATTTCTTTGACAGCCATGATTAATGAATGCTCTCAGCGAATTTTTAAACATGGATAAAACTGCTCATCGTTAAGTGATAGAATACTTTCATTTGAAAGGTCTTAGTCCAACTAATATTAAAGCTGAGCTAGATTCTACTTTGGGGGAGTCTGCTCCTTCGTTTACAACAGTGAAATATTGGGTGGCAGAGTTTAAGTGCGACCATAAGAGCTGCCAAGACGAACATCGCTGTGGTCGACCAAATCAGGTTACCAGACCAGAAATTGTAAAGAAAACCCACAAAGTGGTATTGGGCGACCGTCAACTGAAAGTGCGTGAGCTAGTAGACATTGCAAGCATTTCAAGGCTTTCTGTAATGACTGAAAAGTTGGATATGAGAAATTTGTGTGCAGTAGAACAAAAACTATTGTCGTGAAGATGTTTCAGTCGAGTATTTGGCAATGTTTCGCTGTAATAAAACTGAGTTTTTGCGTCGATTCATAACAATGCATGAAACCTGGGTCCATCACTTCACACCTGAGACGAAGAAATAAAACAATGGATTGGAAGGGGAGAATCGGCTCCAAAGAAGGTGAAGACAGGTCTAACTGCAGGCAATGTCTTGACGCCAGCTTTGTGCGACGCACGCGAAATCGAGCAATCAACGGCCGGATTTAGCGAAAAAGAAAGTTTTGTTTCATCAAGACAATGCACCAGTTCACACGTCCATTATTGCCACGGACAAGATCTAAGAGTTAAAGTTTGAATTACTTCCTCATGCACCCTACTTGCCAGATTTAGCCCCCTATGGTTATTTTCTGTTTCCAAACTTAATGGTTTGGTGGTAGAAGATTTTCCAACAATGAGCAGCTGGAGTCTGGAGTTGAAGACTATTTTGTAGACCTCGATAGTTCTCATCATAAACAGGATATCGAAGCTATTGAACATCGCTGGGAAAAAGTATATCGAGCTGAAAGGAGAAATAAAGATATTTTCGCCAACATGTTTGTGCTTTCTTTGTTAGGTCGGGTACTTCTGGGACAGCCCTAGTATTACAAAACTTTGAGCGGGATAGTTCAAGTAATAACTTGTGGCTCACATGCAGAAGGTCCTGGGTTCAAACCCCTTGGGACTACAAATCTGACTTTTCTAAGTTTTGTGAATTGGAATATTAATACCATGACCCAAACTTCCAACTTCAGGTTAAAAATATTTTAAAAATAGATGGTAATTGCGATTGCGCTGACATCTATCCACAGATAGTGCAAGCAGTAGAATGGATGGTACCTCTAACCCCATCTGCCTGTCGCCAAGCTAAGTGCCAAGAATGGGTATGGATGGGGAGTTTCTGTGCTACCTATTAAGGGTCCTACCCAAGGCTGTGTTAGGATTTATACCCTCTTTAGCCAAGTTAACTTTTTTTTTTTTCGTTATCTAATTTGTCGCTTCTTAAATCTCAAGGGTGACTCATCTGTTCCGACCGGAAAGCACTTTTCTCTTTTTTATTTATTTCAAAAATATATTATATTTTGGGGGGTGTTTGATCATATTTTTCACTTTCTCTACAGGTACTACGGACATAGTGCACAGATAAGGTATTGTAATCCACCTTAGAGAAAGGGCTGTGTGTGGGGGGGGGGGAGGGGAGCAGACAGAGCTCAATAACGAAAAGTCGGTTCCATACCAAACTTGCTATTTAAGTCCAGTATCTTCCAAGGATGCGGCTCAAAGATTGTCAAGAAAATTCCCCAATCACCAACTACCCTACCCTTTACATGGAAAAATGTTCGAAAATTTTGATTTTCTCAAAAATGGCTCTATCGATTTTGATTAAAATGTCGTATATCAAATATATATACCTGACAAATAATATGTATATCTTGAATATTCTGGGAATAGCCTCTGAAGCCTACTTTATTCTGGATAAATTTGACGAAATTTTGTGTAGCTGGTAAACCGTAAGAGATAGAGAAAAACTTGCCAAACAAAAATGTAGAGCATATTAAAACACACAATTTATGTTATATACATTTTTTTCGTGGAGCTCATCGTTTTTTTTTAGATGTTCCTTGTTATTGTGTTCCGCTTTGAAAAACTTCTCATAGAGGAACTTGTCAACTCCTGTCCATACAAATAAAGGAACTTCAGTCACATAGCAACCAGCTTTTGAATATCAATTTAACCCATGATACTCCCTTATTTCAGTTCTACTTACAAGGAAGCAAGTAATAAGACTATTTTTGCATAAAGAAAGCTTTTTAACAATAATTTGTTGCAGAGATTCATGTCTAACGCAGAGACCATTTCCCAAACAGGCTTCTTTCGAGTACCTTCCGAAGTCCTACTTTTTGGAAGGCTTAAGGCAGTTGGAGAAACGCTGGGAAGAATGTATTGAGCTAAAACGAGTTTATTTTGTAAAATAAAAACATATGTACCAAAAATAATTTGTTTTTCTATCCTTTTATAAGGACTTACTGAACTCCCCTCGTATTTGCAAGAAATTAAAAGATATACGACCATCAGAAACGTGTGTAGTATTTGTATATATAATTTGTGCAATCGCTGTGAAATGGCAGGAGAAGAGAAAGTGGTGGGGGATTTTTTTGGAAGTATCGTTAGCATAAGTTAAGGCGGAATGGCAGTCTGTTGAAACACAGTGTATACAGACAGAAGGCTGTTGGGCGCAGCTGACGTTCCTTTATTCTCTAGCAAACAGTACCATTAGAGCGGGCTTTGCTTCTGATCACCGGGTGTGCAAGTAATGTCAGCCCCCACGGAACATATTATAATATTGCTCAACAAAAATTTACAATTAAAAGTAATGCTTTTGTTTTCGTGTTGCACATTAAAAGAGCGCACTGTTTCCGATCTTCTGTAATAATTGTTCAAATAACCCCAGCAGGTGAGGTTTTTATATTTAACTGTAGAATCTCAGCTTATATCCCTCCAAAAGTATAATATTTAGAACAGTTAAGGCAACCATACACTGAAATTGTCGTTGAAAATTCAACGACTTTATTTTCATTTCTTTTCTACTTTCCAATACTGTATTCGACCCAGAACTTTGATACCCCAAAAATTAAACACACAATAAAACAGATCCTAATTCTTCATAAAAAAAAAACAAACATTAAAAAACTTGACGTGTTTCATTCACATGACTTTCTCTGCACCTCTGCAACAATTATTGTTAAAAAGCTTATACCTCTTTCTACTTTCTCTATACGTACTATGTACATAATGTATAGAGAAAGTATTGTATTGTACCCAAAAATTCGATACCGAGATTTCACCGGAAATACATGTTTTAAGACACCCTGAATAAAAGAAATCATTTTTAGAAAAATGTCCGCGTGTGTGTCTGTGTGTGTGTCTGTGGGCAGCATAGCTCAAAAACGAAAAGACAGTTAAATACCAAACTTGGTATTTAAGTTCCGTATCTTCCAAGGATGCGACACCAAGGTCTTCAAGAAAATGCACCCCACTCCAAAGTACCCTTCACATGGTAAAAATTCGAAAATTTTGATTTTCTTAAAAACTGCTCTAAAGATTTTGGTTAAAATCTCGTATATTTAAGATATTTACTTCATAAATAAAATGTATATCTAGAATTTTCTGAGAATAGCTTCTGAAGACTACTTTATTCTGGATGAATTTTACGGAATTTTGCATAACTGCTAAATCGTAATACATGGAGAAAAACTTGCCAGAAAGAAAATGTAGAGCACATTAAAACACACAATTTATGTTATATACATTTTTTTCGTAGAGTAGATCGTTTTTAAGATATTTCTTGTTTTTAGTTTCAGATTTTAAAAAAAAAAACTTCTCTCATACGGAAATTTGTCAGCTCCTGTCCATAGAAACAAAGGAACTTCAGTGCCATAGCAACCAGCTTTTGACTATCACTTTAACCTATGGTATTCCCTTATTTCACTCCTACTTAAGCAAGCAAATAATAAGACTATTTCTACTAATGTTTTCTGAATAAGCATGAAGTAAATAGAAGCACAAGCTTTTTAATAATAATTTGTTGCAGAGATGTAGAGAAAGTCATGTGAATGCAACACATCAGATTTTATTGAACTGTAGAATCTCAGCTTATATCCCTCCAAAAGTATAATATTTAGAACAGTTAAGGCAACCATACACTGAAATTTTATTGTCCTTGAAAATTCACACACTTTATTTTCATTTCTTTTCTACTTTCCAATATTAGGTAGAACAACCACGAGAGCCATCTAGAAAGTAACGAACGATTTGGCATAGCTAAATATCAAAAGATATTAGCAGAAATTCTTATTACTTGATTTTTTGTAAGTAGAAGCAAAATAAGGGAGTACCATAGGTTAAAGTAATAATCAAAACCTGGTTGCTATGTAATTGAAGTTCCTTTGTTTGTACGGACAGAAGTTGACATTTCCCAAATGAGTAAAGTGTGCTTTTAAAGCTGAAAACAATAAAAAGGAAAATATAAAAACCGTTCCACTACAAGAAAAAAATGTGTATAACATAAATTATGTGTTTTAGCAAGCTCTACATTTTCTGTTAAGTATGTTTCTGTCTATCTCTTATGGTTTGCCAGTTATTCAAAATTTAGTAAAATTCATCCAGAATTAAGCAGTCTTCAGAGGCTATTCCCAGAAAAGTCAGGTAAATATCTTTAATGTGGGATATTTTAATCAAAATCGTTTGAGCCATTTTTCAGAAAATCAAAAATCTCCAAAATGTTTTCATGTAAAGGGAAGTTGGGTGTATGGGGAGTTTTTTTTTTTTTTTTTTTTTTTTTTTTTTTTTTTAATTCTTATGTAGCGACCTTGGAAGATACTGAACTTAAATACCAAGTTTGGTATTCAACGGACTTTTCGCTTTTGAGCAATGCTGCCCACCCACGCACACCACATGGATCTTTTTCCAAAAATGCTTTTTTTTTTTTATTCAGGGGGACCCAAAATATGTATTTTCGGTAAAATCTCGGTATCGAATTTTTGGGTGCACTACAATACCTTCTCCACATATTATATACATAATATGTACAGAAAAAGTAACACGTATGTGTACGAATTGCATAACTAAAAAATGTGTGTTCCATTACATGATTTTCTCCATTTGTTCTGCAAACAAAATATTCGAATAAACATTATTATTTTAGTGCGTTATGGTAATCATGATAAACATTAACAGAAATTTGGTTCCTTCTAAGCAGAGGAAAAATGAGAGAATACATTAGACTAATGGTCAAATCTTTTAAAAGTTGTTCGATATGTGAACAAGTGAAGTTCAGTTCGCTTTGCTTTGCCAGTAAAATAAAAGAAGAAATGAAAGATGGCCCCGTTTGAGAAGAAATGCAGTTTAAAATTGAAACCAATAAGAAGGAATGTCCCGAAAACTGTCAGCTCTATAACTAAAATGTTTATGACTTAAACTGTGTGTTTTAACGAGATATAGTGTTGCTTGAATCAAAATCGTTACAACAGATATTGACCAAACACATTTTCAAATCCGTTTACTTAGGAAAAAAGTTTGAAAACCTTATGTTCTCAAAAATGGCTCTAATAATTTTACTTTCTCTAAACGTGCTATGCACATAGTGTACAGAGAAGGTATTGCATTCCACCCACAAATTTAAAGCATTTTCAGAAAAAGGTCTACATGCGTGTGTTCGTGTGTCCGTGATCACGATAACTCCAAAACGAAAATTCGGTAAAATACCAAATTTGGTATAAAAATTTAGTATTCTCCAAGGGTATGACAAGAAGGTTTTGAGAAAACCCTCTTCACCTCAAACTACCCTTTACTACCCAAGAGAAAGTAGAACTTTTTCCTTTGGATTCTGGAGGACTCAAAAGATGTATTTACTGTGAAATTTCGGTACCAAATTTTTAGATGATCTGTAAATGGCGTGGTTTTCAGCGTCCCATTCTAAATTGGGCCTGAAAGGTCGCTTAATTTTGCTCTGAGGTCTCTCCATCAGACTTGAGATTCTTTTACGTGCCGTAAATCTACATCACGGGACCACCTTTCCTTCCGAAGGAAGCCATGGTAAGGATTTTTACACCTGAAAAAATCCATCCATGAAGTTAGCATGGTAGCCATTGCACCAAGGAGGGTGACTGGGCGATCTGTACTTATAGTATACTTTGTACATACGTGCTAGAGAAGATAACTTTGTAGTACATGATCCTCTGTAATATAGTTTGAACAAGAGTGCAAGAAGAATTTTGACCCCTTCTTTCAGATAATTTTCAATATAAGTACCTTATCTGATGCCATTATTTGGAAGTGTTAGACATTTTGATGATGTAGATGCACCCCTGAAGGGAAGATTATAAAGTTTGCTCACTTTGAACGTCGATGAGCTCAATCTACCTATCTATTCCTCATCATCTTAGTACAAAGGCGATGAAAGGAGGCTGCTGAATGAACGATCAAATACTTCCAGCAGGAAACAGTTAAAACGTGTAAGGGCTTCAACGAGGAGGGGACCTTTAATCCCTCACAAAATGAAAACACGCAAGAGCTCCGACAGTAGAGCATCAATAAATACCCACACACACACCGTCCTTCTTACAGATTGCCTCATCGCAGAGCATTCAAAAGACACACCGCGCAGCACTAGTCAGATTATGCTAATCTCTTCCGCCTACTACAGCGTGGGTATAATCTCCCCCTACTCCTGCTGTAATTTGAATTCAAATTCTCCAACTCCCAAGGTTACAGCCTGTTTAGTAGGCTTCATCGGTAAGTCATTTAACTGGATGAGAGAGGAGATAAAGGAGGTAATGCAGGGAGGTGCTACTTCTTAGCTTAGGACCTCTCCCTCCAGGACCTCTGACTTTCAATCATTCATGCGTCCTGTGTTGTCGCTATTCTTGAGTTTCCTCAGTTGTGTACTCACGGAATTCACAGCTCATTCTAACCGAGAAAAAAATTAGTAGAAATAGTCTTATTACTATGTTAAAATCATAGCCAAAAGATGGTTCCTATGTCACTGAAGTTCCTTTGCTTGCATGGACACGAGTTGACAAATTCCTGTATGAGAAAAGTATAAGTTTTTCGGGAATAAAACAAAAACAAGTAATATCTCAAAAACGATCAACTCCACGAAAAAAATGTATTTAACATAAATTGTGTGTTTTAATGTGCTTTACATTTTTTGTGTGGTAGGTTTTTGTCCATCTCTTACGGTTTAGAAGTTACGCAAAGTTCCGTAACATTGACCCAGAATAAAGTAGTCTTCAGAGGCTATTCACAGAAATTTCAAGATATGCATATTATTTGTCAAGTAAAAACATTTAATACACGCTATTTTAATCAAAACCGTTACAGCCATTTTCAAGAAAACACAAAAATTAGAAAAAAGTTCCATGTAAAGGGTAGTTTGGGGTGGGGGGATTTTTCTCAAAATTTTCGTGTCGCATTCCTGGAAGATTCTAACCTTAAATACCAAGTTTGGTATTTTACCGACATTTCGTTTTTGAAGTAGACACACGGACCTTTTTCTGAAAATACTTTTTTTAAATAAATGGGGCCCTAAAACATATATTTCGGGTGACATCTCGGTATCGAATTTTTGGTGGATTGCAATACCTTCTCTGCACACTATGTACATAGTTCCTATAGTGAAAGCAAAAATTAGTAGAAATAGTCTTATTACTAAGTTAAAGTCATAGTCAAAAGATGGTTGCTATGAGACTGAAGTTCCTTTGTTTGTATGAACTGGAGTTGTAAAATTCTGTATGAGAAAAGTAAACTTTTTAGAGGCTGAAAACAAAAACAAGGAATATCTCAAAAACGATCAACTCCGCGAAAAAAATGTATATAACATAAATTGTGTGTTTTAATGTGCTTTACATTTTTTGTGCGGTAGGTTTTTATCCATCTCTTACGGTTTAGCAATTAGGCAAAATTTTGTAAAATTCATCCAGAATAAAGTAGTATATTCCCAGAAAATTCAAGATATACATATTATTTGTCAGGTAAAAACCTTTAATGCACGCTATTTTAATTAAACTCGTTAGAGCCATTTTCAAGAAAATCAAAATTATTGAAAAAAGTTCCATGTAAAGGGTAGTTTGGGGTGGGGGGATTTTTCTCAAAATCTTCGTGCCGCATCCCTGGAAGATAATTAACTTAAATACCAAGTTTGGTATTTTACCAACTTTTTGTTTTGAGTTATCGTGCTCACAGACACGGACCTTTTTTGAAAATGTTTTTTACTTTCTCTAGCCCCATATGTACAATGTACAAAGAGATAGAGAAGTATTGTATTCCACCCAAAAATTCGATACCGAGATTTCACCGGAAATACATGTTTTATGACCCCCTGCATCCAAAAAAAAAAAGCATTTTCAGAAAAAGGTCCGTGTGTGTGTGTCCGTGAACACGATAACTCAAAAACGAAAAGTAGCTAAAATACCAAACGTGGTACTTAAGTTTAGTATTTTCCAGGGATGCAACACGAAGATTTTAAGAAAAATCCCCCCACCCCAAACTACCCTTTCCATGGAACTTTTTTTGAAAATTTTGATTTTCTTAAAAATGACTAACGATTTTAATTAAAATATTATATATTAAAAATGTTTACCTAACAAATAAAATGTATATCTTGAATTTCCTGGGAATAGCTTCTGAAGACTACTTTATTCTGGAATTTACGGACTTTTGCAGAACTGCTAAACCGTAAGGAATGGACAAAAACTTGTCACACACAAAAAATGTAGAGCACATTAAAACAATTAATTTATATAATTTTTTTCGTATGTGAGATGAGTTTTTAGATATTCCTTGTTATTGGTTTCAGCTTTGAAAAACATACGATTTGTAAACTCGTGTCCATACAAACAAAGGAACTTCAGTCACATAGCAACCAGCTTTTGACTGTCACTTTAACCTATGGTACTCCCTTATTTTGCTTCTACTTACTAGGAAGCAAGTAATATTATTATTTCTGCTGATTCTTTCTCGATTAACAAGAAGGAAATGGCAGCATAAGTTTTTTAATAATATATCAGATTTTTAAACATCCTTCCTCCCCTTTCAATGCCACACATTTCTGACAATCTACAAGTTACAACCTTGTTTGTTCTGTGGTGAGAAAACGCAGCACTTTTCACTTTACGGCCATTAACATATTCACTAATTTGTTGGGATATCATTGTTCTTTAAACGGCGATTGGACGATTCTCACAGTCTCTGCCACCCGCCTTCAATTTAGTAGCATTTCCTTGCCTTCAGAAATTTTGTTGAAATACGATGGTCGGCAAAGTCCTAAGCCTCTCAATGAAAACAGCATTTAGTTTAATTTTTTTCCCCTTATTTCTCAACATAATCTCCAGAAAGACTAATACATTTGTCATATCGGTGTTCTAATTTAATTAAACCATCTCTGTAGTGCGATTTATCAAGGTCCTCAAAATAGCTGTTTACCGCATCAATGACCTCCCCGTTGCTGTGAAATCTTTGATCTCCAAAATTATTTTGAGATTTGGGAACAGCTGGTAGTCACTGGGTGCTAGATCTAGCGAATAGGGTGGATGTTTAAACAATTCGAACTTTAATTCGCACATTTTTACTTTCTCTATAGGCACTATGTACATAGTGTATAGAGAATGTACTGCACTCCACCAAAAAATTCGATACCGAGATTTCACCGGAAATATATGTTTTAGGGTCCCCTGCATCCAAAATAGTATTTTCAGAAAAAGGTCCGTGTGTGTGTCCGTGTGTCTGTGAACCCGATAACTCAAAAACGAAAAGTCGGTAAAATACCAAACTTTGTATTTAAGTTTAGTATCTTCCAGGGATGCGACACGAAGATTTTGAGAAAAATCCCCCCACCACAAACTACCCTTTACATGGAACTTTTTTTGAAAATTTCGATTTTCTCAAAAATGGCTCTAACGATTTTGATTAAAATATCATATCATATATGACAAATGAAACGTATATCTTGAATTTTCTGGGAAGAGCCTCTAAAGAGTAGTTTATTCTGGATCAATTTTACGGAATTTTGAATAACTGCTAAACCATAAGAGATTGTCAAAAACTTACTACACAAAAACTGTAGAGCACGTTAAAACACACAATTTATATTATATACATTTTTTTCGTGGAGTTGGTCGTTTTTGAGACATTCCGTATTTTTGGTTTCTGCTATGAAAAACATATTTTTCTCATACAGGAATTTGTCAACTGCTGTCCATACAAACAAAGGAACTTCAGTGACATAGCAACCAACTTTTGATTATCACTTTAGACTATGGTACTCCCTTATTTCACCTCTACTTACAAGGAAGCAAGTAATATGGCTATTTCTGCTAATGTTTTACTGATTAGCATAAGGTAAATAGAAGTATAAGCTTTTTAAGAATTATTTGTTGCAGGGATATAGAGAAAGTCATGTGAATGGTACACATCAGATTTTTCCCATTGCAATGACTGAGCGATGGGCCAGAGCTTTGTCATGATGAAATAAGATTTTTTCTTTGACAAATGAAGTATTTTTCTTTTCACTTCATCACGTTGCAGTAAGCTTGCGCAGTAGTCATTTGTGATACTTATACCGTTTTCAAGTAATAAATAAACACTCGCCATAACCTTGTAGGCGACAAAATTGACTTTGCCTATTTGGAGTTGGTTCACCTGGCGCAATCCACTTTTTTGACTGTGGTTTACTTTCTGGAGCGTAGTGATGTATCAACGTTTCATCCATAGTAATAAGCCGTCTCAAAACTTCACTGAGACTTTTACGGTAGAGCTCTACATTCTCAACGGAAATAGTTTTTCTTTGCAACTTTTAATCAGGTGTCAACAAACGCGGTACTCATCTTGCACAGATATTGTGAAAGCCCAAAACATTACTTAAAATATTACCTGCACATTCTTTGGTATGCTTACAGCTTCCAGTACTAAACGCTGAATTGTTTCAATGATCTCTGGAGTTGTCACTTATACAGGACGTCCAGAGCGAGGCTCATCACTAGTGCTCGTGCGTCCCATTTTAAACTTTGCAACTGACCTTTTAATCATTGAATATGAAGGGGCAGAGTCTTTCAATGTTCTTTCCATTTCCTCCTTGATTTCTTTAGGCGTTAAGCCTTTCAAATGGAAGTGTTCAATCACTGCACATTTTTCCAAATGCTCCATTTTCGTAAAAACCCTAAAGTAGTCGTGTTTAAAATTGCTGTCATTGAAAACTAACAAGATATCGACCTGTAACCATGGTTACAAGATAGTCTAGAGTTGAAGTATACGATGCTACTGTCTAACTGGCTTAGTGGCGCCATATCTGTGTGAGGCCCCGGACTTATCAGCCAACCCTTAGAAATAAATGTACTTTAGAGTTTTAGATAGTACTGTAATTTCACTGGTACCAACATCATTTTCATATCTATTCTATTATTGAAATAATTATTAATTATTATATTATTAATTTGTGATTATTTAAATTAATTATATGAAAATAATCAGTCTCAATATGAAACAACTAGAGAAAGTGGGGTTAATGGAACACATCAGATATTTAATGTCGTTGAGTGTACAGATATGCACTTGGTGATGTGACCTGCTGGAGGATACAATGTAAATCGAAGTTGACAGTGGATCGATTAAGCAAGTGACGATAGTATGTCTTGAGGGGAGTATATAGGTAGCGGAATGTGAACACGTGTTAGATACCCTGTAAAGAGTGTCACCACTAGCGGATTATGGTCTTGTCCGGACACTAATGGGGAACAGGCAAGACTAACTTAATGTAGGCACAAATCATTCGCCAGAGAAGGTGCAGGCACGCACACCTCATCCATAATACCAGCAAAGTGTACCTACCTAGTCTTACAGTGGGGGGGGGGGGGGGGGGGAGCAAGCTTGTGGTTTGTCGGCGGTGATGCCATTCTCTCCTCTGCGCCACATTGCACCTTGCTTCATCCACGTTCAGGGTCTTAGCAAATATGTTGACGTGGCGTACTGCTGTAATACCCCAAATAGAACATTTTACAAAATTCTTATTTCTCAGATACTATTTAAGACAAGACCATGTCATTGTCTCTATCATGTAAATAGCAGGTAGACAATTTTTGTATTCCACCCCAAAAATTTCCGAACCCGAAATTTCACCGGAAATATAAATTTTTGAGCACTCCAGAATTAAAAAAAAAAAAGATCTGATGTGTTCCATTCACATGACTTTCTCTATATTTCTGTAACAAATTATTGTTAATAGGCGTATTCCTTATTTATTTCATGCTAACATAAAAAAATTAGCAGAAATAGTCTTATTTCTTGTTTTATTGTAAGTAGAAGCGAAATAAGGGAGTACCATAGGTTAAAGTGAAAGCCAAAAGCTGGTTGCTATGTGACATGTTCCTTTGTTTGTATGGACACGAGTTGGCAAATTCCTGTATGAGAAAAGTATAAGTTTTTCAAAGCTGAAACCAAAAACAAGGAATATCTAAAAAATGATCAATTCCACGAAAAAAATGTATATAACATTAATTATGTGTTTTAACATGCTCTACATTTTTTGTGTTTTATGTTTCTGTCTAGCTCTTACGGTTTTGGTAGTTATGCAAAATTCATCCAGAATAAAGTAGTCTTCGGATATACACTTTGTCAGGTAAATATCTTTATTATACGATATTTTAATCAAAATCGTTAAGAGCCATTTTTTAGAAAATCAAAATTTTCGGAAAAAGTTCCATGTAAAGGGTAGTTGGGAGTGACGGGATTTTCTTGGAGATCTTCGTGTCGCATTCTTGGAAGATACCAAACCTAAATACCAAGTTTGGTTTTTAACGGATTCTTCGTTTTTCAGTTATCGTGTTAATGGACACAGGGATTCAGGGTTTCTCAAAACATGCATTTCCGGTGAAATCTCGGTATCGAATTTTTGGGTGCATTACATTTCCTTCTCTATATAGTACGTACATAGTATGTATAGAGAAAGTAACAGTTGGTTAAAACAAAATGGTACAAGCTATAATATATCGTGCATTTTGCAAGTGTTATTGATATTACCTTAAACATCGGAGTGCAGATTCGTACAGCACTTAAGTAAGAGTGTGTGGTTTTATTAATGAATATATAAATTAATTCTCTTTTATTTTAATAAAATTTTGTTCACTAAGAAAACGGAAATGTATACTCACAGATATATAGCTCCCAAAAAACGTTTACCTCAGATTCGCAATGCTTGCTTTATAAAAACAGAGGGGTTTAGAGAGGGACATAGGGGAGACTATTTCGGTTACGCCATTGAAACACAGTGTCGTGTGTATAACCAAAGGAGCAACGTTAATTGTTGGCTGCTTGTAGTGTCTTGCTCACAGATACTACCCAGGGGTCTTTCTCAAGCATATCTTGTTAAATTAGATAAGACTGGAGGCAATAACAGCGAATCCCACACGCGCGGCGGAGTGATTCTGGATTTCCCTTCCATAATTACAATTACCCAAATATCCTACCTTACCCTTTATTATCATCTTCGGATGTTTGCTGCCTCTCGGTGACGTCATAACTAACAGAGATATTTTGCTCTCTTGACACTTGCGTGTATCGCCCAGCTAATCTCAACCTGTATGGGCGGTGGTGAAACAGAAGAGGTGGTCCATTACTACAAGGTGGTCAGCAAATATGTAGGCGATTTTCTCGTATCAATGTAGGAAATGTATAGGCTTTCATTTTTTACGGCTTTTTTTTTTTAATTTCTCTATACGCACTATGTACATAGTGTAAAGAGAATGTATTGCACTCCACCAAAAAATTCGCTACCGAGATTTCACCGGAAATATGTTTTGGGGTCCCCTGTATTCATAAAAAGCATTTTCACAAAAAGGTCGTGTGTGTGTGTGTGTGTGAACATAACTCAAAAACGAAAAGTTGGTAAAATACCAAACATGGTATTTACGTTTCGTATCCTCCAAGGATGCGACACGAAGATTTTCAAAAAAATCCCCCCACCCCCAACTACCCTTTACATGTAACTTTTTTCGAAATTTTTTATTTTCTTAAAAATGGTTCTAACGATTTTGATTAAAATATCGTATATCAAAGATATTTACCTGACAAATAAATTGTATATCTTGAATTTTCTAGGAATAGCATCTGAGGACAACTTTAATCTGGATGAATTTAACAGAATTTTGCATAACTGCTAAACCATAAGAGATGGACAAAAACTTACCCCACAAAAAATGTAGAGCACCTTAAAACACACAATTTATCTTATATACATTTTTTTCGTGGAGTTGGTCTTGTTTGAGATACTCTTTTTTTTTTTTTTTTTTTGGTTTCCGCTTTCAAAAACATAATTTTCTCATACAGGAATTTAACAATTCCTGTCTATACAAATAAAGGAAGTTCAGCCACATAGCAACCAACTTTTGACTCACTTTAACCAATAGTACTCCCTTATTTCGCTTGTACTTATAAGGAAGCAAGTAATAAGACTTTCTGCTATTTTTACTTTCTCTATGCGCACCTTGTACAGTGTATAGAGAAAGTATTGTACTCCACCTAAAAATTCGATACCGAGATTTCATCGAAATATATGTTTTAGGGTCCCTGTATCCAAAAAAAAAGTATTTTCAGAAACAGGTCCGTTAGTGTGTTCGTGTGTCTGTGAACACGATAACTCTAAAACGAAAAGTCGGTAAAATACCAAACTGGGTATTTAAGCTTAGTATCTTTCAGGGATGCGACTCGAAGATTTTGAGAAAAATCCCCCCACCCCAAACTAACCTTTACATGGAACTTTTTTCGAAAATTTTTATTTTCTCAAAAATGGCCCTTATGATTGTGATTAAAATACCGTATATTAAAGATATTTATACACTAAATAAGATGCATATCTTGATTTTTCTGGGAATAGCATCTGAAAACTACTATATTCTGGATGAATTTTATGGACTTTTGCATAACTGCTAAACCGTAAGAGATGGACAAAAACGTATCCACAAAAAGTGATGAGCACGTTAAAACTCACAATTTATGTTATATACATTTTTTTCCTGGAGATGATTGTTTTTGAGTTATTCCTTATTTTTGTCTTCACCTTTAAAAAACTTGGTTTTCGCATACAAGAATACTGTCCATACAAACAATGGAAGTTCAGTCACATAGTAACCAGCTTTTGAGTATCACTGTAACCTATGATACTCTGATATTACGCTTCAACTTAAAAGGAAGCAAGTAATAAGACTATTTCTGCTATTTTTTTTTTATCGATTAGCATGAAGTAAATAGAAGCATTAGTTATTTACAATAATTTGTTGCATAGATGTAGAGAAATTCATATGAATGGAACACATCAGAAGTTTATAGAAGGTGATTATCGAGTATCGTTGTCAAAAATCAGTATGGATATCATCAGTTTTATGGTTTGTAATACTGGACATTAAAGCAGTTTCAGTTCTCAACAGACTCCCCTGGATGCTGTAACTCAGAAGCTCGCCGGAGATAAAGATCCCGCCTAGAATGGTAGCATTGCCAATGAAGCTGCAATGAATATTAGCAAGTGACACCTGCAGAAGACATCGGACATGGACCGGAATGGGTTCCCGAGGGAGACATTCCGAGCAAGTTAGATTTAAGTCCTACAGCCGCTAAGGAAACTGCTTATTTACACTATCAACGTGTGCCTATCCAAACAAACCTGCATTAATATACTACATATGCCGTTTTTCCTTTAATTCAAGTTTATAAGTTGCGTTATTATATAAAATAGAAAAAATCTTATGTGTTACATTCACATGACTTTCTCTATATCTCTGCAATGAATTATTTTAAAAAAGCTTATGCTTCTATTTACTTCCTGTTAAACGAGAAAAAAATTAGCAGAAATAGTCTTATTACCTGCTTCCTTGTAAGTAGAAGCGTAATAAGGGAGTACCATAGGTTAAAGTGATAGTCAAAAGCTGGTTGCTATGTGACTGAAGTTCCTTTGCTTGTATGGACACAAGTTCACAAAGTCCTGTATGAGAAAATTACAAGTTTTTTATAGCTGAAACCAAAAACAAGGAATATCTCAAAAACAATCACCTCCACGAAAAAAATGTATATAACAAATTGTGTGTTTTAAAGTGCTCTACATTTGTTGTCTGGTAAGTTTTTGTCCATCTCTTACTGTTTAGCAGTTATGCAAAATTCCGTAAAATTGACAGAGAATAAAGTAGTCTTCAGAGAATATTCCCAGAAAATTCAAAATATACATTTTATTTGTCAGGCAAATATCTTTAATATACGATATTTTAATCAAAATCGTTAGAGCCAGATTTTAGAAAATAAAAATGTTCGAAAAAAGTTCTATGTAAAGGGTAGTTTGGGGTGGGAATTTTTCTCAAAATCTTCGTGTCGCATCCCTGGGAGATACTAAACTTAGAGACCAAGTTTGGCATTTTACCGCTTTTCGTTTTTGAATTATCGTGTTCACAGACACACGGACCTTTTTCTTAAAATACTTTTTTTGGATACAGGGGTCCCTAAAACATATATTTCCGGTGGAATCTCGGTATCGAATTTTTTGGTGGAGTGCAATACCTTCTCTATACACTATGTACAAAGTACGTATAGAGAAAGTAAAAATAATAGAAATGTAAATATATGTAGATCCTTTTATTATTTTTTTCAACTCAATTAACAGTTTAAATTCTCTCAATCCAATTTTCATAATCCTGCCAAAGGCACTACAAAAACACTGGTTCAAGTGGTCATGAGTGTTTGGTGATAGGTAATGAACTGGCCATCCATTGACAGCCAACTGTTGCAAGTTCAAATCCCAGTGACTGTAGTAAAGGACGGGGAGAACTCAAGTAAAATAATCGGTGTGATGTTTAGAAGGTAATTGGGTTACATTTGACTGTAGTTATATGGGGTTTACTCTTCTATTTATTTAAACAATCTGATGTGTTCCATTCATATGAATCAAACTTAAATACCAAGCTTGGGCTTTAACGGTCTTTTCTTTTTTGAGTTCTGCTGCACACAGACACACACATACACACAGGCAGACAGACAGGCTCACACAGGGACATTTATCTAAAAATGCTTTTTTTTTTTTGGATTCAGGTGGTCTCAAAATATGTATTTCCGGTGAAATCTCGGTATTGAATTTTTGGATACAATGGAATACCTTCTCTATGCACTATGTACATAATACGTATAGAGAAAGTAAAAATCGGTTCTGTTCCATTTACATCTCTACAACAAATTATTGTAAAAAAGCTTATGATCCTATTCACTTCATACTTATTGAGAAAAATTAGCAGAAATAATCTTATTACTTGCTTCCTTGTAAGTAGAAGCGAAATAAGGGAGTACCATAGGTTAAAGTGAAGTCAAAAGCTGGTTGCTATGGGACTGATGTTCCTTTGCTTGTATGGATACGAGTTGATAATTTCCTGTATGAGAAAAGTACAAGTTTTTCAAAGCTGAATCCGAAAACAAGGAATATCTCAAAAACAATCAACTCCTCGAGAAAAAGGTATATAACATAAATTGTGTGTTTTAATGTGCTCTACATTTTTTCTGTGGTAAGTTTTTGTCCATTTCTTACGGTTTAGCAGAATAAAGTAGTCATCAGCGGCTATTCCCGGAAAATTCAAGATGTAGATTTTGTTTGTCAGGTGAATATCTTTAATCTACGATATTTTATACAAAACCGTTAGAGCCATTTTTTTAGAAAATCAAAATTTTCGAAAAAAAACTTCCACGTAAAGGGTAGTTTGGGATGGGGGGATTTTCCTCAAAATCTTCGTGTAGCAGACACTAAACTTAAATATCAAGTTTGGTATTTTACCGAATTTTCGTTTTTGAATCATCGTGTTCACGGACACACACTGAACTACTTTTTTTTGGATAAAGGGGACCCTAAAACATATATTTCCAGTGAAATCTCGGTATCGAAGTTTTGGTGGAGTGCAATACCTTCTCTATACACTATGTACATAGTATCTGTAGAGAAAGTAATAATATAAATGAAAAAATATGTAGATCTTTTATTAATCTTTTACCTCTCAATTTAAAGTTTAATTTCTCCTATACCAATTTTCATATTCCTGCCAAAAGCACTACCAAAAAGTGGCTCAAATGACCATCCATATATGGACTGGCCATCCATTCAAAGCCAAATGTTGCAAGTTCAAATCGCACTGACTGTAGTAAAGGACGGGGAGAGCCCAGGTAAAATAATCGGTGTGATACTTGGAAGGTAATTAAGCTGCATTTGACTGTCGTTATATGGGTTTTACTCTGTTATTTCTTTAATAAAAATCACTGCATTTTTAGGGCAAAAATTGAAATTAATCCTAGAATACAACCCTATATGTATAGTTGCGCTTAAAACAAGCAAAACTTAGAGGTACCGACACGCAACCAGTGGAAAGCGACGACACAGAGAAAAATCTGATGTTTTATATTTGTAAGACTCTCCGTGGTGTAATGGTTACCATTCTGACTTCATACACCCATGGTCGCGGGTTCAAACCCGGCGGAGGACGATGGATTTTTTCGGGTGTAAAAATCCTACGGATGAGAAGTAAAAACGTTGGTCCCGAGTCGTAGATTTACGGCACGTAAAATAACAAGCCTGATAGAGAGGCCTCCGAGTAATATTAAGCGGTCCTTCACGCCCAAAATAGAATGGGACACTGAGAACCACAGCAGTTAAAGAGCGTCCATAAATAACACGACATTTACATTCTCTCTCTCTCTCTCTCCCGTACTGTATTAAACACGATTTTTATTTTTAAGTACTAAGTGCATACTGTATAGAAAATATATTGTATTCCACCTAAAAAATCAATGTCCCAACGCAAATTGTGATAAAAAGATGGTCATCTTCTATTGGAAACGCAAAACTTCTGGAATCGTGAACCTGACCGCCAACCCAGCTACCGAGCCTAGCTTATCGGAGTTTGTTTTATGATACTTTGCTTACTTAAAGTCACAGCGAGGTAACTTTGTACAGTGCGTATCGAAAGTGTTCCGCATATGTTTGTATTCAAAGTGGACAGTAAAGAGTGTTCATTTAATGTACTTTATTTTTTTACCCATGGCTCCTACGTCTTCAAAGTTAAGTGGCTAGGCATTACTAAGTCAAAGCAGAGAAATAATTGTAAATGTCCGTGACTTCATGAAACAAGAGATGAAGGAATAAAATGCAACTTCCCCGAGTTCTTCAAAAGCCTAATGAAAGGGAATGAAAGAGTAGCCAAGGCAACTGATATTTCACTGAGTTCCGTTTCCAGGGTTCTCAAAGATAAGAAAAATCTGATGTGTCCCACACACACGACTTTCTCTATATCACTGCAACAAATTATTCTATTTACTTCATCTAATAGAGCAAAAATTAACAGAAATAGTCTTATTACTTGCTTCCTTGTAAGTAGAAGCGAAATAAGGGAGTACCATAGGTTAAAGTGATAGTCAAAAGCTGGTTGCTCTGCGACTGAAGTTCCTTTGCGTGTATGGACACGAGTTCACAAAGTCTTGTATGAAAAAAGTATAGGTCTTTATAGCTGAAAAAAAAAAACAAGGCATATCTCAAAACCAATCAACTCCACGAAAAAATGTATATAACATAAACTGTGTTTTAATGTGCTCTATATTTGTTGTGTGGTAAGTTTTTGTCCATCTCTTACGGTTTAGCAGTTATGCAAAATTCCGTAAAATTGACCCAGAGGCTATTCCCAGAAAATTGAAAATATACATTTTATTTGTCATGTAAATATTTTTAATATACGATATTTTAATCAAAATTTTTTGGAAAATCAAAATTTTCGAAAAAACTTCCATCTAAAGGGTAGTTTGGGGTGGGGGATTTTTCTCAAAATCTTCGTGTCGCATCCCTGGAAGATACTAAACTTAAATACCAAGTTTGTTATTTTACCGAATTTTCGTTTTTGAGTTATGGTGTTCACAGACACGCGGACACACACGGACATTTTTCTGAAAATACTTTTTTTTTTGGATACAGGGGACCCTAAAACATGTACTTCCAGTGAAATCTCGGTATCGAATCTTTTGGTGGAGTGCAATAGCTTCTCTATACACTATATACGTAGCACGTATAGACAAAGTAAAAAGGACAAAATAAAACTTAATATATCACTTTAAAATTAAAAGATCTAGAACAGTTGTGTCGCCAGCGAAATTTGCAGGCCAGAATGGAAAAATGTATGTCGACGTGTTGAGAACATTGAAGATCATTATAAAGAATTGTAGAAAATCAAAAAGAAGGAATTCTATTCCAGGATAATGTTGCAGAAAGTAGCGATAGCGTCGACGAGCGAAGACGAAGGACTGTCAGGTGTGGAAGAATTGGAGATAGACGATTGACATTGTTTATAATGTAGGCCATTGGTATAGATGTTTTGTAGATATGAATATACCACATGTTTAACAGTGCAGGTGTATAAGAGGTGACAGATATCTGACAGGCATGAATCGACTGGAGAACTGCTTATCTGAAAGTACAACTCGCTTCCTAGCTCTCATTAAGATGTTTACATGTCCAGATCTGTTGCTCCAGTAATACAAGAAGCAGCCAACAGAATTTAGAAAATTATATATATACGTGTCTAAATGATCTGAAAAGTGACGTCAATAAAAAGCAAAAGACGAGCGATTATTTGGCGGGAGAAGTTACTAATGAGCTGTCTGGAACATTCACTTTAGTTCCCCCGGATTCTGGAAACCATATTCTCCCCTACTGTAATTTGTCAAGATGTTGTGGAGATAGAAGGGCGGGAGTTTTTAGGGTTTCCTAATTATCTCCATAATCTTTGGGGGGGGGTCATTTCCTCCCCATCACTCTTGACAAACTCTTTAACTCCGCCATTCATTCCAAAATACTTGATACTTCATGCTAACCCTTTATTTGCAATTAATTTTGAAACTTTCTAAAATGCACACAATAACAAAGCAGACTGTCTCCGTGGTCCAGTGGTCAGCGAGCCGATTTCTCACCCGGAGGTGGAATTTTTCTTTAACCAGAATTATTCCCTATCCCACACAGAGTCTGGAAGTATGAATGTGAGAGTGAATGTGTGTGTTTAAGGAAAACAAAACAATGTAAACCCAACGTAAAGAGCATACAAACAACGAGTTGTTTCCAATGCAAAGCTCTCGATATGACCTTAGATGTTAAAGATGTAACAAATTATTGTTAATAAGCTTATTCTTTTATTTATTTCATACTAATCAAGAAAAATTAGCAGAAATAGTGTTATTTCTTGCTTTATTGTAAGTGTAAGGGAGTTGTTTGTATGGACACGAGTTGGCAAATTCCTGTACGAGAAATGTATAAGTTTTTCAAAGTTGATACCAAAAACAAGGAATATCTCAAAAATGATCAACTCAACGAATAAAATGTATATAACAAATTGTGTGTTTTAACGTGCTCTACATTTTTTTGTGTTAAGTTTTTGCCCATCTCTTACGGTTTAGCAGTTACGCAAAATTCATCCAGAATAAAGTAGTTTTCGGAGGCTCTTCCCAGAAAATTCAAGATATACACTTTATTTGTCAGGTAAATATCTGTAATATATGCTATTTTAATCAAAATCGTTAGTCATTTTTTAGAAAATCAAAATTTTTAAAAAAATTCTGTGTAAAGGGTATTTAGGGGTGGGAGGATTTTCTTGAAAATCTTCGTGTCACGTCCTTGGAAGATACCAAACCTAAATACCAGGTTTGGTTTTTAAAGGACTTTTCGTTTTTGAGCTATGTTGCCCACAGACACACACACGGACATTTTTCTAAAAATGCTTTTTTTTTTTGGATTCAAGAGGCCTCTAAACATGTATTTCCGGTGAAATTTCGGTATCGAATTTTTGGGTGCATTACAATATTTTCTCTATACACTATGTACATTGTACGTATAGAGAAATAAAAAAAAAAGAAAAAAAAAGAAAGGGAGAGAGAGCATATGAGAAACATGAATATAAACCAACTGAAACATTAAGTTAAATATAGACAATGTTGCAATTTGTTCAAGGATACCAACTGTGAATTTCAAAAATATATAGTTGTAGTAGGTGGCTCTTTCAGTAGCCAGGGTCACCGGTTCAATACTAGTGGAGGGTGATGAACTTTTCTGACTATAAATCCTTGCCTCACCCCTAGGCAGCCCGGGTTCGATTACAAGCGGGATTTGTGTTGGATTAAGCGGTGTTTACTCCGAGTACCAATTGCTCCTTAATCACCTTTCTTATCATCCTTTTCGCTTGCATTTCCTATCGTCAACTTCCTCACGCACATACCTGACTACTTGCTTCAGGTTCTTCATTCTGTAGTTTCGTGCCATTGGCTCCCCGAAAGGCTTCTGACCCCTAGGCATCCGCTTGCTAGTCCTAAGAGAGCGCAAGTCCTACGGTGCAGGTAAGCAGACCGATCAAACAAACAAAGGTATTTCAGCTTGAGTTATATAAACTCTTTTTATATTAATTATGGTAGTAATAACGTATAAAGAATCTAATGTGCTCCATTCAGATGCCTTTCTGTACATCTCTGCAAAAAATTGTTATAAAGCCTATTCTTTTATTTACTTCATTCTAATCGAGAAAAAAATTAGCAGAAATAGTCTTATTACTTGCTTCCTTGTAAGTCGTATTTCAACACAGTCATAAAGCGACCGTCTGTTAAAATTTTTGAACATCGTTTAGCCTATATTCATGTTTCTTCTTGTACTTGCAAAAAATTATTATATTTATTCCCACAAAACTTTTATAAGGTTTAGAATCATTAAATGTAGCAAAGAATAAAGTTTTGTAATAATAATTTCCTGCAGAAGAGGTAAAAGAAAGTCGTAGGAAGGTCAAAATTCTCTTAAGGTGCTTATTAATGGTTTCAGGAGATGCATAAACCTTCATTTTCAATTAAGTTCATTTAATTTTAGGTTTGAGGGTATATTTCGTCTACTTTAGAAAAGTGGTAAAGAAAACAAAGGTTTTTATGAAAAGTTGTAAGACAAAGGATAGAAAAAAATCGTATGCTTGTGCAGCACTCGCTATTGTTCTGTAATAATATTAAAAATGGAGTTACGAGGGTTTTTACATTGAGCCAATGATTTGTTGGGTAATTTCCATCAGTTCCAGCGAACGTAAAAGTTTTATAGAGCAATTACATCTTCCTCATTTGGATCTTTACAGCGCCATTCCTTTGTCTTCTCCCTATCTCATGTACTTAACGAGAATGCAATTTAAGTATGATTTATAGTTAAGCATCTTTGAACACGATTTAGAATAGTACCTAAGACATTTATTAGCGATTATCTGGTTTACCCGCATTGGAACTTCTAGATGAATTAAGGAAATCATCTGTGAAATTTTGAAAATTCTTAGTAAGGAATATATCTTCTTTAAATTTATATTACAAAATGTAACATTGATATATTTTCCATGTTTTAAAATTCCAGCTTGTATACTTATTTACATGACGTAATCTACATCTCTGCAAAAAAGTATTGCTTCTATTTACTTCATGCTAATATGAGAAAAAATTAGCAGAAATAGTTTTATTACTTGCTTTCTTTTAAGTAGAAGCGAAATAAGGGAGAGGGCCATGACACCCACATAATGGGCAAATCTGTCTACCAGTTCATCACCTACCTTACGGGTTTTTACACCCTCAAAACCTGAGCCACGCTATTCCCGACCTTTGTTTCATACCCAATTTTAAAACATATGTTTTTTTTTTATCTGACCTAACTTTTGTTTCGTTTTATAAATGAAATTGGGAATTTTTTTCTATATTCCGATTCTATTTCCTACCTCTTTATATCGCATAGTCCTTTTTTTTTACTTTATTCACGATGTTATATATGTTTTCTTTAGCCCTTTGCCAAATTTCCTTTAAATCAATCTTTGATAATCCCTTGAAATAAGGGATATACTGGGCTAGAGCGATTTTCAAACATTTTAAAAGCTGGTTGCCATGTGGATGAAATACGTTTCTTTACATTACCAGTTGGCAAATTTCTGTATGTGTATCTTAAAACTGAACCAATAATAAAGAATTTCACAAATACTCAACTCTACGCGCGATATATATGACAAACACTGTGTTTAACAACTACATTTTTATGCAGTAAGTTTTTGCACATCTCTAACGGTTTAACAGTTGTGCAAAATTCAGTAAATTCATCCAGAATAAAGAGGTCTTCAGCGGCTATTCCCAGAATATTCAAGATGCAAATTTTATCACTTTCTCTATACGTACTATGTACATAGTGTATAGAAAAGGTATTGCACTCCAACCAAAAAAATCATACCGAGATTTCACTGGAAATATATGTTTTACGGTCCCCTGTAACCAAAAGAAGCATTAAAAAAAAAAAAAAAAAAAAAAAAAAAGGTCCGTGTGTGTCTCTGTGAACACGATAACTCAAAAACGAAAAGTCAATAAAATACCAAACTTGGTATTTAAGTTCACTATCTTCCGGGGATGCGACACGAAGATTTTGAGAAAACTCCCCCACCCCAAACTACCCTTTACATGAAACTTTTTTCGAAGATTTTTATTTTCTTAAAATTAACGAACGATTTTGATTAAAATAACGTGTATTAAAGATATTTACCTAACAAATAAAATGTATATCTTCAATTTTCTGGGAGTAGCCTCGGAATCTTACTTTATTCTGGATGAAATTTACGGAATTTTGCATAACTTCTAAATCGTAAGAGAGAGATAAAAACTTACAGCAGAGCACGTTAAAACACACAGTTAATGCAATACACATTTTTTCATGGAGTTGATCGTTTTTAGATAATCCTTATTTTTGGTTTCCGCTTTAAAAAAACCAAACTTGTCCATACAAATAAGTCACATAGCAACCAGCTTTTTATTATCACTTTAATGTATGGTTCTGCCTTATTTCTCCTCTACTTATAAGGAAACAAGTAATCTGAGTATTTATGCTATTTTTTTCTCGATTAGCATGAAATAAATAAAAGCATAAGCTTTTTAATATTATCTTTTGCAGAGATGTAGAGAAATTAATGTCAATGGAACACATCAGATTTTTAGGCATGTAAATAACTTTAATATACGCTATTTTTACTTTCTCCTCACGTACTATGTAGATAGTGGATAAAGAAAGTATTGTATTGCACCCAAAAATTTGATATCTAGATTTCACAGGAAACATGTTTCGAGACCAAAACTTGAATCCCAAAAAGGCCTTTTTTAGTAAAATGTCCGTGTGTGTGTCTGTGGGTAGCAAAATTCAAAAACGAAAAGTCTGTTAAATACCAAACTTGGTATTTCAGTTCCGTATCTTTCAAGGATGCCACACAAAGATTTTCAAGAACATTCCCCAACCTCCAACTACCCTTTACATGGAACATTTTTCGAAAATTTTGATCTTTTCAAAACTGGCTCTAACAATTTAGCTTAAAATACCATATGTTTAAGATATTTTTATGAGTTTTCTGGGAATAGCCTCTGAAGGCCTCTTCATTCTGGAGGACTTTTATATAACTGGCAAACCGTAACAGATATAAAAATATTTACTGCACAAAAAATGCAGATCCCAATAAAGCACACACTTTATGTTGCATACACTTTTTTGTGTAGAGTTAACCGTTTTCGAAATATTCCGGATTATTGGTTTGAATTTTAGCCATTTAAATCTTTTTAAAACAGGAAGATATCTCTCGTTTCTCGTTTGTTTACTCCTGGAAAGCAAAGAGTGTAATTTCAATTGCTTCTCATAGCGACCGGATTTAAAGTAGAGACTATCGCTTTAGAGTGTGCATTTTCTTGTTTCCCTTCCACTTACAAGAAGCTTGTAATAAGACTATGTCTGCTTATGTTTATCTTGATTAGCATGATGTAGACAACAGATTAATGTTTTGAATAAAAGGTTTGTTTGCTGAACAGCTAGAGGATACCATGTGAATGGAACACATTAGATTTTTTTTCCTTTACTATAAAGCAACCAGGTTATATGGACAACTTCTGCTAATGTTTATCTCGGTTGTAATGATCTAGATAGAAGAATAAGCATTTTAGCAATAATTTGTAGCATTTATGTAGAGAAATTCATGCGATTGTCACACACCAGCTTTTTAGATTCAGAGGATCTCAAAATCTACTTCATGTATTGCCGGTGAAAATATTTAATTGAATTTTTGATTGAATACATTGCACATATGGACTAGAGAAAGTAAATAATACGTAAAAACTCTTGATCAGAATGCACAGCCACCGGGAATCGAACCTGGGACCTTCTGATTGCTAGCCTTAAACGTTACTATGGAGGCGTTCCGCCGGGGAAATTTGAAAGGTATGTTACCCTAATGCAACGCTCGTGTGAAGAACGGTGGATCTTTACGACGGAGATTATATTACAGAAAGGGTTGTTAACCACCTGCCTACTTTGCATAATGACTTTGTCTCTTACTTCCTCCCGCGGAAGCACTTAAGGGAGCTTATGATCTTCTAAGTATATGGATATTATAACGGCTAACTGAAAAGGGATTTGTGGGAACAATAAGAAATCATCATTACTTGATAGATGCTTTTCTTTATTTACAGCCTGTTGGAGAGTGCGCATGCGTTCGTACACCATTTACGAGTGTTACATTGATAACTCTTAGAATGCCATGTTATAATAACAAATGCATTTTCAGAAAAAAGTCCGTGCATGTGTGTGAACACGGAAACTAAAAAATCTGATGTGTTACACTCACATAACTTTCTCTAGCGCTCTACAAACCTCCAACAAAAGATTAGTCTTCTTTGTACACAATATTAATCGAGATAAATATTAATAGAATGTTATTACTTAGTTCCTAATAAGTAGAAGAGAATAAGGGAATGCACTATGCTAAAGTGATTGTCAAATGTTTTAAAAGCTATCGTTATGCGATTGTCATTGCAAATCACTTCTTTGCTTGGCCATGAGTAAAACAAAAGAAAAACACACACTTCCTGTGTGAGAAAAGTTTAAGTACTTCACAATTGAAACCAGTAAAAAGGAAACGGTTACCACTACAACAAAAACGTAAAGGACATAAATTGTGTGTTTTGTCGTGATGTACATTTTTTGTGTAGTGAGTTTTTTTTTCTATCTCTTACGGCTAAGCAGTTAAGCAAAACTCATCCAGAATAAAGAGGTCTTCAGAGGCTATTCCCCAAAAAATCGAGATATACATTTTATTTCGGACATAAATAGTTTTAATATACGGGATTTTAATAAAAATCTTAAAAATTGCTCTAACGAAAATCAACATTTTCGAAATTTTTCCATGTAAAGGGTAGTTTGTGGTGGGGGGATTTTTTTTTAAAATCTTCCTGTCGCATCCTTGGAAGATACTAAACCTAAATACCAGGTTTGGTATTTAACGGTATTTTTGTTTTGGGGCTATGCTGTCCACAGACACACACACACGGACCTTTTTTTAAAAATGACTTTTTCGGACTCAGGGGACCCCAAAACATATATTTCCGGTGAAATCTCGGTATCGACTTTTTGGGTGCATTACAATACTTTCTCTATCCCTATGTACACTGTACATATGGGGCTAGAGAAAGTAAAAACGAAAAGTCGGTAAAACACCAAACTTGGTATTTAAGTTCAGTACTTTCCAGGGATGCGACACGAAGATTTTGAGAAAAACCTTCCCCCAAACCAATCTACCTTTTACATGGAACTTTTTTCGAAAATTTTGATTTACTAAAAAATGATTCTAACGATTTTAATTAAAATGTATATGAAATAATTTAAGTTAAAATAAAATTATATCTTGAATTTTGTATAACTGCTAAACTGTAAGAGATGGACAAAAACTTAACACACAAAAAATGTAGAGCACGTTAAAGCACACTATTTATGTTCTATAAATTTTTTGGTGAAGTTAATCGTTTTTGAGTTATTCCTTGTTTTTGGTTTCAGCTTTGAAAAATATACTTTTCTCATACAGAAATTTGTCAACTCCTGTCCATATAAACAAAGGAACTTCAGTCACATAGCAACCAGCTTTTGCCTACCACTTTAACCTATGGTTACTTCACTTCTACTTACAAGGAAGCAAGTAATAAGGCAGAAAACATGAGATGTTTTAACAATAGCTTGATACAGAGATGCAGAGAAAGTCTAAGATTTCTAATGTATTCGAGTGTACTTGCATGAATTTCGAGAAAGACCACTTTTGCTCTAAGTGTTAAATAGAGAATGAGATGAAGGGGGAGCCTAGGAAACAAGAGAAACACGTACGCATTCAGGGGAAAGGGAGGAGGGATACCCTGGATGATGGAGGAAGGAAATAATGAATAGAGCAGAGAAGTAATGGATAGAACAGATAAGAAAGGAAGGGATAGATGAAGGAGAAAGATGCGATGAACTGTGACGTCTGGACCGTGCAAAGGGCGTCGCAAGTCGGCGTCTGGGGATAAATAACAGGGATAGCGGATTAATGCAGGCAAAGAGGAGGATTTGGAAATGAATAAAACAAGTAGAAAAGTAAGAAGAGACAGGGGGGGGCGGACAACGGCAGGAAATCCTAGCGAAGAAGATTTGTATTAATCCTTCTTCACGACACGATCACCTAAATATTATAATCTTCATTTTAAGATTACTGAAACTCTTAATTACTATTTACAGCTGTGAAAAATACTTCTCTACTTGCCTATAATAGTAACAATCTCAGAAAAATCTTATGTGATCCATTCACATGACTTGCTCTATATTCCTGCAACAAATCATTGTTAAAAAGCTAATGCTTCTATTTACTTCATGCTACTCCAGAATAAATTAGCACAAAAAGTCTTATTACGTACTTCCTTGTAAGTAGAAGCGAAATAAGGGAGTGCCAAAGGTTAAAGTGATAGTCAAAAGCTGGTTGCTATGTGACTGAAGTTCCTTTGTTTGTATGGACAGCAGTTGACAAATTCCTGTATGAGAAAAGTACAAGTATTTTAAAGCTAAAACCAAAAACAAGAAATATCTTAAAAATGATCAACGAAAAAAAATATATAACATAAATTGTGTGTTTTAATATGCTCTATATTTTTGTGTGGTACAAACGAAATGACGTGTTATTTATGGACGCTCTTTAACCGCTGTGGTTCTCAGCGTACCATTCTATACTGGAATACCGCTTAATTTTGCTCAGAAGCCTCTCTATCAAGCTAAATCTACGACACGGGACCGAAGGAAGTCATGCTAAGGATTTTTACGCCCGAAAAAATCCATCGTCCTCCGCCGGGTTTGAACCTGCGACCTTGGTTATATGAAGTCAGCATGGTAACCATTACACCACGGAGGGCGTCTATTTTGTGTGGTACGTTTTTGTCTATCTCTTACGGTTTAGCAGTTAAGCAACATTCCGTAAAATTCATCCACAATAAAGTAGTCTTCAGAGGATATTCCCAGAAAGTTCAAGATATACACGTTATTTAGCAGGTAAATGTGTTTAATATACCATATTTTAATCACAATCGTTAGCCATTTTTGAGAAAATCAAAGTTCTAAAGGGTGGTTGGGGTGGGTGGATTTCTTGAAAATCTTCGTGTCGCATCGTTGGAAGACACCAAACTTAAATGCCAAGTTCGGTATTCAAGGGTCTTTTCGTTTTTGAGCTATGCTGTCCACAGACAGACGGACTGATAGACAGGCAGACACACACGGACCTTTTTCCAAAAATGCTGTTTTTGGATTAATGGGGGACACAAAACATGTGTTTCCAGTGACATCTCGTATTGAATTTTTGGTTACGTTATGATACCTTCTGTATACACTATGTACATAATACGTATAGAGAAAGTAAAAATAACGGTAGTACGTCTATTTTTTGGATCTCGAGGAACAATTACAAATATTAATTCAAAATACTAACCAGGCTAGAAGCCCGAGAAGATTTTGAATCAAAACGTCGCCAGGAAAGCTTCAGTTCCTATTTCAAATTACAAATATGTTTGTGAAAAAGAGGGCGAATTATAAAATTAACAGAAGTGTGGCGCAAGCAATCACAGTAACATTATAATACCTTCCAAGCCATTTTGCGAAACCATTTATATTGTTTAAACAGATCGTAAAATTATTTATTTTTACTTTCTCTATACGTACTAGTACATAGTGTATAGAGATGTTTTGTATTCCACCCAAAAAATTCGATACCGAGATTTCACCGGAAATAAGTGTTTTAGGACTCCCTGAATCCAAAAAAAGCATTTTCAGAAAAAGGTCCGTGTGTGTGTCTGTGGACAGCATAGCTCAAAAACGAAAATACCGCTAAATACTAAACTTGATTTAGGTTTGGTGTCCTCTAAGGATGCGACACGAAGATTTTTAAGAAAATCCCCCCACCCCCAACTACCCTTTACATGGAAAAACTTTCGAAATTTTTGATTTTCTAAAAAAATAGCTCTAACGATTTGTATTAAATCCTGTATATTAAAGATATTTACATACCAATTAAAATGTACAACTTGAAATTTCTGGTAATAACCTCTGAAGAGCTCTTTATTTTGAATGAAGTTTGCTAAATTTTGCTTAACTGCTAAACAGTAAGAGACAGACAAAAACTTACCACACAGAAAATGTTGATCCGATCAAAACACACAATTTATGTCCTTTACATATTTGCTGTAGAGGTAACCGTTTCCGAGATATTACTTGTTTTTGGTTTCAGTTGTGAGTACTTATTTTCTTAGACAGGAAGTGTCCGTTTTTCTTTTGTTCTACTCCTGGCCAAGCAAAGAAGCGATTTGCAATGACAATCGAATAACGACGGATTTTAAAACATTTGACTAACTGTTTAGCCTAGTGTATTCCCTTATTTTCTTTCTACATGTAAGGAACTAAGTGGTAAGAACATTCTGCTAATGATTATCTCGATTAGCAAGGTGCAGAAAGAAAAATAATCTTATGTAATAAGTTTGTAGAAGAGCTAGAGAAAGTTATGTGAGTGTAACAGATAAGATTTTTTTAGTCTTTTCTTATCTTTTATTGTTATCAATTTTATTGTGTTTGCACGTCTTTTATAATCTTTGTTTTCATTTATTCACATGGCTTAACTTCTATATAACTATTCTAACGTGTGGTAAAATATTTTTTTAACACTCATATAACATTTTTTCGTAAACATATCCAAATGTATATTTTATTCTGTGTCACTTGGCAAACTCATTTGAGTCAAACTAATAAATAAATACTCAACGCCGAAATTTCATCGGAATACACGTTTTGAAACTCAAAACAGAAAAGGGCATTTAAAAAGTATGTCTTCTATAAACATATCTTTCTCAACAAATGCGTAACAAATTAATTCAATAAGCTTATTCCTCTATCTACATCATGCTAATCGAGATAAACCTTAGCGCAAACAATATTAATACTTGGCTCTTTATAAGAACTAGAGAAATAAGGGAAAACACTAGGCTTAAACAATGGCCAAATATTTTAAAATCTGTTTGTAATGTGTTTGAATTTCACTTGTTTATATGGTAAGGAGTTCACAACAGTAGATTTTAAAGCAAACCAATAACAATAAATATATTAAAAGCGACCAAATTCACGAAAAAGTGTATGTAACATAAATTGTATGTTATAACGAGCTCTACATTTTCTATTAGGTTAGTTTTGTCCATTTCTTACGGTTTACCAGTTATGCAAAATTCCGTACAATTCAGAGTAAATTATTCTTCAGATGATATTTCCAGAAAATTAAGATGTATATTTTATTTGCCATATAAATATCTTTAGTATAGGGTATTTTAAAAATCCTTGGTGCATTTTTTGGGAAAATCGAAGGTTTCCAATTTTTTTTCATTTAAAGAGTAATTGGGGATAAGGAGCTTTTCTAAAAATTCCCGTGTCGTATCCCTGGAAGATTGACTTAAATAATCAAGTTTGGTACTTTACCAACTTTTCGTTTTTGAGCTATCGTGTTCACAGACACACACACACACTGAAACATACACGGACCTTTTTCTGAAAACAATCTCTTTAGGATACAGGGGACCCTAGAACGTGTATTCCGGTGAAATCTTGGTGTCGAATTTTTGGGTGGAATGCAATACCTTCTCTTTACACCATGTATATAGTACGTGTAGAGAAAGTAAAAATCTGATGTATTGCATTCACATGACTTTCTTCACATCTCTGCAACAAATTATTGTTAAAAAGGTTATGATTCTATTTACTTAATGCTAATCGAGAAAAAATTAGCAGAAATAGTCTTATTACGTGCTTCCTTGTAAGTAGAAGCGAAATAAGAGAGTACCATAGGTTAAAGTCATAGTCAAAATATTGTTGCTATGTGACTGAAGTCCCTTTGTTTGTACGCACAGGAGTTGACAAATTCCTGTATGAGAAAAGTATGTTTCTTAAAGCCGTAACCAAAAAAACAAGGAATATTTAAAAAACGATCTAGTGTACGATAAAAAATGTATATAACATAAATTGTGTGTTTAACGTGCTCAAAATTTTTTGTGGGGTAAGCTTTTGTCCATCTCTTACGGTTTAGCAGATATGCAAAATTCCGTAAAATTCATCCAGAATAAAGTAGTCTTTAGAGGCTATTCTCAGAAAATTCAAGATACACATTTTATTTGTCAGGTAAACAAATATCTTTAATGTACAATATTTCAATCAAAATCATTAGAGCCATTTTTCAGAAAATCAAATTTTTTTTAAAAAAGTTCCATGTACACGGTAGTTTGGGATGGGGGGATTTTTCTCAATATCTACGTATGGTATTCCTGGAAGATATTAAACTTAAATATCAAGTTCGGTATTTTACCAACTTTTCGTTTTTGAGTTATCGTGTTCACAGATACACGGATCTTTTTCTGAAAATAATTTTTTTGGATGCAGGGGACCCTAGAACGTGTATTCCGGTGAAATGCCGGTATATATTATGTACATAGTACGTGTAGAGAAAGTAAACATGTTAAATTTTGTGTGAATGTTCAGTTGTTTGGTGTATAAAGTCCCCTTATTTTCGTGCAAATATGAATTTAGACGAGACTTTGATCTTATGACACATTGCTGACTCAACCCAGGTAAAATGCAAATTATATTTATACCTTGAACGGAATCCCGAGTCTACTAATGAGTCACCAGGTGACTCCAATGTGTCACGGCCTGAGTAAGCGCTCAGTTTACACCTTGAATTTCAAAAAGGAGATTTATTGAACGCTTGGCAGAGTCCAAGAACCCCGGTATAATCTAATCTAATCAATATGCATAGCTTGCATGAAGAATTGCGTTGCGTTCTTATCGCCAAATGAGTCACTTTTCCAAGCAGTGCGTGATATAATTAAGCTGATAGGTGCAGTATGAGTAATCATAACCAAACGAGGGCTTTCAGAAGTACGAATTAATGCAAATAAAATTTGTCTTCCATTAAAGTCTGAATTTGCATGAATTACATCCATATCTGCCTGTTCTGTTAATATGAAGCACGTAAGATACATACCAAGTGTTTCAAAAACGTAAGTTAATCATTTTGAAAACAAATTTGTTAATGTAAGCTAAACTTACAATTCATTTATTAATTGTCATACTAACAAACACTGTAAGTGCTTACAGTAAGAGTTAGAGAGGTCATTAATACTTACAGTACACTTAGGAAATGACATGTGCTACTTCAAGTAAAGGATCTATTGCAAAATTCATTAACAAAAGAGTGTATAAGAAGACTTTGTCCATATAATTTAGATATAGCCTTTCATTTGTTCACAACGAGAATTCATTTATAATTTCTCTACTCTTACTATGTACACAGTTTATAGAGAAGGTATTGTGATGTACCCAAAAATTCTACACCGAGATTTCACCAGAAATACACGTTTTGGGCCCCCCATGAATCCTAAAAAAGGATTTCTTGGAAAAAGGTCCGTACGTGCGCGTGTGCTTGTAGACAGCATAGCTCAAAAACGAAAAGACCGTTAAATACCAAACTTGATATTTAATCTACCAAGGATGCGACACAAAGATTTTCAAGAAAATCCCCCATCCCCAACTACCCTTTACGTGGACATTTTTCGAAAATTTTTATTTTCTTAAAAATGGCTCTAACGACTTTGATTAAAATATCGATATTAAATATACTTACATGACAAATAAAATGTATATCTGGAATTTTCTGGGAGTAGCGTATGAAGACTACTTTATTCTGGATCTATTTTACAGAATTTTGCATAACTGCTAAACCGTAAGAGATGGACAAAAACTTACCACACTAAAAAATGTAGAGCACGTTGAAACACACACTTTATGTAATATACATTTTTTTCGTGTAGTTGATCGTTTTTTTTTTTTTTTTAGATATTCCTTGTTTTTGGTTTCAGCTTGGAAAAACTTATAATTTTTTCATACAGGAATTTTAAAACTCGAGTCCATAGAAACAAAGGAACAGCAACCAGATAGCAACCGCTTTTTACTATCACTTTAACCTATGGTACTCCTTTATTTCGCTTCTATTTACAAAGAATCAAGTAATAAGACAATTTCTGCTAGTTTTTTCTCTATTAGTATGAATTTTTAACAATAATTTGTTGCAGAGATGTAGAGAAAGTTATGTACATAGAACACATCAGAGTGTTTTTAAATACTTGAAATACAAGTTAATCATTCTGAACGTATATTTGGTAATGTAAGCTAAATTTACAATTCATGTATTAATTGCCATGCCAACAAGCACTGTAAGTACTTACAGTAAGAGTTTGAGAGGTCATTAATACTTACAGTACAATTAGGAAATGACGTAACACTCAAGACATGTGCTACTTCAAGTAAAGAATCTATTGCAAAATTCATTAACAAAAGAGTGTATAAGAAGGCTTTGTCCATATAATTTAGATGCAGCCTTTCATTTGTTCAGATCGAGAATTCATTCTCTCTTAATGTTCAATAAAATATTGAAAAGCAATTTTTTATTTCTATTTTTTTGCAGTTTTTTCAAGTATTTCAAAAAGTAATTGGCTAACCACGAACTGTAAGTTATCAATTATATCTCAAATGGGCCCTGAGGGCCTTGTATTCCCAATATAAATTGTTGATTCAATCGCCTATGGCAACGAAGCCACATGATAGACATAGCTGACACTTTACCTGCCATATAGTAAGGAGCAACTGTTACTAGATACAAACTTTTTTGATGTTTGGAGTGTAATTTCTTGTACTTTCTAAGTAATTATTGAACGCCCTTAGTACATGGTAGAGAAAATAAATGGAAACACTTCAGCGAGATGTAGCAATGCTGATGAAAAGTGAAGTAAGCTACTCTGCAAGGTTCACTTGCCAGCACTATCTTTGTTAGAATATTCCTTTGACATGCAAAATAATAGGGCCGCTTTAGCATTTAGCGCCGAGCTGTGCTCATTTTCCGTGTCAAAGGCTTTTCAGATGACCAGTGTTCTGCTTATAATAAAAGTTGCACAGGTGACATAATACAAATGTCGAGTTGGAATTGTTCTAAAGTGACGATCTTGCTTACTTGCCCAATATCAGCTATACAGCTTTTAGCTTTCTGCAAGACCATCTTTGAACAGTGCAACGAAAAAGTGGTTCGTGTGCATTTAATTTCTTAATTTTTACACTCTCTATACGCACTATGTATATAGTGTATAGAGAAGGTATTGTACTCCACCCAAAAATTCGATACCGAGGTTTCACTGGAAATATATGTTTTAGGGTCCCCTTTATCTAAAACAAAAAAAAAGCATTTTTGGAAACTCAAAAACGAAAAGTCGTTAAAATACCAAACTTGGTATTTAAGTTTAGCATCTTCCAGGGATGCGACACGAAAATTTTGAAAAAAAAACCCCACCCCAACTACCCTTTACATGGAAATTTGTTCGAAAATTTTGATTTTCTAAAAAATAGCTTTTACGATTTTGATTTAAAATATCGTATATTAAAGATATTTACCTGACAAATAAAATCTGTATCTTGAATTTTCTGGGAATAGCCTCTGAAGAGTACTTTGTTCTGGATGAATTTTACAGAATTTTGAATAACTGCTAAACCATAAGAGATGGACAAAAACATACTGCACGAAAAATGTAGAGCACGTTAGATCACACAATTTATGTTATATACATTTTTTTCGTGGAGTTCATCGTTTTTTGAGACATTCCTTGTTTTTGGTTTCTGCTTTGAAAAACTTATACCCTTCTCATACAGAAATTTTTCAACTGTTGTCCATACAAATAAAGGCATTTCAGTGACATAGCAACAAGCTTTTGACTATCACTTTAACCTATGCTACTCCCTTATTTCGCTTCTACTTACAAGGAAGCAAGTAATAAGACTATTTCTGCTAATTTTTTTATGATTAGCATGAAGTAAATACAAGTATACGCTCTTTAAGAATAATTTGTTGCAGAGATGTAGAGAAAGTCATGTGAATGGAACACATCAGATTTTTTTTTGTATACTTTTACCATCTAGACTCTTCTCTCTTCTCATGTTTGTGGTATACAAGACGCGTTCTGTACTTTGGTTTCAACTACCAGAAATAAATATTGTCATTTATTTATTTCAATTTATTGTGAATCATTACAGATACATAAACACACACAGAATCAAGTTATAATACTTATTTTTCACCAGAATATATCTTTAGTCCTTGTTTCGTTATGTAAAAACGATCTTCACTTTTCATTACAGAAATTATAACCAGAAAATTTAGAGTTGTCGTGCGTTCATTCCAAGGCCGTGTAATGTATGCAAGTTTTAGCAATGCACATGCGTATAACTGTTCCATCTCTTTCTATCTTTGTTGCGATTGTTGGTCACGTCTCCAGCCAACACATTACAAACTCCTTTACTTAAACCTTTTTGCATTAGAACGAATACGTCTTCCAAATATATTAATAACACAAGTAAAACAATTCAGAAAAAGCAATACACACAAAAATTGACAGTTAAATGTATGTTTTTAAGATATTTAGCCAAATAAATTTCAAGTCAATAATAGTAAAGATACAAAATAAAAACCTTATATCTTGTGGCTTGTGGTCTTAATATTGTCACACCCGTACCACGTGACACTAAATATATTGACAGAATTGGAGATTATGTTGAGAACTAGAATAAGGTACTGTAACTTTGTAAATAAAGTTTTGTGTTGATATGTTTCTTTATTATTAGGTTGTCTCATAAATAATATCGGTTCTTTGATTCTGGTCTTTTGAAAATTTATTGGACTTCTTTGGTTTGGCAAAGAAATTTACAGGATGCCGTGGCTAGTGTTGCGCATCAGGCTTCAGTTGTTAATAAACAATCACAAAATGGAGATCAAGTTTGAGCTTAGTCATTCTAAAGCACTACTGGAAACAAGATTATAAACCCGCTGCTGCAGCTCGAAGAATTTAATTATGAAGTGGCAGGAGAAGGTGTCGTTAGTGAGCGTGTGATGGTTCCGACGTTTCAACAATGGAGACGAAAACATTAAACATTCACTACGTTCTGGAAGACCTAAATTATGGAATATTGGGAATACGCGCCAAGCTTTGAGAGAAAATCCGTAAAAAAGTACCCGTAGGCTTGGTGCATCAGAAAATACCATACATCGCCACATCAAGACACTTGGAAAATCATACAGAAGCTGTAGATCTGTACCTCATGAACTGACACCTCAACAGGCTCGACGTAGAGTGGATATCTGTCGTCAGCTTATCCGTAATCCCATGGATGATAGACTTGTCAGGAGAATTGTCATTTTTAATGAAAAATGGGTATATTATCGAAACCCTGATGCCTCGAAACTTTGGCTTGATCCCCGCCATCCTGCCAAAGTCATCGTTAAAAAAAATCGGTTCGGTCCCAAAGTAATGTGTGCTTAGTGGAATTTTGAAGGTATGATTCACTGGGAGTTTGTTCCAAACGGGCGGGTGATTGAAGTGGATCTTTATTCTCAACAACTGGAACGAGTTCATGAAATTTTGAGGCGGAGATACCCAGCATTATTTACCGAAATAGAGTTCTATTGCAACAGACCCTATACCGCACGAACAGCCATAGAAACAATTCATGAATTGGGAGGAATCGAACTGCTGCCAAACCCAGCATACAGCCCTAATCTTGCACCATCAGATTATCATTTTGTTCGATCCATGGCCCATTTTCTACAGGGAAGAAATTTTGACAGCATCGAAGCAGTGCAAGTGGGTCTCACCGAATTCATCACATCAAAAACCAGAAACTGGTACCATCGTAGGATAATAAACCTCGCAGAAAGATGGCTCAAGGCAATAGAGTCTAGTGGTCTGTACTTTGAAGATTAGTTACTTGCTTGTCAGAACATATTTCTGTTACGAATTATTAATGACTCGGTGAATTGGCGAGCTAATTGATGACTCACTGTAATAATATTATTATTACGTCACAGGTTAGTGGCCTCGAGGGAGATAATGCATTACAGGTAATATAATACTTGTAAATGATACACTGGTAAGATGTTCTTGTATATTCTTCAATATCACTGGACACAATAATTATTAACTCTGTAGGATGGCACAGATAAATTAAGATTGCATTCCACAGCACGCGTTCCCATAGGACGCTACCCTTGTGCCGAGCAATGATGATCACGTGAACACTGACCAATAAGGTTCAGCGTCTATTCAGCTCTTATATAGGCTCAAAGCTACATGTTTCTCCTTAGTAAACATTCTTTAAGGAAGTATATAATAGACCTCCTTTCATTTATAAATAAAAATTTTTGCTACATATAATATTTATTTCATAAGCTTAGTGAATATTTAAATATGGGTATACAACGCTTGGGGATGCGATATACTAGAAAGAAGAATTTCCTTTTTCATGCACGTAGCAATGCAATTATCATTGTTGAATTTTTTCAAATAATTATTTTTGGTCATAAATGAAATTATACTTAAAATACACATTAAATTCAATATTCTGATATTCACAAAACAACTTCAGGCTAATTACTTTCAGTAATTATGTTTTTCTTTACCGCATAATCAATAAATCAATATGACAATTTCCTGCTATTAACATAAAATAAACATTTGATATTAACGTCTCATTTCAAACAATTGCTTTTCTTAAAAAAGGACACTACTTATGAGAAAGTATTTATAGTTAGTTATGCTAAATCTTTCTTTATTCTCTGGATGGTTCTCATTTATGAAGTTATACATTATGTACCTATTCAATATGACCGTAATTCCGGTATACAGAATGTGTAGAGAAAGCCATATGATTGCAGCACATTGGATGCTTTCAACTGTCGTTAGCGAGCTGAAGGACGGACCTACTGACATTAATAAGTGTTCTACAGTAACTAATTTGAATGAAATGTTGTTATCTAACAAAGGAAGTTATCTTTTATGGCCTTTAACAGTAAATTTGCTGTCAAAATATCAACAAGAATATCCCCCCAGCGAAACACTACACCTGAAATGATTAATGTAACTCGACCCTTTTGATGAGGAAATTACTAATTCAAGAGAACTTGGCCACAGTACTTCATAAAATTAAATTCTCGTAGCGCTTACACCCAATAGCAAGCGAGTAAGAGATGAATGATAAGCAACGTTATGGAATAACCCCAGCAAAATTCTGTCGATCATAGCAGGTCATGAGTCACTAAGTTCAACTTTTACAGAGCACAACTATTTAGAATGGAAGAAAATCAATTACTTTTGCTTTATTCTATCCGAAATTAGTAAGGCTCTACCAGGGCTAGAAACCTAACAAGAAATTATTGTCAAAATCTGATGTGTTCCATTAACACGCCTTTATGCTTCTATTTACTTCATGCTAATCGAGAAAGTATTAGCAGAAATAGTCTTAATACATGCTTCCTTATAAGTAGAAGCGAAATAAGGGAGTACCATAGGTTAAAGTTATAGACAAATGGTTGCTATGTGACTGAAGTTTCTTTGTTTGTAATAAATAAAAGTTGACAAATTCCTGTATGAGAAAAGTTTTTCAAAGCTGAAACTATTTGCAAGGAATATGTAAAAACGATCAAATCCACGAAAAAAAATTATATAACACAAATTGTGTGTTTTAACGTGCTCTACATTTTTTGTGTGGTAAGTTTTTATCCATCTCTTATGGTTTAGTAGCTATGTAAAATTCCGTAAAATTCATCCAAATAAGGTAGTCTTCAGAGGCTATTCCCAGAAAATTCAAGATATACATTTTATTTGTCAGGTAAATATCTTTAATATTCGATATTTTAATCAAAATCGTTAGAGCCATTATTGAGAAAATCAAAATTTTCGTAAAAAGTTCCATGTGTAGGGTAGTTGAGAGTGCGGGGATTTTCTTGAAAATCTTTGTGTCGCATCCTTGGGAGATACCAAACCTAAATACCAAGTAAACTTTTCATTTTTGAGGTATGCTGCCCACATACACACAGACATACAGACAGACAAGACATTTTTCTAAAAATGCTTTTTTTTTTTGGATTCAGCGGGTCTCAAAATATGTATTTCCGGTGAAATCTCGGTATCGAATTTTTGGGAGCAATACAATACCTTCCCTATACACTGTGTACATAGAAGAATAATCTTTTTACCTTCTCTACACGTACTATCTATTTCGTGATAATCCAGATAAACGGAAGAAAATCCATATTACTTGCTTCCTTGTAAGTAGAAGGGAGAACTAATATGTTCCATTCATATGTTGTCCTCTAGCTGTTCGGTAAACAATTTTTTTTTCAAAACATTAATCTGTTTTCTGCATAATGCTTATCAAAATAAACATAAGCAGAATTAGTTTTAATATTAGCTCCTTGTAAATAGAAGGGAAATAAGAAAATGCACAGGCTAAAGGCATAGTCTCTACTTTAAAAGGCAGCCGCTATGTAAAACAATTGAAATACGAATCTCTTTGATTGCCAGCAGTAAAAAAAAAACGTGAAACGAGAAAAAAGATGTCTTCCCGTTTGAGAAAAGTTTAAAATTGAAACAAAAAATTCGGAATATCTCGAAAACAGTTAGCTCTAAAAAAAATGAAAATAAGGAAAAAAGTAAGTAGCATTGTATGTTTTTAATGGGATCTACATCTTTGGAGAGTAAGTTTTTGTCTATCTCTTACGGTTTGCCAGTTATATAAAAGTCATCCAGAATGAAGAGGTCTTCAGGGACTATTCCGAGGATTCAAAATGTACATTTTGTTTGGTGTATAGATAAATGTTTAATGTCCAGATTTTAGTCTAAGTCATCAGCAGTTTGATTAAATCAAAATTTTCGAAGTTTTTTCCATATAAAGTATAGCTTCTTTCGTCGGGTTTAACTCAAAATCTACGTGTCGTAACCTTCAAGTTTAGTATTTTACAGACTTTTCGTTTTTGAGTTGCTCTCTCTCTCTCTCTCTCTCTCTCTCTCTCTCACACACACACGGACCTTTTTCTGAAAATTCTTTTTTTATACAGGGGACCTTAAAACATATATTAGCGGTGAAATCTCGGTATCGAACTTTTGGGTGAGTGTAATACCTTCTCTATACACTATGTAGATAGTACGTATAGAGAAAGTAATAAGGAATTGTAAATGGCCTGCGGAAGCCTTGAAAAATTCTCCACAATATAACTTTATAATAGACTAAATGAAATATTTATTGAAAAGTTTACAAAAAAATACAGATATTCTTAACAAAGAGACCAGACATAGGCAGGACTCAAACAGACCAACAAATAATTTGCAGTTATTCCAAAAAGGGGTTTACTATAAAGGAATATCTTTGTGTAACTCTTAGTTGCCTGCATTTACTAAATATTCTGTTTTTCTCTTAATTCAAGTTTAAAAGTGGAGTTCTAGTAAAAATACATGGGAATAAACCTAACAATTATTTAAAATAATCGAAAAAATAATAGAAAAGAAAATATATGTAGATTCTTTATTCCCAATTAAAAGATTAAATTCTTCTAAAGCAGTTTTCATAATGCTGCCAAAGATTCAAACGGTCATGAGTGTTAGATGATAGGTAATGGACTGGCCATCCATTCAAAGCCCAATTTTGCAAGTTCAAATCCCAGTGACTGTGGTAAAGGACGGGGAGAGCCCAAGTAAAATAATCGGTGTGGTGCTTGGAAGGTAATGGGGTTAAATTTACTGTACTTCTGTGGGTTTTACTCCTTTGTTTATTTAAAAATCACTGCAATTTTAGGATAATTTGGTATATATTTTTACAATATAAAACAGTCTTGATTACTTGTCGTTCATGTTTGAAGGTCGTTATGAGTTGTTCTCCGTGGTGTACTGGTTAATATGATGGCTTATTATACCCAAGGTCACGGGTTCAAACCCGGCGGAGGGCAATGAATTTTTTAGTTCGTCCTCAGCATAGCTTTCTTCGGAAGGGAAGTAAAACCTTTGGTTCCGTAACGTAGATATATGGCACGTAAAAGAACCTCAAGGCTAATAAAGAGGTCTCTGAGCAAAATTAGACAGTTTTTCTCGACCAATATAAATGGGACGTACTTAAAGAGCACCTACAAATAAAATTGCATCTATTTTATTTACACACACACTTTATAACTTTCTTTTTGGATTCCGGGAGCCCCAAAATCTAAAATCTCGGTATCGAAATTTTGGGTTCAATACAATACCTTTTCTGTATCTGTACATAGTACGTGAACAGAAAGTGAAATGCACCTAGTGAGAAGCTGCATATGAAATTTATTAACCAGAAAATGACTAATTTAAACGAAATGCATCAGAGTAGTTCATAAAAGTAAATTCACATGGCACTTATTGCCAATGGTAAATGAGCTGGAGATAAATGAGGTAATGGAATAACCCAAAACGAAATTTATGAGCACGGCAGCTAATAGCTGTAAAAGATGTTTTGATGTGCATGACAAGAGACACCTGGAAACGTTTAAGTGCCTCAAAATTAAAACAAATAATCCGAAATATCTTGAAAACTGTTAACTCTACAAAAGATGTATATGACATTCGGAGTTTTAATGAGAACTACATTTTTGTGTGGCAAGTTAGTTTTATCTCTTACGGTTTGTCAGTTATATAAATGTAATCCAGAATAAAGAGGTGTTCAGGGGCTACGTCCAGAAAATTCAAGATGTACATTTCATTTGCTCTGTAAATATCTTTAATCTACAGTATTTTGGTTAAATTTTTTAGCCGTTTTAGTGAAAATCAACATTTTTTAATTTTTTTCTACGTAAAGGGTGGGGGATTTTTCTCGAAAGCTTCGTGTCGCTTCATTCGAAGATATTAACTTAACGTTTTTTGGTATTTTACCGACTTCTCGTTTTTGAGTTACTGTGTTCACAGCCAAACGAACACACACACAAACAAACTGAATTTTTTTTTATAAAAGCGTTACTTTTTTATTCAAGGAGTCACTATTTATGAAGAAGTATGTCATACATTAATAATATGTTAGTTTTATGTAATTACTAGTAATAACTATTATGTCGATAATTAGAAAACTATCATCTGATATTACATCATTGTTACATATAATGAAATTATATTTATTTATACATTTAACACTAATTTTTGTTACTCTTTGTTTTTATATGCATGAAGAAAAAGGAAGTACATATGCTTTTATAGAGCACATTAAGTATAGTGCAGTGGTGTACAGGCTTCAAAAGCAAATGGAGTCATTATACGTCTATTCTACTGTTTTTGTAACCCGTGCTTTTAGCACTAGAGATTTATACATATTTACTTTCTCTATACGTGCTATGTACATAGTGTATAGAGAAGGTATTGCACTCCACCAAAAAATTCCGACACCGAGATTTCACCTGAAATATATATTTTAGAGTCCCCTGTATCTAAAAAAAGTATTTTCAGGAAAAGGTCCGTGTGTGTGTGTCCGTGTGTCTGTGAACACGATAACTCAAAAACGAAAAGTCGGTGAAATACCAAACTTGGTGTTTAAGTTTAGTATCTTCCAGGGATGAGAAACGAAGCTATTGAGAAAAATCCCCCCACCCCAAACTACCCTTTACATGGAACTTTTTTTGAAAATTTTTATTTTCTAAAAAATGGCTCTAACAATTTTGATTAAAATGTCATATATTAAATATATTTACCTGACAAATAAAATGTGTATTTTGAATTTTCTGGGAATAATCTCTGAAGACTACTTTATTCTGGGTCAATTTTACGGAATTTTGCATAACTTCTAAAGCGTTAGACATGGACCAAAACTTTCCACACAACAAATGTAGAGCACTTTAAAACACACAATTTGTGTTATATACATTTTTTGTGGAATTGATTGTTTTTGAGATATTCCTTGTTTTTGGTTTCAGCTATGAAAAATGTATACTTTTCTCATACAGGAATTTATCAACTCCTGTCCATACAAACAAAGGAACTTCAGTCACATAGCGACCGGTTTTTGACTATCACTGTAACCTATGGTACTGCCTTATTTCGCTTCTACTTTCAAGAAAGCAAGTAATACTATTTCTTCTAGTTTTTTTTTTCTCTCAATTAGCATGAAGTATATAGAAGCATAAAGTTTTTAACAATAATTTATTGCAGAGTTGTAGAGAAAGTCATGTGAATGGAACACATCAGATTTTTTATTTCTCTGTAGCATATAAACATATGTATACATGTATATGCTTTGACAAGTTTTATTTCAGTGACTTGCTAGCCTGAACGAATCAATAGAATGCTTTCTAATCTAAAATTATGTATTTCGTGGTAAAATTTCGGTATTCATTTTTAGGTGCAATACAATACTTTCTACATGTAGAGAAAGTGAAATGCACCTAGTGAGAAGTTGTAAATGAAATTTATTGACCAGAAAATTACTAATTCAAGCAAAGTGCATCAGAGTAGTTCATAAAATTAAATTCACATGGAACTTATGTCCAATGGTAAACGAGTTGGAGATAAATAAGGTAATGGAATAACCCAAAGGAAATTTATGAGGCCTACTGATAACTACGGCAGCTAATAGCTGTAAAAGATGTTTTGATGTGCATGACAGACACACCTGGACATGCGCCCTTGTCTCTTATCTCGGCAGCAGTTAATTAAGGGCTAACAGTAGCCACTTGTCACCCGATAGTACCGTCGCCGTGTACCAGATAGCGCGCCGTGTATACGGCTTCATAGGGGGCACTTAATATTAGTCAGAGTAGAGGAAAACAATACAGGGAGGGAGATACATGCCCGGCTCGTGTTCAAGATTCAGCACCCCCATCCATCATAGCTCCAGGGACTACGTACCTCTCCAGGGGAGGGGGCAGAAACCGCGTTTCCTTCACGCTATTAATTATACGCCTGCGTGTGAATTATTCCTACACTCCACCAACTATACCTACCGCTGTATGCTCCACAACTTTCTGGCTCCACAAATGAACTTCCACTGGGCAAAAATGAAAAATATAACGAATGGTAAACGGCCTGCGGAAGCCTTGAAAAATTCTCCATAATATAACAGTTATAATACACTGATGTAATTATTGAAAAGTTTCCAAAAAAAATCTGATGTGTTCGATTCACATGATTTTCTCTAAATCTCTGCAACAAATTTTTGTTGAAAACCTTATGCTTCAATTTACTTCATGCTCATCGAGAAAAAAATTAGCAGAAGTAGTCTTATTACTTGCTTCCTTGTAAGCAGAAGTGAAATAAGGGAGTACCATAGGTTAAAGTGATGCTCAAAAGCTGGTTGTTAGGTGACTGAAGTTCCTATGTTTGTATGTACACGAGCTGACAAATTCCCGTATCAGAAAAGTACAAGTTTTCAAAGCTAAAACCAAAAACAAGGAATATCTGAAACACGACCAACTCCACGAAAAACATTTATATAACATAAATTGTGTGTTTCAACGTGCTCTACATTTTTTGTGTAGTAATTTTTTGTCCATCTTTTACGATTTAGCAGTTATTCAAAATTTACTAAAATTCATCCAGAATAAACTACTCTTCAGACGCTATTCCCAGAAAATTCAAAATATGCATTTTATTTGTCACGTAAATATCTTTAATATACGAAATTGTAATCAAAATCGTTTGAGCCATTTTTGGGAAAATCAAAATTTTCGAAAAAAGTTCCATGTAAAGGGTAGTTGGGGGTGGGGGGATTTTTCTCAAAATCTTCGTGTCGCATCCCTGGAAGATACTAAACTGAAATACCAAGTTTGGTGTTTTACCTACTTTTCGTTTTTGAGTTATCGTGTTCACAGACACACGGACACACACACACACACACACACACACACACACACACACACACGGACCTTTTTCCGAAAATGCTTTTTTTTTTTAGATAAAGGGGACCCAAAAACATATTTCCGGTGAAATCTCGGTATCGAATTTTTTGGTGGAGTGCAATACATTCTCTATACACTATGTACATAGTGCAGAAAGTAAAAATATAACAAATGGTAAACGGCCTGCGGAATCCTTGAAAAATTCTCCATAATGTAACAGTTATAATAGACTAAATGAACTATTTATTGAAAAGTTTACAAAAAATACAGACATTCATAACAGAGACCAGACATAGACAGGGCTTGCATAGACCAACAAATAGTTTGCCGTTATTCCAAAAAGGGGTTTACTACAAAGTAATAGTTTTATTTAATTCACTTCCCTCTTCTATAAAAGAATTGCAAATGAACAAAAATATGTTTAGATACGAGTAGATTTTTTGAAACAGACATGCAATTGAAAATTCTGCAAAACTGACACCTCTGAAAATTCATTTTCAGAGTTATTATTTGTAAATACATTTATTAATTGCATAATATAAATAAATAATGAATAATAATAATATGCATGTATGTAGGTATTTATTATAACGCCAGCGAACTCTTTTATTGCTTACCAAATGCTCTATTTTATTTAAAATTTTAGATTTATGGGAGTGCATCACACACGGACATTTTTCTAAAGTATCTTTTCAGAGATCTCAAAAGAAACATTTTCCAGTGAAATCTTAGTATCAAAATTTTGGTCCAATACAATCTAACGTTCTATATTCACTATGTGCATAGTACGTCTAGAGAAAGTAAAAATAGAACGAATTGTAACCGGGCTGCCAAAGCCTTGAAAAATTCTCCATAATGTAACGCTATAGTAGACTAAATGAAGTTTATAGTGCCAACGAACACTTTTTCTTGCCTACCAAATGTTGCATTCCCTTAGCTTTAAGGGAATACATATGTAAAAATTACTTGCTTCCTTGTAAGTAGAAGCGAAATAAACTAGTATCACAGGTTAAAGTGATAGTCAAAAGCTGGTTGCTAGGTGACTGAAGTTCCTATGTTTGTATGGACACGAGTTGACAAATTCCTGTATCAGAAAAGTACAATAAGGAATATCTGAAATACAACCAACTCCACGAAAAAAATTTATATAACTTAAATTGTGTGGTAGGCTTTTGTCCATCTCTTACGGTGTAGCAGTTATGTAAAATATCGTAAAATTCATCCGGAATAAAGCAGTATTCAGAGGCTATTCCCAGAAAATACAATACATACATTTTATTTGTCAGGTAAATACTTTAATACCAACTTTACGTTTTTGAGTTATCGTGTTCACAGACACACAAACACACACACACACACTGACCTTTTTCTGAAAATTCTTTTTTTTTTTGGATACAGGGGACCCTAAAACATATATTTCCGGTGAAATCACGGTATCGAATTTTTCGGTGGAGTGCAACACCTTCTCTATACACTATGTGGATAGTACGTATAGAGAAAGTAATAATGAAATGGCCTGCGGAATTCTTGAAAAATTCTCCATAATGTAACTTTATAATAGACTAAATGAAGTATTTATTGAAAAGTTTACAAAAATACAGATATTTATAACAAAGAGACCAGACATAGGCAGGACTTACACAGACCAACAAATAATTTGCAGTTATACCAAAAAGTGTTTTACTATAAAGGAATGGTTTTGTTTAACCCTTAGTTACCTGCATTACTATACTCAATATGCCGTTTTTCTCTTAATTCAGGTTTAAAAGTGGAGTTCTAGTAAAATACATGGGAATAAACCTATAACATTAGTAAACAAAATAATCGAAAAAACAAGAGAAAAGAAAAAATATGTAGATCCTTTATTCCCAATTAAAACTTTAAATTCTTCTAAACCAATTTCCATAACCTTGCCAAAGGTACTACCAAGTAGCTCAAATGGCCAGGAGTGTTAGGTGATAGGTAATGGACTGGCCATCCATTCAAAGCACAATGTTGCAACTTCAAATCCCAGTGACTGTGCTAAGGGACGGGGAGAGCCCAAGTAAAATAATCGGTGTAATGCTTGGAAGTTAATCGGGTTACATTTGACTGTAGTTATGTGGGTTTTACTCCTTTATCTACTTAAACAAATCATTCCAATTTTCGGGCAAAAATTGTATATATTTTTACAATATAAAACAGTCTTGATTACTTGTCGTTTATGGTTGAAGGTTAGTATAACATGAAATTAATCCTAGAGCACAACCCGATTTGTATAGTTACGCTTAAAACAAGTGGAACCTATAGCTACCGACAGGCAACAGAGGGTTAATTCACTTCCCTCTTCTATAAAAGAATTGTAAATGAACGAAACAAGTTTAGATCAGAATTAAAAAGATACCTTATTACTCACATCTTCTGTACAGAGGAGGATTTCATTCAATCAAAAAACACTGGTAATAAATTTAACATTGTAAATATAATAAACATGAATATTCTCAGAATGCAAGTTTACGGGTAGGCTTTTGGAAACAGACATGTAATTGAAAATTATACAACACTGACACCTCTCAAAATTCATTGTCATAGTTATTATCTGTAAATAAATATATTAATAATTATGAATAAATGTAATTGTTGACATGATCTACGTTCTAGATTTTGGGCTTGGAGTCTAATCTCATAATAAATAATAATAATAATAATAATAATAATAATAATAATAATAATAATAATAATAATAATAATAATAATAATAATAATAATAATAATAATAATAATATGTACTTATTATAACGCCAGTGAACACGTTCATTGCTTACCAAATATTGTATTTTACTCAAAATTTTAGGTTTATGGGAATGCATCATACACGGACAGTTTTCTAAAATGTCTTTTTCTGGGGTCTCAAAACATTCATTTCCGGTCAAATCTTGGTATCGTATTTTTGGTTGCAATACGATCTAACCTTCTATATACACTATGTACGTCTAGAGAAAGTAAAAATATAACGAATTGTAAACGGAATGCGGAAGCATTGAAAAATTCTCCATAATGTAAGGATCTAATAGACTAAATAAAGTTTATAATGCCAACGAACACTTTCACTTGCCTACCAAATATTGTATTCCCTTAGATTTAACAGAATACATCTGTAAAATGTTGTAAAATTCACAGCCTACATCATATTGAAATTTATGCTAGTTATTATAATAAATCAATATTTTTAAATGCCTCAAAATGGTAGCTGCCACGGTTGTTTATGGTTATTTATTATACAAGTGAATAAACAGAGAGTTAATCCACGAGTAGAACATTTTGGGTCGCGTTTTAAGTTCTACGAGTGGATAATAGAGGTTTGTCCACTTGTATAATACACTATTTTATCCTACTGATACGATAAATTAGTATCTAACAAATATTCAGTTAATGATTTACAACAGAGTAAAACATTAAATAAGGAATAAGGCATTGAATTGCGGCGTTCTTATAGTTATAAAATATGGAAGGCTATGTATGAATACTAATTTTGTTTTTATTGCTGCTAGTTTCAAATTGATTAAGTTTACAGTGGACGTTGAGAACGTTAATATATCGGTTACAAACGATATATTAAATGAAACAAAAGAAGCAATTGAGGCTTTATTACCGCCGACTAAATTGATTAAGTTTACAATGGACGTTGAGAACGTTAATATATCGGTTACAAACGATATATTAAATGAAACAAAAGAAGCAATTGAGGCTTTATTACCGCCGACTTGACGGAAATTATACGAAAATGAGTTTCAGCAATTTAAGGATTAGCAGATACGAAGAAATATTCAGGGCATTAATGAAATAGTGGCTCAGGCTGTTAAAAGGTTATAGAAAATTTGTTATTATTTATGTATTTACTTTATCTCACTCGTTACCGAAGCAACGAGTGAATTTTGTTTACTTTATCCCACTCTTTACCGGAGCAACGAGTGAATTTTGTTTACTTTATCCCACTCGTTACCGAAGCAACGAGTGAATTTTGTTTACTTTATCCCACTCGTTACCGAAGCAACGAGTGAATTTTGTTTACTTTATCCCACTCGTTACCGGAGCAACGAGTGAATTTTGTTTACTTTATCCCACCGTTGCGCTAATAACCATAACTTTGATTTAAAGTCCAAGTTTTTTTTATGCCGTTTCCGCATAGCAACGGTGTCTAAAATAGTTTGCAGTTATTAAGCAACAAAATCTGTACTTTATAATCTAACAGAACTTTATGGCTTTACAAATGAACTTCCACTAAAGAATAGTTAAAAATATAACGAATTGTGAACGGTCTGCGGAAGCCTTGAAAAATTCTCCATAATGTAACGTTATAATAGACTAAATGAAGTATTCATTGCTTACCAAATATTGTATTTTACTGAAAATTTTAGATTTATGAGACTGCCTCACACATGGACATTTTTCTAAAATGCCTTTTTAAGGGTCTCAAAACACACATTTCCGGTAAAATCTCGGTACTGAGTTTTTGGGTGCAATACAATCTTACCTTCTATATACATTATGTACGTAGTAAGTGTAGAGAAAGTAAAAATATAACGAATTGTAAACGGTCTGCAAAGCCTTGAAAAAATGTGCATAATTAAGGCTATAATAGACTAAATGAAGTGTTCATAACAGCAGCAGACACTTTCACTTGTCTCCCAAATATTCTATTCGGTCTTAAATTTTAGAACTAAAGGAATTTATCTGTGAAATCTGTAAAATGTACAGTATGCAAGCTATTTTGTTGAAATTTATGCCAATTATTGCACACAATAAATAGTTATTTATTATACAGGTATAAAATCTTATGCGTTCCATTCACATGGCTTTTTCTACATCTCTGCAATAAATTATTAGAAAGCTTTACTTCATGCTAATCAACAACAAAAATAGCAGGAATAGTCTTATTACCTGCTTCCATGTAAGTAGAAGCGAAATAAGGGAGTACCATAGGTTAAAGTGATATAGACAAAAGCTGGTTGCTATGCGACTGAAGTTCCTTTGTTCTTATGGACAAGAGGTGACAATTTCCTGTAAGAAAAAAGTATAAGTTTTTCAAAGCTGAAACCAAAAATAAGGAATATCTGAAAAAAATCAACCCCACGAAAAACTATTTATAACATAAATTGTGTGTTTTAACGTGCTCTACATTGTTTGTGTGGTAAGTTTTTGTCCCACTCTTACTGTTTAGCAGTTATGGAAAATTCCGTAAAATTCATCCAGAATAAAGTAGTCTTCAGAGGCTATTCCCAGAAAATTCAATATGTACATTTTATTTGTCAGGCTAATATACTTAATATACGATATTTTAATCAAAATCATTAAAGTCATTTTTAAAAAAATATTTTTTTTAAAAAGTGTTCCATGTAAAGGGTAGTTGTGGGTGGAGGGATTTTCTTGAAAATCTTCCATGTCGCATCCTTGGAGAATAGCAATCTTAAATCCAAGTTAGATATTTAACAGTCTTTTTTTTTGAGCTACGCTGTCCACAGGCACAGACACACAATGCAGCTTTTTCTGAAAATGCTTTTTTTTTGGATTCAGGGGGACCCAAAACATGTATTTCCGGTGAAATGTCGGTATCGAATTTTTGGGTGGAATGCAATAACTTCTCTATGTACTATGCACATAATACGTGTAGAGAAAGTAAAAATGAATTCTGGAAATGAACAAATGAAAGGCTACATATATATTATATAGACAAAGCCTTCTTATACACTCTTTTGTTAATGAATCTTGCAATAGATTCTTTACTTGAAGTAGCACATGTCTTGAGTGTTACGTCATTTCCTAATTGTACTGTAAGTATTAATGATCTCTCAAACTCTTACTGTAAGTACTTACAGTGCTTGTTGGCATGACAATTAATAAATGAATTGTAAATTTAGCTTACATTATTACATGTGTGCTTAGAATGATTAACTTACAAATCAAGTATTTCAAAAAACATTTTTTTAATAATCTGAAGTAAATAGAATATTGTAACAACAAGAATAGCTTTTAACAACATGGATAAATGTAGCATATCAGATTTTCTTTGGATACTCGAGTCTGTTAGTGAACGCAAGTGACTGGAGTCTTAGAGTCTTGAGTGTTGCAGCATTCTGCTCTCTGTGCACGAGAGAGATAGAGCAGGGAAATGGGAGAACGAGTGCGGGTTTTCTGCAGTAAAAGTTGCTAATTAAATCTAAAGTAAGTAAACGCTGTGCTGCGGAATGAGGTCGCCATGCCAAGTTTTGCAATAAGTTGACTCATCTTCCATGCAAGGTGTACATGCCTGCGTGTGGCAAGAGCTTGAAATTCCTCTCCGTCAACGTCGTGTTTAAGTACCGGTAATTGTAGCATTATGAAATGGAAATACTGGAAAGGCAAAATAATGTCTGATGTGTTCCATTTATAACACTTTTTCAATCAGTTCTACAAACCAAATTCTTACAAAGATAAACATTAGCAGAACTTTATTACTTAGTTTCTTATAAGTAGAAGGGAAATTAGGGAATGCAATAGGCTTAAGTAATAGTCAAATGTTTTAAAAGCTGTCGTTATGCGATTGTCATTGCAAATCGCTTCTTTGCTTGACCAGGAGTAGAACAAAAGAGAAGCGAAAAGTATAAGTTCTTCACAACTGAAACTAATAACAACGAATACCTCGAAAGCGGTAAGCTCCATGAGAAAAATGTAAATAACATAACGTGTGTATTTTAACAAGATCTACATTTTTTGTAGAGTAAGTTTTTATCTATCTCTTACGGTTTACTAGTTATATCAAATTAAGCAAAATTCATCCAAAATAAACAGGTCGTTAGAAGCTATTCCCAGAAAATTCAAGATATACCTTTTATTTGTGATAGAAATGGCTTTCTTTTCGTTTTTGAGCTATGCTGTCCACAGACACACACATGGACCTGTTTCTGAAAATGCTTTTATTTTTGGATTTAGGGGGTCTTAAAACAAGTATTTCCGGTGAAATATCGACATCGAATTTTTGGGTGGAATACAATACTTCTCTCTCCTTATGTGCATTGTCCATACGGGGCCAGAGAAAGTTAAAATATCCGATGTGTTCCGGATATAACACTTTCTGACAAATAAAACGTATATTTTGAATTTTCTGGGAATGGCCTCTGAAGATTACTTTATTTTGAAGGAATTTTACGCAATTTTGCATAACTGCAAAACCGTAAGAGATAAACAAAAACTTACCACACAAAAAATGTAGAGCACATTAAAACACATAATTTATGTTGCATACATTTTTTTCGTAGAGTTGGTCGTTTTTGACATATTCCTTGTTTTTGGTTTCAGCTTTGAAAAAATTATACTTTTCTCATACAAATTCCTATCCATACAAATAAAGGAACTTCAGTCACATAGCAACCACCTTACGGTTATAAGTTTAGCCTACAGTACTCCCTTAATTCCCTTCTACTTACAAGGAAGCAAGTAATAAAGACTATTTCTGCTATTTTTTTTCGATTAGCTTGAAGTAAATAGAAGCATAAGCTTTTTAATAATAATTGTTTGCAGAGATGTATGAGAAAGGCATGTGAATGGAACACATCAGATTTTTTGTTATTGGCTTTAGTTTTAAAAGATTTAGAGTTTTCATATATGTGAATTTGTCATCACCTACCAATACAAAGAAACGGATTTCATCCACATGGCAACCAGCTTTTAAAACATATGACTATCGTTTTAGCCTAGTGTATTCCCTTATTTACCTTCTACTTACAGGAAGGGCTTGGTTTTATAATATGTGCCATTTTAGAATTATAAACGTAAATACATCTACAAATAGGTGTGTATTTTGAAGCGGGGAACATTAATCGCTTCAGATTACGTGTGCTAAGTAAGGGACAATGAGAAAGAGGAGCTTATACAGAACAGCAGAGGATCTGTAATTAGTACCATTATCAATAACAGTCTAATGGTCTAACTAGCAGTACCATTTTACTAAAGAGAGGAGAATAGTAATGCAGTCACGGCGTTAGCAGATATATTATCTCTAGAAAATGCCAGATATCAATTTCATTTGTCATTTAAACATCTGATATGACTAGAATAGCATTCTGTAGATTCGTTTACGCTAGGAAGCCACCGAACATAGAACTTGTCAAGGGATATACATGTATACATTAGTTTATATACTACCAAAAAACAATGCATAAAGCTCTAGTGTTAAAAGAACGGGTTACAAAATTACATTTGCTTTGAAGACCTTTACGCCTCTGCACTATATTTAATGTACTCTATAAAAGTATATGTACTTTTTAATTTCTCTATTCGTATCATATACATAGTGTATAGAGAAGGTATTGCACTCCACCCAAAAATTCGATACCGAGATTTCACCGGAAATATATGTTTTAGGGTCCCTTGTATCCAAAAAAAGCATTTTCAGAAAAAGGTCCGTGTGTCCACGTGTCCGTGAACATGATAGTTCAAAAACTAAAAGTCGGTAAAATACCAAAGTTGGTATTCAAGTTTAGTATCTTCCAGGGATACCACACGAAAATTTTGAGAAAAGCCCCTCCACCCCGAACTACAATTTACATGGAAAACATTAAGAAAATTTTGATGTCATTAAAAATGGCTCTAACGCCTTTGATTAAAATATCATATATGAAAGATATTTACCTAACAAATAAAATGTGTATCTTGAAATTTCTGAGAATAACCTCTGAAGACTACTTTATTCTGGATGAATTTTACGGAATTTTGCACAACTGCTAAACCGTAAGAGACGGACAAAAACTTACAACACAAAAATGTAGTGCACCTTAAAACACACAATTTATCTTTTATACATTTTTTTCGTGGAGTTGATCGTTTTTGGTTTCAGCTTTAAAAAACTTATTTTTCCCGTACAGGAATTTGTCAACTCCTGTCCATGCAAACAAAGAAACTTCAGTCACATAGCAACCAGCCTTTGACTATCACTTTAACCTAAGGTACTCCCTTATTTCGCTTCTACTTAAAAGCAAGTAATAAGATTATTTTTTACATTTATTTTCTCGATTAGCATGAAGTAAATAGAAGCATAAGCTTTTTAACAATATGAATGGAACACATCAGATTCTTTGCATGCACATAAAAACAAACAGTATCAAAATTAGTGTTAAAATGTGCAAATATAATTTCATTATATGTAACACTGATGTAATATCAAATGATAGTTTTCTAATTATTGACATAATAGTTACTACTAGTAATTATATAAAATTAAAATATGATTATTGTATTATGTACTCTTCATAAATATCAACAAATTACAACACATATTTACAAATATGTTATATACCTTACAATGCAAACATTTACATTTATGTACTAGAGTGTAAAATATTTACAGAAGAAAAAATAATTTGACCCATTCGTGCAAGTCAAAGTATATATCAGTTTAATTTGAATATGAAACAAACACACACACACTAATATACACAAAATGCAATACATTAAAATACTTATAAATACAATGATTTTTAACGGTATTGTCAGACAGATTTATCACTTAAATGTTCATCTACAGAGTAAAATGATTTATTGTAGAGGTACTCCTTAAGAAAAGCCTTAAAAGTCCAGAAATTCCCAACATTTTCTTTGAGATTACTGGGGAGAGCATTAAATATCTTGACTGTTTCATAATATACACCTTTCTGAAAGTAACGAAGATTGGCTTTGGGACGATGAATATATCCCTTTTGTCTAGTATTAATGTTATGAATTTCTATGACTGTCATAAAACTATGTCTATTAACTGCCTAGAATTTTAAAATGGATAAAATATGTTTTCAGTTCACATACACTTCTGTAGTTGTTGCGTAAACAAACTATTATCAGAAAAGATGATTCTTTTATCTAAAACATTCTATCCGTGATAAATACATTGACCAACCAAAAAAAAACAATTTTAGGTTGAAAAAAAAAAAACGAATATGACAACGAAAACCCGTTCTTAGCTGTAGTTTCTGTAATGCACACTAGGTGGAAGTATTTCATATTAACAGATTAAGAGAAATAGATACATGTGCTAACAACATTGAAGCATGCAATAAATATTATTACCCATATTTACATAATTTGGTGGTATTTTTACGAATTTCACACCGCAAAAGCACTCTCAAACCAGATCTGCATTGTTGCTATATGAAACTCACAGTCACAGCAACAATATCTATGATTATGACTCGCAAACAACTTAAGAGCATTTGTTTTTTGTTATTGGACAGGTGTACCAACTCTCAAAACAAAATCTCCCCCAAACTGAAAATGCTGGCTACAAAAATGATATGTCACTATCTCCAAAGCAAGAGCCAATCTGTCAGTTTTATGGTGATTCAGCTGATGGAAATACATGAGAATTAACTATTTTTGAGTCCGAAACATTTTCATTGTTCGTCAGTGATATTAGCAGAGTTGGTACTATTACTTAATTTCTTGTACGTAGAAGAGAAATACGGGAATACACTAGGCTAAAGCGATAGTCAAATGTTTTAAAAGCTGGTCACTATTTGAAACAATTGAGGTCCGCTTTGAATGACCGTTTGAGACACTACACGTCTTGTCACGGGGCAAAGAGTTGTTCAGAAGGAAAATATAAATCATAGCTAATAATATAAATTATACCAAGAAGCGAAATATAAATGTACATTGGAAATGGGTAGGGAAGAAAGAGTTCAAACACGTATAAGTAGCCGAGTTGTCACGAGCTGGTAGCACAGTATACCGTTAGGGTAGAGGATTGACCCGAGGGGGTGAGAGTACACTGCCCGAGGGGAACATAACAGGAATAGAGAAAACAATGTTCCCGCTGGTCAAGCGACACTTTTTGAGGTACTTGGCGTAGAACATCCTAACAGCAAAGATGTGATTTTTGGGGTCCGCGGTGGAGCCAAAGCAGAACTTTTACTAGCATGGAAACTCTTCAGGGTGTGGTACGACACACGTGCTTTATTCAATTAGCTCGGCCGTATTCCGCCGTTTCACCGGAAATAAATTTTTTGAGACTCCTTGAATCAAAAAACAGCATTTTTTGAAAAATATTAGTGTGGGTTTGGGGTGCAGCATAGCTTAAAAACCAAAAGTCCGTTCAAAAACCAATTTTGGTATTTAGGTTTGGTTTCTTCCAGGGATGTGACTTTTTGAAAATCCCCCCACACACAACTACCATTTACATGGAACTTTTTCCAAAATTTTGAGTTTCTCAAAAATGGCTGTAATGATTTTGATTAAAATATCGTATATTAAAGCTATTTACATGACAAAATCCATATCTCTGAAGACTACTTTATTTTGGATCAATTTTACGGGATTTTGCGTAACTGCTAAATCGTAAAATATAGACTAAAATTTAACACACAAAAAATTTAGAGCACCCTAAAGCACACAATTTGTATCATATGCATCATTTTTGTGGCGTTGATCGTTTTTAAGATATTCCTTGTTTTTGGTTTTAACTTTGAAAAACTTATACTTTCTCTTACGGAATTTGTCAACTTCTGTCCATACAAATAAAGGAACTTTAGTCATAAAACAACCAGCTTTTGAAAACCAATGTAATCTATGGCACTCCCCTATTCCACTTGAATAGTGAATTTAGATAAAAGAATTATTTAAATAATCATGCAAGCTAGAATTTTAATACATGAAAAAATTTCACTATTATTACAATTATTTAAAACGGTGTCTGAATATTTTGACTCTTTAAATTTCACAGGTTTATCACGCTAAAAGAATGCACTAAAAGATGAGAATATCGTCTTTATGGCATATTGTGGCATTTAGTCTCTACTCTTGACAGCGCACGTGTTTTCACTATTATTCTACGTCAGCATCAGAAAGGGAATTTGTACCGGAATATTAGATTAAAATGCCCTGAATTATTTATTTTCCATCCGGGGTAAACGAGATACGGCATTTTCGTCGAGCAGATTCGATTTTATAATCAGGGCACATTTTCTGTAGCGATGGAGTCAATAATTTGTATTCGCATATAAAGTGGAAGGAGAATGCGCTATACACTACCAAGATCCCAGTTCACCCTCTCCGTATCACGCCGCTGAAAACTTCTGGCGAAGTGTTTAACACCCGGGCATAATCCTCTAGGTCACATTTTCGTTTTTCGTTAGGAATAAGATATTGGTACGAGGAAAAAAAGATCTGATGCGTTACATTCACATGACTTTCTCTACATCTCTGTAACAAATGCTGTTAAAAAGCTTATGCTTCCATTATATTAATACTAATCGAGAAATAATAGGAGAAATAATCTTATTACTTGCTTCCTTGTAAGTAGAAGCGAAATAAGGGAGTACCATAGGTTAAAGTAGTAGTGAAAAATTGGTTGCTATGTGACTGAAGTTCTTTTGTTTGTTTGGACAGAAGTTTACAAATTGCTGTATGAGAAAAGTGCAAGCTCTTCAAACAAGAAAGATTAAAAAAAAAGATCAACTCCACGAAAAAATATATATGATATAAATTGTGAGTTTTAACGTGTTCTACATGTTTTGTATTGTAAGTTTTTGTCCAACCCTTACGGGTTAGTAGTTACGCAAAGTTCCGTAAAAATCGTCCAGAATAAAGTAGTCTTCAGAGGCCATTCCCAGAAAATTCAAGATATACATTTTGTTTGTCAGGTAAATATCTTTAATATACGATATTTTAATAAAAATCGTTAAGAGTCATTGTTTAGAAAATCAAAACTTTCGTAAATTCTTCCATGTAAAGGGTAGTTGGGGGTGGGGAATTTTCTTGAAAAATCTTCGTGTTACATTCGCACACACGGACATTTTTCTAAAAATTATTTTATTGTATTCAGGGGGTCCTAAAACATGTAGTTCCGGTGAAATATCGGTATCGAATTTTAGGGTGCATTACAATACCTTCTCTATACACCATGTACATAGTACGTGTAGAGAAAGTAATAAGTCCATAAGTTAGAAACAAATTTGGTAGATTGTTTAGCACGAACTTTTCGCTGCGTTTCCATAACTGTTTTAAACTTTCCAAAAATCAGGGCGTCGGAAGTTTCTCAAAATAGGTGTCTGTTTGGGAGATGATCTCATCGTTAGACGTAAATCGTTTTCCACCGAGCCACTTTTTACTTTCTCTACACGTACTATGTACATAGCGTATATAGAGAAGGTATTGCATTCCAGATTTCACCAGAAATATATGTTTTAGAGTCCCCTGTACCCAAAAAAGTATTTTCACAAAAAGTTCCGCGCGCGTGTGTCAATGAACACGATAACTAAAAAACGAAATGTCGGTAAAATACCAAACTTGGTACTTAAGTTTAGCATCTTCCAGGGATGCGACACGAAAATTTTAAGAAAAATCCCCCCACCCCAAACTACCCTTTACATGGAACTTGCCGCCAATGATTTCAAATGAGCATTGACGTCGTTTTGAAGATCTTCGTTGGTTTGAAAGTGCTGCCCTCCTAGCCACGTCTTCAGTTCAGGGAAAATGTGAAAGTCACTGGGTGCCAGGTCAGGACTGTACGGTGGATAATGGAAAATGTCCCATTGAAATTGTTCAAGGAGCCGATGGGTTGTGCCAGCAGTATGTGGACGAGCGTTGTCATGGATCAACACAATTCCTGAAGTCAGCATTCCTCTTCGTTTGTTTTGAATGGCTCTCCGCAAACTCGTAAGGTACGAAGATCTTCAAAACGTCAATGGTCATTTGAAATCATTAGTGGCAACATTTTTTGAAGCGTGTATTGCAAAGTTTTTTCACAGGGACGATAAATGCCTCAATCGTTTCGGTGATTATGTTGAAAAGTTGCCATAAGTGTACAAAACTTTTAGTAATAACAATTGTTTTCTATGAACTTGTTTTTTATTTATAGCCTATCTGAGGTTCAGAAAAAAAACGGCCCTCGTACATTTAGAGGAAATAATTATATTTTATAATGAAAATAGTGTAATTCTAATGTTACATAATACGAAAGATGAAATTTTAACAAATGAAGGAGATCCACAAGTGTGTACATTATCTCCTGCATTGTTTAACATGCACTTTGAAGATATTACAAGGAACTGGAAGGATACAATATAAAATAAAAAGTATAGCTACCAAGTATTTTCTTTTCTGTGTTCATCCTATATGGAATATTATGCACTACTCTCGTACAATAAGGTGGCCCAAAATTACAAAAATGCGCATGCTCTAACCACACTTAATTTAAAGCAATAAGTAAAGACAGGAGTGTAGAAGAAATAAAGGAAAGATAAACAGAAAGGAAAAAAATCTGATGTGTTCCATTCACATAACTTTCTCTACATCTCTACAACTCTACAATTGAAAATTATTGTTAAAAAGTTTATGCTTCCATTTCCTTCATGTTTATTTCGTTTAGCATGAAGGAAATGGAAACAAACTTTTGTTCTTTTGTTTGTATGGACACAAGTTGACAAATTCCAGAATGAGAAAAGTATAAGTTTTTCAAAGCTGAAAATATTACATTTATTGTGTGTTTTGACGTGCTCAACATTTTTTGTGTGGTCAGTTTTTGTCCATCTTTTACGGTTTAGCAGTTATCCAAAATTACGTAAAATTCATCCAGAATAAAGTAGTCTTCAGAGGCTATTCCCAGACAATTCAAGATATATATTTTATTTGTCAGGTAAATATCTTTAATATACGATATTTTAATTAAAATCGTTAGAGCCATTTTTGAGAACATCAAAATTTTCGAAAAAAAAGTTCCATGGAAGGGGTAGTTTGGGGTGGGGAAATTTTTCTCAAAAGCTCCTTGTCGCATCCCTGGAATATACTAAACTTGGTACACACACGGACCTTTTTCCAAAAATGCTTTTTTTTTTTGATTCAGGGGAACCTAAACATATATTTTCGACGAAATCTCGGTATCGAATTTTTGGATGCAATACAATACCTTCTCTATACACTATGTACATAGTACGTGTACAGAAAGTAAAATGGTTTTATAAAAATAGTTTATTACAGATTAAGTTGTGGAAATTAATATGAATGTAATATCAGGTTTTTGTTGAGGTTTTTTTAAACTTATTTTAGACTGAGTAATCCTAGTGAATATAGGACAAGTGGGAAAAATAGCGCTGAGAGATAATGAGAGGCAGAAGCGTGACTCAAATGCACATAACGGAATGTCAGGAATGAGGACAATAAACAGGCTCTCGTAGATTTAATGCTTAGCCATGTGGAAGAGTTGCCCAGAATACTGATGTCAACAGCTTTATTTTCTTCTAATAAACCCACCACATGAATGTTGAAGAACTAACGAGAATTTCATTAGAAACGTCCTCCAGAAATACTAGAACAGCGAATCATTTGCAACAGACCCGCGGAAACTCAAGGCTGCTTCTACTTTAATCAAATGGAATAGAAAATCCTGATGTGTTCCATGCAATTTATGATATATACAATTTTTTCGTAGAGTTGATCGTTTTTTAGATTTTCAGTCACATAGCAACCAGCTTTTAAGTATCACTTTAACCTATGGTGTTCCCTTATTTCGCTTCTACTTACAAGGAAGCAAGTAATAGGACCATTTCTGTTAATTTTTTCTCAATTAGCTTGAATGAATGAATAAGTGTATTTATTAATATAGCAATATCATACATAGAATTTCAACAGTCGCACGGGTCCACAGACCGTACGTGCTTTTGTAATACACATTACAAGCAATATTAAAACAACAACCACAACAAAGAATTAAAAGAGTAAACACGAAAATAAAAAAAGACAAAGGAAATACACAGTCAAAAGCAATATTAAACAACAATAAAAATTAAGAGTGAATCCGAAAATAAAGATACAAAGATATTCAAATATATCAATTTAAATTTACAGCACAGAGTACACCTTCATAAATGCACCCTCTTATAATAGATAATTACACTTAAAAGACATATATACACATAATATATACAACCCTAGCACAACAGTGACCTAAGTATGATATAATATACATGTATGTAGAACATTGTAGTCACTTTTGTTTAGTTGATTTTATTTCCCCCCCCCTTCTCTATTGGCAGCCTCCTCAGATCTCAGCTGTCTTGCCTTAAGTATAAATTTACCTAGCCCGTCCATGTTTTCCGTGCCTGCCAGTAGCGTCCAACATGCTTCTATCCCTACATTCGCAGTGGTAAAAAATCGTGGCAAATATTTTTCCCGCCATTCCTCCGTACCCCTACATCTTGCCAAGATGTGAGTCCACGACTCTTCCTCCTCGCAAATGGGACAGATTCTTATACCATTCTCGTCAGAAATTTTCGTGCTCCTCCATGCTCCTAGTCTAATCCACGCGAGCCCCTCTCTAATGAGTTTGGTACCTGTTTTGATGTATTGCTCCATACCCCACTCCGATTTCAGCCCAGACTGTACTTCTAATGACACCTTCTCTGTGCATTGCGCAATTATTTGCTGTCTGTCAATATCACAGAGACGTTTCTTAATTTTTCTCCAAATACTTCGCCTGTTTTCCTGCCCCGCCATCCAAATGTCTCCCATCCCAATGGTTTCCAACCCTTTCTTTAATTTTGATGCCCACGTCAAATTACCTTCCATTCGCAACTGTTCACGGTAGCAGACTGCCCTAATTAGAGATTGGTTTCCGTGAACGATTCTCATCCAATATTTAACTGCTCTGATTTTGCACTCTATCGTTTCACTATGTACCCCGAATTCCCTCATTATTCCGCAGTTTTGAAGTAAATAGAAGAATAAGTTTACTAACAATAATTTGTTGCAGAGAAGTAGAGAAAGTCATGTGAATGGAACACATCAGATTTTTATACTTCAGTATTGTAGCTCTTTTTTTTATTTTCGATATGTGTTTTATTTAATATTATACCTCAATTTGTATTCATACGCTTTGAGTTGTTTAATAAATAACACAAAAAATAAAAAGCATAATTAATGCTTTATAAATGATTAATAAAATATTTTGATACGCTTTAACTCATGACATTTCTCAATAGTCTTAAACAATGAGATATTTTAGCTTTCATTTTCACAATGGTGGCGCCAAATGTATTGCTCTGGGCGCCTAGCTACCAAAATCCGAGCTTGAAAAAATGAATATTATAATAAGCTTCAGACTTCACCACATTGTTTTAAATGTATTCGTTAGCTTTATTTTTGCACAAACAAAAATGTCCTGCACAGAATTTAGGGAACATTGTTAGGTTTTTAGAGAAGCAATATCACAAACTCCGCTTTGTTATATCGGCCTGACATGGAATGACACGGAAAATACTCTTTGATTTCCTCCCTCTCTTTAGAGAGAGAGAAAGGGAATTTACTTCATCACTCTCGTGTTTAATTAGTGAGTTTTTTATCCCTGGTCTCACATTCAATGAACGAATAAATTCGTGAGTGGAATACTAATGAGAGAAAGGTAAATAAAGCGAAAAATTTATATTTCCCGCATGGAATGCTCTTCCCTTTTCCGCCCCTCGGGCTGAAGCGTCAGTTACGAACAATATTATTTTAAGACAAACGTTGTAGGAGATAGAGTTTGGGTAAATGTCAGTGATAGCGTTTTTCACAAAACGACTACGATTAATTTTAATTTGAACCGTTGTTATTCTAAGATAGAGCAATTATGTTACAAAAATCTAATGTGTTCCATTCACGTGACTTTCTCCACAACTCTGCAACAAAATATTGTTAAAAAACTTATGCTTCTATTTACTTCATGCTAATACACAAAAAGTTATCAGAAATGCTCTTATTACTTGCTTCCTTGTATGTTGAAGCGAAGTAAGGGAGTACCATAGGTTAAACTGATAGTCAAAAGCTGGTTGCTATGTGACTGAAGTGTCTTTATTTCTTTGGACAGGAGTTGACAAATTCCTGTATGAGAAAAGTTAAGTTTTTCAAAGCTGAAACAAAAAACAAGGAATATCTAAAAAACGATCAACTCAACGAAAAAAATATATATACAAAATAACCTTTGCGTTTTAATGGTCTCTACATTTTTTATGTGGTAAATTTTTGTCCATTTCTTATCATTTACCTATTATGCAAAATTCCATGAAATTCACCCAGAATAAAGTAGTCTTCATAGGCTATTGCCAAAAAAATTCAAGAAATACATTTTATTTATAAACGTAAATATCTTTAATACACGATATTTTAATTAAAATCGTTAGAGCCATTTTTAAGAAAATCAAAATTTTCGAAAAAAGTTCCATCTAAAGGGTAGTTCGGGGTGGGGGGATTTTTCTCAAAATCTTAGTGTCGCATCACTGGAAGATACTAAACTTAAATACCAAGTTTGGTATTTTAGCTGCTTTTCATTTTTGAGTTATCGTGTTCACAGACACACGGACAGGCACGCACACACACACACACACACGCGGACCTTTTTCTGAAAATGTTTTTTTGGATACAGGGGTCCTAAAACATGTATTTCCGGTGAAATCTCGGTATCGAATTTTTGGGTGGAATACATTAGAGAAAGAGAAAGAAAAAATTAACAGAAATGTTCTTATTACTTGCTTCCTTGTAAGTAGAAGCGAAATAAAGGAGTACCACAGGTTAAAGTGATAGGCAAAAGCTGGATGCTATATGACTGAAGTTCCTTTATTTCTTTGGACAGGAGTTGACAAATTCCTGTATGAGTAAAGTTAAGTTTTTCAAAGCTAAAACAAAAAACAAGGAATATCTAAAAACGATCAAATCAAAGACAGAAATATATATATATATACAAAATAACTTTTGCGTTTTAATGTGCTCTACATTTTTTGTGTGGTAAGTTTTTGTCCATTTCTTATGGTTTACCTGTTATGCAAAATTCCATAAAATTCACACAGAATAAAGTAGTCTTCAGAGACTATTTCCAAAAAATTCAAGATATACATTTTATTCATTAGGTAAATATATTCAATATACGATATTTTAATCAAAATATTTAAGAGCCATTATTTAGAAAATCAAAATATTGGAAAAAAGTTCCATCTAAAGGGTAGTTGGAGTGGGAGGATTTTTGTTAAAATCTTCGTGTCGCAGCCCTGGAAGATACTAAACTTAAAATACCAAGTTTGGTATTTTACCGACTTTTCGTTTTTGAGTTATTGTATTCACAGACACGGATACACACACGAACCTTTTTCTAAAAATACTTTTTTGGATACAACGGACCCTAAAACGCATATTTCCAGTGAAAACGCGGTATCGAATTATTGGGTGGAGTGCAATACCTTCTGTATACATTATGTACATAGTACGTGTAGAGAAAGTAAAATTGAGTTCATATCTGTCCTATTATACAATAGAACGACGGTATTTCCAAAAAAAAAAAAAAATCCGACGTGTTCCATTCATATAACTTTCTCTAGCTTCTCCAAAACAATTTTATCTTACAAAAAATCTTTTATCTTCCATCATGCTAATAGAGATAAAAATTAGCAGAATTGGTCTTATTATTTGCATCCTTGTAAGCAGAAGGGAATACAAGAGGTTAAAGCAACAGACAAATCTTTTTAAAGCTGGTTGCCGTGTGAAACAATTGAGGTTCGGTTCGTTTTGCACGATACCATACAAGAAACGTTTATTAGTTTTGAACTGAAACCAATAACGGTCAATAAATATCTCGAAAACGGTAACTTTCTACAAGAAAAACGTTTAAGACATGAATTATGTATTTTATGTTTTATGTATTATTGTTAATCTTTTGTGGTTTAGCTGTTATGCAAAATTCTGCAAAACTCAACTAGAATAAAGAGCTCTTTGGAGGCCATTCCCAGAAAATTCAAAATATATCTACAGTTTATTTGTGATGTGCTTATCTTTAATATACGATATTTTATTCAAAATCGTTTGCCATTTTAGATAAAATGATAATTTTTGAAAAATGTTCCATATAAAGGGTAGTTGGGAGTGGGAAGATTTTCTTGAAAATCGTTGTGTCGCATCCTTGGTAGATACTAAAGCTAAAAACCCAGTTTGGTATTTTACAGACTTTTCGTTTTTGAGCTCTGCTGTCCGCAGACAAACTTGGTATTTGAGTCAGCATCTTCCAGGGATGTCACATGAAGATTTTCAAGAAAATTATCTGATGTGTTCCATTCACATGACTTTCTCTACATCACTGCAACAAATTATTCTATATGCTTCATCTAATGGAGCAAAAATTAGCAGAAATATTCTTATTACTTGCTTCCTTGTTAGTAGGAGCGAAATAAGGGGGTAACATAGGTTAAAGTGATAGTCAAAAGCTGGCTGCTCTGCGACTGCAGTTCCTTTGTTTGTATTGACACGAGTTCACAAAGTCCTGCATGAGAAAAGTATAAGTTTTTCATAGCTGAAACCAAAAACAAGGAATATCTAAAAAACAATCAACTCCACGTACAAACATGTTTTTTAAGGTGCTTTACATTTGTTGTGTGGTAAGTTTTTGTCCATCTCTTACGGTTTAGCAGTTATGCAAAATTCTGTAAAATTGACCCAAAATAAAGTAGTCTTCAGAGGCTATTGCCAGAAAGTTGAAGATATACATTTTATTTCCCAGGTAAATGTCTTTAATATACGATATTTTAATCAAAATCGTTAGAGCCATTTTTTAGAAAATAGAAATTTTCGGAAAAAGTTCCATGTAAAGGGTAGTTGGGGGTTGGTGTTTTCTTCTCAAGATCTTCTTGTCGCATCCCTGGTAGATACTAAACTTAAATACCAAGTTTGGTATTTTAACGACTTTCCGTTTTTAAGTTATCGTGTTCACACACAGACACACACACACACACACACACACACACACACACACACACACACGGGCATTTTTCTGGAAATACTTCTTTTTGGATACAGGGGACCCTAAAACATATATTTCCGGTGAAATCTCGGTATCGAATTTTTGGTGGAGTGCAATACCTTCTCTATACACTATATACATAGCACGTATAGAGAAAGTAAAAATTAGAAAATTTGTATTTTCTCAAAAATAGTTCTAATGATTTTGATTAAAATACATTATATTTAAGATATTTACATCCCAAATAAAATGTATACCTTGAACTTTCTGAGAATAGTCTCAGAGGACCTCTTTATTCTGGATGAATTTTGCCAAATTTTCCTTAACAGGCGAACCGTAAGACAGACAAAAACTTACTTAATAGAAAATGCAGAGCTCGTTAAAACACGCACTATACATTTTTTCGTGGAGTTGATTGTTTTTGAGACATTCCTTGTTATTGGATTCGTTTTAAAATACTTAATGCAATGAACCGGATTTCACCCACATGGCACCCTGCTTTTCAAATGTTTTACTATCGTTTTAGTCCAGTGGGTCATATTATTTCGCTTCTACTCATAAGAAAGCATTTCCGCTAATGTTTATCTCGATTAGCATGAAATAGATAGAACAATAAGCTTTTTAACAATAATAATGTTTACAGAGATGTAGAGAAAGTCATATGAATGGAACGCATTAGATGTTTTATATATTTTATCGACTGCAGTCAGAATTCCATATTCCGTGACCCTTAAAATACAAGCTAGAATTTTAAAACATGGAGAAATATGAATATAATTATTGTATTTAATAGCTGATTAATTTTCAGCAGGGTGTCTTTTAGTGTGGAATTTCCAAATTTCTCAGAAGCATTGCCTCAAGAAAGTATGCTCAGGTGTGTCTGTTCCGATACAACATTGATAGCATAGTCATAATCAATCCCACAGACAACACCGAGGCCCTGCTTGAAAGCCACAAGTCGACCCTGTCCCTTCATCTCCGTCCCTACCAAAATCACTAATGTAATTCGACGCACAAATCCAACTCCGTTATCTTTGATGGATGCTTCATATCAAGACGTTGAGCGAGAACATCGTAAGGGAAAGATCAAGTCAAACAACATTTTTACTTTCTCTATACGTGCTATGTACATAGTGTACAGAGAACGTATTGTATTCCATCCAAATTTCGATATCGAGATTTAACCGGAAATACATGTTTTGGCTCCCCATGAACACAAAAAACGCAATTTTGGAAAAATGTCCATGTGTGTGTGTGTGTGTCTGTGGACAGGATAGCTCAAAAACGAAAAAAGTATCTTCCAAGTATCTATCCTGTACATGGAGAAAATTTTCGAAAATTTAGATTTTCTCAAAATTTTCAGCAACGATTGTGATTGAAATATCGTATATTAAAAATATATAGATGACAAATAAAATGTATATCTTGAATTTTCTGGGAATACCACTTAGATAAATTTTACGGAATTTTGCATGACTGGTCCATAAGAGAGACAAAACTTTCTCCACAAAAATTGTAGATGACGATAAAACACACAATTTGTCATATACATTTTTACTTTCTCTGTACGTACTATGTACATAGTGTATAGAGAAGGTATTGCATTGTATCAAAAAATTCAATACCGAGACCACCCGAATCCAAAAAAAAAAAAAAAAAACATTTTTAGAAAAGTGTCCATATGTGTGTGTGTCTGTATATGTGTGTGTGTTTCTGTGTGTCTGTGGGCAGCATAGCTCAAAAAGAAAAACTTGGTAATTAAGTTCCACATCTTCCAAGGATGCGACACGAAGATTTTCATGAAAATCTAACTACCCTTCACATGAAAAAATTTTCGAAAATTTTGGTTTTCTAAAAAATGGCTAACAATTTTGATTAAAATATCATATATTAAAGATATATACTTGACAAATAATATATTTGAATTTTCTGGGAATACCACCTAGATGAATTTTACGGAATTTTGCATTATTGGTCCGTAAGAGATAGACAATATTTACTGCAAAAAATTGTAGATCACATTAAAACACACAATTTGTCATATATGTGTTTTTCGTGGAGTTGGCCGGTTTTTGAGAAATTCCTTGTTATTCGTTTTAGTTTTAAAATACTTAAGTTTGTCAGCTCCTGGCTCTGCATGGAAACGGATTTCACCCACATGGCACCCAGCTTTTTAGAGATTTAACTATCGTTTTAGCCTAGTGAATCACATTTTCCCTCTACTCACATGAAAAAATTTGAACAATAATGTGTTGTAGAGATGGAGAGAAAGCAATGTGAACATATCAGAGGTTTTAGTTTTTTTATCGATTGTAGTCCGAATTCCATATACCGTAACCCTTAAATATGCAAGCTAAAATTTTAAAACAGAGCAATATGAATATACTATTATGTTTAATTCTTGATAAACTTTTAGCAGGATGTCTTGTGAAGTGTGGAATTTCCAAATTTCTCATAAACATTGTCTCAAGAAAGTAGGCTCAGGTGTGTCTGTTCCGATACAACATTGATAGCATAGTCATAATCAATCCCACAGACAACACTGAGGCCCTGTTTGAAAGCCACAAGTCGACCCTGTCCATTCATCTCGTCCCTACCAAAATCAGCAAAGGAATTCGACGCACAAATCCAACTCCGTTATCTTTGATGGATGTTTCATATCAAGACGTTGAGCGAGAACATCGTAAGGAAAAGATCAAGTCAAACACCATTTTTACTTTCTCTACACGTACTATGTACATAGTGTATAGAGAATGTATTGTATTGCACCCAAAAATTCGATACCAAGATTTCACCGGAAATACATGTTTTGGGTCCCCATGAATCCAAAATATCTGATGTGTTCCATTCACATGACTTTCTCTACATCTCTGTAACAAATTAGTTTTAAAAAGCTCATGTTTCTATTTACTTTATTCTAATCGACAAAAAATTGGCAGAAATACTTATTACTTGCTTCCTTGTAAGTAGAAGCGAAATAAGGGAGTACCATAGGTTAAAGTGATAGTCAAAAGCTGGTTGCTATGTGACTGAAGTTGCTTTGTTTATGGACAGGAGTTGACAAATTCCTGAATAAGAAAAGTTCAGTTTTTCGAACCTGAAAACAAAAACAATAAATACCTCAAAACCGATCAACTCCAGGAAAAAAACCTATGCAGCATAAATTGTGTTTTAACGTGCTCTACATTTTTGTGTGGTACGTTTTTGTCTATCTCTTACGGTCTAGCAGTTATGCAAAATTCCGTAAAATTCACTCAGAATAAAGTAGTCTTCAGAGGCTCTTCTGAGAAAATTTAAAATATAAATTTTATTTGTTAGGTAAATATCATTAATATAAGATATTTTAAACGAAATCGTTATAGCCATTTTTTAGAAAATCAAAATTTTCGAAAAAAGTTCCATGTAACGTGTAGTTTACGGTGTGGGGATTTTTCTCAAAAGTTCGTGTCGCAATCCTGGTAGATACTAAACTTAAATACCAAGTTTGGTATTTTACCGACTTTTTGTTTTTGAGTTATGTTCACAGACAAACGGACACACGTACACACGGACTTTTTTCTGAAAATACTTTTTTTGGATACAGGGGACCCTAAAACATTTCCGGTGAAATCTCGGTATCGAATTTTTTGGTGGAGTGCAACACCTTCTCTATACACTATGTACATAGTACGTGTAGAGAAAGTAAAAAAGCATTTATATAAAGGTGTCCGTGTGAGACTGTGGGCAGCATAGCTCAAAAACGAAAAGTCCGTTAAATACCAAACTTGGTATTTAAGTTCAGTATCTTTCAAAAGTGCGACACGTAGATTTTCAAGAAAATCTCCGCACCTTCAACTACCCTATACATGGAAAAATTTTCGAAAATTTTGATTTTCTCAAAAATGGTTCTAACTTTTGTTTAAAATGTGGTATATTTACCTGAAAAATAAAATGTATAGGTATCTTGAATTTTCAGGGAAAAACCTGTGAAGACTACTTTATTCTTGATGAATTTTACAGAAGTCTGTATAACTGGCCAGCCGTAAGAGACAGAGAAACATTTACCTAACAGAAAATGCAGAGCTCGTTAAAACACACAATTTATGTTATACACATTTTTGTCGTGGAGTTGTCCGTTTTTGAGACATTCCTTATTATTGATTTCAGGTAGCTCCTGTCCATACAAAGGAACTTCAGTCACATAGCAACCAGCTTTGGGCTATCACTTTAACCTATGGTACTCCCTTATTTCGCTTCTACATACAAGGAAGCAAATAATAGCACGTTTCCGCTAATTTTTCTCGATTAGCATGAAATAAATAGAAGCATAAGACTTTTAACAATATTTTTGTTTGCAGAGATGTAGAGAAATATATGTGATTGGAACAGATTTTTTCCAGCGATTCTAATCCGATTTTTACATCCAGTGCCCCTTAAATATATAAGGTGGGATTTTTGAACCCGGGGAAAATTTGATATTATTGTGTTTAATAGCTGAGTAATTTTCAGCAGGGTGTCTTTTAGTGTGGAATTTCCAAATTTCTCAGAAGCATGTCCTCAAGAAAGTAGGCTAAGATGTGTCTGTTCCGATACAACATTGATAGCATAGTCATAATCAATCATACAGACAACACTGAAGCCCTGCTTGAAAGCCACAAGTCGACCCTGTCCCTTCATCTCCGTCCCTACCAAAAGCAGTAATGGAATTCGACGCACAAATCCAACTCCGTTATCTTTGATGGATGTTTCATATCAAGACGTTGAGCGAGAACATCGTAAGGGAAAGATGCGAGTCAAACAACATTTTTTTTCAAGGTTCGTTGGACAACGGTTTTGTATTTGTAGGGCAGAGAACCCATATCTTGCTGATGGGGAGAAATGAATGAAGGGTTGTCCGAGATCAGGGTACATTAAATGAGGGGTGGCTGGCTGAATGAGTCACGGAGTCGCCATTCCTCGCGCGTTTGCAAGCTGACGGTCCACTATCACTAGCGGCTATCGACTAGATAGCTCAGCGTGATAACCTGCTGCCACCAAACTTGCAGCCACTAATTAACTTACTCGTTAATAGCAATTAGAAGCTCTGTTCATTACCTGCCCCTTCATGTGCCATAAACTCTAATGACCTATGGTCACTCCATAGCCACCTCTGATGCATGACGACGTCTTAATGGTCTACTGAAGCTAAAACTTCATATATTTTTACTTTCTCAAACGTACTATATACATAATGAATAGGGACAGAAGTATTTTATTCCACACAAAGAGTCAATGTCGAGATTTCACCGGAATTACATGTTTTAGGATCCCCTGAATCCAAAAAAAAGCATTTCCAGAAAAAGTTCCGTGTCTGTGGACACGATAACTCAGAAACGAAAAGTAGCTTAAATACCAAACTTGGTATTTAAGTTCAGTATCTTCCAGGAATGCGACAAGAAAATTTTGAGAAAAATCCCCTCACCCCCAACTACCCTTTGCATGAAACTTTTTTCGAAAATGTTGATTTTCTCAAAAATGCCTGTAACGATTAAAGATATTTACCTGACAAATAAAACGTATATCTTGAATTGTATGGGAATAGCTTCTAAAGACCTGTTTATTCTGGATGAATTTTGCTTAATTTGGCATAACTAGTAAATCGTAAGAGATACACAAAAACTTACTCCACATAAAATGTAGGCCTTGTTAAAATACACAACTTACGTCATTTACATTTTCTTCGAGAATCTTACAGTTTTCGAGGTATTCATTGTTATTAGTTTTAGTTGTGAAGTACCGCTTTTCTTTTGTTCTACTCCTGGCCAAGAAAAGAGGCGATTTGTAATGACAATCGCATAACGACAGCTTTTAAAACATTTGACTATCGATTTAGCCTAGTGTATTCCCTTATTTTCTTCCTACTTATAAGGAACTAAGTAATAAGAACATTGAGCTGAATACCTCAATTAGCAAGGTGCAGAAAGGAGAATAATCTTATGTAAGAAGCTTCTCACCTAGACGGCCGGGGTTCAATCCCAAGCGACCGATGTGAGATTTGTGATGGACAAAGCGGCGCTGGGGCGGGTTTTCTCCGGATACTCCGGTTTCCCCCGCCATCGCATTCCACCGGTGCTCCATCACTCATATATCATCAGTGTCACCGCCTGCGGTGCCGTAAGTAGTTAAAGCGGGCGTTAAACACTACAAAAAAAATTCTCTAGCCCGTATGTTCAATGTACATAGTGTATGGAGAAGGTATTGCATTGCACCCAAAAATTCGAAATTCAGATTTCACCGGAAATGTTTTTAAGTCCCCTTAGTCCAAAAAGTATTCTTAGAAAAAGGTATGTGTGTGACCGTGTGTCTGTGAACACGATAACTCAAACCAAAGTCAGTAAAATACCACACTTGGTATTTAATTTAAGTATCTTGCAGGGATGCCACGATGAAGATTTTGAAAAATATCTCCCCACACCAAATTACCCTTACATGAGGAAAAATAAGAAAATTTTGATTTTCTCTAAAATGGCTGTAACATTTTTGATTAAAATAAGTTTATCAAAGTTATTTATATGACAAATAAAATATTTATCTTCAATTTTCCGGGAATAGCCACTAAATTTTGCGTAACACATAAACCGTAATAGACAAAAACTTACTGCACAAAAATGTACAAAACGTTAAAACACAAAATTTATGTCATATACTTTTTTTTTTCGTTAAAGTGACCATTTCTGTGATATTCCTTGTTATTTATCGGAGATGTAAAATACTTTTCTCACCGCAAAACTGTTAACTCGTGGCTGTGCATAGAAACAGATTTAAACCAAATGAAAACCAGCTTTTAAAAGATTTGACTATCGTTTTAGCCTTGTGTATTCCCTTATTTACCTTCTATTTACAAGGAATAAATATTTTAAGAGAATTTCTGCTAATGTTTATCTTGATTATCATGAAGTAGATAGAAGAATATCCTTTTTAACAATAATTGGCTACAACAATGTAGAGAACGCTATGTGAATGGAACAAGTAAGTTTTTTCTGCTGTTAAACGAGAGATTTTTTTTCAGGAAACATTTGGTTTTTGCTCGATTATTGACGTGAAATAATTAAAGGGAAGCGATGCAGAATGGCTGAAAATTAATTAAAGCAAAGATGATGAGCCAATGGATTTTATGCGGCAGAAACTGTGGCACATTACAATGTTTTGATTTTTACTTTCTCTACACGTAATATGTACATAGTGTATAGAGAAAAACTCTCATGCATTCCATTCACACGACTTTCTCTACATCTCTGGAATAAATAGTTGTTAAAAAGCTTATTCTTCTATTTATTTCATGCTAATCAAGAAAAAAGTTAGTACAAAATGGTCTTATTTCTTGTTTTCTTGTAAGTAGAAGGGAAATTAAAGAGCATCATAGACTAAAGCGATAGTCAAATGTTTTAAAAGCTGGTTGCTATGTGATTGAAGTTTGTTTGTATGGCCAGGAGTAGACAAATTACCGTATATGAAAAGTATAGGTAATTTAAAACTGAAACAAGGAATATTAGACTGTATCCGTGGTCGAGTGGTCAGCGAGATGGCGTCTGACCCGGGTTCGATTCTCGGCTGGGGAGGAGAATTTTTCTTTAACCAGAATTATTCCCTATCTCCCACAAAGTCTGGTAACATGAGTGTAAAATAAAAAATCTAATGTGTTCCATTCACATGACTTTCTCTAAGTCTCTCTTACAATGCATTGTTAAAAAGCTTATGCTTCTGTTTACTTCACGCTAATCGACAAAAAATTAGCAAAAATGGTCTTATTACTTGCTTCCTTGTAAGTAGAAGCGAAATAAGGGAGAACCATAGGTTTAAAGTGATAGTAAAAAGCTGGTTGCTTTGTGACTGTAGTTCCTTTGTTTGTATGGACGAATTTGCAAATTCCTATTTGAGAAAAATACAAGTTTTTCTAAGCCGAAACCAAAAACAAGGAATATCTCAAAAACGAAAAACTCAACGAAAAAAAAAAATATATAACAAAAATTGTGTGTTTTAATGAGCTCTATAATTTTGTGTGGTACGTTTTTGAGCATCTCTTACGATTTAGGAGTTATGCAAAATCCCATAAAATTGATCCAGAATAAAGTGGTCTTCAGAGGCTGTTACCAGAAAACTGAAGATACGCATTTGATTTTAACAGGTAAATATTTTTAATATACGATATTTTAATCAAAATCGGTAAAGCCATTTTTAAGAAAATGAAAATTTTCGAAAAGTTCGATGTAAAGGGTAGTTGGGGTTGGGGGGATTTTCTTGAAAATCTTCGTGTTGCATCCTTGGAAGATACCAAACTTAAATACCAAATTTGGTATCCAACAGTCTTTTCGTTTTTGGGCTATGCTGTCCACAGACACACACACGAACCTTTTTTCCAAAAATACTTTTTTTGGATTCAGGGGAACCCGAAACATGTATTTCCGGTGAAATCTTGGTACCGAATTTTTGGGTGGAATACAATACCTTCTCTACACACCATGTATATAGTACGTGTACAGAATTAAAAACATGATGTTACTATCACGTGACTTTCTCTAGCTACTCTGCAAACAAACTTCTTACAAAAAATAATTCTTCTTTCAACACCATGCTAATCGAGATAAACTTTAGCAAAATTTATTACTTAGTTCCTTATAAGTAGACTGAAACTAAGGGAATGCACTAAGCTAAATTGGTAGTCAAATGTTTTAAAAGCTATCGTTATGCGATTGTCATTGCAAATCGCTTCTTTGCTTGGCCAGGAGTAGAACAAAAGAAAAACGGACACTTCCTGTCTGAGCAAAGTATAAGTACTTCACATTTGAAACCAATAACAAGGAATATCTTGGAAACGGTTACCTCCACAACAAAAACGTAAAGGACATAAATTGTGTATCTTGACGAGATCTCAATTTTTTACGTAACTTTTGTCTGTTTTTGTTTATTAGTAGTTGTACTAAATTAAGCAAAAATTCACCCAGAATAAACAGTGTTTAGAAACTATTCCCATAAAATTCAAGATATACATTTTATTTGTGGTAGAAATGGCTTTAATATGAGTCATTCTAATCAAAATCATTACAGCTATTTTTAAGAAATACAACATTTTCGATAATCTTTCCATATAAAGGGTAGTTAAGGGTGGAGGATTTTCTTGAAAATCTTAGTGTCGCATCCTTTAGAGATACCAAATTTAAATACCAAGTTTGGTATTTAACCGTCTTTTCGTTTTTGAGCTATGCTGTCCACACACACACACACACACACACATGGACCTGTTTCCGAATTTTTTTTTTTTTTTTTACTCAGGGTGTCCTAAAACATGTATTTCAGGTGGAACCTGGACATCAAATTTTTGGGTGGAATGCAATACTTCTTTATCCTTATGTACATTGTACATACGAGGCTAGAGAAAGTAAAAGTGATTAACCCGTTTTTCTAAACCTACAGTAACACAGAAACACATGAAATTACGTATTAAAAAAGGAATATCTCAAAAACAGTCAATTCTACGAAAAAAATTCTTTAAAAATTTCGTTTTAACCAGCTCTACATTTTTTTGTAAAGTAAGTTTTTGTCTATCTCTTGTGGTTTACCAATTATGCAAAATTCCACAAAATTCATCCAAAATAAAGCTGTTTTTAGAGACTATTCACAGAAAATTAAAGATATGCATTTTATTTGCCATGTAAATATCTTTAATATATTTAAATCGAAGTCGAAGCAGCCATTTTTGAAAACATCTAAAATTTTAAAAAATTTCTATGCAAAGGGTAGTGGGAAGATTTTCTAAAAATCTTCATGCCGCTTCCTTGGAAGATATTTAACTTGATATTTAAGTATGGTACTTATCGCACTTTTTGTCTTTGAGCTATTCTACCCACAGACACACATGGACTTTTTTACAAATTGCTTTTTTTGGATTCAGGGAGATCCAATACATGTATTTCCGGTGAAATCTCGGAAACGAATTTTTGGGTTTATGCAATACATTCTCTATACACTATATACATAGTAGATACGTGTAGAGAAAGTAAAAATTTATCTTATTTTTTCTTCCTTGTAAGAAGAAGGGAAATAAGGGAATAAAATAGCCCAAAGCGATAGTCAAATCCTTTAAAAGCTCGTCGCTGCGTGAAAAAATCTGATGTGTTCCATTCACATGACTTTCTCTACATCTCTGCAACAAATTATTGTATTTACTTCATCTAATCGAGAAAAAAAATAGTACAAATGGTCTTATTACTTGCTTCCTTGTTAGTGGAAGCAAATAAGGGAGTAGCATAGGTTAAAGTGATAGTCAACAGCTGGTTGCTATGTCACTGAAGTTCCTTTGTTTGTATGGTCACGAGTACACAAAGTCCTGTATCAGAAAAGTATGACTTCTTTAGTTGAAACCAAAAACAAGGAATATCTAAAGAACAATCAACTCCACAAAAAAATGTATATAACATGAATTGTGTGTTTTAAAGTGCTCTACATTTGTTGTGTGGTAAGCTTTTGTCCATCTCTTACAGTTTAGCATTTATGCAAAATTCCGTAAAATTGACCCAAAACAATGTAGTCTTCAGAGGCTATTCCCAGAAAATTCAAAATAAATATTTTATTTGTCAAGTAAGTATCTTTAATATACGATATTTTAATCAAAATCATTACAGCCATTTTTTAGTAAATCAAAATTTTCGAAAAATGTTCCATGTAAAAGGTAGTTTGGGGTTGGGTTTTTTTCTCAAAATCTTCGTGCGCATACCTGGAAGATACTAAACTTAAATACCAAGTTTGGTATTTTACCGACTTTTCGTTTTTGAGTTATCGTGTTCACAGACACACACACACACGGATCTTTTTCTGAATTTGTTTTTTTTACTTTCACTACACTTACTATGTACACAGTGTACAGAGAAGGTATTGCACTCCACCAAAAAGTTCGATACCGAGATTTCACCGGAAATATATGTTTTTGGGTCCCTTGTATCCAAAAAAAGTATTTTCAGAAAAAGGTCCGTGAGTCTGTGAACACGGTAACTCAAAAACGAAAAGTCAGTAAAATACCAAACTTGGTATTTAAGTTTAGTATCTTCCAGGGATGCGACACGTAGATTTTGAGAGAGAGAAAAAAAACCACCCCTAAGTACCCTTTACATGAAACTCTTTTCGAAAATTTAGATTTACTTAAAAATGGCTCTTAACGAGTTTGATTAAAACATCGTATATTAAAGATATTTACCTGATAAATAAAATGTATATCTTGAATTTTCTGGGTATAGCCTCTGAAGAGTAGTTTATTTTTGATGAATTTTACTGAATTTTGAATAACTGCTAAACCGTAAGAGATGGACAAATACTTACTCCACAAAAAATGTAGAGCACGTTAAAACGCACAATTTATGTTATATACATTTTTTTCGTAGAGTTTGTCGTTTTTTGATACATTCCTTATTTTTGGTTTCTGCTATGAAAAATTTATATTGTTCTCTTTTAGGAATTTGTCAACTGATGTCCATACAAACAAAGGAACTTCAGTTACATAGCAACCGTCTTCACTTATTTGGGTTCTACTTTCAAGAAAGCAAGTAATAAGACTATTTATTTTAGTTTTTTTTTCTCTCGATAGCATGAAGTAAATAAAAGCCTAAGCTTTTTAGCAATAATTTATTGCAGAGTTGTAGAGAAAGTCATGTGAGTGGAATACATTAGAGGAGCCTTAAATGAATATTTTCTATGAAATTTCGGTATCGAATTTTTGAGTGGAATGCAATACTTTCTCTATACACTATATACATAGTACGTATAGGGAAAGTAAAAATGTGATGTGTTACACTCGCATGACTTTCTCTAGCCGTTTTTTTTTTTTTTTTTTTGTATTAAACCCACATATTGGATACGGAGATTTCACTAGGAATATATATTTTGAGGTCCTCTGAGTCCAAAACATTCACTTTCTCTAGCCCCGGGCCGCGCCGTGGCCGAGTGGTTAGACCAATCGCTTCTCACCTAGACGGCCGGGGTTCAATCCCAAGCGTGGGGTATGGAGCAATACATCAAAACAGGTACCAAACTCATTAGAGAGGGGCTCGCGTGGATTAGACTAGGAGCATGGAGGAGCACGAAAATTTCTGACGAGAATGGTATAAGAATCTGTCCCATTTGCGAGGAGGAAGAGTCGTGGACTCATATCTTGGCAAGATGTAGGGGTACGGAGGAATGGCGGGAAAAATATTTGCCTGCCGCGATTTTTTACCACTGCGAATGTAGGGATAGAAGCATGTTGGACGCTACTGGCAGGCACGGAAAACATGGACGGGCTAGGTAAATTTATACTTAAGGCAAGACAGCTGAGATCTGAGGAGGCTGCCAATAGAGAAGGGGGGGGGATAAGATCAACTAAACAAAAGTGACTACAATGTTCTACATACATGTATATTATATCATACTTAGGTCACTGTTGTGCTAGGGTTGTATATATTATGTGTATATATGTCTTTTAAGTGTAATTATCTATTATAAGAGGGTGCATTTATTAAGGTGTACTCTGTGCTGTAAATTTAAATTGATATATTTGAATATCTTTGTGTCTTTATTTTCGGATTCAGTTTTAATTTTTATTGTTGTTTAATATTGCTTTTGACTGTGTATTTCCTCTGTCTTTTTTTATTTTCGTGTTTACTCTTTTAATTCTTTGTTGTGGTTGTTGTTTTAATATTGCTTGTAATGTGTATTACAAAAGCACGTACGGTCTGTGGACCCGTGCGACTGTTGAAATTCTATGTATGATATTGCTATATTAATAAATACACTTATTCATTCATTCATACAATACGTTGTCTACACACTATGTATATTTTACATATGGACTAGAGAAGGTAAAAATGTTTTTTGGACTCAGGGGACATCAAAAACTTTATGGGTGTAATACAATGCCTTCTTTATACACCATGTACGTTATACATGCGGGCTAGAGAAAATAAAATGCTTCTTTTGGACTCAGAGGAGCTTAAAATATATATCTCGGGATCGAATTTTTGGATGGAATACAACACTTTCATTATACACTATGTACATAGTACGTGTAGAGAAAGTAAAAAGAAAACAAACTAATGTGGCATTGTTTCTGCCGCATAAAATCCATTGGCTCATCTTCTTTGCTTTAATTAATTTTCAGCCATTCTGCATCGCTTCCCTTCAATTATTTCACGTCACAAAATCCAGCAAAAACAAAATGTTTCCTGAATAAAATCTCTCGTTTAACATCAGAAAAAAGAAAAGAAAGCAGAAGAAAAGGTTGGGACGCAGTTGATAATGTTTCGCTGGAGACGCGATCTAATCAATCATCCGGTTTGGAAATTAAACTTGGTGTGAGGGGAAAGATAGCGACTATTAATGTAATTCTCCCCTCCCCTCGACTGACACGTCCACCCCTTGTCTCTGCGATGACGTCGCGATACGCGTCACCGACTTTCCTAAATGATCCCCATGAGGATTTGCAGTGACTCACACATTCAAGCATCCGGTTCAAATAATTGTGAAATTACCTGTAAATCCTGTCCATTCAAACAAAGACAAATAATATGACGAACACACAATGGGCATTGTCGACGTGGGGAAGTGGAATCAGCGGTGAAAAAGTACTGTGACCTGATCTCTCACTTTACTCTCTGCAACAGGGAGGGCTTCCTGCCCTTCTTGCATATTCTGCTTCAGAATACTCTTTGGAAACAATATTTTATTTCTTTAATTGTTATAGCTTTCTCTAGCCCTGTATGTACAATATGCATGAGATAGAGAAGTATTGTATTCTATCCAAAAATTCGATACCGATATTTTACCAGAAAATACATGTTTGTGTCCATGTGTATATGGACAGAATAGCTCATAGACGAAAAGACCATTGAGGTATTTAAGTTTGGTATCTTCCAACGATGCGACACGAAGCTTTTTAAAGAAAATCCCGCCATCACCAATTACTTTACATGGAAAATTTTTCGAAAATTTTGATTTTCTCAAAATTGGCTAACAATTATTTTCTCTATACGTACTATATACATAGTGTATAGAGAAGGTATTGTATTGTACCCAAAAATTCGATACCGAGATTTCACCGGAAATACATGATTTGAGACCACATAAATTCAATGTGTGTGTGTGTGTGTGTGTCTGCGGGCAGCATAGCTCAAAATCGAAAAGACCGTTAAATACCAAAATTGGTATTTAGGTTGGGTATCCTCCAAGAAGGGTCGTCTCCTTAGCGCGGTGGTAGCGCAGCTGCCTACCAAGCGGGAGACCTGGGTTCGATTCCCAGTACCGGCGTGGGGATTTTTCCCCCGCTGGAAGACCTGGACCGGGGTGCACTCAGCCTCGTGAGGTCCCTGGGGGGCCAATTGAGGAGTTACTTGATGGAGAAGTAGCGGCTCCAGGTCGTGAGGACCGCATTAACCGGCCGGGAGGGGCTCGAGGCGCTGACCACGTCTCACCCTCCAATACTGCACCCCATCCATGACGTCTGTAATGGACCGAGATGGGGGACGCAGCGGCCGGGCGGTAGGCCAAGGTTCCCCGTGAGCCGTCGTGCCGTGGAGTTATTAGTTATGCTCCAAGAAGCCACATGAAGATTTTCAAGAAAATACCGTCACCCCCAACTACCCTTTACATGCAACTTTTTTCGAAAATTTTGATTTTCTCAAAAATGGCTTAACAATTTTGATTAAAATGTCATATATTAAAGATATATACCTGTCAAATAAAATGTATATCACGAATTTTCTGGGAATAACCTCTGAAGACTACTTTATTGAGCATGGATTTTATGGAATTTTGCTTAACTGTTAAACCGTAAGAGTTTAAGAAAAAGTTACCACACAAAAAACGTAGAGCACTTTAAAAAACACAATTTATGATGTATACACTTTTTGTAGAGTTGATCCTTTTTGAGATATTTCTTGTTTTTGGTTTCAGCTTTGAAAAAAGTATACTTTTCTTATACACGAATTTGTCAACTCCAGTCAATACAAATAAAGGAACTTCAGTCACATAGCAACCAGCTTTTGACTAACGTTTTATTCTATGGTACTCTATTGTTTTACTTCTATTTACAAAAAAGAAAGTAATAAGACTTATTTCTCGATTAGCATGAAGTAAATAGAAGCATAAGCTTTTTAACAATAATTTGTTGCAGAGATGTAGAGAAAGTCATGTGAATGGAACACATCAATTTTTTTTAATATAGTTATACTATTAATTTTCTTGGCCCTCAAGTAAGATCCTTATGGTATTCTGGCCCTCAGTGCATTACTAATTGGTCTTCACTGATATAGATGAACAATGACGTTTTTAGGAATAGTTCTTACCATTTGAGACAGTACATGTGTTGTCACGGGTCAAAGAGTTATTCAGAAGGGAAAGATAAAGTATAGCTAATAATATAAATTATATCAAGAAGGGAAAAATAAATATATATTTAAAATGGGAAGGGAAGAAAGATTTCAAACACGTATAAGTAGCCGAGTTGTCACGAGCTGGTAGCACAGTATACCGTTAAGGGTAGAGTATTGCCCTGAAGGGGGTGAGGGGAACATAACTGGAAAAGAGAAAGCAATGCTCCCGCTGGTCAGGCAACCCTTTTTGAGGCACTTGGCGTGGAATATCGGCAGAGCAAAGATGTGATATTTGGGGTACGAGGTGGAGCCGGACAGGCTACCTTTAGTAGTGAGGGAAATAATCACTGCAACAAAAGTAATAAGTAACAATAGAACATTTAGGAGGAATGCGTGTGTATTCAACGGCGGAAAAAGACCGAACTAATTGAATAAAGCACTTGTGTCGTGCCACACCCTTGCAACTGCTATTGGTGACTCTGTCCTGAATATTATTTAAATAGTAAATGACAAAGTAGCGTCGGCGTTATTGTGTGGGTCAGTTGGTCCGGTTAGGGTGGAACCTAGTGACATTTCTCTACCTTTTGATATCTTCGCTGCTCCGGTTTTAGCTCGGGTGATTCCTCCTCATCGGCGAACATGAATTGCTCGGTACAGGGCGTGGTACAGAAGGAAATACAAAAAAAAGGTAGTGAGGAAAAATAACATTAATCACTGGTTCGTAAATATTATTGAAGAAAATTGCATGGTATAATATTCCACAGTATAAACCCTAACCGCGACACTTGCAAAACCATGCATTCTTTGTTTCAACCGCGGTGAGCAATTTGGCGCGATTTTGCTTCAGCGACCGACATAGTGTTGCCCATGGAATCTGGCGTAGAACTGCCCAAAACGGTTGTGATTTAAACTTAGCTTCCTTTCTCTATAAATAGCGTGCCTTCTTACTATTGGTTGCATGTACTTATGCCTCTATTCCCTAAAGTCACTCAACGTTATACAAAAGACAGGGCAATAACATTTTTAGAATGTTTCCTTTCGAAAGCTCAACTCTCAATACATCAAGGTCTCTTTCTAACGGAAAACTGAACATTTACAGTTAAAACCATATTTCAAACCTTGTCTTAGGGTGTAAAAATATTAACAAAATACAAATATTCACAAGTATAATAATGGTTAAAGCAAAGCTTATTAACCCTTACTATAAGACATTACTATATACAAAGGCTATCTATTTAATTAAGTATAATGATCAATATCGGTAATCGGTATTTCCGCAATAGAGATTATTTCTACATGTTATTCTTAGTTACATAATTAGGCGGATATAAAACAAATTAGAAAATACATTAAGGAACAACTACAACTTAAACATTAATAAATCAAAAACAAAAATTATGACTTGCAGGAAGAAAGGGAATAGTAACACAAAATTTAAACTAAATGGACAACTATTAGAATAAACCGAAATATTTCAATATCTAGGAAGCAAAATAACAGCTGATGGAAGGAGCAAAACAGAAATAACCAGTAGAATACAACACGCAAAACTTGCTTTTAATAAAAAGTACCAGCTATTTACTGCAAACAATATTAGCCTTGAAACCAGGAAGAATTTATTACAAACATATGTATGGAGTATTATGTTATATGAATGTGAAACTTGGACAATTTTAAAAGCAGAAAGAAAGAGAATAGAAGCATTTGAAACATGGTGCTATAGGAAAATGCTAAAAATTAAATGGAGTGACAAAATTAAAAACGAAGAAGTATATAAAAGAGCAGAAGCGGAAAAACGAATTTGGAACCAAATTAAAAGAAGAAGAACAAAATTAATAGGCCATTTATTAAGACATCAGAGCACACGGAATATTATAACAGAAGGTATGATAGACGGAAGAAGTGGCAAAGGAAGAGCAAAATCACAATATATAAAGCAAATTATGGAAGATATGAAATGCAGTAAATATGAAGAACTCAAACGGAAAGCAGAGAGAAGATCTGAATGGAGAGTCGCTGCAAACCAATCCAAGGATTGAAGACTAATAATAATAATAATAATAATAATAATAATAATAATAATAATAATAGAGTTACTGTCTTGCCCTATGCTAGCAAAATCCAGAGATTGGGCACCAACAAATCCACACCATTCCTAATAGCCCAAACCTGCACCCGGGGTACGAACATGTAACCCCTTTACCGCCCCAAAATTGAGTAGAAAGAGTTGTAAGAGTGTAACCTTAGGTTTAAATGCCTATTGACTGACTGTTTTGAAGATCCACTACCAAAGGACGGTTTTGTTTATAGGAAGGGCACAAAAGTGGTAATACTTCAGCTGGGAATAAATGGCTCGCCAAACATCGGCGGTCAACCGCTGTTAAAGCAGGATTACTGCAATAAAAGAGTGAAGCTAGAAGAATGGAACAACAGATTCGATTTGGAGAACTTTTTAACTTGCCCCTTCGCTGCCCATCGTCAGTACATAAACCCCAACAGTTACAAAATGCAAATCAAACTCTGACTAATGCCTAATTGCCCTAGATATATCCCCATTCTTTTTAACATCCCCCTCCCCTCGACATCCCCTTTAACTGTTCTTTATCCGCAGGGCGGGTAGAGGAGCGGGGGGTTTAGCATTGAAACTCATGTCCGTGTATATGAGGCAGGAGGGATGGCACGAATGAAAAGGGGGAGGGGAATTCAAGGGGTATGAATTAATTTTATGGTTGTTGAGCAAAAAGGGACGCTGTTAATCTTGATCCGTATACACTGCCTGCTATTGTTAAGCGGGTATAACGCATTAGAACACAGAAAAATACAGTAAAGAGGAAAGAGAAGTATAAAAGTTTGATAAATATATTAGCATGATTTCCGGAAAAACTTGCTACAAATACTTAACAAAACAGTGGCTCTTTGGATGTATATGACGCCTTGTATTGTGGGGGCAAAATGTGACCATGCAATGAATGAAAACAGGAAGCATGCTTTTTACATTATTCTACATTATTTTAAATGTTTATTGTTGCATTTACAGCAAACTGTAATGTGTCATTTCGCTAAAAACTTGGTTCAGAATAGCTCTATTAGAACAAACGAAAAAAGTCGACATTGCAATATATTCCTTCTATAAGAAAATTTGATATTTTCTTTCTCCTTTGCGTATTTTTATAATAGCGAATAAGTTTTATAAAAGTTCTATACTATACACAATAAATAGTGAAAGTACGTTACTTAACCTAAAAGGTCAATAAAAATATATTTTCAGGTCCTATGAATAACAAAAAATGATATGTTCCATTCACATAATTTTCACTGGTTGTGCCATTAACTTTGCTTACACAATATAAAAATCTGATGTGTATCATTCATATGACTTTCTCTACATCTCTGCAATAAATTATTTTCAAAAACTTGTCCTTCTATTTACTTCATGCTAATCAGTAAAAAATTAGCAGAAATACCCATATTACTTGCTTCCTTGTAAGTAGAGGTGAAATAAGGGAGTACCATAGGTTAAAGTGATAATCAAAAGCTAGTTGCTATGTGACTGAAGTTCCTTTTTTGTTTGGACATCAGTTGACAAATTCCTGTATGAGAAACGTATAAGTTTTTCCCAGCAAAAAACAAAAACAAGGAACTCCACGTAAAAATGTATATAACAAATTGTGTGTTTTAAAATGCTCTTACATTTTTTATGTAGCAAGTTTTTGTCCATCTCTTACGGTTTAGCAGTTATTCAGAATTCCGTAAAAATCATCCAGAATAAACTACTCTTCAGAGGCTATTCCCAGAAAATTCAAGATATACATTTTATTTGTCAGATAAATATCTTTAATATACGAAATTTTAATCAAAATCATTAGAGCCATTTTTAATAAAATCAAATTTTTCGAAAAAAGTTTCATGTAAAGGGTAGTTGGGGGTGGGGGGATTTTTTTCAAAATCTTCGTGCTCTTATAAATACCAGTCTCTGCAAGCTCAAACCATCAGTTCACCCTGAAGACGAGGAAGATGCACTTCTTCGAAACGTTGGTGTCAAGCCAAGTTTTACCTGGCTAGAAGCCCGAGAAGATTTTGAATTAATACGTCGCCAGGAAAACTTCAGTTCTTATCACACAATTTATGTTAATACACATTTTTTTCGTGGAGTTGATTGTTTTTGAGATATTCCTTGTTTTTTGTTTCAGCTATAAAAAACCTATAGTTTTTTCATACAGGACTTTGTGAACTCGTGTCCATACAAATAAAGGAACTTCAGTCACATAGTAACCAGCTTTTGTCTATCACTTTAACCTATAGTACCCCCTTATTTAATTCCTACTAACAAGGAAGCAAATAAGACCAATTCTGCTAATTTTTTCTCGATTAGATGAAGTAAATAGAATCACTTGTTGCAGAGATGTAGAGAAAGTCATGTGAATAGAACACATCAGATTTTTATAACTATGATTAATATGTTTTATACGTGCTCCACTATATACAATAAATAGTGGAAGTATTCTACCTAACCTAAGAATTCGATCAAATTTATATTTTGAGGTTCTATGAATAAATAAAAATCTGATGTGTTCCATTTACATGACATTCAATTAGATGTATAGTAAATTTCATTACAAAAGATAAGTATTATCTGTAGTTCTACCACTACTTGATTTTTTGCAACTAGAAAAGAAATAAAAATACACTGGTCTAATAGTAGATAGTAAGTAAATCAATTGAAATTCGGTTCTCTTTGTGTGACTAGAAGTAAAAGAAAAGAGGTATTAAACGAAAGATGACAACCAGTTGGAAAAAAAGGTATATATCCGAACATTTTCAAGATATGCCTTTCCATCAGTTGGAATTTTAAATTGCAGATCTCTTCATTAAATATTAGAAACAAAATGCAGAGATCTCCTGAGGCTATTCGAAGGAAATTTTAGACATATATATTTTATATTAAAACCATTACCCTTTTTTCATACTATCGATATTTTCGAAAAAATTAACATGTAAAGGGTAGTAGGGGTTTGGGGTAATTTCCTGAAAATCTGCATACGACATCCTATGAAGTATATTTTTTATAGCAGAAACCAAAAACAAGGAACGTCTCAAACACAACGAACTCCACGAAAAAATATATATAACATAAATTGTGTGTTTTAACGTGCTCTACACTTGTTTGTGTTTATACATGTTATTTGTCAGGTAAATGTCTTTAATATATATTTTAATCGTGTGACATCCCCGGAAGATACTAAACTTAAATACCAAGTTTGGTATGTTACCGACTTTTCGTTTTTTGAGTTATCGTGTTCACAGGCACACGGACACACACACATACATACACACACGGACCTTTTTGTGAAAATGCTTTTTTTGGATATAGGGAAACCCAAAACAAATATTTCCGGTGAATTCTCGGTATCGAATGCAATACCTTCTCTATACACTATGTAGATAGTGCGTATAGAGAAAGTAAAAATACAGTAAAGAGGAAAGAGACGTATAAAAGTTTGATAAATATATCAACATGAATTCCTCAAAATATCTGATGTGTTCTAATCACGTGGCTTTCTCCACATTTCTGCAAAAAAGCTTATTCTTCTATTTACTTCTGCTAATCGAGAAAAAAAGTAGCAGAAATCGTCTTGTTACTTGCTTCCTTGTAAGTAGAAGCGAAACAAGGGAGTTCCTTAGGTTATAGCGATAGCTTTTAAGAACATTTCACTATCGCTTTAGGCTGGTGTATTCTGTTATTTCCATTCCGCTTACAAGAAAGCAAATAATAAGCAATTACTGGTAATATTTATATATTTTGTAAGGAAAGTTACTAAAATGGAAATGGAGTTTTATTTAGGGATGCCCTTAAACTGCTGTGGTTCTTAGCGTCTCATTCTATACTGGGCGTGAAGGACCACTTAATTTTGCTCAGAGGCCTCTTTATCACTCATCTTTATCTACGACGCAGGACCAGCAGCTTGACTTCCCTTCCGGAGGAGTTTTATGCCCGAAAAAATCCACAGTCCTCCGCAGGGTTTGAACCCGCGACCTTGGGTATATGAAGTTAGCATGACAACCCTTACACCACGGAGAGCGACAAGGAAGGCTATGAAACACATTATTTTTACTTTCTCTACACATACTATGTGTATAGTATATAGAGAAGGTATTGTAATGCACCCAAAAATTCAATATCAAGATTTCACTGGAAGTACATGTTTTTGGGACCCCCTGATTCCAAAAAAAGCATTTTTGGGAAAATGTCCAAGTATGTGACTGTGTGTGACTGTGTGTGGGGGGGGGGGGGTTGCAGGATAGCTCAAAACCAAAAGTGCATTAAATACCAAACTTTGTTGGTATGTTTTAACGTGCTCAACATTTCTTGTGTGATAAGTTTTTGTTCTTCTCTTACGGTTTAGTAGTTAAACAAAATTCCGTAAAATTCATTCAGAATAAAGTACTCTTCAGAGGCTATTCCCAGAAAATTCAAGATACACATTTTATTTGTGAGGTAAATATCTTTAATATACGATATTTTTATCAAAAATAATTAGAGCCATTTTTGAAAAAATCAAAATTTTCGAAAAAACTTCCATGTAAGGGTAGTTTGGGGTGGGGAGACTTTTCTTACTCTTCACGTCGCATCCCTGGAAGATACTAAACTCAAATACCAATTTTGGTATGTTACCGACTTTTCGTTTTTGAGTTATCGTGTTCATGGACACACGGACACAGATACACACAGACGGACCTTTTTCTGAAAATGCTTTTTTTTGGATACAAAGCACTCTAAAACATATATTTACGGTGAAATCTCGGTATCGAATTTTTGGGTGGAGTGCAATACCTTCTCTATATTCTTTGTACATAGTACGTATAAAGAAGGTAAAAAATGATTCTCCGCTATAAAAATGCCGGAACAATATTGGTCTGTATGCCGAAAAATAGGTTAAGGAATGCTTTTTCGTGTAAAAATAAAGTTTGTGAAAACACATTTTATGTCTTTTGCGACGTTGTAATCAGCTTACCCTCGTATTTGTAGCACTTACAAGCCAATGTCTAGGGGTCATAAACCTGTAGGGGAGCCTACGGCACGAAACCACAACGGAGAATCTGTTACGAGGGGTCGGCCCGTAGCCAGGCGTAAACTTGAAGAAGTGGATGATATGAAATGTAAGCAAAATTAATGATAGGAAAAGTGAAGATGCACTGGTTGAATGAGCGGCGGGGGAAACCGGAGGACCCGGCCCGCGCTACGTCTCGGAAATCATAATTTGCTTATAACTGGTGTACTTTCAATTTAGATTCATGTTCTTGTATAGTCACTGTTATTTGTGTTTTATTTACTTGCTGAAAGGGATATCTTGAGAAACAGAATATTGTAAGGTTTCCGGGAGATGAAATGATTCTGGTCACGATCTGCACTACGGGCGACATATTTATGATGTTTCTTAGGAACTATCTGTCGAACTCCCTTCCTTCGTCTCTCCGTGCTTTGATTTCGCTTCTTTTGCATCATACATGCAGATACAAAATTGTACCTCGACATTCTATCAGCTTCTTGTGGCGTTTCAAGACCGTAGCAAACAAAAATCTGATCAGTTCTGTAACAAATTGTTACAAGAAAAGAACTCTGCTAATGTTTATCTCGATTATCCTGAGGTAGACAGATGAGTTTCTCTTCACCTCTGCAACAAATTATTGTTAAAAAGCTTATGCTTCTATTTGCTTCATGCTAATCGAGAGCAAATTAGCAGAAATAATAAGTAGAAGCGAAATAAAGGAGTATCATAGGTTAAAGTGACAGTCAAAAGCTGGTTGCTGTGTGACTGAAGTTCCTTTGTTTGTATGGACAGCAGTTGACAAATTCCTGTATGAGAAAAGAATAAGTTTTTGAAAGCTGAAACCAAAAACAAGGAATATCTCAAAAACGGGTCATCTCCACGAAAAAATGTATATGACGTGGTGTGTTTTAATGAGCTGTATATTTTCTATTCTGTAAGTTTTTGTCTATCTCTTACGGTTTACCAGTTATGCAAAATTCCGTAAAATTCATTCAGAACTAAGCAGTCTCCAGAGGTTATTCCCAGAAAAGTCAAAATGTGCATTTTATTTGCCAGGCAAATATCTTTAATATAGTATTTTAATCAAAATCGTTAGAGCCATTTTTGATAAAATCAAAATTTTCGAAACAGGTTGAAAAATTTAATGGCGTGCCGTCATTATGCCAAGGTAGCTCAGTGGTAGAGCTATCGTCTACAAACCGCGAGATCCGTGGTTCAAATCCCGGCTATGGTATTGAATGTTTCAGTCTGACTCTACTTATCCAGCTATAAATAGCCTTATTCTATTTTTGAAGGTTGGTGTAATACGACATAAGAAAAAGGTCTCCTAAAAATACTAAAAACTTTGATTAATTGTCTTTGTTGCATATGTGCAACCCCGTGCAATGTAAGGTTGTCTTTTTTTTTTTTTGTTTTTTTTTGTTTTTTTTGTTTGTTTTTTTTTGTAGTTTAACGTCCTTTAACCTGATTCGGTCATATCGGACGATGAATGAAATTGATGATATGATGCTCAAATGATCTCGGGGTCCATGGAGCTTAAAGTTACTAGACATTCGTCTTCTCAGATTAAGGGAAACCCCCGAAAAAACCTTACCCGGGTAACTCACCCTAAGTGAGACTCGAACTCACGACCTTTTGAACGTGAGGCAGACATGCTACCACGCTATCCAGGTTTGCCGTTAAGTCTTATCACTAAAAAACAAAAAAAATTTTGCAAAACTATTAACCTTTTCTATATAAAACAGCTATAAAAAGCCCTGTTTTGTTGTCGACATCTTTGGTGCATATGTGCAGCGTCATGCAATATCAACACTTTTACAATATAAAACAACTAAAACTAGCCTTGTTTTATTTTTTAAATACTACGTTAGTAAAGAAGGTTACTAAAATACTAAAATATTTGATTAATGTCTTTTTTGCCAAATGGCAACAATATACAATGCAAGGTTAAATCTTTACGTGCTCCAAATGCGATAGTTTTACATCACTAGTGGATTTTGAAACAAAGTTGACGGCAATTCGCGAACACCGGGTGTATGCTCTTATCCAAAACAAATGAACATTAAAAAGTTGGTTGTTTTGAGGTGAGACAACTCCACAGAGACCTTAGCTATGAACAGCTATATCAATGCAAACTATAAACATCTATTCCACATTCTAAAATTAAAACAACCAAATATGCTATGTAGTTGGTGTGTACAATGCAGGGGCACGAGATGCCCCTCGGGATACATGCACCGCCGCCTGGTCTGCCTGCGGGCGCCCCGCGTAACCAACGGGGAACGTGTTCCAACTGCCAACTCTTGGAGCTGCGAGCGAGGTTTTAACCCGGCTATAGGAAACCTGTAGTGTTCACTTAACGTGAAATATCCCTCACTATTTCAACCCCAACTATCCTCTATAGGAATACAAAACTGCTACATTTTTACTTTGTTTACTTAGAACATAGGAAGCCCCCAAAATACTATTCCAAGATTTCACTCTAAATAGAAGTTTTAATCTCTCCTTTATATAAAAAGCCCTGTTAGTACACAACAGATATTGCACTCAAAAATTTGATACCGAGATTACACCGGAAATTCAAGTTTTAGGATTCCCTTTATTCAAAACAAATTACTTTCTCTACATGTACTATGTACATTGTGTATAGAGAAGGTATTGTATTGCACCCAAAAATTCGATACCGAGATTTCACCGGAAATAAACGCTTTAGGGTTTCTTGTCTAAAAAATCTGACGTGTTTCATTCACATGACTTTCTCTACATCTCTGCAAAAAAATATTATTTAAAAGCCATTGCTTCCATTTCCTTCATGCTGATCGAAAAAAAATTAGCAGATATAGTCTTATTACTTGCTTTCTTGAAGTAATGGCGAAATGAGGGATTATCATGGGTTAAAGTGATAGTCAAAAGTAGTTGCTATGTGACTGAAGTTCTTTTGTTTGTATGGACAGGAGTTGATAAATTCCTGTATGAGAAAAGTTAAGTTTTTCATAGCTGAAATCAAAAATAAGGAATATCTCAAAAACAATCAACTCCAGGAAAAAAATGTATATAACATAAATTGTGTGTTTTAAAGTAAGTAAGTAAATAAGTAAGTAAGTAAGTAAGTAAGTAAGTAAGTAAGTAAGTAAGTAAGTAAGTTTTTGTCCATCTCTTACGGTTTAGCAGTTATGAAAAATTCACACAGATTAAAGTAGTCTTCAGAGGCTATTCCCAGAAAATTCAAGATATACACTTTATTGGTCAGGTAAATAGCTTTAATATACAATATTTTAATCAAAATCGTTAGAACCATATTTCAGAAAATCAAAATTTTCGAAAAACGGTCCATGTAAAGGGTAGTTGGAAGTGGGGGGATTTTCCTGAAAATCTTCGTGTCGCATCCTTGGAATATACCAAACCTAAATACCAAGTTTGGCTTTTAACGGACTTTTCTTTTTTGAGCTATGCTGACCAAACACACACACACACACACACACACACACACACGGACATTTTTATAAAAATGCTTTTTTTTTTTTTTTTTTTTTTTTTTTTTTTGGGATTCTGGAGGTATCAAAATATGCATTTCCGGTGAAATCACTGTATGGAATTTTTGGGTGCATTACAATACCTTCTCTATATACTATGTACATAGCACGTATATAGAAAGTAAAAAGCATTGTTATTTTCTCGACATATGTACATGGTGTATACAGAAGATATTGCATTGCACCAAAAATTCGATACAGAGATTTCACAGGAAATACGTGTTTTGAGTGGCCCTAAATAAAAAAAACATTTTTAGAAAAACGTCCGTGTGTGTCTCCTTCTGTGTGTGTGTGTGTGTGTGTGGAGGGGGGGAGGAGGGGGCAGCACAGCTCAAAAACGAAAAGTTCGTTAAATACAAACTTGGAATTTAAGTTTGGTATATTCCAGTGATGCGAAACGAAGATTTTCAGGAAAATCACCCCATCCCAAACTACCCTTTACATGGAGCTTATTTCGAAAATTTTGATTTTCTAAAAAATGTTTCTAACGATTTTGATTAAAATATCGTATATTAAAGATATTTACCTGACAAATAAAATGTGTATCTTCAATGATCTGAGAATAGCCTCTGAAGATATGTTTATTCTGGATGAATTTTGCGGAATTTTGCATAACTGGTAAACCACAAGAGATAGACAAAACCTTACCATACAAAAAATGTAGAGCACATTAAAACACAATTTGTTATACACTCTTACTTTCTCTAGCCCAAAATTTCGATACCGAGATTTCACCGTAAATATATGTTTTGGGGTCCCCTGATTCCAAAAAAAAACATTTTTAAAAAAAGGTCCGTGTTTGTGTGTGTGTGTGTGTGTGTGTGTCTTTGGACAGTATAGCCTCAAAACGAAAAGACCGTTAAATACCAAACCTGGTATTTAGGTTTAGTATCTTCCAAGGATGCGACAGGAAGATTTTAAAAAAAATCCCCCCACCACTACGCTACACATGGAAAAAAATTCTAAAATTTTGATTTTCTTAAAAATACCTCTAACGATTTTGATTAAAATCTCATATATTAAAACTATTTATGTCCGAAATAAAATGTACATCTCGAATTTTTTGGGAATAGCCTCTGAAGACCTCTTTATTCCGGGTGAATTTTGCCGAAATTTGCGTAATCTGCTAAACCGTAACAGATAGAATAAACCTCACTGCACAAAAAATATACATCACGACAAAACACACAATTTATGTCCCATACGTTTTTATGTTGTGGAGGTAACCGTTTCCGATATATTCCTTGTTATTGATTTCAATTGGGAAGTACTTAAACTTTTCTTAGACAGGTAGTGTCCGTTTTTCTTTTGTTCTACTCCTGGCCAAACAAAGAAGTGATTTGCAATGACAATAGCATAACGATAGCTTTTAAAACATTTGACAATCACTTTAGCACAGCACATTCCCTTATTCCCTTCTACTTATAAGGAAATTATTAATAACATTGTGCTAATATTTATCTCTATTAGCATTGTGTACAAAGAAGAATATTTTTATAGGAGATTTATAAGGCAGATAGAGAAAGGCATGTGAGTAACATCAGATTTTTTTCGTGGAGTTAGTCGTTTTTGAGATATTCCTTGTTAGTTTCAGCTTTAAAAACTTATACTTTTCTCATACAGGAATTTGTCAACTGCTGTTCATACAAACAAAGGAACATCAGTCACATAGCAACCAACTTTTGGCTTTCACTTTAACCTATGGTACTCCCTTATTTCACTGCTACTTACAAGGAAGAAAGTAATAAGACAATTTCTGCCAATTTTTTTCTCGATTAGCTTTAAGCAAATAGAAGAGTAAGCTTTTGAAGAATAATATATATATTTTTTTAAAATGGAGGTGTCTTAAATATCTGTATTATTTGGTGTCAATCCATCCACTACTATATTTTAACAGGAAGGAAGACTTACTCGCTCATACGGTTTGATGCAGCTAATATGCATTGCGGCTATGAGCTTCTACTGTTTTATTTCTTAAAGGCAAGCTAATTAAAGCTAAACTGCAGTGTGTACAGATCTTAAACATGTTTAATTATATTCTCCAAGAGTTCGCTCTAAGTTTTCCAAAACAAACTTTCTAAGACTACTCGGCGTTAGGAAAACCAAGAAACGGGATATTGTGTTGTAGTAATAACAAATTTATATACCACCATAATGAATTAAACACGCTTTAACTTAAGAAATAAAACTATTTCAAAAGTCTGATGTGATCCATGTTATGTCTCTGTAACAAATTATTCTTAAAAATTTATTATTCTAACTACTTCATGCTACACATGAAAAAATTAGCAGAAATTGCCTTTATCACTTACTTCCATGCAAGTTGAAGGGGAATAAAGGCATACCAAAGGTTAAAGTGAAGTCAAAAGCTGGTTGCTATGTTACTGAAGTTCCTTTGTTTGTATAGACACGAGTTGACATAATCCTGTATGAGAAAAGTATATTTTTCAAAGCTGCAACTAAAAAACAAGGAATATCTTAAAAACGATCAACTCCGCGAAAAAACGCGTATAACATAAATTGTGTGTTTTAATGTGCTCTACATTATCTGTGTGGTAAGTTTTTGGCCACCGCTTACGGTTTAGCAGTTATGCAAAAATCCGTAAAATTGATCCAGAATAAAGTAGTCTTCAAGGGTATTCCCAGAAAATTCAAGATATACATTTTATTTCTCAAGTAAATATCTTAAATGTACAAGATTTTTATAAAAATCTTTAGCCATTTTTAAGAAAATCAAGTTTTTCGAAATTATTTCCATGTAAAGGGAAGCATGGAGTCGGGGGATTTTCTTGAAAATCTTCGTGTCGCATCCTTGGAAGATGCCATACCTGAATACCAAAATTGGTTTTAAACGGTCTTCTCATTTTTGAGTTATTCTGCCCACACACACACAAATACGGACATTTTTCTAAAAATGCTATCTTTGGATTTAGGTGGTCTCAAAATATATAATTCCGGTTATATCTCGGTATCGAATTTTTGGGTGTAATACAATACCTTCTCTATATACTATACATAGTATGTATAGAGAAAGTAAACATTACCAAAAATCGTCTTTTACTTACTTCCATGCAAGTAGAAGGGGAATAAAAGCATACCAAAGGTTAAAGTGATAGTCAAAAGCTGATAGCTATGTTTCTTTGTTTCTATGGACAGGAGCTGACAGGAGCTTTCTTTTAATTTCAAGGATTTTAAAACATGCATTTTTGGTGCAGGCTGGGTATGTAACTACTTTCTCTATACGTAGTACGTACATAGTGTATAGAGAATGTATTGCACTCCACCAAAAAATTCGATACCGAGATTTCATCGGAAATATATGTTTTAGGGTCCCCGTATCCAAAAAAAGCATTTTCAGAAAAAGGTCCGTGTGTGTGTGTGTGTAAGTGTGTCCGTGTGTCAGTGTGTCTGTGAACACGATAACTCAAAAACGAATAGTAGCTAAAATACCAAACTTGGTATTTAAGTTTAGTATCTTCCAGGGATGCGACTCGAAGATTTTGAGAAAAATCCCCCCACCCCAAACTACCCTTTATATGAAACTTTTTTCGAACATTTTGATTTTCGCAAAAATAGCTAACGATTTTGATTAAAATATCATATATTAAAGGTATTTAACTGACAAATAAAATGTGTATCTTGAATTTTCTGGTAATAGCCTCCGAAGTTTAGTTTATTCTGGACGAATTTTACGGAATTTTGCATAACTGCTAAACCGTAAAACTTAGATAAAAACTTACTCCACAAGAAATGTAGAGCACGTTAAAACACATATTTTATGTCATAATTTTTTTTCCGTCGATTTGATTGCTTTTGAGATATTCATTGTTTTTGGTTTCAGTTATGAAAAACTTACTTTTCTCATATAGGAATTTGTCAACTCCTGTCCATTATAAACAAAAGAACTTCAGTCACATAGCAACCAGCTTTTGACTATTACTTTAACTTATTGTACTCCCTTATTTCGTTTCTGCTTACAAGGAAGCAAATAGAGGCATAAGCTTTTTAACAATATTTGTTGCAGAGATGTAGAGACAGTCATGTGAGTGGTACACATCAGATTTTTTTGGGTTGGAATGTAATACTTCCTCTATACAATATGTACAGAGTACGTGTAGAGAAAGTAATTTCTTTTTAGGCCTCAGGTGACCGCAAAACTTATTTCCGGTGAAATCTCAACATTCAATTTTTGGATGGAATACAATACCTTCTCGGCTACTATGTACATGCTAAAGAAACTAAAAATACCTGAACGATCATGTTCCGAGTTGGGCAGGCTTTACTGTAGTAGAACTATTAAACCCTATGTGCATCCAACATAACACATTTTTATTACTTTCTCTACACGTACTATGTACATAGTGTATAGAGAAGGTATTCTATTGCACGCAAAAATTCCATACCGAGATTTCACCGGAAATATATGTTTTGGGCCCCAAAACAAAAATCATATTTAGAAAAAGTCCGCGTGTGTGTGACCGTGGACGGCATAGCTCAAAAACGAACATTCCGTAAAATACCCAACTTGGTATTTGGGTTTAGTATCTTCCAAAGATGGGACACGAAGATTTTTAACAAAATACCCCCACCTTTAACCACCCTTTAAATGGAAACATTTTCTAAAATTTTAATTTTTTCCAAAAAAGGCTGTAAAGATTTTGAATAAAGTATCATATATTAGAAATATTTACATACCAAATAAAATGTATAGCTTGAATTTTCTGGGATTAGCTTCTGAAGATCTCTTTATTCTGGATGAATTTGCCGAATTTTGTTGAACAGGTAAGCTGTAAAAATGTACCTCTGGTGAAAAAACACCATTTATGTCCTTTACGTTTTTTTTTTGTTTTTTTTTTGGGAAGGTTACTGTTTCCAAGATATTCCTTGTTATTGTTTTCAATTGTGATGGACTTATACTTTTCTCAGATAGGGAGTATCCATTTTTATTTTGTTCCACTCCTGGCCACGCTTTTAAAACATTTGATTATCACTTTAGCAGATCATATTCCTTTAGTGCACTTCTACTTGTAAGGAACTAAGTAATAAGAACATTCTGCTAATGTTTATCTCGATTAGCATTGTTTAGAAAGAAGAATAATCATTTGTAAGAAGTTTATAGGACAGATACAGAAAGTCATATGAGTGTAACACATCAGATTTTTTTTTATTTTCTCTATACGTACTATATACATATTTTATAGAGAAGGTATTGCATTTCCCCCAAAAATTAGATACCGAGATTTCACCGGAAATATATGTTTTGAGACCCCCTGAATCCAAAGAAAAAACATGTTTATAAAAAATGTCCGTGTGTGTCTGTGTCTTGGGCAGCATAGCTCAAAAACAAAAATGTCGTTAAATACCAAACTTGGTATTTAAATTTGGTATCGTCCAAGGATGCGACACCAAGATTTTCAAGAAAGCCCCCCCAAACCAAGCTACCCTTTACATGGTAAACATTTCGTAAATTTTGATTTTATTAAAAATGGCTAACGATTTTGATGAAAATATTGTATATTTAAGACATATAGCTGACAAATAATATGTAAATCTTGAATTTCCTGGGAATATCCTCTGTAGACTACTTTATTCTGGACGAATTTTACGGAATTTTGCATAACTGAAAAACCGTAAAAGATGGGGCAAAACTTAAAAGACAAAAAATGTAGAGCACGTTAAAACACCCAATTTATGTTACATACACTTTTTGCTTGGAGTTGATCGTTTTTGAAATATTCCTTGTATTTGGATTCAGCTTTGAAAAACATACTTTTCTCAATAAGGAATGTGTCAACTCCTGTCCATACAAACGAAGGAACACATAGCAACAAGCTTTTGACTATCACTTTAACCTATGGTAGCTCTTATTTCGCTTCTACTAACAAGGAAGCAAGTAATAAGTTTATTTCTGCTAATTTTTTCTCGATTAGATGAAGTAAATAGAATAATTTGTTGCAGAGATATAGAGAAAGTCTTGTGAATGGAACAAAACAGATTTGTGTTAAAAGTTTGAGGTAGTTCTTGCTTTGTTTAGAAAAAGAGTGCAGCCCTGAAGGAAGATGATTAAGAATACAGAATTTGGGTTTCGTATTATAGCTTTCCTAATATGTAAATGACAAAAACTTAACTTGACGGTTTTGAGAAAATGAAACACTCGGGATTGAAATTAAAATAAATTTATATGAGCTTTGCGTGCGCTTATCACTGCCACATTTTTTATCCTAAATCGCAAAAAAGACTCACTTAAACGTAGATGGCACCACAGGGAGTCGTGCAGCTCTGTCTTTTATTTGCACCCTTGCTCTCTCAAGGAACTGAAATTTAAACATTCTAGACATGCAAATTTAACTTGATGATATTCGCAGAGTGGAGGGTTGACTGTGCATCCAACAACAATGATGGGGGGGGGGGGGAGAAGCGGGGGTTTGAGACTCTGAGTACTAAAGAAGGGCCTTGTTAATGTAAAATAGCAGGGTGGGGGTAAAATTAAGACTGTGGAGGGAAAAAGGGTGGAGTTGGCTTGATGATTCGCCTCATTTCTCTCTACCTCAAGTTACTCTTATGTAGTAGCATTTCTACTCTCCGCGTATTAGCTTTGATTGGTGTAAACAATAATATTGTCACAAAACTTTATTCTTACTGTGCATACACACACAGTAGCTTGAGATATTATAATCCACCCAAAAATTCCATGTCGAGATTTCACCGGAGATATGTTTTCAGCTCCCTTAAGCACACCCATCTATGAAAATTGATCAAAAAGTGCAAAAAATGAAAAAATATTGCCTAATTAAATAAGGTAATGCTTGTAGTTGAATTTCCTGTTGTTTTTATTACAATGCGACGCTTTAAACCAATAACACTTGCCCTTAAATGTGTCTTTTTCAAGTTGAAAGTACAAGAATATGGATTAATAACAGTGAGCTTAGTAAAATTTACAAAACAGGTCCCACACAGGGTGCTTCTACCTGCCCCTTCAGCATCCAGACATGCCATGCCACCGATTTTTTAACCTGGGCCCTCCCCATCCTAAATCACAGACGAAATAGAGCACCCGGCGGGCCTCCCCATACCTCACCGTGAAATAGAGACTATTTTGGCGACAGAGTGCAGCTTATCTCAGACCAAATGACTTGCAGTTTCTTCTTTGCTTTATATATTACTCCGAATTTGTGTAAACAGTCCGTGAGAGTTGACAGATATTCATGGTTTAAAAATTGCTGCATGAGAATATAAAGTTCTGACACTTACAAATAAACAGGGTGAAATTTTATGTTACACCTTAAAACCTATTTTCTCGTGTTTTTTATTTTTCAGCGTTTTTTAAAACTTCAAATTGTTCCACACGATGCAGTTTATGTACTATCTGCTTCAAATTTTCATCACAGACTCGGAGAGTATTCTTAAAAAGAATTGGCATATGATTGTTGTTACAAATTAAAATTGCGTAATATATTGCACAATAAATATAACAAACAACTTATAGTAAATAATGTTAAAAGGTTTAAAGAATTTTTCTGAAGCAACCAGAAGAGTAACAAATTCTATATGGCAATATTATTTACTAGAATGAAACAAATTTACTAATATTTTTGGTTTTTCAAAAAAGTAAATTATGCATCATGCACAAATTTTGATTAAGTGGCATAATAAAAATACTTAATTTTTAAATCCAAAATGATTAAAGATTTCTGCATGAAACTCAAATCCTTTGGATAACTGTATTACCGCAGTATGTAAAAAAAAAAAAAAAAAAAAAAGATTACTTGAAAAATGTAAAATTTGGAAATTTCAGTTTAGGGCACCCTTAAATCCAAAAAATCTTATGTATTCCATTCATATGGTTTTCGCTACTTCTCTGCAACAAACTATTGCTAAAAAGTTTATTCTTCTATTTACTTCATGTTAATCGAGAAAAAAAAATAGCAGAAATAGTCTTATTACTTACTTCCTTGTAAGTAGAAGCGAAATAAGGGAGTACCATAGGTTAAAGTGAAGTCAAAAGCTGGTTGCTATGTGATTGATGTTCCTTTGTTTGTTTGTTTGGAGAGGAGTTGAGAAACTGCTATATGCGAAAAGCATAAGATTTTCAAAGATGAAATCAAAAACAAGGAATATCTCAAAAACGATCAGCTACATCAAAAAAATTATATAGAAAATTGTGCGTTTTAACTTGCCCTACATCTTTTATGTGGTAAGCTCTTTGTCCATCTCTTAGGGTTTAGTACTTATGCAAAATTCCATAAAATTCCCCGTCCCAGCTCGTAATCCAGCCCGAGACCTCCAGAGGACCTACCAGTTGACCACGGAGGCAATCTATAATACTTTGTAGAGAAAGTAAATGTGTTTTTTTCTGGGCACAGGAGCCCCTAGGACGTGTATTTTTATTTCCAGTGAAATCTCGGTATCGAATTTTTGGATATATGCAAAAGTTTCTCAATTTTTAGCTTCTCTACGCGTACTATGTATCTCAATGGTGTATAGAGAAGGTATTGCACTCCACAAAAAATCGCTATCTATATTCTGTAAAATTCATCCAGAATAAAGTAGTCTTCAGAGGCTATTCCCAGAAAATTCAAGCTTCACATTTTATTTGCCAAGTATATAGCTTAAATATAAGAGATTTTATAAACAGCGTTAAGAGCCATTTTTAGGAAAATCAACATTTTCGAATTTGTTTCCATGTAAAAGGTAGTTGGGAGTGGGGGGATTTTCTTGGAAATCTACGTGTCGCATCTTTGGAGGATACCAAACTTAAATACCAAGTTCCGCATTTTCGTTTTTGAGCTATGCTGCACACACACACACGTGCGGACCTTTTTCTAATCTTTTTTTTTTTTTTTTTTAGATTCAGAGGGGCCCAAAACATATATTTCCGGTACAATCTCGGTATGGAATTTTTGGATGCAATACAAAATGTACATAGTACGTGTAGAGAAAGTAAAAATGGAATACGTTATTATCTTCAGCCACAATTCAGCCTATGAAGTATTTGGAGCGCGAGGTCCGAGTGGGGTGTTAACATTTAATCACTCCGCCATTTGGTTGATGAGACGGCGTGAGAGGGCCGCCAGACATTTGATCATGTTGGTAAACTGTACACTCTCCAGTAAATACGTGGCCCTTAGTTTCAGTGGAGCGAGTGAAGACATCACACACCTGCTGCACTTAGTTCAACATTGCAGGTCTCTAGCCTGCATTATCTTGTATCTCAATCGTAACTCCGTTACCTTCTGTCCTGTTTCACGAAGAGGAAGTAGTAGTAGTTCAATATAGTGATTTTCCAGGCAAATAATAATACTACTATTAATATTTGTCCTAAATTATAATGGTAATCATGATCACCATTGTGATTATTACCATCATGATCGTCATTATCATTGTGATCATGATCGCCACCATCACGATCATGATCACCATCATCATCAGCTACATAAAGATGATCAAAACCATCACTATCTCCATCACTATGTCGATCATCAACAAGACCATCCCCACCATCAACAAGGCCATCCCCACCATCAACAGGACCATCACCACCATCAACAAGACCATCCCCACCATCAACAGGACCATCACCACCATCAACAAGACCATCACCACCATCACGATCATCAGCAGCATCAAGATCATCAGCACAATCAAGATAATCAGCACTATCACTATCAAGATCAGCACCTCAAGATCATTGCACCATCAAAATCATCAGCACCATCAAAATCATCAGCACCATCAAAATCATCAGCACCATCAAGTTCATTGCACCAACAAGCTAATGAGCACCATCAAGATAATTAGCACTATCACTATCAAGATGATTGCACCATCAAAATAATCAGCACCATCAAAATCATAAGTACCATCAAAATCATAAGTACCAACAAGATAATGAGCACCACCAAGATAATTAGCATTATCACTATCAAGATCATTGCACCATCAAAATAATCAGCACCATCAAAATCACAAGTATCATCAAGATAATGAGCACCATCAAGATAATGAGCACCAGCAAGATAATCACTATCACTATCAAGATCAGCACCTCAAGATCATGAGCACCATCACTATCTCAGCACTATCACAATCATCAGCAGCATCAAGATCATTGCACCAACTAGATAATGAGCACCATCAAGATAATGAGCACCATCAAGATAATGAGCACCACCAAGATAATCACTATCACTATCAAGATCAGCACCTCAAGATCATCAGCACCATCACTATCACAATCATCAGCAGCATCAAGATCAACACCATCAAGATCATTGCACCAACAAGATAATCAGCACTATTACTATCAAAATCATCAGCACCATCACTATCTCATCACTATCACGATCATCAGCAGCATCAAGATCAACACCATCACCATCACAATCATCATCACTATCTAGATTATCAGTACCATCAAGATGATCAGCACCATCAAGATGATCAGCACTATCTAGATGATCAGCACCATCAAGATCAACACCATCACAATCATCATCACTATCTAGATGATCAGCACCACCAAGATCATCAGCACCACCAAGATCATCATCACTATCTAGATGATCAGCACCACCAAGATGATCAGCATCATAATCCTCCTAAACATCCCAATCATGAGAGAACATGGTGTCTTCGAAGTTTGAGTTTAGGTAGTTTGGGGTTAAACTAACCCTCGCAGTTGCAGTCCTCCACTTACTGGTCTCTTAACTGAGACACGAATCTCGACTTGTAAGCAGAAGTCTTCATTGTCTCTCAGCCGTAGTACAGGCTCGTCTTTTGTTTGCTAATGGATACTTCACAGTGGCAGTCAGGAGCGGTCTCGTTGAGGGCCATCATCTTTTGAAGAAAACTATAAACATCAATCTTCAAACACAATAATTATAAACATACTTTATTAAATTGTCAAATAAAACAGGAACAGGACAAACGGTGGAAATCTACGCCCTCAAACCTGCAACTGGTTAGGAAATCTATTACAGAACCGGCAAAATCACACTTTAAATTCCGAAGAAAACAAAAACTCCTGCTCACCAGCTTGCGCATCGGCCACTTCAACCTCAGCCATGGTCATCTGATGAAGAAAACAACCTAAGATCCATGCCCAAAATGTTCAGCTCGAGAAGTCATATCAACATCTCACCTTATCCTCGAGGGCCCTGCTTTACTGAACGACAGAAGGAACTTCAACCTCAAGAGTGATCTGTATTCCATCTTTAACACCACCGAAGGATGCAGAAAAGCTATCAAATTAATGCAGATGTCACAAATGTTGTCTTTTATATAATATAATTTAATTGTTATAACCAGACTTTGATATTATTATAAATTTTTACCAATTTACATGCACTATATTTTACTGTTACCAAAGTTCAAATAGCTAAGTTTATGACCACAGTTGTAATATATTTTTATTAAATTTTGTATATGTTGATCTTGTAAGAATATTGTGGTCGCTGATGCCCTTTGTTGTTATAAAGTCACCTTAAATAAATACATTTAATCAAATAGGAATAGTCACTGCATTGTGGTCATAATCGCCACCAGTGTGTGAGAGACTTGTTAGGAAAGTTGTAGACGATCTTTGCAGTCCATTGCTATAGCTCTGCGAAAAATGGAAATGGCGTGTTATTTATGGGCGCTCTTTAACTACTGTGGTTCTCACCGTCCCATTCTAAATTGGGTGTGAAAGACCGTTTAATTTTGCTCAGAGGCCTCTCTATCAGGCTTGAGGTTCTTTTGCGTGCCGCAAATCTACGACACGGGACCAACGGCTTTACTTCCCTTCCGAAGGAAGCCCTGCTAAGGATTTTTACACCCGAAAAAATCCATTTTCCTCCGCCGGGTTTGAACCCGCGACCTTGGGTATATGAAGAACCACTAAACAACGGAGGGTGACCAGCTCTGCGAGTTAACACGTGTTCAGTTAGCGAATAGTTGTATCGTAGCGCCGAATTGGCGCACTCAGGTTTGCAGGTGCACCAATAAGCAGTACTTCTGGAAGTTTTTTGTTACGTCATCGAAAGTAATAAAAGGAGAGAACAAGCCCCGACAAAAGTATGTTTCACCTGGGAAATGCACAGCATAGAGCAATTAGCACAGTTATGGCGTGGGGGGGGGGCAAACTCGGATCCTGCAGTTGTAGCCGCAGCCGCTGCGAGCGTCGAACGAAAACTGTATTGCAGAATCTTTTTCTTTTCACTTTCTCTACACGTACTATGTACATAGTGTACAGAATGGGTATTGTAATGCACCCAGAAATTCAATACCGAAATTTCACCGGAAATACATGTTTTGGGCCTCCCTGAATCCAAAAAAAGCATTTTCAGAAAAAGGTCCGTGTGTGTCTGTGTATGTCTCTGTGGACAGCATGGTTCATAAACAAAAAGACCGTTGAACACCAAATTTGGTATTTAAGTTTGGTATCTTCTAAGGATGCGAAATGAATATTTTCCAGAAAATCCTCCCACCCCCAACTACCCTTTACATGGAACTTTTATTGAACATTTTGATTTTCTTAAAAATAACAAACGATTTTGATTAAAATGTCGTATTAAAGACATTTACCTGACAAATAATATGTATATCTAGAATTTTCATTCAGAATAAAGAGGTCGTTAGAGGCATTCTCAGAAAATTCAAGATGTACATTTTATTTGCAATTTAAATATCTTTAATATACGGTATTTTAAGGAAAATTGTTGGAGCCATTTTTGAGAAATTAACATTTTCGAAATTTTTTCCATGTAAACGGTTATTTGTTGTGAAGAGATTTTTCTCAAAATCTTCGTGTGGCATTCCTAGAAGATATTAAACTTAAATACTTTGTATTATACCGACATTTTGTTTTTGAGTTATCGTGTTCACAGACACACGGACAAACTGACACGCGGATCTTTTTCTGAAAATACTTATTTTGGATACAGAGGACCCTAAAACGTTTATTTCCGGTGAAATTTCCGTATAGAATTTTGGGTGGAGTGAAATACCTTCTCTATACACTATGAACATAGCATGTGTAGCGAAAGTACAAAGGAAATCTCGGTGTGAACAACTGAAAGGCTATATCTAAATTATATGGACAAAGCCTTCTTATACACTCTTTTGTTAGTGAATTGTGCAATAGATTCTTTACTTGAAGTAGCACATGTCTTGAGTGCTACATCATTTCCTAAGTATACTGTAAGTATTATCGACCTCTTAAACTCTTACTGTAAGAACTTACAGTGCTTGTTGGCCTGGAAGTTAATAAATGAATTGTAAATTTAGCTTACATTACCAAATGTGTGTTCAGAATGATTTACTTACAAATCAGGTACTTCAAAAAAAAAAATTTAAATCCTTAATTACCTATAGATCATTTTTGCTGCTCAACACTTTTGTCCCGGCACAACAGAACCTAGAAGTGGCACATTTTCCCCTTTCTCCATTCCTTTATTCTATTATTTCGTCTCACATTCATCTCAAGAGCCGTCGTTAATCACTGACTTGCAGTTTTCTTTTGTTCCTGCACGTCCAGAACCATATAACTGATCCATTTTTCGTGAGTTGCGCAGTTTGATAAAACAATCAATCATTGCAGTGGCTGACCCGAGCTTCGCGGTTTCAGATAAGCCGAGCAAAAGTTTTCTTTCCTGACACACACACACTAAATTATTAATACCAAAAAGACATTAGCTGCTAGACTGTCGACAGAAAATGAGTTCACTCAGATGTGAGACAGTTGATATGGAAAATGTCAACAAACGGCTTGCTTTTTTCAACTTCTATATAAATAAAAGACAAGTTCATAGAAAACAATCATTTTATTACTAGAAATTTTGTACTCTTATGGCTACTTTTCAACAATCACCGAAAAGATTGAGACATTTATCGTACTTGTGCACAAGCTTTGCAATACCCGCTTCAAAAATGTTGCCGCCAATGATTTCAAATGAGCATTGACGTTGTTTTGAAGATCTTCGTACTTTACGAAGTTTGCGGAGAGCCATTCAAAACAAACGAAGAGGAATGCTGACTTCAGGAATTTTGTTGATCCATGACAACGTTCGTCCACACTGCTACCACAGCCCTTCGACTCCTTGAACAATTTCAATAGGACATTTTCGACCATCCGCCGTACATTCCTCACCTGGCACCCAACCACTTTCGCCTTTCCCAGAACTTTCAAACCAATGAAGATCTCGGTATCGAATTTTTGGGAGGAATGCAATACTTTCTCTATACACTATGTACATAGTACGTGTAGAAAAAGCACCCTACAACAAATTATTCTTAAAAAGCTTATGCTTCTATTTACTTCAAGCTAATCTAGAAAAATTAGCAGAAATGGTCTTATTACCTTCTTCCTTGTAAGTAGAAAGGAAATAAGGGAGTAGCATAGGTTAAAGCGATAGTCAAAAGCTGATTACTGTGTTGCTGAAGTTCCTTTGTTTGTATGTATGGACATGAGTTGACAAATTCCTGTATGAGAAAAGTTAAATTTTTGACCTTAAAACAAAAACAAGGAATATATCAAAAACGATGAACTCCAAGAAAAAAAAGTATACAACATAAATTGTGTGTTTTAATGCGTTCTACATTTCTTGTTTGGTAAGTTTTTGTCTATCTCTAACGGTTTAGCAGTTATAAAAAATTCCGGAAAATTCACTCAGAATAAAGTAGTCTTCAGAGGCTATTCCCAGAACATTCAAAATATACATTTTATTTGTCGGGTAAATCTTTTCAATATAAGACATTTTAATCAAAAGAGTTAGAGCCGATTTTTTAGAAAATCAACATTTTCGAAAAAAGTTCCATGTAAAGGTTAGTTTGGGGAGGGGGGATTTTCTCAAAATCTTCGTGTCGCATACCTGGAAGATTCTAAACTAAAACACCAAGTTTGGCATTTTATTGACTTTTCGTTTTTGAGTTATCGTATTCACAGACACACACACGGACCTTTTTCCGAAAATACTTTTTTTAGATAAAGGGGACCCTAAAACATATATTTCCGGTGAAATCTCGGTATCGAATATTTTGGTGGAGTGCAATACCTTCTCTATACACTATGTACACAGTTCGTATAGAGAAAGTAAAAAGGAATAAATTATATTTATTCGCGGGCCGATTTAGGCCCGCGGGCCGCCATTTGGTCATCACTGATATAAAGGAAAGTATTGAAATTAAGACAGATATCTAGGTCAGAGCCACAATTATAAAATTAGGAATTTTTCTTAGCATATAGGAGTTTGAGATGGTTTCTAAAGAAGAAGGTTGGAAAACTGTATACATAGCTGTTCCTGTGAAAGTAGGTTAAGGAAATAAGACAAGGACATAACCACAAGAGAAATATCTTCCCCTGCTACAGGAAATGGAGGTACTACTATGAAAAAGATGAAGAATATTTTTCTAAGCGAGAGCGACTCGAATAAACAAGGTCTAAGTACACTGTCTAACAATTGCTATACACGAATAAACGGAAGAAAATTGAATTTACAACACTTGAGAGCTTTTGGTGCTCTTACGTTTATGCACACACCAAAAATATAAGAAAGCGCGCGGTAGAAACAATTTTAAGTGGGCTTTGTTGTTTGTATGGCAAAATGTTCCTTTATATTGTTCCGCTCAGAAGCTACGAGAGAGTTAAAAAACCGCATTTTAAACACTAAGAAGTTGTGAGATGTTTTTCCATTTCCTCTCTTATCTGAACTTTACTTTGCTTAAAAACCGGAAAAATCATCATTATAAAACTCTGAGTATAGTTTATGTTCCTTATTTCCGTCGCAGCCTTTGCTATTGGATGAGAATTTTGAACGGAAGCTTAGCTATTTGATACATTTAGTGATTAGACCGCTCGGCTCCTATCTAGGTGGCCCGGGTTCAAACCCAAGTATGGTGGACGAAGCGGCGCGAGGGCGGGTTTTCTACGGTTTCCCCCGCCAATCCTACCCCAAATTGCTCCATCACCACCTTTACAATTATCAACTTCCTCAAGTTCATACCTGGCTACGGGCCCACCCTTCGTAACAGTTTCTCCATTCTGTGTAGGCTCCCCGACAGGATGCGACACGAATATTTTCAAGAAAACTCCTCCACCATAAACTATCCTTCACATAGAAAAATTGTTCCATGTAAAGGGTAGTTTGGAGTGAGGGATTTTTCTCAAAATCTTCGCGTCGCATCTCTGGAGGACACTAACTTAAATACCAAGTTCGCTATTTTACCGACTTTTTCTTTTAGAGTTATCGTGTTTACAGACACACGGACCTTTTTCTGAAAATGCTTTTTTTGGATACAGGGAACCCTAAAACATATATTTCCGGTAAAACCTCGGTATCGAATTTTTGGGTGCAGTGCAATACCTCCTCTATACACTATGTGCATAGTACGTGTAGAGAAAGTAAAAGGTTTGCCTACAATATCTAGATTTTTTAAACAAGAGGACTTATTTTAGACAGTACCTTCCACACTTTCCCTTTTAATTTTTTGTAAGAGGAAAGGTTTTAATGACTTTGTACGTACTTCAGAATTTAGTATACATGTTATGAAAATGTAGATATGAATAATCAAGAGATAGGATAGGTAGAGCCAGATTAAAAATTCAGTACCATAGCCGGAATTTGAACCACGGATCTCCCGGTTTTTGGCCGGTTGCTCTACCACTGAGCTACCATGATAACACGCCAGCATGGCATTAAACATCTCATCCGACACGCATGTTTCCCGGTAAACTACAAGGTGATCTCAAATTATTTTGAGATGACAAATCCCAATGGCGACTTACAATGTTGTAAGCACTTGAAACCTGGGCTTCATAGTATAGCCAACTATTATGATGAGTTATTTTTAAAGATAAAATCTAGAGGTAGTTCAGGTGTGATGCCCCAGAAAAGGCAGATCATCTTAGAATGAATTGATATTGCTTGTAAACACTTGCACTCTATACAATAACACTCGTCAACTTTGAGGCGAACCGGGACAAAGTGCCATCCTACATTACCTATATAAAAGTGCCTAACACTAACTCCGTCTCCTGTATACCTCTAAATAGCTTTTCTGCTGCGAAATCTCTTGGTCTACAAGTATATTTTAACAAGATAAAATAGTACGTATATTTAAAATTATGGTTTCTGTGTGCTTTAGATTACAAAATACTCGAGTGCTAAAAATGTTACGAAATGTGAATTCTGCGTTGTTTTGAAGTTTTCCAACAGGATAGCACGAGTAAAGCCCATCCCATTATCATCTGCCCCAGTCGCTCCGACATTCGCTCCCGATACCAGAGGATTAGGCTCGACACAGGTTTCCACTGGGAGTTCGTAATCTCTCGGCTTCCAACTTGGAATGCACTGGCCAACCATTCAAACCAGAGCGTCGTGAGTTTGAGTCCCAGCGACTGCAGTCAAATGTGCCTGTGGTAAAGGATGGGAAGGACCCAGGTAAAATAACCGGTATAAGGCACGATTGGATACTGATGGGGTTACATTTCACTGAAGTTGCATGGATTTTGCTCTTTAGTATTAAAAACAATAGTTTTATTGAAAAATAATAATACACAACAACCTTAACTAGCCTAATTTTATTGCTGAAGATTAGTGTAAAACGAAATTAGAAAAAAGTCAACATATGTGATTAAAAATCTTTGTTGCATATGTGCAACACCATGCAATTAAGTGTCAAAATGTTGATTATCGCTTAACTATACTTTATTCCCATTTTCCCATTGTAGCTACAAAAAGAAAATAGAATGGCATTTTATTTATGGACGCTCTTTAACTGCTGTGTTTCTCAGCGAACCATTCTATACTGGGCATGAAAGAAGACCGCTTAATTTTGTTCGGAAGCCTCTCTATCAGGCTTGAGGTTCTTTTACGTGCCGTATATCTACGACACAGGACCCACGGTTTTACTTCCCTTCCGAAGGAAGCCGTGCTAAGAATTTTTACGCCCAAAAAGATCCATCGTCTTCCACCGGTTTTGAAACCGAGATCTTGGATATATGGAGTTAGCATGATAAACATTACACCACGGAGGGCGAACTACAAGGAAAAGTAATAAAATAAACTTGATTCCTGACACACTAGGACTTAACTTTGACAGTAGTTTCCACACTTTTCCTTTAAATTTCTTTTGCGAAAAGGAAAAAGTTTTATGTTTTAGTTCCCACCTCAGAATTTAGCATACGTTTTGGGAAAACGAAACTGAGTAAAACCAAGTTTAGGGGCGAGACACGTGAGAATGGATTGCTGTTACCTACTAGTAAACACAGGTAATCTCTAGAACAGTTCTCAACTTCGCGACGAACTGGAACAAAGTGCCGTCCTATACATTACGTATATAGAAATTACCAGCCGCCACCTCGTCTCCTGTATTTCTTTCACTGCCTTTTGTGCCGCTAACTTGCCTGCTCTACAATTACACGTTTTACAAAATAAAATGCTACTTCTCTTTAAAATTGTTTTTGTTTCTGAAGTGCTTCACATTATGAAATAACTGTGTGGTACAACTTTTTACGAAATGTGATTTATATGTTGTTTTAAACTTTTTTTTCCTCAATAAGACTGTATGGAGCAATCTGTTACAGTGATAAATCGTCGGGAAGATATCAAGACATAGATCTTATTTTCTAGAGGAATAGCTACTGAACGAAGACAGGCTTTCTGAAAAGGCTAGAGTAGCTTTACTCAGCCATTCAGGCGTGTATGGGGAAAGTGGCATCACAGAGTAAAGCCCATCCCATTATCATCTGCACCAGTCGCTCCGACACTCGCTCCCGATACCAGAGGATTAGGCTCGACGTTCAGTCTTAACACAGGTTTCCACTGGGAGTTCGTAATCTCTCGGCTTCCAACTTCGAAGAGGAAATTGGGGATGTGGGCTTTGAGAACACGCGCCTGTCCACTTTGTTTCCTACCGACCTCACTTAATGAATGTGACTCTCATAGTATATGACCCCAAAGGAAAACTGACCAGCATTTTTGTTCGATCGATGCTCCAAAGTGAAACAAGGTTTATAAGAACAGGCATTAAGCAAGATGGAGAGCAGCGTAGAACGTGGGCGTGATTTACAATGTGCCCAAAGTGACTTAGAACAAAACCATTAATATCTAATGTGTTCCATTCACATGATTTTCTCTAAATCTCTTAAAATTATTGTTAAAAAACTTCTGCTTCTATTTACTTCATGCTAATCGAGAAAAACTGAGCAGAAATAGTCTTATTACTTGCTTCCTTATAAGTAGAAACGAAATAAATGGGTTTAATAGATGTGAAATCAGATTGTTTATAAATAAATAATAATGCATTAAAATGAAAAATATATAAATGATATGAAAATTTAATAAAAGTGTATTAATAAATGATTTATAAATTAATACATTGATAAATATGTATAATAATTTTAAAAAAATCTGATGTGTTTAATTCACATGACTTTCTCTACATCTCTGCAAAAAATTGGTAAAAAGTTTCTGCCTCTATTTACTTTATGCTAATCGAGAAATAATTAGCAGAAATACTCTTATTACTTGCTTCCTTATAAGTAAAAGGAAAATAAGAGAGTACCATAGGTTAAAGTGATAGTCAAAAGCTGGTTGCTGTGACTGAAGCTCCTTTGTTTCTATGGACAGGTATTGACAAATTCCTGTATCAGAAAAGTATGTTTTTAAAGCTGAAGTTAATAACAAGGAATATTTCAAAACCGACATCTCCAAGAAAAAAATGTATATAACATAAATTGTGTGTTTTAATGTGCTATACGTTTTTTGTGTGGCAAGCTTTTGTCCATCTCGTTTAGTAGTTATGCAAAATTATATAAAATTCATCCAGAATGAAGTAATCTTCAGTGCCTATTCCCAGAATATTCAAGAAAACATTTTCTTTGCGAGGTAAATATCTTCAATATACGATATATGTTAATTAAAGTTGTTAGTGCTATATTTGAGATAATCAACATATTTTTACAAAGTTCCATGAAAAGGGTATTTGGTGGTGGGGGGCTTTTCTTGAAAATCTTCGTGTCACGTCCTTGGAAGATACCAAACTTAAATACTAACGTTTTTGAGATATACAGTCCACATATGAACTGTTTTCCAAAAATGCTTTTTTCTTTTTTTGTTTTCAGGAGGACCCATAACATGCATTTCCGGTGAAATCTCTGTATCAAATTTTTAGGGGGATTACAATATATTTTCTATACACTATGTGCATGGTACGTATAGAGAAAGTAATAAATTAAAATTAATGATTTTTGAATGTACATATATATTAAATGGTTAATAAATTGATAAATATGCAAAACAATTTAAAATTAATAACTAAATTATAATATTAGTTATTGATATAATTAAATTAATAGTAATAACGAAGGTTAATAGATTCATTATAACTTTTTATGTTTTGGTAAAATTGAAATTTAAAGATAAATAAAATTTGCACTTTCATTTTATATATTTGTTATTGTTGTTTAGAAGTATTTATAGTATTTACTGGTTTTAATTATGAATGTATATGAGATGGGTTAGTTTATCATTTATTATGTATAATTTTTATACAGTAAATATTCTTAGGAAATATCACATTGTCCAAAAGCAAGTGAGAGAACATCAGGTCTCACAATTCAGCAATCTTTCGAACTAAGGAAGCGGAATATTCAGCCTTTAATATCGTTGTATATTAGTGGCCTATTCATAATTAAGTGTGTAGGGGGAAGAAGAATCAGAAGTTAAGGGGCGCAGGATTATTAATAAACAAGCACCATAACTACAGATTGTAATGTTTGGGGTGTTGTCATAGAAACTGCGGAGACCCTGACAGCATTTTCGTGCAGTTATGCAAAACTGATTCATGTTCTTTTTACGAGGAGCAGATCTGCATTTTTACTTTCTCTACACGTACTATGTACATAGTGTATAGAGAAGGTATTGTATTCCACTCAAAAATTCGATACCGAGATTTCACCGGAAATAATGTTTTGGATCCCCCAGAATAAAAAAAAAAACATTTTTAGAAAAATGTGTGTGTGTGGAGGCGCAGCATAGCTCAAAAACGAAAACACTGTTAAAAACCAAACTTAATATTTAAGTTTAGTATCTTCCAAGGATGCTACACGAAGATTTTCACGAAAATCCCCCCACTCCAAACAACCCTTTACATGGGAAAAGTTTTGAAAATTTTGATTTTCTTAAAAATGGTTCCAACGATTTTGATTAAAATATCCTATATTAAAGATATTTATGTGAAAAATTAAATGTATATATTGTATTTTCTGGAAATAGCGTCTGAAAACTACTTTATTCTGGATGAATTTTACGGAACTTTGAATAACTGCTAAGCCGTCCGAGATGGACAACAAATTACTACACAAAAAATATACTGCACGTTAAAACAATTTTATTTAAAACATTTTTTCCTGGAGTTGATAGTTTTTGTTAGACACTCCTCGTTATTGGTTTATGCTTTGAAAAATTTCATATTTTTCTCATACAGGAATTTGTCAGCTCCTGTCCATAGAGACAAAGGAACTTCAGTCGCATAGCAACCAGCTTTTGAATGTCACTTTAACCTATGTTACTCCCTTATTTCACTTCTACTTACAAGGAGGCAAGTAATGAGACTATTTCTGCTAATTTTTTGCAACTTAGCGTGAAGTAAATAGAAGCATAAACTTTTTAACAAAATTTGTTGCAGAGATGTAGAGAAAGTCATATGAATGGAACGCATCAGATGTTTTTACGTGGGCTCTCCCCGTTATTTACTATAGTCACTAGGATTTGAACTTGCACCATTAGGATTATCTATTGTCTAACACTCATTTGAACTATTTTTTGGCAGCATTATGAATACTGCTTTAGAACAATTTAAACTTTTAATTGGGAAGAAAGGGATCTACATTTATTTGCATTTGTATTTTCTCTACTATTTTATATAATAATTTTATAGGTACATTGTCATATATTTTTTCTAGAACTTCAGTTTTAAACAATTAAATGAAAAAAAATCTGATGTGTTACACTCACATGACTTTCTCTAGCTGTTCTACAAACTTCATACATAAGATTCTTCTTCTTTCTGCACCTTGCTAATCGTGGTACTCATTAGCACAATGTTCTTATTATTTAGTTCCGTATAAGTAGGAAGAAAATAAGGGAATACACTAGGCTAAACCAATAGTCAGATGTTTTAAAAGCTGTCGCTTCTTTTCTTGGCCAGGAGTAGAACAAAAGTACCTCACAACTGAAACTAGTAACAATGAATACCTCGAAAACGGTAAGCTCCACGAGAAAAATGTATATGACATATCTTGTGTATTTTAACAAGACCTAAATTTTCTGTACAGTAAGCTCTTGTCTATCTCTTACGGTTTAATAGTTATGCCAAATTAAGTAAACTTCATCCAGAATAAACAGGTCTTCAGAAGCTATTCCCAGAAAATTCAAGATATACATTTTATTTCTTAGGTAAATATCTTTAATATGTGATATTTTAATCAAAATCGTCAAAATTTTCGAAAAAAGTTCCATGTAAAGGGTAGTTTGGTGTGGGGGATTTTTCTCAAAATCTTTGTGCCGCATCCCTGGAAGATACTAAGCTTAAATACCAAGTTTGATATTTTAGCTACTTTTCATTTTGAGTTATCGTGTTCACGGCCACACGGACACACACGGACATTTTTCTGAAAAAGCTTTTTTTTTTTTTTACACAGGGGGTCCGAAAACATATATTTCCGGTGAAATCTCGACATCGAATTTTAGGATGGAATACAATACTTCTCTATCCCTATGTACATATGGGGCTAGAGAAAGTAAAAACCGGATATGTAGTATGCTAATGCAGGCAACTAAGGATTAGTTATAATTCATTTCAGAGATGTAGAGAAAGACATTTGAATGGAATACATCCGATTATTCTATATGCTTTGTATTGCTACATATTTGATCAATGTTTCCTTTAATGATACGTAAATAATAATCATATCTACTGCAGTGCTCTCTGGATATTTTTAAAAGGACCACTCGCAACAGTAAAGTGGAACATCAAAGAATATAGTTAAAACATAAACAAGCAAAAACGCATGCAGTCTATTTCCTAGTTATTTACAAACTATGCTCCATGCAATTTCTCTTTTGAATCAAAGATAGATGCTCCATATGCAAACTTAAAAATGTATTTACTTAATAATTAGAGTCAAGACTGATAACTTCAATGCCATAGCCGGAATTACAACTCCCGGTCTCTAGGCGGCTGCTCTAACGACAAAGCTACCATGACATGCCGGCATGGCATTAAATTCCTCAACTGACTCGCACGTGTAGGAGTACATAACACATGCTCACAAAACATGAATGAATAAATGTTTTTATTGACATAACAATATTATATATAGAATTTCAACAATCGCGTGGGCCACAGACGGCACGTGCTTTTGGAATACACACTAAAAAGCAATATTAAAACGACAACAAAGCATTAAAAGAGTAAACCCGAAAATAAAGATACACAGATATTAAAATATAGCAATTTAAATTTACAGCACAGAGTACACCTTCTAAATGCACCCTCTTATAATATTTACACTTAAAAGAAATATCTATATGTAATATATACATAATATATAAAACCATATCACAACAGTGACCTAAGTATAACATATATATAGTGTGTAAAAACACTGTAGGCGACCTATTGTATGTAAACTGGCCTATTATAAACTCACAAAACATAAAAGGGGAAATTGTATATAATATTATAAACTTATAGAAAGCAACGTAAAATAGCTGTGATTATTTAAGGATAGAAATATGCATAAATGCAAGCTGTTGTAACTTAGGTAATTAAGGCAAGGAGAGCTAGTTTAATTTCAGGCAACAGTTCAAAAACTAGACCTGCTAATGAGCACATGGTTTAGGCTAAGGAATGCAAGATAAAAAAGAACAGATATAAAAAGAAGTGATACAGGAATAATGATTTGTCATCCAAGTAGCACAGAGAATTGGAGGATCAGATAAAGCAAACAAAGTTAAACTGAGAAGGAACCACTGGGTTTTCCCAAACGCGTCATGTGCACGCTATGACGTCATAGCTTGTGAGGGGATGCTAACTAAGAACAAATAGGAGATACTGTTACATTTTATGGCGCGAAGGTTGGCATCACCCAGGATCAGTATTTAAGGCAAGCCAGATCTCATATGTGGTTACTCTCTTGAGCTTGTGTACACGTCACATTGTGTTGCGCGCAAGTCCACGTGCTTAAGTGGTGGAGGGGTGATATGCAGATGGTAAGATTAGGCTCCTGATAAATAATTTAAGGGGTGGGATGGTATTTATTTATAACATTTTGAAAGGAGACAAGCTAGCCGACAGTTAAATCTGTGATTCAAGTCGTAAGGGAAATGCAGTGTTTTTAATATTAGCCTCGCACACAATTCTCTGAGAGGAGTTTAATTAGGAGATTAGGAGTAGAATCTTCTTTTTACGCCGGAGCTGAGAACACTGTCGGAACGAGACACCGACTTTCTGTGACACGTGTTTCCCGGTAAATCCCAAGCTGATCTCAAATTATGATGACAACCGCAATGGCGACTTACAAGTATTTTAACACCCGGGCTTTATAGTTTAGCCAACCACTAGTGTATTTCCCCCCCCCCCCCCACTTTAGCTTTATCTACATCATGCTAATCGAGATAAACTTTAGTAGAAATTGATTTATTACTCGCTTCCTTATAAGCGGAAGGAAAATGAGGGAATACACCAAGTTAAAGTTATATCCAAATCTTTTAAAAACTGGTGGGTATGTAAAACAATTGAAATTCGGTTTACTTTGCCTGGTCCATTTGAGCTAATTTAGGTAGTTTAAAATTGTCTCTAATATAACGAATATCTAGAAAACGGTTAACTCTACCAGAAAACCAACCCTAAACGTAAATTATATGTTTCAACGAGATGTACATTTTGTATATATTAGATTTTGTCTATCTCTTACGGTTTACAAGATACCTATGCAAAAACAATTCGAAATCGTTTAATTATTCCATAGGAAAACAGTTTTAATACATTTTGACTTCCTCTACACGTATTATGTACTTAGTGTATAGAGAAGGTATTGTACTACACCCAAAAATTCGATACAGAGGTGTCACCGGAAATAAATGTTTTAGGGTTCCCTGTGTCAAAAAATAAAAAAAAAAAAAAAAAAAGACATTCACATAAAGATAAGTGTGTGTGTGTGTGTGTGTGTGTGTGTGTCTGAACACGATAACTCAAAAACGAAAAGTCTGTAAATACCAAACTTGGTATTTAAGTTTAGTATCTTCCAGAGATGCGATACGAAGATTGAGAAAAATTCCCCAAACCCAAACTACTATTTATATAAAACTTTTTTCAAAAAACTTTATTTCCTCAAAAATGGCTAACGGTTTTGATTAAAATATCTTATATTAAATATATTTACCTGACAAATAAAATATAAATTTTGAATTTTCTGGGAATAGACTATGTATACTACTTTATTCCGGATGAAATTTACGGAATTTTCCATAACCGCTAAACGTAAGAGATGGACAAAAACTTACCTCACAAAAAATATAGAGCACGCTAAAACACACACTTTATGTTTTAGACATTTTTTTCGCGGAGTTGATCGTTTTTGAGATATTCTTTGTTATTGGTTTCAGCTGTAAAAACTTATAATTTCTTATACAGGAATTTGTCAACTCCTGTCCATACAAACAAACGAACATCAGTCACATAGCAACCAGCTTTTGAGTATCACTTTAACCTATAATACACCCTTATTTCACTTCTACTTACAAGAAAACAAGGAATAAAACTATTTCCGCAATTTTTTTCTCGATTAGCATGAAATAAATAAAAGTCATGTGAATGGAACACATCGGATTTTTAAACTATATAAAGATGAGTTTGGGGTGAGGGGATTTTCTTGAAAATCTTTATGTCGCGTCTTGGAAGATACTAAACATGAATACCAAGTTTGGTTTTTAACAAATCTTTTCGTTTTTTAGCTATCACGCACACGCACACACACACACCCCACATACCCCTTTTGCTAAAATGATTTTTTTGACCCTGCAGACCTCAAAATATAAATGCTTCCCGTGAAATCTTGACATTGATTATTTGGGTAAAAAATACATCTTTTCCAACAACTGTATATTTTACTACACCGACTAGCAGGAAATAGATAGTTATTGGCTAACAATATACTTCCTATCTGTTACTTTTGTACCAATTGTTTGCTAATTACTTATAACCGCAACTGACTATTTGTAGGCCCCATTGATTAACTAGTTATTTCTTTGTATTCATTACTTTTGTAACCATTATCGAGTGACTAGTTAATCTATACTCTTTGCTTTTGTAACAGTTAATAGCTAACTAGTTTTAAACGATATTGACCAAATATTTACCTTCTTTCGTCAAATTTGCAACCACTAATGTCCAACTACTTTGTACTCCTGTTTTGTAATCAATAACGAGTAGCTAGTTCCTTTGTACTCGTTACTTTTTCAACCGGTATTGGTTAGCTAGTTATTTTGTATTCGTTACCTTTGTAACAGCTAACATATATCATTACCTTATATTTCACACCTTTGTAACCGTCATTGGCTACTACTAGCTACCATGTAATCGTTAATTTTGTAACCGTTATCTAACTAGTTTGAAGTCGTTATTTTTGTAACCGTTATTGGCTAATTAGTTACAGCGTAGTCGCTACTTTGGTAGTCGTTATTGGCTATTTACTTCGTAGTCATTACTTTTGTAACCATTATTGGCTAACTATTTCCTTTGTAGTCATTACTTTTGTAGCTATTATTGGCTATTTACTTCGCAGTCATTACTTTTGTAACCATTATTGGCTAACTATTTCCTTTGTAGTCATTACTTTTGTAGCCATTATTGGCTATTTCCTTTGTAGTCATTACTTTTGTAACCATTATTGGCTAACTATTTACTTTGTAGTCATTACTTTTGTAACCATTATTGGCTAACTATTTACTTTGTAGTCATTACTTTTGTAGCTATTATTGGCTATTTACTTCGCAGTCATTACTTTTGTAACCATTATTGGCTAACTATTTCCTTTGTAGTCATTACTTTTGTAGCCATTATTGGCTATTTCCTTTGTAGTCATTACTTTTGTAACCATTATTGGCTAACTATTTACTTTGTAGTCATTACTTTTGTAACCATTATTGGCTAACTATTTACTTTGTAGTCATTACTTTTGTAACCATTATTGGCTATTTACTTTGTAGTCATTACTTTGTAACCATTATTGGCTAACTATTTACTTTGTAGTCATTACTTTTGTAACCATTATTGGCTATTTACTTTGTAGTCATTACTTTGTAACCATTATTGGCTAACTATTTACTTTGTAGTCATTACTTTTGTAACCATTATTGGCTATTTACTTTGTAGTCATTACTTTTGTAACCATTATTGGCTATTTACTTTGTAGTCATTACTTTTGTAACCATTATTGGCTAACTATTTCCTTTGTAGTCATTACTTTTGTAACCATTATTGGCTAACTATTTACTTTGTAGTCGTTAATTTTGTAAACGTTATTGGATAACTAGTTACTTTTTAGCAGTTACCTTTATAACCGTTATTGGCGAACTAGTTACTTTGTTGTCATTACTTTTGTAGCCATTATTGGATAACTAGTTGCTTTGTAACAGTGGCTTTTGTAACCGTTATTGGCTAAATAGTTACCAAGTAGAAGGTAATTTTTTAACCTTTATTATCTAAATAGTTACTTTGTAGTCTTCACTTTAGTAAACGTTATTGGATAACTAGGTACTTTCTAGTTGTTACTTTTTTAACGTTATTGGCTAACTAGTTACTATATAGCCGTTACTTCTTTAACCTTTATTGGCTAACCAGTTACTTTCTAGTCGCTACTTTAGTAAACTTTTTTGGATAACTAATTACTTCGTAGTCGTTACTTTAATAACCATTATCGACAAATTAGTTACTTTGGAGTCGTTACTTTAGTAACCGTTATTGGCTAATTAGTTACCTTGTAGTCGTAACTTTTGTAACCGTTAATGGTTAATCAGATGTCCTGCACTCGCTATTTCTGTAACCGTTAATAAATAACTAATTTCTCTGTCACTGTTACACCAATAGCCGTTTTACTGCTCTAACTGTCTATGTAACCATTATTTTCTCCTCACCCCTATAGCACAGCCTAACAGGAGAATCTTGTTTACAGAGCATCCCCCACCCCAAGTGCGGTTTAGACATGCGACGTTTTTCCTGTAAAGGAAGGACTATATTATGTTGACGAGGTCGTTAACTGGCGCATCCCCTGGAACATGTATCCGCTGACTCATGCCCCAAACATACAAACCAGACTACGTACCACACAATAGTAATTATTGACCTTCCTTGATCCAACACAACACAAGAAGGGAGCAAGAATATACGCATTTCCTTATTTATTCTATATCAGGGGCATTACTGAGAGGTGCAGACAAGAAAATCCCCAAGGGAGGTAAATACAGTGTGATAAATTGAGGAACATGTACCTCGTTTCCAGTAAGGTTACACTATACGTGAAATGTTGCAATTTTAGTTTCTCTACACGTACTATATACGTACATAGTGTATAGAAAAAGCAATGTACTGCATTCAAGAATTCGATACCGAAATCTCACCGGAAATACAAGCTTTGAGACCCCCTGAATTTTATTTTTTTTAGAAAAATGTCCGTACCTGTGTCTGTGGGCAGCATAGCACAAAAACGAAAATACCGTTAAATAGAAAACTTGGCATTTAAGGTTGGTGTCTTCCAAGGTCGCGAAATGAAGCTTTTCGTGAGAATCAACTCTTCAACTACCCTTTACATGGAAAAAAGTTCAAAATTTTGATTTTCTCAAAAAAAACTCTAACCATTTTGATTAAAATCTCTCACGGCAAATAAAATGTCTCTCTTCAATTTTCTGTGTATAGACTCTGAAGATATGTTGAATTTTATGGAATTTTGCATAACTGGTAAACCGTAAGAGATGGACAAAAACGTACCACATGAAACATGTAGAGCTCGTTAAAACACTAAATTTATTTATATTCATATTTACTTTCTCTACACACAGTATGTCCATAGTGTATAGAGAAGGCATTGTATGGCACCCAAAAAAATCCATACCGAGATTACACCGGAAATGCATGTTTTAGAACCCCCTGAATCGGAAAGAAAAATATTTTTGGAAAAAGGTCCGTGTGTATGTGCGCGTGTCTGTGAATATAACTCAAAACGAAAAGTCTATAAAATGCCAAACTTTGTATTTAGGTATAGTATCTTCCAGATATGCGTCACGATAATTTTGAGAAAAATCCCCGCCAAACTATGCTTTACCTGGAAAAAATTTCGAAATTTAGGTTTTTCTCAAAAATGGCTCTAATGATTTCAGTTAAAATACCGTATATTTAAGATATTTATACAGCAAATAAAAGGTATATCTTGATTTTCTGGGAATAGCCTCTTTAGACCTGTTTGTTCTAAACTAATTTTGTGTTACTGGTAAACTATAAGAGATACATACGAATTACTCCACAAAAAATTTAGACCACGATAAAACACACATTTTATGTCAAATAAGTTTTATTTCGTGAAATTGATCATTTCTGAGCTATTCCTTGTTATTCTGTTCAGATTTAAAAAAACTTTTCTTACACGGAAAGTTTTTAACTCCTGGTTCTCCTGTATTGATACAATTTTTGTTAATGTTTTTCTTGATTATAAATTACATAGAAGTGCATGTATTTTAACAATAATTTGTTACAATGATGTAGAGAAAGTTTTATGAACAGAACACGTCAGATTTTTACTTTCTCTCACGTACAATGTCCATAGTTATAGAAACAGTATTGCACCCAAAAACTCCATACCGAGATTTTACCGGAAATACATAATTTGAAAACCCCTGAATCCAAAAAGGCCTTGTTTGGGTGGGTGGGGGCAGCATATCTCAAAATCGAAAATACCGTTAAATACAAAACTTAGTATTTAAGGTTGGTATCTTCCAAGATGCGACAAGAAGATTTTCAAGAAAATCTTCGCACCTCAACTACACTTTACATGGAAAAAATTGAAAATATTTCCTCAAACATAGCTCTATATATTTCGATTGAAATCTGTTATATTCACGATATTTACATGGCAAATAAAAGGTATATCCTCAATCTTCTGAGAATAGCCTCTGAAGACAGGTTCTGGATGAATCAGAGGAATTTTGAATTACTGGTAAACCGTACAAGACAGACAAAATCGTTCTACACAAAAAATGTAGCTCGGTAAAACACACACTTTATGTTATAAACATTTTTTTCGTGGAGTAAATCGTTTTTAGACATTCCTTGTGTTTGGTTTCAGCTTTAATGCTTATACTCTTTCTCATAAAGGAATTTGTCAACTCATGCCCATATAAACAAAGGAACTTCAGTCACATAGCAACCAGCATTTGAGTATCATTTTAACGTATGATACTCCCTTATTTCGATTCTACTTGCAAGGATGCAAGTAATAAGACTATTTCTGCTAATTTGTTCTCCGTTAGCATTAAGTAAATAGAAGAATAAGCTTTTTAACAATAATTTATTGTAGAGATGTAGACTAAGTCACGTGAATAGAACATCAGATTAGTTTAGATGATACTATTAATAATTTCCAAACCCTGGTACCTTTATGTCCTAGATAATTAGGCATGCATAATCTTTTAATACTGTGTAAATTATGTAACACAAACGTGTATCTGGTACTTACCTAAAGAAACGAGAAGTTATTGGACATACACGTTTTGAGCACCCTGAAACAAAAGACACGTTTTAGAAAAAGATTGTATTCTGTAACAAACTATTCTTACAAAACCTATTCATCCTCCTTCGTGCAGTGATTACCCAAGATCATGGGTTCAAACCCGGCGGAGGCCGATGACCTTTTACGGGCGTAAAATATCTTAGCATGTCTTCCTACGGAAAGGAAGCGGAGTCGTTGATCTCGTGTCGTAGATTTGTGGACCGTAAAAGAACCTGAAGATAAAGAGGCGTCTGAGAAAAATTAAGCGGTCCATTATGTCCAATATAGAATGGAACACCGAGAACCACAACAGTGGTTAAAGAGGTTCCATAAACAAGACTGATTTTTAATTTTCATTTCCAAAAACTTTTTTTTTCTTCATGCAATCGAAATAAATATTATTAGAAAATATATTTTTAATTAGTTCCTTGCAACTAGAAATGAAATAAGGGACACTTGGCTAAATGGTGAAATATTTTAAAACATGTCGCTATGTGATTGGAATTCAGTTTCTTTTACATGGCCAGAAGTAAACAATAGACACAGGAATGATAAATTCCATTAAAAAATCTTGTGTACCATTCACATGATTTTCTCTGCAACAAATTATTATTAAAAAGCTTATGCTTCTATTTATTTCATGCTAATCGAGAAATAATTAGCAGAAATAGTCTTATTACTTGCTTCCTTGTAAGTAGAAGTGAAATAAGGGAGTACCATAGGTTAAAGTGACAGTCAAAAGCTGGTTGCTATGTGATTGAAGTTCCTTTGTTTCTATGGACCAGAGTTGACAAATTCCTGTATGAGAGAAGTATAAGCTTTTCCAAGCTGAAGCCAAAAACAAGGAATATCTAAAAAACGACCAAATCTACGAAAAAAATGTATGTAACATAAATTGTGTGTTTTAACGTGCTCTACATTTTCTCTGTGGTAAGTTTGTGTGCATTGCTTAGGGCTTACCAGTAATGTAAAATTCCGTACAATTCATCCAGAATAAAGTAGTCTTCAGAGGCTATTCCCATAAAATTCGAGATATACCTTTTGTTTGCCACGTAAGTATCTTTAGTATACGATCTTTTAATCAAAATTGTTAGCCATTGTTGATAAAATCAAAATGTTTGAAAAAAGTTTCATGTAAAGGGTAGTTTTTTTTTGTTTTTTTTTGTTCAAAATCTTTGTGTCGCATCCGTGTAAGATACTAAATTTAAATACAAAGTTTGGTATCTTACCGACACTTCGTTTTTGTATTATCGTGTTCATAGACACACGTATACGCACCTTTATTTGAAACTGCTCTTTTTTGGATACAGGGGACTCGAAAACATGTCTCCAGTGAAATATCGGCAAATAATAGGTGAAGAGAAAAGAAAAATGATTTAAATATCTATTCAAGGTGGAATTGTGATGCATATTATCGAGTACAACTTGAATACAGTTCAATAAAAACGAAAAACAACAGCTTCTTTGTCCCAAATTGCAATTTTGTGCCACTTATCTTTTCTTTACGAGAGATGTGTTCCTGCAGGAGATGGCAGTCATCCGAGCACTATCGATCCGACGCTGATGATGCACAGGATGGAAGAAGCGTGCATGAAAAGAGCAGTTTTAATATACAGCTCTTAAAGTTAGGCCCCAAGTTGTTTCATTACACTTAAGTTATCGCTGAGGGAATACACAAATGCTTTTAGCGATTTTGGTAAAACATATCGACTTTTGATATGAGGGAAAACATCTGATGAGTTCAATTAACACGACTATCCACATCTCCGTAACAAATTGTTGTTAATAAGCTTATTCCTTTTACTTTCTCTATACGCACTATGTACACAGTGTATAGAGAGTGTATTGCACTCCACCCAAAAATTCGATACCGAGATTTCACCGGGAATATATGTTTTAGAGTCTCCTGTATCCAAAAAAATACATTTTCGGAAAAAGGTCCGTGTGTGTGTGTGTCCGTGATAACACGATAACTCAAAAACGAAAAGTCGGTAAAATACCAAACTTGGTATTCAAGGTTAGTATCTTCCAGGGATGCGACATGAAGATTTTGAGAAAAATCTCCCACCTCCAACTACCCTTTAACATGGAACTTTTTTCGAAAATTTTGATTTTCTCTGAAGAGTACTTTATTCTGGACGAATTTTACCGAATTTTGAATAACTGCTAAACTGTAAGAGATGGACAAAAACTTATTACACAAAAAATGTAGAGCAAGTTAAAACACAAAATTTATGTTATATACTTTTTTTTAATGGTGTTCATCGTTTTAGAGACGTTCCTCGTTTTTGGTTTCTGCTATGAAAAACTTATACTTTTCTCATACAGGAATTTGTCAACTGCTGCCCATACAAGCAAAGGAACTTCAGTGACATAGCAACCAGCTTTTGACTATCACTTTAACCTATGGTACTCCCTTATTTTGGTTCTACTTAAAAGTAAGTAAGTAACAAGACTATTTCTGCTAATTTTTTATGATTATCAGGAAGTAAATAGTAGTATAAGCTTTTTAACAATACTTCGTTGCAGAGATGTAGAGAAAGTCATGTGAATGGTACACATCAGATCTTTTTACTTCAAGCTAATCGAGATAAACATTAGCAGAAACACTATTTTTTTGTAGCTTAACATCCTTTAACCCATTGGTCATATCGGACCATGAATGAAATTGGTGAAATGATGCTCAAATGATCTCGGGGTCCATTGAGCTTAAAGTTACTCGACATTCGTCTTCTCAGGATAAGGGAAAACTCCGAAAAAAACCTTATCCGGGTAACTCACCCTAACCGGGCTTCTTATTTCCTTATAAGTAGGAGGAAAATAAGGGAATACACTGGCTAAATTTTTTAAAATGTGGTTGTTATGGTACTGAAAACCGATTCTATGCGTGACCGGGAGTTGACAAGTTTCTGTATGAGAAAGTTATTAAAATTTTCCAACTGAAACCAATACCAATCAATATCTCAAAACGATCAAATTCAGGAAAAAAAAAGAAGATATATAGTATAAATTATGTTTTACCGAGATTTCACCGGAAATATATGTTTTGATTCTCCCTGAATCCAAAAAAGCATTTTTAGAAAAATGTCTGTGTATGTGTTGTGTGCGGGTGCCTGTGGGCAGCATAGCTCAAAAACGAAAAGACCGTTAAATACAAAACTTGGGATTTAAGTTTGGTATTGTCCAAGGATGCGACACGAAGATTTTGAAAAAAAATCCCAGCACACCAAACTACCCTTTACATGGAAAACATTTCGAAAATTTTGTTTTTTTAAAAAAGCCTGTAAAGATTGATTAAAATATCGTATATTAAAGATATTTACCTGACAAAAAAATTATATATATATATATATATCTCGAATTTTCTGGAAATAAGACTCCGAAGACTACTTTACTCTGGATGAATTTTACGGAATTTTGAATAAATGCTAAACCGTAAGAGATGGCCAAAGTTGTCACACAAAAAAACGTACAGCAGGTTTATGTTATTCACATTTGTATCGTGGAGTTGATCATTTTTAGTTATTCCTTGTTTTCGATTTCACCTTTAAAAAGCATACTTTTCTCATACAGGAATTTGTCAACTCCTGTCCATACAAAAAAAGGAACATCAGTCACATAGCAACCAGCTTTTGGCTTTCACTTTAACCTATGGTACTCCCTTATTTCGCTTCTACTTACAATAAAGCAAGAAATAAGACTATTTCTGCAATTTTTTTTCGATTAGCACTAAGTAAATGGAACAATAAGCTTTTTAACAATAATTTGTTGCAGAGATGTAGAGAAAATCAGAATTTTCGAAAAAAGTTCCATGTAAAGAGTTGTTGGGGGTGGGGGGGGTTTCTTGAAAATTTTTGTGTCGTACCCTTGGAAGATACCAAACTTAAATACCAAGTTTGGTATTTTACCGACTTTTCGTTTTCGAGTTCTTCTGTTCACAGACACACTGACACACACACACACACACACACACACACACACACACACACGGGCGTTTTACTGAAATACTTTTTTGGATACAGGGGACCCTAAAACATATATTTCCGGTGAAATCTCGGTATCGAAATTTTTGGAGGAGTGTAATACCTTCTCTATACACTATGTACATAGTAGTGTAGAGAAAGTAAAAAGAGGTTTACAGAGAAAATTCTCAGAAAATTTAGAAATATATATTATTTGTCATATAAACATCCCTAGTGTACGATATTTTAATTAAAATCTTAAGTCAATTTTGAGAAAATAAAAAAAATATAAACAATTTATCCATAGTTAGAGGTGGGGATATTTTTCTGAAAATCTTTGTGTTTTTTGGAAGATTCGAAACTTAAGTATCAAGTTTGGTATTTTACTCACTTTTCGTTTTTTAGTTATCGCGTTTAGATACACAAACACACATACACACACAAAACCAAAACAAACACGTCCATTTTTCTAAAAATGCTTTTTTTGTTTTTTGTTTTGATACAATGGGTCCCAAAAATGTATTTCCGGTGAAATTTCGGTATCGAATTTTTGGGTGCATTACAATACGTTCTCTATACACTATGTACATAGTACGTGTAGCGAAAGTAAAAAGTTTTAATTAGTTGATTTGTATGTAACTGTGTGCTGGGTCTGAGAGTCCCAAGCCAAGGAGCCGTGTGCCGGCATCTTAGACAGCAGTGTGGGATAATGAGGCATTAAATATTCAGCCGGTCTTGCGGTAGTGTGTAAGTGGACGCCTAGGCAACAGGACCCCCGCCAAACCACCACTTAGCCCATCCGCGCTACACTCAAAATCGTATATAAGGGGGGGGGGGGGAGGAATTATTATGTATTCTGCTCGAGTACTCTTACTGGCGCGGCGATATTACATTGTGCTTGCTCTTAAAGTGTGATATAATGTGTGTGTGGCCCCGCATGGCCTATATAGTCATGTTTTGAGAGGCCTTGAAAAGGGTCAGCTCATTACATATGTCCTTTCCAAGTTTTCAATCTGATGACTTTGTCTACAAAACTCTAAAGATGTTGTTAAAAAGCTTATGCTTCTATTTACTTCATCTTAATTGAGAAAAAATTAACAGAAATAGTCTTATTACTTCCTTGTAAGTAGAAGCGAAATAACGGAAATAAGGTTAAAGTGATAGTCAAAAGCTGGTTGTTCTGTGACTGAAGTTCCTTTGTATGGACAGGAGTTGACACGAGTTTTTTAATGCTAAAGCCAAAAACAAGGAATACCTAAAAAAATATCAACTCAACGATAAAAATATATATAACAAACTCAGTGCTTTAAAGTGCTCTACATTTTGTGTGTGGTAAGTTTTTATAAATTTCTTACGGTTTAGCAGTTGTGCAAAATTCCGTAAAATTCATCCAGAATAAAGTCTCCGGCTCTATTCCCATAAGATTCAAGATATGCATTTTATTTTCCTTTAATATATGAAATTTTAGTCAAGATCGTTAGAGCCATTTTTGAAAATATCAAAATTTTCGAAAAAAGTTCAATTTAAAGGCTAGTTTGGGGTGGGGAGATTTCTCTCAAAATCTTCGTGTCGCATCCCTAGAAGATGCTAAACCTAAATACCAAGTTTAGTGTATTATCGACTTTTCGTTTTTGAGCTATGCTGTCCACACACACACAAACACACACACATACACACACGCAGAGCTTTTTCTGAAAATGCTTTTTTTTGGACACAGGTGACCCTAAAATATATATTTCCCGTAAAATATCGGTATAGTATTTTAGGTGGAGCGTAATACCTTCACTATACACTATGTACATAGTACGCGTAGAGAAAGTAAACATTTGTGGACAATGACCTACTTATTGCAGAATCAGAATTAAATGTCCAAATACGAGGGTCGGTTGATAAAGTTCTAGGCCTCACACAGATATGTCGCCTCTAGACCAGTTAGACGGTAACATCGTATAGTTTAACTCTAGACTAGCTGGTATCCATAGTTACAGGTCAATAGCTTGTCTAGTTTTCCAACGACAGCATTTTAAACAAGAGAACGAGTTTAGAGTATTCACGCAAATGGAGGATTTGGAAAAACGAGCACTGATTAAATACTTCCATTTGAAAGGCTTAACGCCTAAAGAAATCAAGGAGGAAATGGACAGTACATTGAAAGACTCTGCCCCTTTATATTCAATTATTAAAAGGTGTGTTGCACAGTTTAAAATTGGACGTACGAGCACTAGTGATGAGCCTCGTTCTGGACGCCCTGTAGAAGTGACTACTCCAGAGATCATTGAAGAAACTCATCGTTTAGTACTGGAAGACCGCAGATTAAAGTTGTTTGAGATAGCAGAGGCTGTAAACATATCAAAACAATATGCAGGTAATATTTTAAGTAATGTTTTGGGCTTTCACAAGGTCTGTGCCGCGTTTGTTGACACCTGACCAAAAGTAATAAAGAAAAACTATTTTTGTTAAGAACGTGGAGCTCTACCTTAAAAATCCCAGTGAATTTTTGAGACGACTTATTACCATGGATTAAACTTGGATACATCACTACACTCCAGAAAGTAAATCACAGTCAAAACAGTGGATTGCGTCAGGTGAACCAACTCCAAAAAAGGCAAAGTCAATTTTGTCAGCAAGGTAATGGAGAGTTTTTTTTCTGGAATGCATAAGAATTATTTTTATTGATTACTTGGAAAAGGGTAAATGTATCACTGGTGACTACTACGCAAGCTTACTGCAACGTTTGAGTGATGAGGCGAAAAGAAAAAATATCTCATATGAAAAAAAAAAAAAAAAAAAGTATTTCATCACGACAATGCTCCGGCCCATTGTTCAGTAGTTACAATGGTAAAAATGTACGAATTTAAGTTCGAAATGCTTGAAAATCCACCCTGTTCACTAGATCTAGCACCCAGTGACTACCACCTGTTCCCAAGTCTCAAAAAATGTCTTGGAGAAAGAAGATTTCTCAGCAACGAGAAGGTCATTGAATGCGGTAAACAGGTATTTAGAGGACCTTGATAAATCGCACTATAGAGATGGTTTAATTGAATTAGAACACCGATATGACAAATGTATTAGCCTGCAATTAAGTTGAGAAATAAAGCAACAAAAAATTCTTTTAAATGCCGTTTTCCTTGAGAGGAACTTACCAGCTCTCTCTAGTAATAGCATAGAAAGTTCCGAAGAAACAAATATAAAAGCAAGAGCATTTAATGCAAATATTTGTAGTTCAGCATTCACAAGGTATTTCTGCTTAGTGGTATAAATTTTCATTCCTTTCTCAAATGAGTAATCGTTACGGTTTCTTTCCTTTTTATTTCTTCTGGTTATGCAAAGAGAATATTTCAAAGTTATCCTATAGGAGCAAGCTCTTAAAATATTGAACTATTACTATTTTACTGGAGAAAAATAAATAGAGAATAATATAGTGGAATAAAAAATATTGTGCGTTTCATTCACATGACTTTCTCTACATTTTTGCAACAAATTACTGTTAAGAATCTTTTGCTTCTATTTACTTCGTGCTAATCAAGAACAAAGTAGCAGAAATAGTCTTATTACTTGCTTTCTTGTAAGCGGAAGAGAAATAAGGGAGTAGCATAGGTTAAAGTGAAAGCCAAAAGCTGGTTGCTATGTGACTGATGTTCCTTTGTTTGTATGGACAGAAGTTGACAAATTCCTGTATGAGAAAAGATCTTCTTTAACTTCTGCCCATACAAACAAAGGAACTTCAGTCACATAGCAACCAGCTTTTGACTACCACTTTAACCTATGCTACTCCCTTATTTCGCTTCTAGTTACAATGAAGCAAGTAATAAGACTATTTCTGCTATTTTTCTCAATTAGCATGAAGTAAATAGAAGCATTAGCTTTTTAACAATTTATCGTAGAGATGTAGAGAAAGGCATGTGAATGAAATACTGATTTTAAATTTTCTTCACTCAAGCTGTAATTTTTCTATGAACTTTTACATATTTAAGTGTATCGTAAAATTCTTTTCCAAATTCTTCATTTAAAATTTGGAGTGTAAAAATATGTATTTCATCCGTTAAGGAAGATGGAAGGAACATCCACCTCCGGTTTATAACGGATTGCGTGTCCGGGTGGCAGAGTAGGACAAATTCCCTCCGGTAGTCACATCCGGTTGTGCGTTTCCCGAGAGTTACAGACCGTTTCAGTTTCGTTCACGTTGCGTTGTAGGTCAGAAATTACAGAGCAGTAGGTATGACTATGGCTAGCCGTGTATACCAGGTAGAAGGAAAGCGCTACATTAATTTAAACCAGTAATAAATCTAGGTATTGGAACACTTTTGTATCCTACGTTTTTGTCTCTCACCATTTCCTAAGGAAATAATTAATTTTGTTATAAACCAAGAGACAGACAAGCTGTCAACGCTGCAGTCACTTGCACTAGGTCAGTGCATAAGCACGCCTCACTTCCTGCGTCGTGTTTGCAAGCGACCGACGTGTTTACATCCTTAAGTCGGTTCAGATCCTTGACCATCCTATACACAAAATTGCCGATAAAGCTGGTCGGAATATTCCTTAGATGATTTTAAATGGTTATTTCGAAACACTGTGTGATGTCAAATAATTCCTACCGAATCTGTCAGAAATGCGTTACTCTATCCATCTTACAAGTAACGAACTATTATTTTGTACATTCTTGTTGAATTATCTCATTTGGAACAAAAACCATTTAATTTTTTGAAATCGGCTGATCGAAGAACAAAATGCCATTACAGTTTTTGTTTGTAATGCTTCTATGAAGTACATATTAGAAGGAATATAATGAGTCCCCTTCCATCCGGTATAACTCGACAGTAGTCCATCTTCTGCTATTCATAAAAGTGAAATACGCACAATGTGCAAGTACAAAAACTGAATTACATTAAGAATATTTATGACTGAAAGTTTGAAATTCCTAACTAATGGTTCTAGCTACGTACTTGAAATTTATACCATAGATGCAATAAATTGTAAATAAGTTACATTGTAAATTTCGTCCACATTGGTTTGCAAGTTATGGTCATTTTTGTTTTTGTCACATCACTAAAAAGTCCATCCCATGTTCCCTCATAGAAAGATATAGAGAAAGAGATAGATAGATAGTTTATTGCCAAGAACATAATACATGTATAGGAACGTCAATAAAAATTTACAAAAATTCAATGTTATAAAACTTCTGGGCCTTAGAGAGGATTTTTCTTCAAAATAATTACAATCTCTGTTAAATTTGTTGAATGTAAATTTCTTTATTTTGTCAGGTAAACTATTGAATAAATTAATAGATACTATTTCAAAACTGTTTTATGTTTTACTATATTTACGTGTTTTAAAATAGATATTACTGCTACTTCTTGTGGGATAATTATGCACAGTGTCACAAATATCATAATCATGTATATTTTTCTTAATATATAGTAAACAATTTAAAAGCAGTATTTAATAGTTCAATAAAATGTGGGATTTATGGTGGACGAAGCGGCGTCTGGGCGGGTTTCCTCCGGGTCCTCCGCTTTCCCCCACCACTCATTCCACCAATTGCCCCATCATCATGTTTCAACATAAACTTCGCTAACATGTCATATCATCCACCTTCTCATATTCATGCCTGGCTAAGAGCCGACTCCTTGTAACAGGTCCCCCAATATGTGGTTTCCTGCCGTTGGCTCCCCAACAGAGTTCTCACCCCTAGGCATTGGGTTATAAGTCCCAGGGGGGGGGGTGTCAGTCCTATTAATACAAGGAGGGCAAGCCGATTACGAAACGAAACTAAAAAGTCATTTTCGACAAAAAAAAATTGAATTTTAGTTTAATATTTTAATCCTAGATCCACAGTATATCTAATTTTTTAAATTTGTCTAGGTTTTGTGTTTTTTTACGCTCCAACATGTTTTAAGGTTATGAATGTGCCTTTTTTTGTCATAAATATATAATTTTTGTGCTAGAAAATTGAGAACATATACTTAAGTACACTTGACAATAAAACCTAGGGTAATTCTTGTTCCTTGAACTGCTGTGAAAATGCATAGTAAATTTTATTTTTGTAACAGAAAATATGAATAGTCATAAAGCAAGGGAAGATTTGAATGCGTGGTTCATATTAAAATCCACCAGATTGGTAAATTGGACGATCAGTTTTCCTTTTCCTTCCCTCTGTTGCTGCCTCTTCTTGCATTGCTGTTTAGCTTTTGCATAATTTCGTTTTTACTTTGCTTGATGCGAATTAGATATTGTAGAACTGACATTTTTCTTGTCAAGTTAATGATTTGCTGTGACTCCAGTTACTCAAGACATGTAACAATGGCGCTTGATGACCAATTTTAGCTTTTTTGTAATCCCGAATGTTTAGCTTATGTTATGGAATTAAAATAAAAAATCTGATGTGTTCCATTCACATGACTTTCTCTCCATCACTGTAACAAATTATTGTTAGTAAGCTTATTCCTCTATTTCATGCTAAAACAGCAGAAACGGTCTTATTACTTAGTTCCTTTGTGAGTAGAAGGGAAATAAGGGAATACACTAGGCTAAACCAATAGTCAAATGTTTTAAAATGTAGTTGCTATGAGATTGTAAATCATATCTTTGCGTGGCCAGGAGTTGACAAGTTCCCATATGAGAAAGGTTTTGAGGATTTTAGAACTGAAATCAATATTAAGAAATATCTCGAAAACGGCCAACTTCACGGAAAAAAAAAATATACGACATAAATTGGTGTTTTATATAGATCTACATCTTTTGTATAATAGGTATTTTATATCTCTTTAGGTTTACCAGTTATGCAAAATTCAATAAAATCATTCAGAATAAAGAGGTTTTCAGGAGCTGTTCCTAGAAAATTCAAAATAAACATTTTATTTGTCATGTAAATATCTGAAATATAAGGGATTTTAATCGACATCGTTAGAGCCAGTTATGAGAAAATCAACATTTTTGAAATTTTATCCATGGAAAGGGTAGTCGCATCCTTTGAAGACACCAAGTTTGGTATTTAACGATCTTTTCCTTTTTGAGCTATGCTATCCACAGAAACAAACACGCACACATACGCGCGCCTTTTTCTTAAAATGCCTTTTTTGGACTCTGGGGGATCCAAAAAATGTATTTCCGGTGAAACCTCGGTATTTTCAGAAATTGCACTGTTAGTGCTTCCATGTAAGTAGAAGGGGAATAAGGGAATACCATAGGCTAAAGCAATCGCCTAATATTTTAAAAGCTGGTTGCTATTTGTGTGATAGGATTGTCTCAAAAACAGCCAACTCCACGAAAAATATATATACAACTAATTGGGTGTTTCAACGAGCTCTACATTTTGTATTATACATAAGTTTTTGTCTATTTTTTATGGTTTAGAGGTTATCAAAATACCGCAACATTCGCCCAGAATAAAGATATCATCATAGGCTATTTTCAGAAAATTCAGTTTGTACATTCTATTTGACACATGTGTATATTTTAATATCATCAAAATCACTAGAGCCATTTTTGAGAAAATCTAAATTTTTGAAATTTTTCCATGTAAAGGGGAGTTGGGGAATTTAATTTTCGTGTCGCATCCTTTAAAGGTGCTGTACTTAAATATCAATTTTGGTATTTCCCCGACTATTTGATTTTGAAAAAGTTTTTGATAGTGTTTAACGCCCGCTTTAAATACTTTTGGCACCACTGATGATACATGAATGAAGATGGAGCAGCGGTGGAATGCGATGGCGGGGGAAATCGGAAAACCTGGAGAAAATCTGTCCCTGCACCCTTTTGTCCACCACAAATCTCACATGCGGCCGCTTGGAATCGAACACGGGCTGTTTAGGTGGGAAGCAAGTGTCTAACCACTCGGCCACGGTGCGGCTGTTTTTCAACTTACTACCCCCCCTACACACACACACGGACATTTTTTAAAAAAAATTTTTTTTTTTATTCAGAGGGTCTTAAAACATTTCCGGTGAAATCTCGGTATCGAATTTTGGGTGTATTAGAATACCAACTCTGTACACTATATACATAGCAATGATACGGAAATGAGTCAACTTCTGGCAATACAAAGAAACTTATTTCAACATCATGGTATCCAGCTTTCAAGAGATTTGTCTTTCGTTTTAGCATAGTGTGTGTCCTTATTTCTCTTCTACTTACAAGGGAGCAAGTAATAAGAAAAATTTTTGCCAATATTTAGCACGTTTAGCATGAAGTAAGGTAGAAGAATAAGCGTATTAATAATATTTTGTTACAGAGATGTAGAGAAAATCATGTGAAGCAATACTTCAGGTTTATATATTCAAGAATGTTAAAATACTTTATGGAATTAAAACGAAATGCCATTTTTTTGGGGATGTTTTCGTGAGATTTCAGTAATACACGCTCTTTTTTCTTCTTTTTTTTTTTAGTTTAATATATTTTAACCTGGTTGGTCATATCGTACGATGAATGAAACTGTTGAAATAATGCTCAAATGATCTCGGGGTCCATGAAGCTTTAAGTTACTCTACATTCGTCTTCTCAGGATAAGGGAAAACCCCGAACAAAAACCTTATCCGGGTAACTCACCCTAAGAGAGTTTCGAACTCACGACCTGTTGAATGTGAAGCAAACACGCTACCACCACACTACCCAGGCGGGCTACAAACCATGCGCATGAAGAGGAAACAAACTTTCTAAAGACAATTTTTGAACGAGTAGAGAAATTCGTGTGAAGATAACATAGTACTGTTTTGGAAATATATGTTTTGGGTCCCCCTGAATCCAAAAAAGAATTTTTGGAGAAAGGTCCGTGTGTGTGTGTGTGTGTGTGTGTGTGTGGACATCTTAGCTAAAAAACGAAAAACCGTTAAATACCAAACTTGGTATTTAAGTTTGGTATCTTCCAAGGATGCATCACTACGATTTTCAAGAAAATCCCCCACCCCCAACTACCCTTTACATGGAACTTTTTTCGAAAATTATGATTTTCTCAAAAATGGCTCTAACGATTTTGATTAAAATCGTCATATATTACAGATATTTACCTGACAAATAATATATATATCTTGAATGTTCTGGGAATAGCCTCTGAAGACTACTTTATTCTGGAAGAATAAACCGTAAGAAATGGTCAAAAACTTACCACACAAAAAATGTAAAGCACATTTAAACACACAATTTATGTTATATACATTTTATTTGAGGAGTTGATTGTTTTTGAGATATTCCTTGTTTTTTGTTTCAGGTTCAAAAAACTTGTACGTTTCTCATACAGGAATTTGTCAACTCGTGTCCATACAAACAAAGGACTTCAGTCACCTAGTCACCAGCTTTTGACTATCACTTTAACCTATGGTACTCCCATATTTCCTTCTACTTACAAGGAAGCAAGTAATAAGACTATTTCTGCTAATTTTTTCTCGATTAGCATGAAGTAAATAGAAGAATAAGCTTATTAATAATTTTTTTACACAGAAGTAGAGAAAGTCATGTGAATGGAACACATCAGATTTTTTTTTCCATGTGATCTAGCCTATAATGCCATGCTCTAGATTCGTGTCCTGGTGGAATGGCGTTTTCACACTTGTGAAAAGAACGCAGAGCTTTAAAAATGGCTATTCCTTTCCATTGTCTACGAGAGCGAATTTGGAGCATTGTACAAACGGACACCTCATGGTAAACGCGGTAAAGTATGGCTTGGCCAGTGCCATTAAGCATAACAAATTAAGAAAATGAATTGTTCCCTGGAACGGAGCGGAAAGCAACACCGGCGTTGTCCTGGTGATTACCTTTGCATTTTTTAAAGGACGGATACCTTGTGTTCATTATTTTCATGTACACACACAGCAGGGTGCAACACGGGTAATCTATACATTAAAACAGGAGTATGTGTTTACCATCAGCAAGGTATATACCGGCCCTTGTAGCTGGATTATGTGCGTCATAATACGGGGCCGCCGAGTTAACGTCTTATCTGCTTTAAGGATTCCCATCTGTGATCCTAAAGTGCAAAAAATTAAAAAAAAAAAAAAAAAAAAAAAAAAAAAAAAAAAAAAAAAAATATATATATATATATATATATATACACACATATGTGTTGCATTCACATGACTTTCTCTACATCTCCGCAACAAATTGTTAAAAAGCTTATGCTTCTATTTACTTCATGCTAATTCAGAAAAATTACCAGAAATAGTCTTATTACTTGCTTCCTTGTAAGTAGAAACGAAGTAAGGGAGTACTATAGGTTGAAGTGATAGTCAAAAGCTGGTTGCTATGTGGTAGTAGTAGTATTATTTTGTTATTAAGTGTACACTAACACAATAATTGCGTCTAAAAATACTTGAGTATAAAATATTACCTACATGTATGTTTTATATCTCTTAACAACATTGGAAATACACACACATACACACACACACTTGTACTCACAACTACACCACGTATTACTCAAACACCAAATAAGTCTATACAATATTTACACAAATATCTTCTCTCTTAGTGCACGATCTTCCATTAAGTATGTCCCAGGCTTGGCCAGTTTTGGCTGTTTAGAATCAAACGCCAGAGTGCTGTCCTTCGGCTGTTTGAAGCTAAAAATACTGTGTGACTGAAGTTCCTTTGTTTGTATGGACAGGAGTTGACAAATTCATGTATGAGAAAAGTATAAGTTTTTTAAAGCTGAAACGAAAACCAGGAATATCTTAAAAATGATCACGTCCACGAAAGAAATGTATATAGCATAAATTGTGTGTTTTAATGTGCTCGACATTTTCTGTGTACCAAGTTTTTGTCCATTTCTTACGGTTTAGCAGTTATACAAAATTCCGTAAAATTCATCCAGAATAAAGTAGTCTTCGGAGGCTATTCCTAGAAAATTCAATATATACATCTTATTTGTCAGGTAAATATCTTTAATATATGATATTTTAACTAAACTCATTCATTTTTAAGAAAATAAAAAAGTTCCATGTAAAAGCTAGTTTGGGGTGGGGGGATTTTTTCTCAAAATCTTCATGTCTTATCCCTGGAAGATACTAAATGTTTGGTATTTACCGACTTTTCGTTTTTACGTTATCGTCTTCTCAGACCTTTTTCTGAAATTGGATACAGGGGACACTAAAACCTATATTTCCGATCAAATCTCGGTATCGAATTTTTGAGTACAATGCATTACCTTCGCTATACACTATGTGCATAGTACGTGTAGAGAAAGTAAACGTATTCTGACCGGTCGGCACGCGCGATTTGAACCAGGGTCCTTCCGAATGCGTGCGGTAAACGTTTCCGCCCGAGTAATTCCGTTTAAGTTGTTCCGAAATAATTATTTGTTTTGTGGTCAATGTTTAATCTAACAAAACGTACGCAAAAGTAAATACTGTAAAAGGTTTTGCAAATAACTGATTTCACGTTGCTTTTATAATCTTTGGAAAAAGGATAAGGGAGGCCGAAGAATTTCTGGCGTGAACCAATTTTCCTAAGTGATTCTGTAATGAGAATATCCGAGTAGGCATAATGTTTTATCAGCCCAGTTGCTCCCTTAGAAGCTGAGTGGAAAGTTACTTTCGCACCTGCTCTGGAGGTCATTGATGACATATTGCCTTTTTTATCAGACTTAACGGCGTTCTTTTCACCTCAGCATTACTGAATTGAACTCCAGATGGCAGCATTCAATATTCTGCAGTAGAATATTAACTTTATTTTGATACTTAAAGAAAGCATCTACGAAATTTGGAAAAAATCCAGAGTAATTAAGATATTGCGGCGGTAGTGCTTAATGCCACGGTTGGTATTATTATAGTTTCCTTCCGCTGTTGCCTTAGCTGTCTTTGGCGGTAAATTTGTACCGCTCCGTCTGCATCAACAATTAGTTCATTTTAGAGTTGGGTCGAGCGATTCATTTTCAGTATTCGATTCATATGATTCGTTCATCCAATACGAATCGGAGTCATATGATTCGTTCATCCAATATGAATCGATTCTTTTTGAACGACGATTCATGCCAAGATTGACACGATTCATACGATTCTTTCCTTGTAGTCGTTCATTTGAACGATTCGTTCATGAACCGCCCTGCGCCTAGTTTATTTCTCCCGAGTTCATTGTGGTTAGACCTAGCTATGTGAAGATTAAATTTATTTTTGTTTTATTTGTATCGTGAAGGTTTTCTCCAAGGCGTGGAATAAAGGGATAGCCAATCTATTGAAGTTAAAAGGTAAGCTTTCTTTTCAAATGTGTTTATATCGTTTTAGTTGGATGTGAAAGCAAAATGGTTTTAACACAGTTTTAAAGCAAGTTTAATTTTCGTTTAATTTTTCACTTTTTCCGTTACTTATATGGAGATTACATATGCTGTGTAATTACTTTGTATACATTAATTACATACACATTTAGTACCATAGGTTAAAGTCATAGTCAAAAGCTGGTTGCTATGTGAATGAAGTTCCTTTGTATGGACACGAGTTGAAAAATTCCTGTATGAGAAAAGTATAAGTTTTTAAACCTAAAACCAATGACAAGGAATATCTCAAAAACGATCAACTCCACCAGAAAAATGTATATCACATAAATTGTGTGTTTTATCGTGATCATTATTTTTTGTATAGCAAGTTTTTGTCTATTTTTTACGGTTTAGCAGTAATGCAAAATTCCTTAAAATTAATCTAGAATAAAGTAGTCTTCAGAAGCTATTCCCAGAAAATTCAAGATATACATTTTATTTGTCTGGTAAATATATTTGCTATACGATGCTATGATCAAAATCGTTAGAGCCATTTTTGAGAAAATCAAAATTTTCGAAAATAAATTCCATGTAATGGGTAGTTCGGGGTAGGGAGATTTTCTTTAAAATCTGGGTGTCACATCCTGGGAAGATACCAAACCTAAACACTAAGTTTGGTATTTAACACACTTTTCGTTTTTGAGTTATGCTGCCCACAGACACACACACGGACATTTTTCTAACACTTTTTTTATTCACGGGGTGTCAAAACATGTATTTCAGGTGAAATCTCGGTATAACATTTTTGGGTGCATTAAAATACCTTCTCTATACCCAAAGTACATAGTACGTGTAGAGAAAGTAAACATTATGGAGCCTTTTTAGAAAATAACAAATTTAAAAAATTGTCCATGTAAAATGTTCTTTGTGGTCCCCATCTTTGGAAGCTACTAAACTTAAAGTATCAAGTTTGTTTTTAACCAGATTTCCGTGCATTTCCGCTCAAATCTGGGTATTCGAATTTTAATTTTCTCAAAATGGTTTTAAAGATATTTATTAAAATGCCGCTAAGGGGCTTAATGAATGTTTGAACCTTCTGGGAATAAACTATGATATCCTCTTCATTCTGAATGACTAACATAAATAGTAAGTCTAAGAAATATACAAAAATGCAGTATTTAGAATATAGATCTTGTTAAATATGTTTTTTAATTCAAAGGTAACCGTTTTCGAGATATTCCTCGTTATTAGTTTTAATTTTTAATTTTCCTGCCTGGCAGCCTATCTATCTCTATATCTATATTAAGTATTCACCAAAATGTACAGGTAGCTTGTGTGGAATTTGGGTAACCACTTGGGTTTTGTCTCCTTTTGCTCCCCAACTATACGTTGTTAAAATACCTCGAATAGTAAAATCACTGGCTCCTCGCAACCTTGGTGTATTTATATACAGCTCCCGATCTCTACCAAAATATAAACCTTCCTACACTTTAAACTGAGACCACCTATTTTCCTCTCGCATGCGCGACCATCAGATTTACCTCTGATCCAATTACCCTCTAGTAATGGACAGTGATTGGGGTGTAAAAAAACATTTATCTAAACATTTATGTGTATTAGTGTAGAATACAAAAACAATTTTTTTTTCAACAATAGTTTGTTGAAAAGTGAAAGGAAAAAAGCATGTTAATACATCAGATTTTGTATTTATAATTAAGCAGTAGAAAAAGAAGAAATCTCAAAACATGAATGGGAATTAACTACTCAGTTACAATGATCTTGTATTTTAAAATATTGGAAGTAATTTGGTTGTTACCTAATTAATATTTTCTTTGAGTGCAAAATTATTCGAGGATGGTTGTTTAATACAATAGAAAATCTACTGTGTTCCATTCACATAACTTTCTCTAGCCGTTTCATATGCAAACTATTCTTATAAAAGATTATTCTTTTATGTACACCACGCTAGTCAAGATAAACAGAAAGGGTATTCCTTGTAAGTAGAAGGGAACACAGTAGGCTAAATCGATGGCCAAATGTTTTAAACACTGTCCTATGTGAAACATTTGAAGTTCGGTTCCCTTTGCATGTCCTGCAATAAAACAAGAGTAGAAATGAAACGTCAATTCAGGTTTCAGAAAAGTGTTAAGTAGTTGAAAATTGAAAGTAATTGCAACGAGTATCTCTGAAACGGTTAGCTCTAAATAATAAACATATGACTGTGTTTTAACGTGATCTATATTTTTGTGCGGTAAGTTTTTTGTCTATCTCTTACGGCTTAACCGTTATGCAAAACTCTGTATTCTGGTTGATTTTTGCAGAGGTTCCCCAGAGTCTATGCCTAGAAATTCAAATCCTGCATTTTATTTATGATGTAAATGTCTTTAAAACACAGTATTTTAATCCAAAACGTTAGCCATTTATAAGAAAAACAAAATATTCCAAAAATGTTCCAACTAAGGTTAGTTTGTGAAGGGGAAGATTCTCTTTGGAAACTTCATATCGCAGTCTTGAAGGATGCCAAAGATAAATACCAAGTCTGGTATTTAATGGTCTTTTCGTTTTTTACCATGATGTTTACTGACAGACATACATACACGGCCTTTTTTTTATAAAAATGTTTTTTTCGGAATCAGGGGGTCGTCAAAATACGAGAGTCAGCTGATAGCTCTATACTAGCTTGTATCCATAGTTACAGATCAATATTTTGTTTAGTTTTCGATGCCAGCATTTTAAACAAGACAACTTTAGGGTTTTCACGAAAATGGAGGATTTGGAAAAACGAGCGGTGATTAAATACTTCCATTTGATAGGCTTAACGCCTAAATAAATCAAGGAGGAAATGGACAGTACATTGAAAGACTCTACCCCTTCATATTCAGTGATTAAAAGGTGGGATGCAGTGTTTAAAATGGGACGTACGAGCACTAGTGATGAGCCTCGCTCTGGACGCCCTAGAAGTGACAACTCCAGAGATCATTGAAAAAATGCATCGTTTAGTATTGGAAGACCGCAGATTAAAGTTGTTTGAGATGGTAGAGGCTGTAAACATATTTAAATAATATGCAGGTAATATTTTAAGTAATGTTTTGGTCTTTCACTAGGTCTATGCAAGATGGGTGCCGCGTTTGTTGACACCTGATCAAAAGTTTCTGTTAAAACTGTGAAGCTCTACCGTAAAAATCCAAGTGAATTTTTGAGACGGCTTATTACCATGGATGAAACTTGGATACATAACTACACTCGATAAAGTAAACCACAGTCAAAACAGATAAACCAACTCCATAACAGGCAAAGTCAATTTTGTCAGGTAACAAGGTTATGGCGACTTTTCTGGGATGCACAGGGAATTATTTTTATTGATTGCTTGTAAAAGAGTAAACGTATCACTGGTGACTACTACGCAAGCTTCCTGTAATGTTTGAGTGATGAGGTGAAAAGAAAAATCTCATTTGGCAAAAAAAAAAAAAAAAAGTAAGAAAAAAAAATCTGATGTGTACCATTCACATGACTTTCTCCATATCCCTGGAACAAATACTTCTTAAAAAGCTTATACTTCTATTTACTTTATGCTAATCAGAAAAAAATAGCAGACATAGTCTTATTACTCGCTTCCTTGTAAGTAGAAGCGAAATAAGGGACAACCGTAGGTTAAAGTGATAGTCAAAAGCTGGTTGCTATGTCAATGAAGTTTCTTTGTTTATATGGATAGGAGTTGACAAGTTCCTGTATGAGAAAAGTGTACGTTTTTCATAGCAGAAACCAAAAATAAGGAATGTCACAAAAACGACGAGCTCCACGAAAAAAATGTATATAACACAAATTGTGTGTTTTAAAGTGCTCTACATTTTTTGTGTAGTAAGTTTTTGTCCATCTCTTACGGTTTAGCAGTTATTCGAAATTTAGTAAAATTCATCCAGAATAAACTACTCTTCAGAGGCTATTCCCAGAAAATTCAAGATATACATTTCATTTGTCAGATAAATATGTTTAATATCCGCAATTTTAATCAAAATCGTTAGAGCCATTTTTGAGAAAATCAAAATTTTCGAAAAAGTTCCATGTAAAGGATAGTTGGAGGTTGGGGTATTTTTCTCAAAATCTTCGTGTCGCATCCTTGGAAGATACTAAACTTAAATACCAAGTTTGGTATTTTACCGACTTTCCCTTTTTGAGTTATCGTGTTCACAGATACACACACACACACGGACCTTTTTGTGAAAATGCTTTTTTTGGATATTGGGGACCCTTAAACATATATTTCCGGTGAAATCTCGGTATCAAATTTTTGGTGGAGTGCAATACTTTCTCTATACACTATGTACATAGTGCGTATGGAGAAAGTAAAAATATGCATTGGCCCATCGTTCAGTCATTGCAATGGGAAACAAGTGTGAATTAAAGTTGGAATTGCTTGAACATCCACCCTATTCGCCAGATCTAGCACTCAGCTACAACCACGTGTTCCCAAACTTCAAAAGAATTTCTCTGAGGACGAAGATTTCACAGCAACGAGGAGGTCATTGATGCGGTAAACAGCCATTTTGGTGACCTTGATAAATCGCACTACAGAGATGGTTTAATTAAATCAGAACACTGGTATAACAAATGTATTAGCCTTTCTGTAGATTATGTTGAGAAATAAAACAAAAATTAAATGTTTTCATTAAGAGATCTGGGATTTATCAGCCGATCTAGTATATATTTACGGAAAAATCTTGGTATCGAATTTTTGGGTGGAATACATTCCCTATCCTCTATATACATTGCTCACACGTGCTAGAGAAAGAAAAAGCATAACAGAAATGGATTCCTTATATTAAGTTCTATAATATTCAGTGCACTTTGCAATGAACACACTATATGTATGCGAACATAAGAAAAAGTAGCAATAAATTTGTCCTATCAAAGAGAACAAAATTCGATCCCAGAGACTTTAAGCAAGATATGTGGCGATAGAAGCAGGCCATGCTCTAGTTTCTTTTGACCCTTATTTGACCTGCTACCTTGTCGTCACCGTCATTCTATTTTATATAGATTCCTTTTATTTAACGTAATGGATTCTTGTTAAAGCAGGGTTCCAATATTTTAGCTTTACTGTTCTGCTAACCATGTCGGGGGTCTTACCTAACACTTTTCACAACACTGAATAGGCAAACAGTTATCTAGATAGTAAGGCTCCGTGAAATTTGACCAAAATTTCTGAAAAAAACTGATGTGTCACACTCGCATACTTTCCCTAACTGTTCTACAAACAAACTTCCTGTTTCTACACCATGCAAATCCAGATAATCATTTGTAAAATGTTCTTATTACTTATTTCCTTATAAGTAAAACACAACTAAGGGAATACACTAGGTTATAGCGATAGTTAAATGTTTTAAAAGATTTTGTTGTGCCATTGTAATTGTATTTTTTTTCAATTTATTTTTTTTTTTTTTTTTTTTTGCTTGAACAGGAGTGGAACAAAAGAAACACAAACACCTCCTATCTGAGAAAAGTATAAGTACATTACAATTGAAATCAATAAAAATCTCATGTGTTACATTCATATGACTTTCTCTACATCTTTACAATAAGTTATTGCTAAAAGGCTTATACTTCTATTTACTTCATGCTAGTCGAGAAAAAAATTAGCAGAAATAGTTTTATTACTTGCTTCCTCGAAAGTAAAAGCAAAATAAGGGAGTACCATGGGTTAAAGTGTTAGTCAAAAGCTGGTTGCTATGTGACTGAAGTTACCTTGTTTCTATGGACACGAGTTAACAAATTCCTGTATGAGAAAAGTATAGGTTTTTTAAAGCTGAAACGAAAAAGAAGGAATATGTCTAAAACGATAAGCTTTATGAAAAAACAGTATATAACATAAATTGTATGATACGTTTTTGTCCATCTCTTACAGTTTAGCAGTTATGCAAAATTCTGTAAAATTGATCCAGAATAGTCTTCTGAAGCTATTCCCAAAAAATTCAAGATATACATTTTATTTGTTAGGTAAATATCCTTAATATACGATATTTTAATCAAAATCGTTAGTTATTTTTGAGAAAATCAATTTTTTTTAAAAAAGTTCCAAGTAAACGTTAGTTTGGGGTGGGGGATGTATCTCAAAATCTTCGTGTCGCTTCCCTGGAAGATACTAAACTTAGATGTCAAGTTTGGTATTTTGAAAACTTTTCGTTTTTGAGTAATCGTGTTCACAGACACACGGAACTTTTTCTCAAAATTCATTTTTTTTTTTTTTTTTTGGATACAGGGGACCCTAAAATGTATTTCCGGTGAAATCTCGGTATGGAATTTTTGGTTGGAGTGCAATACTTTCTTTATGCACTATGTATATAGTACCAATATCTAAAACTGTTACCTTTACAATAAAATTGTAAGGGACATAAATTGTGTGTTGTGACGAGATCTACATTTTTTGTGCAGTTTTCGTCTATCTCTAACAATTTATCAGTTAAGCAAAATTCGGCTAAATTCATCCAGAATGGAGAGGTTTACAGAGGCTATTGCCAGGAAATTCAAGATATACATTTCATTTGGGGTAGAAATGTCTTTATTATACGGTATTTTAATCAAGATCGTTAGAGCCATTTTTTAGAAAATCAAATTTTCGAAAAAAGTTCCATGTAAAAGGTAGGTGGGGGTGGGGATATTTTCTTGAAAAGCTTCGTGTCGCATCCTTGGAAGATACCAAACTTAAATATCTAGTTTGATATTTAACAGTCTTTTCGTTTTTGAGCTATGCTGTCCACAGACACACACGGACGTTTTACCAAAAATGGGGAACCCAAAACCTATATTTCCGGTAAAATCTCGGTATCACATTTTTGGGTGGAATACAATAGCTTCTCTATACACTATGTACATAGTACGTGTAGAGAAAGTAAAAAGTAAAAGTATTTGCATATAGATTGGACTTGACTTAATTGTTTCTAAAGAAACATTACCCTGAGCAGTGTTGCTACTTGACGACCATCATTGCTTAGTGTAACTCGCACAAGAGCTTCCACCTGAGAGAATTTCATCAGACATAACCTCGAAATGCAGCATTGAGGATAGTGCCCCTGGGCGTCTAGCAAACTGTCACCAACTACTATACTCCGTAATGCCTTGTTGGGTTTTAATCAGAACAAGAGACGACTGTCATGCTCTTCAAATGTTTTTCGTCTGCCTAGCAACGCTTTGCTTGCGGCGAATGATAATTGCGTTGTCCAATTGACTTTTCAAATTCAAGAAAGCTGAAAAGTTGAAGCGCGTGTACTTACTTTTACCCCTTTTTCCTCCCCACTTGGTCGAGGTCGGCTCAGTTTCAACTAAATTAAAGACAGCAGAAAGCGGTAAAATGAAAAAAAAAAGAAAATGGAAAACTTTTAAATTTATAAAACTTAAGGTCACTTATCCTAAACAAAGAGTTTGTTTCTCAACTTCCGCTATAGGAAAAAAATATTTCCACTTAATTAACAAAAAGTTCTTATAGTAATTTTACACCCAGTTAATACAAACTGCATAAATTAATTGCTGGTCCATATTATTGAGAATTTGTCGCAATTTTTCTAAATTGTATAAAAACTGATGTTTACTTTCTCTACGCGTATATACATAGTGTATAGAGAAAGTATTGTTTCCACCCAAAAACTCGATACCAAAAATTATATATAGTACGTGTAGAGAAAGTAAAAAAAAAGCTTTTGCATACAGGTCCGTGTGTCTGTGAACATAACTCAAGAGCAACAACTCCGTAAAATACCAAACTTAGTATTTAGGTTCAGTGTCTTTCGGGGATACGACACGATTTTGAAAAAAAATCCTGAAAACCCAAACTATCCTTTACAGCAAAAATTTTTGATTTTCTCTACAATGGCTAACGATTTTAATTACAATTTGTAAATATTTTACATCACAAGTAAATATATATCTTGAATTTTCAGGTAATAGCCTCTGAAGATTTCTTTATTCTGAATGGAGTTTACATAACTGGTGAGCTGCAGAGAGATGCAAAAACCAACTAAATAAAAATGTACATTTCATTAAAACCACAATGTATGTAATTATATATTTTTTCAGGACTTTACCATTTCCGAGATATTCCTTTTTATTGGTTTCAGTCTCTAAATTCTTAAAACTTTCCTAATGCGGGAATTTGCCAACTCCTGGTAATCCAAAGAAACGAATATCAACCTCAAGGCAACCAGCTTTTAAAATATTTTGACTATCGCTTTAGCCTAGTGGATTCCGTTATTTTCCTTCTACTTAGAAGGAACTACGTAATAAGATAATTTCTGCTAATGTTTGTCTCGATTAGCATGACGAAGAAGAACAAGATTTTTTTTTAACAATAATTTGTTACAGAGATGAGAAAGTCATGTGGTTGAAATATTTTGAATTGGAGGTTTCAACCACCCACAAAAACTTTACAGAATATTCCAGTAGCTTTGGTTATTAAATTATTGAAATGTTTTTAAAAGTTAGAAATTTTAATTTTTATAAATACTTTTTTCATAAAAAGTATTCTTTTGAATATATTCTATTTATATTAAGATAATTTTGAGAATTTTAATATTACAATATTAATGGAAATTCCGGAAAATTTAGTTGTAGCTGAAGAAAAACAGAGACGGGTGAAATATTTTGAAAGTATGAGAATAACAAAAGCATTACTTTATAAAGTAGTATGCTAACAAACGTGTGTATTATACGAACCCTAAATGATAGAGGAGACTGAAGCAAGAAGGGGAAACAGCTAAATTTTGATTCCCTAGCGATGCCTAAAGGTTCAATTATCAATTTTCTATTAATGCTATTTTCGACTTTTTAGACAATTATAGTCAAAATTTCAGAAAATATTTCCGGTAAAATCTAGTTATGATTTTTTTTATTATTATTATTGTTTCATTTGTATAGCCCCCTTTAAATTCAATTCAGGGGCTTTGACTTGTGAAACTGCAGGTTCAGAACATTAGGTTAATAAACTTTATAGATATTACTAAACACACGCACGCATTAACTCTCACATTCATACTTCCACACTCTATGGGGGATACGGAATAATTCTAGTTAAAGAAAATGCCCCAGCCGGGAATCGAACCCGGGATCTACAGGTGAGATGACAGCTCGCTGACCACTCGACCACGGACGCAGTCATGATTTTTTTGCTGAATGCTATAAATTCTCTGCATACTGTGTATATTGTAAGGTGGCACAGAAAGTAAAAATACTTTAGACAGACGGCCTCATACAGCAGAACAGTGGAAAGAAAATGCCAGGAGAATTTCATTCCCATAAGAATAGCAGATAAATTGGAAAGAGCACTTTAGGGATCTCCAGGATATAAAGACCTCTTGAGAAAGTTATGCTTCTCAAGGTTAAAAGACAAGTTTCGGTTTAGAAAGTGCAACTCCTCGGGGACGACTTGTTGACGAAAGCTCACTTGAGAAAGTTATACCTCCTTAACTTACAAGAGGATCCTCCCACCGTTAAAATCAAACCTACATCACCAATGGTATTCCTGAACCACTAGGGAGCTTTAGCGCCTGTTAGGTACACTCCCGAGCAAAAGATGTGCCGTGTGTTAAGTAGGCACGGATTATGCTAAATTGGGTACGAAACAAAGGTCGGGAATAGCGTGGCTGGTTGGGAGGATGGAAAACACGTAAGGTAGTAGATGAAGCTGGTAGGCAGATTTGCCCATTATGCGCGTATCAGGAACACTGGACGAATATTTTGGCAGATGGCGTGCAGATGGAGGATACTAGGAAAAAATCTTACGAGTTCCATTCACATGACTTTCTCGACATCTTTGCAACAAATTATTGTTAAAAAGCTTATGCTTCTATTTACTTAATGCTAATCGAGAAAACATTAACAGAAATAGTCTTATTACTTGCTTCCCTGTAAGTAGAAGTGAAATAAGGAGGTACCATAGGTTAAAGAGATAGACAAAAGCTGGTTGTTATGTGACTGAGTTGCTTTGTTTGTATGGACAGGAGTTGACACATTTCTGTATGAGAATAGTACAATTTTTCAAAGCTGAAAACAAAAACGATATCTAAAAAACGATCAACTCCCCGAAAACAATGTACATTGCATAAACTGTGTGTGTTTTAACATGCTCTACATTTTTATGTGGTAAGTTTCTGTCCATCTCTTACGGTTTAGCAGCTATGCAAAATTCCGTAAAATTGACCCAGAATAAAGTAGTTTTAGGAAGTTATTCCAAGAAAATTCAAGATATACATTTTGTCAGATAAATAGCTTTAATATACGATATTTTAATCAAAATCGTTACAGCCTTTTTTTAAGAAAATAAAAAATGTTGACATTTTTTCCATGTAAAGCGTAGTTTGGGGTGGGGAGATTTTTGTCAAAATCTTCGTGTCGCATCCCTGGAAGATACTTAAAGTTAAATACCAACTTTGGTATTTTACCGACTTCGTTTTTGAGTTATCGTGTTCACACACACACACACACACACACACACACACCCGGACCCTTTGTGAAAATGCTTTCTTTTTTTGGATATAAGGGTCCCTAAAACAGATATTTCCGATGAAATAACGGTATCGAATTTTTTGTGGAGTGCAATACCTTCTCTATACACTATGTACATAGTAGATATGTGTAGAGAAAGTAAAAATTACTGCGGGAAGTATTTTTAGCTTCAAACAGACGGACAGCATTCTGGGATTTGATTCTAAACAACCAAAACTGGCCAAGCCTGGCACATACTTAATGGAAGTTCGTGCACTAAGAGATAAAATATTTGTGTAAATGTTGTATAGACTTATTTGGTGTTTGAGTAATCTATATGTGTGAATACGTGGTGTAGTTGTGAGTGCAAGTGTGTGTGTGTGTGTGTGTGTGTGTGTGTGTGTGTATGTGTGATATCGGTGTGTTTTTACTTTCTCCATACGCACTATGCACATAGTGTATAAAGAAAGTATTGCACTCCACCAAAAAATTCGATACCGAGATTTCACCGGAAATATATATTTTAGGGTCACCAATATCCAAAAAAAGCATTTTCACAAAAAGGTCCGTGTGTGTGTGTGTGTTTGTGTGTGTGTGTTGTGTGTGTCCGTGTGTCCGTGTTTCCGTGTGTCTGGGTGTGAGTGAACACGATAACTCAAAAACGAAAAGTCGGTAAAATACCAAACTTGGTATTTAAGTTTAGTATCTTCCAGGGATGCGACACGAAGGTTTTGAGAAAAATCCCCCACCCCCAACTACCCTTTACATGGAAGTTTTTTCGAAAATTTTGATTTTCTCAAAACTGGCTCTAACGACTTTGATTAAAATTTCGGATATTAAACATATTTACCTGAAAAATGAAATGTATATCTTGAATTTTATGGGAATAGCCTCTGAAGAGTAGTTTATTCTGGATGAATTTTACTAAATTTTGAATAACTGCTAAAGCGTTAGAGATGGACAAAAACCTACTACACAAAAAATGTAGAGCACATTAAAACACACAATTCATGTTATATACATTTTTTCGTGGAGTTCGTCGTTTTTGTGACATTCCTTATTTTTGGTTTCTGCTATGAAAAACGTGTACTTTTCTCATACAGGAACTTGTCAACTGCTATCCATATAAACAAAGGAACTTCATTGACATAGCAACCAGCTTTTGACTATCGCTTTAACCTATGGTACTCCCTTATGTCGCTTCTACTTACAAGGAAGCAAGTAATAAGACTATTTAATGTGAGTGGAACACATCAGATTTTTTTTGAAGAGGAAAACGTCGTACCATATATTCTTCTAGGGACGGTATCTCGAACATGTCTGAGAGGGGGCCATTAACTTCACTAGAATAATAAGCTTTATTTATTACGGGAGCATTTCAGGTGGGTCTCTACCTTTTATAAACAGCACACCAGTTTATGTTCCGTTTTGTAGTTTATGGGCTCAAGATTCTCAACTTTTACGATCCATTCCAATTTCATTAGTGATACGATGAAAAGGGGGTTCGGGCGTAAAAGATGAGACCGAGAGAGAGTAAACGCTATAAAACATACTCCCTTGGTGTTCTTTCATACACACAAGTACATAAGGTGCCAATATTTTGTTCATCTTTCCCCCATTGAACCACGAGCAATCCAAAATCAAAACAATGCTCCTCATTGATTTCAGTATGTTAATCTCGATTAGCATGATGTAGAAAATTTGATGTGTTCCATTCACATGACTTTCTCTACATCTCTGCAACAAATTATTGTTAAAAACTTATTCTACTATTTACTTCATTCTAATCGAGAAAAAATTAACAGAAATAGTCTTATTAATTGTTTCCTTGTAAATAGAAGCGAAATATGAGAGTATCATAGGTTAAAGTGAAATCAAAAGCTGGTTACTGAAGTTCCTTTGTTTGTATGGAGACGAGGTGACAAATTCCTGTATGAGAAAAGTACAAGTTTTTCAAAGCCGAAACAAAAAACAAGGAATATCTAAAAAACGATCAACTCCTCGAAAAAATGTTATGTAATATAAATTGTGTGTTTTAATGTGCTCTTCATTTTTTGTGTGGTAAGTTTTTGTCCATCTCTTACGGTTTAGCTGTTGCAAAGTTCCGTAAAATTGATCCAAAATAAAATAGTCTTCAGAGGCAACTCCCAGAAAATTCAGGATATACATATTATTTGTCAGGTAATTATCTTTAATATACGATATTTTAATTAAAATCATTAGAGCCATTTTTAAGAAAGTCAAAAATTTCAAATTTTTTTCATGTAATGTGTAGTTTAGGGTGGGGAGATTTTCTTGAAAATCTTTGTGTCGCATCCTTGGGAGATACCAAAATTAAATACCAAGTTTGGTGTTTAATGGTCATTTCGTTTTTGAGCTATGCTGCCCACAGGACATACAGACAGACAGACACATGGACATTTTTCTAAAAATGCTGTTTTTGGATACTTAGGGTCTCAAAACATATATTTCCGGTGAAATGTCGTTATCGAATTTTTGGGTGCAATACAATACTTTCTATACCTATACATTGTGTACATAGTACGTATAGAGAGAGTAAAAAAAAACCACTGATGTGTTCCATTCACATGACTTTCTCTACATCTCTGTAACAAATTGTAGTTAAAAAGCTTAAGCTTCTATTTGCTTCATGCTAATTAGCAGAAATAGCCTTACTATTTGCTTCCTTGTAAGTAGAAGCAAAATGAGGGAGTACCATAGGTTAAAGTGATAGCCAAAAGCTGGTTGCTGTGTAACTGAAGTTCCTTTGTTTGTATAGACAGGAGTTAAGAAATTCCTGTATGAGAAAAGTATAAGTTTTTCAAAGCTAAAACGGAAAACCAGGAATATCTTAAAATGATCCAACTCCACGAAAAACTGTATATGACATAAATTGTATATTTTATCGTGAGCTACATTTTCTGTGTAGTAAGTTTTTCCCCATGCCTTACGGTTTAGCAGTTATGCACATTTTCGTAAAATTCATCCAGAATAAAGTAATCTTCAGCGGCTATTTCTAGGAAATTCAAGATATACATCTTATTTGGTTTGTAAATATCTTTAATATACGGGATTTTAATCAAAATCCTTACAGCCATTGTTTAGAAAATCAAAATTTTCGAAATATTTTCCATGTAAAGTGTAGTTTGGGGTGTGGGGATTTTCTTGATAATCTTCGTGTCGCATCCTTGGAAGATACCAGAATTAAATACCAAGTTTAGTATTTAACGGTCTTTTCGTTTTTGAGATATGCTGTCCACAGACACACACAGATGGTCACAAACATACACACGGACCTTTTTCTGAAAATGATTTTTTTGGATTTAGGGGGTCCTAAAACATGTATTTCCGGTGAAATATCTCACATTGTACATATGGGGCTAGAGAAAGTAAAAAGTTGTAGTATAGACTTAAGATCATAATTTTGTGTTCATTCTGTTGCATGCAAGCAAAGTTTTAATTTTCCATGCTTCTCTTGTCTTAAATAAGTGAAGCAATTTAGGTTCAGGGAGGCAGGCGTTTCAGTGCTCGGAAGAAGTCATGCAAGGAATACGCCAAAAGGAGGTATATAAAAATTAGATGAAACGCGCAAGAAGAAGACGCCGTCAAAGTAAGAGGAAGAAAGTGCTTTCTAAATGTCGTTACGAGGTTGGAAGAAGAAGAAGAAAGCCTTACACAACATTTGCACGGCACACATTATGCTTTGCATCTCAAAGAAGCCTGTTTCAGACAAAATAGCAGCAACAAGAATGAGCGGTAATTGTTTTGCAATATCAGACAGGATATCCTGAGACTTACTCCGTGTGTACCAGCCTTAAAGCCTGGTCTCCGAAAACTTTCTCGCGTTTTAAAACATTTGCTTTTAGCCTCAGCTAAAAACTAATGGAAGATTACCACGTGCGACACAACAAACACCTCCAGCAATTTCATTTATTCCGAAATGCTGAATACAAAATCTGATTTGTACAATTCTTTAGTTGGTCCATATAATATTCGTACAAAAGATTCCAACCCAAAATTCGATACCGACATATCACCGCAAATACATGTTTTGGGACCCATATATAAAAAATAAAACTTTTAGAAAAACGTCCGCGTGTTGTGTATTTGGACAGCATAGATCAAAAACAAAAATACTGTTAAATACTAAACTTGGTATTTAAGTTTGGTATCTTTCAAGGATGCGACACGAAGATTTTCAAAAAAAAAGAAGAAAAAATCAAACTATCCTTTACAGGGAAAGTCGCCCTCTGTGGTGTAATGGCTACCATACTAACTTCATATACCAAAGTCGCGGGTTCAAACCCAGCGGAGGACGATGGATATTTTCGGGCGTAAGTATCCTTAGCATGGCTTGCTTCGCAAGGGAAGTAAAGCCATGGGTCCCGTGTCGAAGATTTACGGCACGTAAAAGAACCTCGAGCCTGATACACAGGCCTCTGAGCAAAATTAAGTGATCCTTCACGCCCAGTATAGAATGGGACATAATGTCCATAAATAAAATTTCATTTCATTTAGATGGAAAAAATGTGAAGGTTTTTCCTTCTGAAAATTCGCTGTAACGATTTTGATACAAGCAGTGTATTTTAAAGAGATATTTACATGGAAAATGGAATTATATATTGAATTTTTTGGGATAAACCTGTTTATTCAGGACGGATTTTGCTGAATTTTGCCTAACTGGTAAACCGTAAGAGACAGATAAAAACTTACTCAACCAAAAATATAGATCTTCTGAAAACACAAAATTTATGTCATACATTTTTTCGTGGATCTGGCCACATTTGGGATATTTCTTCTTATTTGTTTTCGATTTAAAATACTTAAACTTTTCTCACACGGAAAGAAACATATTTTAACAACATGGCAAACAGCTTTTAAAAGATTTGACTATCGGTTTAGCCTAGTGGATTTCCTTATTTTCCTTCTACTTGCAAGGAAGCAAGTAATTAAGAAGGTTGAAAGAAAAAGAGGAAAGCCTTAGCATTTGCACGGCAAGTCAGGCTTTTGCATGGCACACATTATGCTTTGCATCTCAAAGAAGACTGTTTCAGACAAAATAGCAGCAACAAGAATGTGAGGTAATTGTTGCCTGGTCTCCGAATACTTTCTCGCGTTTTAAAACATTTGCGTTCAACCTCAGCTGAAAACTAATGGAAGACCACGTGCGACACAACAAACGCCTTGAACAGTTTCATTAGTTCCGAACTGTTGAACACCGAAAAACCAAATATGATATGTTCCATTCACAAAACTATCTTTAGCTGCTCCATATAAAAACAAATCTGATGTGTTCCATTCACATGACTGTGCAACAAAATATGTTAAAAACCTTATGCTTTTCTTCACTTCATGCTAATCGAGAAAAAACTAGCAGAAATAGCCTTATTACTTGCTTCCTTGTAAGTAGAAACGAAATATGTAAGTACCATAGATTAAAGTGATAGTCAAAAGCTGGTTGCTATGTAACTGAAGTTGCTTTGTATATATGGACAGGAGTTGACAAATTCCTGTATGAGAAAAGTATAGGTTTTTCAAAGCTGAAACAAAAAACAACGAAAATCTAAAAAACGATCAATTCCATGAAAAAATGTACATACCATAAATTGTGTGTTTTAACGTGCTCTACATTTTTGTCAATCTCTTACATTTCAGCAGTTATGTAGAATTTTGTAAAATTCATCCAAAATAAAGTACTCCAGAGGCTATTCCCAGAAAATTGAATTTGTATATATATTGTTTGTTAGGTAAATATCCTTAATGTGCGATATTTTAAACAAAATCATTAGGCATTTTTGAAAAACTAAATATTTTTTGAAAAAGTTCCATGTAAAGATTAGCTGGATGTGGGAGGATTTTCTTGAAAATCTTCGTGTTGCATCCCTGGAAGATACTAAACTTAAATACCAAGTTTGGTATTTAACGGTCCTTTCGTTTTGAAGCTATGCTGTACACAGACACACACACACGGACCTTTTTCTGAAAATGCTTTTTTTGGATTCGGGGGGACTCAAAACATACATTTCCACTGAATTCTCTGTATTGAATTTTTGTGTGGAATGTAATACCTTCTCTATATACTATGTACATATTACGTGTAGAGAAAGTAAAAATCTGATGTGTTCCATTTGCATAACTTTCTCTATATCGCTGTGACAAAGAAAGCATATTCTTTTCTTATGATAATCGAGAAAAACATAAGCAGAAACTGTCTTATTACTTGCTTCCTTGTAAAAAGAAGGGTAATAGGGGAATAAACTAAGCTCAAACCATAGATAAATTATTTAAAATCCTGTTATGTGGTTTGAATGCGTTTCTATAAAAGACCAGGAGTTAACTTTCCGTATGAGAAACGTTTTAAGTATTTTAAATTCGAAACAAATAAGAAATATCTCAGAAATGCTCAATTCCACTAAACAACATAGGGCATAAATTGTATATTTTAACGTGACCTACAATTTTTATGTAATAAGTTTTTTCTGTTACGGTTTACCAGTTACGCAAAAGTCAGCAAAATTCGCTCAGCACAAAGAGGTCTTCAGAGGCAATTCCCAGTAAAATTCAAGACACCCATTTTATTTGCCACATAAATATATTTAGTATACGGTATTTTAATCAATATAGTTTGACCCATTTTTGAGAAAATCAAAATTTCTAAATTCTTTCCATATAAAGGGTAATTTAAGGTGGGGGGATTTTCTCAAAAGCTTCGTGTCACATCCTTGAAAGATACTAAACCTAAATACCAAATTTGGTATTCTACCGACTTTTCCTTTTTGAGTTATCGTGTTCAAAGGCACACATATACACATACATATTTTTCTGAAAACATTTTTTAAGATACTGGAGACCATAAAACGTCTTTTTCTAGTAAAATTGGTGAAATGCAATATCCTCTCTATACACTATGTACATAGTACGTGTAGAGAAAGTAAAAATCTGATACGTTTCATTCACATGACTTTCTCTACATCTCCGCAAGAAATTATTGTTAAAAAGCTTATGTTTCTATTTACTTCATGCTAATCGAGAAAAGATTAGTAAAAATAGTCTTATTATTTGCTTCCTTGTAAGTAGAAGCCAAATAAGGGAGCACTATAGGTTAAAGTGATAGTAAAAAGCTGGTTGCTACATGATTGAAGTTCTTTTATTTGTATGGACAGGAGTTGACAAATTCCTGTACGAGGAAAGTACGTATTTCAAAGCTGAAACCAAAAGCAAGCAATATCAAAAAGAGATCAACTCAACGAAAAAAATTGTGTTTTAACGTTCTCTACATTTTTTGTGTAGTACGGTTTTGTCAAACTCTTTCTGTTTGGTATCTACCAGAGATGTGACACGAACATTTTCAAGAGCATCCCCTCATCCCAATCTACCCTTTACATGGAACTTTTTTTGAAAATTTTGATTTTCTTAAAAATGTTTAATGATTTTGATTAACATATTGTATATTAAAGATATTTACGTGACAAATAAATGTGTATCTTGAATTTTCTGGGAAAAGCCTCTGAAGACTACTTTATTCTGGGTGAATTTTACGGAATTTTACATTACTGCTATACCGCAAGAGATTTAAGGACCCAATTTTTGAAAGGAATTCTGGGTGTAGGGAGGGGTACGGCAAACTGCGGAATAATGAGGGAATTCGGGGTACATAGTGAAACGATAGAGTGCAAAATCAGAGCAGTTAAATATTGGATGAGAATCGTTCACGGAAACCAATCTCTAATTAGGCAGTCTGCTACCGTGAACAGTTGCGAATGGAAGGTAATTTGACGTGGGCATCAAAATTAAAGAAAGGGTTGGAAACCATTGGGATGGGAGACATTTGGATGGCGGGGCAGGAAAACAGGCGAAAAATTTGGAGAAAAATTAAGAAACGTCTCTGTGATATTGACAGACAGCAAATGATGCGCAATGCACAGAGAAGGTGTCATTAGAAGTACAGTCTGGGCTGAAATCGGAGTGGGGTATGGAGCAATACATCAAAACAGGTACCAAACTCATTAGAGAGGGGCTCGCGTGGATTAGACTAGGAGCATGGAGGAGCACGAACATTTCTGACGAGAATGGTACGAGAATCTGTCCCATTTGCAAGGAGGAAGAGTCGTGGACTCACATCTTGGCAAGATGTAGGGGTACGGAGGAATGGTGGGAAAAATATTTGCCGCGATTTTTTACCACTGCGAATGTAGGGATAGAAGCATGTTGGACGCTACTGGCAGCACGGAAAACATGGACGGGCTAGGTAAATTTATACTTAAGGCAAGACAGCTGAGATCTGAGGAGGCTGCCAATAGAGAACGGGGGGGGGGGGGAATAAGATCAACTAAACAAAAGTGACTACAATATTCTACATGCATATATATTATGTCATACTTAGGTCACTGTTGTGCTAGGGTTGTATATATTATGTATATATATATATGTCTTTTAAGTGTAATTTATCTATTATAAGAGGGTGCATTTATGAAGGTGTACTCTGTGCTGTAAATTTAAATTGCTATATTTGAATATCTTTGTATCTTTATTTTCGGATTCACTCTTAATTTTATTGTTGTTTAATATTGCTTTTGATTGTGTATTTCCTTTGTCTGTTTATTTTCGTGTTTACTCTTTTAATTCTTTGTTGTGGTTGTTGTTTTAATGTGGCTTGTAATGTGTATTACAAAAGCACGTACGGTCTGTGGACCCGTGCGACTGTTGAAATTCTATGTATGATATTGCTATGTTAATAAATACACTTATTCATTCATAGATACATTTTTATGTGGAGTTGATCGCTTTAGAGATATTCCTTGTTTTTGGTGTCAGCTTTAAAAATACATACGGGAATTTGTCAATTATTGTCCATACAATCAAAGGAACTTTCAGGCACATAGCAATCAGCTTTTGATTATCATTTTCGCTTCTACTGACAAGGAAGCAAGTAATGTGCTTATTTCTGCTAATTTTTCTTGACTAGTATGGAGTAAATAGAAGCATAAGCTTTTAAACAATGATTTGTTGCAGAGAAAGAAGTAGAGAAAGTCATATGAATGATACAGACTTTTTTTGGAAACAGGGGATCCTAAAGCATCTATTTCCAGCATGCAATACCTTCTGTATACATTATGTACATAGTGCGTGTAGAGAAAGCAAATATTGATAATATTTTCTGATTCAGAGAGAGTGGCGACAAGCTTGTGTGTTTCTTGTACAGTAGTATTTGTGGAAAATATGTCTTGAAGGGCGTTTAAGGCTTATAAAGATTCAGGAATAATAATCTTAGATTTCCAGAATGTATTTCAGCGCCTATTTTGTAATTATCTTAAAGGGGTAATTAGCTAAAATGTGAATGCTCCAATAAAGATTCAGTTGATCGCTATGATGAACAAACATTCCATATGTACAAGGTAATACTATTTTATCAATCTATTATCAGTTAACAACATACAATAACATTTACAATATCTTATTTATTGTTCTACTCTCTAGTACATGCACATTAATCATACTAACTATTTGCCTAGAAATGCTTTCAGATTAATCAATGCACACATGCAAGCATATGCGTAAACAGATCATCTGTATATATCAGAAAGCTATTTTACTAATGAACTAGTATGGAATATGAGAACTATCACCTTTTCTAAGTAGTATAATTTAGGACAATATAAACTACAGGAAATAATACCTCGGAAATGGTTAATGCTAATATCCACCATTTACATGACTTTCTCTGTTCTGTACTACTCTTAGAAACACTATTCTTTTATTTGCATCATGACAATCAATAAAAACACCTGCAGAAATTCCCATTATTACTAGTTTCCTTCTAAGTGAAATAAGGGAATATACTAGGCTAAAACGATAGTAAAATCTTATAAAAGAAACGATTTAAGCCCGGTTCTTATCCAGGAGTAAAATTAAAGAGATATGAAACGAAAGAAATATATAAATGAGATATTCAGAGCTTATTCCTAGAAATTACATTATATCTTTACTTTCTCTAAACGTAATAGGTTTAGAGAGAAGGTATTACATTCCACCCAAAAATTCGATACCGAGATTTCACCGGAAATGCATGTATTGGGCCCCCCCTGAATAAAAAAAAATTACAAAAAGGTCCATGTGTGTGCGTCTGTGAACAGCATAGCTCAAAAACGAAAGGACCGTTGAATACCAAACTTGGTAAAGTCTGGTATCTTCCAAGGATGCGACACAAAGGTTTTCAAGAAAATTCCCTACCCCAAAGTACCATCTACATGGAAAAAATTTCGAAAATTCTGATTTTCTTAAAAATGGCTGTAACCATTTTGATTAAAGTCTCTTATATTTAAGATACATACATGCCAAACAAAATGTATATCTTGACTTTTCTGGAAATAGCCTCTGAAGACTACTATATTCTGCATGAGCTTTAGTGAACTTTGCATAACTGCTAAACCGCAGGAAAATTTTTTTTCGGGGAGTTGATCATTTTTAAGATAATCCTCGTTTGGGGTTTCAACTTTGAAAAACTTATACTTTTCTCATACAGGAATTTGTCAACTCGTGTCCATACAAACAAAGGAACTTTAGTCCCATAGCAACCAGCTTTAGACTGTCACTTTAACCTATGGTACTCCCTTATTTCGTTTCTACTTACAAGGAAGCAAGTAATAAGACTATTTCTGCTAATTTTTTCTCGATTAGCATGAAGTAAATAGAAGCATAAGCGTTGCAGAGATGTATAGAAAGTCATGTGAATGGAACAGATGAGATTTTTCGTTTAAATATCTTTTATCAATATTGTTATGACCCTGCTTGAGAAAATCAAAATGTTCTGAATTTTTTTCTCTGTAAATAGTTCAGAGTTGGGGATTTTCCTAAAAATATTCGTAAAGATACTGAACTTAAATATCAAGTTGGCAATTACTGCATTTTCTTTGAGCTACCGTAATCTCTCTCTCACTCACATACACATATACGGAACTTTTTTCTAAAAATACTTTTATACGTTTCCTAGCCCGTATATGCAATGTACATAGTTGACAGAGACTTTAAGTACTTCACAAATGAAACCAGTAACAAGGAATATCTCGAACACGGTTTACCCACAACAAAAAAGTAAAGGACAAAAATTGTGTGTTTTGTCATTAGGTACATTTTTTGTGTAGTACGTTTTTTTTTTTTTTTTCTATCTCTTACGGTTTAGCTATTAAGCAAAATTCAACAAAATTCATCAAGAATAAGCAGGTCTTCAGAGGCTATTCCCAAAAAATTCGAGATATACATTTTATTTCGCACATAAACAGCTTTAATGTACGGGATTTTAATCAAAATTGTTAGAGCCATTTTAAAGAAAATCAACATTTTCGAAATTTTTTCCATGTAAAAGGTAGTTGTGGTGGGGGATATTTTTTTTTTTTTTTTTAAATCTTCGTGTCGCATCCTTGGAAGATACTAAACCTAAATACCAAGTTTGGTATTTAACGGTCTTCTCGTTTTTGGGCTATGCTGTCCACAGACACACACACATACACACATGGACCTTTTTTTTAAAAATGCTTTTTTCGGACTCAGGGGACCCCAAAATATATATTTTCGGTGAAATCTCGGTATCGAATTTTTGGGTGCAAAATCTTTAAGAGCCATTTCGAGAAAATCAACAGTTTCGAAAGTTTTTCTATACAAAGGGTGGCTTGTTGTGGGGGGTTTTATCGAAAATCTTCATGTGCAACCTTGGAAGATAAGCTTAAATGCCAAATTGGGTATTAAGGGACTTTGTTTTTGAGCTATCCACACCTACCCACCCACACACCCCTACCTTTTTTTCTAATTTCTTATATTCATGGGGTTTCTAAACATGTACTTCCGGGGAAATCTCGGTATTGAATTTTAAGGTGCAATACAATATCGTCTCTATACACTGTGTACATAGTACGTGTAGAGAAAGTAAAAAGAAATAATGGGGAACTCCATATCCAATTCATGGAGCGGTCTATGGTAACTATCAATGTGCACTAAAAATGGGCGGTTCGTTAAGAAAACCTCGAACAATTTTCTCTACACTATTATGTGCATCGTTTATAGAGAAAGTATTGCATTCCGCCCAAAAATTCGATACCGAGATTCTACCGGAAATACATGTTCTGAGTCCCCCTTAATCCAAAAAAATGCATTTTTGAAAAACGTCCGTGTGTGTGAGTGTGGGGGGGCAGCATAGCGCAGAAACGATAAGACTGTTAAATACCAAACATGGAATTTAAGTTTGGTATCTTCCAAGTATGCGACGCGAAGATTTTCAAGCAAATGCCCCCCACCACCAACTACCGTTTCTATGAAAAAAAAATCGAACATTTTTATTTTCTCAAAAATGCCTAACGATTTTGATTAAAATCTCTCATATTTAAGATATTTACATGGCAAATAAAATTTATATCTTGAATTTTCTGGGAATAGCTTCTGAAGAGCTGTTTATTCTAGACGATTTTTATTTAATCTTGCATAAACAGTGAACCGTAAGAGATAAGACAAAAACTTAATACACAAAACATGTAGATCACGATAAAACCCACAATTTATGTCCGATTTTTTCGTGCAGTTGACCGTTTTCGAGTTTTTTTTTATTATTTTTTATTGTTTGTGTTGTATTGCCCCCTTTAACTCCAATGGTCATATCGGGGGCTTTGACTTGTAAAACAACTCTTATTACTATAAGTTTAGAACATTAATCATATAAAATGATTAACCTAAACACACACATATTCATTCTCACATACATACTACCAGACACTGTGGAGGGTAGAGAATAGTTGTGGTTAAAGAAAAATTCCCCGCCCCAGCCGGTAATCGAACCCGGGAACTTGGGGCTAGAAGTCAGCTCGCTGACCACTCGACCACAGAGGCAGTCTAGATAGCTTGAAACCTTTCTCATACGGGAACTTGTCAACTCTTAGCCACGCCAAAAAACGGATTTCAATGCCATAGCAACCACGTTTTAAAACATTCGACTGTCGGTTTAGCCTAGTGTACTTCCTCCTTTATTTCTCTTCTACTTATAAGGAACTAAATAATAAGACTATTTTTGTTAATGTTTACCTCCAATAGCATGGAGTTGATAGACTGAGCTTATTAACAATAATTTGTTGCAGAGATGTAGAGAAAGTCATGTGAATGGAGCACATCAACTTTTTATTTTCTCTATACGTACTATGTACATAGTGTATAGAGAAGGTATTACACTCCACCCAAAAATTCGATACCGAGATTTCACCGGAAATATATGTTTTAGGGTCCCCTGTATCCAAAAAGAGCATTTTCAGAAAAAGGTCCGTGTTGTGTGTGTGTGTCCGTGAACACGATAACTCAAAAACGAAAAGTCGGTAAAATACTAAACTTGGTTATTTAAGTTTAGCATCTTCCAGGATGCGGCGCGAAGATTTTGAGAAAAATCCCCCCACCCCAAACTACCCTTTACATGGAACATTTTTCGAAAATGTTGATTTTTCTCAAAAATGGCTTTAACGATTTTGATTAAATTGTCGTATATTAAAGGTATTTACCTGACAAATAAAATGTATATCTTGAATTTTCTGGGAATAGCTTCTAAAGACCTGTTTATTCTAGATGAATTTTCCTTAATTTGACATAACTAGTAAACCGTAAGAGATAGACAAAAGCTTACTATACAGAAAATGTAGGTGGTGTTAAAATACACAAGTTATCTTATACATTTTTTTCATGGAGCTTACGTTTTCATGGTATTCATTGTTATTAGTTTCAGTTGTGAAGTACTTATACTTTTCTCAGACGGCAGTGTCCGTTTTTCTTTTGTTCTACTCCTGGCTAATAAAAGAAGTGATTTGTAATGACAATCGCATAACGACAGCTTTTAAAACATTTGACTATTGGTTTAGCCTAGTGTATTCCCTTATTTGCTTCCTACTTATACGGAACTAAATAATAAGAACATTGTGCTAATGAGTACCTCGATTAGCAAGGTGCGGAAAGAAGAAGAATCTTATGTAAGAAGTTTGTAGAACAGCTAGAGAAAGTCATGCGAGTGTAACACATCAGATTTTTTTAATATAGTTAGGAGTTCCAATTCTGTATAATTTTACTACACATAGTCGGCGTAAAGTGCTCGTCTTCCTTCATGTTTGATGTGAAATAACTTTTTAAACTATTTGGCGTGTGGTGTATTACGAATGTTAATACATGCACATCTATACATTTTAAACACGGGCTGCAAAGGAAGACGTAATTAAATTATAAATATATTCTGGTTTTTCGACGGTCGTGTCAAAGAGGGAATGACGTCAATTGCTTTTCATTTCATCTGTCTCAATCATATACGCCCACAGGCGCTTAGCTCTAAGTGGCAACCTGAAACTACCTTTTCAAGTTTTAGTATATGGAGCAGTTTAAAACACGTTTAATAATTCATACTACACTTGCCTTAATCATTATATATTTTTCCTTTTTTTATTCTCCTCTTTCAGTTACGCGCTGGGAGTAAGGCGATAATTTCGGAAGCTGCTTTTAGTGTCTGGCAGTTTTCGCCGGCGATGCTGCCCGGTGTATGTGTGTGTGTGTGCACGCGCGCTCTAGCCTAATGGCCGCTAAAGCTTAACCACTAATTACGGCAATTAGTACCTAGACTTCCCATATTGCAAAAGTGTCGCACCCCCTCGGAAATTACGATTTGTGGCTCCCCATTTAAGAGCATCTCTTTTTTCCCATTTTTGTGCATTTCCTTTACCCTCGAAACGAACATATAAAATGTATTGCCAGGAAATAAGTAGCTCAATAAATTCGGTCTTCGGAAAATGGTTCTCTATAGAAAAACGTTTAGCCCCCAAATACCATTTAGTGGTAGTAATAAAACGGTGGTAATAGTACGTTTTGAGAATCTGGGGAAGGCAAGTAAAAAATTCCCATTATACAAATTGAAAACGGGCAATTATGCTGGAGCATGCAGTAATTCGATAATGGGAGTTAATTTAAAAAGTGGCGATAAATTCATTGGCCTTGTTCTGAAAGAGGGGGGGAGTTCTCAGCGATAAGATACAGGCAAGCAATAAATACAATCGATCACAGCTTCAGACATCGATAGTGACAGGTTTTTCATTAAAAATGTTGACTCTCTTTTACTTCCTCCATGCCTATAGCAATCAGATAAACCATCGCATTCCACCGAGAAAAAGACTGATATGTTCCATTCACATGACTTTCTCTACATCCCTGCAACAAATTATTGTTAAAAAGCTTATACTTACTTCATGCTAATCGAGAAAAAATTAGCGGAAATAGTCTTATTACCTACTTGCTTCCTTGTAAGTAGAAGCGAAATAAGGGAGTACCATATGTTAAAGTGATAGTCAAAAGCTGGAAGCTATGTGACTGATGTTCCTTTGTTTGTATGGACAGGAATTAATTTCTTCTTCAGGCATTTTAAAGCTGAAACTAATATCGAGGAATATCTCAAAAACGCACATTCCCCCCACGAAAAAATGAATATAACAAACTGTGTTTTAAAGAGGTCTACATTTTCTATTAAATGCATTTTTGTCTATCTCTTACGGTTTAGTAGTTAAGCAAAATTCGGCAAAACTCATCCAGAATATTCTTTAGAGCCTATTCCCAGAATTTTATAGATATACATTTTAATTGGGACGTAAATATTTTAAATATACGGGATTTTAATCAAAATCATTAGAGCCATTTTTAAGAAAAACAAAATTTTCGAAATTTTTTCCATGTAAAGAGTAGTTTGCAGTGAAAGGATTTTCTTAAAAATCTGTGGGTCGCATCCTTGGAATGCATACGTGTATGGTTATTCTCTACAAATTGGTTACTGCCCGGTGGCAGAGTAAAAATTACAAAATTCACTTAAAATAATAATCTTAAAGTTAAATTAAGAATAGTAATGCATCTAACATAATATGTATATATGTTTGTTTTAAATACCTAACTACTTATTACTCAGTTTAGCAATACTTATGTCAATTACCAGCATGTTTATAAACAGTCATTATGAAGTCCCAACATTAATACTATACATTACTAATAATATACACTAATACAGTTTTTGAGATCCTTAATTATTTCACATTATTTACTTCAATTAGCATGTATTCTCTTTAAATTATCCCTAAACTACTTTAAGGTCAGAGGGCAGCCCTGAAAGGCTGCTACAGACAATTCATTCCATCCTGCAATGGTCTTATTAACAAAAGAAAAATTTCCTGCGTCAGTTCTGTACCTCCTACCCTTAGTTTACTAAACTCTTTCTAACGTCCACCCATTTATTTAAACCACTATAAGCTTTAAATAGTACGATTAACCTAACTTTTAGCGGCTCCCATTTATTCTGTTCGTCTTTCGAAAGCCCAAAATCTTTACCTCTCTTTAACCGCCCGTCTCTGTATCAGTTTGGTTAACCCTGTATGGATCCCAGCACGCAAGTCCATATTCCATAACTGGCCGCATAATAAGGACGTGTAGGCAATTTCCCTGGACTTTGCGCTCCGCTTCTTCAGTATATATGGGACTAAGTAGTAAGAATATTCTGCTAATGTCTATGTCAATTAGCATGACGTTGAAAAAAGAATCTTTTGTAAGACATTTTTGTAGAGTAGTTAGAGAAAGTCATGCGAGTGTAATACGTAAGAATTTTTGGGTTCAGGGGGACCCAAAGCATGTATTTTCGGTGAAATTTAGGATCGAATGTTTACTTCCTCTATATGTACTATGTACATAATGTATAGAGAAGGTATTGTATTGCACCCAAAAATTCGATACCGAGATTTCACCGGAAATATTTGTTTTGAGACCCCCTGAACCCCAAAAAAGCATTTTTAGAAAAATTTCCGTGTGTGTGTGTATGTGTGTGTGTGTGAGACTGTGGGCATCATAGCTGAAAAATGAAAATACCGTTAAAAGCCAAAATTGGTATTTAAGTTTGTTATCTTGCAAGACTGTGAGACGAAGATTTTCAAGAAAATCCCCCCATCCCAAACTATCCTATACATTGAACTTCTTTCGAAAATTTTGATTTTCTCAAAAATGGTTCTAACGACTTTGATTAATATTTCGTACATCTAAGATATTTACTTGACAAATAAAATGTATATCTTGAATTTTCTGGGAATAGCCTCTGAAGACTACTTTATTCTGGATGAATTTTTACGGATTTTTGCATAAGTGCTAAACCGTAAGAGATGGACAAAAACTTACCCCACAGAAAATGAAGAGCAAATTAAAATACACACCTATGTTATATTATTTTTTCCTGGGGTTGATCGTTTTTAAGATATTCCTTGTTTTTGTTTTCAGGTATGAAAAAGTTATACTTTTCTCATACAGGAATTTGTCAACTCCCGTCCATACAAACAAAGGAACTTCAGTGACATAGCAACCAGCTTTTGGCTTTCACTTTAACCTATGGTACTCCCTTATTTCGCTCCTACTTTCAAGGAAACAAGAAATAAGACTATTTATTTAAATTATTCTTAAAAAGCTTATACTTCTATTTACTTCAGCTAATCAATAAAACATTACCAAGAATAGCCATATTACTTGCTTCCTTGTAAGTAGAAGCGAAATAAGGTAGTAACATAGGTTAAAGTGATAATCAAAAGCTGGTTGCTATGTCACCGAAGTTCCTTTGTTTATATGGACAGGAGTTGAGAAATTCCTGCATGAGAAAAGTATAAGTTTTTCATAGCAGAAAACAAAAATTAGGAATGTTTAAAAAACGATGAACTCCACGAAAAAAATGTATATAATAAAAAATGTGTGTTTTAACGAGCTCTACATTTTGTTATGTGGTAAGTTTTTGTCCATAACTTACGGATTAGCAGTTATTCAAAATTCAGTAAAAATTCATCCAGAATAAAGTAGTCCTCAGAGGCTATTCCCAGAAAATTCAAGATATACATTTTATTTATCAGGTAAATATCTTTAATATTCAATATTTTAATCAAAATCGTTAGAACCATTTTTGAGAAAATCAACATTTTCGAAAAAAGTTCCATGTAAAGGGTAGTTGGGGGTGGGGGGATTTTTCTCAAAATCTTCGTGTCACATCCCTGGAAGATACTAAACTTAAATGCCAAGTTTGGTATTTTACCTACTTTTCGTTTTTGAGTTATGTTCACAGACACACGGACCTTTTTCCGAAAAGGTTTTTTTTTTTTTAGATAAAGGGGACCCTAAAACATATATGCTGTGAAGGTTGCAATTGTATACTTGGCAGCAAATTGTTAGAAGACTGAACATTCACTACCACTTACAATAGTACTCGTAATTGATTCTAATTCGCTGTCACCTTTTGACACAAACTTCTATTTGTATAATGGGACAAAGCAACATTTGCTTTAACATCATGGATGTCCACGTGACCATCTCATCGTCCGAACCGATTGTTTATACAACTCTAATTCGGGGTTGTCTTTAGACCTGTAGTAGTGCTGTTTACTCGTGAACTCGGGCATGAAGTTGGCCGTTCCTCTCATTTACCTCAATAATGTTGTGTAAACATATCTAGGAAGTGAAATCTGAGGCATAGCAAATCACAGTGCGCTGCAACGAGGGCTTCCGTTTGCTTTCTCCGCTGCCACAAATCATTTATTTGCTAACAGTTAAACGGTGTAGCTAACATTATTGAAGGTTGCTATACAATCACAATATTCTCAAAACATTTAAGACCTAGGTGCTTAAATGAACTCAAAATTTAATAACTAAAATTATTAATTTAGACGCTACTGAAGTGTAATATCTATATTTAATTGATTTTTCGTTTTCTATACCCAGATTTCACCGGAAATATGTATTTTAGGGTCCCTGTATCAAAAAAAAAATTCAGCGAAATGTCCTTGTGTATGTCCGTGAACACGATAAGTCAAAAACGAAAAGTCGGTAAAATATCAAACTTGTATTTAAGATGCGAGACAAAGATTTTGAGAAAAATCCCCCCACTCCAAACTACCCTTTACATAGAACTTTTTTAGAAAAATTTTATTCAATAAAAAAAGGCTGACGATTTTGATTAATATATTCTATATATATATATATAAGATATTTATCTGAAAAATAATATATATATCTTGAGTATTCTGGAAATATCTCTGAAGACTACTTTACTCTGGGTCAATTTTACAGAATTTTGCATAACTGCTAAACCGTAAGAGATGGACAAAGACTTACCGCACAAAAAATGTAGACCACTTTAAAACACACAATCTATGTTATATACATTTTTTTCGTGGAGTTCATTGTTTTTGATTTATTCCTTGTTTTTGGTTTCAGCTATAAAAAATATACTTTTCTCATACAGGACTTTGTGAACTCGTGACCATACAAAGGATTTTGAGTCACATAGCAACCAACTTTTGACTATCACTTTAACCTATGGTTGTCGGTTATTTCGCATCTAATAACAAGGAAGGAAGTAATAAGACTATTTCTACTAAATTCTTTTGATAAGCGTGAAGTAAATAGAAGTATACGATTTTTAAGAATAACTTGTTGCAGGGATATAGAGAAAGTCATGTGAATGGTACACATCAGGTTTTTATTGTATTGTATCCAAAAATTGTATACACAGATTTCATCGGAAATATGTATTTTAGGGTCCCTGTATCAAAACAAAAAAAAAAAGAAATTCAGAGAAAGGTCCGTGTGTGTCCGTGAACACGATAACTCAAAAATGAAAAGTCGGTAAAATACCAAACTTGTATTTAAGATAAGTATCTTCCAGGGATGCGACAGCAAGATTTTGAGAAAAATCCCCCCACCCCAAACTACCCTTTACATAGGACTTTTTTCGAAAATTTTCATTTACTAAAAATGGCTAACCATTTTGATTAAAATATCATATATTAAAAATATTTATCTGAAAAATAATATGTACCTATATCTTGAGTATTCTGGGTATAACCTCTGAAAATTACTTTATTCTGAATGAATTTTAAGAATTTTGTATAACTGTTAAACCGTAAGAGATAAACAAATTCTTACCACACAAAAATGTAGAGCACGCTAAAACACACAATTTATGTTATATACATTTTTTCGTGGAGTTGGTCGATTTTGGGATATTCCTTGTTTTTGGTTTCCTTTTAAAAAGCTTATATTTTCTATACAGGAATTTGTCAACTCGTGTCCATACAAACAAAGGAACATCAGTCACATAGCAACCAGCTTTTGGCTTTCACTTTAACCTATGGTACTCCCTTATTTCGCTTCTACTTACAAGGAAGCAAGTAATAAGACTATTTCTGCTAATTTTTCTCCATTAGCATAAAGTAAATAGAAGCACTCAGATTTTTACTCTCGCTACACGTATTATGTACATAGTGCAAAGAAGTATTGTATTCCGAACAAAACTTGTATATCAAGATTTCGCTGGAAATACATTTTAGTGTCCCATGAATAAAAAAATTGCATTTTTACAAAAAGTTCCGTGTATGCGATAACTCAAAAACGAAAAGTTGGTAAAATATTAAATTAGTATGTGACAACAAGATTTAGAGAATATTCACCACCCCAAACTACCCTTTACATGGGAAACATTTAAAACATTTTGATTTTCTTAAAAACTGCTAACGATTTTGAGTTGTTTTTTTTTTTTTCATTTTAAAGTTCATGTTTGTGTCTGTAAACAGTATTGAAGCTTACTTTACAACCATATAATTTCTAAATTTTAGGCCTTAGATGCTTAAATGAGCACAAAATTTAATAGCCTAAACTCTGATTTTTTAAATTATTAATTTAGACACATGCTAAACTTTAATACCAATATTTAACCGACTTTTCGTTTTCGAGCGATCCTATTTTTATAAAAGATTCTATACCGAGATTTCACCGGAAATACGTTTTAGAGTACCTGAATCCCAAAAAAGAAAAGCATTTCTACAGAAAATTCCGTGTATATGTGAACAGGATAACTGATGTGTTCCATTCATATGACTTTCTCTACATCCCTGCAACAAATTGTAGTTAAAAAGCTTATGCTTCTGTTTACTTTATGCTAATTGAGAAAAATTAGCAGAAATAGTCTTATTACTTACTTCCTTGTTAGTAGAAGCGAAATGAGAGAGTGCCATAGGTTAAAATGACAGCCAAAAGCTGGTTGCTATGTAACTGGATTTCCTTTGTTTTTATGGGCACGAGTTAACAAATTCCTGTATGAGAAAAGTATGTTTTTCAAAGCAGAAACGAAAAACTAAGAATATTTTACAAATGATCAACTCCACGAAAACACTGTTTATGACAAATTGTGTATTTTAACGTGCTCTAAATTTTTCATCTAGTAAGTTTTTGTCCATCTCTTACGGTTTAGCAGTTATCCACAATTTTGTAAAATTCATCCATTCTCAGAAAATTCAAGATATACATTTTATTTGTCAGGTAAATATCTTTAATATACGATCTTTTAATCAAAATCGTTAGAGCCATTTTTAAGAAAATAAAAATGTTCTAAATTTTTTCCATATAAAGGGTAGTTTGGGGTGGGGGGATTTTCTGAAAATCTTCGTGTCGCATCCCTGGAAGATGCTAAACTTAAATACCAAGTTTGATGTTTTACCGACTTTTCATTCTTGAGTTATCGAATTCACAGACACACGGACACTACTTCTCTATCACTATGTACATTGTACATATGGGACTAAAGAAAGTAAAAATGAAAAGTTGGTAAAAATACATAGTATTTAAATTTAGTATGGACTGCCTCTTTGGTTGAGTGGTCTCACCCGGAGGTCCTTGGTTCAATTCCTGATTGTGGTCAGGAATTTTTCTTTAGCCAGAATTATTCCCTATCCCCCTCAAGAGTCTGGAAGAATAAATGTGAGTGTGATTGAGGAAAACAAAAATGATTTAAAGCAAAAGTAGAAGAACCTAGAGACAACGAGTTGTTTCAAGTGCAAAGCCCCCGATATGATCTTAGATGTTAAAGGGGGCTATATAAATGAAAGAATTAAGAGATTTTTAAGAAAATTCTCCCACCCCAAACTACGTTTTACTTGGGTGAAATTTACAAAGTTCTGATTTTCTCAAAAAAGACTAACACTTTTTTGGGGGGAAGGGTTATAGGTTAGTTTTCTGAATATATTATTGAAGCTTACTTTACAATCACACAATTTCAAAAATTTTTAACCCTTAGGTGCTTAAATGAACTCAAAAGTTGGTAACTTAGGCTCTGATTTCCTAAAATGAACTGAACTTTAATACCAAGTTTGATATTTAATAGTGTTTTCGTTTTAGAGCTATCCCATTTTTACTTTCTTTGTAGAAGAAGTAGTGTATTCCATCCAAAAATGCTATACCGAGGTTCCGCCGAAAATAAAATATCCAACAATAAAGATATTTACAAGACCAAATGTATATATTGAATTTCTGGGAATACTCTCTGAAGACATGTTTATTCTGGATTAATTTTGTGGAATTTTGCATAAACTGCGAGAGATAGACAAGAACTTGCCTAAAAGATGTTGAGCTCGTTAAAATACATATTTATGTCAAACATATTTTTTTCTTGGAGTTTACTATTTTAGAGATATTTCTTGTTATGTTTTAGGCTTTTAAATACTTATATTTTTCTCATACGCAAATTTGTAAACTACGAGCTCTATAAACACAGGAATGTCAATCACATAATCAGCTTTTAAAATATATCATTTATCATTTTAACCTATAGTTCTTTATTATTTCCCTTCTACTTATAAGGAAGTAAGTGATAAGACCATTTCTAGTAATTTTATCTCGATTAGCATGAAGCACATAGAAGATTAAGCTTTTTAACGGATTTAGAAAAGGACATGTGAATGGAACACAGATTTTTTGGGTACATGGGACTCTAAAACATGTATTTCCAGTGACATGTCAATAACGAGTTTTTGGGTGTAGCGCAATGCCTTGTTATGTGCCATGTACTAAATAGAAAAAGTAAAAATATTATTTGTCTTAGGACTTTAATAAATACCTCATTTACGTAGTATGCATAGAGGCGTGGAGAAAGTTATAAATAGAATAAAAAGCTAAATCTACTAAACTGCAGTATAACAGTCATTAAAAATAGTAAAATTATAAAAAAAATCCGATGTTTCCATTCACATGACTTTCCCTACATCTCTGCAAAAAAAAAAAAAATTAAAAATCTTATGCTCCTATTTACTTCATGCTAATCGAGAAAAAATTAGCAGAAATAGTCTTATTACATATTTCTATGGAAGTGGAAGCGAAATAAGGGAGTAACATAACTGGTTACTATTTGATTGAAGTTACTTTATTTTTATGGACAGGAGTTGATAAACTGCTGTATGTTTTTCAAGGCTGAAATCAAAACAAGGAATATCTAAAATACGTTGAACTCCACGAAAAAACGCATATAACATAAATTGTGTGTTTTAATGTGCTCTACAGTTTTTGTGTGGTAAGTTTTTGTCTATCCCTTACGGTTTAGCAGTTATGCAAAATTACGTAAAATTCATTCATATAAAGTAGTCTTCCGAGGCTATTTCCTGAAAATTCAAAATATACATTTTATTTGTCAGGTAAATATCTTTAATATACGAAATTTTAATCAAAATCGTCAGAGCCATTTTTGAGAAAATGAAAATCCATGAAAAGGGTAGTTTGAGGTGGGAGGATTTTCTTGAAAATCTTCGTGTCGCATCCTTGGAAGATACTAAACTTAAATACCAACTTTGGTATTTTACCAAATTTTCGTTTTTGAGCTATCGTGTTCACAGACACACGGACCTTTTTAACCTCGGTATGGAATTTTGAGTGGTGTTCAATACCTTCTCTGTACACTATGTACATAGTACGTATAGAGAAAGTAATACTACATCGATGGAATATAAAAATCAGTGTTACCGAGACCTTGCAGCCCCAACACGAAACCCGTCACTTTCTCATCTACGACAGAAAAGCTGAATTTTAAAATGTGGAATGGGACTCTAATGTTATAGCGCAGGGCTTTGTAGTGCATGGCTTAGGGACGTTAATCTGATAGCTGAAGGTGGAAGATGTAATTATCCAATGGCAAAGGCTTCTGTTTTAGAGGAAGGCGCCAGAAAGCCCTAATTATTATGGCTACTTTATGGATAATCTTATACACTAGCCTTTGACAAATTACTGGTCAATGATTTTAATTAAATTATGCGAACAAGCTTTGAAGCTATTGTTGACTGTCGTACAAAGAGAACGCTCTGCCCTAAAATAACCGAATTGCATGCTTACCTCAGCATCTTTCTCATACCAAAATGTTCTCAGTTGAAAATATTGTTTAAGTTATTGTGCGGCAAGAACTATAGGGGTACGATATTTAGAAATGATATAGAGATATGGGTGCCCTAGCTCAGATTGTTGAACTCATTTAATCATTTTTCGGCCCTTTCTGCCGTCGAACACACACGCGTTCCTCCTAAATTTTGCCCCTTTCAACTCGTGCCAGCTGATAAGTCACGGGCCTCTCAATGACAACCGCATTGATTTTTATTTTTGCTTTATTTGTCAACATAATATCCATAAAGGCTAATACATTTGTTATATCGGTGTTTTAATTTAATTAAACCATCGATTTATCAAGGTCCTCAAAATAGCTGTTTACCGCACAAATGACCTGCTTGTTACTGTGAAATCTTCGTCCTCCAAGAATTTTTTTGAAGTTTGGGACGGGTGGTAGTCACTGGGTGCTAGATCTGGTGTATATGGTGGATGTTCAAGCAATTCGAACTTTAATTCACACATTTTTCCCCATTACAATGACTGAACAATGGGCCGGAGCATTGTCGTGATGAAACGAGATTTTTTTTTCTTTCTTTCCAAATGAAGGGTTTTTTTTTTTTTTCTCATCACTCAAAATTTGCAGTAAATTTGCGTAGTAGTCAGCACTAATACTTTTACGCTTTTCCAGGTCGTCAATAACATATTTCCCTGTGCATCCCAGAAAACACTCGCCATAACCTTGTTAGCTGACAAAATTGAGTTTGCCTTGCTTTTTTTTTGTTGGAGATGATTCACCTGATGCAATTCACTATTTTGACTGATTTCCTTTCTGGAGTGTAGTGTTGTATCGAAGTTTTAACCATGGTAATAAATCGTCTCAAAAATTCACTGGGATTTTTACGGTAGAGCTCCACATTCTTAACAGAAACAGTTTTTCTTTGCAACTTTTGATCAGGTGTCAACAAACGCAGCACCCATCTTGCACAGACCTTGTGAAAGCCCAAAACATTACTTAAACCATTACCTGCACGTTCTTTTGATGTGTTTACAGCCTCTGCTATATCAAACAACTTTAATCTGCGGTCTTCCAGTACTAAACGATGCATTTTTTCAATGATCTCTGGAGTTGTCAAGTCTACAGAGCGTCCAGAGCGAGGCAACCCACCTTTTAATCATTGAATATGAAGGGACAGAGTCTTTCAATGTACAGTCCATTTCTTCCTGAATCTCTTTAGGTGTTAAGCCTTTCAAATGGAAGTATTTAATCACTGCTCGTTTTTCCAAATCCTCCATTTGCGTGAAATCTCTAAGGCTGTCTTGTTTAAAATGCTGTCATTGGAAAACTAAACAAGCTATTGACCTGTAACTATGGATACATGCTAGTCTAAAGTTAAACTATACGATGCTACCGTCTAACTGGCCTAGTGGCGCCATATGTCTGTGTGAGGCCCAGGACTTATCAGGCAGAGGCAGTGACATTCGCTTGCAACACACCGAGCAGTAGGAAGCTCAAGCGATAACTAAAGGCGCACGTGTTTTAAATAAGGAGATGTGGGAGCAGGTGCTCACAGGTAAGAAAGCCATTCCATCCCCACACTGCCATCCGGCAAAACAAACCGCCCCAGAGCGATGAGCTCTCTTACAGAATCACTTATTATAGTAAACCTCCGTGTTTAGATCAATTTGCGACTGGAATACTATGCAAAAACTTCGAATTAAAGGAAATGAAATTCGAATTATAGGTGTTACGTATAACGAAGAGTTCATCTCCCAAATGGATGCCTATTTTCAGAACCAACCAAAATTCTACTTTTTGGAAGGCTTAAAACTGTTGAAGAAACGCTGGGAAAAGTGTATCGAACTATAAGATTATAATTTTGAAAAAAAAAAAAATCTGATGTGTTCCATTCACATGACTTTCTCTACATATTTGCAAACAAACGTTGTTAAAAAGCTTAGGCTTCTAGTTACTTCATGCTAACCGAGAAAACATTCGCAGAAATAGTCTTGTTATTTGCTTTCTTGTAAGCAGAAGCGAAATAAGGGAATAGGATAGGTTAAAGTAATAGTCAAAAAATGGTTGCTATGTGACTGAAGTTCCTTTGTATGGACAGTAGTTGACAAATTCCTATATGAGAAAAATATAAGTTTTCAAAGCTGAAACTAAAATCAAGCAATACCTTAAAAACGATCAGCTCACACAAAATTGTTATAACATAAATTGTGCGTTTTAATGTGTTCTACATTTTCCGCGTGGTAAGTTTTTGTTGATCTCTTACGGTTTAGCAGTTATGCAAAGATCCGTTAAATTCATCCAGAATAGTCTTCAGGGACTATTCCCAGATAATTCAAGATATATATTTTATTTATCGAATAAATATATAAAATATACCAGATTTTAATCAAAATCGTTAGAGCAATTTTTAAGAAAATCAAAACTTTTCGAAATTTTTTCCATGTAAAGGGTAGTTTGAGATGGGGTGGGGAGGATTTTCTTAAAAATATTCCCGTCGCATCCTTGGAAGATACCAAACTTAAATATCAAGTTAGGTTTTTACCGGTCTTTTCACTTTTGAGCTATGCTGCGCACACACACACACACACACACACACACACACAAATATTGTCCTAACAATGTTTTTTTTGGATTCAGGGTGACTAAAAACATATTTCCGATGAAATCTTGGTTTCGAAATTTTGGGTGGAATACAATACTTTCTCTATACACTACGTACACAGTACGTATTGAGATAGTAATAATAATAAACAATTACCGAAAATTATTTGTTTTTCTATCCTTTTCTAAGGACTTATTGAACGCCCCTTGTATTACGGAAATAATAAATTTTCACCTTTGGTTGCTTCTATAATTTTATTACTCTATTTTCTTCTTTCTCTAGCCAGCATGTTCAATGTACATGGTGGATAGAGAATATATGGTATTCCACCCAAAAATTATATGTCAAGATTTCAACGGAAATATATATGTTTTTGGGATACCCTGGATCCGAAAAAATTTTTTTTAGAAAAAGGTACGTGTCTATGTGTATAGACAGCAAAGCTCAAAAATGAAACTATCATTAAATACCAAACTTGTATATAGGTTTTAGTATCTTCCAAGGATGCAACACAAAAGATGCACAAGAAAATTACCCCTCCCTTTAAATGGAAACATTTTGGAAAATCATGATTTTCTTAAAAATGGCTCTTAATGATTTTGGTTGAAATACGTACATTAAAGATATTTACATCCAAAATAAAATAAGTATCTTGGATTTTCTGGGAATAGCCTTAAAAGACCTCTTTATTCTGGATAAATTTTGCCGAATTTTGCTTACCTGCTAAACCGTAAGAGATGGAGAAAAACTTACTACCCAAAAATGTAGATTTCGTCAAATATCACAACTTATGTCCTTTTCGTTTTTGTTGTGGAGGTAACCGTTTCCGAACTATTCCTTGTTATTGGTTTCAATTGTAATCATACTTTACTCAGACAGGAAGTGCATAGAGAAGGTATTGCACTCCACCAAAAAATTCGATAGCGATATTTCACCGGAAATATATATTTTAGGGTCCCCTTTATCTAAAAAAATATTTTCAGAAAAAGGTCGGTGTGTGTGTCCGTGTGTCTGTGAACACGATAACTCAAAAATGAAAAGTCGGTAAAATACCAAATTTGGTACTTAAGTTCAGTGCCTTCCAGGAGTGTGACACGAAGATCTTGAGAAAAATCCTCACATCCCAAACTAACCTTTACATGGAACATTTTTCGAAAATTTTGATTTTTTAAAAAATGGCTAACGATTTTGATTAAAATGTCGTTCGTATATTAAAGATATTTTTACCTGACAAATAAAACCTATATCTCGAATTTTCTGGGAATAGCCTCTGAAGACTACTTTATTCTGAGGGAATTTTCCGGAATTTTGTATAACTGCTAAACCGTAAGGGATAGACAAAAGCTTGCCATACAAAAAAATGTAGAGCGCATTAAAACACACAATTTATGTTGTATACATTTAGTTCTTGGAGTTGATGTTTTTGAGATATTCCTTGTTTTTGTTTTCGGGGTCGAAAATCTTAACTTTTCTCATACAGGAATTTGTCAACTCATGTCTATACAAACAAAGAAACTTCAGCCACATAGCAACCAGCTTTTGACTATCGCTTTAACCTATGCTACTCCCTTATTTCCTTTCTACTTACAAGGAAGAAAGTAATAAGACTATTTCTGCTAATTTTTCTAGGTTAGCATGAAGTAAATAGAAGCATAAGCTTTTTAAGAGTACTTTGTTACAGGGATATAGAGAAAGTCATGTGAATGGTACACATCAGATTTTTCATTTTGTTCCACTCCTGGCCAAGCAAGGAAAGTTGCATAACGATAGCTTTTAAAACATTTGACTAGCACTTTAGCCTAGTGCATTCCCTTAATTCCCTTCTATTTATAAGCAAATAAGAACATTATACTAATGTTTATGTCAATTAGCATTGTGTAGAAAGAAGAGTAATCTTTTGTAAGAAGTTTTTGGAGCAGCTAGAGAAAGTCATGTGAGCGTAACACATCAGATTCATTTATATAGCCCCCTATAACATCTAAGGTCATATCGGGGACTTGAAACATCTAGGTTCTTTACGCTGGGTTTAAATCGCTTTATTTCCCTCAATCATACACACATTTACTCTCGCATATACTTTCAGACTCTGTGGGGGATAGGGAATAATACTGGTTAAAAAAAAAAAATCCCCGCCTCAGCCGAGAATCGAACCCGGAACCTCAGGGTTTCTTACTCTTGTCCAAATCTCTTAACTTGCATTGTAATAAGGATACCGCAATGCAGGTTCCTATATGGTACTTTTGAAAAAAACTGAGTGTTGGTCGCTATATTGGCTCAGTGTTCCCAACTTGAAGCAGTTATAGCTCCATTGTTGAGGAGGGTAGGAGGCACATAAGTGTTTCCAACCTGGATTCACAATAACGTGACCTGCCAAGTTTATAGCCGAGGAGGCACCATTTAAAAGAAACTGCTTCTAGAAACCTCTAGCTCTGAATTACCAAATCCATTAAATATGGCTATTATTCTCGTACTGAATGCGCGAGAAGGAAAAAATGTTTTAGGTTACTTTGCTGTGATTACCACTACCCTGGGAAGTGGGCGTACATATCTGAAAGCAATGTGAGTGCTGCTTAAAAGTGCCCCCCACCTCTCCCTCCTGGAACTGTATCATGGAAATGAAACTTGAGGTCCCCTATAACGTTCAAAACGTACGACCCAACATAATTGTAAAAAATCTGATGTGTTCCATTCACATGACTTTCTCTACATCTCTGCAACAAATTATTGTTAAAAAGCTTATGCTTCTATTACTTCATGCTAATGGAGAAAAAATTAGCAGAAATAGTCTTATTACTTGTTTCCTTGTAAGTAGAAGCGAAATAAGCAAGAAAAGTTAAAGTGATAGTCAAAAGCTGGTTGCTATGTGACTGAAGATCCTTTGTTTGTGTGGACAGGAGCTGATAACTTCCTGTATGAGAAAAGGATGTTTTTCAAAGCTGAAACTAAAAACAAGGAATATCTCAAAAACGATCAACCCCATGAAAAAATATATATTAAATTGTGTGTTTTAACGTGCTCCACATTTTTTGTGTGGTAAGTTTTCGTCCATCTCTTACGGTTTAGCAGTTATGGAAAATTCTGTAAAATGCATCCAGAATAAAGTAGTCTTCAGAGGTTATTCCCAGAAGATTCAAGATATACATTTTATTTGTCAGGTAAATATCTTTAATATACGAATTTTAAAATCGATAGTCATTTTTCAGAAAAAAGAAAACATTGAAAAAACAACAGCTACTACTACTCAACAACAACAGCAGCAGCAGCTGCTACTACTCAACAACAACAACAGCTGCTACTACTCAACAACAACAGCTGCTGCTACTACTCAGCAACAACAACATCAGCTGCTACTACTCCTCAGCAACAACAACATCAGCTGCTACTACTTCTCAGCAACAACAACATCAGCTGCTACTACTTCTCAGCAACAACAACATCAGCTGCTACTACTTCTCAGCAACAACAACATCAGCTGCTACTACTTCTCAGCAACAACAACATCAGCTGCTACTACTCCTCAGCAACAACAACATCAGCTGCTACTACTCAACAACAACAGCTGCTGATACTACTCCTCAGCAACAACAACATCAGCTGCTACTACTCAACAACAACAGCTGCTGATACTACTCAACAACAACAGCTGCTGATACTACTCAACAACAACAGCTGCTGATACTACTCAACAACAACAACAACAACATCAGCTGCTACTACTCCTCAGCAACAACAACATCAGCTGCTACTACTTCTCAGCAACAACAACATCAGCTGCTACTACTACTCAACAACAACAGCTGCTACTACTCAACAACAACAGCTGCTGATACTACTCAACAACAACAGCTGCTGATACTACTCAACAACAGCTGCTGATACTACTCAACAACAGCTGCTGATACTACTCAACAACAGCTGCTGATACTACTCAACAACAGCTGCTGATACTACTCAACAACAGCTGCTGATACTACTCAACAACAACAACAGCTGATACTACTCAACAACAACAACAGCTGATACTACTCAACAACAACAACAACAACAACAGCTGATACTACTCAACAACAACAACAACAGCTGCTGCTACTGCTAAACAACAACAACAGCTGCTGCTACTGCTCAACAACAACAGCTGCTGCTACTTCTCAACAACAACAACAACAACAACAGCTGCTGCTGCTCAACAACAACAGCTTATGCTCAACAACAACAGATTATGCTCAACAACAACAGCTACTACTCAACAACACCAGCAACTACTCAACAACAACAGCTGCTACTACTCAACAACAACAACAGCTTATACTACTCAACAACAACAACTACTACTCAACAACAACAACAGCTGCTACTCAACAACAACAACAGCTGCTACTCAACAACAACAACAGCTGCTACTCAACAACAACAACAGCTGCTACTCAACAACAACAACAACTACTACTCAACAACAACAGCTGCTACTCAACAACAACAACAGCTGCTACTCAACAACAACAACAGCTGCTACTCAACAACAACAACAGCTGCTACTCAACAACAACAACAGCTGCTACTCAACAACAACAGCTGCTACTCAACAACAACAGCTGCTACTCAACAACAACAACAGCTGCTACTCAACAACAACAACAGCTGCTACTCAACAACAACAACAGCTGCTACTCAACAACAACAGCTGCTACTTAACAACCGCTACTACTCAACAACAAGAACCGCTACTACTCAACAACAACAGCTACTACTCAACAACAACTCAACAAAACAACTTAGCAACAACAATTTAACAACAGCAGCAACTTAACAACAAATTAACAACTTAACCAACAACTATTACTTAACAACAACCTAACGACAACTCAACATCACTTAACAACAATAGTAATTAACAATAGTAGTAGTAGTAATAATAATAATAATAATAATAATAATAATAATAATAATAATAATAATAATAATAATAAAGGTGAAGCGCTACGTTCTCTCTCATTTTTTACGGTGCCACTCAATATTTTGATACTACCCTAAAGTGGATACAGTGTCTAGTGTTACATAAAAACAACAAATTTACAATTATAAACTAGCTATTGGTGGATACATTTTCAATAATTCTCAATCTAAAAGGAGCCTTTATTCTCTCAAATATAAAAGCTCCGTAATTAAAGCGGAAAACATTAACCGATTTTGACCTATTTGCGCTGTCTTTGTATGCGAGATGCTGGGCTTACTCTTAATACAATCCTGGGAGCTACTCCCAACGTGCGCGATTCCCTCACAATTTCCGCAGATACGCAATGGGAGTGAAACCCGGTCAACACCGCTAGTGGCCAGTGTTTACTTGGATTTTCCTCTACACACGTGAAAAACGGTGATGTTCAGTCATTTAGTTTGTTATTGTGTGCTTTAGGGCCATGTATCGTTTACTAGTTAATGACGTCATGTGTTTACATCAGGTTTCGTACTGAAATACTTGCAACAAGAGATGATATCACTTTAAAATATCGATGCGTGGTTCAAAGCGCTCCAAAGGAGGTAACAAATGAAGACTGATTTAGTTTAGACATGATATCTTCGAGGAAATCTGAACCTACAATTTTCTTTAGTGTAAACCTAAGAGCTAGTATAAATTACCATAATAAGGGAGCATTATTATAATGATACGCTTTGTATTTTGACTCCTGAAATAAAAGAGCAAAGATGGCGAAAGAAAAAGTAAGCGAAAATTGTCTGTTCAGTGAAAAACAGAGTAACAAAAAGTTCTTTTCAAATGAAAGTTCTGCCTCTTAGAAAAATCCAATTTGGTTTACAGAGAGTATTAAATTCATATGAACTTTTATACCCACTCTTCAATTGCTAGCGATATATATTTTATTACACATTTCCTTGAATATACTTATAAAGGGAAATAGACAAGGCTAAAGTGATAGTCAAAACGTATAAAAACTGATCCCTACGTTCTTGTATTGAAATTTCATTCTCTTTACTTGACCGGAATGAAAGGGAAAACGACTTGTCATTTGAGAAAGGTATAATTATTTGAAAATATACACCAATAACAAGGAACATCTCGGAAATGGTTAATTCCACCAAAAAATGTAATTTCACATACATAATTGTGTATTTTAAGGAGAAAAACCTGTGACATATTAAATTCAATGTTTCAAAATCAATTACTTTTCAATTTTTAAGCATCCATCTCTATTGTTATGTTTAACTAATTCAGACATTTTGAGAAATGTATGGAAGTTGTTTTTGGAATACAATATTTTAAGTTATTCTAAATATTCCATCCAAAAAGTTTCTTGTGCTTCAGCTTTCAAAAAAATGTAACAGAACCTCATATTTACAGTCCAAGAATATAACTTTAAAAATCTGACGTGTTCCATTCACATGACTTTCTCTACATTTTTGCAACAATTTATTAAAATCCTTATGCTTCTATGTACTTCACGCTAATCTAGAAAATAAAATAGCAGAAATAGTCTTATTGCTTGCTTCCTTGAAAGTAGGAGCGAAATAAGGGAGTACCATAGGTTAGAGTGATAGTCAAAAGCTGGTTGCTATGTGACTGATGTTCCTTTGTTTCTATAGACAGGAGTTGACAAGTTCCTGTATGAGAAAATAATTTAGCAGGTATTTTAAAACTAAAACCAATAACAAGGAATATCTTAAAAACGGTCCAGGAAAAAAAAAATATCATAGAACTGTGTGTTTTATCGTGATCTAAATATTTTGTGTACTAAGTTTCTCTCTATTTCTTACGGTTTAACAGTTATGCAAAATTCAATAAAAATCAATAAGAGTAACAAGGTCTTTAGAGACTATTTAGGATGGGGAGGGCCTATGTTAAATAATCGGTGGTACTACATACTTAGATAATGACGGGCCAGGTAGAAGCACACGGTGTGAGAACTGTTTTGTAAATTTTGAAACATATCACTACTCACTTTTTTACTTTCTCTATACGTACTGTGTACATAGTGTATAGAGAAGGTATTGCACTCCAACCAAAATTTGAACCGAGATTTCACCGGAAATATATGTTTTAGGCTCCCCTGAATCCAAAAAAACGTATTTTCAAAAAAAGATCCGTGTGTATGTCCGTGTGTCCGTGAACACCATAACTCAAAGACGAAAGGTCGGTAAAATACTAAACTTGGTATTTTAAGTTTAGTCTGTTCCAGGGATGCAACACGAAGATTTTGAGAAAAATACCCGCACCCCAAACTACTCTTTTCATGGAACTTCTTTAGAAAATTTTGATTTTCTATAAAATGTCTAACGATTTTGATTAAAATATCGTATACTAAGATATTTACCTGACAAATAAAATGTATATTTTGAATTTTCTGGGAATAGCCTCTTCTGGGTCAATTTTACGGATTTTTGCATAACTGCTAAACCGTAAGAGACGGACATAAACTTACCACACAACAAATGTAGAGAACTTTAAAACACACAATTTATGTTACATACATTTTTTCGTGGAGGTAGATTGTTTTTGAGATATTCCTTGTTTTCGGTTTTAGCTATAAAAACGTATACTTTTCTCATACAGGACTTTGTGAACTCGTGTCCATACAAACAAAGGAACTTCGGTCGCAGAGCAACCAGCTTTTGATTATCACTTTAACCTACGGTACCCCCTTATTTCGCTTCTAGTAACAAGGAAGGAAGTAATAAGATTATTTCTGCTAATTTTTGCTCCATTAGATGAAGTACATAGAATAATTTGTTGCAGTGGTATAGAGAAAGTCATGTGAATGGAATACATATGATTTTTAGTTATTAGTCCATATTATTGTATTTTCAACTTGAAATGGAGAAGTTTAAGGGCAAGTGTTATTGGTCAAAACCAAATTTCGGATTTTTAGCAATTTTTCACCATAGTGAAAAGGTTAAAGCACCATACCCACTTACAGTCATCCATTTAAATCATCACGTGATACGGTTTAAACTGCCACATGGTAACAAAACAACAGGAAATTGAACTACAGGCATTACCTTATTTAACTAAGCAAAACAAAAATTTTAATTTTTTGCACTTTTTGATCCTTAAAGTTGGTATTTTCAGTGAAATATGGATGTCGAACTTTTGGGTGGAATGCAACATGTTTTCTATATGCAAATATGTAGTAGAGAAAGTAATATGAAGACTTTATTCCAATAGCGAAATTAATAAATACAATAAGGCAACTTCATATGAAGCCAGAAATTTGATTACACATAATTCCAGATTTAACAATTTTCCCTCGATGTTTTTATATTACTCCATCAGTACAGAAACAACGCGAAGCCAAAAGAAACAGATTTACCCTATTGGTTATTAGACTCCATTGCTGTAATATGATATTTTCATTTTTGTATTCTCTCGCGTTATATTACTATTGGAAATTGAATCCGTACAACCGCTTTCTATTCCACATCTATTGCAGCTTATCAGAATAGTATCAACCTTGAGTAGTGAAGCAAAAACCATAAAATCTGATGTGTTCCATTCACTTGACTTTCTCTACATCTCAGCAACAAATTATTGTTAAAAAGTTTATGCTTCTATTTACTTCTAGTCGAGAACAAAAATTAGCAGAAGTAGACTTATTACTTGCTTCCTTTTAAGTAGAATGGAAGTAAGGGAGTACCATAGGTTAAAGTGATAAGAGATGTAGAGAAAGTCATCAGATTTTTACTTTCTCTATATGTACTATGTACATAGTGTATAGAGAAAGTATTGCACTGTACCCAAAAATTCGATACCGAAATTTCACCGGAAATATATGTTTTGAGACCCCCTGAATTAAAAAAAAGCATTTTTAGAAAAATATCCGTGTGTGTGTGTGTGTGTGTGTGTGTGTCTGTGGGCAGTATAGCTCAAAAATGAAAAGACCGTTAAAAACCAAACTTAGTATTTAAGTTTGGTATCTTCCAAGGATGCGACACAAAGATTTTCAAGAAAACCCCCCACCCCAAACTACCCTTTACCCTTTCGAAAATGTTTATATTCTTAGAAATGACTAACGATTTTGATTAAAATCTCTTAAAACTTAAGATATTTACTTGACAAATAAAACGTATATCTTGAACTTTCTGGGAATAGCCACTGAAGACTACTTTATTCTGGACGAATTTTACGGATTTTTGGATAAGTGCTAAACAGTAAGAGATGGACAAAGACTTACAATACAGAAAATGTAGAACACATTAAAACGCACAATTTATGTTATATACATTTTTTTCGTGGAGTTGAACGTTTTAACATATTCCTTGCTTTTTGTTTCAGCTGTGAAAAACATACGTTTCTCATTCAGGAATTTGTCAACTCCTGTCTATACAAACAAAGGAACTTCAGTCACATAGCAACCACCTTTTATCACTTTAACCTACTTTACTCCCTTATTTAGCTTCTACTTACAGGGAAGCAAGTAATAAGACTATTTCTGCTAATATATTCTCGATTAGCATAAAGTAAATAAAAGCCTAAACTTTTAACAATATTTTTTGCTTAGATGGAGAGAAAATCATGTGAATGGAACACATCAGATGTTTTAATACTAAAATTGTTATATGACTTGCTTTATATCTTATTTGTATACAAGGTGTTAATGAACTACACCGAAATAATTTGCGAGACTGTGCACGTGACCGATATAAGTAATTTGAGATCGGCGATGCATGGTCCCCGGATAAACATAACACAACTACATAGCGTTAATCGTGTGGGTATCAGGTGCTGATAATTCGGTGTTAAAGCAAAGCAGGTGGAAAAATGGCTGAGAATGTCTTTAAAACTGCTGCCCGAGTATAGAAATATCGATATTTAGCAGCTCGTTACTAGCGTTCTCAAGATTTAATGTCGCAAAAATCTGTAAAATCTCACACTAAGCATTCATTAACAACGCTCTTAAGGTAGCTTACTCTGGAGGCTTAATGCGATCATGAGAAGCTGCTATTCCAAAAGTCACGATTTCGATTCCTGTCAGAGTAAATGTTTTATTATTTTTTTCATTCCAGAGGAAGTGCCGCGATACGTGAACGAGACCCGAACTCGGAAACTGTCTTTCACTTGAAAGCCAGTATCATAACCACAACGCTGTAAAATGTCCCTTCGTTTTCCGTGCTATGATCTCGAATGGCTGATAAATTATCCAGTGGCGTACTGGCACTTCAGAAACTTACAGCCGTTACTTCGAAATTTCAATAAACAGGCCATAATTCTCCTATCTCAAATTACTTATTTAAGTAATCTACATATTCTGTGAAAATATTTCGGTCTAGTTCATTAACATCCTGTACGTTATTTTGACTATTTTATTGTACTAATGCACCTAATGACTGAAAAGTAAATACACTGGAGAGGGAAGTTGAGGAGGGGTGGAAGGGTTTAAGACAGGCATGACACGAGACGCGACCTTGAACCGCCTATTCTAAATGAAGATACTTCAGTTCCCTTCTACATATAAGGTAAATATAGTAAAACCCTTTACAGTCAACATTTTCAACACCTTACCTCAGAACATCAAGTCTCTTCCGTTGTTAAACTTTAAGAGGAGGAGCATCCATCCATCCATCCATCCATCCACCCATCCATTTTCCTAACGCTTATCTTGATTATCGTGGAGTAAAAGAAAGTAAATTTATTGTAAGAAACTTGTTTGTAGAACAGGTAGAGAAAGACATGGAACGGAATAAATTAGGCATTTCAAGATTTATTTTATTTTAATTATTTATTTTACTTTCTCTATCACGTATGTACATAGTAACTGGAGAAAATATTTTATTCCAACCAAAAATTAGATTTCAAGATTTCACATAAAATATACGTTTTGAGGTCCCCATTGTCCGAAAAATATTTTATTTTCTGTACACGTACTGTGTACACAGTGTATAGAGAAGCTATTGCATTCCTCCCAAAAATTCGATGCCGAGATTTCACCGGAAATACACGTTTTCGGTCCCCCTGAATCCAGAAAAAAGCACTTTCTGAGAAAGGTTCGTGTGTGTGTGTGTGTGTGTGTGTGTGTGTGTGTGTGTGTGTGTGTGTGTGTCTGGACAGCGTAGCTCAAAAACAAAAAGTCAGTAAAACACCAAACTTGGTATTTAAATCTAGTAACTTCCAGGGACGTAACACGAAGATTTTGAGCAAAACCACCCCACCCCAAACTACCCTGTACATTGAACTGTTTTCGACAACTTTGATTTTATCAAAAACGCTCTAACGATTTTGATTAAAATATCGTATATTAAAATATTTATCTGACAAATAAAATGTATATCTTGAATTTTGTGGGAATAGCCTCTAAATACTATTTTATTCTGGATGAATTTTACGGAATTTTGCATAACTGCTAAACCGACCGAAAGAGATGGACAAAAACTTACCAAACAAAAACTGTAGATGACGTTAAAATACACAATTTAGATTATCTACATTTTAGTCATGAAGTTGATCGTTTTAAGATATTCCTTGTTTTTGGTTTCAGTTTTGAAAAGCATACGTTTCTCATACAGGAATTTGTCAACTCCTGTCCATACAAACAAAGGAACTTCAGTCACATAGCAACTAGCTTTTGACTATCACTTTAACCTATGGTAGTCCCTTGTTTCGCTTTTACTTATAAGGAAGCAAGTAATAAGACTATTTCTGCTAATCTTTACTATCTCTAGCCCGATATGTACAATGTACATAGGAATAGAGAAGTATTGTAATCCACCCAAAAATTCGATACCGAGATTTCACCGGAAATACATGTTTTAGGACCCCTGTATCCAAAAAAAGCATTTTGAGAAAAAGGTCCGTGTGTGTGTGTGTGTGTGTGTGTGTGTATGTATGTGAACACGATAACTCAAAAACCAAAAGTAGCTAAAGTACCAAACTTGGTATTTAAGTTTAGTATCTTCCAGGGATGCGACACCAAGATTTTGAGAAAAATCCCCCCACCCCAAACTACCCTTTACATGGAATATTTTTCGAAAATTTTGATTTTCTTAAAAATGGCTCTAACGATGTTGATTAAAATATCATATATTAAAGATATTTACCTAACAAATAAAATGCATATCTTGAATTTTCTGGGAATAGCTTCTGAAGACCTGTTTATTCTGGATGAATTTTGCTTAATTTGGCATAACTAGTAAACCGTAAGAGATAGACAAAAACTTACTATACTAAAAATTTAGGTCTTGTTAAAATACACAAGTTATGTCATATACATTTTTCTCGTGGAGCTTACCGTTTTCGAGGTATTCATTGTTATTAGTCTCAGTTGTGAAGTACTTATACTTTTCTCAGACGGGAGTGTCCGTTTTTCTTTTGTTCTACTCCTGGCCAAGAAAAGAAGCGATTTGTAATGACAATCGCATAACGGCAGCTTTTAAATTATTTTGACTATTGGTTTAGCCTAGTGTATTCCCTTATTTTCTTCTTACTTATAAGGAGCTAAGTAATAAGAACATTGTGCTAATGAGTACCACGATTAGCAAGGTCCAGAAAGAAGAATAATCTTAGTTTGTAGAAGAGCTAGAGAAAGTCATGTGAGTGTAACACATGAGATTTTTTCTCAATAGATAAAGGAAGTAGAGTAATTTGTACAGAGATGTAGAGAAAGTCATGTGAACGTAACAGATGAGTTTTTTTATGATAATATTGTAGTCCTCGAGAATTTGTAATTTTGTGTGTAGACCGAAGCATACCAGAAATAATTCCCAGAGAGAGAGAGAGATGTGTACTTAGAATCGTAACCAAGGAACATCGTTGTTTGCGTATTATTCTAGAGAAGACATTAACGTAAGCCGTAAACCAAGACTCTTGCATCGCGAGACGCCAACCTTACCTCTAGTACTGCGCTCTGTCGCTTTAATTAAGAAGCTAATTAAATCCACACCCTTCCTCCGCGCCAGCTATGATCTTTTGTTAACAAGCCTTAATTTCTGCGGCCCCAAAAAATGCAGCCGGGACTTGACAACAGACATGCTTCCTCACTACTCGCTTTATAATTAAACTTCATATTTAATCATGCAAATATTTACTCTAACACTAGTTGCAGTCGATTGCTCCCAGAATAAGTGACAGTAGTATTCAGAATTTAATTTCAAGAGATAAAGCAATCTCTCATTTATCATTTACTAGCAGATCACGAGCCTTCCTCCCAATAAATCTCGTATTCATACTCGTATACAATGTTCAACAAATGTTTTGAAATACTTGATATGTAAGTCAATCATTATGAACACATTTAGTGTTGTAAGCTAAATTTACAATTCATGTATTAATTGCCATGTCAATCAGCACTGTAAGTACTTACAGTAAGAGTTCGAGAGGTCATTAATACTTACAGTACAATTAGGAAATTTTATTTGTTATTTAAATATCTTAAATATAAGAGATTTTAATCAAAATTGTTAGAGCCAGTTTTGAGAAAAATAAAATTTTCGATTTTTTTCCCCATGTAAATTAAGGTGGGAGACTTTCATGAAAATCTTCGTGTCGCATCCCTTGGTGATACCAAACTTAAATACCAAGTTTGATACTTAACAGTCTTTTCGTTTTTGAGCTATGCTGTCCACAGGCACACACACACACACACGGACGTTTTTCAAGAAATGCTTTTTTTGGATTCAGGGGGACCCAACATATGTATTACCGGTGAAATATCGGAACCGCAATTTTGGATGCATTACAATACCTTCTCTATACACTGTGTACATAGTACGTCTAGAGAAAGTAAAGAACTATATTGAATGTCAAATGGGAACACACTTTTGTGGACATACCTCAAATAAACCGTCACTGAAGGGTATTCATCATTATCACTCGAAGGTGATATTTTACGGCGAATGAAATAATTCATTTAGCACCAAGAAAGTTAAATTATATATGTGCCTATATATACTCACCAAAGAAGTTACGTTCCTTGCATTTACGAGAAGGGAAGTAATTCCTAACCCTGATACCTCCCGGATAAAAACGTCCTTGCCTCCGCGTCCGAAATCCACTATCTCTCACTCATCGCACTACAACTGTTTCTTGCTTTTAAAAAAAAACGCATCAACCCAGGGACGTCAGAATCAAGGTCACACCAGAGAAAAGACAGAAGGCTTCACGTAAGCACACGAACGCCCTCCGTTGAGAGTTCCAAGTAATATTTGGAATACCTTACTACCTCGTAAGCGTTGTGTTCAAAATTTCTCAGGAAATATCAGGGACTCAAGAAAAGCATTTAGGAGGCATTGCACCCAAAAATTCGATGCCAGGTTTTCACCGGAAGTACATATTTTGGGTCCCCCTGAATAAAAAAAAAAAGCATTTTTGGAAAAAGGTCCGTGTGTGTCTGTGGACATCATAGCTCAAAAACGAAAAGTCCGTTAAAAACCAAACTTGGTATTTGGGTTTGGTATCCTTCAGGGATGCAACACGAATATTTTAAAGAAAATCCCCCCACCCCAAACTACCCTTTACATGGAACTTTTTTCGAAAATTTTGATTCTCTAAGAAATATATGTAACAATTTTGATTAAAATATCGTATATTAAAGATGTTTACTTGCCAAATAAAATGTATATCTTGAATTTTCTGGGAATAGTCTCTGAAGACTAATCTATTCTGGATAAATTTTACGGAATTTTGCATAACTGCTAAATCGTGGAGTTGATCGTATTTTAGATATTCCTTGTTTTTGGTTCCAACTTTGAAAAACTTATACTTTTCTCATACAGGAATTTGTCAACTCCTGTCCATACAACCAAAGGAACTTCAGTTACATAGCAACCAGCTTTTGACTATCACTTTAACCTGTGGTACTCCCTTATTTCGGTTCTACTTACAGAGAAGCAAGTAATAAGACTATTTCTGCTAATGTTTTCTAACTATGCATGAAGTAAATAGAAGCATAATTTTTTTAAAAAAATGTTTTGCAGAGATATAGAGAAATTCATGTGAATGGATTACATCAGATTTTTATAGGGTTAACCTTTTTTCAGACATTCCGGATTGTTGATTTAATTTTAGCCATTTAAACTTTTCTCAAACGAGAAGGCATCTTGTTTCTTGTTTGTTTACTCCTGGCAAGCAATGAGATTGTAATTTAATTGTTTCACATAGCGACCAGTTTTTAAAGGACGATACTATCGCTTTAGCCTATGCATTTTCTTACTTCCCTTCTACTTACAAGGAAGCTTGTAATGAAACTAATTCTGCCTGTGTTTATCTTAATTAGCATGGTATAGATAACAGAGTAATGCTTTGAATAAAAAGTTTGTTTACCGATTAGCTTGAGCAGATCATATGAATGGAATACGTCAGACTTTTATAAGTAGCTACAAAATATAGGTTGTACATTTTTATTTTAAAGCTTACACGTGCAGTTGAAGTAAAGAAAATAAACACGTCACAACGAGACATGAGAATTACGTCAGCAAGACAGCGAACGAGCCGGAGGGATGGAAGTGGCAGCAGAGAAAAATTAAAACTTGTTTCTTGCTCTACATTTTAATTATAAACTTAAATTCACAATATACCAAGCGGAAACCACTATTTAAATTAATTGTAAATGAGAAAAGTAACAACAGAAGCCTGCTAAGAAATTGGCAGACAAAAAATGCAACATTAAGATTTTGGAAATAAAGTACAGAACACAATAAAACGTGACATTAAGAAAAATCTGATGTGTTCCATTCACATGACTTTCTCTATATCACTGCTTCAAAGTATTCTATTTACTTCATCTAATGGAGCAAAAATTAGCAGAAATAGTCTTATTACTTGCTTCCTTGTAAGTAGAAGCCAAATAAGGAAGTACCAGTTAAAGTGATAGTCAAAGGCTGGTTACTATGTGACTGAAGTTCCTTTGTATGGACACGAGTTCACAAAGTCCTGTATGAGAAAAGTATAAGTTTTTTATAGCTGAAACCAAAAACCTGGAATATCTCAAAAACAATCACCTCCACGAAAAAAATCTATATAACATAAATTGTGTGTATTAAAGTGCTCTACATTTGATGTATGGTAAGTTTTGTCCATCTGTTACGGTTTAGCAATTATGCAAAATTCCGTAAAATTGGCCCAGAATAAAGTAATCTTCAGAGGCTATTCCCAGAAAATTCAAAATATACATTTTATTTGTTATATCTTAATCAAAATCGTTAGATCAATTTTTTAGAAAATCAAAATTTTCGAAAAAAGTTCTATGTAAAGGGTAGTTTGGGGTGGGGGGATTTTTCTCAAAATCTTCGTGTCGTATCCCTGGGAAATCCCTAAATACCAAGTTTGGTATTTTACCGACTTTTCGTTTTCGAGTTATCGTCTTCACAGAAACACGGACACACACACACACACGAACCTTTTTCTGAAAATACTTTTTTTGGATACAGGGGATCCTAAAACACATATTTCCAGTGAAATCTCGGTATCGAATTTTTTGTTGGAGTGCAATACTTTCTCTATACACCATGAACATTGTACGTATAGAGAAAGTAAAATGTCTGTATTTAATAACCTTCGTCTCTAACTAAATGGCAGTTAAAATTTCAACTATAGGCACCACATGGTTTCGCTGCTATAGGAGAATGAATCTACAATCCTGTGTTTATTTAGAAAGATGGAAAAAACGAGTTTCGTGTGTTGATTAAACACTTATATTTAAAAAGGCTTAACACCGAATGAGACAAACGCCCAGTTGAATGAAGTTCAAAGCAAATCTACTTCTGTGTTTGCAACAATTTACAATCGAATAAATGAATTTAAAGGTAGCCGTACGTCCACAAATGATGAACATCGTTCCGGACGTCCAGTACGTTCGAACTTCTTCCGAAATTATTGACAAAATCTAGGATATGGATTTGAGTGATTGACGAATCAAAGTGCGCGAAATAGTAGAGGCTACAGGCATATAACAAAGTGCATTGTTCACAATTTTGCACCAAAAATTAGATCTAATAATGGTTTCGGCAAGATAGGTTCTGTATTTGCTCTCAATAGAGAATAAACGAAACCTTGTGATTGATTCCAAAGCTGGTTTGACACTTTTACATCGCAATCCTGAGGAGTTTCTGCGCCGATACATAACTGTGGATGTAACATGGATACAATACTACACTCCAGAGACAAAATTGCAATCGAAACAGTGAGTTTTTAAAGACGAACCGTCTTCGAAGAAGGCAAAGGTGGTGAAATCTACAGACAAGTGTTGGTTTCGGTTTTTTGGGATGCACATGGAATAATCTACATTGATTACTTACAGAAATGAAGAATGATAAATGGGGAGTATTATGCATCAATATTGCACCGGTTTAACGGATAAATCAAGAAAAAACGCGCTCATTTGGCAAAGAAAAGGATTATTCTCTATCAAGACAATGCAAGGATGCACACCTGCGCAGTTTTGATGCCAAAAAATGTAGATTTATAATTTGAATTTCTACAGCATTTACTATGTTCCCCAGATTTTTCTCCCAGTGACTTTTTTCCCCCCCATACTTGAAAAAGAGGCTAGGCAGGAAACGATTCACGTTTAACGAAGATACCATCTTCCAAACAGATGCCTATTTTGAGGACCTTCCAAAATCCTATATTTTGGCAGACTTAAAATAGTTGGGGAAACACTGGGAAACGTGTATCGAGCTTAAAGCAGATCATGTTGGAAAATAAAAAAAATCTACCAAAAATAATTTGTTTTTCTATCTTTTTCTAAGAACCAACAAAAAAATTCTGATGTGTACCACTCACATGATTTTCTCTACATCTCTGCCTCAAATTGTTGTGAAAAGCTTATGCTTCTATTTACTTCAAGCTAATAGAGAAAAACTTAGCAGAAATAGTCTTACTTCGTGCTTCCTTGTAAGCAAGCTATTTCTGGTAAGTTTTTCTGAATTAGCATGAAGTAAATAGAAGCAGCTTTTTAACTATTATTTGTTGCAGAGATGTAGAGAAAGTCATGTGAATGGTACACATCAGATTTTTTACTTTCTCTATATGCACTCCACCCAAAAATTCGATACCAAGATTTCACCGGAAAAATATGTTTTAGGGTCCCCTTTAAATAAAAAAAGCATTTATGGAAAAAGGTCCGCGTGTGTATGTGTTGTGTGTCCGTGTGTCTGTGAACAAGATAAATCAAAAACGAAAAGTCGGTAAGATAACAAAGTTGGTATTTAAATTTAGTATCTTCCAGGGATCGACACGCAGACTTTGAGAAACCCCCCTCCCCCGCCAAACTACCCTTTACATGGAACTTTGTTCGAAAATTTTTATTTTTTACAAAAATGGCTCTAACTATTTTGATTAAAATATCGTATATTAAAGCTATTTACCTCACAAATAAAATGTATATTTCGAATTTTCTGGGAATAGCCTCTGAAGAGTACTTTATTCTGGATGAATTTTACGGAATATTCCATAGCTGCTAAACGGTAAGAGATATACAAAAACTTACTACACCGAAATGTTGATCTGATCAATACACACGATATATGTCCTTTACATTTTTGTTGTGGAGGTAACCGTTTCCGAGATATTCCTTGTTTTTGGTTTCAGTTGTGAGTATTTATACTTTTCTCAGATGGGAAGTGTCCGTTTGTCTTTTGTTCTACTTCTGGCCAAGCAAAGAAGCGATTTGCATTGACAATCGAGTAACGACAGATTTTAAAACATTTGACTAGCGGTTTAGCCTAGTGTATTCATTTATTTTCTTTCTACTTATAAGGAACTAAGTAGTAAACATTCTGCTAATGATTATCTCGATTAGCAAGGTGCAGGAAGAATAATAATGTTATGTAAGAAGTTTGTAGAATAGCTAGAGAAGGTCATGAGAGTGTAAAACATCAGCATTTTTTATCGCTTTGCTTGTAGTAAATAGAAGAATAAGATTATTACAATATTTTGTTGCAGAGATGTAGAGAAAGTCATGTGAACGGAACACATCAGAATTTCTTTAAATATTTGTAGAAAAAGTTTCGAAAACTCATAAATCTGTCAGTAGAATTAAAGCGTTTAGTGATTTTGCTAAAAATAATAAAGGTTTAGGTTGTGAAGTGTTCTGGTGTAATGCCCTTAAATACGTACGCACAGGCTGTGATATTAACCTGTGACAGAATTATCGCTGTAATGAATATGGTATGTCGTGGCGTATGGAACAGACGAGTTAAAACGATACGCAAACATTATTAAAGAGAGTGTAAGGGAAATATTTCCAGAGATAAATATTTTCAAAGCTGTTTATCTAACTGCTACAATCTCAACATGTATATTAAACTCCATGTTACAAGCTAATCTTTCATTCTCAGCCTTTTTTCAATGCTATCAAATTCAGCTTTCTATTACATTAGCTTTTACTACATGGAAAGCGTGACACTTTGCAATATTCCGATAAAAATTAGTTTTATAAAACATGTTAAACGAATTCGCCTGGGAGTTTAGAATGTTTTGTAATGCCATTGTACACAATACAAAAAAATATGATGTGTTCCATTCACATGACTTTCTCTACATCTCTGCAACAAAATTATTATTAAAGAGCTAATACTTCTATTTCCTTCATGCTAATCGAGAAAATATTGTAAAAATAGAAGTGAAATAAGAAAAAACTGCCATAGGTTAAAGTGATAGTCAAAAGCTGTTTGCTATGTGAATGAAGTTCCTTTGTTTGTATGGACAGGAATTGACAAATTCCTATATGAGAAAAGTGAAAGTATCTCAAAGCTGTAACCAATAACAAGGAAAATTTCAAAAACCATCAACTCCATAAAAAATTTATATATTACATAAATTGTGTGCTTTAACGTGCTCTACATTTGTTGTGGGTTAAGCTTTTCTCCATCTCTTATGCTTTAGCAGTTATGCAAATTCCGTAAAATTCATCCTGAGTAAAGTAGTCTTCAAAGGCTATTCCCAGATTTATATACGATATTTTAATCGTTAGTAAAATCGTTAGCCATTTTTGAGAAAAACAAAAACTTTGGAATAAAGCTCCATGTAAAGGGTAGTTTTGGGGAGTTTTCTGAAAATCTTCGTGTCGCATCTCTGGACGACACTAAACTTAAATTATTTTGGGATATCGTGTTCACAGGCACACGGACCTTTTTCTGAAAATGCTTTTTCTGGATACAGGGTTCCAAAAAGAACATATTTCCGGTGAAATCTCAGTATTGAATTTTTGAGTGGAGTGCAATACCTTCTTTATACACTATGTACATATTAAATAGGGAAAGTAAAAATCTGATGTGTTCCATTCACATAACTTTCTCTACATCTCTGCAACAAATTATTAAGAAGCTTTTGCTTCCATTTACTTCATGTTAATCGAGAAAAAATTAGCAGAATTTGTCTTATTATTTGCTTCCTTGTAAGTAGATGCGTGATAAAGAAGTACCATAGATTACAGTGATAGTCAAAAGCTGGTAGCTATGTGACTAACGTTCCTTTGTTTGTATGGACAGGAGTTAAATTCCAGCATGAGAAAACTATACGCTTTTAAACGTAAAATCAAAAACAAGGAATAACTGAAAAACGACCAACTCCATGAAAAAAATGTATATAACATAAATTGTGTGCTTTAACGTGCTCTGCATTTTTATGTGGTAAGTTTTTATCCATCTTTTTCGGTTTAGTAGTTATGCAAAAGTTCGTAAAATTCATCCAGAATAAAGTAGTCTTCAGAGACTATTCCCAGAAAATTAGAGATATACATTTTATTTGTGAGGTAAATATCTTTGATATGCGGGTTTTTAATCAAAATCTTTAGAGCTATTTTTAAGGAAATCTAAAATTTTGAAAAAAGTTCCATACAAATAATAATTTGGGTTGGGGGGATTTTTCTGAAATTCTTTTTGTCGCATCCCTGGAAGATACTAAATTTAAATACCCAGTTTGGTATTTTACTGACTTTTTGTTTTTTTAAGTTATCGTGTTCACGGACATACACACATACGCGCACCTTTTTCTGAAAATGTTTTTTTTTTTCGTTACAGGGGAGCCTAAAACATATATTTCAGGTGAAATCTCGGTATCAAATTTTTGGGTGCATTGCAATACCTTCTCACTACACTATGGGCATAGTACGTGTAGAGAAAGTAAAAATAGACAGATGACCTCCATGTACATGATTTACTCTACCTATTCTGTGACAAACTGTTCTTTCAAAAGCTAGTTTTCTATCTACTACGTGCTATTCGAGATAAACAGTGATGGAAATGGTCTAAAAACATATATTTTTATTGTTTCATTTATATAGCCCCCTTTAACATCTAAGGTAATATTGGGGTTTAGTACTTGAAACAACCCGTTGTCTGTAGGTTCTTTACGTTAGGTTTAAATCATTTCATTTTCCTCAAACACACACACACACACACATACACATTCACTTCCAGACTCTTCATGGAACTTTTTTCGAAAAGTTATGTTCTCAAAATGGCTCCAACTATTTTAATTAAAGCTACCTACGTCACAAATAAAATTTATACCTTGAATTTTCTGAGAATAACCTCTGGAGACTATTTACTGTGGATGAATTTTACAGAATTTTGCATAGCTGCTAAACTACTAAGTCTTTGAAATTTTTTCCTTGTAAAGGGTAGTTTGGAGTTTGGTGATTTTCTTGTAAATCTTCGTGTTGCATCCTTGGAACATACCAAACTTAAAAACCAAGTTTGGTATTTAACGGCCTTTTCATTTTTGAGCTATGCTATGCTCTCCACAGGCATTTTTCAAAAATGCTTATTTTGGATTCAGGGGGACCAAAAACATGTTTTTCATGTACTACAAATAGAGTTTTTATTATTGAAAATATCGTGTTTCATCACGACAATGCTCCGCCCATTGTTCAGTCATTGCAATGGGAAAAATGTGCGAATTAAAGTTGGAATTGCTTGAACATCGACCTCATTCGCCAAATCTAGCACCCAGTGACTACCACTACCAAACCTCAAGAAATTACTTGGAGGACGAAGTTTTCACAGCAACGAGGAGGTCATTGATGTGGTAAACAGCTATTTTGAGGACCTTGGTAAATCGCACTACAGAGATGGTTTAACTAAATTAGAACACCGATATGACAAATGTATTAGCCTTTATGGAGATTATATTGAGAAATGAAGCAAAATAAAATTTAAATGGTGTCTTCATTGAGGGATTGCACCTTTCATTTGAAAAATGTTTTCCTCACACTTTTACTTTCTCTACACGTACTATGTTTATAGTGTATAAAGAAGGTGTTGTAATGATACGGAGATTTCACCGGAAATACATGTTTTGAGACTCAGTGAATCCAAAAAAAAAAAACATTTTTGAAAAATGTCAGTGGTTGCGTGAGTGTTTGTGTCTGTGGGCAGCATAACTCAAAAACGAAAAGTCCACTAAAAACCAAATTTTGTATTAGGTTTGGTATCTTCCAGGGATGCGAAAGGAAAATTTTCAAGAAAATCCCCCCGCATTCAACTATCCTTTACATAGAACTTTTTCGACAGTTTTCTCCAAAATGGCTATAATGATTTTGATTAAAATGTTATAAATTAAAGACACTTACACGACAAAAAATGTATATCTTGAATTTTCTAGGAATAGCCTCTGAAGACTACTTTATTCTGGATGAATTTTACGAAATTTTGCCTAACTACTAAACCATAAGAGATGGACAAAAATCTACCACACAAAAACTGTAGTGCATATTAAAACACACAATTTATATTATATACATTTTTTTCGTAGAGTTGATCGTTTTTGAGACATTCCTTTTTTTGGTTACAGCTTTGAAAAACTTGTACATTTCTCATACAGGAATTTGACAACTCGTGTCCATACAAACAAAGGAAGTTCAGACACCTAGCAACCAGCTTTTGACTATCACTTTAACCTATGGTAGTCAATTATTTCTCTTCTACTTGCAAGGAAGCAAGTAATAAGGCTATTTCTGCTAATTTTTTCTCGATTAGTATGAGTTAAATTGAAGCATAAGCTTTTTAACAACAATAATTTGTAGCAGAGATGTAGAGAAAGCCATGTGAAAGGAACACATCAGTATTTTCTTGAAGAGATTTGGTGAAAGGAGAGACGGATTAAGTGGATGGTTGAACTAAATACCTATTTTCATTCCATTTCCATTTATTTACACATCGTCATATCTGTCTCAATTGTTTCTAGTTCCCTATTGTGGAAACGGTCGTTCAACTGTTTTAATATGTTCGTCTTTTGTCACCTTACAATGCTTCTTTGCCCCATACTAAAAGGAAACAGGGTTCGCCGCCCACATAGGCCCTCATGCAGTTTTCCAAATAAAGCCTTTGTTAAAAGTATCACCTCTCCTTCCCGAAGCTCTTGTAAAGGACGAAGTTCATTTACTTGAAAGTTAGTTTTAAGTTTTAATTAAATACTCGCACATCTTGCTTTATGCATCTTGTTAAGACCGGGATCAGATACACGTGATTTCTAATGAAATTACGATTTATTACAGAAGACCGAAAAGTGTACACGTTTTCAATAGCATTTTTACTCTCTCTACACATACCATGAAATAGTGTATAGAGAATGTATTGTAATGCACCCAAAAATTTGATATCGAGATTTCTTAGGAAATACAGGGTTACCACAAAAGAAATAGACAACTTCAACTGCCTGTAAAACAAAAACTATTAGAGATAGCAACCTAATTATTTTAGAGGTATGTTGAGAAACTCTCAAAGTTTCGTTTGTTACTATTGGTAATGCTGTAGTGTTTTGTTTGTTGTTGCAGAAGCTGAAATGGCGGAAAATCCTGTGGAAAAGGCATATTGCGTGTTGGAATTTGCTAGAACGCAATCAGCAACTGTTGTCCAACGACATTTTAGAACACGTTACCACAAAAATGAAATGATGCGCTCACAAAAACCAGCATCGTCTTCATCATGTCGCAACATGTCGATGCAAAAGTCACGCCGTATGACCTTATCTTCTTCACTCAGAAACTGCAACATCTGTAATCTGTAAGGCATCATGTGCAGTATTTCTGCAAGATTTTCCATACAGTTTGCTATGGAATTTGTAATTACATGCTTGCCCTAGATGTCGATTTCTGTGGGCTTCTTATGTAGGCAGAACGAACACGTTCAACATTTTCTTCCGAAACTCTTGGTCTTCCCGAGCTCTTCCCTTTGCACAAACATCCCGTTGTCTCGAATTTTCTATACCAGTCGTAGATTGACTGTCTAGTCGGTGGCGTTTTGTGGTAACGTGTTCTAAAATGTTGTTGGACAACAGTTGCTGATTGCGTTCTAGCAAATTCCAACACGCAATATGCCTTTTCCACAGGATTTTCCGCCATTTCAGCTTCTGCAACAACAAATAAAACACTACAGCGTTACCAATAGTAACAAACAAAACTTTGAAATTTTCTCAACATACCTCCAAAATAATTAGGTTGCTATCTCTAATAGTTCTTGTTTTACAGGCAGTTGAAGTTGACTATTTCTTTTGTAGTAACCCTGTATATTTTTGAGACCCCCTGAATCAAAAAAACATTTTTTGTTAGAAAAATGTCCGTGTGTGTGTCTATGTGTGTGGTGTGTGTGTGTGTGTGTGTGTGACTGTGGGCAGCAGAGCTCAAAAACGAAAAGACCGTTAAAAACCAAACTTGGTATTTAAGTTTGGTATCTTCCAAGGATGCGACACGAAGATTTTCAAAAAAAATCTCCCACCCCAACTACCCTTTACATGGAAAAATAATCGAAAATGTTGATTTTCTTAAAACTGGCTCTAACGATTTTGATTAAAATTCCTTATATTTAAGATATTTACTTGCCAAATAAAAGATTCGTACCATAAACATAGCGTATAGAGAATGTATTGTAATGCACCCAAAAATTTGATATCGAGATTTCACTGGAAATGTATTTTTCAGACCCCTGAATCAAAAAAAAAATTTTGTTAGAAAAATGTCCGTGTGTGTGTGTGTGTGTGTGTGTGTGTGTGTGTGTGTGTGTGTGACTGTGGGCTGCAGAGCTCAAAAACAAAATGACCGTTAAAATCAAACTTGGTACATAAGTTTGGTATCTTCCAAGGATGCGACCCGAAGATTTTAAAAAAAATCCCCCACCCCCAACTACCTTTTATATGGAAAAATAATCGAAAATGTTGATTTTCTTAAAAGTGGCTCTTACAATTTTGATTACAATCCCTTATATTTAAGATATTTACTTGCCAAATAAAACATTTGGCCACGGTCAATGGCGACTTACAATGTCCTATAATAGTAGATTCGGGCCCCTCAATGAAAACAGCATTTAAAACTTTTCTTTTCGCTTTATTTCTGAACAGAATCTCCAGAAAGGCTAATGCATTTGTCATATCGCTGTTCTAATTTAATTAAACCATCTCTGTAATGTGATATCAAGGTCCTCAAAATAGCTGTTTACCTAATCAATGACCTCCTCGTTGCTGTGAAATCTTCGTCCTCCAAGAAACTTTTTGAGGTTTGGCAAAAGGTGACAGCACTGGGTAATAGATCTGGCAAACAGGGTGGATGTTCAAGCAATTCCAATTTTAATTCACACATGTTTCCCATTGCAATGACTGAACGATATAACGAGCATTGTCGTTACGAAACGAGACTTTTGTTTTACTTTCTCTACACGTACTATATACATAGTGTTTAGAGAAGGTATTGTAATGCACCCAAAATTCGGTACCGAGATTTCACCAGAAATACATATTTTGGGTCCCCCTGAATCCAAAAAAAGGATTTTCAGAAAAAGGTCCGAGTGTGTGTGTGTGTGCGTCTGTGTGTCTGTGGACAGCAGACACGAACATTTTCAAGAAAATCCCCCCACCCCCAACTACCCTTTACATGGATTTTTTTTTCAAAATTTTTGATTTTCTTATAAATGACTCTAACAATTTTGATTAAAATATTATATATTAAAGTGTGTGTGTCCGTGTGTCTGTGAACACGATAACTCAAAAACGAAAAGTCGGTAAAATACCAAACTTGGTATTTAGGTTTAGTATCTTCCAGGGATGCGACACGAAGATTTTGAGAAAAATCCCCTCACCCGCAACTACCCTTTACATGGAACTTTTTTCGAAAATTTTGATTTTCTCAAAAATGGCTCCTAACGATTTTGATTAAAATTTCGGATATTAAAGATATTTATCTGACAAATAAAATATATATCTTGAATTTTCTGGGAATAGCCTCTGAAGAGTAGTTTATTCTGGATGAATTTTACTGAATTTTGAATAACTGCTAATCTGTAAGAGATGGGCAAAAACTTACTACACAAAAATGTAGAGCACATTAAAACACACAATTTATGTTATATACATTTTCTTTCGGAGAGTCCGTCGTTTTTGAGACATTCCTTATTTTTGGTTTCTGCTATGAAAAACGTATACTTTTCTCATACAGGAACTTGTCAACTCCTATCCATTTAAACAAAGGAACTTCATTGACGTAGCAACCAGCTTTTGACTATCACTTTAACCTATGTTAGTCCCTTATTTCGCCTCTACTTACAAGGAAGCAAGTATTAAGAATGTTTCTGCTATTTTTTTCTGATAGAAGTATAAGCTTTTTAAGAATAATTTTTGCAGGGATATAGAGAAAGTCATGTGAATGGCACACATCAGATTTTTTTAATACTCCTAAGATAAATAAGCCCTTACTTTCTTAGCAGCATATTCAGTATGAGTTAGCCAACACAGAGATGTAGAATGGTACTTATCAGATTTTTTCAAATAAAACCCGGGTCGTAATTATATTCATGTCTTTGTTGACTATAAAATTTGATTCACACATTAAAGGGTATTTAGGTGGTGCGGGAGTTTTAACAAACCCTGCACTGCTCTCTTGAGTAGTAAAGACCTAACTTCGTTAAGATGCATAAATAGGTTATTGTCAAGGACAAGTTACAGGCTCTCCTTTGTCTACTGTGCTGTGTATAGTCTAATACAATTAGAAAAGGGGTAGAGGAAGGAAGTGTGGGACGGTGCACCCGTGTTTAGAGAGAAAACCATTGCCAACTCCCCGAGGCAGCAAAACCTCTCTGCTCTTTGTTTTCTACAGGCAGGAGGCACTCACTCCCAAAACTATTTATCTAGGGGAAATGTGTGGCGTCTAGGTGCTAGGTTAGCGTTGTGTCACTTGAGTAGTTAGTTAATATACTCCTCATCCAGCATTCCGTGTAATTTATTGCCGGAGCAGCTACTTGTAACTGTTTATACTGGCTCTGTTTTGTGGCAAGCAGCACGGTTATAAGGAAACGCTGTCTAAACTTCTCCCACCTATTGTTCATCTACTTACTCTTTGTTCTTCAAGATGTGCTTTAAACTTCTCTGAAACCACCACACAAAGTTCAACTACTCTTAAGTTATTTAACATTTGATCACAGGCTTGCAAACAAAGACATACATATTGAACGAATGATAAATATGCGTGTTTACACTAGTCTGCAAAAGTTAAGCATGATTCAGAAAACAGAGAACTGAAAGGGGCAAACGGTGAGCGAGCGCCATTAAACGCCTTACTGATGGTCTCTGATAGGTAAGTGGGTTCACGCATCTAAGGTCAACAAAACCAGAGCAGCAAACCAATACCAGATGGGGCGGTAACGTGGTTACGGTTCGAATCCCGGGTGTGGGATTTGGGTATTGGGAATGGTGTGGATTTGTGGATGCCCTAGCTCAAGATTTTTACTAGCATGGAAATTCTTTCAGGGTGTGGTACGACACTTTATTCAGTTAGTTCGGCCTTTTCCCGCCGTCGAACACAGGCATTCCTCTTAATTTTCTCCTGTGAAACTATGCTTTACGTGACCGGATTACTGCTACTTATTAATTTTGATGCCGTGATTTATTCCGTATTCTGGTCAGTATTAAAATAACTATTTGTCTCACAACTAAAGGTAGCCTGTTGTGCTCCACCACGGACCCTAAATATCACATCTTTGTTCTGCAGTGTCGCCTGACCGGCGGTAACATCTCATTTTCCCGTTATGTTTCCCTCGGGCAGTGTCCTCTGATCTCCTTCGGTTCAATGTTCTGCCCTCACGGTATACTGTGCTATCAGCTCGTGACACCTCGGCTACTTAGACGTGTTTGAAATTCTTATTCCCTGCCAATTTTCAATGTACATATTTATATTTCACTACTTGGTATAAGTTATATTATTTGCTATGATTTATCTTTCCCTTCTGAATAACTCTTTGCCCCGTGACAAGACATATACTTCCCACAGAGTATCAGAGCCAGTGTATTATTGTTCTCCCATTGTCCACAGAGAGTAGTTACTTCGCAAAATGAGTACAAGACAGCACCAACATGCCTTAAAGACTACAACTGGGCCATTTTTTTGAAGAGTAGAATCATCGGACGTCTATAGGCAGGTCAGACACAAACTCTAGTCTCTCTGGCCCTGAATGTGCCACAAAGTGTCACTTCTAGGCGTTGGCGATGGTTCCAGGAAACAGGAGGTGTACATCGGATCCCTGTACATGGTCGTCCACGGGTCACAGCGCGCAACAGGACCGATATTTGACCATAACAGCACGAGGACATCGGAGGATGCCCTTGAGATAACTGTCTTCCGAGCTTGCAGCCACACTGGAGGCTTAAGGCAGTCGGCCTCTATGCTAGACGTCCAGCAGCGTGTGCTCCACTCACACAGGTCCCATTTATAATGGAGTCAGCAACGGCCACATTGGACCTTGAATGAATGGAGAAACATGCTATTTACAGATGAGTCCAGATTCAGTTTGAACAAACATTCACGTCGCACAATAATCTAGAGAGAACGTGGAACCCAGTTTCATCCCACCAACATCGTGGATACAGCCCCATTAGGTGGTAGTGGCGTACTCGTGTGGGCAGGCATAATGTTCATTGGACGTACAGATCTGCACATCTTCGACGGTGGTACTGTGAATGCCCAGAGGTACAGAGATGAGGTACTCGAACCACATGTGAGACTTCTCAAGGTGCAGTTGATCCACACGTCATCTTAATGGGCGATAAGGTACGTCCGCATTCAGCCCACCTGATGGACGACTACCTTGAGAGGGAAGATATTCAGCGCATTGACTGGCCAGCGAAGTCTCCGGATATGAACAAAATATGGCGCGATTCATGAACGAATCATTCATATGAAGGACTACAAGGAAAGAATCGTATGAATCGTGTCAACCTTGGCATGAATCGTCGTTCAAAAAGAATCGCATGAACCGTGGCAACCATAACAGGTGTCGTCGTTTTTTTTATATAAATTACTGATTTTATGCTAAAGGAGCTACCATATGACTATCATCCCCGTGTACAATATAAGTCAAACACAGAAAAGGCATGGCGAAGATTAAGAGACGACGGTCACTAAATACAATCTATGTTGCGAAATTCACCTTCGTCATACCAGAACTAGTTCCAATATTTACATAAATAGATGTAAACATAGTAAGATACAAAATTCCTTTGAGACAATATCATTAAATCTATTTAGCAGACTTAGTAATAACACCAAAAACTCTCTCCATTGAATCTTTTAAGAGGCCAGTGAAGAGCACTTTGATTTTAAATCTATTTTATTATCTGGACGAATTCTATAATACTGCCAATGGTTTTCGATCTGACTTGTATTTGACGTTGCTACACAAAGTACTTTGTTCTGGCAAATAAACTATCCATCCATCCTTCCATTCGTCTATCTATCTATCTGTGGTATATCTATCGATCTATCTATCTATTTATCTATTACCTATTTATTTATCTATCCATCCGTATATCTATCTGTCTATTTATCTGGGAACGTACCTACTTATCTATCTATCCATAAGGGCATTTATCGATCTGTCTGTTTATCTGGGTACGTATCTATTTATCTAACTCTATCTCCCTATCTCTCTCTATCTCTCTATATCTGCATTTCTCTATCTATTTATTGATTTATCTATCCATGTATCTATCCATCCGTGAATCTCGCTATTTATCTGGGTGCATATCTATCTATGTAGCTATCCATCTATCTATCTATCTATCTATCTATCTATCTATCTATCTATCTATCTATCTTTCTATATACCTACCATCTATCTATCTATCTATCTATCTATCTATCTATCTATCTATCTATCTATCTATCTATCTATCTATCTATCTACCTATCTATCCATCCATCCATCCATCCATCCATCTATATATCTATCTATCTATCTATCTATCTATCTATCTATCTATCTATCTATCTATCTATCTATCTATCTATCTATCTATTTATCTCCCTATCTCTATATATTTATCTACCTATCTATCTATATATCTCCCTATCTCTATATATCTATCTATCTATCTATCTATCTACCTATCTATCCATCCATCCATCCATCCATCCATCCATCTATATATCTATATATCTATCTATCTACCTATCTATCTATCTATCTATATATCTATCTATCTATCTATCTATCTATTTATCTCCCTATCTCTATATATCTATCTACCTATCTATCTATATATCTCCCTATCTCTATATCTCTATCTATCTATATCTGTTTTCGATGCTAGGAGTGTAATTTCTTGAACGTTTTAAAGACTTATTGAATGAGGTTCCTGTTTGGTAAACTGGTAATGACTAGTCATTCCGTTTTGTGTTAAGGGTATATATCTAGGATAGAGCACTCAGGCATTAGACTAAGTAGTAGCGACGTGCATTTTGCTTCTCGCCGGACAGAGTGTTCAATCAAGCCCGACATTCTGCCCACACCTATACATATACTTGCCCGCCTCACATAACCATACGTGGTGACAGCGGTCGGCCACAGCTAGGCCATTGATTGCTTGTAGTGCCATGGCATCCTGATTGCGTAATGCGATGTGACCTTCCCATTTGTTTCCTTTTTTTTATTACGTCCCATTTCATGACAAAAACTCGACCTGACAGCCCGTTCTGTTCGGCAAAACCAATGCGCTTTAACCCTGCAGTGTAAATCTTTTCGTGTCCTTGTATAATATTTACTTTCTCTACACCTCTTAGATACATAGGGTATAGAGAAGTTATTGTATTGCACCCAAAATTTAGATATCCAGATTTCACCGTAAATGCACGTTTTAAGGTCCCATGTATCCAAAAAAGTATTAGAACAAGGTCCGTGTGATAACTCAAGAACCAAAAGTCGGTAGAATACCAAACTTGGTATTTAAGTTTAGTATCCTTCAAGGATGCAACAGGAATATTTTGAGAAAAATCCCCGTTCCTCAAACTAACCTTTACATGAAAAAAAAATCGAAAATTTTGATTTTCTAAAAAATGGCTCCAACAATTTTTATTCAAGTCCCATATATCAAAGATACTTACATCTCAAATAAAACGTATATCCTGAATTTTTTGGGAATGGCCTCTAAAGACCACTTTATTCTGAATCAATTTTACTGATGTTTATTTAACTACTAAACCATAAGAGATAGACAAAAACTTACTACACTAAAATGTATATCTCGCCAAAACACACAGTTTATCTCCTTTAGGTTTTTGTTGTTGAGGTAACCGTTTCCGTGATATTCCTTGTTATTGGTTTCAATTGAAAAATTGCTTATACTTGCTTCGTTTTTCTTTTGTTCTACACATGATGCGATTTGCCATGACATTCGCTTAATGATAGCTTTTAAAAGATTTATCACGTCTCATTTCATGACAAAACCTCGACCTGAAGGCCTGTTCTGTTCTGTTCGGCAAAACCAATGCTCATTCGTTTTGCACTGTAAACCTTTTCACATTCTAACACACTTTTTACTTTCTCTACACGTACTATATACATAGTGTAATGATATGGTATTGTATTGCACCCAAAAATTAGTTACCGAGATTTCACCGGAAATACACGTTTTCGGATTCCCTGTATAAAAACATTTTTGGAAAAAGATCCGTGTGATAAATTAAAAACGAAAAGTGGGTAAACTACCAAACTTGGCATTTAAGTTTACTATCTTCCAGGGGTGCGACAGGAGTGTAAATTTTTTCCCATTCTAGCATACTTTTTACCTACTCCTCTACACTTACTATGTATACAGTGTAGAGAGAAGTTATTGTATTGCACCCCAAAAAATCTGATGTGTATCATTCACATGACTTTCTCTACATCTCTGCAACAAATTATTCTTAAAAAGCTTATACTTCTATTTACTTCATGCTAATCGAGAAAAACTTAGCAGAAATAGTTTTATTACTTGCTTCCTTATAAGTAAAAGCGAAATAAGAGTGTACCATAGTTTAAAGTGATACTCAAAAGCTGGTTGCTAAGTCACTGAAGTTCCTTTGTTTGTATGGAAAGCAGTTGAGAAATTCCTGTATGAGAATAGTATAAGTTTTTCAAAGCAGAAACCAAAAACAACGAATGTCTCAAAAACGATGAACTCCACGAAAAAATGTATATAGCATTAATTGTGTGTTTAAACGTGCTCTACATTGTTTGTGTAGTAGGTTTTTATCCATCTCTTAAGGTTTAGCAGTTATTCAAAATTCCGTAAAATTCATCCAGGATAAAGTACTCTTCAGAGGCTCTTCCCAGAAAATTCAAGATATACATTTTATTTGTCACGTAAATATCTTTAATATAAGAAATTCTAATCAAAATCATTAGAGCCATTTTTGAGAAAATCAAAATTTTCGAAAAAAGTTCCATATAAAGGGCAGTTGGAGGTGGGGGGATTTTTTCTCAAAATCATTGTGTCGCATCCCTGGAAGATACTAAACTTAAATACCAAGTTTGGTCTTTTACCGACTTTTCGTTTTTTAGTTATCGTGTTCACAGACACACGGACACACACACATGGACGGACCTTTTTCCAAAAATGCTTTTATTAGATAAAGGGAAACCTAAAACATGTATTTCCGGTGAAATCTCGGTATCCAATTTTTGGGTGGAGTGCAATACCTTCTCTATACACTATGTACATAGTACGTGTAGAGAAAGTAATTAGATACCACGATATCACCGGAAATACACTTTTAGTGTTCTTTGTATAAAAACATTTTAGAAAAAGATTCGTGCGATAACTTATAAACGAAAACTCGGTAAAATACCAAATTTGGTTTTTAAGTTAAATTTCTTCCAGGAATGCGACAGGAAGAGTTTGAGAAAAATACCCCTTCCCCAAACTAAGTTTTGCATGTACAAATGTTCGAACATTTTGCCTTTCATAAAAATGCTTGTAACAATTATGATTAAGTTATTTATGTTAAAAATATTTAAATGAAAACTAAAATGTATATTTGGAATTTTCAGAGACCAGTCTTTAAAGACCTCTTTATTCTGAATGAACTTTGATACTTTGATGAAATTAGCGTAAGTGGTAAACCCTAAGAGATAGACAAAAACTTAGCACACAAAAATGTAGATCACGTAAAAAAAAAATTACACAATTTATGTCATACACGTTTAAAGAATTCTCACATGGAAAGTTGTAAATCCCCGGCCATGCACAGAAACGGATTTCAACCAAACGCAACTAGCTTTTAAAATATTTGATTATTACTTTAGTCTAGAGCATTCCTTTACTTCCTTTCTACTAACATGAAGCTAGTAAGTAAGACAATTTCTGCCAATGTTCTCCAAATTATCATAAAGTAGATAAACCAATATGCTTTTTAACAATAATTTGTTGCACCGATGTAGAGAAAGTCATGTGAATGGACCACACATCAGAATTTTACTTTCTCTATACGTACAATGTATATAGTGTATAGAGAAATTATTGTATAGCACCCAAAAATTCGATACCGGAAATATATTTTTGAGACCCCCTGAATGAAAAGAAAAAATGTATTTTTAGAAACATGTCCGTGTGTGTCTGTTTGTCTGCCCGTCTGCGTATGTGTGTGTGTGGGGGGGGGGCAGCATAGCTCATAAATGAAAAGGCCGTTAAAAACAAAACGTGGTATTTAAGTTTGGTATCTTCCGAGGATGCGACACGAAGATTTTCAAGAAAATTCCCCCAAACCAAACTACATGGGAAAAATTCGAAAATTATGATTTTCTTAAAAAATGGCTCTAACGATTTTCATTTAACATCTCATATATTTATTTGACAAATGAAATGCATATCATGAATTTTCTGGGACAAGGCTCTGAAGATTACTTTATTCTGTATGAATTTTGCATAACTGCTAAAACGTAAGATATGCACAAAAACTTACCACACAGAAAATGTAGAGCACATTAAAATTCACAATTTATGCTATATACATTTTTACTTTCTCTACACGTACTATGTACATAGTGTATAGAGAAGGTATTGTATTCCACCCAAAAATTCGATACCGGTATTTCACCGGAAATACACGTATTGGGTCCCCCTGAATCCAAAATAAAGCATTTGTGGAAAAAAGCCCCTGTATGTGCGTGTGTGTGTATCTGTGGACAGCATAACTCAAAAACGAAAAGACCGTTAAATACCAAACTTGGTATTTAAGTTTGGTATCTTGCAAGGATGCACACGAAGGTTTGCAAGAAAATCCCCCACCCCCAATTACCCTTTACATGGAACTTTTTTCGAAAATTTTGATTTCCTCAAAAATGGCTCCAACGATTTTGATTAAAATATCGTATATTAAAGATATTTACCTGATAAATAAAATGTATATCTTGAATTTTCTGGGAATAGCCTCTGAACACTACTTTCTTCTGGAGGAATTTTGCATAACTGCTAAACTGTAAGAAATGGACAAGAACTTACCACACAAAAATGTAGAGCACATTAAAACACAAAATTTATGTTACATGTTTTTTTTCGAGGAGTTGATCGTTTTTAAGATATTCCTTGTTTTTAGTTTCAGCTTTGAAAAACTTACTTTTCTCATACAGGAAGTTGTCAACTCCTGTCCATACAAACAAAGGAAATTTGCGTACCCGTTCCTACACCCAGAATTCCTTTCAAAAATCGGGTTCTAACTGGGTCCAGATTCCCTGTTTGTTCCTACCCGCATATTTCTCCTCCGTATGTCATCATGGATCTAACTGTCGCTCCGTATACAGTTTCCATTAAGGTTATGGATATATTCGAAATTGTGCAGCCTATCCGTAGGATTCAGTAACCCCATCTACCGGTTCGTTTTCAACTATGTGATGTTAGGCAACTCTGCGGATTGCGTGTCAAATGTTTCAGGATTTTTCCAAATCTGCTATAAGGCGAGGTGTGTACAGGTTTCAAATATATATTTACTTTCTCTATACGTATTATGTACATGGTGTATAGAGAAGGTATTGTAATGCACCCAAAATTTCGATACCAAGATTTCAGCGGAAATACATGTTTTGTGTCGCCTTGAACCAAAAAAAAAAACAGCTTTGAAAAAAAGGTCCGTGTCTGTCTGTGCGTCTGTGAACACGGTAACTCAAAAAGGAAAAATCAGTAAAATACCAAAGTTTGTGCATAAGTTTAGTGTCTGCTAAGAATGTGACACGAAGATTTTGAGGAAAATCCCCGAACTGCGTTTTACATGGACAAAATTTGGAAAATGTTATTTTCTCAAAATGGCTCTTAACTATTTTTATTAAACCCCGTATATTAAAGATATTGACACGAAAAGTAACATGAATATCTTGAATAGCCTCTAAAACCTCTTTATTTTGGATGAGTTTTGCTGAATTTTGCATAGTTAGTAAACCATAAGCAATAGACAAAAATTTACTACACAAAAAATTTAGATCCCCTTAAAACACAAAATGTATGTCCTATACATTTTTTTTCGTGGAATTGAACAATTTTGAGATACTTTTGTTATTTGTTTCAGCTTTAAAAAACTTAAAATTTTCACGGGATTTTGTCAAATCCTGGCAAAACAAAGAAACGGGATTCATCCACATGGCAACCAGCTTTTAAAATATTTTTATATTGTTTTAGCCTACTGTATTTCTTTATTTCTCTTCTACTAACAGGAAAGGATTCCTGCTTATGTTTATCTCGATTAGCATGAAATAGATGGCAGCACAAGTTTTTAACAATACTTTGTTACTGAGCTGTAGAGAAAGTCATGTGAATGGAACACATCAGATTTTTATTTTCTACACATACTATGTACATAGTGTATTGTAATTTACCCAAAAATTCTATACCGAGATTTCACCGGGAATACATGTTTTGAGTCCCCCTGAATCCAAAAAAAGCATTTCTGGAATAAGGTCCGTGTGTGTGTGTGTGTGTGCATTTGGACAGCATAGCTCAAAAACGAAAAGACCTCTGAATACCAAACTTGGTATTTAAGTTTGGTGTCTTGCAAAGATGCGACACGTAAATTTTCTTGAAAATCCCCTCACCTCCAACTACCTTTTAATGGATCTTTTTTCGAAAATTTTTATTTTCACCAAAATGGCTTTAATGATTTTGATTAAAATATCCTATATTAAAGATATTTACCTGAAAATAATATGTATATCTTGAAGTTTCTAGGAATAGCCTCTGAAGGCTACTTTATTCTGGATGAATTTTACTGAAATTTGCATAAATGACAAACCGTAAAATATGGACAAACACTTACTATACAAAAAATGTAGAGCACATTAAAACACACAATTTACGTTATACAATTTTTTATCGAGGATTTGATCGTTTTAAGGATATTCCTTGTTTTTTGTTTCAGCTTTAAAAACCTTATACTTTTTTCATACAGGAATTAGTCAATTCGTGTCCATACAAACAAAGGAACTTCAGACACATAGCAAACAGCTTTTGACTATAACTTTAAACTATGCTACTCTCTAATTTCGCTTCTACTTATAAGGAAGAGAGTAATAAGACTATTTCTGCTAATTCTTTTTCGATCAGCATGAAGAGAATAGAAGCATAAGGTTTTTAACAATAATTTTTTGCAGAGATGTAGAGAAAGACATGTGAATGGAACACATCAGATTTTTTTTCTGTTAAAAGCAACACCGAGAGAATTCGTGGAAGTGTGTCGCAGTATATTGCTCATTTCCTCGAACGCGGTTCAAGAACTCAGTATTTTGTAAAGAATTGCATGCAGACCTTCCACGTTATGAGGCGTTTCAAATAGCCAAGGACTTCCTTTGCGTGTCTGGGCGGCATATCCCTTCAATACTACTTCTGCAACAAGTGGCAAACGGTAGCAAAGTAAACAGACGATGACATAGTGTTCGAATATTGATTTCCGAAATGGGGAGCTCTGCCAGTAATTTCAAATGTTTGCGGATTTCTACCGACCTATCTCTCATTTCCTTCCCCTCTGTTAATACAAGATGCATTATGGTTCCCAAGCAAATATACACTGCGGTGCAAAAAATGGCCCATTCACTTAGATTCAAATAGTGAATTTTTACTTTCTCTACACGTACTATGTACATAGCGTATAGAGAACGTATTGTATTGCACCCAAAAACTCAAATACAAGATTCCACCACAAAATATGCTTTGAGACTCCCTTAATCTAAAAAAAATCTGTTGTGCTCCATTCACCTGACTATCTCTACATCTCTGCTACAAATTATTGTTAAAAACCTAAGCTTCTATTCAGCATATGCTAATCGAGAAAAAATTAGCAGAAATAGACTTATTTTTTGCTTCCTTATAAGTATAAGTGAAATAAGGGCGTACCATAGGTTACAGTGATAGTCAAAAGCAGGTTACTATGTGGCTGATTTCCTTTGTTTGTATGGACAGTAGTTGACAAATTCATGTATGAGAAAAGTATAAGTTTTTCAAAACTGAAACCATTAACAACGAATATCTCAAAAACGATCAACTTCACGAAAAAAATATATTAAATATAAATTGTATATTTTAACTTGCTCTACATTTTTTGTTTGGTAAGTTTTTAATCATCTCTTACGGTTTACTCGTTATTCAAAATTCAATAAAAATAATCCAGAATAAAGAGGTCTTTGGAGGCTAATCCCAGAAAATTCAAGATATACATTTTATTTTCCATGTAAACATCTTAAACATAAGAGATTTTTATCAAAATTGTTACAGACATTTTTGAGAAAATCAAAATTTTCGAAATTGACTCCATGTAAAGGGTAGCTAGGGGTGGAGGAATTTTCTTGAAAAAAGTTGCTTTTTTAAGTCAGAAAGAGCCAAAACATGTATTTCCGGTGAAATCTTGGTATCAATTTTTGGGTGGAATCCAATACCTTCTCTATACACTATGTACATAGTATATGTACAGAAAATAAAAAAGCTTATTCTTCTATATACTTCATGAACTAGAAGGTAAATAAGGGAGTACACTAGGCTAAAACGCTAGTCAAATCTTTTAAAAACTTGTTGCCACGTGGATAAAATCAGGTGATAATTTCCTGTATGTGAAAACTTTAGGTATTTTAAAATTGTAACCAATAAAAGGGAATATCTCAAAAGTCTCAATTCCACGAAAAACTGTATATGACATAATTTGTGTGTTTCAGCGAGATCTACATATTTTGTTTAGTAAGTTTTTGTCTATCTCTTACGGTTTACAAGATATGCAAAATTCATCCAGAATAAAGATTCTTCACAGGCTATTTCTAGAAAATTCAAGTTGAACATTTTATTTCTTGTGAAAATATATGTAATACGGGACATTTTAATCAAAATCGTTAGAGCCATTTTTGAAAAAATCTACATTTTCAAAAACTGTTCCATTTAAAGGGAAGTTTGGTTTGGTGGGATTCTCCTCAAAATCTTAGTGTCGCATTCTTGGAAGATACTAAACATATTATATACCAAGTTTGGTACCTTACCATCTTTTCGTTTTTGAGTTATGTTCAAAGACACACGGACCTTTTTCTGAAAATTATTTATTTGGATACAGGGACCCTAAAACGTGTATTTTCGGTGGAATCTCGGTATCGGATTTTTATGTGGTAGGCAATACCACATAGCACGTGTAGAGAAAGTAAAAAACCATTTCTAGAAATATGTCGTGTGTGTCTGTCAGTGTCTGTATGTGTCATTGTGAACAGAATAGAAAAAAAAAAAAAAAAAAAATCCGTTAAATACTTAACTTGGTGTTTAAGCTGAGTATCTTTCAAGCATGCGACTCAAAGATTTTTCAAGAATCTCCCCCCCCCCACGAAAACTACCCTTTATATGGAAAACCTTTTGAATTTTCTTATTTTCTCAATAATTAATCTAACGATTTTGATTAAAGACATTTGTATGTCAAATAAAATGTTTACCTTGAATTATCATTGGATAGATTCTAGACTTGTTTTGCTGGATGAATTTTGCATACCTGATAAATCATAAGAGATACAAAGTATTACTTTATCTCGCTAAAACACATAATTTATGTCATATGCATTTTTATTGCAGAGTTGACAATTTCTAAGATATTCATTCCTTGTTATTGGTTTCAATTTTAAACTACGTCTTTTCTCAAAGGGGGCCAACTTTCGTTTCATCTCTCTTTTGTTTATCTGAAATGCACAGCGAAACGAACTTCACTTGTACACATACCGATCGAAGACGATTTAGTATTGTGCTCTACGACAGTAAACGGATTGCAACGAGGACTGGACAAACTTAAGAATTATTGCGATGAATGGCTACTTACAGTTAATGTGAATAAGACTAAGGCAATGACTTTCAAAAAGGGTTGTGTTTATAGCAGGGAGGAGACTTGGACATATGCAGGACAGATACTGGACAATGTTAAATCCTTTGTGTACTTAGGACTCACATTTACAATGAACGGAAAATGGACAAAACACATTGACATTACGAAACACAAGGCAAGGGTGAAAGCGGCGGAAGCTCTCCGGATACGCTGCAGAATTCCGAATATCTCCATAACCTTAATGGAAACTGTATACGGAGCGACAGTTAGATCCACGATGACATACGGAGGAGAAATATGCGGGTGGGAACAAACAGGGGATCTGGATCAACTGAGGACCCAATTTTTGAAAGGAATTCTGGGTGTAGGGAGGGGTACAGCAAACTGCGGAATAATGAGGGAATTCGGGGTACATAGTGAAACGATAGAGTGCAAAATCAGAGTAGTTAAATATTGGCTGAGAATCGTTCACGGAAACCAATCTCTAATTAAGGCAGTCTGCTACCGTGAACAGTTGCGAATGGAAGGTAATTTGACGTGGGCATCAAAATTAAAGAAAGGGTTGGAAACCATTGGGATGGGAGACATTTGGATGGCTGGGCAGGAAAACAGGCGAAGTATTTGGAGAAAAATTAAGAAACGTCTCTGTGATATTGACAGACAGCAAATAATTGCGCAATGCACAGAGAAGGTGTCATTAGAAGTACAGTCTGGGCTGAAATCGGAGTGGGGTATGGAGCAATACATCAAAACAGGTACCAAACTCATTAGAGAGGGGCTCGCGTGGATTAGACTAGGAGCATGGAGGAGAATGGTACGAGAATCTGTCCCATTTGCGAGGAGGAAGAGTCGTGGACTCACATCTTGGCAAGATGTAGGGGTACGGAGGAATGGCGGGAAAAATATTTGCCGCGATTTTTTACCACTGCGAATGTAGGGATAGAAGCATGTTGGACGCTACTGGCAGCCACGGAAAACATGGACGGGCTAGGTAAATTTATACTTAAGGCAAGACAGCTGAGATCTGAGGAGGCTGCCAATAGAGAAGGGGGGGAGTAAGATCCACTAAACAAAAGTGACTACAATGTTCTACATACATATATATTATGTCATACTTAGGTCACTGTTGTGCTAGGGTTGTATATATTATGTGTATATATGTCTTTTAAGTGTAATTATCTATTATAAGAGCGTGCATTTATGAAGGTGTACTCTGTGCTGTAAATTTAAATTGCTATATTTGAATATCTTTGTATCTTTATTTTCGGATTCACTCTTAATTTTATTGTTGTTTAATATTGCTTTTGACTGTGTATTTCCTTTGTCTTTTTATTTTCGTGTTTACTCTTTTAATTCTTTGTTGTGGTTGTTGTTTTAATATTGCTTGTAATGTGTATTACAAAAGCACGTACGGTCTGTGGACCCGTGCGACTGTTGGAATTCTATGTATGATATTGCTATGTTAATAAATACACTTATTCATTCACTTAAAAGATTCAGTGTATTACCTTATTTCCCTTCTGCTTATACGGAAACAGTAATAAGACCATTCGTGCTAATGTATACCCCGTTTAGCATGATGTAGATAGAAGAATACTTTACGAAAAATAATTTGCTTACAGAACAGGTAGAGAAAATCATGTGAATGCAACATGGCATTTTTTTGTTTTCTCTACACTACTATATACATAGTGTATCAAGTAGGTATTGTATTCCATCCAAACATTCGATACCGAGATTACACCGGAAATACATACTTTGGGTTCCCTTGAATCCGAAAGAGTATTTTTGGAAAAAGGTCCGTATGTGTGTGTTTTGTTCTTGATATTTAAGTTTGGTATCCTCCAAGATTGCGACACGAAGATTTTCAAGAAAGTCTCCCACCCCAAACTACCCTTAATATGGAACTTTTTTCGAAAATTTTGTACTTCTCAAAAGTGGCTCTAACAATTTTGATTAAAACACCCTATATTAACTATATTTACATGACAAATAAAATGTATATTTTGAACTTTCTGGGAATAGCCCCTGAAGACTACTTTATTCTGGTTGAATTTTACAGATTTTGCATAACTGCTAAACTGTAATGGAGGGACAAAAAATAAAAACATAAAAATGTAGAGCACGTTAAAACACACAATTTTTGTCATACATATTTTTTTCGTGGAGATGATCGTTTTTGAGATATACCTTGTTTTTTGTTTCAGCTTTGAAAAACTTATACTTTTCTTATACAGGAATTTATAAACAAGTGTCCATACAAACAAATGAACTTCAGTCACATCAACCACCTTTGGACTATCACTTAACTTATCTTATCATACTCCCTTATTTCGGTTCTACTTACAAGGAAGGAAGTAATAAGATTATTTCTTCTAATTTTTTCTAGATTAGCGTAAGTAAATAGAAGCATAAGTTTTTTAGCAATAATTTGCTGCAGAGATGTAGAGAAAGTCATGTGAATGAAACACAACAGACTTTTATGTTTATATTTATAGTACACATAGTACGTGGTGTAGTATTTACCATGCTAGGTAAAGCCTTCGGAAGGCAAGAAAGCCGGTGGTGCCGGGTAATATTTATTTGTACGTAAAGAACCCCTTACCTTTAAAAATGAAGGTTTCTGGGCCAACCTCTCAGGCATTTCACGTCTGCAAGTCTGGAGTTCGTCCTACAGCGCCATTTGTGGGCGACGAGCTGATCCCTCGTCATCATGGCGCATAGCGGCGAGCTCAGGAACTAGAAATTTAAATCCGATCTTTATGATGCCCTTTCCTCCACTTAGGGGATACAGGAAAAACTAAAACTGTTAGTTCTTAGTATATAGCACATACTAGTTAGGTAGAGAAGCTATTGCATTCCAACCAAAAATATAATATCGAGATTTCACATTAAATACATTTAGGGCCCCTTGTATCTCCCCCCCAAAAAATTAGAAAAAGGTCCATTTTTTGTGTGTGTGTGTTTGTGTTTGGTGTCCGTGTACATGTTAAGTCAAAGTACCAAACTAAGTATATAAGTTTAGTATCTTCCATGCAAGCGACACCAAGATTTTGAAAAAAAAAAATCCCCCAACCCAAAATAACTTTTACATGGCATTTTTTTCGAAAATTTTGATTTTCTCAAAAATGGTTCTAATAATTTTGACAAATAAATGTATATCTTGAATTTTCTGGGAATAGCCTCTGAAACTTTGCATAACTGCTAAACCGTAAGAGGTGGACAAAAACTTACCTAACAGAAAATGTAGAACACATTAAAAAACAATTTATGTTATATACATTGTTTTCGTGGGGTTGATCGTTTTTGAGATTTTCATTTTTTTGGTTTCACTTTTAAAAACTTACAATTTTTTCATACAGGAATTTGTCAACTCGTGTCCATACAAACAAAGGAACATCAGTCACACAGCAACCAGCTTTTGCTTTCACTTTAACCTATGATACTCCCTTATTTCGCTTCTACTTACAAGGAAGCAAGTAATAAGACTATTTCGGCTGATTTTTTCTCCATTAGCATGAAGTAAATAGAAGCATAAGCTTTTAAACAATAATTTGTTGCAGAGATGTAGAGAAAGGCATGTGATTGGAAAACATCAGAGTTTTCACATCTTGACATGGTGTATGTCCTCGAGCGGCATGCGGAAGTTCGCCAGACAGTCAAATTGAAATTCTTCTCATCTCTTTGCACTTGCTAACCTGGATTCTATTTCAGAGAAGCCGCGGACACAAATCTCAAATTGCTTGACCTCTTTCGACTAACACCTTTAACATCGATCAGCGCTGTACTTCAATTTAATGTAGTGAAGAGGGAAGGAAGCTGGCGATAGGAATGGGGGGGGGGGGAGAAAACGATCGAGAGGTAGCTCCTTGCTATCTCCAAGGAGGGTCTTCATTTCCGGAGTGTTGTTCTCTAAAATTCCGGAAAAGGAGGGCGCAGGAACGGGAGAGTAGAAAGGACCTTCTGCAGAACGGATCTTGGGCCCTCATTCACGTGTCGCTTAGCTTCATTGTAAGCTGAACACGAAATGCTCCAATCAGAGCTTATGCCTTCCTGCGATATTTCACTATAGTGCGGTAAAAATCTCTTGACGTTTCGCGGCGATGCCAAACTTCACTCCGCTACGCCAGAATGTCCCACGAAGGTATATAAACGCTGCAAAAACTATTACGATAATTCATTATGAAATTTGCAAAATACACAGAAAATGTGAGATCTCATATGGAAATGCAACTAGATGTCAAGATTTCACCAGAAATATATATGTCATGAGGTATGAGTGCAAAAAAGACAAAACATTTTTATTTTTTCTTGCCTCGTATTTACAATGTACATAGGGATAGAGAAGTTTTGTATTCCACCCAAAAATTCGATACAGAGATTTCACCGGAAATACATGTTTTAGGACCCCCTGAATCCAAAAAAAAGCAGTTTCAGAAACAGGTCTGTGTGTGTGTGTGTATGTATGTGTGTGTGTGTGTGTGTGTGTGTGTGTGTGTGTGTGTGTGTGTGTGGAAACCGTAGCTCAAAAACGAAGCAACCATTAAATACCAAACTTGGTATTTATGTTTGATATCTTCCAAGAATGCGACATGAAAATTTTCAAGAAAATACCCCCACTTCTAACTACCCTTTACATGAAAAAACTTCGAAAATTTTGTTTTTCTTAAAAATGGCTGTAACGATTTTGATTAAAGTACTACACATTAAAGCCATTTCTACTACGAATAAAAAGTATATCTTGAATTTCTGGGAATAGCTTCTAAAGACCTGTTTATTCTGGATGACTTTTGCTTAATTTGGCATAACTAGTAAACCGTAAGAGATGGACAAAATCTTACTATACAAAAACTGCAGCGTTTGTTAAAATACACAAGTTATGTCATATGTATTTATTACCGTTTTCGAGGTATTAAAAACGTATACTTTTCTCATACAGGAATTTGTTAACTCCTTCATTATGGCTTTAATGAATAACATTCGCCGTGAAAGCTTCAAGTCTTACATTGTTAACTCCTGTCCATACAAAGGAACTTAAATCACATACCAACCATCTTTTGACTATCACTTTAACCTATGGTACTCCCTTATTTCGCTTCTACTTACACGGAAGCAAGTAATAAGACTATTTCTGCTATTTTTTCTCAATTAGCATGAAGTAAAAGAAACATAAGGTTTTCAACAATGATTTATTACAGAAAAATAGAGAAAGTCATGTGAATGGAACACAAGAGATTTTATAATATCAAAGTCGCGCATTGTTGCGTCCGCGTGAGTGGTGACACCTGCGGTGATTTGCACGTGCAACTGCTGAAAGAAGTTTCTTGCCAAGTTAACGAGTGGTATAAAAGGAGAGAACGATCCCTGCAGAGATTGCTCTCTGAGGCAAAGCGGCCCCAGGGGTAAGAGGGATCCCCAATTGATAACGAGCAGGAAATGACACTTGGAATACTGTTGTAGATTAAAACATCTGATGTGTTCCATTCACATGACTTTCTCTACAACTGTGCAACAAATTATTGTTAAAAAGCTTATGCTTCTATTTACTTTATGCTAATCGAGAACAAATTAGCAGAAATAGTCTTATTACTTGCTTCCTTACAAGTAGAAGCGAAATAAGGGAGTACCATAGGTTAAAGTGAAAGCCAAAAGCTGGTTGCTATGTGACTGATGCTCCTTTGTTTGTATGGACAAGAGTTGACATATTCCTGTACGAGAAAATTATTTCAAAGCTGAAAACAAAAAACAAGAATATCTTAAAAACGATCAACTCCACGAAAAAATGTATATAACATAAATTGTGTGTTTTAATGTGCTCTACATTTTCTGTGTGGTAAGCTTTTGTCCATATCTTACGGTTTCGCAAAAATCCGTAAAATTCATCCAGAATAAAGTAGTCTTCAGAGGCTATTCCCAGAAAATTCAAGAAATACATTTTATTTGTCAGGTAAATATCTCAAATTTACGAGATTTTAATTAAAATCGTTAGAGTCATTTTTAAGAAAATCAAAATGTTCAAAATTTTTTCCATGTAAAGGGTAGTTTGGGGTGAGGGGATTTTCTTGAAAATCTTCGTGTCGCAGTTTTGGAAGATACTAAAACTTAAATACCAAGTTTGGTTTTTAACGGTCTTTTCATTTTTGCACTATGCTGCCCAAAGACTTACACATACATATATACACGGACATTCTTCTAAACATGCTTTTTTTGGAATCAGGGGTTCTCTACACATATATTTCCGGTGAAATTCCGGTATCGAATTTTTGGGTGCAAAACAATACCTTCTCTATACAATATGTACATGGTACGTATAGAGAAAGTAAAAATTGACGCAGCTAATGCGCAGAATCAAACTAATTACATTAGGCACTGTGGAGCGATTCTCTACGTGCAGCCCCAGCTACCTCTATGCCAGGGATATACCTCCGTGGGTGTTTCCATTAGGAAACACCTAGCCCTAATAAGCCCCCACCCCCGGCATGCGGACACACCAGGACGGAAGTGGTCACGGTGGGGGTGACAGCCATCTAGTCTCCTAGCTCTCCAGGTTATTGCCGGAGTCATTGAGGATCTCAAAACCCCGCCCAAGCATCACTGCCCAGACATACCTAATCTCTCATGCACATCGGAACCATTGCCTCGTCGAGTTCAACCCAAACCGAACAATTTCTTTTCGGGAGGGACTCAGATATTCGGCCCGTCTACTTCTAGTAACGTCAGAAGTACCACGGGTGTTTGGGGTCTGCAACTTTAGCACCTGAGAGCAGCTGAAGAGGTCAAAACCTCATACTACTAATGAATCATTATTGAGTATAACAGATAATCTAAAACGACACTTAATAATCTGAACAGGAACCCACGCCAACAACGGGGAGGAACATATTAGATCCTATAAAATTAATAATTAATTTAATTATCACATTAATGGCTTCGTCCTTGCTACAGAAGACCATTTTCAATATAATGGCATAAGAAATTATAAATATTAGCATTACTATATAATGTGTACAAAACAGGATATAGTCGCCCTCCGTAGTATAATGGTTACCATGCTAACCTCATATACCCAAGGTCGCGGGTTCAAACCCGGCGGAGGATGATGGCTTTTTTTCGGGTGTAAAAATCCTTAGCTTGGCTTCCTTCGGAAGGGAAGTAAAGTCGTTGTTCCCGTGTAGTAGATTTATGGCACGTAAAAGAACGTCAAGTCTGATAGAGAGGCCTCTGAGCAAAACTAAGCAGTCTTTCACGCCCAATTTAGAATGGGACGCAGAGAACTACAGCAGTTAAAGAATATACATAAATAATACACCATTTCATTTCAAAAAGAGGATAAGAGGGCTTCAGGACTGCGTCTATATTCAGAGACAAGCATTTTGGCTTTTCCTACTTTTCCACACCTTGAATTTCCAACGGACATTCGACCATTTTTGTGTTCTAGTTCTCTACTTACACCTATATGGCTCGTCATTACAGCCTACTAATTGAAACCGCAGGTGCAAAAGCGGTACTGCTGCACTTCCACACCTATATTCCACGGTGGAGGGTTTTTTAGAGGTTATTGTCACGGTATGACAAGCCCATTCCTAGCAGTGAGAGAGCGCAAAGATTCAATTTCAACACTATACGATGCAATTCTTGCGAAAGCATCCAATAAACACAGTTATTTGTCAGATGTTTTCATTTGTAATCAGTGAAAGAAATAAGATTTGTTTGCTGGAGTAATAAAGGCAGTTTTTGTTACAGATTATAGCGAATTTCATCCATTTATTTTGAATAATTATGGCTATATTGAAGTTGTATAGAAAAGTTTCCACATTAAAGCTGAAAAGTAATCTGTAGAGCTATTAACTTAAGCTTTGTGTGATGTTGGCAAATCCCTATTGTTAGTTACAACACCAGACAGCTATGATCATGTAAATGAGCGGACATTAGCAAGTATTAGGAGGAGCAATGCACTTAATGTAGAATCGATATCATAAGTAATGTTACGTTAATACTGCCAGAGAAGGACATCTTGCTCAATACTGTCTCTGACTTGATGGATGTATTTAGCAATATAAAAGAGAAAACTCTGATATGTTCCATTCACATGATTTTCTCTACATCTTCACAACAAATTGTTAAAAAGCTTATGCTTATATTTACTTCACTCTGATCAAGAAAAAAATTAACAGAAATAGTCTTATTACGTGCTTCCTGTATGAGTAAAGTATAATTTTTTCAAAGCTGAAACCAAAACAAGGAATATCTCAAAAACGATCAACTCCACGAAAGAAATGTATATTACTTAAATTGTGTGCTTCAATGTGCTCTACATTTTTTATGTGGTAAGTTTTTGTCCATCACATACGGTTTAGCAGTTATGCAAATTTCCGTACAATTCATCCAGAATAAAGTAACCTTCAGAGACTATCCCCAGAAAATTAAAAATATACATTTTATTTGTCAGGTAAATATATTTAATATACGATATTTTAATCAAAATCCTTAGAGTGATATTTTAGAAAGTCAAAATTTTCGGAAAAATTTCTTTGGAAAGGGTAGTTGTGTGCAGGGGAATTTTCTTGAAAATCTTCGTGTCGCATCCTTGGAAGATACCAAACCTAAATATCAAGTTTGGATTTTAACGGACTATTCTTTTTGAGCTATGCTGCCCACAGACGCGCGCACACCCACACACGGATATTTTTCTGAAAATGTTTTTTTATTCAGAGGGTCTCAAAACATGTATTTCCGTAAAAACTCGGTATCGAATTTTTGGGTGCATTACAATACCTTCTCTATACACTATGTATGTAGTACGTGTAGAGAAAATAAGAAATAGCAGAAAGGATCTTATTATATGCTTCCTTGTAAGTTGAAGGGAAATAAGTGTGCACCATAGGTGAAATCGATGGTCAAATCTTTTAAAACTTGGTTATTATGTGATTGAAGTACATTTGTTTGTATGGACAGTAGTTGAGAAATTCCCGTATGAGAAAAAAATATAAGTATTTTTAAGGTGAAACTAATAACAATAAATATCTCAAATACGGTCAACCGCAGGAAAAAAATGTAAATAACTTAAATTGTGTGTTTTAACGAGCTCTAAATTTTTTGTGTAGTCAGTTTTTCTGTATTTCTTACGGTTTACCAGTTATGTAATATTCCACAAAATTCATCTACAACGAACAGATCTCCAGAAGCTATTCCCAGAAAATTCAAGATATACATTTGATTGGTGATTGTAAATAGCTTTAATATATGCTACTTTAATCAAAATCGTTAGAGCGATTTTAAGAAAAACATAATTTTAAACAATTTACCATGTCTTCGTGCGGCATCCTTGGAAGCTACCAACTTAAATAACACCGACGGACTTTTTTCTAAAATGCTTTATTTTGGAGTCATGCGAACTCAAAACGCACTTACGCTGAAATCTCGGTATCGAATTTTTGGGTGAAATGTATATAGTGCGTGTAGAGAAAACAACAATCTGATGTGTTCTATTCTCATGTCTTTCTCTACATCTTTGTAATAAATTATTGTTAGAAAGCTTATGCTTATATACTTTGTTGGTTTCAAAGTGCTGCCCTCCTAGCCACGTCTTCAGTTCAGGGAAAATGTGAAAGTCGCTGGGTGCCAGGTCAGGACTGTACGGCGGATGATCGAAAACGTCCCATTGACATTGTTCAAGGAGCCGATGGGTTGTACCAGCAGTGTGTGGACGAACGTTAACATGGATCAACACAATTCCTGAAATCAGCATTCCTCTTCGTTTGTTTTGAGTGGCTCTCCGAAAACGTCGTAAAACACGAAGATCTTCAAAACCACGCCAATGCTCATTTGAAATCAACATTTTTTGAAGCGGGTGTTTTGCAAAGCTTGTGCACAGGTACGATAAATATCTCAATCTTTTCGGTGATTATGTTGAAAAGTAATCATAAGTGTACAGCACTTTTAGTCATAAAATAATTGTTTTCTATGAACTTGTCTTTTATTTATAGCCTATTGGAGGTTGAAAAAAACGGCCCTCGAATCTCTTGCCTTTTACAAGTTATTCAAAAGTTATTCCAAATTCTGCAAAATTCATCCAGAATGAAGAGGTCTTAAGAGACTATTCCCAGAAAATTAATTCTTTTGCATATAAATATCTTTAGTTTACTATATTTTAATATTTGAGTAATTGTTGAAAAAATCAAAATTGTCGAAATTTTTGTCATGTAAAGTTTAGTTCGGGGTAGACAATTTTCCTCCAAACTCTTGTGTAATATGTCAAATTTAACAATCAAATTTGGTATTTTCGTTTTCACTATCAAGTTCATAGACACACGGACCTTTTTTTATAAATGCTGTTTTTGGATAAAACGTGTATTTACGGTGAAATCTCGGTATCAAAATTTTGGATGGGCTAATATATCTTCTCTACCTATGTACTAAAAAGAACAATTAAAAATAAGATATAATACATTCACATGCCTTTCTCTACCTAGTCTACACCAAACTAGGTATATTTTATGTACTTAATGTTTATCGAGATAAATCAAGATGAATATTAACAGAAATACATATTATAGGTATATTTTCTCGTAGGTACAAAAGCGGGGACATAAAAATGCATTAAATCTTTAAAAATCTGATGTGTACTATTCACATGACTTTCTCTATATCTCTGCAACAAATTATTCTTAATAAGCTTATTCTTCTATTTACTTCATGTTAATCAGTACAAAATTAGCAGAAATAGCCATATTACTTGCTTCCTTGAAAGTAGGAGCAATATAAGGGAGTACCATAGGTTAAAGTGATAATCAAAAGCTGGTTGCTATGTCATTATGTATGTTGGTTCCTTTGTTTGTGTGGACAGCAGTTGGGAAATTCCTGTATAAGAAAAGTACACATGTTTCATAGCAGAAACCAAAAAATAAGGAATGTCTCAAAAACGACGAACTCCACGAAAAAAATGAATATAACATAAATTGTGTGCTTTAACGTGCTCTACATGTTTTGTGTAGTAAGTTTTTGTCCATCTCTTACGGTTTAGCAGTTATTCAAAATTCAGTAAAATTCATCCGGAATAAACTACTCTTCAGAGCCTATTACCAGAAAATTCAAGATAAACATTTTATTTGCCAGGTAAATATCTTTAATATACGAAATTTTTATCAAAATCATTAGAGCCATTTTTGAGCAAATCAAAATTTTCGAAAAAAGTTCCATGTAAAGGGTAGTTGGGGGTGCGGGGATTTTTCTCAAAATCTTTGTGTCGCATCCCTGGAAGATACTAAACTTAAATACCAAGTTTGGTAGTTTACCTACTTTTCGTTTTTGAGTTATCGTGTTCACAGACACACGGACACACTGACACACGGTCACACACACACACACACACACACACACACACGGAGCTTTTTCCGAAAATACTTTTTTTTAGATAAAGGGCACCCTAAAACATATATTTCCGGTGAAATCTCAGTATCGAATTTTTTGGTGGAGTGCAATACATTCGCTATACACTATGTACATAGTGCCTATAGAGAAAGTAAAAGTTGTTTGTTGTGGTAAGTCTTTGAAATTCCGTTTCATAAACAAGATTTAAAAACAATAGCTTGTAAAAGCTATATCAAAATAAACTCCAGTGAGAAGAGAAAGTCATGTGAACGTAACGCATCAGACATAGTATGTACCGGAAGTATTATATTCCATTTAAAATTTCGATTTTGAGATTTCACAGGAGGTGTATGTTTTGAGTTCCCCTGAATAAAAATCTGATGTGTTACACCCACATGTCTTTCTCTAGCTGTTCTACAAACTTCATACATAACATTCTTCTTTCTGCACCTTGCTAATCGTGGTACTCATTAGCACAATGTTCTTATTATTTAGTTCCGTATAAGTAGGAAGAAAATAAGGGAATACACTAGGCTAAACCAATAGTCAAATGTTTCAAAAGCTGTCGCTATGCGACTGTCATCACAAATCGCTTCTTTTCTTGGCCAGGAGTAGAACAAAAGAAAAACGGACACTCCCGTCTGAGAAAAGTATAAGTACTTCACAACTGAAACTAATAATAATGAATACCTCGAAAACGGCAAACTCCACGAGAAAAATGTATATCACATAACTTCTGTATTTTAACAAGACCTACAGTTTTTGTATAGTAAGTTTTTGTCTATCTCTTACGGTTTACTAGTTATGCCAAATTAAGTAAAATTCATTCAGAATAAACAGGTGTTCAGAAGCTATTCCCAGAAAATTCAAAATATACATTTTATTTGTTAGGTAAATGTCTTCAATATATAATATTTTAATTAAAATCGTTAGAGCAATTTTTAAGAAAATCAAACTTTTCGAAAAAAGTTCCATATAAAGGGTAGTTTGGGGGTGGGAGGAGTTTTCTCAAAATCTTCGTGTCGCATCCCTGGAAGATACTAAACTTAAATACCAAGTTTTGGTATTTTAGCTACTTTTCGTTTTTGAGTTATCGTGTTCACAGACACACGGACACACACACACGGACCTTTTTCTCAAAGTGCTTTTTTTGGATACAGGGGGTCCTAAAACATGTATTTTCGGTGAAATCTCGGTACCGAATTTTTGGAAGGAATGCAATACTTCTCTATCCCTATGTACATTGTACATATGGGACTAGAGAAAGTAAAAAGCTTGTTTAGCAAATGGTCCATGTGTGTCCATCTATGAACAGAATTACTTATATACGAAAAGTTCGTTAAATATCAAACTTGACATTTCAGTACAGCATCTTCCGAGAGTGCAACACGAATATTTTCTAGAGAATCTTCCCACCCCAAACTACCCTTTATATGGAAGGTTTTCAAAAATTTTGTTTTCTGAATAACAGTTCTAACAATTTTGCTTATAATCCCATTTGTTTAGATGTTTTCATGACCAACGATATGTATATCTTGAATTTTCTGGGAACAGCCGCTAAAGAGCTCTGGATGACTAATAAACTGTAAGAGATATACAAAAACTTACTGTATAAAATTGTAGATTCTGTTAAATTCAAGACGTATTTTTTTCTCTGTACAGTAAATCACTTCCAGAATATTCCTTCTTGGTTTACATTTTTCCGCTTATCTCAAATGGGATGTTGTTATTCATTTTTATATCATCCGATCAAGCATATAAAAAGAAGTTTTAAAGTTATGTCATAATGCCCAACTCTTAAAAGAGCTTGCGATTATATTTTTATAGTTACAAAGAAATAGGTCACAAAAGCATTTTACAAATTTTTACCTAAACTAACGTATATTAAATAGAATATTAAGCTGTTTTTATTATTAGTTTGTTGAAGAATGGGTAAAAAAGGTAATGTGAATGTAACGCATAAGATTTTTTGATATGTTAAATGTGTAACATTTTATACAAAATTATAGGAGCTAATTTTGGCAAAATTAAAAATAACAAAAATGATCACTGTAAAATATAATGGCACTTCTTTAATTTCTTTCTAAGCTTAACGTCCTTCAACTGTTTTGGTCATATAGGATGATGAATGAAATGATCTCGGGATACATGGAGCTTAAATTTACTCGACGTCAGGATAAGAGAAAACTCCGAAAGAAATCAAGCGAGCAATGTTTAGTTTGAGATGGAGAGATTTATCTGAAAATCCTCGCGTCACGTCATTGGAAAATACTTAAATTTAATACCAAGTTTACTATGGCCCGCCTGGGTAGCGTGGTGGTAGCGTGTCTGCCTCGTATTCAACAGGTTGCGAGTTCCAAACTCGCTTTTTTTTTTTTTTTTAATACAGTACCGGAGTCTGTCAGGACTCCGGCACTGTATACCCTACTTTTATTTACCTTTTTTCTTTTTACTTTGTTTTGCCGTATTATTACTGTTTTCTTACTTTTACAACACACACATATACACAAACATATAACACCCATGCCCAAGGCGGGACTCGAACCCACGATCCCCTGCGCTACGAAGCACCAAAGCGGGACGCCTTGGCGAGCGCGCTCATGGGGACCGGCAGTTTAGGCTGAGTTACCCGGAGATGGTTATTTTCGGGGTTTTTCGTTGTCATGAGAAGACGAATGTCGAGTAACTTTAAGTTCCATGGACTACGGGATCATTTGGACAAAATTTCACTAATTTCTTTCATAGTCCGATATAACCTACCAGGTTAAAAGACGTTAGGTTACAAAAAAGAAATCTGATGTGTTCCATACACATGACTTTCTCTACATGTTTGCAACAAATTATTGCTAGAGGGCTTATGCTTCTGTTTACCTCTTGCTAATCGAGAAAAAATTAGCAGAAATAGTCTTATTACTTGCTTCCTTGTAAGTAGAAGCGAAATAAGGAAGTACCATAGGTTAAAGTGATAGTCAAAAACTAGTTGCTATGTGACTGAAGTTCCTTTGTTTGTATGGACAGAAGTTGACAAATTCCTGCATGAGAAAGGTAACTTTTTTAAAGCTGAAACCAATAACAAGGAATATCTCAAAAACGATCAAATCCACGAAAAAATGCATATAACCTAAATTGTGTGTTTTAATGTGCTCTACATTTCTTGTGTATCTCTTACGGTTTACCAGTTATGCAACACTTAGTAAAAACCATCATAGTCTTCAGAGACTATTCCCAGAAAATTCAAAATATACAATTTATTTGAAAAACAAATATCTCAAATATAAGACATTTAATCAAAATCGTTACAGCCATTTTTAAGAAAATCAAAATTTTCGAATTTTTTTTCCATATAAAGGATAGTTGTGGGTGCGGATATTTTCTTGAAAATCTTCATGTCGCATCCGTTGAAGATACCAAACTTAAATACCAAGTTTGGTATTTAACGGTCGTTTTGTTTTTGAACTATGCTGCCCACAGACACACACACACAGACACACACGGACAGTTTTCATTTTTTTTATTCAAGGGGTCTCAAAACATGTATTTCCGGTGAAATCTCGGTTTGGAAATTTCTGGGTGCAATATAATACCTTCTCTATACATTATGTACATAGTACATGTAGAGAAAGTAAAAATCTTTGGATTTGGTCTGAATTTTTGTGGTGAAATCTCGGTATGAACATTTTTGGTTGGAACACAATACTCCCTCTACTTACTATATATAGTAGAGAAACTAAACGTCAGTTTCATAAAACTTGGGGCTTGTGGTGTCAATAAGGAAATGTATAAAATAATAGTGGACGCGAGCTTGCAGACAAGGAATACTCTTACAACAAAGCTACTGATTGCTTCTTTTAACTTCTCCTTCTTGGTATCGAAAAAGTACCAGAAGTTGTTGAGGCCTCACACCCCTTGGCCTGTCCGACCACCATCTGCCACCTTTGAGCAATCCAAGCACCACCTCGTTACAGGAAATCGAACCTCTCAACTCCTTTTGGTCGCCCAATTTCTTCATCGTCCTCTATTTCCTGCATCCCACGATCCGAGTAAGCATTTTCAATGGATTTACCCCCTGCGACTTTCTCCAAGTAAATTCCTAACACTCTACAAATATCCCATAACGCTTCCGGAAACTGGTTCCTTCAGGACTCTTTTGAGCCGTTTCTTAGGCTATTACTGGGTCTCACGGACCTTCCAAATCACTGTTCAGAAATACTCTATTAAACTTCACTGCAGCGCTGCAATTTCATCATCGCACAGCTCCTCGATCAGTGGATAAAAAACGTATTTATAATCAGTGGCGGGGATTTGGTGCCTGGCTCCAATAATAATAATAATAATAATAATAATAATAATAATAAAATAAAAGTATAATAATAGTAATAATGATAATAATAATATAATAGTAACAGTAGTAATAATAATAAATATAATAATAGTAAAAATAATATTAGTAATAATAATAGTAGTATAATAATAGGAGTAATAATAAGAATAATAATAGTAATAGTAATAATAATAATAATAATAATAATATAATAGTAGCAGTAATAATAATAAATATAATAATATAATAATAGTAGTAATAATAATAGTATAATAATAGGATTAATAACAAAAATAATAATATAATAATATTAATAATAATAGTAATCATAATAGTAGTATAATAATAATAATAATAATAGTAATCATAATAGCAGTATAATAATAATAAGAATAATTATAATAGAAGTAGTAATAATAATAGTAATAATAATATAGTAGTAGTAGTAATAATAATAATAATATAATAGTAGCAGTAATAATAATAATAATAATAATAATAATATAATAGTAGCAGTAATAATAGGAGTAATAATAATAATAATAATAATAATACTGGTAATAATAGTAGTAGTAATAGTAATATAAATAATAATAATAATAATAATAATAATAATAATAATGTGGATTTAATTGTTTTTTTCACACAAGCCGTGTGGAGATGCACCAAGAAAACAAATATTAAAATTATACAAATTTTTCAAAATAAAGTGCTACGTGGTATTGTTAGTGCACCATGGTACATTAGAAATGACAACATTCATAGAGGCATAAAAATGAACACCGTTAGAGAAGAAATAAGATCCAGGGCAGTGAAGCATGAAAAACGACTTCAGACCCGCTTGTGCTTCAGTTACTGGAAACCAGTGCAGTATCAAGAAGATTAAAACCCGCGGACTTAGCGCAGTGATGTGTTGTTGCGTGAACATGCAATGATTAGCAGAATATATTCATTGGAATAAATTAGTGCCAACCAGTCATATAATCATGATAATGAAGCTACTTTATAAGTTTTGCACTTAGTTGTAGTATGAAATAATAATAATAATAATAATAATAATAATAACAATAATAATAATAAATAATAATAATAATAATAATAATAATAATAATAATAAACAAGCCGTGTGTAGGACAGGAGTCGGTTAGGCACAGTAAGACTGAAAAATTCAATGGCATAGCTTGTATTTGAGCTACAGATCTTCGGGCTTTTAGCGGTTGCTCTACCACTGAGTAACCATTACTACATACCGGCACGACATTAAATTTCCCAACTGATTCGCATGTTTCTCGGTAAACCACAAGGTGATTTCAAAAATAGAGAACAAAACCGGGCTTGTTGGCCGTGGTCCACTGGGCTTTTCCCCTTGCTCCCCTTCGTCAGCGTCTGCGGCAAGCATCTTCAATGGCGTATACATCTCCGTGGTCTCTGAGTAGCGACTGGGGAGAAGCCCAGTGGACCACGGCCAACAAGCCCGGTTTTGTTTTCTATAACTGATTCTAACACCGGCCGTGAAAGGCTTCCAACATTAATGATTTCAAATAGTTACACCAATTTGAGATCATGCAAGCAGAGTGACATGCAAGAGACCTGAAGATCCGTGGTTCAGTTACCGGCTATGGTACGGAATTTTTCAGTCTGATTCTAAGTAATAATAATAATAATAATAATAATAATAATACACCGATGTGCTCCATTCACGTGACTTTCTCTATTTTTACTTTTTCTACACGTACTATGTACATAATGTATAGAGAAGGTATTGTATTCCACCCAAAAATTCGATACCGAGATTTCACCTGAAATACACGTTTTGGGTCACCCTGAATCCAAAAAAAAGCATTTTTGGAAAAAGGTCCATGTGTGTGTCTGTGTGTCTGTGTGTCTGTGTGTGAGTGTGTGTCTGTGTATGTGTGTGTGTGTCTGTGGAGGACAGCTTAGCTAAAAAACGAGAAGACCGTTAAAGCCCAAACTTGGTATTTAAGTTTGGTATCTTCCAAGAATGCGATACGAAGATTTTCAAGAAAATGCCCCCACCCCAAACTACCCTTTACATGCAAAAAATTTCGAAAATTTTGATTTTCTAAAAATGGTTCTAACGATTTTGATTAAAATATCGTATATTAAAGATATTTACCTGACAAATAAAATGTATATCTTTAATTTTCTGGGAATAGCCTCTGAAGACTACTTTTTTCTGGAGGAATTTTGCATAACTGCTAAACCGTAAGAAATGGACAAAAACTTGCCACACAGAAAATGTAGGGCACAATTTATGTTATATGATTTTTTTCGAGGAGTTGATCGTTTTTGAGATATTCCTTGTTTTTGGTTTCAACTTTGAAAAACTTAATACTTTTCTCATATAGGAATTTGTCAATTCGTGTCAATACAAAGGAACATCAGTCACATGGCAACCAGCTTTTGGCTTTCACTTTAACATATGGTATTCCCTTATTTCGCTTCTATTTACAAGGTAGCAATTAAGAAGACTATTCCTGCTAATTTTTACTGGATTAGATGAAGTTTTCCATTCACATGACTTTCTCTATTTTTCTCTACCTGTTCTGTACTCTCAATGAGAGCATAAGGAACGTATTTTTAATCAGTGAATAACTTCAATAATAGCCCTAATACTTTTTTATTTTGTAGTCGGGTTACCCTCCCCGTATGTAGGACTGACCCCCCCCCCCCAAAGACTTACAAGAGGAAGCCTGTCGGGGAGCCAACAGCACGAACCACAGAATGGAGAACCTGGAACAAGTGGTCGACCGGTAGGCAGGTATGAGCGTTAGGAAATGGATGATATGAAACGGATGATAACAAAGGTATTGATGAAGGAATTAGCTGAAACAGGTGCGGAAGAAAGCGGAGGACCAGGAGAAAACCCGACCAGACCGTTTTGACCACCACAAATCCACCATGCCGTCGCTTGGGATCGAAACCCGGCCCCTAGGTAGAAGGCGAGCGGTCTAACCACTCTGCTACGACGCTGCCTCTAGTAGTAGTAGTAGTAGTAGTAGTAGTAGTAGTAATAACAACAACAATTTAATTGTTTATTTCACACAAGCCGTGTGTAGGTCAGAAGTCGGTTAGGCACAGTAAGACTGAAAAAATCAATGGCATAGCTGGGTTTTGAACCACGGATCTCCAGGTCCTTTGCATTGCACTCTACCACTGAGCTAACATTGCAAAATGCCGGCAAGACATTAAATTTCCCAACTGACTTTCATGTTTCCCAGTAAACCACAAGGTGAGTTCAAATAGTTTTGTGATAACTTTCACCAATTTGAGATCATCTTGTGGTTTACCGGGAAACGTGCGACTCAGTTGGGAAATTTAATGCCGAGTCGGCATGTTGCAATGGTAGCTCAGAGGTAGAGTGACATGCAAGAGACCTGGAGATCCGTGGTTCAGTTACCGGCTATGGTATTGAATTTTGAAGTCTGACTCTAAATAATAATAAAAATAATAATAATAATAATAATAATAATAATAATAATAATAATAATAATAATAATAATAATAATAATAATAATAATAATAATAATAATAATAATAATCTATATAAATAAAAGAAAGTCGTGTTAGTTACACTATTTATAACTCAAGAACAGCTGAACCGATTTTCAGCCAAAACGGTGGAGCTTAGAACCAGGAGACGGACATAGGATACTTTTTATCCCGTTTCCGTGGGATGTGACATAAAACGTGGTATAACAAAACGCAACAGACAGCTAAACGCATTGTTGTCTGTGGTGTTTGTTTCGAGTTTCTATTAGCTTATTTTGCCGATATTACCATTAACAATGCCGCGACCAAGACAATCGAATCTTTCCCGACAAAGGATTCGAAACATTGCGAATGAACTTGCACGTGAAGAGCAACTATCCAATTACATTTTTAAACTCCTTGGATGTGCCTGGCTTACCACCGCACAATTTACGACTAAAGGTTGGCTCCTTAGTAATCATGCTTCGAAACATAAACCAACCAAAAGTGTGCAACGGAACGCGTTTGGTGGTAAGTAAATTGATGAACAATGTGATTTACGCGACGATACTCAAAGGAAAATTCGAAGGTGAGGAAGTTCTCATTCCGAGGATCCCGATGATCCCAACCGATTTGCCGTTTGAGTTTAAACGACTTCAATTTCCGATCCGTCTTGCATTCGCCATGACCATTAACAAATCACAAGGCCAATCCTTGAAAGTTTGTGGTCTGAATCTAGAAAATCCATGTCTTTCCCATGGTCAATTATATGTGGTATGTTCACGGGTCGGAAGACCATCTGCGTTATTTGTTCTTGCGCCTGATAATAAAACAAGAAATGTCGTCTATCACAAGGTGCTTCACTGAAGAGTGCAACCCATGCACCAAAATACACGGCCAATAAATAATCATTAAAATACTTGTTTTTTTGTATTTATATTTATTATCCTAATAAAAAATTGAACTTAATAAAATCCAAAATCTGCTCATTTATTGCTTCTAAGACGGAAGAAAGTTCGCCGGGTCAGCTAATAATAATAATAATAACCCAAATTCGTTCCATTCCCATAACTTTCTCTACTTGCCGTCCAAACAAACTACTCTTACAAAAGATCATTCTTCCATCTTCTACGAGGATCATCCAAAACGGAACGAGCGATTTGGCATAACTAAATAACAACAGATATCAACAAAAAACCTTATTTTTTTTAGACTGCCTCCGTAGTCCAGTGGTCAGCAAGTTGAATTCCCAACTGGACATCATGGGTTCGATTCACGGCTGGGACTGGGAATATTTCTTTAACCAGAATTACTCCCTATCCCTCACGAAGTCTGGAAGTATGTATGTGTGTGTGAGTTTGAAGAAAATAAAACGATTTAAACCGAACTTAGAAAATCTGATGTGTACCATTCACATGACTTTCTCTATATCCCTGCAACAAATTATTCTTAAAAAGCTTATACTTCGATTTACTTTATGCTAATCAGTAAAACATTAGCAGAAATAGCCAAATTACTTGCTTCCTTGAAAGTAGGGGTGAAATAAGGGAGTACCATAGGTTAAAGTGATAATCAAAAGCTGGTTGCTATGTCACTGAAGTTCCTTTGTTTGTATGGACAGCAGTTGACAAATTCCAGTATGAGAAATGTGTACGTTTTTCATAGCAGAAACCAAAAATAAGGAATGTCACAAAAACGACGAACTCCACGAAAAAATGTATATAACATAAATTGTGTGTTTTAACATGCTTTACATTTTTTGTGCAGTAAGTTTTTGTCCATCTCTTAGTTTAGCAGTTATTGAAAATTTAGTAAAATTCATCCAGAATAAACTACTCTTCAGAGGCCATTCCCAGACATACATTTTATTTGTCAGGTAAATATCTTTAATATACGAACTTTTAATCAAAATTATTAGAGCCATTTTTGAGAATATCAAAATTTTCGAAAAAAGTTCCATGTAAAGAGTAGTTGGGGTGGGGGGATTTTTCTCAAAATCCTTGTGTCGCATCCCTGGAAGATACCAAACTCAAATACCGAGTTTGGTATTTTACCTACTTTTCGTTTTTGAGTTATCGTGTTCACAGACACACGGACTCACACACACACACACACACACACACGGACCTTTTACCGAAAATGCTTTTTTTTAGATAAAGGGGACCCTAAAACATTTCCCGTGAAATCTCTGTATCGAATTTTTTGGTGGAGTGCAATAGAATCTCTATACACTATGCACATAGTGCCTATAGAGAAAGTAAAAAACTACAGAAAACGAGTTGTGTCTAGTGGGTTTAAAGGCGGCTAAATAAATAAAACAAAAAAAAAACGTTTATTTATCTATTTCTCGAAGTAATCTCCATTCTGTCAACATCCAAAATGATGCCAGTTTGTCATTGGCGATGTTATATTCTTCAACCGCCAAAGAGCATACTCCTTTTTACTTTCTCTACACGTACTATGTACATAGTGTATAGAGAAGATATTGTACTCCCGGCGAAATGTGGGTATTGAAAACTGTTATGAAATGCAATACTTTTTCAACCTAATATATACTACGTACTAATTAGAGAATCTTGATCGATGAACAAATGATAGTGTTAGAAACAGAAGCTGATCGTTACGGATACCTTGTGCCTATATTAGTGTTTTTTTCTGAGCTTGTTGTAGTGCAGTTTTAGCGCCTATTGCGCAACATATCCCTTGATTATCGTATGTTAGAATGGGAAGGGTTACTAATTAAGGGCCCTGCGAGAAGAAAACCAAGTAGAGAAATCCCACTCTAAGTCCGTGCCATTACTTGGGTTTCCGTCCCGTAATCAAGGGAACATGATGGTTCCTCACCTCGGGCGCCCGACCGAGCAGCAGCAGGGGTTAAGTGTGCGGAGAAAAACCAACAACCAGAGCATCTCATCGCTCGGGGGTCATTTTTCTTTTGGCCACGCTGCTATATAGTGAACGTGATTGCAGAACGAACGAGGACTGCTAGTGGGAGAGAATAAAAAAAAAATAAAAGAACATCCCCAGTTCAACAATTCAGCCTTGGTGCTCACTCCCGTCTTTCTTTCCAGATCTTTTCTTTTTCTTCAACCCCTATCCAAGAGAAAACTCAATAATTTTAGACACAGAGAACTGACATAGATTTGAAGACTGGGTTCGGAAAAGCATTAGTGAGGGGGAGGGGGAGGTACAGACGTAGAAACTGAGAGAAGAACACGTGTCTCAAGTTCTTAAAAGAATCTTTTTCTTCTTCTTCTTCTTCTTCTTCTTCTCTGTCACATTAGCCATATGGCATGCACTGAAATCTGAACCTGGAGGTCTTTATTTAATACTGCCTTCCTCACTCGATATGTCTGGGTGCATTTTTACTTGCTCTACACGTACTATGTACATAGTGTATAGAGAAGGTATTGTATTGCACCCACAAATTCGATACCAAGATTTCACCGGAAATATATGTTTTGAAACCTCCTGAATCCAAAAAAGAAGCAGTTTTAGAAAAATATCCGTGTGTGTGTCTGTGAACAGCATAGCTCAAAAACGAAAACCCCGTTAAATACCAAACTTGCTATTTAAGTTTTTAATCTTCCAGGGATGCGACACGAAGATTTTGGGACAAATCCCCCCCACCCCAAACTACCCTTTACATGGAACTTTTTTCTGAAAATTGTGATTTTCTTAAAAATGGCTATAACGATTTTGATTAAAATATCGTATATTAAAGATATTTACCTCACAAATAATATGTATATTTTGAATTTTCTAGGAATAGCCTCTGAAGACTACTTTATTCTGGATGAACTTTACGGATTTTTGCGTAACTGCTAAACCGTAAGAGATGAACAAAAACTTACCACACAGAAAATGTAAAGCACATTAAAACACAATTTATGGTAAATACATTTTTTCCTGGAGGTGATCGTTTTTAAGATATTCCTTGTTTTTAGTTTCAGCTTTGAAAAACTTATACTTTTCTCATACGGGAATTAGTAAACTCTTGTCCATACAAACCAAGGAACTTGAGTCACGCAGCAAGCAGCTTTTGACTAAGATTTTAACCTATGGCACTACCTAATACTTACAAGAAAGCAAGTAATAAGACTATTTCTCCTAATGTTTTCTCAATTAGCAGCAAATAGAAGCCTAAACTTTTTAATAATAATGTCTTGCAGAGATCTAGAGAATGTAATGTGGATGGAACACTTCAGATATTTTTTTTAAATACAGCTCTGGTGTCTGGTCGGGACTCCGGCACTGTATACCCTTCTTCTATTTACCTAATTGTTTTACTTTGCTATATAATTACTGAATTGCTGTTTTCTTCTGTTACACACACCCACGCCCAAGGCGGGACTCGAACATAGATCCCCTGCGCTACGAAGCAAAAGCCCCGCTCTCGCTGAAGTGTCTCGCTTTGGCGCTTCGTGGTGCACAGGATCGTGGGTTCGAGTCCCGCCTTGGGCATGGGTGTTTCTGTGTTTGTAAATGTGTGTATGCATATGTAAAATGGAAAACGTTAAGAATAATAAGGTCTACTAAGGAAATATAGGAAACTGGAAAAAATTGAGAAAAAAAAAAAAAGAATACAGAGCCAGAGTCCTGACAAGCCTCCGGAACTGTATTTTTTAATAATAATAAAAAAAAATGCACCCAAGCGAGCGCGTCCCTGGGGACCATCTAATCTTTAACCTAGTGCAGGCAATAAGATCGTTTCTGCGAATGTCCCTTCTGATTAACATGATATAGATAAAGAATAAACTTTTGTAAGAATAATTTATGTGCTTGAAAAGGTAGAGAAAGTCGTGTGAATGGAGCACATCAGAATTTTAATTTGTGATGCAGCCCAGCAGTGTTGGATAACGAGTTTTCAAGTTGGCATCTCCATCATCTCAACGCGGTGTCTTGCGGGTAGCGGGAAGTTTAATGATCGGCGCAAAATGAAATTAAACACCTCAGACTACAAACATCGGCAAAGGGAGTTAGTTTGGCGTCGTCAATGAGCCCCGCGAGTGCTGTGGTTTATTAGATTGACGAGGTGCAGGGCTCCAAGAGAAAGAAAAACAAGACGACGGTGTGACATCCCCCCCCCCCCAGAAGCGCTCCGAGAACGGGGATTAGCGGCAGTTCATTTAATGGTTTTTGGTGAGGTGGTAAAAGCCAGCATCTACTTTGGATGCATAAACGGAGCTGTCTAGACACTAAACGGGGCGAAATGGGGGTAAAAAAGCGCTTTGCGAAACGATTTTCAGCTTCTAAATAGATCGCGTATACAGAATGTATACCCTCCTCGTATCGTTTAACTATTGTTTACCCTTCGCACTAGGTTATTTACCACTGCGTTCCTCTACCACCCGAATTTATTGCTTTCTCGCCGTTTACCTTTTCGCTACTGTAGTATTTCTTGGTACTGAATAAAAAAAAAACAGATGTGTTCCATTCACATGACTTTCTCTACATCTCTGCAACAAATATTGTTAAAAAACTTATGCTTCTATTTATCTACTTCATTCATACCGACAAAAAAATAGCATAAATGGTCTTATTACTTGCTTCCTTTTAAGTAGAAGAGAAATAAGAGAGTAGCATAGGTTAAAGTGATAGACAAAAGCTGGTTGCTATATGACTGAAGTTCCTTTGTTTGTATGGACACGAGCTGGCAAATTCCTTTATGAGAAAAATTTACTTTTTCAAAGCTGAAACCAAAAACAAGGAATGTCTTGAAAAACGATTAGTTCCACGAAAAGAATGTATTTAAAAGAAATTGTGTTTTATCGTGCTCTACATTTTTTGTTTGGTAAGTTTTTGTCCATCTCTTACGGTTTAGCAGTTACGCAAAAATCCGTAAAGTTCATCCAGAATTAAGTAGTCTTCAGAGGCTATTCCCATAGCATTCAAGATATTCATTTTATTTGTCATGTAAGTGTATTTAATATACGATATTTTAATCAAAATTATTAGAGGCAATTTTGAGAAAATCAACAATTTCTAAAAATGTTCATGTAAAAGGTAGTTGGATAAGGGGAGTTTCTTGAAATTCTTCATGTTGTATCCTTGGAAATTACCAAACTTAAATACCAAATTTGGTATTCAACGGTCTTTTCGTTTTTGAGCTATGCTGTCCACAGACAGACAGACACACACACAAACGGACCTTTTTCCAAAAATGCGTGTTTTGGATTCAGGGGGAACCAAAACTTTCATTTCCGGTGAAATCTCGGAGTCGAACCTTTGGGTGGAATACAGTATCTTCTCTATACGCTATGTACATAGTACGTGTAGAGAAAGTAATTAAATACAGTGAGATCTATATAAACTGACCACTACAACTACTCCACAATTTCTGTGTGAAAGTTCGTACAAATGTGTAACGTGTTTTAATCCTCTCAGTGGCCCAGAGAGAATCAACAACAATCAGGGCAACAATCGATCAGTGCCATCTGTTGACTATATTGATGATTTCGATGGAAATTACGAGCATTTTCATGACATTAGACAGTCGCAGCTCTTTGACATGTGAATAGCCTGATTCCTGACTCAATCGACGCAACGATTTGTTTGGAGAGTTCACTAATCTTCTTCTCTGCACTCAATGGTGGTCTATGTTTTCCACTCTCACTAACGAGTATACTAGCTTGCTTGCTAGTCTTTGTCGGAACATCCCGTACATTAAATTCTCTTGGAAATTCCCGTTAAGTTGTTACCAAGGAGTTTGTCTTCACAATGAAAACACGCTCTCCAAGTGAGTACTGCATGTTGCTGTTATGATAGCAAACTAAACACTGTCTACAATGTCATGAAAATGGTCGTAATTTCCATCGAAATCAACAATATAGTCAACAGATGCCATTGATCGATTGTTGCCATGATTGTTGTCGATTCTCCCTGAGCCTCTGAGATCATTAAAACAAATTTCACATTTTAGCCTACCTGGGTATGTAAAGTTCCATATAAAGGGTACTTGGGGGGGGGGGGAATTTTCTTGACTATCACAAACAGACACACACGGACCTTTTTCCAGAAATGCTTTTTTTGGATTCAGGGGGACCCAAAACATGTATTTCCGGTGAAATCTCGGCATCGAATATTTGGATGCATTACAACACCTTCTCTATACACTATATATCTACATAGTACGCATAGAGAAAGTAAAAATTAATTAAAAATACATTTTAGCCTGTTTATGTATGAAAATAGTTTGCTATGAGACGGAGAAGAAGAAGACATCTACATAATTGTAATATCGTTTAATACCAAGATGGTACACAGTGTAAATTAAGAGAATAACAAATATTTTAAATGAATACATTTTTGTTTTTCAAAGATTAAAAGTAAAATGAAACGTTTTTAATAAATTCTAAACTTATCTTGTTTATTCACTAGCAAGTTACTCCTTGTACAAATTGCCTTGAGAAAAGAGTCCATGCAAATTAATAAGTAAATATATTAAAAAATCTGGTTGGCCATGCATATACGAAAGATACGTTTATTAATCAAAATAGAAAGATACTGAAAGGTCGTTAGATAACTGGTAAAGGAATATTATTGCACGAAAGCAGTTTTACCTTTTATCAGATAAACCTACATACCGATTGAAAAATCCTATCAGGTTTAATTTTAATTTTTCACAATTGCAAGAACAGTGAAGATAATTTTGTAGTTTAAACTACACAAAAATGAAAAAGAAAGTTAAATACTGATTTTCTGAAGAATACAACTAACAAATTTTACTTTCTCTACACGCACTAAGTACATATGGTATAGAGAAGGTATTGCACTTCACCCAAAAATTCGATAGCGAGATTTCACCGGAAATATATGTTTTAGGGTCCCCTGTATCCACAAAAAGCATTTTCGGAAAAAGGTCCGTGTGTGTGTCCGTGTATCTGTGAACACGATAACTCAAAATCAAAAAGTAGGCAAAATACCAAACTTAGTATTTAAGATAAGTATCTTCCAAGGATGCGACACGAAGATTTTGAGAAAAATCCCCCCACGCCCAACTATCCTTTACGTGGAAATGTTTTCGAAAATTTTGTTTTTTTTCAAAAATGGCTCTAACGATTTTGATTAAAAGTTCGAATATTAAAGATATTTACCTGACAAATAAAATGTATAGCTTGAATTTTCTGGGAATAGTCTCTGAAGAGTACTTTATTCTGGATGAAATTTACGGAATTTTGAATAACTGCTAAACCGTAAGAGATAGATAAAAACTTACTACACAAAAAATGTAGAGCACGGTAAAGCACACAATTTATGTAATATACATTTTTTTCATAGAGTAGATCGTATTTTAGATATTCCTTGTTTTCCTTTTCTCATACAAAAATTTGTCAACTCCTGTCCATATACACAAAGGAACTTCAGACACATAGCAACCAGCTTTTGACTATCACTCTAACCTATTATACTCCCTTATTTCGCTTCTACTTACAAGGAAACAAGTAATAAGACTATTTCTGCTAATTTTTTCTTGATTAGCATGAAGTAAATAGTAGCATATGCCTTCTAACAATAATTTGTTGCAGAGATATAGAGAAAGTCATGTGAATAGAGCACATTAGATTTTTATGAAGATACCATATACTTACATGTCATAAAATATATCCATGAAGCCCTCTTTATTCTGAATGAGCTTTGCTTCACTGGTAATCCGTGAGAGACAGACAAAAATGTACTACACGCATATGTAGATCTCGTTAAAACAGGCACCTTATGTCACATATTTACTTTATCTATACGTAATATGCACATACTGTATAGAGGAGGTTTTGTATTGCACCCAAAAATTCAATACCGAGATTTCACAGGAAATACATGTTTTGGGCCTCCTGAAGGCAAAAAAAAGCATTTCTGGAAAAGGTCCTTGTGTATGTGTGTGTGTGTGTGTGTGTGTGTGTGTGTGTGTGTGTCTTTGGGCAGCATAGCTCAACAACGAAAAGACCGTTAAATACACCAAACTTGGTATTTAAGTTTGGTGTCTTCCAGGGATGCGACACGAAGATGGTCAAGAAAATCCCCCCAACCCCAACAACGCTTTATTTTGAACATTTTACGAAATTTTGATTTTCTCCAAAATGGCTTTTAACGATTTTGATTAAAATCACTTATGTTGAAGATATTTTACGACAAAGGAAATGTAAATCTTGAATTTTCTGGGAATAGCCTCTGAAGACCTCTTCATTCTGAATGACTTTTGAATAAATGGCAAACCGTAAAAGATATACAAAAGCATGTAACTCCATGGCATGACAGACCACAAGGAACCTTGGCCTACCGCCCGGCCGCTGCGTCTCCCATCTCGGTTCATGACACGTCATGGATAGGGTGCAGTATTGGAGGGTGAGACATGGTTGTCTCTTAATTCCTCCCGGCTGGTTAATGCGGTCCTCATGGCCTGTAGCCGCATTACCTGGGAAAAAAATCCTCACGCCGATACTGGGAATCGAACCCAGATCTCCCGCTTGGTAAACAGCCGCGATAATACAAAGACTTACTACACAAAAAATATAGATCTTATCAATGCAAACAATGTATGGCATATACATTTTTTTTTTTTTTTTTTTTTTTTTGTAGAGCTAACCTTTTCGAGATATACCGGATTATTGGTTTCAATATTTTGCCACTTAAACGTTTCTCAAAAGTGAAGATATCCTTTTTCTCGTTTCTCGTTTGTTTGAGATTGGAATTTCAATAGTTTCACACAGCGACCGACTTTTAAAGCACGAGACTATCGCTTTAGCCTGTGTATTTTCTTATGTCCCTTCTACTTACAAGGAAGCTAGTAATAAGACTAATTCTGCTAATGTTTAACTTGATAGCCATGATGTAGACAACTGACTAATTGTTTTGAATAAAAGGTTTGTTTACCCAACATAATATGAATGGAACACATTAGATTTTTTTCCCATCTACTTACAAGGAAACAAGTAATAAGGACAATTTTTGATAATGTTTATCTACATTATCATGAAATAGCAGGATAAACCTTTTAACAATAATCTATTACAGAGATATGGAGAAACTCAAATGAATAGAACACATCCGATTTTTACATTCTCTAGTCCGGTATGTACAATGTACATAGGGATAGAGAAGTATTGCATTCCACCCAAAAATTTGATGTTGAGATTTCACCGGAAATACATTTTTTAGGATCCCCTGATTCCAAAAAAAGCATTTTCAGAAACAGGTCCGTGTGTGGGTGGGGGGGGCAGCATAGCCAAAAACGAAAATACGCTTAAATACCAAATTTAGTATCTAAATTTGGTATCCAACAAGGATGCGACACGAAGATTTTCAATAAAATCCCCCCACCCTTAACTACCCTTTACATGGAAACAATTTCAATAATTTTGTTTTGCTTAAAAACGGCTGTAATGATTTTAATTAAAATGCCACACTTTAAAGCCATTTCCATAATAAATAAAATATATATCTTGAATTTTCTGGGAATAGCTTCTAAAGATTTGTTTTTCTGGATGAATTTTGCTTAATTTAGCTTAAACTAGTAAACAGTAAGAGATAGACAAAAACTTACTATCCAAAAAATGTAGATCTTGTTAAAGTACACAGGTTATATCATATACATTTTCTTCGTGGAACTTACCGTTTTCGAGGTATTCCTTGTTATTAGTTACAGTTGTGAAGTACTTAAACTGTTCTCAGACGGAAGTGCCCATTTTTCTTTAATTCTACTCCTGGCCAAGCAAAGAAACGATTTGCAATGACAATCCCATAACGACAGCTTTTAAAACATTTGACTATCACTTTAGCCCAGTGCATTCCTTTAGTTCCAGTCTACTTATAAGGAACGTTAATGTTTATCTCGATTAGCATGGTTTTGAAAGAAGAATTATCTTTCGTAAAATGTTTGTTTGAGTGTAACATATTAGATTTTTAAATTTCTATTTGATGTCAATTTCTAAATCTATTCGATTTAAGTTACATAGTTCTTGAAAATGTTCCTTTTTGCAGACGTTGAATTTTGCCAAAAAGGTCCTCAATTAAAGCTGTAATCGATAAAATTGGAAAGTAATTACTTCCATGCACAATGCGCGCAATTATATGCACAAACTTGGCTCTGAGCAGTATTCTGTTCGCGCTCATGGAATATCAATTTCCAGCACAGCTTGCAATCACATCCGTGCACAACGCGTTTTCATTTTATGGCTTTCCAAACAGTTGAAATTGGAAAACCAGATTTTGTAAACCTAAAACCCTGAATAGGTTTGGTAAGATATTTAACATTTAAAACAGAATTGAATCTTTAAATTATTCTACCAAGAGAGGTAATTTTTAAGACTACTCGGGAGGCTACTACTTTCCATTCTTGTGACCAGCCACTTAAAGTATGGGTTTTTCGTGGTTTTCCCTGACTGGCGAGGAAAGTGCGGAGGTACATTTGCACACATTTGGTTCAGCCAAAGAGCGACTGCTGCTAGAGGGGAAGTTGATACGATTTAGCCACCCTCCGTGGTGTAATGGTTACCATGGTAACTTGATACACCCAAGTTCCCGTGTTCAAACCCGGTGGAGGAGGATGGATTTTTCGGGCGTAAAAATCCTTAGAATGGGTTCCTTAGGAAAGTAAAAAATCTGATATTTTCCATTCACATGATTATCTCTATACCAAATTATTCTTAAAAAGCTTATTCCTCTATTTACTTCATGCTAATCGAGAAAAAAAATGGCAGAAATCGCTTTATTACTTGCTTTCATATAAGTAGAAGGGAAACAAGGGAGTACCATAGGTTAAAGTGAAAGCCAAAAGCTGGTTGCTATGTGACTGATGTTCCTTTGTTTGTTTGGACAGGAGTTGACAAATTCCTGTATGAGAAAAGTATAAGTTTTTCAAAGCTGAAACCAAGAAAAAGGAATATCTGAAAAAAGATCTACTGCACAAAAAAATGTATAAAAACATAAATTGTGTGTTTTAACAAGCTCTACGTTTTCTATTCTGTAAGCTTTTGTCTATCTCTTACGGTTTACAACTTATGCAACATTCCGATTAGCATGAGATGGATGGAATAATAACTTTACTAAGAATATAGGTGGAGAAGTCATGTGAATATAACACATCAAATATTTTAACAATAATTTATAAATTATTAGTAGAGAACAGTTGATGTTCATTTCTTCACACAGAAGTTTGTAGTTAGCTAATGCGTCCGGAAGGTTTGCAATGAAATCGTATCATTTATTTTTATTTTTTTTTTTTTATTTAGGGACGGCCTATAACTTTTGTGGCTCACAGCGTCCCATCTACAGTGGGCGTGAAAGACCGCTTAATTTTGCTTACAGACCTCTATCCTGCTTGAGGTTATTTTACGTGCCGTAAATCTACGACACGGGACCAACTATTTCTTTACTTTTTCTACACGTACTATGTACATAGTGTATAGAGAAGGTATTGTATTTCACCCAAGAATTCGTTACCGAGATTTCACCAGAAATACATGTTTTGGGTCCCGCTGAATAAAAAAAAAATCATTTTTAGAAAAATGTCCGTGTGTGTCTGTCTGTGTGTATGTGTCATTGAGCAGCATGCCTCAGGAACGAAAAGTCCACTAAATACCACACTTGGTATTTAAGTTTGGTGTCTTCGAAGGATGCGACTCGAAGATTTTCAAGAAAATCCCCCGAACCCCAACTACCCTTTATATGGAAACATTTTCGAAAATGTTTGATTTCCTCAAAAAAGGCTGTAATGATTTTGATTAAAATATCGCATATAAATATATTAACATGACAAATAAAATGTGTATCTTGAATTTTCTGGGAGTTGCCTCTGAAGACTAGTGTATTCTGGGTGAATTTTACGGAATTTTGCATAACTGCTAAACTTTAAGACATGGCCAAAACCTTACAACACAAAAAATGTAGAGCACCTTAAAACATACAATTTATCTTATATACATTTTTTTCGTCGAGTTGATCGTTTTTTAGATACTCCTTGTTTTTTGGTTTCAGCTTTAAAAAACAAACTTTTCTCATACAGGATTTTACCAATTCCTGTCCATACAAACAAAGGAACTTCAGTCACATAGCAACCAGCTTTTGACTATCACTATAACCAATAGTACTCCCTTATTTCGCTTCTGCTTACAAGGAAGCAAGTAATAAGGTTATTTCTGCTAATTTTTTTCTCGATTAGTACGAAGTAAATAGAAGCATAAAGTTTTTAATAATAATTTATTGCTGAGATGTATGTGAATGGAACATATCATATTTTTTTAGAGAAAGGTCTGTGTGTGTCCGTGAACAGCATAGCTCAAAAACGAAAAGAGAGTAAAGTACTAAATTTGGCATTAAAGTTCGGTATCTTCAAGGATGCAACATGAAGATTTTTAAGAAAATCTCCCATCCCAAGCTACAAAACTCTGATTTTCTCAAAACTGGCTCTAACAATTTTGATTAAAATACTGCATATTAAACCTATTTACATCACGAATAAAATGTATGTCTTGTACTTTCTGGGAATAGCTTCTAAGACCTGCTCATTCTGGATGAATTTTGCTAAATTTTGCATATCTGGTAAACCGTAAGAGATAGATTATTACTTACTGCACAAAAATGTATATGATGATAAAACACACAGTTTAGGTCATATACATTTTTTTGTGGAGTTGCTCGTTTTTGAGATATTCCTGGTCATTGATTTCAGCCTTAAAAAACTTATACTTCTCTCATACAAAGGAACTTCAGTCACATAGCAACCAGATTTTGAGTATCACTTTAACCTATGGTACTCCCTTATTTTGTTTCTACTTACAAGGAAGCAAGCAATAAGACTATTTCTGCTAATTTTTACCAATTAGCATGAAGTAAATTGGAGCATAAGCTTTTTAACAATAGTTTGTTGCAGGGATTTAGAGAAAGTCATGTGAATGGAACACATCAGTTTTTTTTGCTTTTTTTTTTTTTTGGATTCAGGGAGACCTATTATCATTCCTTCTGTATACACTATGTACATAGTAGAGAAACAAAAATTCTTATTTTTATATTCAGGGGTCCTAAAACTTTAATTTGCGGTGAAATTTCGTTATCCAGCTTTTGAGTAACTGATGTACGTTCTCTACATCATAACTTCTCTCCTTTTATATGTACATACTCGCTAGAGAAGGTAATAAAGGTTGGTAACAGTGGTCGACTATGGTATTTTTGAAGCAAAGTAGCGGACAATTATACCTGTTGTTTAGGGAACCCTAGTGAGAGCTAATAAGTCTGATCAAAGATCATAGCACAATTCCAGAGATGGCATTTAAACAATTAATTCGACCTTATCGATAGGTTGGCCTCAATACTGTGACTGTTCCCTGCAGTCATAATCGCAGAACGCATGTGAACGGCTTCCTTCATAACCCATAGTTGAATGTTGCCATCCATTGTTACACCTAACTTAGTGGACGCGTGTGCCGGCGGCAAGTACTTTTGGTGCCAAAGCCGGGCACTGTTACAATTGAGTGGCTTGTGATACCTGCGGTGGTTTGCATGTGTGATGCTTTGGAGATTCCTGCCACTTGATCCACTGGTATATAAAGGTGAACGAAGCCTGCTGTGTGTGCAGCAATTGAGTCAGTTTCGATGGGAAATTCATAGCCACCGCAGCGAACGTCGAAAGGAAACCATACGGCATCATTTTTATGGAAGCATCGAAGAAACACAGCTACTTGTGCACAGATTTTTATTTGTAACTATTAGAATAAATAAAGAGGCGTGTATTGCAGGGATAAAGATAGTTTTTATTACAATACTGAGAATAGTGCGGTCTTATTCCAGTAAGTGATATATATATTTATTTATTTATTCATTCATTTTAACAATTTCAATAAAATGACAATTAAATCTACCTCCAAATTATAATTCTATAACGATAATTTATTATTATTATTATTATTATTATTGTTGTCGTTGTGAAATAAATAATTATTCTTAATACTTTCTTTAGGCGGATATGTACAAAGTACATAATAGATAGAGAAGGTATTATATTCCACCCAAAAATTTGATGTCGAAATTTCAACGTAAACGTATGTTTTTGAAATGCTTGATATTTAGTAATGTAAGCTGAATTTACAATTCATTTATTAATTGCCATGCCAACAAATACTGTAAGTACTTACAGTAAGAGTTTGAGAGGTCATTAATACTTACAGTACAATTAGGAAATGACGTAACACTCAAGACATGTGCTACTTCAAGTAAAGGATCTATTGCAACATTCATTAACAAAAGAGTGTATAAGAAGGCTTTGTCCATATAATATAGATGTAGCCCTTCATTTGTTCACATCGAGAATTCAGTTTTTCTTAATGTTTGATAAAATATTGAAAAGCAATTTTGATTTATTATAGTTTTTTTACAGTTTTTTTTAAAGTATTTCAAACAGTAATTGGTTAACCACGAACTGTAAGTTACTTATCATATCTCGTATTCCCAATATACATTCTCGACCTGATAAGTATAACTTACTATACTATATACTAAATATACTATTTGAGACCACCTGAATAAAAAAAAGAGACTGTTTTAGGAAAAGGTCAGTATGAGTATCCGTCTGTGAGTGTATATCTGCACACAATATCTCAAAAACGAAAACTCTATATAACTTGGTATATAAGTCTAGTATATCCAGGGACACGACACAGCTATTATCAAGAAAATCCCCCCACCACGAACTATACTTTGCATGAAACATTTTTCGAACATTTTGATACTTTCAAAAATGACTATCGAGTTTTATTAAAATACCATATGTTTAATATATTTTTATGAAAAACGAAATGTATATCCTAAAGGTTCTCTAAAGACATCTTCATTCTAGATGACTTTTGTACAACTTATGTCAAACTGGTAAACCGTAAGAAAAACAAGAAAAACCTACTACACAAAATGTGCAGATCTCATTAAAATGCACAATTTATGCATATACATTTTTTTAGTTAACCGTTTCTTAGATATTGCAGGTTATTAGGTATTAGTTTTAAGCTTCTTAAAATGTTTCTCAATCGGGAAGTCAATTTATTTTCGTCTCTCTTTTGCTTGTTTCTAGCAAGCATAGAGAACTGCATTCCAATTGTGTCATATGACCCTCGTGATAAACATTAATATGAATTAGATAAAGGAATAGTGTGTTGTAAGAAAAGTTTGTTTGCGGGACGGCTAGAGAAACTCACGTTATTTGAACCAATCAGATTAGTCAGCAATTCAGTTGAGAAATTTAATATCGTGACAGCATATTACCATGGTAGCTCAGTGGTACAGCAACTGGCTAGAGACCGGGAGATCCGTGGTTCAAATCCCGGCTATGGCATTGAACTTTTCAATCTGACCCTACCTATCCAACTCCTGTCCTATGCACGACTTGTGTGAAAAAACAATTAAATCAACACTAGTTGACCATAATAATTTGGTATACTATGAATCCTGAGATTTAATAAGTCGCCGTTGGGGAGTCATCTCAAAATAATATGAGATCAGTTGTGGTTTACCAGGAAACCTGTCGATGAGAAATAGTTGAGAAATTTAATACCGTGCCGGTATGTTGTAAGGTTAACTCAGTGGTAGAGCAGCCGGCTAGAGACCGGGAGATCCGTGGTTCAAATTCCGGCTATGGCATAGAATTTTTCAGTATGACTCTACCTATCCAACTCCTGTGCTACGCAAGGTTTGTGTGAGAAAGCAAGTAAATCAGATTATTATTATTATTATTATTATTATTATTATTATTATTATATTACTACTGCTACTACTAAGCCCCGGATTCTTAGGTTCTGACCCATTTTATGCCTGACCTTCTACACTCCAAACTTTGGTTTATTTTTTTTTTTTTTTTTGATAGTGTTTAACGCCCGCTTTTACTACCAAAGCACCGCAGGCGATGACACTAGTAATACATGGAATGAAGATGAGACACCGGTGGAATGTGATGGCAGGGGAAACCGTAGAACTCGGAGAAAACCCGCCCCTGCGCCGCTTTGTCCACCACAAATCTCACATGCGATCCCTTGGGATCAAACCCGGACCGTCTAGGTGAGGGTTTATTTTAATGATTTAGTTACCAACGAGTAATATACTTAAATTTTATAGAGCCTAAATTGACCTAATAAAACCTATTTTTCGTGATAGAACCTAAAATTGCCTAATTCGGTTATTTAAGCAAATAAGAGTAGATTTATGAATATAAAAGTCTTTTTAAAACGAAGGGAGACCGTTCGAATAAGAAAACTATTAAATTATTATATTTTGAAACCTTGCGCAATATCTTACAATAATAGGCTTTAATTAAACCGTCCGCCACAATAATAAACTACTTAAAACGTCCGCCGACTTCAGTTACCATTTTCTAGCTATTGTCGAAAGAGGTGGTCAGTGGCTCGCGGCATTTATGAAAAGTGGGATGTTTACAAGCAACAAAAATAGGTGAAAACTAGAGGCAAACATTTTATATATGCGAAAAACCCTATAAATTCCTAAATTCAACATACAAGGTCCTATAAAATCCTAATACACTGATACATAGAATCTAATTTTAACCTTTTAGAACCTGAAAATCCGGGACTAAATTATTACTATCTCTTTTTTGAAACAGCTAACCATTCTTATTTAAAATATATACAAATATATGTATAAGGACTGAAGCTTTCCTGGCGACGTGTTGTATATGTATGTTCGCCCCATTCTCTATATTCCTCGTTGTATTATAAATATACAGGATGTTAAGCACTCCAGTTTGTTTGTTTTATTAAGTCACCATAAAAGCATAAAGTTAATTTCGCTATTGTGTTCACTTAATGCGCCAGAATATATAAAGTTCAGCCCCTTTTCTTTCCCCTCGAACTTGCAAAAGTTTTATATTAAAGTTTCGTGTTTCACAGACACGAGTGAAGTTTAAAAGGCCCGGAAAGTGAGTAGAGCCATAAGGGAAGTAAAAACAACTATAAATGTTATACACAAAGAAAGGAGAAGCAAGGATGCAATACTAAAACAACATTTTAAAATTAAAACAGTCAAAAGTTTATCAGCAAAACGTTGCGCCGATGGAGTGGGATGAAAAATGCTATCGATTTCTTCAGTCCCCTCAGTGACCTGCGCAAATGTTTTCCAGAGAGCCTGGCAGTTGGGATTTCGGACACTAGATGTCAGGAAAAGCTGGCTCACAGCCATGTATAGACTCCTACGAATTCAAGAGATTCCATCTAATGGGAAACTGCAGAACTACTTACAAGAGATTTCATCTATTGGGAAAATGTCGAACCACTTACAAGAAATTCCATCTAATGGGAAACTGCAGAATTACTCACATGAAATTCCATCTAATAGCGAACTGCGGAACTACTTACAAGAGATTCCATCTACTGGGAAACTGCAGAACTACTTACAAGAAATTCCATTTAATGGGGAACTGCAGAACTTCTTTTATTGTTCTATGGTTCTGTTGTCCCAGCACGCAAGCATGTGTATGTGTGTGTATTTCTAATGTTTTCAAGATATATAGAATATTTATGTAGCTAATATTATAAATTCAAGTATTTTTTAGACAGTAAGTACGGTCACCTGACCCATGCGACTGTGTGACGCAAATGTTGTATTATTGTAAACTTAATAATAATAAAATACTACTGCCCACCTGGGTAGTGTGGTGGTAGCGTGTCTGCTACACATTCAAAAGGCTGTGAGATCGAATCTCGCTTAGGGTGAATTACCAGGATAAGAGTTTTTTCGGGGTTTTCCCTTATCCTTAGAAGACGGATGTCGAGTAACTTTAAGGGCCATGGACCCCGAGATCATTTCATCAATTTAATTCATCGTCCGATATGACCAAATAGGTTAAAAGACGTTGAACAACAAAAAATACTACTACTACTACTTACAAAATGCTCCATCTAAAGGCGAATTGCAGAACTAAAAACTTTTTAGTGGAGAAATGAACATTTTTTTGAATCTCAATAGGGCCCATATACTATTCTCTAGCTATCATTTATAAACTATTCTCTTCATAAGATTAATTTTAACTTTCTCTAGACGTACTATGTACATAGGGTATAGAGAAGGTATTGCACTCCACCAAAAAATTCGATACTGAGATTTCACCGGAAATATGTTTTAGGGTCCTCTGTATCCAAAAAAAGTAGTTTCACAAAAAGGTCCGTGTGTTTGTGTGTGTGTGTGTGTGTGTGTGTGTGTGTGTGTGTGTGTCCGTGTGTCTGTGAACACGATAACTCAAAAACGAAAAGTCGGTAAAATACCAAACTTGGTATTTAAGTTTAGTATCTTACAGGAAAGTGACACGAAGATTTTGAGAAAAATTCCCCATCCCAAAATACCCTTTACATGGAACTTTTTTCGAAAATTTTGATTTTCTAAAAAAATGGCTCTAACGATTTCGATTAAAAAAGCGTATATTAAAGATATTTACCTGACAAATAAAATGTATATTTTGAATTTTCTGGAAATAGCCTCTGAAGACTACTTTATTCTGAGTGAATTTTACGGAATTTTGCATAACTGCTAAACCGTAAGAGATAGACAAAAACTTACCACATAAAAAATGTAGAACACATTAAAACACACAATTTATATTGCATACAGTTTTTTGTTGGAGTTGATCGTTTTTGAGATATTCCTTGTTTTTGTTTTCAGGTTCGAAAAACTTAACAGTTCTCATACAGGAATATGTCAACTCGTGTCCATACCAACCAAGGAACTTCAGTCACATAGCAGCCAGCTTTTGACTATTGCTTTAACCTATGGTACTCCCTTATTTCGCTTCTACTTACAAGGAAGCAAGTAATAAGACTATTTAGTAATTTTTTTGTGCTTTAGCATGAATTAAATAGAATCATAAGTTTATTAACAATTATTTATTTCAGAGATGTAGGGAATGTCATGTGAATGGAAAACATCAGATTTTTTACTTGGCATGGACAGATCGATTATATTTATATATACCAAATTAAATGCAGCATGCTTTGCTATTAAATGCCTGAAAATGAGTTTGAACGTTAACTGCTTACTTACTGTAGATTACGCAATAAATTTTATCATACAATATTTTAATTTGGGGATCTACAACTGAAGTAAATAAGGTATATGTAATTCAGAAGAGAGCATTTTCTCTAGCCCGCAAGTATAATGTACATAAAAGGTATTGCATTTCACCCAAAAATTCTATACCGAGATTTCACCGGTAATAGGCGTTTTAAGGTCTCTTGTATCCAAAAAAAGCATTTTTAGAAAAAGCTCCGTGTGCCTGTGAACACAATAATCCAAAAACGAAAAGTCGGTAAAGTACCAAAGTTTGTAGTTTTTAAGTTTAATATCTTCCAGGGATGCGACACAAAAATGTCAAGAAAATTCCCCCCACCCCAAACTACCCTTTACATCGAAACATTTTCGAAAATTTTGATGGATTTAACAATTTTGATTAAACTCCCGTACATTAAAGATATTTATATCCCAAATTAAATGTATATCTTGAATTTTCTGGGAATAGTCTCTGAAGACTACTTTATTCTGGATGAATTTTACGGAATTTTGCATAACTCTAAACCGCAAGAGATACACAAAAACTTACCACACAAAAACTCACAGCACATTAATACACATAAAGCATATTATATAATGCTTTACTTTCGTGGAGTTGATCATTTTTTTTTTTTTTTTTTTTTTTTTTTTAGATATTCCTTGTTTTTAGCTTCAGCTTTAATAAACTTATACTTTTATGATACAGGTATTTGTCAACTCCTGTCCATAAAAGCAAAGGACCTTAAGTCGCATAGCAGCCAGCTTTTAACTATCACTTTCACATATGGTACTCCCTCGTTTTGATTTTACTTACAAGGAAGCAAGTAATAAGACTATGTCTGCTAACTTTTTCTTGATAAGTATTAAGTAAAAAGAAGCATTACATTTTTAACAATAATTTGTTGCAGAGATGTAGAGAAAGTCATGTGAAAGAAACACATAAGATTTTTAGAAAAAGGTCCCTGTGTGTCCGTGTGTCTGTGAACACGATAGCTCAAAAACGAAAAGTCGGTAAAATACCAAATTTGGTACTGAAGATTATTATCTCCCAGGGATGCGGGATACGAATTTTTGAGAAAAACCCGCCACCCCAAACTACCCTTGGAAAAATGTTCGAAAATTTTGATTTTCTCAAAAGTTGCTTTAACGATTTTGATTAAAATCCCTTAATTAAATATGTGTGTATCCCAAATAAAATATATATCTTCAATTTTCTCATTATAGCCTATGAAGACCTCTTTATTCTGGATGAAATTTGCGGAGTTTGCGTACATAGTAAACCGTAAAAAATACACAAAAACTTACTACACAAAAAATGTAGATCTCGTTAAAACACAATTTATGTCAAATACATTTTTTTCGTGGATTTGACCTATTCGAAACATTTATTGTTATTTGGATAGGTAGAGACAGACTGAAAAATTCAATGCAATGGCCGGGATTTGGACCACGGATCTCCATGTCTCTTTCCGGTTACACTACCTCTGAGCCACCACGTCAACGTTCCGGCACAGCATTGAATTTCTCAACTGACTGCATGTTTCCCGGTAAACCACAAGGTGATGTCAAATTATTTTGAGATGACAACCCCAATGGCGACTTACAATGTTGTAAGTACTTTAAGTCCCAGGATTCATAGTATAGCTAACAGTTATGGGCAATTGGTATTTGTTTAATGTTTTTTTCCACACAACTGTGTGTAGGACAGAAGTGGGATAGGTATAGTCAGACTGAAAAAGATCAATGCCATAGCCGGGAATTGAACCACGGATTTCCCGGTCTTTAGCTGGTTGCTCTATCAGTGAGCTACCATGGCAACATGCCAGCATAGCATTGAATTTCTCAACTGACTCTTATGTTTCCCGGTAAACTACAAGGTGATTTCAAATTATTTTGAGATGACAACCCCAATGTTGTAAGTACTTTTAAGTCCCAGGATTCATAGTATAGCCAAATATTATGGTCAATCTCTTTTAAAATACTTCAACTTTTCCTATTTGGGAACTTGTCAACACCTGACCATGCAAAGAAACGGGTTTTAATCCCATAGCAAACATATTTTAAACAATTTGACATTGGTTCAGTCTAGTGCATTCGCTTGTTTCTCTTCTACTTATACGTAGCTAAGTAATAACACCATTTCTGCTAATGTTTATTACGATTAGCATCAAATAGATAAAAGAATAAGCTTATTAACAATACTTTGTTATAGACAAGTAGAGAAAGTTATGTGAATCTAACACGTCAGTTTTTTTATGGCCTGTTCTTTAGAATGCCAAAGTTACTTTCTTATTTCTTCCCCAGGTTATAAGTCTTATATTTCGATCTGCATCAGTGGTGAACAGACTTTACGGCGACAAAATACTTTGACCCAGTTCGTCAAAGGAAAATTTAGTTGAAAAGTGAAATACTGCATTACTTCAGATATTTTCATTAACGAAAGTGAAAGAAACTATACTTGTTACAGAAAAATCTGATATGTTCCATTCAAATGACTTTTTCAACAACTCTGCAATAAATCATTGTTAAAAAGCTTATTCTTCTATTTACTTCTTGCTAATGGAGAAAAAATTAGCAGAAATAGTCTTATTACTTGCTTCCTTGTAAGTAGAAGCGAAATAAGGGAGTACCATAGGTTAAAGTCAATAGCTGATTGCTATGTGACTGAAGTTCCTTTGTTTGTATGGACACGAGTTCTCAAAGTGAGAATGCTATGTTTTTACAGCTGAAACCAAAAACAAGGAGTATCTGAAAAACAATCAACTCCACGAAAAAAATGTATGTAACATAAATTGTGTGTTTTAAATTGCTCTACATTTGTTGAGTAGTAAGTTTTTGTCCATCCCATACGGTTTAGCAGTTAAACAAAATTCCGTAAAATTGACCCAGAATAAAGTAGTTTTCAGAGGCTATTCCCAGAAAATTCAAAATATACATTTTATTTGTCAGGTAAATATCTTTAATATACGATATTTTAGTCAAAATCGTAAGACATTTTTTAGAAAATCAAGATTTTCGAAAATAGTTCCATGTAAAGGTTAGTTTGGGGTGGGGGAATTCTTTCTCAAAATCTTCGTGTCACATTCCTGGACGATATTAAAGTTAAATACCAAGTTTGGTATTTTTCCGACTTTTCGTTTTTGAGTTATCGTGTTCACAGACACACGGACACCCGGACACACACATACGGACCTTTTTCTGAAAATGCTTTTTGGGGACACTAAAACATATATTTCCGGTGAAATCTTGGTATCGAAATTTTGGGTGGCGTGCAACACCTTCTCTATACACTATGTATATAGTGCGTATAGAGAAAGTAAAAACGACACGAAGGGCGATGAAAGAAACCTACCCAGCTTTCTCTTGTCGACCAGGGGCAACTCAGGAAAAAACCCTAGGGTCAGCAAAGTAAGCTACCGGGAATAACCCGCACCTTGAGAATGCAGGCCACACATGAAACCGCCTCAGCCAACCCGCTCGATAGACAATATAATTGCTATTTTGTTTCGATTTCATAGTCGGAATACCCTCCTCGTATGTAGGACTGACACCCCGTTAGGACTTCCAAGCCAATGTCTAGGGGTCAGAAGTCTGTTGGGGAACCAACGACACGGAATGAAAAACCTGGAACGAGTCGTAGCCAGGAATGAGCTTGAGGAGGTGAATGATATGAAATAAAAGCGAAATGGACGATAGGAAAGGTGATGGTTAGATCCCAAGGGACCACATGTGGGATTGCATTCCACCGGTGCTGGTGCCTATGTATTAAAAGCGGGCGTTAAACTGTAGCAAAAAAAGAAAAAGGAAATGTGACGATGGAGCAGCTGGTGGAATGGGTGGCGGGGGAAACCAGAAGACCAGGAGAAAAGCTGCCTAGACGCCGCTTTTTCCACCACGAATCACACACGTGGGCACTTGAGATTGAACCCGGGGAGGGACGCTAGAGATCTAACCACTCAGTCACGGCTCCGCCTACTACTATTATTATTCTTATTATTTCTATTATTATTATTATTATTACTATTATCACCAACCACCACTATCACCGACCACAACTGCCTCTACCACCACCACCACTATCACTACCACCACCACTACCATCACCACCACTACTACCACTACCACTACTACCACCACTACCACAACCACCACTACCACTACCACCACTACCACCACTACTACTACCACCACTACCACCACTACCACTACCACCACTACCACTACTACCACTACCACAACCACCACTACCACCACTACCACAACCACCACTACCACCACTACCACAACTACCACTACTACTACTACCACCACTACCACCACTACCACCACTACCACAACTACCACCACTACCACTACTACCACTACCACCACTACCACCACTACCACAACCACCACTACCACCACTACCACTACTACTACTACCACCACTACCACTACTACCACTACTACTACTACCACCACTACCACTACTACTACTACCACCACTACCACTACTACTACCACTACTACCACTACTACTACCACCACTACCACAACTACCACTACTACTACTACCACCACTACCACTACTACCACCACTACCACCACTACCACAACTACCACTACTACTACTACCACCACTACCACCACTACCACCACTACCACAACTACCACATCTACCACTACTACCACTACCACCACTACCACCACTGCCACAACTACCACCACTACCACCACTACCACTACTACTACTACCACCACTACCACCACTACCACCACTACCACAACTACCACCACTACCACTACTACCACTACCACCACTACCACCACTGCCACAACTACCACCACTACCACCACTGCCACAACTACCACCACTACCACTACTACCACTACCACAACTACCACAACCACCACTACCACCACTACCACAACCACCACTACCACCACTACCACAACTACCACCACTACCACTACTACTACCACCACTACCACCACTACCACCACTACCACAACTACCACCACTACCACTACTACCACTACCACCACTACCACCACTGCCACAACTACCACCACTACCACCACTACCACTACTACTACTACCACCACTACCACCACTACCACCACTACCACAACTACCACCACTACCACTACCACCACTACCACCACTGCCACAACTACCACCACTACCACCACTGCCACAACTACCACCACTACCACTACTACCACTACCACCACTACCACAACTACCACAACCACCACTACCACCACTACCACAACCACCATTACCACCACTACCACCACTACCACTACTACTACTACCACCACTACCACCACTACCACCACTACCACAAATACCACCACTACCACTACTACCACTACCACCACTACCACCACTGCCACAACTCCACCACTACCACCACTGCCACAACTACCACCACTACCACTACTACCACTACCACCACTACCACAACTACCACAACCACCACTACCACCACTACCACAACCACCACTACCACAACTACCACCACTACCACTACTACTACTACCACCACTACCACCACTACCACAACTACCACCACTACCACTACTACCACTACCACCACTACCACCACTGCCACAACTACCACCACTACCACTACCACTACCACCACTACCACTACCACTACCACTACTACCACTACCACCACTACCACTACCACTACCACTACCACTACCACCACTACCACTACCACTACCATCACTACAACCACAACTACCACTACTATAGGAGCTTTAGAAGCCAGACCGTTGAGCACTCGACAACAGAGACAGCCTTCGCTACAAACGAAAATGTCATTAAAACCGTGCATATTCTGCTTAGTTTCTAGCATCAACGAGATGTGAAATAATATTTCCAGCACATGCATAGAAACTACTACATGCAATATAAACTTATTGTTGTGAAAGTTGAACTTTGCCGCATACGTACAGCAAAGCCATTGTTGAGATTCTCTCTACCGTATGCTTACAAACGGGTCGTCAATGAAGCATGCTCGTCGACTTTAAGCACTTTGAGGTTGGGTTTTTACTCATCTCTACCTTGAAACACGGTATCATTCATTCCCACATGCATTCTTACAGATTCTGTGTAAGAGAACTACATTAGAATTAAAGAAAAATCTTATGTGTGACATTCATATAAGCTTCTGTACTCGTTCTTCAATAAATGTTATTACTAAGCCAGCTCATATTAATACAGATAAATACCTATTACGGGCGTTCAATAAATCCTAAGAAAATCCAAAAAATTACACCCGTAGTATCGAAAAATTTTTGTATTCAGTAACTGGCGTCTCTTCCTAGATAGCAGTTAAAGCTTCAGCTATATCCACCACTGGTTTCGTTGACACAGACGATAGAATCAAATATCTTTTGCTTCTTTAGACAGTTCTCTGGGGCGATTAAACACTTCTATTTAAAATGAAGTTAAACTCACCCCTACTTCTACGTTTGCAACAATATACAATTGGATAAATGAATTTAAACGTGACCGTACATCCACAAATGATGAACAACGTTCCGGACGTCCAGTAGAAGTGGCTTCCTCCGAAATGATTGACAAAATCCAGGATATGGTTTTAAGTGATCCACTAATCAAAGTTCGCAAAACATTAGAGGCCATAGGCATACCACAAGGCACAGTATTCTCAATTTCGCACTAAAAATTAGATCTGACAAAAGTATGGGCACGACGGGTGCCGCGTTTGCTCTCAAGGACAATAAACGGAATGGTGTCATCGATTCAGAAGCTGGTTTGGCACTTTTCCTTCAACATCCTGAGAGGTTATGCATGGTTACATAACTGTGGACGAAACAATGATACACTATTACATTCTAGAAATAAAAGTACAGTCGAAGAAGTGCGTTTTTAAAGGCCAAAAGGCTCCAAACCAAGATGGCCTCGATTTTTACTTTCTCTAGCTCCGTATGTGCAATGTACATAGGGATAGAGAAGTATTGCATTCCACCCAAAAATTTGATACCGAGATTTCACCGGAAATACATGTTTTAAAACCCTTGTATCCAAAAAAAGCATTTTCAGAAAAAGGTCCGTATGTGTGCCCGTGAACACGATAACTCAAAAACGAAAAGTAGCTAAAATATCAAACTTGGTATTTAAGTTTAGTATCTTCCAGGGATGCGACACGATACCCTTTACATTGCACTTTTTTCGAAAATTTTGATTTTCTTGAAAATGGCTCTAACGATTTTGATTAAAATATCATATATTAAAGATATTTACCTAGCAAATAAAATGTATATCTTGAACTTTCTGGGAATAGCTTCTGAAGACCTGTTTATTCTGGACGAATTTTGCTTAAGTTGGCACAACTAGTAAACCGTAAGAGATAGACAAAAGCTTATCATACAAAAAATGTAGGTCTTGTTAAAATACACAAGTTATGTCATATACATTTTTCTCGTGGAGCTTACAGTTTTCGAGGTATTCATTGTTATTAGTTTCGGTTGTGAAGTACTTACACTTTTCTCAGACGGGAGTGTGCGGTTTTATTTGTTCTACTCCTGGCCAAGAAAAGAAGGGATTTGTGATGACAATCGCGTAACGACAGCTTTTAAAACATTTAACTATGACTTTAGCCTAGTGTATTCCCTTATCTTTTCCTACTTATAAGGAACTAAGTAATAAGAACATTTTGCTAATGAGTACCTCGATTAGCATGATGCGGAAAGAAGAATAATCTTATGTAAGAAGTTTTGTAGAACAGCTAGAGAAAATCATGTGTGTGTGTGTGTGTGTGTGTGTGTGTGTGTGTGTGTGTGTAAAACACATCAGATTTTTACTTTCTCTATAGGCACTATGTACATAGTGTATAGAGCATGTATTGCACTCCACCAAAAAATTCGATACCGAGATTTCACCGGAAGTATATGTTTTAGGATCCCCTTTATCTAAAAAAAAAAACATTTTCGGAAAAAGGTCCGTGTGTGCGTGTGTGTGTCCGTGTGTCTGTGAACACGATAACTCAAAAACGAAAAGTAGGTAAAATACCAAACTTGGTATTTAAGTTTAGTATCTTCCAGGGATGCGACACGAAGATTTTGAGAAAAATGCCCCCACCCCCAACTACCCTTTACATGGAACTTTTTTAGAAAATTTTGATTTTCTCAAAAATGGCTCTAACGATTTTGATTAAAATTTCGTATATTAAACATATTTACCTGAAAAATGAAATGTATATCTTGAATTTTCTGGGAATAGCCTCTGAAGAGTAGATTATTCTGGATGAGTTTTACTAAATTTTGAATAACTGCTAAACCGTAAGAGATGGACAAAAACTTACTGCATAAAAATGTAGGGCACAATAAAACATACAATTTATGTTATATACATTTTTTTCTTGGAGTTCGTCGTTTTTGTGATATGTCTTATTTTTTGTTTCTGCTATGAAAAACTAATACATTTCTCATACAGAAGTTTGTCAACTGCTGTCCATACAAACAAAGGAACTTCAGTGACATAGTAACCAACTTTTGATTATCACTTTAACCTATGGTACTCCCTTATTTCACCTCTACTTAGAAGGAAGTAAGTAATATGGCTATTTCTGCTAATGTTTTACTCATTAGCATGAAGTTAATAGAAGTATAAACTTTTTAAGAAAAATTTGTTGCAGGGATATAGAGAAAGTCATGTGAATGGTACACATCAGAATTTTTGGGATGCACTCGAAATCATCTACATTGTTTACTTGCAAAAAGGAAAAACGATACCTGGAGAGTATTATGCTATTACACCGGTTGAACGGAGAAATCAAGAGAAACGCACTCATCTGGCAAAGAAGAATATTCTCTTCCATCAAGACAATACAAGAGTGCACACCTGCGTAGTTTTGATGGCGAAAATTGCAGATTAAGGTTTGAATTACTACAAAATCCACTGTATTCATAACACTTGACCCTAAGTGACTTAAAAAAGTGGCTCAGCGGAAAACTATCTAATAAAGTAGTCATCTTCCAAACACACACCTATTTTGTGGACCTTCAAAAATCCTGCTTAAAACATTTTCAGATATGCTGGGATGTATTCGAGCTAAAACGAGATTAAGTTGAAAAAAATCTGATAATCCAGAAAAAAATAGCAGAAATAGTCTTATTAATTGCTTCCTTGTAAATAGAAGCGAAATAAGGGAGTACCATAGGTCGAAGTGATAGTCAAAAGCTGGTTGCTGTGTAACTAAAGTTCCACTGTTTGTGTGGACAGGAGTTGACAGATCCTTATCAGAAAAGTAAGTTTTTTAAATAATGAAACCAAAAACAAGGAATATCTCAAAAACGACCAACTCCACGTAAAAAAAAAAAAGGATATAAAAATGCACTATATTTTTTTGTGTGATAAATTTTTGTCCATCTCTTAGGGTTTAGCAGTTATGCCAAATTCCGTAACATTCATCTAGAATAAAGCAGTATTTAGAGGATTTTCCCAGAAAATGCAAGATAAACATCTTATTTGTCGTGTAAATATGTTTAATATATGCTATTTTAATTAAAATCGTTAGAGCCATTTTTAAGAAAATCAAAATTTTCGAAAAAAGTAGCACGTAAAGGCTAGTTTGGTGTTGGGGATTTTTCTCAAAATCTTTGTGTCGCATCCCCGGAAGATACTAAACTTAAATACCAAGTTTGGTATTTTACCAACTTTTCATTTTTGACTTATCGTGTTCAAAGACATACTGACACACAAACACACACACACAGGACCTTTTTATGAAAATACTTTTTTTGAATACAGGGGACCCTAAAACATATATTTTAGGTGAAATCTCGGTATCGAATTTTTTGGTGGAGTGCAATACATTCTCTATACACTGTGTACATAGTGCGTATAGATAAAGTAAAAATATCTTACTTACTGCGAATTTTCTAAATTTCAGAAATATATCATTTTAAATATTCCACCGCTTTCTTTATTGGCCGTACTTCACTTATTCTACAGCAACCAAAAAGCAGTTGAATATCTCAGCACCATAAAGCTGGATACGGTTTCATATTTTATTAAAGAAAATCAAAAGTGTTTGAGAAACGGTCACAAGCCCCTGGTTGAAGAAGGAGCTTATTTTACGGTAGATATATCGTATCCTTTCGACGGTCTTTGGCTCAAAGAGGATGGGAAAGCCCTTAACCGGCAAGGGTGCGCCATTTTCAAAATGCTCTCTTGGTGAAAAAGCAAACCGCGGTTCAATAAACACGGCCTCCTGGATTTTAAAGCCTTAAATACTCCACCCAACCTATTGCTCTTCTATTTATACCTCCGTGCAGCCACAGATACCATTAGTGTAATGAAGAGACTGTATTCAGATGTGTGTGTGTGTGTGTGCCAAATATTGCGTTCAACAAAAATACTACGATTCTCTCCATCTATTCCACAAAAAGTATTCGATCGACTTCTTGCTAATTGAGGTAAGCGTTAGCAGAAATGGTTGTATTACTTATTTTCTTGTATTTTTACGAGAATGACAGAATACACTAGACTAAAGCGATAGTCAAATCTTTTAAGAGTTGGTCGCTAAATAGTGGCATCCAAATTAGTCCTACTTTCCATGACCAGGATGGAAAACAAAGATAAACGAATGGCGACATCACGTATAAAGATATTTAGTTTTAAACCAAAGAAGATTTGTGGTCGACGAAACGGCTTCTAGGAGGGTTTTCTCCGGGGCCTCCTGTTTCCCCCTCGAATTGCGCCATCATCACCTTTCAAACCCATCAATGTTGCTTAATTTTCATAACATTCAGTTCATGGTCATCCCTGGCAACGGGCCGACCCCTCGTAACAGGTTCTCCATTCTGAGGTTCCGTGCCCTTAGTACCCTTACAGGCTTCTGACCCCTAAGCATTGGGTTGTAAGTACTAGGGACGTGTCAGTCCTACAGTTACGGGGAGGGTAAGCCGGTTAAGAAACGAAACTTATTTCCTTATAGGTTCATAGGAAATCTTCTAGGCTGAGTGGATATTTTTCCAGCCCAACGGTGCACTATGGCATCACTAATTGCATTTGTTGTTCGATGTATGTAAAGGTAAACTTTCAATAATTATCTGATTTATTTATTTATATTTCGGTGTCCTCTTTAAATATTCACAAGGCTTGGGACAAGCAAAAAAAAAAAAAAAAAAAAAAAAAAAAATAAATAAAATTCTAATGTGTTCCATTCACATGACCTTCTCTACATCTCTGTAACAAATTATTATTAAAAATATTATGCTTTTTTTACTTTTTATTTACATCTTATTTCTGATAGAAATGGCTTTAATATGTGACATTTTAATCAAAATCGTTAGACCATTTTTAACAAAAACAAAATTTTCCATGTATAGGGTATATAGGGATACGGGGGATTTTCTTGAAAGTTTGGTACATAACAGTCTTTTCGTTTTTGAGCTATGCTGTTCACAGGCACACAGACAGACAGACACTCACACACACACGTACCTGTTTCTGAAAATGCTTTTTTGGATTCCGGGGGTCCTAAAACATGTATTTCCGGTGAAATTTCGACATCAAATATTTGGGTGGAATACAATAATTCTGTGCCCGCTTGGGTAGTGTGGTGATAGTAGCGTGTCTGCTTCACATTCAAAAGGTCTTGAGTTCGAGTCTCGCTTAGGGTGAGTTGCTCGGATGAGGTTTTTTCGGGGTTTTCCCTACCCTGAGAAGACGAATGTCGAGTAACTTTAAGCTCCATGGACCCCGAGAACATCATTTCACCAATTAATTCAAAATCTTCTCGGGCTTCTAGCCAGGTAATAACTTGGCTTATTTTATCATTTCACCAATTTCATTCATCGTCCGATATGACCAACCAGGTTAAAGGACGTTAAGCTACCCCAAAAAAAAAAAAAAAAAATCTGTATCCCTATGTACATTTTACATACAGGGCTAGAGAAAGTAAAAAGCCAGTCGCTATAAGAATCAATTGAAACTTGATTCGCTCTGCACGGCTAGGAGTAAAATAAAAATTAGATGAAACGAAAGATGAGCTACCCTTTGAAGTTTTAGTACCTTAAAACGAAACCATAACAAGGAAAACCTGCGAAACGGCTATTTCTACAAAAAAAAAGAAAAAGAAAAAAAAAGACAAATTTTATGTTTTAGCCTGAGCTAAATAGGAAATCCTCTAGGCTGAGTCCAAATTCAAAAAGTTTAACCCTTTCCAGTCCAACGGTGGCATTTGTTGTTTGATATAGGTAACGGAAAACGTTCAATAATTAGCTGGTTCTTTATTTAGTTATATTTCGGCATCTTCTATACATAAGCAAAAAGAAAATCCATTCAAAATATTTTTACTTTCTCTATACGTACTATGTTCATAGTGTATAGAGAAGGTATTGTATTGCACCCAAAAATTCGATACCGAGATTTCACCGGAAATACATGTTTTGGGTCCCCCTGAATCCAAAAAAAGCATTTTTAGAAAAATATCCGTGTGTGTGTCTGTGTGTTTGTGTGTATGTGTGTGTCTGTGGGCAGCATAGCTCAAAAACGAAAAGACCGTTATGTTCCAAACTTCATATTTAAGCTTGCTATCTTCCAAGGGTCCGACAAGAAGATTTCCAAGAAAATCCCCCCACCTCAAAATACCCTTTACATGGATTTTTTTCTCGAAAACTTTGATTTTCTTAAAAATAGCTGTAACGATTTTGATTAAAACATTGTATATTAAAATAAAAATGTATATCTTGTATTTTTTGGCAATAGCTTCTGAAGACTACTTTTTTCTGGATGAATTTTACGGAATTTTGAATAACTGCTAAACCGTAAGAGATGGACAAAAACTTACTACACAAAAAATGTAGAGCATGTTAAAACACACAATTTGTTATATACGTTTTTTTCGTGGAGTCCATCGTTTTTGAGACGTTCCTTGTTTTTGGTTTCTGCTATGAAAATGTTATACTTTTCTCATACAGGAATTTGTCAACTGCTGTCCATACAAAGGAACTTCAGTGACATGGCAACCAGCTTTTGACTATCACCTTAGCCTATGGTACTCCCTTATTTGGCTCCTACTTACAAGGAAGCAAGTAATAACACTATTTCTGCTATTTTTTTTTTTTTTGAATAGCTTGAAGTAAATAGAAGTATAAGCCTTTTTAAGAATAATTTGTTGCAGAGATGCAGAGAAAGTCATGTGAATGGAACACATCAGATTTTTATTGAGAATACCGGGACTTATCAGCCCACCTTAATACTTGCCACATTTACCAGGAAAATATTGGGTGCTAATCAAGAGCATTGGACGAAGAGTTTTAAATTGAATCTCTTATATACCTGGTGCAGTGGACTACGCTTGAACGGCCTTTGCTGGGGAACAATGCTGAGCGAGAGATAAAATCAGGAATTGAAACTCTAAAAACAAGAGCCTGGTTACAAAAACAGCGGCGCACACAACGAGAAACAACAAAAGCGGATTTGTGTTTCGAATTGAGTGTATGCTATTTGTTTAATTACTCCAGAGCACACCAGACCCTGTAAATTATTAAAATACCACTCGAAAATGCGCAATATATCGTGTAAACGACAACAGCAAAGTGTTGATCTAGTTCGTTTCTATAAACGAATCAACAATAGCTTATATCGGGGCAGCGTTTCGAATCCATTAGGGAAGCACTATCACAGTTTATATCGTGATTTACTGCAGTGCCAAGTAATTGCGAATGAAGAATTGCTTTGCTCTCACCTGTTTGACAAATAAAATTTGCCAGCAGCAGCAATATCCGTAGATAATGTAGACGGGATATTGCCTCACACAATGTATATAGTACTCTTTCTATCTTACTCGCCATCTCTCCATCATTCCCCTTCTTTGTCGCCTTGTTGTTTAAGCCAAAAATTATATTAAACGAAGGGTTGAGGATTACCCTCCAATAATAATGATAATAATAATAATAATAATAATAATAATAATAATAATAATAATAATAATAATAATAATAATTGTGGTGGTGATGGTGGTGGTGGTAGTGGTTGCGCTGTTAGTAGTAGTAGTAGTAGTAGTAGTAGTAGTAGAACTAGTATTAGTGGTGATATGGTAGTGGTGGTGGCGGTAGTGGTAGTAGTGGTGGTTGTGGTGCTGGTGGTTGTAGTGGTAGTAGTGGTCGTGGTTGTACTGGTGGTGGTGGTTGTAGTGGTAGTAGTGGTGACGGTTGTAGTGGTGGTGGTAGTAGTGGTGGTAGTAGTGGTAGTAGTGGTGGTTGTAGTGGTAGTGGTGGTGGTGGTTGTAGTGGTAGTAGTGGTGGTAATAGTGGTGTTGGTGGTAGTAGTGGTGGTAATAGTGGTGGTGGTGGTTGTAGTGGTGGTGGTTGTAATGGTAGTAGTGATGGTTGTAGTGGTGGTGGTTGTAGTGGTAGTTTTTTTTGAGCAGGGGAACAAATCTTACAAAGATCCTTAGGCGAGTTGGATTCTCACCAACTAAAAAAACCCCTGCAAGAATCAATATAAAATTCCCCTCTGAACTGCCGAAGACGGCATTACTTCTGGGGGAAGCGATTCAAGGTGGTAAGTATTATTGGTCTTTATCATCTAGGAAAATGTGTGCTGGTCTCAGCTGTGATTCATCTCCAATCGTTCACTAAGCAAAATGTCACGGCCCAGTCTGGAAGCAATACACCAATTCCGTGCACAGGCAAGCATCTTAGACAGAAGGTTGTCGGGCGTCAAAACTCCCAATTGGCTCTCGGCCTGTTGGCGTTGATGATGCCACCGAACACAGTGAAAGAGGGTATGTTCAGCTGTGTCATATTTTCCGCAACAATAGAAGTCAACAATTGAGTAAGATAGAAATTTACATTCCCACATTTACGGTTATACCAAATGGCGACATCTATAATCAAGCGCTTTGTCCAATGGGCAGTCCTATCATCAACATCCCAAAGTTCCTGCCACTTGGCAAGCAATAGGGTGCGAGCCTCCACTCTTCCGATGCCTCCAACAAAAGTCGTTCCTCAGCAAGCAGAACAATCGGAGGAGTCCTGGTAATAAGCAGCAAAGCCTTAGTGGACGTGGTTCTGTATGCACTAGTGATGCGAATAACCTTCCGCTGGACGCTCAGGAGCTTGGAAGTATGTATGTCACGTCTCAAGGTCTTACTCCATATAAAATAATAGACTGCACCACGGAGAATAGAATGCGCCGTGTGTGCTCCCTTGGGCCGCCTACATTGGGCATTAAACGACTAATGTGACCCTGCCCTGCCTTCTTTGCCGTTTTGCGAACATGATATCCCATGTATAAATTACCGTCCAAATAAACACCCAAATATTTCAGGGACTCCTGGCTGAGGACTGACAAAGCCCCTACTTTCAGATGGATAGTGTGGACCTTCCGGCCACCTACTAACAACACTGCCTCAGTTTTGTGGTGGGCCAACTTCAGATTCTTCCGTAGCAAACAGTCGTTGACTGCAGTCAACGCATGGTTAGCATTCTGCTCCAATGTAAAAACATCCTCAGCTGTAGCAACTATGGCTAAGTCATCAGCATAAGCAACAAGCTGGACACCCGGAGGCATGGGCAGTTGTAATACTCCATCATAATAGATATTCCACAAAATGGGACCCAGGACTGAACCCTGCGGTACACCACACGACATTCGTAGGTGGCCATTCGCACCCACAAGAAGTAGACGATCATCGAGATCACTAGCGAGCATGTTGTATATATATGCTGGAACATTAAGAGCCGACAGTTCTCTGAGAATTCCGCCCCAAGGGCCAGAATTAAAGGCATTTTGTATATCTAAAGTGATTAGCACACACAATCGGCGTTTGCCACGAAACACTATTTTCGCCTCTTCGGCAAGTTCCTGCACTCTCCGTAGGGCAGTCAAAGTGGACTGGCCGTCTCTAAAGCCATGTTGGGCAATGGACAAACCGCCATTGTGTTCAATAGCCTCTTTCAATCTGACCAATATCAAATGTTCCAGGAGCTTTCCCAGGATATTAAGTAACCAGATAGGACGATAGGATACAACTCCGTCTGTGGGCTTCGGCTTCTCCAGCAGAATTAGCCGAGCAGCCTTCCACTCAGTTGGAAAAACGCCTACTTTCAGACACTGATTGAACACAGCCAGACTGGTTTCTGAGTGTGTGCTAACAACCATCCTTGTGATTACGGGCAGCAGACCATCGGGGCCGCCAGGTGATCGCTTATCTATAATTTTGGCCAAAGCTGTGTGCAGTTCTGCAAGTGTAAAGCAACGCACCTCATCAGGAGACAAACTTCGCTTGGCCCATGTTATTGGGGCATTGTCAAGAAACGGAGTGTAGCAATTTCCAGCTGTCTTGCGTCTGATAAATTGAGACGCAAAGGTGCGTGAAATTTCTTAGTCACAAGCTGGTAACCCTTGCCCCACATGTCAAAGTCAACGTCTTCAAGAAGTGCTTGCCAAGCAGAGCGCTTAGCATCCAGTATGTCAAGTTTAAGCTGAGTTCTACTGCGCCGATACTGCTCAAGGCACTGGTTGATCTGCTCCTGAATCCCTCGCCGACGAGCACGCACCAATGCCCGCCTACATTGTAATAAATGTTTCCTGGTTATCGCAATAGCATTGGTCCACCAATATGCCGGTTTGAGAGGGTGTCGTTTCACTTTTTTAGTTAAAGTATTATCACAGGCGGTCCGAAGGACCTGTGAAAACTGCTATGACGTGATACACGGTGTGTCCAGGAGGTGAAGAAGACGGCCTACCTCCGCCGACAGCCTTTGCAGACTCTCGAGGCACACGCTCCAGCCCTGCGGAAGTGGACGGTGTTGTGGAGGAGCCTCTGTCAGGAGATCGTAAACTAAATATCGATGATAGCTAAGAGTCTCTTCTTCCAAGACCTGCCAGTTTGCCACACGCGGGGCTAAAGGAGCCATACTAAAAGTAACATCGATATATGAAGCACTTTCTTGGCGGACAAATGTCGGCGCTATTCCAAAATTGTGCACCACCAGATCCTCTTCCGCCGGCCACTCGGCCATCAGTTTTCCTCTAGCATCCTCAACTGGAGATCCCCAAAGGTGGGACTTAGCAATAAAATCTCCTCCCACAAACACTTCAGTTGCATGACATCGTATAGACAAAGCCCACAAAGGTAGAGAAATCCACATTTGGGGATATATAGCAGCCATATATATTCACCAAAGTAGTCTCCAACCAGACGTATCCGGCCTCTGCTCCGGTCCTAACGACCTGAAGATCGGCGGTAATGATTTTTAGAGCCACATTTGTGTACTGATCTACAAGCCTCTGTTCCTGGTGAACCCTAGCGACAGTAGGTTCAGCCATTTTAGCCACATAAACTTTATGTTCCATGGCCGTTTGGTACACTAGATCCATTGCGGCTCTCCCTCTATCAACATTACTTTGAAGTATCCTTAAGACAAACGGTCGGCCCAAGTTCAAATGGGAGACTGCAATTGGGAGTGATTGAGGCGTTGGGTTCTAGCTCCACTGACCAGTTTACGACAGGGAGGGCAACGGTTAGTCCCAAGTTTATGGCCCAGAGTTTTACACGTTAGACAATAGGATTCACTAGTGCCTTGTGAATGGTGCACATGAGCTTTTTTAATTCAGTGGGTCTCAAAACATTTATTTCCAGTGAAGTCCTTGTCTATACATACAAACTGCGTTTTTTGTTGTTGTTTTTTTTTTAACTTTACTCAAGCTGGAAGTCAACTTTCGCTTCATATTTTCATTTAGTCCCTGAAATGCAAATAGAACCTAATTTTAATGTTGTTACATAGCTTTTCTAAGATTTGACTACAGCGTCAGCCTTATTTCTCTTTCACTTACAAGGAATGAAGCAACAAGACAATTTTTGCTAATGTTTATCTCGATTATTATAATGTAGATAAAAGAATAATCTTACGTAAGGGAAGTTTGTTTGTGGAAGAGAGAGACAAAGTCATGGGAATTGAACAAATCATTTTTACCCAGCTGTTCTCATAACATATATTTACGGTGAAATGTAGGTATCGAATTTTTGGGTATAATACAATACCTCACAATCTTCATGTACAATGTGCATACGTGCTAGAGAAACTAAATGTCACCACTATTGTGTAATAAGTACAACAAGGTGTATTAGGTGAATTGTCCAAATTCCTAAGATATATTATCTACCTTAATTCAAATGAAAGCGGTCATTTTCACTTTCTCCATTCCTACTATATACATGGTGTACAAAGAAGGTATTGTATTTCATCCAAAAATTCAATTCCGAGATTTCATCGCAAATACACGTTTTACAGTCTCCTGTATCCAAAAAAAATCATTTTAAAAAAACGTCAGTATGTGTGTTTGTCCGTGTATCTGTGAACACGATAACTCTAAAAAAAAAAAAAAAAAAACTCGGTAAGATACCAATTTGGGATGAAATTTAGAATCTCCCAGAAATCCAAAATATAGATTTTGAGGTAAATTCACCTCAAACTACTCCTTAAATAAAAAAATGTTTTTTTATTAAAATTTCCTATATTAAAGATATTTACATGGCAAAATGTACATCTTGAATTTTCGAGGAATAGTCTTAGAAGACCTTTTTATTACTTTCTCTAGTCCCGTATGCACAATGTACATAGGGATAGAGAAGATATTGCACTCCACCCTAAAATTCGATACCGAGATTTCACCGGAAATATATGTTTTAGGGTGCCCTGTATCCAAAAAAAGCGTTTTAAAAAAAAGGTCCGTGTGTCTGTGAACACGATAACTCAAAAAAAGTCGGTAAAATACCAAACTTGGTATTTAAGTTTAGTATATTCCAGGGATGCGACACGAAGATTTTGAGAAAAATTCCCCCACCCCAAACTATCTTTACATGGAAAAAAATTCCAAAATGTTGATTTTCTTAAAAATGGCTCCAACGATTTTGATTAAAATATGGTATATTAAAGACATTTACTTGCCAAATAAGATGTATATCTTGAATTTTCTAGGCATGGCCTCTGAAGACTACTTTATTCTGGATGAATTTTACGGAATTGTGCATAACTGCTAAACCGTAAGAGATGGACAAAAACTTACTGCATGAAGATTGTAGAGCACGTTAAAACACACAATTTAGGTCATAGACTTTTTTTTCGTGGAGTTGATCATTTTTAAGATATTCTTGGTTTTTCGTTTATGCTTTGAAAAACATACTTTTCTCATACAGGAATTTGTACACATCAGATTTTTCTGGATGAATTCTGCTGATATTTGTACAACTGGAACCGTAAGAGATAGACAAAAACATACTACACCAAAATTTAACTCAAGTTATAACACACAATTTCTGACATTGGCGTTTTTTTGCGGGGGGGGGGGAGGGTAGAGCTGATCATTTCTGACATATACCTGGTCATTGATTTAAGTTTTAAAATACCTAAACATTTCTCAAGCGGTAAGTCATCTGTCATTTCTTACTTCTTACCTCTTTAGTTTTACTCCTAACGCACGATGAGAACCGAATTTCAATGGTTTCACATTGTGATACCTTTTAAAAGATGTGACAGTGGCTTTAGCCTAATGTATTCCCTTATTTCCTTTCTGTTTACAAGTAAGCAAGTAATAAGACAGTTTCTGATAATGTTTAAATCAATTAGTTCGATATATAGTATCCCCAAAAAATTGAATTTCTGGTGAAATATGAGTACAACATTTTTGGGTGCAATACAATACATTCTCTACCAAATATGTTCATTGTAATTACGTTCTAGAGAAAGTAAAAATATCTCTACTATTGTGTAGAACAGCTGGTATAACCTTGAAGAAGATATCTTACTGTGAATTGTCCGAATTCCAATGGTATATTAGCTTAATTCAAATGAAAGTGCCAATTTTAATTTACTTTGATGAGTTATGTTAGACATGCAAGTACGAGGGCCGTTTTTTTCAACCTCCGATAGGCTATAAACATAACACAAGTTCATAGAAAACAATTATTTTATTACTAAACGTTTAGTACACTTATGGTTACTTCTCAGCATACCCACCGAAAATATTGAGACATCTATAGTACCTGTACACAAGCTTTGCAACGAGTATTAACGTTGTTTTGAAGATCTCCGTACTTTACCACGTTTGCAGAGAGCCATTCAAAACAAACGAAGAGAAATGCTGACTTCAGAAATTGTGTTGATCCATGACAACGCTCGTCCAAACACTGCTGGCACAACCCATCGGCTCCTTGAGCAATTTCAATGGGATATGTTCGATCATCCGCACCCAGCGACCTTCACCTTTTCCCTGAACTGAAGACCGGCTAGGAGGGCAGCACTTTCAAACCAACGAAGCTGTTAAAAACAATGTCAATGCTCTTTTGAAATTATTGGCGGCAACATTTTTTGAAGCGGGTATTGCTAAGCTTGTGCACAGGTACGATAAATGTCTCAATCTTTTCGGTGAGTATGTTGAAAAGTAGCCATAAGAGTACAAAAATTATAGTAATAAAATAATTGTTTTCTATGAACTTGTATTTTATTTATAGCCTATCATAGGTTCAAGAAATGACCCTCGTAATTAGATGCAAAGCAGTCTATATAGTCTGAATGAACATAAACAAGGTTGCTATTCCGTGGAGTTTTCTCAGTCTTGGAGGACTGCCAAGTTCTCGAAGAATCTGATCCAAATCACGTGGCTGGATGTGCTTGTCCCATGCATGTTTTATTAGGTCGGTTTATGGAGGCCAACATATTTCCCCACTAGAGCACACAATTTGACTCTATGTTGCAAGGAACTTGCTATTTCTCTTTAGAGCATGAAAACGTGAGCTTTCCTTTAAGAGTCCCATGTCCCTAAAGGAGAACTCCGCAAATTCGATAGCGAATATTGTGATTGGCAGTTGATCCAACCAGGCTTTGCGCTTGTTTTCACTCCCGTAGAAGGGAACTAAGGTAATCTGACCCTACTGCAGTGAGAAAGAAACGTGGGTTCATAAACTATCGTATTGTAATAAAACAAGTGCCTAGGTAAAAGTAAGAGGCCGTTTTTTTTTCAACCTCCGATAGGCTATAAATACAAGACAATTTCATAGAAAACAATTATTTTATTACTAAAGGTTTTGTACACTTATGGTTACTTCTCAACATAATCACTAAAAAGATTCAGACATTTATCGTATCTGTGCACAACCTTTGCAATACAAGCTTCAAGATCTTTGTACTTTACGACGTTTGCGGAGAGTCATTCCAAACAAACGCAGAGGAACGCTGACTTCAGGAATTGTGTTGATCCATGACAACGCTCGTCCAAACACTGCTGGCACAACCTATCGACTCCTTGAACAATTTCAATGGGTCATTTTTGATCATCCGCCGTACAGTCCTGACCTGGCACACAGCGACTTTCACCTTTTCCCTGAACTGAAGACGTGGCTAGGAGGGCAGCATTTTCAAACCAATGAAGATAAATGTCTCAATCTTTTCGGTGTAATGTTGAAAAAAAAACAACATAAATGCAGAAAATTAATAGTAATAATTGTTTTCTATGAACTTGTCTTATATATATGAGAAAATCTTAAAAATTATTCGCTTTCCTAATCAAAAGAAACGAATTTACGAAGTATAAAAATAAATTTTGAAGTTACAGGTGCATGCATATTAAAAGGCACTCCCAAATGTAAGCTAATTTACTCACAAACTCTTTTCCAGCACCGTTCCACGCTCCAATGTGATCCATTCACACGACTTTCTCTATATCTCTGCAACAAATTATTGTTAAAAAGCCTATGCTTCTATTAACACCATGCTAATCGAGAAAAAGTGAGCAAAAATAATCTTATTACTTGCTTCCATGCAAGTAGAAGCGAAATAAGGGAGTCCATAGGCTAAAGTGAAAGCCAAAAGCTGGTTGCTATGTGACTGAAGTTCCTTTGTTTCTATGGACAGGGGTTGGCTAAGTCTCGTATGAGAAAAATATGTATTTAAAGCTGAAACCAAAAACAAGGAATGTCTAAAAACGATCAACTCCACGAAAAAAATCATATAACCTAAATTGTGTGTTTTAACGTGCTCTACATTTTTTGTGGTAAGTTTTGTCCATCTCTTACGCTTTAGCAGTTATTGCAAAAGTCCGTAAAATTCATCCAGAATAAAGTAGTCTTCAGCGGCTATTCCCAGAAAATTCAAGATATACTTTTAATTGTCATTACCTTTATATAGGTACGATATTTTAATCAAAATCATTACAACCATTTTTAAGAAAATCCAAATTTTCGAAAAAAGTTCAATGGAAATGGTAGTGGTCCGATTTGCTTGTAAATCTTCATGTCGCATTCTTGGAAGATACCAAATGATAATACCAAGTTTGGTATTCCACGGTCATTTCGTTTTTGAGATATGCTGTCCATAGATATACACACACTGACCATTTCTGAAAATGTTTTTTTTTTATTCAGGGGGACCCAAAACATGTTTTTCCTGTGAAATCTTGGTATCGCTTTTAGGATGGAATACATTACCTTCTCTATACACAATGTACATAATACGTGTAGAAAAAGAAAATAATGCTTTCATCGGACTCAGGGGATTCCAAAACATGTATTTCGGGGAAAATCTCGACATTGAAATAAATGGAATACAATATATTATCTATCCCTATGTACGTTTTATATACGGGGCTAGAGAAAGTAAGAAATGGTTACATTACCTTTTGTAAATAATACTGCAAATTTTCTACGCTATTTAGGACAAAAAATGTGATGTATTCCACTCACATGACTTTCTCTATATCCCTGTAAGAAATTATTGTTAAACAGTTTATGCTTCATGATAGTGGCGGCAAAAACATTAACAGCATTTCGGTTTAGTAGTTGCTTTCTTGACAGTGGAAAGGAAATATTCTAAGCTAAAGATACAGCAAAATCTTCTAACTAGGTAAATGGTTGAAATTGGTTTCTTTGGCGGCCAAGAGTTTGAAAATTCCCGTATCAGAAAAAGTGTAAGTATTATATATACAACATAAATTGTTTGTTTAACGAAATCTACGTTTTGTGTATGGTAAGTTTTAGTCTATCTCTTACGGTTTACCAGTTACGCAAAATTCAAAGTATACATATTTATATTATTTGTTATTTAAATATCGTTAATAGAAGGAATTTTAATTAAAATCGTTAGAGCCATTTTTGAGAAAATAAAAATTTTCGAAAATTTTTCCATGTAAAGGGCATTTGGAGGTGGCGGAATTTTCTTGAAAATCTTCGTGTCGATTCCTTGAAAGATACTGAACTTAAATGCCAAGTTTGGTATTTAACAATCTTTTCGTTTTTGAGATATACTGCCCACAGGCACACACATGGACACTTCTCTACAAATATTTTTTTTTTATTCAGGGGCTCTCAAAAACACCTATTTCCAGTGACATCAAATGTTTGGGTGCAATAAAACACCTTCTCTACACACCAGTACATAGTACGTGTAGAGATAATATTCAGATTCTCTTATTAATTCAAACGTAAAATACCAGTTGGGAGGGAGAAAATATTGCTGCTTACATTCTTCCTGCACACCTACTATAAGTTAGATGTCAAGATTTCGCCGGAAATTATGTTTTGAATACTCATGGTCAAAAAAAATTAGAAAAACCACACCATTTATATAAAATACATTTTTTGTAGAGTTAACCGTTTCCGAGATATTCCCTGTTGTTGGTTTTAATTTTAAGATATTTAAACCTTTCTTAAAAGGGACGTCTCATCCGTTTTATTGCCGTCATGTAAAGGGAACCGAATTACAGTTGTTTCGTATAGGAATCAGCTCAAGCCCAGTATATTCCCTTATTTCCCATTTACTTAGAAGTAGTTATGTAACCACATATCTGCTACGTTTATTTCAATAGCACGATGCAAATACAAGACAGTTATGTAAGTTTTTTTTGTTTTTTTGTTTTTTTTTTTTTTTGGTGCAGATCAGGTAGAAAAATTCATTTTAATAGAACACACCAGAAGGTGTTTTTTATTCAGGGAACTTAAAAATTTGTATTTCCAGTGAGATCCTTGTAACGAAATTTTGAGTGGAATGCAATATAGTTTTAGCCTATTTTGTGCGTGATAAATAAACTAATAATAATAATAGTATAGTAAATGAAAACATCAGTTACTGTTAAATACAATTTATTGGTCACTAAAACACGACACGTAACACAGAATTTACACTGATGGTACGCACATGAGTGAGTCAAAGCGTTCACGTTCTACACTCACTTGGTTGACTTTTAACTCTGCCTCTGCTGTGTCGGTCTCTCTTATACAGTCCGGAAGCCGGGCTCCGAAACTTCCAGCCTTAGAAATTACCAGAAAATTAACTTTTATCCATTTAAAAAGATGTTACCTGGAAGTAGATTTTTCTGGGCCTAGCAATAAAGAAGGACCGAGAGATCTTGGGAAGAAGCACACAAATGCCTTTGTTGGCCCTGCTGTTATGTTCTCTCACTCTCGAAGTAGACTTTTCTGAACCTAGAGATAAAGAAAGACAGATCTTGAGGAGAAACACACAAATGCCTTTGTTGGCCCTGATATTATATTCGCTCTCGAAGTAGAATTTTCTGGGCTTAGGGATAGAGAAGGACCGAGAGATCTTGAGGAGAGGCACACAAATGCCTTTGTTGGCCCGGCTATTATGTTCGCTCTCGAAGTGGATTATTCTGGGCCTAGGGATAAAGAAGGACTGAGAGATCTTGGGAAGAAGCACACAAATGCCTTTGTTGGCCCGGCTATTATGTTCGTTCGCTCTCGAAGTAGAATTTTCTGGGCCTAGGGATAGAGAAGGACCGAGAGATCTTGAGGAGAGGCACACAAATGTCTTTTGTTGGCCCTGCTATTGTGTTCGCTCTCGAAGTGGAATATTCTGGGCCTAGGGATAAAGAAGGCCTGAGATATCTTGAGGAGAAACACACAAATGCCTTTGTTGGCACGGCTATTATGTTCACTCTCTAAGTAGAATTTTCTGGGCCTAGAGATAAAGAAGGACCGAGAGATCTTGAGGAGAAAGTTTGCCTGGCTATTGTCTCCGTTCACGGGCCAGGCAGCTGTGTCTTCGGGCGGAAGGGACACAAAGCCGTCGTTACAACACCAATCAGCAAGCCCTTGTCAACATGCAAGTAAGGCAATTAAAGAGCTACATAAGACTTCTGAACATCTACTTTCTTTCATAAAAATTATAAAAACACCCCAACTAATTAGGGTTTTATGGGTAAAAGATAAACTGTCGTCAGCAAATAAGTATATATCAAAAAGAAATTAATATTACCAGCACTTCAACACATAATATTTTACTAAGCACTAGGGGAGCATATAAGGATTAATTCATAAATTAAAAATAATAATATCAAACACGTTTGGTAATGCAACACAAAATCGTTTTCTTGACAGCAGATATAATTTGAACTCCTGAACCTTTACAGGTATTCTTCTGCAGGTTTTTTTCTTGAAGTTATAGCTCCTACAACACCAGCTTTTGCCTGCTAATTAGCTTTCCTGTGGACTTAGCAGCTCTGTACGTTTTCTTTGCGCTGCTCAAGTTTTTAAATTTGCCCCTGGTGGTGTTTAGTTAAGAGGTAGCCTTTTTTTGTTTTACATTATTATTTTTATAGCTGCCCTCGGCACTCTTTTGCCAGGTGACAGTTCCAGGGTGCCAGCACTTCTCTTCGGCTGCCTTTTGAATCTGTCTCCCCCACACCGTGAAATAATTAAAACATGTCATCATTAACAATGTATGTGTACTTTCGTTTATGAACAGAGCAAACGAAGCAGAGTGCATAAAATGAACTGCGGAGTGAGAGATGGATGAAACGAGCAGGACAAGTACAAAAATAAGGTATAATAAACCTACACGAGAGATAAAAAAGACCATAATAATCACATAAGGTGTACATTCCAATTATTTCTTTCTCTACTTAGTATATAGGTAGAGAAGATATTGCACTTGATACAAAATAATAAAATCGGCGAAGTCGACGGGCTAATTGAGCTTCTTTTTAGTATTATAACTCCATGGCCCGACAGCTCACAAGAAACCTTGATATACCGCCCAGCCGCTGCGTCCCCCATCTCGGTCCATGGTCAGCGCCTCGAATCCCTCCCGGCCGGTTAATGCGGTCCTCATGACCTGGAGCCGCTACTGCTCCATCAAGTAACTCCTCAATCGGCCCCCCAGGGACCTCACGAGGCTAAGTGCATCCCGGTCTAGGTCTCACAGAGGGGGGAAACTTCCCGGTACTGGGAATCGAACCCAGGTCTCCCGCTTGGTAAGCAGTTGCGCTACCACCGCGCCAAGGAGACGACCCTTTTTAGTATTACTCACTGTTAATAATATTATTATTACATCTCAGGATCGTGGCCGGAGGGAGATAATACATTACAGGTAATATAATACTCGTAAATAATACACTGGTAAGATGTTCTTGTCAACATCACTGGATACAATAATTATTAACACTGTAGGACGGCACAGATAAATTAAGATTGCATTCCACAGCACGCGTTGCCGCCAAATGTATAGGGCGCTACTCTTGTGCCGAGCAATGATGATCACGTGAAGACCGACCAATAAGGAATGACAAAGGTTGAGCGTCTGTTCAGCTCTTATATAGGCTCAAAGCTTATTCTACACGTTTCTCCTTATTAAACATTCTTTAAGGAAGTATATAATACAGACTTCATTTTATTTATAAGTAAATTACTTTTGGTACATATAATATTTATTTAATAAGCCATAGTGAATATTTAAATATGGGAATACAACGCTTGGGGATGCGGTACACAAGAAAGAACAACTTCCTTTTTCATGCACGCAGCAATGCAATTACCATTTGAATTTTTTTTTAAATAATTGTTCATAACTGAAATAATACTTAAAATACACATTAAATTCAATATTCCGATATTCACAAAACACTTACAGGCTAATTACTTTCAGTAAATAATTTTTCCTTTACTAAATAATCAATAAATCAATATGGCATCAACTCTCTTCCATTAACATAAAATAAACATTTGATATGAAAACGCTTGGCTTCCATATATTAACGTCTCACATTCCACACAAAAATCCGTTACAGACATTTCACAGGAAACACAGTTTTATGGCTTTCTATATTCAAAAAGGCATTTTTAGAAAAAGTGTGTGTGTCAGTGAACACGATATCTCAAAAATATGATGTGTTATATATACTCACATGACTTACTCTAGCTATTCTACAAACTTCTTACGTAAGATTATTCTTCTTTCTCCACCTTGCTAATCGAGGTACTCATTAGCAACTTGTTCTTATTACTTAGTTCCTTATAATGTAGGAAGAAAATAAGGGAATACACTAGGCTAAACCAACAGTCAAATGTTTTAAAAGCTGTCGTTATGCGATTGTCATTACAAATCGCTTCTTTGCTTGGCCAGGAATAGAACAAAAGAAAAACGGACACTCCCGTCTGAGAAAAGTATAAGTACTTCACAACTGAAACTAATAACAATGAATACCATGAAAACAGTAAGCTCCACGAAAAAAATGTATATGGCATTACTTGTATATTTTAATAAGACCTACATTTTTTGTATAGTAAGTTTTTGTCTATCTCTTACGGATTACTAGTTATGCCAAATTAAGCCAAATTCATCAAGAATAAACAGGTCTTTAGAAGCAATTCCCAGAAAATTCAACATATTCATTTTATTTGTCAGTTAAATATCTCTAATAAACGATATTTTAATCAAAATCATTAGAGCCAATTTTAAGAAAATCAAAATTTTCGAAAAAACTTCCATGTAAAGGGTAGTTTGGGGTGAGGGGATTTTTCTCAAAATCTTCGTGTCGTATCCCTGGAAGATACCAAACTTAAATACCAAGTTTGGTATTTTAGCTACTTTTCGCTTTTGAGTTATCGTGTTCACAGACACACGGACACACGTACACACACACACACAGACAGACACACACACGGACACACGAACACACACACACACGGACGTTTTTCTGAAAATACTTTTTTTTTATACAGAGGGTCCTAAAACATATATTTCTGGTGAAATTTCGTTATCAAATTTTTGGGTGGAATACAATACTTCTCTATCCCTATGTACATTGTACATAAAACTAAAAGACCGTTAAATACTAAACTTGATATTTAAGTTTGGTATCTCTCAGGGATGAAACATGAAGATTTTCAAGAATATACCCCCACCCCAAACGAAACTTTATTAGGAAAATTTTTCGAAAATTTTGATTTTTTTAACAAAAGCCTGTGAAGTCCTCTTCAACAAACTATAAGACATATACGAAAGCTTACTACACAAAAAAAATGTAGATCTCATTAAAACATGCACTTTATATCTTATACATTTTTACTTTCACTATACGTACTGTGCACATGGTGTATAGAGAAGGTATTGTATTACACCCAAAAATTCTATACCGGAAATACATGTTTTAGGACCCCCTGAATCCAAAAAAAAAAAATTCAGAAAAAGGTCCGTGTTTGCCTGTGTTTGTGTGTGTACCTGTGGACAGCTTAGCTCAAAAACGAAAAGACCGTTGAATACCAAACTTGGTATTTAAGTTTGGTATCTTCCAGCGATGCGACACGAAGATATTCCAGAAAATCCCCCCACCCCAACTCCCCTTTACATGGAACTTGTTTTGAACATTTGCTATGTTCCACTCACATGTCATTCCCTAGCTTTCTTACAAAAGACTATTTTGCTAAAATGGCTCTAACGATTTTGATTAAAATATCGCTTATTAAAGATATTTACTTGACAAATAAAATGTATATCTTGAATATTCTGGGAATATCTTCTGAAGACTACTTTATTCTGAATGAATGTTACGGAATTTTGCATAACTGTTAAATCGTAAGAGATGGAAAAAAATTTATCACACAAAAATTTAGAGAAATTTAAAGCACACAATTTCGAAAATTTTGATTTTCTAAAAAATGGCTCTAACGATTTTGATTAAAATCCCGTATACTAAAGATATTTACACACCAAATAAAATGTATATCTTGAATTTTCTAGGAATAGCCTCTGAAGAGCTCTTCATTCTGGATGAATTTTGATAAATTTTGCTTAACTGCTTAACGGTAAGAGATAGACAAAAAGTTACTACATAAAAATGTTGATCAGATCGAAACCTACAATTTATGTCCTTTACATTTTTGTTGTGGAGGACACCGTTCCCGAGATATTCATTGGTTTTTGTTTCAGTTGTGCGTAGTTATACTTTTCTCAGACAGGAAGTGTCCGTTTTTTTTGTTTGTTCCACTCCTGGCCAAGCAAGGAAGCGATTTGCAATGAAAATCGAATAACGACAGCTTTTAAAACATTTGACTATCGGTTTAGCCTAGTGCATTCCCTCATTTACTTCCTACTTATAAGGAACTAAGTAATGAGAACATTCTGCTAATGTATATCTCGATTAGTATTGTGTGGAAAAAAGAATAATCTTATGTAAGAAATTTGTAGAAGAGTTAGAGAAAGTCATGTGAGTGTAACACATAAGATTTTTACTTTCTCTAGCCCCATATGTACAATGTATATAGGGATAGAGAAGTATTGTATTCCACCCAAAAATTCGATACCGAGATTTCATCGGAAATACATGTTTAAGACCCCCTGTATCCAAAAAAAAGCATTTTCAAAAAAAGATCCGTGTGTGTGTGTCCGTGTGTCTGTGAACACGATAACTCAAAAACGAAAAGTAGCTAAAATACCAAGCTTGGTATTGAAGTTTAGTATCTTTCAGGGATGCGACACGAAGATTTTGAGAAAAATCCCCCCCACCCCAAACTACCCTTTACATGGAACTTTTTTCGAAGATTTTTATTTTCTTAAAAATGGCTCTAATGATTTTGATTAAAGTATCATATATTAAAGACATTCACCTAACAAATAAGATGTATATTTTGAATTTTCTGGAAATAGCTTCTGAAGAGTACTTTATTCTGTATGAATTTTGCATAACTACTAAACCGCAAGAGCTGGACAAAAACTTAACAGACACAAAATGTAGAGCACGTTAAAATACACAATTTATGCTATATGCATTTTTTTCTTGCAGTTGATCGTTTTTGAGATATTCCGTTTTCTTGGTTTCAGCTTTGAAAACCTTATACTTTTCTCCTACAGGAATTTGTCAACTCCTGTCAATACAAACACAGGAACATCAGTCACATAGCAACCAGCTTTTGGCTTTCACTTTAACTTATGGTACCCCCTTATTTCGCTTATATTTACAATAAAGCAAGAAATAGGACTATTTCTGTTAATTTTTCTCGATTAGCATGAAATAAATAAAAGATAAGCTTATTAACAATAATATGTTACAGAGATAGGTATAGAGAAAGTCATGTGAATGGAACACATCAGATTTTTTTCGTTCTGATTCTATTTTTGCAAGAGAATACGTGTTTAGCAACAACACCCAAATGGTATTCATGCGCAGTCAAGAGGAAATCAACACCCTTATTTGCATAAGGGCCACTGGAGCTGAGCTAATTGCTGTGCAGATAACCAGAGGTTCCTACAAGCCTTTTCTGCTTAGCAAAAACCCTAACATTAATATCCAGTACGAATTATATCTAGTGTAACGCTATGCAGCACTTTTATTCGAGAGGCTAGAATGACGAACAAAACCTAGAGAAGGCTGTGTCAGCATGCCTGCTGGCTTAAGAACAGAGAAAAAGAAGTCAACTACACGAGAGAGAGAGAGAAATGGACAAAAAAGCGGATTTCCGCTCTTATGTATGGGAGTCGGTTCATGTAAAATTCATTGGTTTGGGCCCTCCATTTTTCAGAGGGGAAACTATTATACGTTCGTCTAACAGCACAGTGTTTCGACCTGCATTTTCACAGCTTTCTACTTTCATTTCGATCTACGAACGTTATTCCACTTTACACATAGCATTATTGTCGCCGAATGTATCATGATTTGGCTATTAAGCTTGCTACAATAAAAAAAAAAAAAAAAATCGAATGCGTTCCATTCACATGAATTTCTCTACCTGTTCTTTAAACAAACCAATCTTACAAATTAGTTTTATTTTCTCCATAGTATCATAGGTTAAAGTCATAGTCAAAAACTGGTTGCTATGTGACTGAAGTTCCTTTGTTTGTACGGACAGCAGTTGACAAATTTCTATATTAGAAAAGGAAGTTGTCATAGCTGAAACCAATATCAAGGAATATCTAAAAAACGATCAACTCCACGAAAATTGTGTATATAACATAAATTGTGTGTTTTAACGAGCTCTACATTTCTTGTTTAGTAAGTTTTTATGTAAGTCTTACGGTTTAGCAGTTATGCAAAATTCCGTAAAATTCGTCCAGAATAAAGTAGTCTTCAGAGGCTATTCCCAGAAAATTCAAGATATACATTTTGTTTGTCAGGTAAATATCTTTAATATATGATATTTTAATCAAAATCGTTACAGCCATTTTTGCGAAATTTAAAATTTTCGAAAAAAGTTCCATGCAAATGGTAGTTAGGGGTGGGCGGATTTTCTGAAAATCTTCGTGTCGCATCCCTGGAAATACCAAGTTTGGTATTTTACCGACTTTTCGTTTTTGAGTTATCGTGTTCACAGACACACGGACACACACACACACACACACACACACAAACACACGGACCTATTTGTGAAAATGCTTTTTTTGGACACAGAGGACCCTAAAACATGTATTTCCGGTGAAATCTTGGTATCGAATTTTTGGGTGGAGTGCAATACCTTCTCTATACACTATGTACATAGTACGTATAGAGAAAATAAAAAAAAACAAATGCGTTCCATTCACATGAACTTCTCTACCTGTTCTTCAAACAAACCAATCTTACAATTTAGTTTTACTTTCTCCATATGTACACAGTGTATAGAGAAGGTATTGCATTCCACCCATAATTCCGATACCGAGATTTCTCCGAAAATACATGTTTAGGGTCCCCCTGAATCCGAAAAAAAGTATTTTTTGGAAAAAGGTCCGTGTGTGTCAGTGTGAACATGAACACGAAACTTCAAAAACGAAAAGTCAATAAATACCAAACTTGGTTTTTAAATTTAGTATCTATCAGGGATGCGTCACGAAGATTTTGAGAAAAATTCCCCTACCACCAACTACCTTTTACATGGAACTTTTTTCGAAATTTTTGATTTATTCAAAAATTGCTCTAAGGATTTTGATTATAATTTCGTATATTAAAGATATTTACCTGACTTGCACGAATGTGTCAAATTAATTATTAGTATTTAGCAATGACACAAGGTTTGTAAAGCCTAATGCTTTGATATTTTACACTCTAGTGCATAATTGTAAATTTTTGCATCGTGTAACTATATATTGAAATTTGTTGACATATATGAAGAGTACATAATACAATAATAATATTTTAGTTTTATATAATTACAATTAGTAACTATTATGTAATTAATTAGAATTATATTTACTTATACATTTTAACACTAATTTTTATGTGATTGCAAATAAAATGAATATCTTGAATTTTCTGGGAGTAGCCTCTGAAGAGTACTTTACTCTGGATGCATTTTACGGAATTTTTAATAACTGATAAACCGTAAGAGATGGACAAAAGCTTAATACACGAAAAATGTAGAGCACGGTAAAATACACAATATATGTTATATATAATTTTTTCGTGGTGTTCATCATTTTTGAGATATTCCTTGTTTTTGGTTTCTGTTTGAAAAACATACTCTTCTCATACAGGACTTTGTGAAATCGTGTCAATACGAACCTCAGTCACATAGCAACCAGCTTTTGACTATCACTTTAACGTATGGTATTCTCTTATTTCGCTTCTACTTACAAGGAGGCAAACAATAAGAGTATTTCTGCTAATTTTTTTCTGATTAGCATGAAATAAATAGAATTATAAGATTTTTAAGGATAATTTGTTGTAGAGATTTAAAAAAGTCATATGAATGGTACATATAAGATTTTTTTGTGTTTGGGGACCCCAAATCTTATATTTTCGGTGAAATTTCTGTCTTAAATTTTTGAATGGAGTTCAATACTTTCTCTATGCACAAGGTACATATTACGTGTAGAGATATTTAAAAATAAAAGAAATTTGATGGCTTTGTCTATCTGTTCTTCAGAAAAACTAATCTTATAAAAGATGTTTTATCTACTTTTGTTAGGCGTTTTATCAAGCTTGAGGTTATTTCAGGTTAAACTACGTCACAGCACCAACGGCTTTACTTCCGTTCCGAAGGAAGCCTTGCTAAGGATTTTTACACCCAGAAAAACATCCATCAACGTCCTTCGGGTTTGAACACGTGACCTTGGTAACCAGAAGCTGGTATTTTCCCCCTAGGAGGACGACAAGCGGGACGAACTAAGATAATTTAATACAGAAACTTCATTTTTCAGAGGCACTGTTGAATTTAGCTCAAAGCTATGCAATTTAATTTTGTTCCTTCTTATGCTTTTCCTGCCAGGAAGCATCATCTGACCAGGTTCACCGAGATAAATGTGTACTCTGTGAGTGTGGGGGAGGGTTGGAAAGGAGGAGGTGGAGAAAGACAACTGCAGAGAGAAATAACCTCAGTGTTCATACTGAATTCAGCATCAGAATCTTAATCTTTTGTCAAAAGGTGTCCACTTCCACAACCTGCTATTCTGCTAAGTATTGATATACAGAGTGTTCCACTAGAACGGTTCAGGAGCTGGTGATGGACATTAGAATTAGAGGAGGCTGCAAAGTATCACCTCTGTAACAGGTGTCAGCGGGTGGTGTCAGCATTATACAAGGGTCTGCTGATAAGTCGCAAGTCACACACAGGCCACTAGGCCAGTTAGACGGTAGCATCGTATACTTTAACTCTAGACTAGCTTGTATCCATAGTTACAGGTCAATAGCTTCTTTAGTTTTCCGACAGCATTTTAAACAAGACAACTTTAGAGTTTTCACGAAAATGAAGGATTTGGAAAAACGAGCAGTGATTAAATACTTCCATTTGAAATGCTTAACGCCTAAATAAATCAAGGAGGAAATGGACTGTACATTGAAAGACTCTGTCCCTTCTTATTCAATGATTAAAAGGTGGGCTGCAGCGTTTAAAATGGGACGTAGTGATGAGCCGCGCTCTATAGAAATGACAATTCCAGAGAAAAAATCAATCTTTTAGTACTGGAAGGCCGCAGATGAAAGTTGTTTGAATTACCAGAGGCTATAAAAATGTCAAACAAACGTGGAGGTAATATTTTGGACTTTCACAAGGTCTGTGCAAGATGGTTGCCGCGTTTGTTGACACCTGATCAAAAGTTACAAAGAAAAACTGTTTCTGTTAAGAATGTGGAGCTCTACCGTAAAAGTCCCAGTGAACTTTTGAGCCGGCTTATTACCATGGATGAAACTTGGATACATCACTGCACTTCAGAAAGTAAATCACAGTCAAACAGTGGATTGCACGAGATGAACCAACTCCAAAAAAGGCAAAGTCAATTTTGTCAGCTAACAAGGTATGGCGAGTGTTTTCTGGGATGCACAGGGAATTATTTTTATTGATTACTTGGAAAAGGGTGACTAGTACGCAAGCTTACTGCAACTTTTGAGTGCTGAGGTGGAAAGAAAATCACCTCATTTGGCCCAAATAAAAATCCTGCTTCATCACGATTATGCTCCGGGCCATCGTTCAGTCATTTCAATAGGAAAAATGTGCGACATAAAGTTCGAATTGCTTGAACATACACCCTATTCTCATATCTAACATGTAGTGACTACCACTTGTTCCCAAATCTCACGTAGATTGCACAGCAACGAGGAGGTCATTGATGCGGTAAACAGCTATTTTGAGGACCTTGATAAATCGCACTACAGAGATGGTTTAATTAAATTAGAACACCCATATGACAAATGTATTAGCCTTTCTGGAGATTTAGTTGAGAAATAAAGCAAACAATTTTTAATGCTGTTTTCATTGACATCCCCTGACTTATAAGCCGAACCTAGCATGCACATTAGCTAACCCAAGATATGTGAATTTCTCTAACGGAAATTTATAGATCGACGTAAAAAATCCGACTTCAGAAAGGTGTATATGTTGAAACATTCAAGATATATAATGCTCTCCCCAGTAATCTCAAAGAAAAGTTGGCCTTTTAAGGCCTCTCTTAAGGAGTACCTTTGCAATAAATCATTTTACTCTGTAGATGAATATTTAAGTGACAAATCTGTCTGACAATACTGTCAACAATCATTGTATTTATAAGTATTATAATGTATTGCATTTTGTGTATATTAATGTGTGTGTGATTTATATTCAAATTAAACTGATATATACTTTGACTTGCACGAATGTGTCAAATTAATTTTTAGTATTTAGCAATGACACAAGGTTTGTAAAGCCTGATGCTTTGATATTTTACACTCTAGTGCATAATTGTAAATTTTTGCATTGGAAATTCTATCATATATTTGTAAATATATATTGCAATTTGTTGACATTTATGAAGAGTGCATAATATAATAATAATATTTTAGTTTTATATGATTAATATTAGAAATTCATGTGCTTTTATAGAGAACATTAATTATATTAGACGCTTCAAATACAAATGGTGTGATTATATGTCTATATGACTATTCTGCTGTTTTTGTAACCCAAGCTTTAAGCACGAGCTTTATACATTTCTTTTCCATTGTATATAAACATATGTATACATGTATATGTCTTGACAAGTCCTATGTTCAGTGGCTTCCTGTCCTAAATGGACCTACAGAATGCTTTATAATCTAATCTGAAATAAAGATTAGCAGAAATTGTCTTAATATTTTGCTTTCTTGTAAGTAGAAGGAAAATAAGGAAATGCACTGGATTAAAACGATGCTTTTTAAAAGCTGGTTGCCATGTGGATGGTATCCGTCTATAAAATTTAAAGCTTTCCGTGTGAGAAAAGTTTAACTATTTTAAATCTGAAACAAATAATAACGAATATCTCAAAAATGGTCAATGCAACGAAAAAACGTAAAGGATATAAATTGTGTGTTATTACATGGTCTACATTTTTTTGTGTAGTCGGTTATTGTCTATTTCTTAAGTTCGCAAAATTCAGCAAAATTTACTCAGAATAAAGAGGTCTTTAGAGGCTATTCCCAGAAAATTCAATATATACACCTTATTTACCCTAAAAATATCTTTAATAGATGGTATTTTAATCAAAATCGTTGGAGCCATTTTTGAGTAAATCAGACGTTGTTTTCCATGTAAAGAGTAGTTTCGGACGGGGGGACTTTTCTGAAAATCTTCATGTTGCAGCCGTAGAAGATCTTAAACGTAAATACCAAGTTTGGTATTTTACCGGCTTTTAATTTTTGAGTTATCGTGTTCACAGGCACACAGACGCACTGACATGCGGAAACATACGGATCTTTTTCTGAAAATACCTTTTTGGCTATAGAGGACCATAAAACGGGTATTTCAAATTAAATATGGCTATCAAATTTGTGGGTGGAATGCAATACAACCATAATCTAAATAAAAGTTCGGGGAAAGAAGCATAATATGATGGCAAACCCATAATATAAAGGGAAATTAAAAAAAAAAGAACCATAATATAAAGCGAAATTCAGGGAAATAATTGTAATGCAAAGGTAAATTCAGGGAAATAACCATAATATAAAGGGAAATTAAAGAAAAGAACCATGATATACAGAGTAATTCAGAGTATAAACCATAACATAAAGATAAATTCAGAGAAATAACCATAATATAAAGAGAAATTCAGGGGCATAACCATAAAACTAGGAGAATTATAGGGTATTAACCATAATACATAGAGAAATTCAGGAAAATTAAAATAATATGAAGATAAATTCAGTGAAATAATCATAATATAAGGGGAAATTCAGGAAAATAACCATAATATTATTAGACATTCTGGTAAAAAACCATAATATAAAAATAAAGTCAAAGAAATAATTATAATATAAAGGTAAATTTAGGTAAATCACCATAATATAAAGGCAAATTCAGGGAAATAACCATAATATAAAAGGACATTCAGGGAAATTACTGTAATTTAAAGAGACATTCTGGGAAATAACCATATTATAATAAGAAAATCAGGGAATTAACCTCTATATACAGGAATATTCTGGAGAAAATCATAATATAAAGGTAAACTATGAGAAATAACCATTAATATAAAGGGAAATTCAAGCGAAACAACCTTAAATTAAATAGAAATTCAGAGAAATAACATTAATGTAAAGGGAAATTCGGAGAAATATCCATAATGTGAAGGTACATTAACGGAAATACCATAACACAAAGGGAAATTTAGAGAAATAACTGTGATATAAAGGGAAATTCAAGGAAGGAACCATAATGAGAAAATCAGCGACAGAATCATAATATAACAGGTAATTCAGTGAAAGATCCACATTACAAATGAAAATTCAGGGAAATAACCATAAAATAGAGGGAAGTTCATAGAATAAGCCATAATATAAAAGTAAAATCACGGAAATAACCATAATACAGAGGAAAATTCAGAGAAATTACCGTAATATAAACGGACATTACCATAACATAAAGAGAAAAGCAGGGAAATAACCATTATATACAGAAAAATTCAGAATAAGGTAATATCCATAACATAAAGGGAAATTCAGGAAAAACACAATATAAAGAGAAATTCAGGGAAATAACCATATTTCGAAAGGGAAATTCAGAGTAATAACATTTATATAAAGGGATATTCAGGGAAATAACCATAATATAAAGGGAAATTCAGGGAAATAACCAAAATATGAAGGGAAATAACCATAATATGAAGAAAATTTCAGGGAAATATCCATAATATAAAGGAAAATTTATGGGAAGAACCATAATATGAAGAGAACTTCAGGGACATGACCATAATATAAAGTGAATTCAAGTCAGGAATCATTATATACAGGAAAATTTCGAGAAATAACCATAATATGAAGAGAACCTCAGGGAAATAGCCATAATATGAAGGCAAGTTCGGGGAAATAAATATAATATAAAGGGAAATTCAGGGAAAGAACTATATCATAAATGAACATTATTTTTCTCAACCCGTACTATCTGCATTTTGTATGTAAAGGATATTGTAATGCACCCAAAATTCTATACCGAATTTCACTGGACACCCTGTATTACAGCACGAGTGAGGTAACGAACCGCTTTAGGGTAGCGATTTACCTCTCTTGTAGAGTAGTGAAGAACTGCGTTATAAAGGAAAACAAACGCTCAGAGTGGCATTTCCAAATTAAAAGCAAACTCCCTTTCTCATGATTTACTTTGTGCGAATGTCAAATGTTTTTATAAGCTCGCATTTCACTAAACCAGAATGACGTAGAATTTACATTGTGAAAACAGGCCTCAAGATACTTTCACAATTATTAATCATGTCACATTACTGTTACAAATCTGACGTGTTCAATTCACATGACTTTCTCTAAACTCTGCAATCAATTATTGTTAAAAAGCTCATTGAGTTTTCACTTTATCTACACGTACTATGTGCATAGTGCATTGAGAAGGTACTGCACTGCACCCAAAAGTTCGATACCGAGATGTCACCGGAAATATATATTTTAGGGTCCTCTTAATGTAAAAAAAAAGCTTTTTCAGATAAAGATCCATTTGTGTGGTGTGTCCGTGTGTCTTTGAACACGATAACTCAAAAACTAAAACTCTTTAAAATACCAAACTTGGTATTTAAGTTTAGTATCTTCCAGGGATACGACACGAAGATTTTGACAAAAATCCCCCCACCACAAACTACCCACTACAATTTTTATTTTCTCTCAAAATGGCTGTAACGATTTTCATTAAAATATCGTATATTAAATATATTTACCTGACAAATAAAATGAATATCTTGCATTTTCTAAATATAGCCTCCGAAGACTACTTTATTCTGGGTGAATTTTGCTGCTTTTACATAACTGCTAAACCGTAAGAGATGGACAAAAACTTACCACACAAAAAATGTAGAGCACGTTAAAACACACCATTTATGTTATATATATACTTGAATTGATCATTTTTAAGATATTCCTTGTTTTTGTTTTTGCTTTAAAAAAGCTTTGTCAACTGCTTTCCATACAAAGAAACTTCATTCACATAGCCATCAGCTTTTGACTCCGCAAAATTCATCCAGAATAAATATGTTTTGAGAGTCTATTTCCAGAAAATTGAAGATTATATTTTATTTGTACTTAAATACCTTAAATATAAGAGATTTTAATCAACATTACTAGAGCCATTTTTGAGTAAATCAAAATTTCCGAAAAATGCTCCTGGTGGTTTCGTTTTTGAGCTATACTGCCCACATGCATGGACATTTGTCTAAAACTGCTTTTTTGTGGTCTCAAAACATTTATTTCCCGTGAAATCTGTTATCGAACTTTTGGTCGTAATATAGTACCTTCTCTATACATTATGTACATAGTACGTATAGAGAAAGTAAAAATCTGATGTGCTCGATTCACATGAAATCCTATAGTTTACGGTGAAAAACCTATTATTTAAAAGATTATTCTTTTATTTATAACATGAAACTCGAGATAAACATTAGCAGAATGGTCTTACTACTTACGTCCTTGTAACTAGAAGGGAAATGCACAGGCTAAAGCGATAGTCTCCTCCCATAAAAGTCGGTCGAAATGTGAAGCAATTGTAATTTCATTCACTTTTCTTGCCAGGAGTAAACAAACGAAGAAATGCCTTCCCGTTTGAGAAAATTTTAAAATTGATACCAATAAACCGGAATATCAAGAAAATGAGTAACTCTACAAAAACATATATCTGATTAAACTATAAATTGTGTTTTTATTGAGATCTGCATGTTTATTTTCTCTATACTCACTATGTACATAGTGTATAGAGAATGTATTGCACTCCACCAAGAATCACTCTTGTACCGAGATTTCACCGGAAATATATGTTTCAGGGTCTCCTGTATCCAAAAAAAAGTATTTTCAGAAAAAGGTCCGTGTGCGTGTGTCTGGGTGTCAGTGTGTCAGTGTGTCCGTGTGTCTGTGAACACGATAACCCAAAAACGAAAAGTCGGTAAAATACCAAACTTGATATTTAAGTTTAGTATCTTCCGGGGATGCGACACGAAGATTTTGAGAAAAATCCCCCCATTACAAACTACCCTTTACATGGAGCTTTTTTGAAAACTTTGATTTTCTAAAAAATGGCTCTAAAATATATTTACCTGACAAATAAAATGTATGTTTTGAATTTTCTGGGAATAGCCTCTGAAGAGTAGTTTATTCTGCATGAATTTTACTGAACTTTGAATAACTGCTAAACCGTAACAGATAGACAAAAACTTACTACACAAAAATGTAGAACACGTTAAAACACACAATTTATGTTATATATTTTTTTTTTCGTGGAGTTCGTCGTTTTTGAGACATTCCTTATTTTTGGTTTCTGCTATGAAAAACTTACATTTCTCATACAGGAACTTGTCAACTCCTTGCCATATAAACAAAGGAACTTCATTGACATAGCAACCAGCTTTTGGCTATCACTTTAACCTATGGTAGTCCCTTATTTCGCTTCTACTTACAAGGAAGCAAGTAATAAGACTATTTCTGCATGAAGTAAATAGAAGTATAAGCTTTTTAAGAATAATTTGTTGCAGGGATATATAGAGAAAGACACGTGAATGGTACACATGAGATTTTTTGTACTAAGTTTTTGTATATCTCTTACAGTTTGCAGTTATACAAAAGTCATCCAGAAAGAAATCTTCAGAGGCTATCTCCAGGAAATTTAAGATATACATTTCGTTTGTCATAAGAATAACTTATACATGAAGTATTCAAATCAAAATCATTAGTCATTTTTTAAAAAAGTCAAAATAAAGAAATATTGTATTTAAAGGGAGGTTTGGGGAGGGGGGGCGCTTTCTTGAAAATCTTCTTGCCGCATCCTTGAAAGATACTCAAATTAAATACGAAAATCAGTATTTAACAGATTTTTCTTTTGAGCTATGCTGTGTAAAGACACACAAGAACGTTTTTCTAAAAAGTTTATGTTCTCCATCCACATGACTGCCTACATTGATGTAGCAAACTATTGTTAAAAACATTTTTCTATCTGTTTTATAATAACCGAGATAAACATTAGCAGAAATCGCCTTTATCACTTCCTCCCTTGTAAGTAGAAGGAAAATAAAGAATACTCTAGGCTAAAACGACAATGAAATTTCTTAAAAGCGGTTGCCATGTGCATGAAATCCGCTTCTATGCAGGGACACCTTTCCGTGCGAGAAAGTTTTAAGTATTTTAAATCTGAAACAAATAACAATGAATCTCAAGATGGTGCAGTCAACGAAAAAAACAAGATACACATTTTGTTTGCTGTATAAATACCTTTAATATACGGTGTTTTAATCAAAATCGTTAGAGTCATTTTTGAGAAAATCAAAGCTATGGAATTTTTTTTCCATATAATGAGTAGTTCTTCGTGTCGCATCCAAGGAAGACGCTAAACTTAAATACCAAGTTTTTGAGTTATCGTGTTCACAGATACACGGACATACACGCGTCTCTTTTTCTGAAAACACCATTACACTCGTATATACAGGAACTCTAGAACGTCTATTTCCGGTGAAATCTCGGTATGGAATTTTTGTGTGCAATGCAATACCTTCTTTATACACTATGTACATAGTACGTGTAGAGAATGTATTTGGATTCAGGCGATCTCAAAATATAGATTTCCGGTGAAATCTCGGTATAGAAATTTTGGGTTCATTACAATAATTTCTCTATACACTATATACATAGTACGTGTGGAGAAAATAATATTTTTTTTTATTCAGAGGATCCCAGAACATGTATTTCCGGGTGAAATGTCGGTATCGAGTTTTTGGGTGGAATGTAATACCTTCTCTATACACTATGTGCATAGTAGTTTTACAGAAAGTAAAAAACTGCTAGAGTGGCATTTCGAAATTAAAAACAAACTATCTTTCTCTTGATTTACTTTGTGCTAATCTCAAGTGTTTTATAAGCTCGTAAATCACTAAACCAGAATGATGAAGAATTTACATTGTGAAAACAGGCCTCAAGATACTTTTAGAATTATTAACCATGTCACATTATTGTTAAAACTTAAACAAAAGAACATAACTGAATGCTATTTTGCTAACAAAAACAGTAGAGGAATATTGAGTTTGTTATATTATTTTATAGTATGCGGTGTTATAAATTGATTAGAAATAACTACATGACTTCAGGTCAAATAGAAGTAAAGCGAATATCCGCAGTTCATTTGTCGATGCATTTCACATGCGTTTATTTACGTTAGCTGGCTGAAGTTGTTCTGTTATAGTTGGTTCCCAGTTCTGGACCCTGAAAGGAATGAGCATACAACACACACATGAGTACAGATAAGGTGACACTGACAGATGGAAACGCTGTTGAAGAATAACATGCAGCCTACCTTAAAAGATTAGTGGCCGTGCCATTTCCGTGTCCAATTCTGAACACGATGCTGTTTTATTTTCCGAAGAAGAAGATTAGTTGCGTGTGTGTGTGTTTGTAGGCGGCATAGCTAAAAAACAGTGACATTTTCGAAAATTTTGATTTTATCAATTTTGCATACTCCTGTTGCAATAGAACTCTGTATCGGTTAACTAGTGCTGGGTATCTCCGTCTCAAAATTTCATGAACTTATTCCAGTTAATTCAAAATCTTCTCGGGCTTCTAACCAGGTAAAAACTTGGCTTGACACCTTTCCTGACACTTTGGTGTCAAGCCAAGTTTTTACCTGGCTAGAAGCCAGAGAAGATTTTGAATTAATACGTCGCCAGGAAAGCTTCAGGTCTCATTTTATTCCAGTTGTTAAGAATAAAGATCCACAACAATCACCTGCGTGTTTAGAACAAACTCACACCGAATCACACCTTCAAAATTCCACCAGACACACAGTACTTTGGGACCGAACGGATTTTTACTTTCTCTATACAAACTATGTACATAGTGTATAGAAAAGGTATTGTATTGTATCAAAAAATTCGATACTGAGATTTCCCCGGAAATACATGTTTTGAGACTCCCTGAATAAAAAAAAACATTTTTAGAAAAATGTCCGTGTGTGTGTCTGTCTGTTTGTATGTGTGTGTGTCTGTGTGTAGCATAGCTCAAAATCGAAAAGACCGTTAAAGCCCAAACTTGATATTTAAGTTTAGTATCTTCCAAGAATGCGACACGAAGATTTTCAAGAAAATCCCCCACCCCAAACTACCTTTTACAAGGAAAAATTTTTGAAAATGTTGATTTTCTTAAAAATGGCTATAACGATTTTGACTAAAATATCGTTTATTAAATATATTTACCTGACAAATAAAATATACATCCTGAATTTTCTGAGAATAGTCCCTGAAGATTACTTTATTCTGGATGAAGTTTACGGAATTGTGCATAACTGCTAAACCGTAAGAGATGGGGGAAAAACTTACCACACAGAAAATGTAGCTCGCAATAAAACACACAATTTATGTATTATACATATTTTTTGTGGAGTTAATCATTTTTAAGATATTCCTGGTTTTCGTTTCTGCTTTGAAAAACATACTTTTCTCATTCAGGAATTTGTTAGCTCCTGTCTGTACAAACAAAGGAACTTCAGTTATATAGGAACCAGCTTTAGGCCATCATTTTAACCTATATTACTCCCTCATTTCGCTTCTACTTACAAGGAAGCAAATAATAAGACTATTTCTGCTAATGTTTCTCGATTAGCATGAAGTAAATAGAAGCATAAGCTTTTTAACTATGAGATTTTTTTAACGATGAGGTTGGCGGGGGTCAAGCCACTGTTTCGAGGTGTAAGGGTTTCGGTAATATACTCATTTTTCATCACAAGTGGCAATTCTCCTGACGTATCGATACGCTCAAGACAGATATCCACTCTACGTCGAGCCTGTTGAGGTGTCAGTTCATGAGCTACAGATCTACAGCGTCTTAGTGTGGCTATGTATGGTATCTTTTGATGCACTAAGTTCTTCTGAAAGCCTACGGATACTTTTTTGCGGATTTTCTCTCAAAGCTTGCCGTGTATCCTCAATATTCCATACTTTACGTCTTCCAGAACGTGGTAAATAATGTTTTCGTCTCCACTGTTGAAACGTTGGAACCATCACACGCTCACTAACGACACCTTCCACTTCACATATTCTTCGAGCTGGGACAGCGACTTTATAATCTTGTAGTGCTTTAGAAGGACTCTAAATTCAGCTTTATCTCTATTTTGTGATTGTTTATTAACAACTGAAGACTGATACATGCTCGCAATGTACGCAACACTAGCCATGGCATCCTGTAAATAGCATTACCAACCAAATAAACCTAATAACTTTTCAAAGCCCGAACATAAAAATAACCGACATTATTGTAAATTTAATAATATAATACTACTTCAGCTTTGACATACGAGTTAGTTCAGGGTTCAACTCGCTGCGCTTCAGCAAAACAGAGGGAAAACATCCGATGTGTTCCATTGGCATTACTTTCTCTACATCTCTGTAACAAATTAGTGTTAAAAAGTTTATTGGTCTCTCTACTTCATGGTAATCGAGATAAACATTGGCGGAAATGATCTCATCACTTGCCTCCTTTAAGAAAGGTAGCGGGTTCAAACGGATATTTTTCGGGCCTAAAAACCGTTAGCATGATCTCGTGTCTTAGGTTTATGAAACGTAAACTAACCTCAAACCTGATAAACAGGCATCTGAGCAAAATTAAGCTGTATTTCACGCCCAGTATAGAATGGGATGCTGAAAACCATTGTATTTAAGTAAAACTGAATTTCAATTTCCTTGTAAGTTGCGGATGAAGTGGGTTCGTATCCCGCGTAAGGTTTTGGCCATTGAGGAATGGTATGGAGATGTGGGTGTCCTAGCTCAGGATTTTGTTGGTATGCAATCTTTCTCAGGTGTGTTAAGACACAAGTGACTTTCTTCGAGTTCCAGATTATTATTGAACTCATTTACTCATCTTGTTCGGTCTTTTCTGCCGTCAAACACACATGCATTCCTCCTAAATTTTTTTATTCTTAAAGTACGCTTTTCTTGACCGCGCCTATTATTACTCATTACTTTTGAGGTCTGCTGGCGCATCAAATAAACACTTTCTATCGCGGTCGATAGCCCGTTCATTTCTATCGCGGAATCAAATATCACATCTTAGCTCCGTGGATGTTCCATGGCTAGTGCCAAAAGTGTCGCTTGACCAGCAAGAGAATTTTTTGTTTTCCTTGTTATGTTCACTCTCGGGCAGTGTAACCTCACCGCTTCAGTTCAATGTCCTTCCCTTAACGGTACTATCTTACCTGGTCGCTTGTCAGCTCGTGACAACTGTTTGTTCTTGTTATGTTCACTCTCGGGCAGTGTAACCTCACCGCTTCAGTTCAATGTCCTTCCCTTAACGGTACTATCCTACCTGGGTCCCTTGCCAGCTCGTGACAACTGTTTGTTCTTGTTATGTTCACCCTCGGACAGTGTAACCTCATCCCTTCAGTTCAATGTCCTTCCCTTAAAGGTACTATCCTACCTGGTCCCTTGCCAGCTCGTGACAACTATTTGTCCTTGTTATGTCCACCCTCGGGCAGTGTAACCTCACCCCTTCAGTTCAATGTCCTGCCCTTAACGGTACTATCCTACCTGGGTCACTTGTCAGCTCGTGACAACTGTTTGTCCTTGTTATGTCCACCCTCGGACAGTGTAACCTCACCCCTTCAGTACAATGTCCTTCCCTTAACGGTACTATCCTACCTGGGTCACTTGTCAGCTCGTGACAACTGTTTGTCCTTGTTATGTCCACCCTCGGACAGTGTAACCTCACCCCTTCAGTTCAGTGTCCTTCCCTTAACGGTACTGTCCTACCTGGGTCCCTTGTCAGCTCGTGATAACTGTTTGTCCTTGTTATGTTCACCCTCGGACAGTGTAACCTCACCCCTTCAGTTCAGTGTCCTTCCCTTAACGGTACTATCCTACCTGGTCCCTTGTCAGCTCGTGACAACTGTTTGTCTTTGTTATGTCCACCCTCGGGCAGTGTAACAACACCCCTTCAGTTCAATGTCCTTCCCTTAATGGTACTACCCTACATGGGTCGCTTGTCAGCTCGTGACAACTGTTTGTCCTTGTTATGTCCACCCTCGGACAGTGTAACCTCGCCCCTTCAGTTCAATGTCCTTCCCTTAACGGTACTATCCTACCTGGGTCGCTTGTCAGCTCGTGACAACTGTTTGTCCTTGTTATGTTCACTCTCGGACAGTGTAACCTCACCCCTTCAGTTCAATGTCCTTCCCTTAACGGTACTATCCTACCTGGGTCCCTTGTCAGCTCGTGACAACTGTTTGTCCTTGTTATGTTCACCCTCGGGCAGTGTAACCTCACCCCTTCAGTTCAATGTCCTTCCCTTAACGGTACTATCCTACCTGGGTCCCTTGTCAGCTCGTGACAACTGTTTGTCCTTGTTATGTTCACTCTCGGACAGTGTAACCTCACCCCTTCAGTTCAATGTCCTTCCCTTAACGGTACTATCCTACCTGGGTCCCTTGTCAGCTCGTGACAACTGTTTGTCCTTGTTATGTCCACCCTCGGGCAGTGTAACCTCACCCCTTCAGTTCAATGTCCTGCCCTTAACGGTACTATCCTACCTGGGTCGCTTGTCATCTCGTGACAACTGTTTGTCCTTGCTTCTTAGACGTGTTTTACAATATTCCTTCCCTAGCCATTCTCAATGTACATTTGTCCTCTCTTAGTATAATTTATATTATATTGACTATAATTTATATCTCCCTTTAAATAACTTTTAACCCCGTCACACGACATAAACAGTCTCAAAGTAGAAGGGAAATAGGGGAATACACTAGACTAAAGCGATAGTCAAATGTTTTAAAAATGTGGTTGCTATGTTGCTAAAATCCTTTTCTTTGCATAGCCAAAAGTTCACAAATTCCCGTATAAGAAAAATTTAGTATTTTAAAACTGAAATAAAACTCTACGAAAAAAAAGTGTATACGACATACATCGTGTAACGAGCTCTACATTTTTGTGCAGTAAATTTTTGTCTATGTCTTACGGTTTACTAGTTTTGCAAACTCCATCAAAATTCATCCAGAATAAACAGGTCTTCAGAGGCTATTCCCAGAAAATTCAATATATACATTTTGTTTGTATTGTATATATTTTAAATATATAATATTTTAATAAAAATTATTAGAGTCTTTTTTGAGAAAATAAAACATGTACTGACTCACCCCTTATATCCACTTTTCTGCTGATGGTACACGTAACCATGTAGATACGTGCTAGAGAGAATAATGAAACAAAAGCTAGAGTGGAAATAATCGACGGCCAAAAGCCTACCGATGTAAAGATACTGAGAAACTTAAAGTCTAAAAGTTGCTCAAGCACATTGCAGTAATCAAGAAATCCTTTGGAAAGCGTCTATGAAGCTTATGGCAAAAAGAGAAACTCGAAAAAGATTGAGCGAGCTGGGACAAGAGAGTTAAACCAGATTTCTGACTTTACTGGCAGCCTGAGGCTTTGTGAAATAGACTTTGCCATGTCTTATGTCTCTACATCTTAATCTTGCTAAAATATTTCTTTTTTCATTCCTCGCTCTTGCTTCCAAAGCACACAGGTACAGGCAAATATAGGTGCTTTTGAAAATGTCAGAAAACTTTATTTCAGCTTCAGCATTTCCAAAATGTTGAGTCGCCTTTAAATACAGTATGTGCACATTGATCAAAATTTTAGTCGGTACTCTATTCCACACAAACATACTATACCAAATGTGGTATTTAGTTAAGTATCTTCCAAATATAGTTACAAAGATTTTCAAGAAAATCTCCCCCACCTTAAACTGCTCTCTACATGGAAAACTATTTTTAAATGTTGTTTTTCTCGAAAATGGCTCTAACAGCTTTGATAAAGATACCGCATACTAAACATATTTACATAAATAAAATGTGTTCTTGAATTTTTTGTGAATATCTTTGAAAATATATTAATTCAGGCTATATATTGCATAACTAGTAAACCGTAAGAGAGAGAGAGAGAGAGAGAGAGAGAGAGAGACAAAAGCTTACTATACTAAAAAATCTTATATGTTCCATTCACATGACTTTCTCTACATTTCTGCAACAAATTACACTATTTACTTCATCTAATCAAGAAGGAATTAGAAGAAATAGTCTTATTACTTGCTTCCTTGTAAATAGAAGCGAAATAAGGGAGTACCATAGGTTAAAGTGAAGTCAAAAGCTGGTTGCTATGTGACTGAAGTTCCTTTGTTTGTATGGACAGGAGTTGACAAATTCCGTATGAGAAAAGTATGTTTTCACAAAGCTGAAGCCAAAAACAAGAAATATCTAAAAAACGATCAACTCCACGAAAAAAAAAAATATATAACATAAACTTTGCGTTTTAATGTGCTAAACATTTTGTGTGTTTTAAGCTTTTGTCCATCCCTTACGGTTAAGCTGTTATGCAAAACTCCCTAAAATTGATCCAGAATAAAGTAGTCTTCAGAGGCTATTCCCAGAAAATTCAAGATATACATTTTATTTGTCAGGTAAATATCTTTAATATACAATATTTTAATCAAAATCGTTAGAGCCATTTTTAAGATAATAAAAATTTTCGAAAAAAGTTTCATGTAAAGGGTAGTTAGTGGTGAGTGATTTTTTTAAAAATCTTCGTGTCGCATCCTTGGACGATACTAAACTTAAATACCAAGTTTGGTATTTAACGATCTTTTCGTTTTTGGGCTATGCTGTTCAAAGACACACACATAAACACAGACAGACATACAATGACATTTTTCTAGAAATGCCTTTTTGGATTCAGGGGGCCTCAAAAAATATATTTCCGTTGAAATCTCGGTATCGAATTTTTGGGTGCAATACAATACCGTCACTGTACACTATGTGCAAAATACGTATAGAGAAAATAAAAATCGTATGTGTTCTATTCACATGACTTTATCTGTCTGCAACAAATTATTGTTAAACAGCTTATTATTCTATTTACTTAATGCTAATCGAAAAAAAAATAGCAGAAATAGTCTTATTACTTGATTCCTTGTAAGTAGAAGCAAAATATAGGCAGTACCATAGGTTAAAGTGACATTCAAAAGCTGGTTGCTATGTGACTGAAATTCCTTTGTTTGTATGGACAGGAATACCGTATAGTAAATATATTTATATGGCAAATAAACTGTATATTTTGAATTTTCTAGGACCTGAAGACGTCTTCATTCTGAATGAATTTTGCTGAATTTTGCTTAACTATAAAACGTAAGAGATAGACAAAAACGTATTTCACAAAATTGTAGATAACGTTAAAACACACAATTTATGTTATATACATTTTTTCATGGAGTTGGTAGTTTTTGAGATATTCCTGTTATTGGTTTCAGCTTTGAAAAACTTATACTTTTCTCATACAGGAATTTGTCAACTGTCCATACAAAGGAAGTTCAGTCACACAGAAACCAGCTTTTGACTATCACTTTAACCTATGGTACTCCCTTATTTCGCTTCTACTTACAAGGAAACAAGTAATAAGACTATTTCTGCCAGTTTTTTCCTCGATTAGCAGGAAGCAAATACAAGCATAAGCTTTTTAACTATAATTTGTAGAGAAAGTCATGTGAATGGAACACATCAGATTTTTGTCTTTCTCTACACATACTATGTACATAGTATATAGAGAAGGTATTCCACTCCACCAAAAAATTTGATACCGAGATTTCACCGGAAATATATGTTTTAGGGTCCCCATATCTAAAAAAAAGTATTTTCAGAAAAAGTTCCGTGTGTGTGTGTGTCCGTGTGTCTGTGAACACGATGACTCAAAAACGAAAAGTCGGTAAAATACCAAACTGGGCAGTTAAGTTTAGTATCTTCCAGGGATGTGACATGAAGATTTTGAGAAAAATCCTTCCACTCCAAACTACCCTTTATATGGAACTTTTTTATAAAATTTTGAGTTTCTTAAAAATGACTCTAAGTATTTTGGATTAAAATATCGTATATTAAAGATGTTTACCTTACAAATAAAATTTATATCTTCAATTTTCTGGGAATAGCCTCGGAAGTTTACTTTATTCTGGATGAAATTTACGGAATTTTGCATAGCTCCTACACCGTAAGGGATAGATAAAAACTTACTACACAAAAATGCAGAGCACGTTAAAACACACAATTTATGCTATATACATTTTTTTCACGGAGTTGATCGTTTTTGAGATATTTGTTGTTTTTGGTTTTTGTTATGAAAAACATACTTTTCTCATACAGAAATTTGCCAACCTGTCCATGGAAGCAAAGGAACTTCAGTCACATAGCAGCCAGCTTTTGGCTATCACTTTAACCTATGGTGTTCCTTTATTTCGCTTTTACTCACAAGTAATAAGACTATTTCTGGCAGTTTTTTTCTCAATTAGCATGAAGTAAATAGAGGCATAAGCTTATTAACAATAATTTGTTGCTGAGATGTAGAGAAAGTCATGTGAATGGAACACATGAGATTTTTAAAGCTTGTATCAGCAATCTCTACTCCAAATGTTGTTGTTTTTTCCTCTGAGATTTCTTGGCCTGCCTTGTTTTATCTCTATGTAAGAAGCTTAGGTCCATGTTTCCTGTCATATCATACAAGAGCTTTTCCTAATTATTTTTACTCCCATGAGGGTGTTTAACACAAACAATGTGGATGCGGCAAATACAAAGTTCCAATCAAGTAACTTCTCAGTAATAAGGCATATGATATATTTCATGACAATCTCTACACATTCCTCAACAAACACATGTTACAAAAGCTTACTATTCTAACTAGTCTAATTAATTCGAATAAGCTTTCGCTTCACATTTACACATTTCGTTACTAGCAGAATAACTCAGGTGGTTTGGTTACGGTCCGCATTCGTGTGGTTAATAGTTCGATCCCTGAGATAAAACTATCTTACTCATGTCTTTTACTTTCTCTATACGTACTATGTACATGGTGTTCAGAGAAAGTATTTTTAGAGAAATGCCCGTGTGCGTTTCTGTCTGTCTGTGAGCAGCATAGCTTAAAAATCTGACGTGTTCCATTCACATGACTTTCTCTACATCTCTGCAAGAAATCATTTTTAAAAAGCTTATGCTTCTATTTACTTCCTGCTAATCGTGAAAACATTAGCAGAAATAGTCTTATTACTTGCTACTTGTAAGTAGAAGCGAAATAAGGGAGTACCATAGATTAAAGTGATAGTCAAAAGCTGGTTGCTATGTGACTGAAGTTCCTTTTTTTATATGGACAAGGGTTTACAAAGTCCTGTATGAGAAAAGTATAAGTTTGTTATAGCTGATACCCAAAACAAGGAATATCTCAAAAACAATCAACTCCACGAAAAAAATGTATGTAACATAAATTGTGTGTTTTAGTGCTCTACATTTGTTGGATGGTAAGTTTTTGTCCATCTCTTACGGTTTAACAGTTATGCAAAATTCCGTAAAATTGACCTAGATAATGTAGTCTTCTGAGGCTATACCCAGAAAATTCAAGATATACATTTTATTTGTCAGGTAAATATCTTTAATATACGATATTTTAATCAAAATCGTTATAGCCATTTTTTAGTAAATCAAAATTTTCGAAAAAGGTCCATGTAAAAGGTAGTTTGGAGTAGGGGGGATTTTTCTCAAAACCTTCGTGTGGCATCCCTGGAAGATACTTAACTTAAAAGCCAAGTTTTGTATTTTACCGACTTTTCGTTTTTGAGTTATTGTGTTCACAGGCACACGGACACAAGGACATACTGACACACGGACCTTTTTCTGAAAATACTTTTTTGGATACAGGGGACACTAAAGCATGTATTTCCAGTGTAATCTCGGTAACGAATTTTTTGGTGGAGTGCAATACCTTCTCTGTACACTATGTATATAGTACGTATAGAGAAAGTAAAACCGAAAAAACCGTTGAATACCAAACTTAGTTTTATATTTGGTATCTTCCAAGGATGCGACACGAAGATTTTCAAGAAAATTCCCTCACCGCCAACTATCCTTTACATGGAAAAACATTCGAAAATTTCGATTTTCTCAACAATGGCTCTAACGATTTTGATTAAAATCTGGAATATTTAAGATATTTACTTGACAAATAAAATGTGTATCTTAAATTTTCAGGAAATTGCCTTTGAGGACTACTTTATTCTGGATACATTTTACGTAATTTTGCTAAACTGGTAAACCATAGCAGATGGACAAAAACTTACCACACAAAAGTTTAGAGCATGTTAAATCATACCATTTATGTTATATAGGTACATTTTTTTCCTTGGAGTTGATCGATTTTGAGATATTCCTTGTTTTTGGTTTCAGCTTTAAAAACTTATACTTTTCTCATACAAGAAATTGTCAACTCCTGTCCACACAAACAAAGGAACTTCAGTCACATAGTAATCAGCTATTGACTATCACTTTAACCTATGGTATTCCCTTATTTCGTATAGACACACACAACGAACGTTTTTCTAGAACTGCTTTATAAGGACCTTAAAACAAGGATTTCTTGTGAATACTACAGTGGTCACCATGCTAGCCTTATATACCCAAGGTCGCGGGTTCAAACTCAGCGGGGGACCATGGATTTTTTCGGGCGTAAAAATTGTTAGTGTGACTTCCTTCCTAATAAAGAGGCCTCTGAGCAAAATTAAGGAGTCTGTGATTCCCATTTTAGAATTGGGTGCTGAGAACCGCAGTAGTTAAAGAGCGTCCATAAACAAAACTCCATTTCATTTCTTGTGAAATTAAAATAGGTGTATAATATTTTGTACATTGAGGTTCTCCTAGTTTGTTATACTCCGCTGGTTACTTCCACCTCTCTTAGGTCCTAGAGGATATGAAAGTGGGACATCATTTGCTAGCGATAGGGCAACTACATTAAGGTCAGATTCAAAATACCAGCAGGTAATTAACACCTGACCTACCTTCCTGTCATTAAGCTAAACTGTTTCTTCGATCAGATTTCCTTAAACCCTTGATAGCATCTCGAAAATCTGCTTTGGTCTCTATATTAAACAACCTGAAGTGTTTCATTCACATCACTTTCTCTAGCTGTTTCGCAAACAAACGTTTTATTCAAAAGATAGTCTTATTACTTGTTTCTCTGTAAGTAGAAGGGAAATAAGAAAATGCACAGGCTAAAGTGATAGTCTCGTCCTTTAAAAAGCCGGTCGCAATGAGAAACAATTGTAATTGCAACTCTGCTTGCCAGGAGTAAACAAACGAGAAAAGAGAAGAAAAATTTCTTCCAGTACGAGAAAAGTGTAAGTGCCTTAAAATTGTAATTACTGATCGAAATATATCCAGAAAACGCTTAACTGATTAAAAAATGTATATAATATTAATTGTGTGCTTAAATGAGATATACATTTCTTATGCAGAATGTTTTTTTCTATCTTTTATGGTTTACCAGTTATACAACAGTCATCCAGAATGAAGAGGTCTTCAGAGGCTATTCCCAGAAAATTCGAGTAGTAATTTCGTTTCTCATAAAAATATCTTAAATATAAGGTATTTTCTTGAACATCTTAGTATGAACCCTTGGAAGATACTCAACTTAAATGCCATGTTTGGTATTTAAACCACTTTTCGTTTTTGAACTATGCTAACCACACACACGGACATGTTTCTAAAAAAGCTTTTTTGGATTCAGGGGGACTCAAAACATGTATTTCCGTTGAAATATCGGTATACAAATTTTGGGTACAATGCAATACCTTCTCTATGCACATGTACATATTACATGTAGAAAAATCAACTTAGGCTTCTATTTACTTCATGCTAATTCAGAAAAAATCATTACTTGTTTCCTTGTAATTTGAAGAGAAATAAGGGAGTACCATAGGTTATAGTGATAGTCAAAAGCTGGTTGCTATGTGACTGAAGTTCCTTTTTTGTATGGACAGGAGTTGAAACATTCCTGTATGAGAAAGGTATGTTATCCAAAGCTGAAAACAAAAGCAAGGGATATCTCAATCAACTGCATGAACAAAAACTATATGACATAAACTGTGTGTTTTAATGTGCTCAACATTTTTTGTGTGGTAAGCTTTTGTCCATCTCTTACAGTTCAGCAGTTATACAAAATTCCGTAAAATTCATCCAGAATAAATTAGTCTTCAGAGGCTATTCCCAGAAAATTCAAGATATACGTTTTATTTGTGTGGTAAATATATTTAATATGCGATATTTTAATTAAAAACGTTATAGCCTTTTTTTTTTAAAATCAAAATTTTCGAAAAAAGTTCCAACTTTGGTATTTACCGACATACACACACAAACACACGGACCTTTTACTAAAAATGCTTTTTTCGGATACAGGGGGCCCTAAAATATATATTTCCGGTGAAATCTCGGTGTCGAATTTTTGGGTGGAGCGCAAAAGCTTCTCTATACACTATGTACATAGTAATTATAGAGAAAGCAACTATCAATTCCTGGCTTGATTTTGAAATGGAAGTAGATAAAATCATGGAATTGTTTTAAAGCTAAACGTTGTTTCATTTTTCAAATATTTTCTGTCACCTTTATTTTTGGATTACTCTAGGATTAATTCCTGGTTTTCTAAAATAATATTATCCGTTTGTAAGTATAATTTTCTATATGATTTTAGAAGGAATGTACAATAAAGGAAATAAAGAAAAGGAATGAATATTCGAGGCATAAAATGCATTTGAAATTAAAACGGCAATATCTCCGTGTCACAACCGGAACAAATAAATGTCATTTCCGCAACCGGAATGTGAAATGTTCTGCGACATCTAAGAAAGGAAATTTTGTTCTGAGGTTTGACGTGGAATGTCGAAATTAAAATTCCGTCATATGCTTTATCCTAACTTTCGTCTTCCGTTCCTTTCAACTTTCAACAGTCATTCTTCTTTAAGTTATCACCTCAGGAGTTTCTATTTCTTTTATTTTTCACTTGAACCGAAGATTAGCCGGAATTCTCTTCTTATAAATTCTTCTCCAAGTTTTCCAGATCCTCAGATTTAATTAATAACTTCCATGTGCAGCTAACCAAGGAATTAAAAGAAAAGGTCGGAATGCCAAAAAACACAGTCTATCAGAATTGTACAATTCAAGAAAGAGGAATAGTTATGTAAAAAATAGGTCATGGGTTAGAAGAAAAATCCGATGTATTCTATTCACAAAACTTTCTCTTCATCTATGTAATAAATTATTGTTACAAACCTTATTCCTCACTCTACTTCATACTAATCGAGAAAAGCTTAGCAGAAATTGTCTTAAATACTTGCTTCTTTATAAGTAGAAGAGAAACAAGGAAATACACCAGGCTAAAGCGATATTCAACTCTTGCAGTTAGGCGACTTAAAATAAAAAAGCATTCTATTGTACCCAAAAATTAGATAGCGGGATGTCACCGAAAATATATGTTTGGACAAACTTGAATGCAAAAAAAAAAAAAAAAGAAAAAAAAAAAGGCATTTTTAGAAAATCTCTGGTTCTGTATCTAGGTGTATGTGTGTGTCTGTGGGCAGCATAGCTCAAAAATGAAAAGACCGTTAAAAACCAAACATGGTATTTAAGTTCAGTAATTTTGAAGGAGGATGCGACACATATATATTAAAGACTAGCTAGCCCGGCAGACTTCGTACTCTCTCAATCGATAATTAAAAGACACCTAAACTTTTGTATAAAATAAAGTTAAAACAAACAAAAGGGATCTGTAATTAATAAAAAAAGTGCTCGATATGAATGAAGTTTTATTATTATTTTCGATTGATTACACATGATGTTGCTTACTTTCAAAACTCTAAGGTTTCAATTTGAAATTGACAGACACACACAGTTATGATACAGTCTGTTAATCAATTTAAAGCTTTCTGATAAACTATCTTTTTTGTTTTGTGGTGCGTAAATAAACAAAGATGACGGTTTTCCGACGCGCGAACACGCGACGTATAATTGTCCAAGCGCGAAGCAGGGAAACTCCAAGTTGATTCCGCAAACTTCCAACGACTGGCCTTGCGATTTATTTATGGTCAACGCAAAGGCCAGACGTACTGGAAATTGTAAACGTTTAAAATCGAATGGTAAATCCGTTGGAATCATCGGTATATGCGGAATCAAGACAACCTCTCCTTTGTATTTTCCCTTTATGATTGTTGCCTCAATGACGTTATTCATTAGCTTTTTCACAGCTATTCTTGTTCCATTGCACAGTCGAGGTTGATTAATGTTACGCAGCATGATGTGAAGTGGTAATCCAGGCAATTCCAGTGAATTTAAAAACTCCGTGGGATAGTTGACTACTCATCCTGGTTCATAGCGGTGTTGACTGATTTGAAGGAGACCAACTGTCCCGGAAGAAAATTCTGAATTGTCGCATTGAGATCCTCGACAATATTGCTCGCTCACCCAGCCAATAATGGTTATTGAACTGTTGCGCTATATTTGGGAAAACACCCTGAATAAGTACCTCTTTTGAGTCTGTGATGTGAGAGAAATCTGTAGGTAATGTGATGAATCCGTTCGAGGTGTCCACTGCGACTTTATTATTTCCAATGTCTAACAACTGCTTCGCAAACACATTTGCTGTTTCATCTTGTTGTAAAAATACTCGCATATTAGTTGTTAATTGGAGTGCCTTTACGTACCGCCACAAATATGGTGATTTTAGCTCATCTGCAACAGTTGATCGGGGAATAACTGGAAGAGTCTGACGAAAATCACCTGACAACAGAATCATGGTCCCACCAAAAATATTTTGGTTGTCACGAAGATCTTTCAACGTTCTGTCCAGTGCCTCCAGTGACCTCTTATGGGCCATTGTGCATTCATCCCAAACAATCAATTTGCTTACCTGTCGGATCTTGGCCGTTGCGCTATTTTTGGCGATGTTACAAATTGGTGTTTCGTTGATTTGCATGTTTAATGGTAATTTCAAAGCAGAATGTGCAGATCGCCCGCCTTCTAGCAGAGTCGCAGCTATTCCAGATGAAACCAACGCTAGAGTTGCATAATTTCGCGATCTGATCCTCGTCAAAAGCAATGAAATTAAGAACGTTTTTCCGGTTCCTCCGGGAGCATCAAGGAAATATATTCCATCAGATCCACTGTTCACGGTTTCTATCAAAGTGTCGTACGCAATTCTTTGTTGTTGATTTAATTGTGGAACATTTGTACGAACTGTTTCGGTCAATGCTTCAATGTCGTACCGTTGTTCTCTTTGCAGCTCGTGGTTTAATGCATCGTGCATATGACGATTGTCATTCCCAAACACGACAATAATTTATTTGTCATCAATAAACACGTATCTCCAATCATGATCAATGTCTCATTGTAAATTTCTACAGTCATTTGCAGTGTAGGATTCAAAGTTTGACGGCGCACACTGCAAAACATCCTCAAACATGTCATCTCTATACTTAGCCCACAAGTCTTTTGGATTCGAGGGGAAACATGTCGATATGATAATCGCAAACAATGTACGAATTTGATGCGGCGATGAAGATATTACGGAATCCTTGAGCGTATCATCCCAGTGCGAATCGTTCTCGAGTGAATGTGATAGTTGACATGCCTCACATGCCTCATACACAGCTGCCCATTAACTGTTCTCAGTTGTTTAAACGATGTCGAACCACGAACATTCACCAACAACAACCGCAAATAATAACATTCATCGTTATTTGGAGGTATTGTGTAGATGCGACCCAGAGCGTCTGAAGCAAATACATTTGGATGTCCTTCAACTGGTATTCCTTGTTTTCGACGCTGAAACGATTTCGATGATGCATTCCATTTATGCATGTCAGCATACAGCAAAGTGCGAGCAGAACCATCAATTTGACAGACTATGAAGAAACTTGTTAATGTTGTAGACGGTGGACGTGCCACTCTGTCTGCTGCGTTCGATTCATTAACATAAACTCGTTGACCATTTTCTAAATGGACTGCCAAATGTACTACTGTAGGGTGTCTTTCATGGATCGCAAATGAAAAGATACGCCAAATTGCTTCGTTGCTACTTACATAGCGACCCATCTGTGATACTTCGTCATTTGTATTGGTTACAGCGAAGACGGCCATATCGCTACCTTTGTTAACATATTTACATATGTACTTTATCGACTTCACAGAGTTACAATATTCATCATTGATGTGAGTCTCAAGAGCTTTGGACAATATTGGTGAGTATGGCACAATCCAGTCCTCTTACCTTCACAAAGACCGATCGGCAATTGTTCGCAACTGGTCGCCGACGATCTGCGCATTACGTCTGCGCTCGCATCTCATTGTGAATGTAGCATAATTGAGGAAGCTGTTCCAAACTGCCAGTTAAAGAGATAGAACGACTTCATTCTGACCATATTCTACTCCGATTTTGTCTTAATGGGCGGAGACAAAAAGTAACACTTGGTGACGATTTAGTTTCATATCTTTGTTAAAATAGTAAAAATGTATATGTTCCATTCACATTACTTTCTCCTCTCTCTCTGCAACTAAACTATTTCTACAAAAAAATTATTCTTTCATATACTTTAGTGTTTTGTTTAGTAATCGTCTTACCCTCCCCATATTTGAAGGGCTGACATCCCCTTAGGACTTACAAGCCAAAGCCTGTGGTCAGAAGCCGGTCAGGAGCCAACGGCATTACCACAAGTTACGACGGGTCGACCCGTAGCCAGGCAAGGACATGAGAAAGTGGATAATATGAAATCTAATCAAAATTGATGATTGGACAGGTGATGATGGAGCAATTGGTGGAATGAGTGTCGGAGAAAACCGCAGGACCCGGAGAAACCTTCCACGAAACCCACATGTGGGCGCTTGGGATCGAACCCTGGACGCCTAGATGGGAGCCAAGAGGTCTGACCACTCAACCACGGTCCGTCATATCTTGTTTATGGTAATCGAGATAAACAGTAGCAGAAATTATCCCATTACTTGGTTCCTTATCGTACCAGTGCACAAGCTTTGCAGTATCCGCTTCAGAAAATGTTGCCGCCAATCATTTCAAATGAGCATTGACGTTGTTTTGAAGATCTTCGTTGGTTTAAAAGTGCTGCTCTCCTAGCCACGTCTTCAGTTCAGGGATAAGGTGAAATTTGCTGGGTGCCAAGTCAGGACTATACGGCGGATAATCGAATATGTCCCATTGAAATTGTTCAAGCAGCCGATGGGTTGTGTGGACGAGCCTTGTCATGGATCAACACAATTCCTGAAGTCAGCATTCCTCTTCGTTTGTTTTGAATGGCTCTCCGCAAACGTCGTAAAGTACAAAGATCTTCAAAACAACGTCATTGATCATTTAAAATTATTGGGGGCAACATTTTTTGAAGCGAGTACTGCAATCTTGCGCACAGGTACCATAAATGACTCAATATTTTCGGTGATTATGTTGAAAAGTAACCATAAGTGTACAAAACTTTTAGTAATAAAATAATTGTTTTCTATGAACCTGTCTTTTATTTATAGTCTATCGGAAGTTGAAAAACATTTCATGTGTTGCATTCACATGAATTTCTCTACAACTCTGCAATAAATTATTGCTGAAAAGGTAATGCTTCTATTTACTTCCTGCTAATAAAAAAAAAAAAATAGCAGAAATAGCCTTATTACTTGCTTCCTTATAAGTAGACGCGAAATAAGGGAAGTACCATAGGTTAAAGTGATGGTCGAAATCTGCTTGCTATGTGACTGAAGTTCCTTTGTTTGTATGGACACGAGCTCATAAAGTCCTGTATGAGAAAAGTATGTTTTTATAGCTGAAACAAAATAACAAGGAATATCTCAAAAACAATCAACTCCACTAAAAAATGTATATAACATGTACTGTGTGTTTTAAAGTGCTCTACATTTGTTGTGTGGTAAGTTTTTGTCCACTCTTACGGTTTAGCAGTTATGCAAAATTCCGCAAAATTGACCCGGAATAATGTAGTCTTCAGAGGCTATTCCCAGAAAATTCAAAATATATATTTTATTTGTCAAGTAAATATCTTTAGTATACGATATTTTAATCAAAATCGTTAGAGGCATTTTTTAGCAAATACAAATTTTCGAAAAAAGTTCCAAGTAAATGTTAGTTTGGAATGGGGGGATTTTTCTCAAAATCTTCGTGTCGCATCCCTGGAAGATACTAAACTTAAATAACCAAGTTTGGTATTTTACCGACTTTTCGTTTTTGAGATATCGTGTTCACAGACACACGGACCTTTTTCTGAAAATACTCTTTTTGGATACAGGGGACCCTAAAACATATATTTGCGGTGAAATCTCGGTATCGAATTTTTTGGTGGAGTGCAATATCTTCTCTATACACTATGTACATAGCGCCTATAGAGAAAGTAAGCATTTGTATAAAATATACGAGAATGAAAATATTTTGGAAGACAAATGACGGTAGAGGTGTGCAAGTAGCAGAAGCCTGGTGTACGATGTTGGTCCTTAAACAAACTTAAAAACATTCTCTTGCCAGATTTGCTAACAAGCAATCATTAAAGTGCTTTTGCACCACTTAAAACTGCGTGCCACGGAAAGTGGTTTGTCGGTTTATAACTTCGCCATTAACGTCAACAACTGTTTACAAACTTCGTTAGCGAAATACTCAATACTTTACGTTGCCCTTTTCGTTTACAAGCATTGCTAAACAATTTGCTCAATCTTTTGTTATTCCAACTCAAAGTCGGCCTTCTTCGAAACTCTGACTCTATAACTTTGTTAAAACTTTATGCCCTAGGGAAATAAAATGAGCTAAACCAAAGTGTACCAAACATCTAGATTTACAATAAGATTTTTCGATTTGTATCCTCTTAAGAAAATTGTTACTTTCTCTACACGTAATGTACATAGCGTATAGAGAAGGTATTGCACTTCACCCAAAAATTTTATACCGAAATTTCACCGGAAATATATGTTTTATGGTCCCTTCAGACCAAAAAAGGGCATTTTCACAAAAAGGTCCATGTGTGTCCGTGTGTCTGAACACGATAACTCAAAAACGAAAAGTCGGTAAAATATCAAACTTGGTATTTAAGTTTAATATCTTCCAGGGATGCGGCACGAAGATTTTGAGAACAATCCCCACCCCAACCCAACTACCTTTTACATGGAATTTATTTCGAAATTTTCAATTTTCTCAAAAATGGCTCTAACGATTTTGATTAAAATTTCGTATATTAAAGATATTTACCTGACAAATAAAATGTATATCTTGAATTTTCTGGGAATAGCGCCTGAAGAGTAGTTTATTCTGGATGAAGTTTAATGAATTTTGAATAACTGCTAAACCGTAAGAGATGGACAAAAACTTACTACACAAAAAATGTATAACACGTTAAAACACACAATTTATGTTATATACATTTTTTTTCGTGGCGTTCGTCGTTTTTGAAACATTCCTTATTTTTGGTTTCTGCTATGAAAACTTATACTTTTCTCATACAGGAAATTGTCAACTGCGGTCCATACAAACAAAGGAACTTCAGTGACATAGCAACCAGCTTTTGACTATCGCTTTAACCTATGCTACTCTCTTATTTCCTTTCTACTTACAAGGAAGAAAGTAAGACTATTTCTGCTAATTTTTCTAGATTAGCATGAAGTAAATAGAAGCATAATCTTTTTAAGAATAATTTGTTGCAGGGATATAGAGAAAGTCATGTGAATGGTACTCATCAGATTTTTCGATCTGTATCCTCTTAACAAAATTGTTACTTTCTCTACACGTACTATGCACGTAGTGTATAGAAAAGGTATTGCACTTCACCCAAAATTTTGATACCGAGATATTACCGGAAATATATGTTTTAGGGCCTCTTTATCCAAAAAAATATTTTCAGAAAAAGGTCCGTGTGTCTGTGAATACGATAGCTCAAAAACGAAAAGTTGGTAAAATACCAAACTTGGTATTTAAGTTTAGTATTTTCCAGGGATGCGACACGAAGATTTTGAAAAAAATCCACCTACCCCCAACTACGCCTTAGATGGATTTTTTAAAATGTTTTGAATTTCTCAAAAATGGCTCTAACGATTTTGAATAAAATATCATATATTAGAGATATTTATCTGACAAATAAAATATATATTTTGAATTTTCTGGGAATAGCCTCTGAAGATTACTTTATTCTGAATTAATTTCACGGAATTTTGCATAACTGCTAAACCGTAAGAGATAGACAAAAACTTACCACACAAAATATGTAGGACACATTCAAACACACGATTTATGTTCCATACTTTTTTTTCGTAGAGTTGATTGTTTTTGAGATATTTCTTCTTTTTGGTTTAAGCTATAAAAACTTATATTTTTCAAATACAGGAATTTGGCAACTGCTGTCCATACAAACAAAGGAACTTCAGTGGCATAGCAATCAGATTTTGACTATTACTTTAACCTATGGTACTCCCTTATTTCCCTTCTAATTACAAGGAAGCATATAATAAGACTATTTCTGCTAATTTTTTTCTCACTTGGCATAAAGTAAATAGAAGCATAAGTTTCTTAACAATATTTTGTTGCACAGATGTAGAGAAAGGCATGTGAATGGAACACATGAGATTTTTATAGGTATAAGAAAGATATATCTGTACATAAAGGAACACTAGCAGTGAAATTTGGAATGCACATATTCAGTTTTTCGTAAATGTTTCGCTTGGAGTGTATTGCTATTACGTTAATATGAATACCAAATTTAATTGAATTTGGACAAGTGTATATTCTCCTTCTCTTCTTGCTCTACAGCCCTTGGTGAGCTTTGGCCTCCTGCACAATCCTCCTCCACATATCTCTATCTTCTGCTTTACTTTTCCACCCTCTGATTCCAATCTTTCTTAGGTCTTCCATCACATTATCTAACCATATTGTTTTTGGTCTTCTTTTTTTTCTTCTAGCGTACAGTCTTCCTTTCAATATTCTTTTTGGCATTCTATCTTCTGTCATTCTCTCTATGTGTCCTAGCCATCTTATTCTTTGTGCCTTTATAAATTTCACAATATTTTGCTGCTTAATTAGTTCTTCTATCTCATAATGATATCTTATTCTCCATTGGTCTTTATCCTTTACAGGTCCAAAGATTCGTATTTTCCGTTCAAATGTTCATCTACATTGTTTAGGGTCCAGGTTTCTGCAGAATACGTTACTATTGGTCTTATTATAGATCTTGTATTTTGTCCCTGTACTAATAAGCCTATTTTTAATAGATTTAAATTTGCATAATAGGCTGCATTTCCACCTTGAATTCTTTCTTTTATGCACTCGTTTAAATTGTTATCATTATTTACAAGCGCTCTTAAATATCTAAATTTGGATACCCCTTCAAATGTTTTGTCTCCAACTACTAGATTTTCAATTATTCTTTTGCTTTTGTCTGCTGTCATTTTCAGGTATTTGGTTGTTTTTTTTATTTACTTCTAATCCTATTTCTTTAGACCTTCTTTCTAATTCTTCATAAACTTCAACTAGCATTTTTCTATCTCTTGCCACAATCAATATGTCATCTGCATATGCACATTAAAAAATATTGTTCCTTTAGTATTTATTTTTCCTACTGCTCTGTGCAGGGCTAGGTTGAATAGAGTCGTCGATAGTCCATCACCTTGTCTTACCCCTGTGTTATAATCAAAATCCGGACTTAATTTATTCATTACTTTCACTTTGGCTTTTGTATTTTCCATTCTCATTTCTATTAGTCTTATTATTTTCGGTTGCACTTTAAAACATTGTAAGGTGCTATAGAGAACTTCTCTGTCAATTGAGTCAAGTGCAAACTTAAAGTCAATAAACAGAAAGCATAAATCTATGCCATGTTCATAGAATTTTTCCATTATTTGTCGTATTACAAATATCTGGTCTATCGCACTCTTGTCACTTCTAAATCCACATTGATACTCGTCTAATACATTTTCCGCATATTTTTTCACTCTATTATTTAAAATACTTGAAAATATTTTATATGTTACATTTAGCAATGTAATTCCCCTATAATTATGGCATTGATATTTATTATCCTTTTTATATATTGGGCATATTATGCCTGTCTTCCAGCTTTCAGGCATCTGTTCCTTCCTCCATATTTCTAATATTAACTTATATATTGCTTTCATAATTCCATTCCCACCATATTTAATTAGCTCAGCGATTATGTTATCTTCTCCTGGTGCTTTATTATTCTTTAGGCTCTGTACTGCTATTTTAACATCCCAAATATCCGCTTCTTATTCTTCCATTTTTTCTTCATTTCCATTTTCATTCTCTCCTTGTTCCTGATTATTTATTGTTTGTCGTTTATTTAACAATTCCTTGTAGTACTCGGCCCATCTTTCCAGTACATCTTTATCTTCTCCAAGAATATTACCTTCCTTGCTTAGACATTCTTTCATTTTATTCTGTTTCCCTTGTTTCATTTGCTTTAATGCCATATAGAATTCCTTTATCTCACTCTGTTGAATCAACGTTTCTATTTCTTTGGTTTGCATTTTCCAAAATTCTCTTTTCTTTTTCTTACATATGTTATTAGCGTCTCTTCTTCTTTGACGGTATTCTTCATAGTTATTTCTAGTTTCTTTCTGGAGCATTTTTTTCCTAGCCATGTTCTTTTTTTCTATAGCTTGCTCACACTCTTTATCATACCATTCTATGTTTCTTTCCATTTTCTTTTCACCTATACTTATTTTTGCTATCTCTTTTACTGTCTCCTTTATTACCTCCCATTGTTCTTCTACACCTTCTTCTGTTCCTTTTTCATTTAATTTGCTGCTCATTAACTTTTGATATTTCTTTTTTTCTTCTTTATCTTTTATTTTTTCTCTATCCCATCGTATATGTTTGTTCTCTTGAACTCTCTCCATCTTCTTTATTTTTATTCTCATTCTCACTTTAACCAAAAAGTGATCTGAATCACAATTTGGGATTCTACAACTTCTTACATTTACAATTGATGATGTATGTCTTGCTTTAATTAGCACATGATCAATTTGATTTACTATATCTGAGCCTGGCATTTTCCACGTTCCTTTATGTATTTCTTTGTGAGGGAAGCAGGTACTTTTAATAATCATATTATTTCTAACTGCGAATTGTCCAAGTAGATTACCATTTTCATTACTTATTTGATGTAGTGAATGTTTCCCTGCCACTCCATTTAAATAGTCTTCTTTCCCCACTTGGGCATTAAAATCTCCTAGTATCACCAATGCACCATAAGTTCCTACTGAATTACATGTATTTTCTAAGCTTTCATAAAACTCTTCCTTTTTTATATCATCTTTCTCTTCTGTAGGTGCATATATAGATAATATAGTTATATTTCTGAATTTACCTTTAAGGCGTATTTTACAGATTCGTTCACTAATTGATTTAAATTCTATTAGGCTCTTTTTGATTTCCTTTGAGATAATAAATCCTGTACCATTAAGTCCAGCTTTACTGTGTATTCTTTCTTATCTATTCTACCTTCCCCTGCACATCTTATTTCTTGGAGCGCTACCACATCTAATTTACATTTTAATACTTCATTTGCTATTTCTTTCATTTTCCCAGGTTTCAGCAAGGTCGCCAACATTAAATCATTCCGAGGCTTTTTTGCAGGTTTCGTAGCAATAGCTTTTTTACAAGATTAGGTTGTTAACCTAATGCTTAACCCCCAACCTGGAGGACCAGGCTTCCTTATTTATGTCCCCAGGAAGCAGGGTGGTCCGGTTATACCCCCGAACACTGGGTAGCTCAGGCACCTCGGGGGCGCTACTCCCCGAACTCACCAAGGTGAACCCCTGAGGGAACAAGTGTATATTAGAAGACATAATTTACGAGGGGCCTTCAATAAATATTTAGAAAAATATAGAAAAACGAATTATTTTTAGCAGAGTTTTAAAAATTCTTCAACATAATCTCCTTTTAACTCGATACTCTTTTCCCAGAACATTTTAAGCCTTCCAAAAGGTAGGATTTTGGAAGGACCTCTAAATAGGCATCTTTTGCGAGATGACCTCTTCGTTAGACGTGAATGTTTTACGATGAGACACTTTCTCAGAAAAGTCAAGGGGGGCCAAAACTGATGAATACGGTGGATGATGCAGAAATTTAATTCTACAATTTGCGAAATGGAAACTGCGCGTGTGTGCAAGTTTACATTGTCTTTTTCTTTGCCAGACGAGGGCGCTTTGTCTTGATTTCTCCGTTCAACCGGTGCAATAACGAAGCATAACAATCTCCATTTATCATACGCCTTTCTGCAAGTAAGCAATGTACATGATCTCGCGTGCATTCCAAAAACCCGAAAACCATCACCTTGTCTGCAAATTTCCCCACCTTTGCCTTCTTCGGAACTGTTTCGCCTTTTAAAACTCACTGTTCCGGATGTGCTTTTATCTCTGGAGTGTAGTAGTGTATCCATGTTTAATCCACGGCTATGTATCGACGCTGAAACTCGTCAGGATTGCGACGGAAAAATGACAAACCACATGATTGCGTTTATTCTCCATTGAGAGCAAACTCGGCACACATTTTGCCGAGACCCTTGTCAGGCCAATTTTTGGGGGACACATTGAGAACACTGTAACTTGTGATAAGCCTGTGGCCTCTACTATTTCGCGAATATTGATTCGTCGATCACTCAAAAGCATATCCTGGAGTTTGTCAATCATTTCGGAAGAAGTCACGTCTACTGGAGTGATTTTCATAATTTGTGGATGTACGGCCACGTTTAAAATCACAATCATAAACTGTTGCAAATGCCAACTTGGCTTTTATCTCTTTCGGTGTTGAGCCTGTTAATAGAAGTGTTTAATCACCGTACAAGATTGTTGATTCATTCACCTACGGGATGAAACCACGTAATAAATACAGATGAAACTTCAACTGTCATGTAGTAAGAGATGCCGATTACTAAATACAAACTTTTTTCGATGCTTCAAGTGTAATTTCTTGGCTTTTCTAAGGACTTTACGAAGGCTTAGTTAAATAATGACGATAGCCTTGTATTTTGCTGAGTTTGCTTTCTGTACCAAAGCGCGCGCCTTGTGGAAGGTTAAGAAAAAGTTAGCAAACAAAGTTTATTGCAGTCATAAACCCAGTAGATTACTTTGGGTGGAAACCTAGAACAATATTGAAGAAGGGACTTACGTAATATTTCCGCAGGTCGTATCTGAGGGACATAATCTGTAGACAAGAGATCGTTATCCTTAGATGGTGATAATGGTGATAGAAGACAGGTTTTAGTTGAACTGCACAGGTCTTTAACCATTGCTGATTATGGATCACAAGCCAGTGTTGCCAAGAACAGCCACAACGGATCGAAGGGGCAAATGACCCCAAACCTGAAACAGAAATCCAACATATTATTTCATCAACATATCTGTAGCAGTATATCTGTGTACATCTCCCATTGGTGACATTTGGAAAATCCATATTATTTAACATATGTCTTTTAAATTTATACCAGTTTTACAGGCAGTAAGAGATATTTTGAATAGCTAAATTATTTAAATAACAATTATTTTAATTTGTGACATTCATTGTCATTGTAGAAATACGCCACTTGATATATTTTTACTTTCTCTATACGAACTATGTACATAGTGTATAGAGAAGTTATTGCACTCCACCAACAAATTCGATACCGAGATTTCACCGAAAATGTATGTTTTAGGGTCCCCTGTATCCAAAAAAAGTATTTTAAGAAAAAGGTCCGTGTATGTGTGACTGTGAGCACGATAACTCAAATACGAAAAGTCGGTAAAATACCAAACTTGGTATTTAAGTTTAGTGTCTTCCAGGGATGCGACACGAAGATTTTGAGAACAGCCCCCTACCCCAAACTATCCTTTATATGGAACTTTTTTCGAAAATTTTTATTTTCTGAAAAATGACTCTAACGATTTTGAATAAAATGTTGTATATTAAAGATACTTACATGAAATATAAAATGTATATTTTGAATTCTCTGAAAATAGCCCCTGAAGCTTACTTTATTCTGGGTCAATTTTACGGACTTTTGCATAACGGCTAAACCGTAAGCGATGGACAAAAACTTACCACACAACAAATGTAGAGAACCTTATAACACACAATTTATGTTATATACATTTTTTTCGTGGAGTTCATTGTTGTTGAGATATTCCTCATTTTTGGTTTCAGCTATAAAAAACGCATACTTTTCTCATTCAGGGCTTTGTGAACTCGTGTCCATACAAACAGAGGAACTTCAATCACATAGCAACCAGCTTTTGACAATCACTTTAACCTATGGTACTCCCTTATTTTGCTTCTACTTACAAGGAAGCAAGTAATAAGACTATTTCTGTTAATTTTTGTTCTCGACTAGATGAAGTAAATAGAGTAATTTATTGCAGAGATGTAGAGAAAGTCATGTGAATGGAACACATCCGATTTTTAGGAATATCCACATAAAAAAAATCTGATGTGTTTCATTCACATGACTTTCTCTACAAACACCTGTTTCTAAAAATGCCATTACTTTCTCTACACGTTGGTACTGTGCACATAGTGTAAAGAGAAGATATTGCAGAACCACCACAATACAGACCTGCAACACAAGAAACAGTATCCAGCGCTACCAACTCTACAGGAAAAAACTCAAGATTCCAGGTAACCTAAAGCTGTCAAATTGTATGATAAGTTATTGTAAAACTGCTTCACAATGCAATCTCACTGTACAATGTATGTAAATTTGTTAAATATTTAAGCTTGGGAAATATTGTAAAGTTAATGTACTGCATGATGTTATATGTTTATCCCATGTGTTAAAGTTTGTATCATGCTTTTAAAGTCGCTATAAAACCTTGCAGTTAGGCGACTTAAAATAAATGCATTAAAAATGTATTGTATTGTACCCAAAAATTAGATAACGAGATTTCACCGAAGTTATATGTTTGGACAAACTTAAATGCAAAAAAAAAAAAACATTTTTAGAAAATCTCCGTCTGTGTGTATACATGTATGTATGTGTGTGTCTGTGGGCAGGTTAGCTCAAAAAGGAAACGTCCGTTAAATACCAAGCTTGGTATTTAATTTTGAAGCATGCGACACACATTTTAAAGATAATCCCCCACTCCAAAACTAGCCGGTGCAAAAATTTGTAAACTTTATTTTCTCAAAGATTTCTCTAAATACTTTGATAAAGTTCTGTATATTATCAACGTAATGTTACTCACGTGATCTTCTCTACATCGCTGCAACAGATTCATGTTAAAAGCTTATGCAACTATTTACTTTATATTAATCGAGAAAAGATTAGTAGAAATAGTCTTATTACTTGCTTCCTTGTAAGTAGAAGCGAAATAAGGGAGTACCATAGGTTAAAGTGATAGACAAAAGCTGTTTTCTATGTGAACACAAATTGCTATAAATATTTTGATTAAAACATCGTATATTAAAGATATTTACCTCACGAATAAAATGTATATCTTGAATTTTCTGGGGATAGCCTCTGAAGACTACTTTATTCTGGATGAATTTTTACGAATTTTCTTAACTGCTAAACCGTAAGAGATAAACAATAACTTACAGCACAAAAAATGTAGACCTCGTCAAATGTGCTTTACACTTTTGTGAGGGTATCTGTTTCCGAGATATTCTTTGTAGTTGGCTTTACTTGTACTCTCAGACAAGAAGCCTGTTTTTCTTTTGCTCTACTCTTGGCCAAGCAAAGAAGTGATTTGCAATGAGAACCACATAACATAAAATATTTATATATCAGTTACCCACATTTATATACATTTGACTGAAGGTTTAACGTCGCCCTCCGTGCTAACTTCATACACCAAGGTCTCGGGTTCAAACCCGGCGGAGGGCGATGGACTTTTTCGGGCGTAAAAATCCTTAGCTTGGCCTCCTTCGGAAGGGAAGTAAAGCCGTTGGTCCCGTGTCGTAGATTTACGGCACGTAAAAGAACCTCAAGCCTGATAGAGCAAAATTAAGCAGTCTTTCACGCCCAATTTAGAATGGGACGCTGAGAACCACAGCAGTTAAAGAGTGTCCATATATAAAACTCCGTTTCCATTTTTGAGGGTTTAACCTAGATTATTCCTTTAGTTTCCTTCTACTTATAAGGAAATAGTAATGATAGCATTCGGTTTTTGATCTCTCAATTAGCAAGGTGTAGAGCATATCGCCATGGCACGACAGTCCACAAAGAGCCTTGGCCGCTGCAACCCAATCTGTGGTGCAGTGCTGGAGGGTGAAGATGTCATCAGCGCCTCGAGTCCCTTCCGGCCGGTTGATGCGGTCTTCTCGATCTGGAGCTCCTCAATTGGACCCTAGGGACCTCACGAGGCTGAGTGCACCCCGGATCAGGTCTCTCCACGCCGGTACCGGGAATCGAACCCAGGTCTCCCGCTTGGCAAGCAGCCGCACTACCACCACCCATCATGGTGTAGAAAGAAGAATAAGCTTATGTAAGAAGTTTGTTGAACAGCTATAGAAAGTCATGTGAGTGTAACATATTAGATTTTTACATTCTCTACACGTACTAGTACATGGTGTAAAGAGAAGGTATTGCATTCTACCCAAAAATTCGAGATCTCAACGGATTAAGATTTCCCTGTATTCAAAAACAAAACAAAAAAGTATTTTAAGAAAAACGCCTGCGCGTGTGTGTGTCTCCAAAACTCCAAATTACCTTTTATATAGAAAAAAATCGAAAACTTTGGTTTTCTGAAAATTTTCTGTAACGATTTTATATACGAAAGAATTTATATGGTAAATAAAATGCATATCTTGAAATTTCCAGAAATAGCATCTAAAGACCTTTTTATTGTGAATGAAATTTGCTGAATTTTGCGTAACTGGTAAACCGTAATAGATAGAGAAAAACGTAGAACACAGAAATTGTAGATCACGTTAAAACACACAATTTATGTCATATACGTTTTTTTCGTGGAATTGACCATTTCTGAGATATTCCTTGTTATTTGTTTCGGATCTAATACAAACAAACTTCTGGTCGTGCATAGAAACGGATTTCATCCCCATGGAAGCAGGTTTTAAAATATTTGAGTATCGTTTTAACCTAGTGTATTCACTTATTTACCTACTACTTACAAGGAAGCAAGTAATTAAGGCAATTTCTGTTAATGTTTATCACGATGAAATATAGAGAAGAAAAAGCTTTTTAACAATAAATTGTCGCAGAGATGTAGAGAAAGTTATGTGATTGTAACTCATCAGAGTTTTTTAGGGTTTGCTCAGCGAGTGTTTTGTAACCTAAAATGTCCAACTGTGATTATACGATTCCGGAGGACGTTATACACACAACTCCCTCCTCCCTCTTCCCCTCCTATTCTCCCTTTCTGTCATTGTGCCTCTCCCTTTGACTCCTACTGCTAAAAGCATAGTTTCAAACAACAGGGTTTCCATGCCACAATTTATTTTATTTGACGAAACTCTACTGCAACGTATTTTGTAGTGCACTTTCAGAAAAATCTGATGTGTACCATTCACATGACTTTCTCAACATCTCTGCAAAAAATTGTTGTTAAAAAACTTATACTTCTATTTACTTTATGCAAATCAGAAGAATTTAGCAGAAATAGTCTTATTACTTGCTTCCTTGTAAGTAGACGCGAAATAAGAGAGTAACATAGGTTAAAGTGATAGTCAAAAGCTGTTTATGTCACTGAAGCTCCTTTGTATGGACAGCAGTTGACAAATTCCTGTATGAGAAATGTATAATTTTTTAAAGCAGAAACGAAAAACAAGGAATGTCTCAAAAAATGGTGAACTCCACGAAAAAATGTATATAACATACATTGTGTGTTTTAACGTGCTCTACACTTTTTCGTGTAGTAAGTTTTTGTATATCTCTTACAGTTTAGCAGTTATTCAAAATTCAGTAAAATTAATCCAGAATAAAGTACTCTTAAGAGGCTATTCCCAGAAAATTCAAGATATACATTTTATTTGTCAGGTAAATATCCTTAATATACGAAATTTTAATCCAAATCGTTAGAGCCATTTTTGAGAAAAAAAATTGAAAATGTTCCAAGTAAAGGGTAGTTGGGGTGGGGGGATTTTTCTCAAAATCTTCGTGTCACATCTCTGAAATATACTAAACTTAATTGCCAATTTTGGTATTTTACTGACTTTTCGTTTTTGAGTTATCGTGTTCAGAGATACACGGACACACACACAAACACATACAAGGACCTTTTTCTGAAAATACTTTTTTTTTTTTTATACAGGGGACCCTAAAACATATACTTCCGGTGAAAGCTCGGTATTGAATTTTTGGTGGAGTGCAATACCTTCTCTATACACTATGCACATAGTGCGTGTAGAGAAAGTAAAAATAAGCAACTTTAATAGAAAATTCTGATGTGTTCCATTCACATAACTTTCTCTAGCTGCTCCAAAAATAATTACTCTCTCTAGCCCCGTATGTACAATGTGCATAGGAATAGAGAAGTATTCGATATCGAAATTTCACCGGAAATACATGTTTTAGGACCCCTGAATCCAAAAAAAAGCATTTTCAGAAACAGGTCCGTGTGTATGTGTGTCAATGGACAACATAGCTCAAACACGAAAAGACGGTTTAATACATAAAACGTACATCTTGAATTTTTTGGGAATAGCTTCTAAAGACCTGTTTATTCTGGATGAATTTTGATTAATTTCGCATGATTAGTAAACCATAATAGACAGTCGAAAAATTACTATACAAAATAAGCAGATCTTGTTAAAATACACAAGTTATGTCATATACATTTTTGTCGTGGAGCTTACCGTTTTCGAGGTATTCCTTGTTAATGAATTACACACTGTTCTCAGACGGAGGTGTACGTTTTTCCTTTGTTATACTCCAGGCCAAGTAAAGAGGTCATTTGCAACGACAATTGCATAACGATAGCTTTTAAAACATTTGACTATCACTTTAGCCTAGTGCATTCCCTTAGTCCCATTCTACTGACAAGGAACTAAGTAATAAAATTTAGCATAGCGTTGAAACAAGAATTATCTTTTGTAAGAAGTTTATTTGTAGAGTTGCTAGAGAAAGTCATGTGAGTGTAACTTCTCAGGTTTTTTACTTTCTCTAGCATGTACCATATACATAATGGATAGAGAAGGTATTGTGTTGCATTGAAAAGCTCTATGTCAAGATTACATCGGAGATATTTCGGGTACCCTGAGTCCAAAAAAAGCATTTTTAGAGAAAGGTCCGTATGTGCCTTTGGGCAGTATAGCTTAAAAACGAAAATATCGTTAAACATCAAACTTGGTATTTAAGTTTAGTATCTTCTAAGGATATGACACGAAGATTTTCAAGAAAATTCCTGCACCTCATGCCGTTTACTTGCAAAAGAATTTTGAAAATGTTTATTTCTCAAAAATAGCTCTAACAATTTTGATTAATAAACTTATATTTAAATATATAACTTTAATTTTCTGGGTAGGCCTTTGTAGACCCCTTTATTCTGAATGAATTTTGCTGGATTATACATAACTAGTAAACCTTAAGAGATAGACAAAAAATGTAGAGTTTCTTAAAACACACAATTTATGCCAAACACATTTTTTCCAGGAGTTGACCGTTTTCGAGATATTCCTTGTTCTTGGTTTCAGTTTTAAACACTTAAACTTTTCTCATACAAGAACTACTCAACCCCTGATCACACAAAGGAACGGATTTCAACCACATATCAAAACAAGTCATGTGAATGGAACACATCAGATTTTTACTTTCTCTATACTTACTATGTACATAGTGTATAGGTGTGTGTGTATGTCCGTGTGTGTGTACGTCCGTGTGTCTGTGAACACGATAACTAAAAAATGAAAAATCGTTAAAATACCAAACTTGGTATTTAAGTTAAGCATCTTCCAGGGATACGACACGAAGATTTTGAGAAAAAGCCCCCCACCCCAAACTACCCTTTACTTGGAACATTTTTAGAACATTTTAATATTCTAAAAAATGGCTCTAACGATTTCGATTAAAATATCGCATATTAAAGATATTTACCTGACAAATAAAACATATATTTTGAATTTTCTGGGAACAGTCTCTGAAGACTACTTTATTCTGGGTCAATTTTACGGAATTTTGCATAACTGCTAAACCGTAAGAGATGGACAAAAACGTACCACAGGAAAAATGTAGATCACATTAAAACACACAATTTATATTATACACATTTTTTGTGGAGTTTATCCTTTTTGAGATATTTCTTGTGTTTAGTTTCAGCTTTGAAAAACATAATTTTCTCATAAATGAAGTTCAGTCACATGGCAACCAGCTTTTGACTATCACTTTAACATATGTTACTCCTTTATTTCGCTTTTGCACACAAGGAAGCAAGTAATAAGACTATTTCTGCTAATTGTTTCTGGATTAGCTTGAAGTAAATAGAAGCATAACCTAACAATTAATTTGTTGCAGAGATGTAGAGAATGTCATGTGAAAAGAAAACATCAGATTTTTTAAATTGAACTCGTAAACCGTGTTGTTCAATCCTCATAGATAACTTGGAACTTTTACTCCTGAGAGTTGCGTTCATTACTTAGACATCATTCACTTAAGTCACAATTTCCTCCTTCATTATTTCAACTCTAGAATCCTTCACCACTCCACTTATTTGCATTTCCTCCACAACTTTGTTTCTTCGGCTCTCGAGTTTTGTAATTAGACTGGTCTTGGCGTTTTATTTAATAACGTATTTTATTTCTTAAATATTTACAGCGTTTCCACTTTGATGGGCACACTTTTTAATGTTCTTCTCAGTAATTAAAAAGTGTATTTTATTTGTGTCATTTTTTCCCTAGCAACAGACTTGTACACTTGGGTCTGAAGCACATATTTCGTGCTAGACAATGAGAAGGAATGTTTCATTAAGTTTATGGACGCATTGGGAACGAGCTAATGGGTATGAACGAGGAGAGAGAAGCATATAATGAAGTTAGAGAGGCATCTTAAGATGTTATCATGGAAAAATGTCTCTCTAGACCACGGTTTCTTATGCAAGCTGTCGTACACCTCGCCATTTTCTCCTTAGTTACATTCCCGCTGGCATTTAATGGCACATACAGGAATATGGAAGACTTTAACAGAATCTGAATGCAAGTCACTTGGTTTCCTTCTCATTTGAAATTGATTTTAAACAATTGAGCAAAATATTATTACTCTTTACTCCCTCTGTAGCGCGTATGTGCAATTTACACAGTTGATAGAGAAGGTATTGAATTTCACCCACAAATTCCGTGTTGAGATTTCACAGGAATTACATGTTTTAAAGTCCCCTGAGTCCCAAAAAAAACCTTTTTAGAAAAAATGTCAGTGTGTCTGTGTCTTTTTACTTTCTCTATACGTGCTATGTATATAGTGTATAGAGAAGGTATTGCACTCCACCAAAAAAATCGATACCGAGATTGCACCGGAAATACCTATATGGTTCAGGGTCCTGTGTATCAAAAAAACTATTTTCAGAAAAAGGTCAGGTGTGTGTGTCCGTGTGTCTGTGAACACGATAACTCAAAAACGAACAGTCGGTCAAATACCAAACTAGGTATTTAAACTATTTTGATTTTCTTAAAAATGGCTCTAACGATTTTGATTAAAATATCATATATTAAAGATATTTACCTAACAAATAAAATGTATATCTTGAATTTTCTTGGAATAGCTTCTGAAGGCCTGTTTATTCTGGATGAATTTTGCTTAGTTTGGCATAACTAATAAACCGTAAGATATAGACAAAAATTTACTATACAAAAAATGTAGGTCTTGTTAAAATACACAAGTTATGTCATATACATTTTTCTTGTGGAGCTTACCGTTTTCAGGGTATTTATTGTTATTTTTCTTTTGTTCTACTCCTGGCCAGGAAAAGAAGCGATTTGTAATGACAATCGCATAACGACAGCTTTTAAAACATTTGACTATTGGTTTAGCCTAGTGTATTCCTTTATTTTCTTCCTACTTATACGGAACTAAATAATAAAAACATTGTGCTAATGAGTACCACGATTAGCAAGGTGCAGAAAGAGGAAGAATCTTATGTATGAAGTTTGTAGAACAGCTAGAGAAACTCATGTGAGTGTAACACATCAGATTTTTTGTAGTGTTTAACGCCGGCTTTAACTACTTATGGCACCGCAGGCGGTGACACTGATGATACATGAATGAAGATGGAGCACCGGTGGAAAGCGATGGCGGGGGGAACGAAAAAACTTGGTATTTTGGTTGAGTGTCTTCCAAGGATGCGACGGGAAGATTTTCAAGAAAATCCCCCACTACAAAGTACTCTTTATACGTTTTTTTTTTGTTTTGAAAATGTTGATTTTCTCAAAAAGGGCAGTAATGATTTGTATTAAAATATAGTACATTAAAGGTATCTACCTGACAAATAAAATATATATATATATATGTTGATTTTTCTGGAAATTAACGGTCTTTTCGTTTTTCAGCTATGCTGTCCACAGACACACACACACACAGACCTTTTTCTAAAATTGCTTTTTTGGATTCAGGGGGACCTAAAACAGGTATTTCATGTGAAATCTCGGTATCGAACTTTTGGGTGGAATACAATACCTTCTCTACACACGATGTACATAGTACGTGTAGAGAAAGTAGTTATTACCAAACAGACGGAACACAGCATGCTGGGACTCGATTCTAAAGAGTTAAAACTGGCCAAGCCTGGGCAGGTACTTAATGGAATTACGAGTATAAGCGATAAAATATTTGTGTAAATATTGTATAGACTTATTTGATAAAGGATTTATATATATATATATATATATATATATATATATATATATATATACATATGTGTGTTAATGAACTACACCGAAATAATTTGCGAGATTGTGCACGTGACTGAAATAAATAATTTGAGATCGGCGATGCATGGTCCCCGGATAAACATAACGCAACTATACAGCGTTAAACGTGTGGGTATCAGGTGCTGATAAGTCGGTGTTAAAGCAAAGCATGTTGAAAAAATCTGATGTGTACCATTCACATGACTTTCTCCATATCCCTGCAACAAACAATTCTTAAAAAGCTTATACTTCTATTTACTTTATGCTAATCAGAATAAAATAGCAAAAATAGTCTAATTACTCGCTTCCTTGTAAGTAGAAGCGAAACAAAGGACAACCGTAGGTTAAAGTGATAGTCAAAAGCTGGTTGCTAGGTCAATGAAGTTCTTTTGTTTATATGGACAGGAGTTGACAAGTTCCAGTATGAGAAAAGCATACGTTTTTCATAGCAGAAACCAAAAATAAGGAATGTCACAAAAACGACGAACTCCACGAAAAAAATGTACATAACATAAATTGTGTGTTTTAATGTGCTCTATATTTTTTGTGTAGTAAGCTTTGTCCACCTCTTACGGTTTAGCAGTTATTCAAAATGTAGTAAAATTCATCCAGAATAAACTCCTCCTCAGAGGCTATTCCCAGAAAATTCAAGATATACATTTTATTTGTTAGGTAAGTATCTTTAATATATGATATTTTAATCAAAATCGTTAGAGCCATTTTTAAGAAAATAAAAATTTTCGAAAAAAGTTCCATGTAAAGGGTAGTTGGGGGTGGGGGAATTTTTCTCAAAATCTTCGTGTCGCTCCCCTGGAAAATACTAAACTTAAATACCAAGTTTGATATTTTAATGACTTTTCGTTTTTGAGTTATCGTGTTCACAGACACACGGACACACACACATACCGACCTTTTTGTGAAAATGCTTTTTTTGGATATTGGAGACCCTAAAACATATATTTCCGGTGAAATCTCGGTATCGAATTTTTGGTGGAGTGCAATACTTTCTCTATACACTATGTACATAGTACGTATGGAGAAAGTAAAAATGGCTTAGAATGTCTTTAAAACTGCTGCCCGAGTACAGAAATATCGATTTTTAGCAGCTCGTTACTAGCGTTCTCAAGATTTAATGTCGCAAAAATCTGTAAAATCTCGGACTAATCACTTTTCAGTACGAAATTGAGCACTCATTAACTACATTCTTGAGTTATGGAGGCATTTTTCAACTGCTCTGGTGGCTTAATTCGTAGCGCTGGAAGCTGCTATCCCAAAGGTCATGTGTTCAATTCCTGTCATAAAGTAAACGTGTTTATTATTATTTTTTCATTCCAGACGAAGTGCCGCGATACGTGAACGAGACCGGAACTCGGAAACTATCTTTCACTTGAAAGCCAGTATGATAACCACTACGCTAGAGAGGTACGCTGTAATATGTCCCTTTGTTTTTCCTGTTATGCTCTTGAATGGTTGATAAATTAGCCAGTGGCGTACTGACACTTCAGAAACTTCAGCCGTTACTTCGAAATTTCAATAAACAGGCCATAAGTCTCCTATCTCAAATTGCTTATTTAACTAATCTACATATTCTCTTAAAATATTTCGGTGTAGTTCATTAACACCCTGTATATATAGAATAGGTGGGTGTACGTATATGAATGAGTGATACCAGAGTTACCTTTCTTTTGTTGAATTGTTCTGTTGAAGTGTGTGTGTGTATTTCCAGAGTTGTGAAGATATGTAAAATAGGGGTGAGTAATATTTTAATTCAAGTGTTTTTAGAGGCATGTACCTCACCTGACTAATGCGACTGTGTGAGGTAATTAATACATTATGATATACTTAATTAATACTGCTAGTACTATATTGAAAATTATATTTGTTGTGTGATACTTTTTTGTCCATCTGTTATGGTTTAGCAGTTATGCAAAATTGCGTAAAATTCATCCAGAATAAAGTACTCTTTAGAGCCTATTCCCAGAAAATTAAATATATGCACTTTATTTGTCAGGTATATCTTTAACATACGATATTATATGAAAATCTAGTAAAAGGTATTTGGGTGGGGGGCGGGGATTTTTCTCAAAATCTTCGTGTCCCATCCCTGGAAGATACTGAACTTAAATATCAAGTTTAGTAGGTATTCTAGTGACTTTTTATTTTTACTTTCTCTAGTCCCATATGTACAATGTCCATAGGGATAGAGAAGTATTGCATTCCACTCAAAAATTCGATACCGAGATTTCGGAGGAAATACATGTTTTAGGACCTCCTGTATCCAAAAAAAAGCATTTTGAGAAAAAGGTCCATGTGTGTGTGTGTGTGTGTCCGTGTGTCTGTGAACATGATAACTCAAAAACAAAAATTAGCTAAGATACCAAACTTAGTATTTAAGTTTAGTATCTTCCAGGGATGCGACACGAAGATTTTGAGAAAAATCCGCCCACCCCAAACTACCCTTTACATTGAACTTTTTTCGAAAATTTTGATTTTCTTAAAAATGGCTGTAACGATTTTGATTAAAATATGATATATTATAGATATTTACCTAACAAATAAAATATATATCTTGAATTTTCTGGGAATAGCTTCTGAAGACCTGTTTATTCTTAATGAGTTTTGCTTAATTTGACATAACTAGTAAACCGTAAAAGATAGGCAAAAACTTGCTAAATAAACAATCTAGGTCCTGTTAAAATACACAAGTTATGTCATATTCATTTTTCTCGTGGAGCTTACCGTTTTCGAGGTACTCATTGTTATTGGTTTCAGTTGTGAAGTACTTATACTTTTCTCAGACGGGAGTGTACGTTTTTTCTTTTGTTCTACTCCTGGCCAAGAAAAGAAGCGATTTGTAATGATAATCGCATAACGACAGTTTTTAAAACATTTGAATATTGGTTTAGCCTAGTGTATTCCCTTATTTTCTTCCTACTTATACGGAACTAAATAATAAGAACATTGTGCTAATGAGTACCTCGATTAGCAAGGTGCAGAAAGAAGAAGAATTTTATGTATGACGTTTGTAGAGCAGCTAGAGAAAGTTATGTGAGTGTAACATATCAGATTTTTGAGTTATCGTGTTCTCTTACGGCCTTTTTTCTGAAAATACTTTTTTGGATATAGGGGACCCTAAAACGTCTATTTCGGTAAAAGCTCGGTATCTAATTCATGGTGCAATAACTTCTCTATACATTGTGTATGTAGTACGTGTAGAGAAAGTAAACATTTTTTTTTTATTCAGAATGTCCTAAATCATATATTTCCGGCAAAATTTCCGTAACGAAATTTCGGACGCAATGTAAGGCTTTCTCTATACACCTTGTACGTAGTATATAGAGAAGTAAGCATTATGGAAAACTACTATTCATATTCCTGTTTAAAAAGCTCGTATAATTATAGTTTCAAAGTTGAGAAGATACATTTGAATGGCCATTGTCAAAGTTAAAACACATTTTGCAGTTTTGTTTTCGGCGTGTATCGCGCTACACTGAACTCACAGGATAAGGATATATTACCGGAAACTTGCTCTGGGGGATGAGGTAAAGTTCTGTTAACAAGGTATAGTTACTTATTTTCTCATTTCCAATCCTTTTGTTGTATTCCAGGAAACTTTGTGTCAGTAATTCTGAACATTGGGTTATCATTGTTGCCGTATAATGAGCAAGGGAAGGCAAGTTGGCCTATTTGTTCGAAAACAATAACAGTTATAAAAAAAATGTGATGTGTTCTATCCATATGACTTTCTCTACATCTCTGTAGAAGCGAAATAACGGAGTACCATAGGTTAAAGTGATAGTCTAAAGTTGGTTGCTATGTGACTGAAGTTCCTTTGTTTGTATGGACAGCAGTTGACAAATTCGTGTATGAGAGAAGTATACGTATTCAAAGCTAAAACCAAAAACAAGGAATATCTAAAAAACGATCTACTCCACGAAAAAAAAGTATATTACATAAATTGTGTGTTTTAACGTGCTCTATATTTTTTGTGTGGTAAGTTTTTATCCAGCTCTTACGGTTTAACAGTTATGCAAAACTGTGTGAAGTTGATTAAGAATAAAGTAATCTCCAGAAGCTATTCCCAGAAAATTCAAGATATACATTTTATTTGTCAGGTGAATATCTTTATTATACGATATTTTAATCAAAATCGTTAGAGACATTTTTAAGAAAATAATTATTTTCGAAAAATGTTCCATGTAAAGTGTAGTTGGGGGTAGGAGGATTTTATTGAATATTTTCGTGTCGCATCCTTTGTAGATATCAAACTTAAATACTAAGTTTGGTATTCTACGGTCTTTTCATTTTTGGGCTATGCTGTCCACAAACACTCAGACACACACACATATACACATGAACCTTTTTCTGAAAATGTTTGTTTTTTTTTGGAATCAGGGGACCCAAAACCTGTATTTCCGGTAAAATCTCGATATCGAATTTTTGGGTACAATAAAATTCCTTCTCTATACACTATGTACACAGTACGTGTAGAGAAAGTAATTAGTATGTTAATGCTTGGCATCAAGTTCCCTGGTATGTACAATAAATTTTAAAGACTGGTTCTGTCAGGACACGTGATCGTCGGAAGTGGCCAATCCAGTGCATTGGCGCGTAAAATTCCAACCAATCGTAACTTTCTATCTCGGCATTTTAATCGGTTTTTACTTTCTCTACACGCACTATGTATATAGTGTATAGAGAAGGTATTGTATGCAACCCAAAATTCGATACCGAGATTTCACCGGAAATATATGTTTTAGGACACCCTGTATCCAAAAAAAGCATTTTCAGAAAAAGTCCGTGTGTGTGTCCGTGAGTCTGTGAACATGTCAAATCAAAAACGAAAAGTTGCTAAAATACCAAACTTGGTACTTAAGTTTAGTATATTCCAGGGATGAGGTTTTGAGAAAAATCCCCCCAACCCAAACTACCCTTTACATGGAACTTTTTTCGAAAATTTTTATTTTCTTAAAAATTGCTCTAAGTATTTTGATTAAAATATAATATATTATATATATTTACCTAGCAAATAAAATGTATATCTTGAATTTTCTGGGAAAATCCTCTAAAGATTACTTTATTCTGGACGAATTTTATGGAATTTTGCATAACTGCCAAACCGTAAAACTTAGATAAAAACTTACCACACAAGAAATGTAGAGCACGTTAAAACACACAATTTAGGTTACATACATTTTTTCCGTGGAGTTGATCTTTTTTGAGATATTCATTTGTTTTAGGTTTCAGCTATCAAAAACTTACTTTTCTCAAATAGGAATTTGTCAACTCCTGTCCATATAAACAGAAGAAGTTCAGTCACATAGCAACCAGCTTTTGACTGTTACTTTAACCTATGGTACTCCCTTATTTCATTTCTACTTACAAGGAAACAAGTAATAAGACTATTTCTGCTAATTTGTTCTCGAGTAACATGAAATAAATAGAGGCATAAGCTTTTTAACAATAATTTATTACAGTGATGTAGAGAAAGGCATGTGAATGGTACACATCAGATTTTTTTGGATATAGGGAACTCTAAAACATACGTTTTAAGATAAAGTTTTATTACTTTTCTCTGAATGAAATACTTTTTATAGACTCTACCACATAAGATATTAATGCAAACAACCACTTGAAATAATTGTTATGATTTGTGGAATAATTCATACAAATTTCTGGAAAAACAATTGCATACTTTAAGAGCAGTGGTAAGTCAACTCACTTAAGGTGTAATTTCCGTTTTTCGACCACCTCGTGCCCTTAGAGGCAAGAGTGGGTAAACCTTATTTCAGAAAAGCAAATATATGAATGAATTCAGCTGCACAGAGCCCTGAGGCTACGGGAAATGAAAAATGGTTGGCAGAAAGGATTGATGATCTTTGTAGATCTTGCGCTGTACTCCAATTAATATTCTGTATGGGAAAGAATGATTGATGCGCCCTATTGTTAATATGGCGACCCGGCAGTCCGCCTCCATCTTGTATAATTTGCACAGAGCATCAACAAGCGTATAATAGCAAGGGCATGTGTGACAAACAACACACTCTATTGGAGTAGCTTGCACATTTCGGTTACAATGCACACAGGGAGAATAGTGTATCAGTATACCAACCTTGAAAACCCAGACAACTTATCCTTAGGGGCTACGGAATGAGTTTTCGGACAAAACTTTCAAGTTCTCTTATATGAAAGTAAGAATTATTCACTGATAATTACACACGCGCCCTTTTATAAAAATACACTCAAGTGCCCGCATAACATGTATTTCCGGTGAAATCTCGTTATGGAATTTTTGGGTGCATTACAATACTTTCTTTATACACTGTGTATACAGTATGTGCAGGGAAAGTAAAATTTTGTTGTGTCCCATTAACATGACTTTCTCTACATCTCTGCAACAAATTATTGTTGAAAAGATTATGCTTCTATTTACTTAATGCTAATCGAGAAAACATTAGCAGAAATTGTCTTATTACTTTCTTCCTTCTAAGTAGAAGCAAAATAAGGGAATACGATAGGATAAAGTGATAGTCAAGAGCTGGAAGCTATGTGACTGAAGTGTCCGTTTTTCTTTTGTTCTACTCCTGGCCAAGCAAAGAAGAGATTTGCAATGACAATCGCATAACAACAGCTTTTAAAACATTTGACTATCACTTTGGTATAGCAAATTCCTTTAGTTCCATTTTACTTATAAGGAACTAAGTAATAAAATTCTGCTTATGTTTATCTCGATTAGCATGGTGTTGAAAGAAGAATTATCTTTTGTAAGAAGTTTGTTTGTAGAGTAGCTAGAGAAAGCCATGTGAGTGTAACACATACAATTTTTTAATGATGTATCCAATTAAATTATATATGAATGCTATTTACTTTTAAAGCAACATAAACTCTATATATTTGATAGCAAAACAGCGTTCAGCCGCGAGAAAAAGAATTTCGTGGGCGGTTACAATACGATTTTAACTCCTATATAATGTTGGTCATGTAGGAAAACAGTTGTTAAATTTTGCTTTTAAAGCATCAGCTTCGCCTGCTAATATTTTATTCTGGTCCACTGTTGATCGACTATACTGGCCTGGCTAAATGTACACTTTTTCAGCCACCAATGTGAATTTCCCTCTGCATAAAACATAGCCGTTGATTTGATGCCAACATATCTGATTTCACCCGCACGCTATTCAAAGGTTTTTACGCAGTAATGTGTGATATATATGGTGCGATGGTTTGTGATATATCGAAATGTCCTTCATTCCTTTGTCCATAGAAATATTCTTCGCAAAGAAATTTAATCTGATTGTTAAAAAAACCTGATGTGCTCCATTCACATGACTTTCTCTACATCTCTGCAACAAATAATTGTTAAAAAGCTTATGCTTCTATTTACTTCATGCTAATCAAGAAAAACTTAGCAGATATAGTCTTGTTCCTTGCTTCCTTGTAAGTAGAAGCAAAATAAGGGAGTACCATAGGTTAAAGAGACAGTCAAAAGCTGGTTGCTATGTCACTGATGTTCCTTTGTTTGTATGGACACGAGTTGACAAATTCCTATATGAGAATAATATAAGTTTTTTCAAGCTGAAACCAGAAACAAGGAATATGTCAAAAACGACCAATCCATGAAAAATATATACAATATAAATTGTGTGTTTTAACGTGCTCTACATTTTATGTTCGGTAAGTTTTTCTCCGTCTCTTACGGTTTAGCTAATATGCAAAATTCGGCAAAATTCATCCAGAATAAAGAGGTCTTTAGAAGCTATTCCCTGAAAATTTTAAGATATTCATTTTATTTGGGGCGCAAATAGCTTTAATATACGTGATTTTGATGAAAATCGTTACAGCCATTTTTAAGAAAATCAACATTTTCAAAAATTTTTCCAACTAAAGGGTAGTTTGTGGTAAGGGGGTTTTCTTGAAAATCTTCGTTTCGCAACCTAAATACCGAATTTGGTATTTAACGGTGTTTTCGTTTTTGTGCTATATCCACGTACGTTTTACTAAAATTGTTTTATTTTATTATTTCTTTTTTTGATTCAGGGGGTCCTAAAACATATATTTTCGGCGAAATCTCGGTATGAAAATTTTGGGTGCAATACAATACTTCCTCTATACACTATGTACAAAGTAGTGTAGAAAAAGTAAAAAACATACTATTCTATCTACTTTATGATAATCGAGATAAGCATTAGTAGAAATGTAGTTAATTACTTACTTCGTTGTAAGTACAGAGAAAATAAGGGAACACACTTGGTTAAAACGAAAGTTGAATCTTTTAAAAACCGGTTGCCACGTGGTTGAAATGCATTTCTATGCATGGCCAGAAAAGTTGTAATTATTTTAAATCTGAACTAATCACTGGAAATATCTCAGAAGTGGTCAGCTCCAGGAAAAAAATGAATATCACATAAATTGTGTTTTAACCAGCTCTACGCTTATTGTGTAGTAAGTTTTGCCTATCTCTTACGGTTTATCAGTTATGCAAAATTCCGCTAAATTCATTCACAGTAAAGATATCTTCCGAGACTATTCTCAGAAAATTCAAGATATACATTTTATTTTTCATGTAAATACCTTTAATATACGATATTTTAATCAAAATCGTTAGATCCGTTTTTGAGATACTTACAATGTTCGAAAACTTTTCCATATAAAATGTGTAGTTGGGGTGGAGTAATTTTTTTGGGAATCTTCGTGTCACATCCTCACAAGATACCGAACTTTAAAACCACGTTAGCTACTTAATAGACTTTTCGTTTTTGAGCCATCTGTCCACAGGCAGATCTTTTCTGGATTCAGGGGATCTCAAAATATGTATTTTCGGTGAAATCTTGGTATACAAATTTTGGGTTCAATGCAATAGTTTCTCTATAGAATATGAAAATTGTATATGTAGAGAAACTGAAAGTCTGATGTTGTATTCACATGACTTTCTCTACATGTTCTGCAAAAGCTATTCTTATAAAAGGTTATCTTTCTATCTACTCCATGCTAAGCGATACAAGCATTAACAGAACCGGTCTTACTATTTATTTTCTTGTAAGGAGAAGGGAATATACCAGGCTAAAGCGATAGTCAAATCTCTTAAAAGCCAGTCGATATGAGAAGAACTGAACTTCGGTTCACTTTGGATTTCTAGAAACACAAAAGGGAGATGAAATGAAAGGTGATCACGTTGAAGAACATTCGTAGTTTAAAATTGAAACCAATAAGAAGAAATATCTCGGAAACAGTCAATTCTACAAAAAAAAATCTAATGTGTGCCATTCAAATGACTTTCTCTACATCCCTGCAACAAATTATTCCTAAAAAGCTTATACTTCTATTTACTTTAAGCTAATCAGAAAAAAATAGTAGAAATACTTTTATTACCTGCTTCCTTGTAAGTAGAAGCGAAATAAGGGACTACCATAGGTTAAAGTGATAGTCAAAAGCTGGTTGCTATGTCAATGAAGTTTCTTTGTTTATATGGATAGCAGTTGACAAGTTCCTGTATGAGAAAAGCATGTTTTTCATAGCAGAAACCAAAAATAAGGAATGTCTCAAAAACGACGAACTCCACGAAAAAAATGTATGTAACATAAATTGTATGTTTTAACGTACTCTACATTTTTTGTGCAGTAAGTTTTTGTCCATCTCTCACGGCTTATCAGTTATTCAAAATTCAGTAAAATTCATCCAGAATAAACTACTCTTCAGAGGCTATTCCCAGAAAATTCAAGATATACATTTCATTTGTCACGTAAATATATTTAATATCCGAAATTTTAATCAAAATCGTTACAGCCATTTTTGAGAAAATAAAAATTTTCGAAAAAACTTCCATGTAAAGGGTAGTTGGGGGTGGGGGGATTTTTCTCAAAATCTTCGTGTCGCATCCCTGGAAGATACTAAACTTAAATACCAAGTTTGGTATTTTACCGTCTTTTCATTTTTGAGTTATCGTGTTCACAGACACGCGGACACACACACACGGACACACATGGACCTTGTTGTGAAAATGCTTTTTTTTTTTGGATATTGGGGACCCTAAAACCCGTATTTCCGGTGAAATCTCGGTTTCGAATTTTTTGGTGGAGTACAATACCTTCTCTATACACTATGTACATAGTACGTATAGAGAAAATAAAAATGTACACGACATACAATTTGTTTTAACGAGATATACATTTTTTGTGCAGTAAGTTTTTTAGTATGTCTTACGGTTTACTTTTTAAGTAAAATTCAACAAAATTCATCCAGAATAAATAGCTTTTCAGAAGCCATTCCCAGAAAAATCAAGATGTACATGTTATTTGCGATGAAACCTTCTTTAATAAACGGCATTTAAATCAAAATTGTTAGAGACATTTTTGAGAACAACATTTAAAGGGTAGTTTGGGTAGGGGGAAAGTCTTAGTGTCGCATCCTTGGAAGATACAAAAATACAATACCAAGTTTGGTAGATAACGGTCGTTTCGTTTTTGAACTATGCTGCCTACACTTACTGCTGGACCTTTTTCTAAAAACCCTTATTTTGCTATCAGGGGACCTCAAACTTACATTTCCGGTAAAATCTCAAAAGCGAATTTTTGGGTGGAATTCAATACCTTCACTAGCTACTAAGTACATTATAAATACATATATACTAGAGAAAGTAAAAATTCTGAATTTAAAAATCAAGTTTACTATTTAATCGAATTTCTGTTTTTGAGTTTTGTTTTTCAAAAGCATACACAGGACCTTTTTCTAAAAGTGCCCCTTTTTTATTCAGAAAGTCGGTATCGATTATTTAGATGGAATGCAATACTTCCACTACTTTTCATATGCAGTAGAGAAAAAAAACATTACAATGGGTAGCCTACGGGTGCCGTATTTTGTATTTTCGCGTTTCCCATATACGTACAAGCAACAGGGTGATCGCATCGCTGATTTTGAAAGAGACGGTAGAATTTAACGGGAAAAGAGGCCAAAAGTTCATGGAGAAAATGTATTACTATAGCAGCGTTTAATTTTCTGTTTGACGTTGACTATTCCACTGATATGACCGCGCGTATTATACAGAGCAATATAGTTTACCACTGATACGAATATCGTCCAATCAAAACCATTTTTACTTTCGCTACACGTACTATGTACTTAGTGTATAGAGAAGCTATTGTAATGCACCCAAAAATTTGATACCGAGATTTCACTGGAAATACACATTTTCAGGTCACCTGACTAAAAAAACATGTTTACAAAAAGATCACTGTTCATGCGTGTGTATTTATCATTGGACAGCATAGCTGAAAAACGAAAAGACCGTTAAATACCAAACTTGGTATTTAAATTTAGTATCTTCCAAGGATGCGACACGAAGATTTTCAAGAAAATTCCCCTACTCCCAACTACCCTTTATATGGAACATTTTCTCCAATATTTTGATTTTTTCTCAAAATAGCTCTAACGCTTTTGATTAAAACGTCGTATATTAAAGATATTTACCTTACAAATAAAATTTAGAGGACCTCTTTACTCTGAATGTTTTTTTTTTTTTTAATTTTGCATAACTTACCACACATTAAATGTAGAGCTCGTTAACACCCACAATTTATTTTTTTTCCTGGAGTGGACCGTTTTTAAGGTATTTCTTGTCATTGATTTAAGTTTTAAAATACGGGAGCTTGTCAACTCCTGGCCACGTAAAGAAACGGATTTCAATCCCATAGCAACCACATTTTAAAACATTTGGTTGTCGGTTTAGCTTAGAGCATTACCTTAAGTTCCTTCTACTTATAAGGAACTAAGTAATAAAATCGATTTTGCTAATGTTTATCTCGATTAATATGAAGCAGATAGAAGAATAAACTTACTAACAATAATTTGTTATAGAGATGTAGAGAAAGTCATGTAAATGGGACACATCAGATTTTTTTAAAAATATTTTATAAAGTATTTTGTGAATTCTAATATTACAACAATATAAATATGTTTAAAGGTTTTTCTTTATGCTCTTGGACTGGACAATGAAATAAAAGGTGTTCAACAATTTGCTGTTCAGTACATTTTTTTTTCTTTTTTTTTACCTTAACGTCATTTAAACTAGTTGGTCATATCGGACGATGAATGAATTTGGTGAAATGCTGCTCAAAAGATCTCGGGGTCCATAGAGCTTTAAGCTACTCGACATTCGTCTTCAAAGGTTAAGGGAAAACCCCAGAAAAAACCGTATTCGGGTATCTCACCCTAAGCGAGATTCAAACTCACGACTTGTTGAACATGAGGAAGACATGCTACCACCACACTGACGGGCTGTAATATTTTTACAGTGTAGACGACATTCATCTGTTGGAAAAAGGTAATCTGTTGAAGCTATTAATTTTCTCTGTAATGGAAATATGGTAAACATTTAATATTTTAATCTATATTATTAGATATTATTTTTCAGAAGGTTTAAAATGATGAAAATGTTTTCCTTTTGTAAGAATGTTATAGAAAATCTTTTTACCACTTCCTTAGAAGATATTGCACTTTGGTATATTTTGTTTTTGGGTCATTCTGTTCAAAAACATTATGGCTTGGAAAGAAACGGCTGAAACGAGGAGTTCTGTACCAATAAAGCCAGGCTGTGCATGGTGGAATACAATACCTGCTCTATGCACCATATATTGTGGAGGAAAAGTAAAAATGACACATTTTAATTCAAGGACCCCCAAACGTGTATTTCCAGTGACACACGGCCAAATTCAAGTTATTAATTTTATATGTAATGGAAACATGGCAAACATTTAGTATTTTAATTGATATTATTGTTGCTTATTTTTTCAGAAGATCTAAAAGAATTATATTTTTGCTTTTGTAAGACCATTCTTGAAAACCTTTTTACTGAATCCTTAGAAGATGTACAGTGTGTTAATGAACTACACCGAAATAATTTGCGAGATTGTGCACGTGACTGATATAAGTAATTTGAGATCGGTGATGCATGGTCCCCGGATAAACATAACGTTAAACGTGTGGATATCAGGTGCTGATAAGTCGGTGTTAAAGCAAAGCAGGTTGAAAAAATGGCTTAGAATGTCTTTAAAACTGCTGCCCGAGTATAGAAATATCGATATTTAGCAGCTCGTTACTAGCGTTCTCAAGATTTAATGTTGCAAAAATCTGTAAAATCTCGAACTAATCACTTGACAGTGCGACACTGATCATTCATTAACTAAGTTCTTGAGTTACGTAGCCTACTCTGGAGGCGTTTTTTCAACGGCTCTGGTGGCTTAATGCATATCGCGGGAAGCTGTTATCCCTAAGATCATGAGTTCGATTACTGTTATAGAGTAAATATGTTTTACTATTATGTTTTTCATTCCAGACGAAGTGCCGCGATACGTGGCGTAATGGCACTTCAGAAACTTATAACCGTTACTTCGAAATTTCAATAAACAGGCCATAAGTCTCCTATCTCAAATTACTTATTTAAGTACTCTACATATTCCTCGAAAATATGTCGGTATAGTTCATTAACACCCTGTATATTATATGGTATATTTTATTTTGGGTCACTCTAAACCATTATGCTGTAGAAAGAAACAGCTGAAAAGAGGAGTCCTGTACTAATAAAGCGAGCCTGTGCATGCAGTGAAGATTGGTGATGATATGACGTTAACATCAGAAATTAATCGCTCTCCAGAATGGAGTCTGTCGATAGTATAATGTGCGCACTTCTATGTCTAGTGTTTATCACTAAATTTCGCAGAAATATACTAAAATAAGGTTCAAAGCAAGAAAAAGTCTTGGTACTGAAAATTCAGGTTGTTAATAAATCCATTATTAGAATAATTTAAATCTAAAGAAAAATTCATAGCCCATCGTGTTTTATTAACCTGCTGAGAACAAAATGAGATGTAGACGGAGACGAAGCATAGATCTGCATTCATGTTATTCAATGTATGGATAGACACACGGGCCGCGCCGTGGCTGATTGGTGATACCACTCGCCTCTCGCCTAGTTCGATCTCAAGTGACCGCATATGAGACTTCTGGTGGACAAAACGGCGCAGGGGAGGGTTTTCTTCGGGTTCCCCCGCGATGCCATGACAGTAACAGCGGACGTTATACACTGTCAGAAAACACATGGACACGCGTAACACCTTAGGTCTACATGCAACTCTTTTTCGCAATTTTTTATCTTCTCAAAAATAGCTCTAACGATTTTGATTAATATTTCGTACTTTAAAGGTATTTACCTCACGAATAAAATGCATAACTTGAATTTTCCGGTAATAGCCTCTTAACACTACTTTATTCTGGATGAATTTTATGGAATTTTGCATATCTGCTAAACCATAAGAAATGGACAAAAACTTACCACAAAAAAAAAATGTAGAGCATGTCAAAACACACAATTAATGTTACATACATTTTTTTCGTGGAGTTGGTCGTTTTTGAAATATTCCTTGTTTATGGGTTCAACTTTGAGAAACTTATACTTTTCTTAGTAAGGAATTTGTCAACTCCTGTCCATACAAACAAAGAAACTTCAGTCACATAGCAACCAGTTTTTGACTATCACTTTAACCTATGGTACTCCCTTATTTCGCTTCCACTTACAAGTTAGCAAGTAATAAGACCATTTCTAATTTTTTCTCAATTCGCATGGAGTAAATAGAAGCATAAGCTTTCAACAATCATTTGTTTGTATTTTGATAGTGTTTAACGCCCACTTTTACTACTTGTGGCACCGCAGACGGTGACACTGGTGAATATGGAATGAAGATGGAGCACCGGTGGAATATGATGGCGGGGGAAACCAGAGATCCCGGAGAAAACCCGCCCCGGCGCCGCTTTTTCCACCACAAATCTCACATGCGGTCGCTTGGGATCGAACCCGGACCGCCTAGGTGAGAGACAAGTGGTCTAACCACTAGGCCACGGCGCGGCAGTCAACCATTTGCTGCAGAGATGTAGAGAAAGTCATGTGAATGGAACACACAAGATTTTTTTTTTTTTTTTTTTTGTACATTCTCTTCACAAAACATTACGGCTTGGAAAGAAACAGCTGAGAGGAGGAGTCCTGTACTAATAAAGCGAGCCTGTGCATGCAGCGAAGATTGTTGATGATATGACGTTAACATCAGAAATCAATCACTCTCGCTGAATGGAGCCTCTGTCTGCCAGAACAGATCCTCGTGAGACCCGAACAAATGTGCTTCATAGCGTCCCGGTATTGGTTTCTCTTATGACGACAGTGGCGCCCGGCGGGAGTGGTGATGAGGCCTGACAGAAACATGTAACGAAATCTACCACTTGGATCGTCTCTCCACATTTATCTGCTGCTGGCAGACGGCAGTAGGTATGCAAATGTTTACAACCTATGTACACAGTCCCTTGGTAACACGTACATATATCTCTTTCCTTGTGGAAAACGCTTGCCTTGCTGTGCTCAGATTCTCTCCCATGAGCCTCCTAAAAATTAACAAGAGAAGACCTCGGCTCGCCACAAACCGAAGTACACCAATATAAAACAGGAGCGAATTCTCGGACAAAAGAGATACGGTGAACCATGACGTAACAGAAACCATGCGTCATGCTTTTGTCTTCTAAAACTCTATAGTCAAGACTTAGCTCAGTGTTAAAAGTATAAAACTCTATAGGCATAATTATAGTAAAATTTCCTTCTGTCTTTAAGTCATTATCACTAAATTTCGCAAACATTAAAATGAGTCATGTATAACACGGGATGTGACCGGAAATTATTTCTGTAAGTAGAAGTCCCTGTTTTCATTTCATTTCAGCCAAAATATTTTTCATCATTTCGTCCATCTCGGTGGAAGTATCCCACTCCTGACACCATGGTGACAATTGTTTTTATTGGCTCAACCCTTAATTACGATGGACGTTCAGTAAGTCCTTAGAAACAGATAAACAAATTGAGGTGCTCAGCGCCAGGGGGAGCTATCCCACAAATAGCTAAATTTGAGAAAAAAGGAGTTTTATTAGAGTTGTTGATTTGGTGAAAAATGTAATATTGAGGTACAGCTTTTTTAAATCCAGTATTTGATCCACATTTTGAAATATCCTAGAAAATACAAAAAAGTGATATTTAACAGTTTTTTATTTATTTAGCACTGCAAACCGTATTATTTACTAAAAATTTACTTATGTAGAGAGAGAAACTAAACATGATATTATTTATATTCCTCACCATTGTTTCTTTTTCGTTTAGCAACAACTTTTTTCCATATGTTTTGCTTGCATTTTCGTTTCTTTCCTTCACTAGCTATACTATTTACCTCCATTTTGAAAAACAGAATAATCTGTAGGATAGTATAATGCCTAAAATGTCAACTGTTTACACAATATTCTTAATGTTTAAAAATAATCTTACATATTAAACTGTTTCACGTATTAAGGCCTAAAATCATTATTTCTTGGCCTATAGTTTAAACAATAAACAATACTATTAAAAAGCCCGCCTGGGTAGTGTGGTGGTAGCATGCCTGCTTCACATTCAAAAGGTCGTAAGTTCGAATCTTGTTTAGGGTGAGTTACCCGGATAAGGTTTTTTTCGGGGTTTTCCCTTATCCTGAGAAGACGAATGTCGAGTAACTTTAAGCTCCATGGACTCCGAGATCATTTGAGCATCATTTCACCAATTTCATTCATCGTCCGATATGACCAACCAGGTTAAAGGACGTTAAGCTACAAAAAAAAAAAAAAAAAAAAAAATACTATTAAAATAGTTAAAGTTCTGTAAGTTTGGTGGCGTTGTTCTTTAAATAGCAGGCAACTTCATAGTGGGATATCCCCATCTGGCACAAACTTTCTCACTTTGGAAAGTGACAGTTTCTGTAAGTTAATGTAGATGGCACTCTAAAACAGTTGATATTACCAAGATTTATACAGACATGAGAGACGGCAGAAGCTGTCTAAAAACAAAAAAATCTCATTTTTTCACAATGTGTGGGTTAGCTCCCTCTGGCACTGAACCCCTCAATTATTTTTGCTAGGACCGATTGAACGTCACTAGATATATTGGTAACACGTATATCCCTTTCCTTGTGGTGGTACAGGAAAACGCCTCACTTGCGATGCTCAAATTCTCTCCCAACTAACAAGAGAAGACCTCGACTGGCCACAAACCTACGTACCCCAACATAAAAGAGGAGTGAATCCTCGGACAAAAGAGATACAGTGAACAATGACATAACAGAAACCATGCGTCATGCTTTTGTCTTCTAAAACTCTATATTCAAGACTTCTCTCAGTGTTAAAGTATGCAGCTTTATAGGTCTAATTCTAGTAAAATTCCCTTCTGTCTCTTGGTCATTATCACTAAATTTCGCTAATATAAGATTAGTCATGTATAATACGAGTGTGACCGGAAGGTATTTATGTAAGGAGGAGTTCATTGTCGTTATTTTATTTCTGATCTTCTCCATGGCATCTTCTCCATCCCCGTTTTCATTTCATTTCAGCCAAAAAATGTTTGATCGTCTCCATCTCGGAGTAAGTATCCCACTCCTGACACCATGGTAACAAATGTTTTTATTAGCTCAACAATTAGTTGCGATGAGGCGTTCAATAAGTCCTTAGAAAAAGCATGATAAGCAAATTGTTTTTGTTATATTTTTTAATATAATCTCCTTTTAGCTCTATACACTTTTCCCAGCGTTTCTCCAACTGTTTTAAAGCCTGCCAAAAAGCAGGAAGGTCCTCAAAATAGGCATCTGTTTGGGAAATTACCTCTTCGTGAATAGTTTTTCATCCAGTCACTTTTTCAAGTTCGGAAAATCATAACGGTCACTGGGGGTAAAATCTGGTGAATACCGTGGATGTTGCGGTAATTCGAACCTTGATTCTACAATTTTTGCCATAGAAACTACGCAGGGGTGCACTGCCTTGATGGAAGAGAATCTTTCCCTTGCCAGATGAGGGTCTTTGTTTTCTTGATTTCTCCGTTCAACCGGTGCAATAACGATGCATAATACTCTCCATTTATCGTTCTGCCTTTTTGCAAGTAATCAATGTAGATGATTCTACGGGCATCCACAAACCGCGACCAACACCTTGTCAGTAGATTTCACCACCTTTCACTTCTTTAAATACCCAGTGTTTCATCCGTAATTTTGTCTCTGGAGTGTAGTAGTGTATTCATGTTTCTGCCACAGTTATGTATCGACGCAGAAAAACGTGAGAATTGCAACGGAAAAGTGCCAAACCAGCTTCCGAATCGATCACAGGATTGCGCTTATTCTTCATTGAGAGCAAACACAGCAACCACCTTGCCGAGATATTTGTAAGACCTCATTTTTTATGTAAAATTGAGAACACTGTATATACCTTGTGATATGCTTGTAGTCTCTAACATTTCTCAAAATTTGATTCGTCGATCACTCAAAACTATATCCTGGATTTTGTCAACCATTTTGGAGGAAGTCACTTCTACTGGACGTCCGGAACGATGTTCATCATTTGTGGATGTATGACCACGTTTAAATTCAGTTATACAGCTGTAAATTGTTGCAAACGCAGGAACAGATGAGCCATGAACTTCATTTAACTGGACTTTTAGCTCATTCGGTGTTAAGCCTTTAAATAAAAGTGTTTAATTAAGAAATTCGTTTCTTTTTCCATCTTTCTAAAGAGGCATAGGATTGTTGAATGAATTGCCTGTGGCAACGGAACCACGTGCCGGATATAGCTGAAACTTCAACTGCCATCTAGTAAGGGACGACGGTTACTAAATACAAACTTTTTTTGATGCTACGAGCGTAATTTCTTGAATATTCTAACGACTTATAGAACGCCGCTAGACATACACAGTCCCTTGGTCCCTTGTGGAAAGCACTTGTCTTGTTGTGCTCCAATTCTCTCCCATGAGTCTCCTCGACTCGCCACAAACCTAGGTAGATATATCAATATAAAAGAAGAGAAAATCTAGGACAAAAGATATAGTGGAACATGACGTAACAGAAACCTTGCGACATGCTTTTGTCTTCCAAAACTCTACGCTCAATGTTTTTACTTTCCTTACGCGTACTATGTATGATATTGTATTGCACCGCAAATAGATTGTACTCGTATTTAGAAGGTGTTGTATTATACGAAAACATTCGGTATCGAGATATCACTGGAAATACATATTTTCGTACCCCCTGAATACAAAAAAAAAAAAAATCACTTTTAGCAAAATGCCCATGTGTGTGTATGCCCGACCCTGGGCAGCATAGCTGAAAAACGAAGAATCTGTTAAATACCAAATTTGGTATTTATGTTCAATTTCTTCCAAGAATGCAACACGAAGATTTAAAAAAATTCAGCCACCCAAAGTACCTACCCTTTACATGAAAAAACAATTTGAAATTTTTGATTTCCTGAAAATGGCTTTAACGATTTTGATTAAAATATTGTGTATTTTAAATGTTTCTATTGAAAACTACTTTATTCCGGATGAATTTTGCCGAATTTACACAACTGCTAAACCGTAAAAGATGGACAAAAACTTACCACACAAAAAATATAGAACACGTTAGAACACATAATTTATGTTATATACGAGGGCGGTTTTTTTCCACTTCCGATAGCCTATAAATAAAAGACAGGTTTATGGAAAACAATTATTTTATTACTAAAAGTTTTGTACCCTTATGGTTACTATTCAACATAATCACCGAAAAGATTGAGACATTTATCGTACCTGTGCCTAAGATTTGCAGTGCCCACTTCAAAACATGTTGCTGCCAATGATTTCAATTAAACGTTAAAGTTGTTTTGAAGATCTTCGTACTTTACGACGTTTGCGGGCGCCACTCAAAACAAACGAAGAGGAATGCTGACTTCAGAAATTGTGTTGATCCATGACAACGCTCGTCCACACACTGCTGGCACAACACATCGGCTCCTTGAACAATTTCAATGGGACATTTTCGATCATCCGCCGTACAGTCCTGAACTGAAGACCTGGCTAGGAGGACAACGCTTTCAAACCAACCAAGATCTTCAAAACAACATCAATGCTCATTTGAAATCATTGACGGCATCATTTTTTGAAACGGTTGTTGTAAAGCTTGTGCACAGGTACGATAAATGTCTCAATCTTTTCGGTGATTATGTTGAAAAGTAACCATAAGTGTACAAAACTTTTAGTAATAAAATAATTGTCTTTTATGAACTTGTCTTTTATTTATAGCCTATCGGATGTTGAAAAAAATACGGCTCTCGTATATTTTTTCGTTGAGTTGATCGCTTTTGAGGCATGCCTTGATTTTGATTTCACCTTTAAAAAACTTACTTTTCTCATACAGGGATTTGTCAACTCCAGGGATTTGTCAAGGAACCTCAGTCACATAGAAACCAGCTTTTGATTCACTTTAACCTATGATACTCCCTTATTTCGCTTCTACTTACAAAGAAGCAAGTAATAAGGCTATTTATTCTAAGTTTTTCTTGATTAACTTGAGGTAAACAGAATCATAATCTTTTTATCAATAATTTGCTGCAGAGATGTAAAGAAAGTCATGTGAATAGAATACAACAGATTTTTTCTAAGGGAATTTGTTAACTCCTGGCCATATAAACAAAGGAACTTCACATAGCAACCAGCTTTTGACTACACTTTAATCTCTGCTACTCCCTTATTTCGCTTCTACTTATAAGGAAGCAAGTAATAAGACTATTCCTGCTAATTTTTTCGTGACTAACTTGAAGTAAATAGAAGAATAAAGCTTTTAACAAAATTTTTGCGGAGGTGTTGAGGAAGGCAATATAATGGAAGACATATTTTTATCGGACTCATTATTGGGAACTTTTTAAATAATATATAATTGTCAACATAAACTTTAGCCTCTGGTTATTACGTAACAGTGGTGGTGGTAGTGGTGGTTGTGCTGGTGGTGGTGTTAGTGGTGGTGGTGTTGGTGGTGATGGTGATGGTGGTGGTCGTGTTGGTGATGGTGGTAGTGGTGTTGGTGATGGTGGTAGGTGTTGGTAGTGGTGATGGTGGTGGTGGTGCTGGTGCAGGTGGTGGTGCTGGTGGTGGTGGTGGTGGTGTTGGTGGTGGTGGTGATGGTGATGGTGGTGATGGTGTTGGTGGTGCTGGTGGTGGTGGTGATGGTGTTGGTGGTGCTGGTGATGGTGGTGATGGTGTTGGTGGTGATGGTGATGGTGGTGGTCGTGTTGGTGATGGTGGTAGTGGTGTTGGTGATGGTGGTGATGGTGATGGTGGTGATGGTGTTGGTGGTGCTGGTGGTGGTGGTGATGGTGTTGGTGGTGATGGTGATGGTGGTGGTCGTGTTGGTGATGGTGGTAGTGGTGTTGGTGATGGTGGTAGGTGTTGGTAGTGGTGATGGTGGTGGTGGTGCTGGTGCAGGTGGTGGTGCTGGTGGTGGTGGTGGTGGTGTTGGTGGTGGTGGTGATGGTGATGGTGGTGATGGTGTTGGTGGTGCTGGTGGTGGTGGTGATGGTGTTGGTGGTGCTGGTGCTGGTGGTGGTGTTGGCGCTGGTGGTGGTACTGGTGGTGATGGTGATGGTGGTGATGGTGGTGGTGGTAAGAGATGTAAATACATTCCAGCAGTTCCTCTAGAATGGGATGTTTAAGAAGAGTCAAAGTTTTCCGATCCTAGAAAACAATATATTTCATAAACTGCTTTTATCGATTCCCACCCTCTTCGGCTAACTGAAGGGTAAACCCAGGAATCAATCGCATTCAATTTCCACCCCTCTGACAATGACGTCATCACTGTTGACTCAACCACGACGTCCATTAGAGAACCACATTTTCTCTGCGTCTCTCAGTCCATCCCGTCTGTCAACACCAGAGTATGCAACACAGGATTTGTTAATTGTTATTAGCCCTGCACTTTCGCGCTTATGAATACCCGGACGGCTTTAGCGATTTCAGCGTCCTGAATATTTAATGTTTTGTCTTGATTGGTAAACGACTATATGTGAGGCACGTCATGTTTGTTGACTAAAAATATTACTGATCATTAAAGTATCGTTAGGTAATGTTTTGTTGGCAAATAAAGAAATTAATAAAAACTCTCATTTGTTCCATTTACATAACTTTCTCTAGCTGTTCCGCAAACAAACATTTTATTCCACAGATTAATCTTTTATCTAGACAATACTAATAAATATAAGTTTAGTGAAATTAGTATTATTATTCCGTTCCTTGTATCTAGAAAGGAAATAAAAAAATGCTCAGGCTAAAGGGATAGTCAGTTCCTTTAAAAGCCGGTCGCTATGTGAAGCAATTGAAATTCCATTTTCTTTACCTGCCAGAAGTAAACAAACAAGAAACGAGAAGAAAGATGTGTTTCCGTTTAAGAAAAGTTTAAGTGGGTTAAAATTGAAACAGAAAGTTCGGATTATCTCGATAACGGTTAACTCTAGAATAACATTCCTTGTTTATTCTAATGAGTTTCACATTTTTGTGTAGTACTTTTTAGTTTCTCTACACGTACTATGTGTATAGTGTATAGAGAGGATATTGCACTCCACCCAAAAATTCGATACCGAAATTTAACCGGAAATAGTATATGTTTTAGGGTCCCCTGTATCCAAAAAATCATTTTCACAAAAAATTCCTTGTGTGTGTGTGGGTGGGAGTGTCTGTGCGTGTGTCGGTGAACGTGATAACTCAAAAACTAAAAGTCGGTAAAATACCAAACTTGGAATTAAATTTAGTATCTTCCAGGGATGCGACACGAGTGTTTTGAGAAAATACTCCCCAGCCCAAAAATTTTGGTTTTCTCAAAAATAGCTCTAACGATTTTGATTAAAGTAGCATATATTAAAGACCTTTAACTGACAAATAAAATGTATATCCTGAATTTTCTGGGAATAGCGTATGAAGACTACTTTATTCTGGACGAAATTCACGTAATTTTGCATATCTCTAAACCGAAAGTGATGTACAAAAACTTACTACACAAAAAATGTAGAGCACTTTAAAACACACAATTTATGTTATAGGCATTTTTTTCATGAAGTTGATCGTTTTTTATATATTTCTTATTTTTGGTTTCAGCTTTAAAAAATTATATTTTTCTCACACAGGACTTTGTCAACTCCTGTCCATACAAAGGAACTTCAGTCACATAGCAACCAGCTTTTGACTACACTTTAATCTATGCTACTCCCTTATTTTGCTTCTACTTACAAGGAAGCAAGTAATAAAACTATTTCTGCTAATTCTTTTCGATTAGCATTATTTATATAGAACAATAAGCTTTTTAACAGTAACTTATTGCAGAGATGTAGAGACTGTCATATGAATGGAACACATTAGATTTGTTGTCTATCGCTTACGGTTTACCAGTAAATGGCTTTCAGAGGCTATTCTCAGAAAATCTAAAATATACATTTCGTCTGTCACAAAAATATCTTAAACATACCATAATTTAATCAAAATCATTAGAGCCATTTTTGAGAAAATCAGAAGTTTTGACAAATATTCCATTAAAGAGTAGTTGCGGTTAGGGACAATTTCTCAAAATTCTTCGTGTTGCATCCTTGGAAGATACTCAACATAAATGCCAAGTTTGGTACTTAACCGATTTTTCGTTTTTGAACTGTGCTGCCCACAAATACCCACCTGAACATGATTCTAAAAATGCTTTCTCTTTTGGAATCATTGAGTCTCGAAACATACTTCCAATGAAATCTCAGTATCGAATTTTTGGGTGCAATACAATACATTCTCTATACACTATGTACATAGTACGTGTAGAGAAATTAAAAGTATGATGACTTTCTTTAGTTGTTCTACAAACTTCTTGCAAAAGATTATTCTTCTCTCTACACCATTCTAATCGAGATAAGCATTAGCAGAATATACGTACTGCTTACTTCCTTATAAGTAGAAGCGAACTAAAGGAATGCACTATGCTGAAGCGACAGTCAAATGTTTTGAAAGATATCACTATGCGATTGTCATTAAAATTCGTTTCTTTACTTAGCCAGGAGTAAAACAAAAGAAACACGTGCAACTTACTGTTTGAAATAAGTATAAACATTTTAAAATTGAAATCAATAACAAGTTAAACGGTTATCTACAGAAAAAATGTAATAACATAAATTGTAAGTTTTGAGAAGATCTACATGTTTGTCTAATACGCTTTTGTGTATTTCTTACGGTTTACCAGTTATGGAAACTTCAGAAAATTTCATCCACAATAAAGAGATTTTCTGAGGCTATTCCCAGAAAATTCAAGACACAGATTTCATTTTCCATTTGAATATCTTAACTATTAGAGATTTTAATCAAAATCGTTAGATCCGTTGTTGAGAAAATAAAATTTTGAAACATTTTTCCATGTAAAGGGTAGTTGGATATAGTAGTATTTTCCTGAAAATGTTCGTGTCGCATCCTTGGAAAATGCTGAACTTAAATACCAAGTTTGGTATTTAACGGACTTATCGTTTGAGCTTGATAGACATAGACACACACACTCACACTAATACATACATTTTTCAAAAAAAAAAAAAATGTGTTCTATTCACATGACTTTCTCTATATCTATGTAACAAATTATTGATAATAAGCTTATTACTTTCTCTATACGTACTAGGTACATAGTGTATAGAGAAAGTATTGTAATGCACCCAAAAATTCGATACCGAGATTTCACCGGAAATACATGTTTTGAGATCTGCTGAATCCAAAAAAAGCATTTATAGAAAATGTCCGTGTGTGTGTCTGTCTGTCTGTGTGTGTATGTCTGAGGGCAGCATAGCTCAAAACAAAAACAAAAACTCCGTTAAAAACCAAATTTGGCATTTTCCAAGGATGCGAAACGAAGATCTTCAAGAAAATCACCCCCTCTCCCAACTACTCTTTACTTGGAACTTTTTTTGAAAATTTTGATTTTTTAAAAAATGGTTGTAATGATTTTGATTAAAATATTTTATATTAAAGATATCTACCTGACAAATAAAATCTTGAATTTTCTGGGAATAGTCACTGAAGACTACTTTATTCTGGATGAATTTTGCATAACTACTAAACCGTAAGAGATAGACAAAAACTTAACCCACAAAAAATGTAAAGCACGTCAAAACAATCAATTTTTTTTTTTTTTTTTATAGATATTCCTTGTTTTTGGTTTCAGCTTTGAATATCTTATACTTTTCTCATACAGGAATTTGCCAACTCGTGTCCATACAAACAAACGAACTTCAGTCACATAGCAACCAGCTTTTGGCTTTCACTTTAACCTATGGTACTCCCTTATTTCGCTTTTACTTACAGTAAAGCAAGAAATAAGACTATTTCTAAAATAAGAACTAAAGCTTTCCTGGCGGCGTGTTAATTCAAAATCTCCTCGGGCTTCTAGCCAGGTAAAAAAGTTTTTACCTGGCTAGAAGCCCGAGAAGATTTTGAATTAAGACTATTTCTGCTAATTTTTCTCGATTATCATGAAATAAATAAAAGAATAAGCTTATTAACAATCATTTGTTACAGAGATATAGAGAAAGTCATGTGAATGTAACACATCAGATTTTTTTTTCCTGTCTACATCATGATATTCGAGATAAACATTAGCAGAACTTGTCCTTATTAGTTGGTCCCTTGTAAGTAGAAGGGAAAAAATCTCCAGCTTTTCCGCAAACTAACCTTTAAACAGTAATCTTTTATCTACATCATACCTCTCTAGATAAATATAGCCCAATTAATATATGGAATTGCTTGCTCCCTTGTAAGTAGAAGGGAAATAAGAGAATGTATAGGCTAAAGTGATAGTTTGACATAGCTGAAGTCAATCAGCCTGGGAATATAATCCGCAAGAGACCTAACGAAGCCGCCCACTGCCACGACACCTCAGTTCCCCGATGTACTCCCCAAAACTGACACCCTCATCAAGCTTCACCCCCAAGTAGGTGATGATATTGCCCATTCGATCCTTCGTCTGAGGCACGAGAATGAAGGGAAGTTTGCGAGAAAATGGCGCTTGGTGAAGGGGATGCGTGGATTTTCTCCGGATTGATGGACAACCGCCAACGCTAGAACGACTCTTGGAGGAGGTGGAGTTGTCCCGGAATAGGGTACTGACTCCAAAACGAGGGGATATATTTATAAGTGGAAGTCAACCGGTCGTTCATCAGTAAGTGAGGTAAATGTGGAGCGTGTGAGAGAGAGTTTCACTCGAAGCCCACAGAAATCTATCGTGAATCCCTGCTGTCTTCGTCTCCAAGCAACGAGAGTACTAATATAACAGTTTTTCTTTCCATTTATACCAAGTTCTTGTTTTTAATCGGAAAGACCATTTATAGTAAAATTGTATTTCCCGTGGAATCTCGGTATCGAATTCTTAAATGTAATACAATACTAATTCTACTAATTATAATAATAGACAAAGTAAAAATAGCTCCAGGGATGTTAAAACAGGTATTTCCGGTGAAATCTATATATACAAAAATGAATACCGAAAGGTATGTACGCGCATCACTTCCGAACGACTGCACCAAATTGAACAATTCAGTTGTTGTTGTGTTCATTATTGTCACGACAAGTTTTGTGGAAAAGAAAATGTTTAAAAACAGTATGGAAAGTTTCTAAAGTCTCATATTATGAATAAAAATCTGATGTGTTACAATCACATGACTTTCTCTAGCCGTTCGACAAACTTCTTACGTAAGATTATTCTTCTTTCTGCACCTTCCTAATCGAGGTATTTAGTACAATGTTCTTATTACTTAGTTCCTTATAAGTAGGAAGAAAATAAGGGAATACACTAGGCAAAATCGATAGTCAAATGTTTTAAAAGCTTTCGGTATGCGATTGTCATTATAAATCGCTTCTTTTCTTGGCCAGGAGTAGAACAAAAGAAAAACGGACACTCCCGTCTGAGAAAAGTATAAGTACTTCACAACTGAAGCTAATAACAATGAATACCTCGAAAACCATAAGCTCCACGAGAAAACTGTATATGACGTAAGTTCTATATTTTAACAAGGCCTACATTTTTTGTATAGTAAGTTTTTGTCTATCTCTTACGGTTTACTAGTTATGCCAAATTAAGCAAAATTCATCCAGAATAAACAGATCTAGAAAATTCAAGATATATATTTTATTTATGAGGTAAATATCTTTAATATACGATGTTTTAATCAAAATTCGTAGAGCCATTTTTAAGAAAATCAAATTTTCGAAAAAAGTTCCATGCAAAGCGTAGTTTGGGGTGGGGAATTTTCCTCAAAATCTTCGTGTCGCATCTCTGGAAGATGGTGAACTTAAATACCAAGTTTGGTATTTTAGCTACTTTTCGTTTTTGAGTTATCGTGTTCACAGACACACGGGCACATGGACACACACACACACACACGGACCTTTTTCTGGAAATGCTTTTTTTTGGATTCAGGGGGTCCTAAAACATGTATTTCCGATGAAATCTCGACATCGAATTTTTGGGTGGAATGCAATACTTCTCTATTCCTATGTACATTGTACATACGGGGCAAGAGAAAGTAAAAACAGTGCAAAGCGAACCCATTTCGGTTAATAGCCGCCAGATGGCTGTGGTATCACGGTTATTTGTTGCTAAATGACCATAATACTGCTATATTTTCCCACCCCATTCAATGTATAGGTAACAAACCAGTTTAACGACACAATGTCACAACACAGCAGTGAAATTCAAATACATTTTTACTTTCTCCATACGCACTATGTACATAGTGTATAGAGAAAGTATTGCACTCCACCAAAAATTCGATACTGGGATTTCACCGGAAGTATATGTTTTACGGTCCCCAATATCCAAAAAAAGCATTTTCACACAAAAAGGTCCGTGTGTGTGTGTGTGTGTGTGTGTGTGTGTGTGTGTGTGTGTGTCCGTGTGTCTGTGAACACGATAACTCAAAAACGAAAAGTCGGTAAAATACCAAACTTGGTATTTAAGTTTAGTATCTTCCAGGGATGCGTCACGAAGATTTTGAGAAAAATACCCCCACACCCTACTACCCTTTACATGGAACTGTTTTCGAAAATTTTGATTTTCTCAAAAATGGCTGTAACGATTTTGATTAAAATTTCGGATATTAAACATATTTACCTGACAAATGAAATGTATATCGTGAATTTTCTGGGAAAGGCCTCTGAAGAGTAGTTTAATCTGGATGCATTTTACTAAATTTTGAATAACTGCTAAACCGTAAGAGATGGACGAAAACTTACTACACAAAAAATGTAGAGCACATTAAAACACACAATTTATGTTATATACATTTTTTTCGTGGAGTTCGTCATTTTTGTGACATTCCTTATTTTTGGTTTCTGCTATGAAAAACGTACACTTGTCAACTCCTATCCATACAAACAAAGGAACTCCATTGACATAGCAACCAGCTTTTGACTATCACTTTAACCTACGGTTGTCCCTTATTTCGCTTCTGCTTACAAGGATGCGAGTAATAAGACTATTTCTGCTAATTTTTTCAGATTAGCATAAAGTAAATAGAAGTATAAGATTTTTAAGAATTATTTGTTGCAGGGATATGGAGAAAGTCATGTTAATGGTACACATCAGATTTTTATATATTAACTGTCCTTCCCTTACTTCTGTTGTTTAAAATAAAGAGGAAAAGAAGCTTTCTTGGCGACAAACACGTAGAGTAAGTACTTATTTATTTGCCGCCAGATGGCCGTAGTAAAGTTTTTCCTTCCCATTCAATTAAGGTAACTAAACAGTTTATCGATATAACACAACATAGCAGTTTAAAATAAAGAAGCAAAGAATGTTCGCTGGCGACGAACACCTAAATACCTACTTATTTATTGCTTACGTATTGCTCTATTTTTCTTCCTCATTCAATGCTAAGGGAATGCACTCGGTTATAGAGACAATGGTGCAAGATAATTGTGAAAATAAATTATATTTCTTGTGTATCGTTCCCTTGGTCACATCGTTTAAATAAAGAAATAAGTATATTTTTGTTGTAGTTCTTTAAAATGCACAAGTTATAAACTATGTCCACAACCAATAATCCTTCTTGCAATCTAGGTGGAATCCAATAATTTTTGTTGCTCTAGGTATGTTAGGAAAGCAATAATCAGGTGGTCTGTAGTTTGCTCTGAGTCCGTTGTTCGAGCGCTCCAATCGCTTATAGCTTAGATACAACAATTAGCCTCGACCTAGGTAAATTGACATTTGGCATAACATGTTTGGTAACTGCGGACCAATTAATTTGCATGCTGCCAGAAATTAATAACTGTTTTGATACTTCCCTGCTATACACATTTGCTTATGAAAGCAAACGAATGTAACCTTAATAACTCAGGAAGCTTTGCTCTATCCAATAGCGTATTAAATGAGTTTCTTTATTTCCTAGCATATAAACGTCAACATGCACGAGGGGCGTTCAAATATTCCTTAGAATAATATAGAAAAACAAATTATTTTGGTAGATTTCTTTAATTTTTCAACATAATCTCGTTTTAGCTCGATATACTTTTTCCCACCGTTTCTCCAACTGTTTTAAGCCTTCCTAAAGGTAGCAATTCAGAGGGTTCTCAAAATAGGCATTTGTTTGGGAGATGACATCTTCGTAAGAGTGAATCTTTTCCGCCAAGTCACTTTTTACTTTCTCTATACGTACTATGTACATAATGTATAGAGAATGTGTTGCCCTCCACCAAAATATTCGATACCGAGATTTCACCGGAAATATATGATTTAGGGTCCCCTGTATCCAAAAAAAAAAAATGTTTTCAGAAAAAGGTCAGTGTGTGTGTCTGTGTGTCCGTGTGACAGTGTGACCGTGAACACGATAACTCAAAAACGAAAAGTCGGTAAAATACCAAACTTGCTATTTAAGTTTAGTATCTTCCAGGGATGCGGCACGAAGATTTTGAGAAGAATTTCCCCACCCCAAACTACCCTTTACATTGAACTTTTTTCGAAAATTTTGATTTTCTAAGAAATGGCTCTAACGATTTTGATTAAAATATCATATATTAAAGATATTTACCTGACAAATAAAATGTATATTTTGAATTTTCTGGGAATAGCCTCTGAAGACTATTTTATTCTGGATGAATTTTGCATAACTACTAAACCGTAAGAGATGGAAAAAACTTAACACACAAAAGATGTAGAGCACGTTAAAACACACAATTTATGTTATATACATTGAAAAACATACTTTTCTTATACAGGAATTTGCCAACTCCTGTCCATACAAACAAAGGAACTTCAGTCACATAGCAACCAGCTTTTGACTGTCACTTTAACCTATGGTACTCCCTTATTTCGCTTCTACTTACAAGGAAGCAATTAATAAGACTATTACTACTACTTCTTTTCTCGATAAGCATTAAGTAAATAGAAGCATATACTTTTTAATAATAATTTGTTTCAGGAATGTAGAGAAAGTCACGTGAATGTAACACTATAGATTTTTCAACATAATCTCGTTTTAGCTCGATATACTTCTTCCCACCGTTTCTCCAACTGTTTTAAGCCTTCCAAAAAGTAGCAATTCAGAAGGTTCTTAAATAGGCATTTGTATGGGAGATGTCCCCTTCCTAATAGTGAATCTTTTCCGCCGAGTCATTTTTTCAAGTTTAGAAATAAAAACAAAGTCTCTGGGAGCCAAATCTGGCGAATATGGTGAATGGTGTTGTAATTCGAACCTTAATTCCACATTTTTGGCCATCGAAAATACGCAGATGTGCACCCTTGTGATGTCTTGATGGAAGAAAACCTTTTTATTTTTCGGATGAGGAACTTTTTTTTCCAATAACAATGCATAATACGTTCCATTTATCATTCTTTCTTTCTGTAAATAATTATGTAGATGATTCCGTGCGCATCCCAAAAAACCGAGACCATCGTCCTATTTGCAGGTTTCACTACTTTTGTCTTCTTCGGAGCCCGTTTGCCTTTAATACCCACTGTTCCAGCTATACTTCTGTCTCTGGAGTGTAGTAGTGTATCCATGTTTTATCCACAGTTGTGTATTGACGCAGAAACTCGTCAGGATTGCAACGGAAAAGTACTAAACCAGCTTCCGAATCGATCGCACGATTGCGTTTATTCTGCATTGAGAGCAAACGCGCCACCCACCTTGCCGAGAAATTTGTCAGACCTACTTTTTGGTGCAAAATTGAAAACACTGTACCTTGTGAAATGCCATTGGCCTCTACTATTTGATTTATTTTGATTCCTTGATCACTCAAAAACATATCTTTGATTTTGTCAATAATTTCGGAGGTAGTCACTTTCACTGGATGTCTGAAACGGTGTTCATCATTTGTGGATGTACGGCCACGTTTAAATTAATTTATTCAATTGTAAATTGATGCAAACTTCGTCCAACTCGGCTTTCATCTCTTTCGGTGCTAAGCCTTTTCGATTGAAGTGTTTAATACCGCATTAAAGTCATCCCTCCCCCGATCTTTCTAAAGAAGCACAAGATTGTTGATTGAATCGCCTATGGCAACGAGACCACATAATAGATATAGTAGAAACTTCAACTGCCATCTAGTAAAAGAGGACAATATCTTTTCGATGCTGATATATATTTTCTACGGACTTATTGAACATCTCTAGTTGATATGTGTTTAAGCATGATATAAGTATTTATTTATCATAATACTCTACATACATATAATTTCCTTATACCTTACTTGGACTTTCTATTTTTTATTTTTCCCTTAGTTCACCATACACCTTAATACCATAATTATACACAGTCTTCAGGTTTATTCGGTCTTTAGTGCAAATGGGTTTAATTGCATAATTTTATTATTAGTATATATGGGGACCGGCAAGAATCAAGACAATTTCTGCTATTGTTTATCTCGATTAGCATAATGTAGATAAATTAGTTCTTTGTAACAATAATTTTTTAACAGAACAGATAAAATATTATGGTAAATTGAACTCATCGAATTTTTACTTTCTCTAGCACGTATGTACAATACACACAGCGGTTAGAGAAGGTATTGTATTCCACCCAAAGTTTCCACACGGAGATTTCACCAGAAATGTATCTTTTGAAGTCCCCTAAGTAAAAAAACAATTAAAAAAAGGCCCGCGCGTGTGAGTGTGTGTGCCTGTGAATAGCATAGCACAGATACGAAAAGTCCATTAAATACCAAGCTTGGTAGATATATAAGTTCAGTATGTATGAATGCGACACGAAGACTTTCCAGAAACTCCCTCTACACCAAGTATCCTTTATATGCATAAATGTTGGAAAATTAGGATTTTCCCAAAAATGGCTCTAATGATTTTGATTAAAATATCATATAGGAAAGATATCTTCATAACAAATGAAATACATACCTTGAATTTTCTTGGAATAGCCTCTGAAGACCTCTTTATTTTAGATGAATTGATCTGAATTTTACATTACTAGTAAACCGTAAAAGATAGACAAAAACTTACTATATAAACATTGTAGGGATTCTTAAACACACAATTTATGACCTACACATTCTCGTGGAGTTGACTGCTTTCGAGATATTCCTTGTTATTGGTTTCAGTTTTAAAAGATACTTTTCTCATACAGGAATTTGTCAACTCCTGTCCATACAAACAAAGGAACATCAGTCACATAGCAACCAGCTTTTGGCTTTCACTTTAACCTATGGTACTCCCTTATTTCACTTCTACTTACAAGGAAGCAATAAATAAGTCTACTTCTGTTATTTTTATCCCGATTAGCAGTAACTAAATAGAAGCATAAGCTTTTTAAAAATAATTTGTTTCAGAGATAAAGCGAAAGTCATGTGAATGGAACACATCAGAGTTTTACTTGCTCTACACTTACTATCTACATAGTATATAGAGAAGGTAATGTAATACACCCAAAAATTCGTTACCGAGTTTTCACCGGAAATAAATGTTTTAGGACTTCCTTAATCAAATAAAAAGCATTTTTAGAAAAATGCCCTGTGTGTGTCTGAGTGTATGTGTGTGTGTCTGTGGGCAGCATAGCTCTAAAACGAAAAGACCATTAAATACCAAACTTGCTATTTAAGCTTAGTATCTTTCAAGGATGCGACACAAAGAATTTCAAGAAAATCCCCCTACCCCCTAACTACCCTTTACATGGAACTATTTTTCGAAAATTATGATTTTCTCAAAAATGGCTATAGAGATTTTAATGAAAATATCATATGTTAAAAATGTTTACCTGACAAATAAAATGTATATCTTGAATTTTCTGGGAATAACCTCTGAAGACTACTTTATTCTGGATGAATTTCATGGAATTTTGCATAACTGCTAAACCGTAAGAATTGGATTAAAATTTACAACACGCAAAATGTAGAGCACGTTAAAACATACAATTTATGACATATACTTTTTCTTGTGGAGCCAACCGTTTTTCAGGTATTTCTTGTATTTGGGTTCAGCTTTGAAAAAACTTATACTTTTCTCATACAGGAATTTGTCAACTCTTGTCCATATTACTCACTTATTTTGCTTCTACTTACAATGAAGCAAGAAATAAGACTATTTCTGTTAATTTTCACGATTAGCATGAAGTAAATAGAAGCATAAGCTTACTACTACTAATAATAATTTGTTGTAGAGATAAAGTTGCGAGAATGGAACACATCAGATTTTTTTATAAAGTATATATTTTTAGTAGTGGCATGTGCTCAGCAAATGTCGAATGATTGAAAGTTAAATAAATTACTATACAATAAAAGTTGAGTGGCTGCGCTGTGTTTATTCAGCTTTATTGTACACTCAAGCGTTTATATCCGTTGAATTTCCCAAATGACTATAAAATATACGCTGACACATCACCGTCAGCCCATAGCTAATCCCAGGTATGTTGCACTACTATCTAAGCGTGAAAAGCGCATGCGCGTTCATTTAACTGTACAGTCCCTAAAGCATACACGTATTGATTGCACGGTAAATGAATAAAGCTAAAATATTGCGAGAGGAAATATTGCAAAACATCAACTGAAGTTGACAATTACTATAACAAGGAAATAATTGCTAACTCCAAAGCAGATTCTACTGAGGTGTGTTATTTGTAGATAGTAATTTAAATAATGTTTACTCTCTCTACACGTACTATGTATATAATGTACAGAGATGGTGTTGTATTCCAATCAGAAATTTGATATCGAGATTTCACAAGCTATTGTCAAAAACCTTATGCATCTTAATCCTAATCGAGAAGAAATTACCAGAAATAGTGTTATTACTTGCTTCCTTGTAAGTAGAAGCGAAATAAGGAAGTACCATAGGTTAAAGTGATAGTCAAAAGCTGGTTGCTATGTGACTGAAGTTCCTTTGTTTGTATGGACAGGAGTTGATAAATTCCTGTATGAGAAAATTATAAGTTTTTCATAGCAGAAACCAAAAACAAGGATTGTCTTAAAAACGATGAATTCCACGAAAAAAATGTATATAACATAAATTTTGTGTTTTAAGGCGCTCAACATTTTCTGTATAGAAAATTTTGTCTATCGCTTATGATTTAGCAATTATTCAAAATTCCGTAAAATTCATACAGAATAAAGTAGTCTTCAGAGACTATTCCCAGAAAATCCAAAATATACATTTTATTTGTCAGGTAAATATCTTTAATATACGATATTTTAATCAAAATCGTTAGAGCCATTTTTTAGAAAATCAAATTTTTTTAAAAAAGTTTCATGTAAAGGGTAGTTTGGGGTCGGTGATTTTTCTCAAAATCTTCGTGTCGTATCCCTGGAAGATACTAAACTTAAATACCAAGTTTGGTAGTTTACCGACTTTTCGTTTTTGAGTTATCGTGTTCACAGACACACGGACACACTGACACACACACACACGGACCTTTTTCTGAAAATACTTTTTTTGGATACGGGGGACCCTAAAACATATATTTCCGGTGAAATTTCGGTATCAAAATTTTTGATGGAGTGCAATACCTTCTCTATACACTATGCACATAGTGCGTTTAGAGAAAGTAAAAATCTGATGTGTTCCATGCACATGAATTCTCTAGCTGTTACAAACACAACTTTCCTTATGAAAGATAATTCTTTTATTTATAACGCACTAATCAAGATAAACAATAGCAGAAATTGTCTTTTTACTTTCTCTAGCCCCATATGTACAATGTACATAGGGATAGAGTATTGTGTTCCACCCAAAAATTCGATACCGAGATTTCACCGGAAATACATATTTTAGGACCCCCTGTATCCAAAAAAAGCATTTTCAGAAAAAGGTCTGTGGTATTTAAGTTTAGTATCTTCCAGGAATGCGACACGAAGATTGTGAGAAAAATCCCCCACCCCAAACTACCCTTTACATGGAACTTTTTTAAAAAAATTTTGATTTTCTAAAAAATGGTTCTAACGATTTTGATTAAAATGTCGTATGTTAAAGATATTTACCAGACAAATAAAATGTATATTTTGAATTTTCTGGGAATAGTCTCTGAAGACTACTTTATTCTGAGTGTATTTTACGAAATTTTGCATAACTATTAAACCGTAAGAGATGGATAAAAACTTACTACACCAAAAACATAGAGCACGTTAAAACATACAATTTAGGTTATATACATTTTTTTTGTGGAGTTCATCGTTTATCAGATATTCCTTGTCTTTGGTTTCAGCTATGAAAAACTTATACTTTTCTCATACAGGAATTTGTCAACTGCTGTCAATACAAACAAAGGAGCTTCAGTCACATAGCGACCAGCTTTTGACTATCAGTTTAACCTATGATACTCCCTTATTTCGCTTCTACTTACAAGGAAGCAAGTAATAAGACTATTTCTGAATTTTTTTCTCAATTAGCATGACGTAAATTGGAAGTATAAGCTTTTTAAGAATACTTAGTTGCAGAGATGTAGAGGCAGTCATGTGAATGGTACACATCAAAAGTTTTGGTGTGTATTACAAAAGCACGTACGGCCTGTGGACCCGTGCAATTGTTGATATTCTATGTAAGATATTGCTATGTCAATAAATACTCTTATTTATTTATAAAATGTATAGAACTAAGGCCTATTCTTGCGTTTTCTAATGGTTTTTGCAGATATTTACACGAGATGAACGTGAGGCGAGAGATAGGGCAGCCAATAGCAAGTGGACAAGCAAGGTCCAGACAGATAATCTGTGGAGAGAGATGTTGAAGCACAGCGCTTTATCTTCTCTATGTCTAGTTTCTTCGATATCGATTCATCCTTTATCTTGTTTTCGTGCAAGTCCAAGAAAGTTGAGGTTAAGGGGTTGTAAAAGTGGTGGGTGATATCAAAGTTTTACCTCCCACGCTACAACCTTTGACTTCGCCGATAAATCAAAACTTTTTTCTGTCCTTTTGGAAAGGGCTGAAACTTTGGAGACGAGTTCTTAGAGACGATATTTAGGAATAAAGATAATAGCAGATTTGACAGACAAACTTCAAAATCCTTTTCACTAAGTCTCGGGTGCTTATGATCAAAAATATCTGAAACCAAATACGAGGAATATCTCAGAAACAATCAACTCCACGAAAAAATGCATTTAACATAAATTGTGTGTTTTAAGGTGTTATACATTTGTTGTGTGGTATGTTCTTGTGCATCTCTTACGGTTTAGCAATTATGCAAAATTCCGTAAAATTTACCAAGAATAGAGTAGTCTTCAGAGGCTATTCCCAGAAAATTCAAGATATACATTTTATTTGTCATGCAAATATATTTAATATACGATAATTTAATCAAAATTCTTACAGCCATTTTTTAGAAACTAAAAATTTTCGAAAATATTTCCATGTAAAGGGTAGTTTGGGGTGGGGGGATTTTTCTCAAAATCTCCGTGTCGCATCCCTAGAAGATACTAAATTTAAATACCAAGTTTGGTATTTTACCGACTTTTCGTTATTGAGTTATCGTGTACACAGACACACGGACACACACGGACCTTTTTCTGGAAATACTTTTTTTGGATACAGAGGACCCTAAAACATATATTTCCGGTGAAATCTCTGTATCGAATTCATTGGTGGAGTGCAATACCTTCTCTATACACTATGTACATAGCAGTATAGGGAAAGTAAAAAGCAAGAAATACGCAGCATCTGATGTGTTCCATTCACATTACTTTCTCTACATCCCTGTTGTTAAGAACCATATTCTTCCATCAAGATAAACATTAACAGAAATGTTCTGAATTACCTGCTTGTAAATAGAAAGAAAATTAGGAATTATACTAGGCTAAAGTGACAGTCAAATCTTTTAACAGCTGGTTGTCATTTGGTTGAAATCCGTCCCCATGCATGGCCACGAGTTTACAACTTTCCGAGTGAGAAAAGTTTAAGTATGTTAAATGTGAAGCAAATAACAAGAAATATTTCAGGAATGGTGAATTCGACGAAAAAAAATCTGATGTGTTACACTCACATGACTTTCTCTAGCTGTTCTACAAACTTCATACATAAGATTCTTCTTTCTGCAGCTTGCTAATCGTGGTACTCATTAGCACAATGCTCTTATTATTTAGTTCAGCATAAGTAGGAAGAAAATAAGGGAATACACTAGGCTAAACCAATAGTCAAATGTTTTAAAAGCTGTCGTTATGCGATTGTCATTACAAATCGCTTCTTTTCTTGGCCAGGAGTAGAACAAAAGAAAAACGGACACTCCCGTCTGAGAAAAGTATAAGTACTTCACAACTGAAACTAATAACAATGAGTACCTCGAAAACTGTAAGCTCCACGTGAAAAATGTTTATCACATACCTTGTGTATTTTAACAAGACATAAAATTTGTATATAGTAATCTCTTACGGTTTACTAGTTATGCCAAATTAAGCAAATTTCATTCAGAATAAACCGGTCTGCAGAAGCTTTTCCCAGAAAATTCAAGATATACATTTCATTTGTTAGGTAAGTATCTTTAATAGATGATATTTTAATGAAAATCGTAAGAGCCATTTTCAAGAAAATAAAAATTTTCGACAAAAGTTCCATGTAAAGGGTAGTTTCGGATGGGGGGATTTTTCTCAAAATCTTCGTGTCGCATCCCTGGAAGATAGTGAATTTAAATACCAAGTTTGGTATTTTAGTACTTTTCGTTTCTGAGTTATCGTGTTCACAGGCACACGAACACACACACCCATGGACCTTTTTCTGAAAATGGGTTTTTTGGATACAGGGGTTCCTAAAATATGTATTTCCGGTGAAATCTCGGTATCGAATTTTTGGGTGGAATACGATACTTCTCTATCCCTATGTACATTGTACATATGGGGCTAGAGAAAGTAAAAATGTATATGACATAAGTCTGTGTTTTAACGAGATCTACATTTTTATGTAGTAAGTTTTTGTATATCTCTTATGGTCTATGTGTTATGCAAAATTCAGCAACATTCATTGAGAATAAAATAGTCTTTAGAGCATATTCCCAGAAAATTCAATATATACATTTTATTTGCAATATTAATATCTTTAATATACGGTATTTTAATCAAAATCGTTAGAGCCCTTTTTGAGAAAAGCAAATGTTTGAAATTGATTCCATTTAAAGGGTAGTGTGGGTTGGAGGGACCTTTTTTTTTAAAAAAAAAAATCTTTGTGTTGTATCTCTGGAAGATGCTAAATTTAAATGTCAAGTTTGGTATTTTACTAACTTTTCAATATGGAGTTATCGAGCTCACAGACACACGGACTCACACACGGAAGTTTTTCTGAAAATGCTTTTTTTTGGATTCAGGGGACCCTATTTATTCAAAAATGGTTATAACGATTCAAAATACCGAATGAATCTGGGTATATCCTTTGAAGACCTCTTCATTCTGGATGAATTTTGCATAACTGGTATACCGTAAGAGATATACAAAAGGTTACTACACCAAAAAAAAAAAGAAAACAAAAAAAAAACTAATGTGTTCCATTCACATGACTTTCGCTACATCTCTGTAACAAATTATTCTTAATAATCATACTCTTCTATCTAGTTGTATTTTATTAAATTTACAATAATACAATATTTGCGTCACACAGTGGCATGGTTCGGGTGACCATACTTGCTGTCGAAAAATACTCGAGTTTAAAATATTACCTACATATATATTTTATATATCTTAATAACATTGGAAATACACACACACTCACTCACATAGACGCATACACACGCTCGGGAGTTACAACAGAACCACAGAACAATAAAAGAAAGAACACTGAAATCACACACACACACAAAATGTGTGATAATCTAAGTGTTTTAACGAGATTAGAGTCTATGTTGTAAGCTTCTGTCTATTTCTTACCGTTTACTAGTTATGCAAATTCAGCAAAATTCATTCAGAATAAAACGTTTTTCCAAGGATACTCCGAGAAAATTCAAGATATATGTATATATATATTTTTCTTACTTTCTCTACACGTACTATGCACACAGTTTATAGAGAAGGTATTGTAATGCACCCAAAAATTCGATCCCGAGTTGTATGTATGTGTGTCTCTTTCTGGGACATTCCTTGTTATTGGTTTCAGCTTTAAAATACTTATATTGTTCTCATATGGGAATTTCAAACACATAGCAACCAGCTTTTAAAATATCTGAATATCGCTTTAGCATAGTCTGTTCCGTGATTTCCCTTCTACTTACAAGGAAGTAAGTAATAGGACCATTTCTGCTAATATTTATTTCGATTAGCATGAATTAGATAGAGGAATAAGCTATTTAGCAATAATTTGTTATACAGATGTAGAGAAAGGCATGTGAATGGAACACATGCGATGAAATCCGTAAAGATATGGACAAAACTTAGCACACAAAAATGTAGAGCACGTTAAAACACACAAAATATGCTCTATGCTTGTTTTCGTGCAGTTGATCGTTTTTTAGATATTCCTTGTTTTTTGTTTCAGCTTTGAAAAATGTATACCTTTCAGATACGGGAACTTGTCAACTCGAGTCCAAAGGAACTTCAGTCACCTAGCAACCAGCTTTTGACTACCACTTTAACCCATGTTACTCCCTTATTTCGCGTCTATTCACAAAGAAACAAGTAATAAACTATTTCTGCTAATTTTTTCTCGATTAGCATGAAGTACATAGAAGCATAAGATTTTTAATTTCTCTAGCCCCGTATGTACAATGTACATAGGGATAGAGAAGTATTGTATTCCACCCAAAAACTCAATGTCGAGATTTCATCAGAAATACATATTTTAGGACCCCCTGAATCCAAAAAAATCATTTTTAGGAACAGGTCCGTGTGTGTCAGTGTGTATATGTGTATATGTGTCTATGGACAGCATCACTCAAAAACGATAAGACCGTTAATTACCAAACTTGGTATTTAAGTTCAGTATCTTCCAAGGATGCGAAACGAAGATTTTTAAGAAAATGCCCTCACCTCCTACTACTCAATAAATGGAAACATGTTCGAAAATTTTGTTTTTCTTAAAAATGGCTCTAACGATTTTGATTAAAATACCACATATGAAAAGCATTTCTATCACAAATAAAATGTATGTCTTGAATTTTCTGGGAATATCTTCTAAAGACCTGTCCGTTCTGGATGAATTTTGCTTAATTTGGCTTAACTTGTAAACCGTAAGAGGTAGACAAAAACTTACAATCCAAACTTACAGATCTTGTTAAAATACACAAGTTACGTCATGTACGTTTTTTTCGTGGAAATTGCCGTTTTCGAGGCATTCCTTGTTATTAGTTTCATTTCTTTTTGATAGTGTTTAACGCTCGCTTTTATTAGTTATGCCACCGCAGGCAATGATGCTATATGGAATGAAGATGGAGCACCGGCGGAATGCGATGGCGGGGAAAACCGGAGAACCCTGCGCCGCTTTGTCCACCACAAATCTCAAGTGCACGGCACAGCCCGGTTTCAATTGTGAAGTGCCCGGTAGGGTTTTTTTTCGGGGTTTTCCCTTATCCTGAGAAGACGAATGTCGAGTAACTTTAAGCTCCATGGACCGCGAGAGCATCATTTCACCAATTTCATCCATCGTCCGATATGACCAAGCAGGTTAAAGGACGTTAAGCAAAAAAAAAAAAAAAAAAAAAAAAGTGAAGTACGGAAATGTCCGTTTTTCTTTTGTTCTGCTCCTGGCCAAGCAGAGAAGCGATTTGCAATGACAATCGCATAACGACAGCTTTTAAAACATTTAACTATCCTTTAGCCTAGTGCATTCCCTTAGTTCCATTCCTCTTATAAGGAACAAAGTAATACAATTCTGCTAATGTTTATCTCTTTTAGCATGGTGTTGAAAGAAGAATTATCTTTCGTAAGGAGTTTATTTGTAGAGTAGCTAGAGAAAGTCATGTGAGTGTAACACATCTGATTTTTTTAATAAGAAATTCCCAAATTTTAATTTCTATTCGGGCTGCAGCAATGCTGGAACATCCCACTCTGTGTGACATGCAAGATTTGCAGTTATGGGCTAAGGCATTCATCCCCGAGCCACAAACTCCAGGGTGAACCATGTAACGGCGAGGGGGAGGGGAAATTGACTAGTATTTCATTTTGTGGGTGGAGTAAAGGAACTGCACAGAAACAACGTAGTTACGGATCCCTTCTCTCAAATTTATTTTCGTATTTCCATATCGTTATGCTTAAAAATACAAAATAGCAACAGAAAGGATTTCGGTGAACATTGCCCTGGGCAATGTACCTCGGAATAGTGGCTTCCTCTTTAAACGTAAAAACAAAATCTTTTTACTTTCTCTACACGTACTATGTAAACAGTGTATAGAGAATGTATTGTAATGCACCCAAAAATTCGACACAAAGATTTCACTGGAAATACATGTTTTGGGTCACGCAGAATTCAAAAATAAGCATTTATGGAAAAAGCTCCGTGTGTGTGAATGTGTCTGAGGACTGCATGGCTCAAAAAAGAAAAGACACTTAAGTACTAAACTTGGTATTTAAGTTTGATATCTTCCAAGGATGCGACACGAAGCTTTTCAAAAAATCCCCCATCCCCAACTACCCTTTACATGGAACTTTCTTCAGAAAGTTTGATTTTCTCAAAAATGGCTCTAACGATTTTGATTAAAATATCGTATATGAAAGATATTTACCTGACAAATAATATGTATATCTTGAATTTTCTGGGAATAGCCTCTGAAGACTACTATATTTTACGGAATTTTACATAACTGCTAAACCGTAAGAGATGGACAAAAACTTGTAACTCAAAAAATGTAGAGCACGTTAAAACACACACTTTATGTTACATACATTTTTTTCGTGGAATTAATCGTTTTTGAGATATTTATTGTTTTTGGTTTTAGCTTTAAAAATCTTACACTTTTCTCATACAGGAATTTGTCAATCTTGTGCATACATGTCACATAGCAACAGATTTTGACTGTCACTTTAACCTATGGTACTCCCTTATTTCTCCTCTAGTTACAAGGAAGCAAGTAATAAGACTATTTCTGCTATTCTCTTTCTGGATTAGTCTGAAGTAAATAGAAGCATTATCTTTTTAACAATAATTTGTTGCAGAGATTTAGAAAAAGTCATGAAAATGGAACACATCAGATTTTTAGAAAAAGGTCCCTGTATATGTTCGTGTGAACATGTGTATGTTACCTCAATTCAAAAACGAAAAGTCGGTTAAATGTCAAACGCGATATTTAAGTTTAGTATATTTTAAAGATAAGTTACAAAGATTTTCAAGAAAATTCTCCACCCTAGATACCCTTTAACTTAGAAAAACTATCGAAATTTAGATATATTAAGAATAGTTCTAAGAGTTTAGAATAACATGCTGATATTAAAGATATTTAATGACATGATGTATATCTATAATTTTCAGGTACCCTCTGAAAACATATTCATACCAAATGACTTTTGTAGAAACGTAAGATATAGACAAATATTTCTAACAAAACTTGTAGATGTCGTTAAAAGACACAATTCATCTTGTGTACATTTTTGGTAAAAAATTACCTGTTTTTGGTTTCAGCTTTACAATACTTTTTCAAGCAGGAACCAGCTTTTAAAAGGTTTGACTATAAATTTAGTCTATTGCATTCCCTTATTTCCTTTCTACTTATAAGGCTATAAGTGATAAGACTACTTATAATTTTTATAAGCTTATTCCTCTATCTATTACTTGCTAAAACATTACCTGAAAAAATATTATTACTTAATTCCTTATAAGTACCTAGAAGAGAAATAAGGGAATACACTAAGCTTTACCGCCAGCGGTGCCATAAGTAGTTAAAGCGGGCGTTAAACACTACCAGAAAAACAAAACAAACAAAAATCACTAAGCTAAAGCGACAGTCAAATGTTTTAAAATGTGGTTGCTATGGGATTGAAATCTGTTTCTATGCGTGGCCAAGCTTTGACAAGTTCCCGTATGACAAAATTTTAAATATTTTAAAACTGAAATCAATAACAAGGAATATCTCGAAAATAGCCAACTCCACGAAAAAATGTATATGACGTAAATTGTGTGTTATATGGAGATTTACATTTTTGTGTTGTAAGTTTTTACATATTTGTAACGATTTACCAGTTATGAAAATTCAATAAAAATCATCCAAAATAAAGAGGTATTTAGAGGGTATTCCCAGAAATTTCAAGATATACATTTTATTTGCCATATAAACCTTTAAATATAAGAAATTTTAATCTAAATCGTAAGAGCCATTTTTGAGAAAATCGAAATTATCGAAAGTTTTGCGCACGTAACGGGTAGTAAGAAGTGGGGTACTTAACCGACTTTTCTTATGTTATTGTATCAGGCAAATGGACACACGAAAACACACATGGCCCTTTTTCTAAAAATGGTTTTTACTTTCTCTAGCCCCGTATGTGCAATGTACATAGGGATAGAGAAGTATTGCATTCCACCTAAAAATTCGATGTCGAGATTTCACCGGACATACATGTTTTAGGACCCCTGTATGCATAAAAAGCATTTTCAGGAAAAGAGGTCCGTGTGTGTGTGTGTGTGTGTCCGTGTGTCTGTGAACACGATAACTCAAAAACGAATAGTAGCCAAAATACCAAACTTAGTATTTAAATTTAGTATCTTTCAGGGATGCGACACGAAGATTTTGAGAAAAATCCCTCCACCCCAAACTAACCTTTATATGGAACGTTTTTCGAAAATTTTGATTTTCTTAAAAATGGCTCTAACGATTTTGATAAAAATATCGTATATTAAAGATATTTACCTGACAAACAAATTGTATATCTTAAATTTTCTGGGAATAGCTTCTGAAGACCTGTTTATTCTGGATGAATTTTGCTTAATTTGCCATAACTAGTAAACCGTAAGAGATAGACAAAAACTTACTATACAAAAAATGTAGGCTTTTTTTAAAATACACAACTCATGTCATATACATTTTTCTCGTGGAGCTTACCGTTTTCGAGGTACTCATTGTTATTAGTTTCATTTGTGAAGTACTTATACATTTCTCAGACGGGAGTGTCCGTTTTTCTTTTATCATACTCCTGGCCATGAAAAGAAGCGATTTGTAATGACAATCGCCTAACGACAGCTTTTAAAACATTTGACTATTGGTTTAGTCTAGTGTATTCGCTTATTTTCTTCCTACTTCTACGGAACTAAGTAATAAGAACATTGTGCTAATGAGTACCTCAATTAGCAAGGTGCAGAAAGAAGAAGAATTTTATGTAGGAAGTTTGTAGAAGAGCTAGAGAAAGTCATGTGAGTGTACCACATCAGAATTTTTTTTTTTTTGGATACAGAGAGCCCTTAAATTTGTAGTGAAATTTCGGTATCAAATTTTGGGTGAAATGTAATACCTTCTCTATGTACTGGAAGGGAATGTAAAAACTATTACTAGAAACAATTTAGCGGCGTTATAAACTATAAATAGTCATACATTAAATAATATAGCAGCTAGAATGTCCTTAACCGTGAGATATGGTGTAATGGTTACCATGCTTCATATTCCTAAGGTCGCGGGTACAAACCCGGCGGAGGATGATGGATTTTTTCGGGCGTAAAAAATCCTTAGTATGGCTTCCTTCGGAAGGGAAGTAAATCCGTGGGTCCTGTGTCATAGATTTACGGAACGTAAAAGAACCTTAAGACTGATAGAGAGACCTCTGAGCAAAATTAAGCAGTCTTTCACGACCAATTTAGAATGGGACTCTGAGAACCACAGCAGTTAAAGAGCGTGCATAAATAAAACGTAATTTTATCTTACTTTCTCTATACGTACTGTGTATACAGTGTATAGGGAAGGTATTGCACTCCACCCAAAAATTCGATACTGATTTTTTCACCGAAAGTATATATTTTAGTGTCCCCTGTATCCACGCGAAAATGAAAAGTCGGTAAATTACCAAACTTGGTATTTAAGTTTAGTATCTTCCAGTGATGCGCCACGAAGATTTTGAGAAAAATCAGTCCACCCCAAACTACCCTTAACATGGAATTTTTTTCGAAAAATTTATTTTCTAAAAAATGACTAACGATTTTTATTAAAATGTCGTATATTAAAGATATTTACCTGACAAATAAAATGTATATTTTGAACTTTCTGGGAAAAGCCTCTGGGTGAATTTTACGGAATTTTGCATAACTGCTAAACCGTAAAAGATGGACAAAAACTTACCACACAACAAATGTAGAGCACTATAAAACACACAATTTATATCATATAAAACTTTTTCGTGGAGTTGATTGTTTTTTAGATATTCCTTGTATTTGGTTTCAGCTATGAAAGAGTTATACTTTTCTCATACAGCAATTTGTCAAATTCAGTCACATAGCAACCAGCTTTTGACTATCACTTTAACCTATGGTACTCCCTTATGTCGCTTCTACTTTCAAGGAAGCAAGTAATAAGACTATTTCTGCTAGTTTTTTTTTCTCGATTAGCATGAAGTAAATAGAAGCATAAGCTATTTAACAATACTTTTTGCAGAGATGTAGAGAAAGTCATGTGAATGGAACACATCAGATTTTTCAACCGTGAGATAGGTGTATACTTTACGTTTGGGTCCCGAAATTGGCATCACAGAAGTGGAATAAGGGTTCTAAGTGTTGGGAATGAACTGTTCCATGTTTCCCTGACATGTTCACATGTGTTAGAGAGACGCGTCACCAGAAAACTCCATTTGTTCCTCCGCGTCTTCCCATTAAAGCCCCTTCCAGTGCCGCTGTTCCAATAAAAGTATGCTGCGTGTCGCATGAATGCTGCAGAACAGTTCCAGCAGCTCTGCCATGCCAAGAAAACGCCCTTGAATAAATCATTAAGAATCTAAACATTTCCACGAAATAGTGGTAGAGTGTATGTAAATGTTTAAAACTCTTATTACAAGCCACCCTCGTCACCAGACAAACTCAATCTACCCTCTAACGCTGTTTCTCACAGTTGTCGAGAATAAAGCGAAAGCACTTCGCCAGCTGTGCCAGGTCCATTGTTGCACAGCGAGAAAAATCTGCAACTAAATGACTTCCAAAGGTTTTTACTTTCTGCACTCTCTACTTGCTTATATAGACCAGCTGTGGCTGCCTATCATTAAGGAAACCAATACATAGTATACAGAGAAGGTATTGCATTCCAACCAAAAATTCGATGTCAAGATTTCACCGGAAATATATGTTTTAGGGTCCCCTGTACCCAAAAGAAGTATTTTCAGAAAAAGGTCCGTGTGTTAGTGTCCGTATACCTGTGAACACGATAACTCAAAAACGAAAAGTCGGTAAACTACCAAACTTGGTATTTAAGTTTAGTATCTTCCAGGGATGCGACACGAAGCTTTTGAGAAAATCCCCCCATCCCAAACTACCCTTTAGTGTAACCTTTTTTGGAAAATTTTGATTTTCTTAAAAATGGCTCTTACGATTTTAATTGAACTGATATGTATTAAAGGTATTTACCTGACAGATAAAATGTATATATTTAATTTTCTGGGAATAAGCTCTGAATATTACTTTTTTCTGAGTGAATTTTGCATAACTGGTATACCGTAAGAAATGAACAAAACCTTACCACACAAAAAATGTAGATCACATTAAAACACATAATTTATGTTGTACACATTTTTTTTCGTGGAGTTGGTCGGTTTTGAGATATTCCTTGTTTTTGGTTTCAACCTCAAGAAACTTAACTTTTCTCATACAGGAATTTGTCAACTCCTGTCCACACAAATAAACGAACTTCAGTCACATAGCAACCAGCTACTATCAGTTTAACCTATGGTACTGGCTTATTTAGCTTCTACTTACAAGTAATAAGACTATTTCTGGTACTTTTTTCTCGATTAGCATGAACTAAATAGAAGCATAAGTTTTTAACAATAATTTATTGTAGAGATGTAGAGAAAGTCATGTGAATGGAAGACATCAGATTTTTCATAATAATATTTGTAGTGTGCAATGGTAATTGTTTCGTATTTTTAACATGTTGACAATCAGCAGTTGGTAATACAGGATTTTAAAATGTGGACTATGCCTACCTTAATAGTTTCAAAGCGCTTTTTAAAAAATTTAATAACAACCATAACGAAATTTATGAGTGTCGAAGAGAAATTAAATATTTCTCTTTCACAGAACAAAATCTAGATGGAATATTAATCCATAGGTTTAGAATTATTTAAATGCTAGAATTCTTGAAAATTTGGCAGGCCTACTTTCTTCTGGTTAAGGATACCCACCTATGAAAAACCTAAAATCTACCATTTTGCTTGGATTGATTTGACACTTTAACACAGCAATTGCAGTATTAAAAATTGTAAATATGCTAATTTTCATACCTTTGTTCAAAACAGTTCCTGCGTATAGTATTTTATTGAAATTTAATGAAATCATTGTACACGATGAAATTTCAGGTACAGAAATATAGTACTTTGCAGTTATACTGATGAATACATTATTATTAAATTGATAAGATGAAATATTTATCTGATTATTGGTTTAGGAGAAAAACATTATTTAATTGCCATTTTTATAATCTTTTATTTTTACTATTGAAATATGAATTTTATTATTTAATTAAACAATCACTGGTTTTATTAGAAAAAAAATCTAATGTGTACCATTCACATGACTTTCTCTATATCCCTACAACAAATTATTCTTTATAAGTTTATACTTCTATTTACTTTATGCTAAACACAAAATACTAGCATAAATAGTCTTATTACTTGCTTCCTTGTAAGTAGAAGTAAAATAAGGAACTACCATAGGTTAAAGTGATAGCCAAAAGCTGGTTGCTATGTCACTGAAGTTCCTTTGTTTATATGGATAGGAGTTGACATATTCCTGTATGAGCAGAAACCAAAAAGAAGGAATGTCTCAAAAATGATGAACTCCACGAAAAAATTTATTTAACATAAATTGTGTGTTTTAACGTGCTCTACATTTTTCATGCACTAAGGTTTTGTACATCTCTTACGGTTTAGCAGTTGTTCAAAATTCCGTAAAATTCATCCAGAATAAAGTACTATTCAGAGGCTATTCCCAGAAAATTCGAAATACACATTTTATTGTCAGGTAAATAGCTTTAATATACGATATTTGAATCAAAATCGTTAAAGCCATTTTTGAAAAAAATCAAAAATTTTGAAAAAAAGTTCCATGTAAAGGGTAGTTGGGTGTGGGGGGATTTTTCTCAACATCTTCGTGTAGCATCCCTGGAAGATATAAGCTTAAATACCAAGTTTGGTGTTTTACCGGCTTTTCGCAGAAATTTTTAAACCATGAATATGTGTCAACTCTCACTGACTGTTTACCCAAATTCCGAGTAATATATAAAGCAAAGAGTCAAGCTGTACTCTGTCGCCAAAATAGTCTCTATTTCATTGCTAGAAATATGCTGTTGTGGGGCGGCTCACCGGGTGCTTTATTTCGCTTCTGGTTTAGAATGGGGAGGGCCCAGGTTAAATAATCGATGGTGCGGAATGACTGGATGGTGACGGGGCAGGTAGAAGCACCTGATGCGAAACCTGTTTTGTAAATTGTTACTTTCTCTATACGTACTATGTACATAGTGTATAGAGAAGGTATTGCACTCCACCAAAAAATTCGATACCGAGATTTCACTGGAAATATACGTTTTAGGTGTATCCAAAAAAAAGTATTTTCAGAAAAAGGTCCGTGTGTGTGTCCGTGTCTCTAAACACGATAACTCAAAAACTAAAAGTCGGTAAAATACCAAACTTGGTATTTAAGTTTAGTATCTTCCAGGGATACGACACGAAAATTTTGAGTTAAATACCCCCACCCCAAACTACCACCCTAATACTGCGACCTTTGTAGATCTAATGTGCTTTCCCATCATTGTGTGCCCTCAGTTAAAAAGTCTGTTGCTCGAAATGAACCTAACCAGACTGCCAACTGGGGCCTTAGATTGGTCATCTATCTTAGGAAAGTGGTTGCCAGATATCCTTGCTCTTTGATGAGTTAGGAAAGGCAATCAACATCTCCTTGAGGCACCCAGTGCAGGTTGTGTTATTATGTATCCCAATTTCTGTTGCTCATGAAAGCTTTTTTCTACTAAGTTTGAACAGATACTTGGCCTTGCTCTTGTCAAGTCTGCAATAAATTTCTTTGGGTATATGCGACCCTCTATTGAGTTCCATTGTTTCCGGAGCTTATTTTGACCCCATTCTTGATAGCCTGCCTCACTAGTTTGTATGTTACTCCCAGCAGAGGCTCAGGTCCTATAAATGAGATGTCATGGTCTTTTTTGACTGCCTTATTAGTTTCCTCATTGCTCTGAATCAGCACATGTCCCGGCATCCACATCTGTGAGTAAAGTCTTGTTTAAGATTGGACAGGACAGGGTTACAGCTTAACACACTGGAGCTTAACACAAAATATTTCTGACGCTTTTAATGCAATTCCACGACCTTAACTCGGTCTTGGACTATGCGGCAGAGAACATACATCAGTTGTCGTTTAGTTGTCTAATTTGTGCTGCCATCTTTCCTTGCTTTAGTAAACTATTAGGCATTTTAGGAGATTTAATAATATTGGCTGTTCTCGAATAGTGGAGTCATTTTCTTTGAAGGTGGTTATCTGTTTGTTACGATTGTGCTCTTAAATGTTAAAATGCTGCATTTCCTCGATTTCTGTGAAATGAAGCTGAAATTCAGGTTACAAATGAAGCTGTGGAAAATTCTGATTCTGAGGGAGAGTTTTTCGTACTTTGAATATATGCAGGGTAAGTAGGTTTATACAGGTTTTTTTTCTTTCAAAATCATATCTCATACTTGTAAATTTAAAATAAAATATAAATACGGAAGTCATAACTATTTTCTTACTTGTTGAGAAATCCTTGAATGTCATACTTTTAGATTGTTCCAATACTTTTCGGCACATTTAGTTGATGTACTGTAAATAATAACTCAAAGTAGGCGTCAAAGCCCTGCGTTTCTTGGCACTTCAACTACTGAAATTGTTCTAGATCTTCTTCATTCGCTGGAAAAATCTGATGTGTGCATTCACATGACTTTCTCTATATCTCTGCGACAAATAAATGTTAAAGATCTTATGCTTCTATTTACTTCATGCTAATCGAGAAAAAAAGTAGCAGAAATAGTCTTATTTCTTGCATCCTAGTAAGTAGAAGCGAAATAAGAGACTACTGTTGGTTCAAGTAATGGTCAAAAATTGGTTGCTATGTGACTGAAGTTCCTTTGTTGGTATGGACCAGAAATGTTAAATTCCTGTAAAGTATGTTTTTAAAGCTGAAACCAAAAAAAGGAGTAATTCAAAAACAAACAACTCCAAGAAAAAATATATATAACATAAATTGTGTGTTTTAAGGTGCTCTACATTTTTAGTGCTATAAGTGTTTTTCCATCTGTTACGGTTTAGCAATTATGCAAAATTCCGTAAAATTCATCCAGAATAAAGTAGGCTTCAGAGGCTATTCCCAGAAAATTCAAGATATATATTTTATTTTTCGTGTAAATATCTTTAATATACGAAATTTTAATCAAAATCGTTAGAGCTATTTTTAAGAAAATCAAAATTTTCGAAAAATGTTCCATATAAAGGGTAATTTGGGGTGGGGGGATTTTTCTTTAAATCTTCGTGTCGCATCCCTGAAAGATACTAAACTTAAATACCAAGTTTGGTATTTTAGCTACTTTTCGTTTTTGAGTTTTTGTGTTCACAGACACACGGACACACACACACACACTAACCTGTTTCTGAAAATGCTTTTTTGGGATACAGGGGGTACTAAAACATATATTTCCAGTGAAATCTCGGTATCGAATTTTTGGGTGGAATACAATACTTCTCTATACCTATGTACATTGTACATAGGGGGCTAGAGAAAGTAAAAATCTGATGTGTACCATTCACATGATTTTCTCTATATCCCTGCAACAAATTATTCTTAAAAAGCTTATACTTCTATTTACTTTATGTTAATCAGAAAAAATTAGCAGAAATAGTTTTATTACTTGCCTCCTTATAAGTAGAAGCGAAATAAGGGAGTACCATAGGTTAAAGTGAAAGCCAAAAGCTGGTTGCTATGTGACTGATGCTCCTTTGTTTGTATGGACAGGAGGTGACAAATTCCTGTATGAGAAAGTATAAGTTTTTCAAAGCTGTAACCAAGAAAAATGAATATCTCAAAAAAGATTAACTCCACGAAAAAAACGTATATAACGTAAATTGTGTGTTTTAACGTGCTCTTCATTTTTTGTGGTTTAAGTTTTTGTCCATCTCTTACGGTTTAGTAGTTATGAAAAGTTCATCCAGAATAAAGTAGTCTTCAGAGGCTTTTCCCAGAAAATTCAAAATATACATTTCATTTGTCAGAAAAATATCCTTAATAACCGAAATTTTAATCAAAATCGTTAGAGCCATTTTTGAGAAAATCAACATTTTCAAAACAAGTTCCATGTAAAGGGTACTTGTGGGTGGGGGTATTTTTCTCAAAATCTTCGTGTCGCATCCCAGGAAGGTATTAAACATAAATACCAAATTTGGTATTTTACCGACTTTTCGTTTTTGAGTTATCGTGTTCACGGACACACGGACACACACACACACACGGACCTTTTTGTGAAAATGCTTTTTTTGGTTACAGGGGACCCTAAAACATATATTTCCTGTGAAATCTCGGTATCGAATTCTTTGGTGGAATACAATACATCTCTATCCCTATGTACATTGTACATAGGAGCTAGAGAAAGTAAAAATCTGATGTGTACCATTCACATGACTCTCTATATCCCTGCAACAAATTATTCTTAAAAAGCTTATACTTCTATTTACTTTATGCTAATCAGAAACAATTAGCAGAAATAGTTTTATTACTTGCCTGCTTGTAAGTAGAAGCGAAATAAGGGAGTACCATAGGTTAAAGTGAAAGCGAAAAGCTGGTTGCTATGTGACTGATGTTCCTTTGTTTGTATGGACAGGAGTTGACAAATTCCTGTATGAGGAAGTATAAGTTTTTCAAAGCTGTAACCAAGAAAAAGGAATATCTCAAAAAAGATTAACTCCACGAAAAAAATGTGTATAACATAAATTGTGTGTTTTAACGTGCTCTACATTTTTTGTGGGTTAAGTTTTTGTCCATCTCTTACGGTTTAGTAGTTATGAAAAATTCATCCAAAATAAAGTAGTCTTCAGAGGCTATTCCCAGAAAATTCAAAATATACATTTCATTTGTCAGATAAATATCTTTAATATACGAAATTTTAATCAAAATTGTTAGAGCCATTTTTGAGGAAATCAACATTTTCGAAAAAGTTCCATGTAAAGGGTAGTTGGGGGTGGGGGGATTTTTCTCAAAATCTTCGTGTCGCATCCCTGGAAGGTATTAAACTTAAATACCAAATTTGGTATTTTACCGACTTATCGTTTTTGAGTTATCGTGTTCATGGACACACACACACACACACACACACGGACGTTTTTGTGAAAATGCTTTTTTTTGTTACAGGGTACCCTAAAACATGTATTTCCGGTGTGTACATGTATTTTTGGTGGAGTGCAATACATTCTCTATACACTATATACATAGTGAGTATAGAGGAAGTAAAAATAGGAGACATGATACGATGATGCACCTCTCCGACTTTAAAACTGTAACCCTCTGCTATCTCATTGCACTCCTTAAGTAAGACTTCACTCTGTTGAAGCAAGAGAAGCTTCTCTCGACACCGCAACTTGTGGAAGGAATTGTTGCAACTAAGGTAAAAATCTTCCGGCAACACACTTTGAATACCACTATCCACAAACAGTGCCGAGCTGAAAGATTGGGGCGGTAACGTGGTTATGGGTTCGTGTCCTGGGTGCGGGTTATGGCTATTAGGAACTGTGTGGATATGAGGGTGCCCTATCTCAGGATTTTTACTAGCATGGAAACTCTTTTCAGAGTGTGGTACGACACAAGTTAGTTCGGGGTTTTTCCACCGTCGAACACACATGCATTCCTCCTAAATGTTCTACTGTGAAACTACACTTTACCCCACCGCGAATATTACTACATATTAATTTTGATGCAGTGATCTCGTCCGTAATCTGGTCTGAATTAAAATTAATTATTTTCGTCACAACTAAGGGCTACACCACGCACCTAAATATCACATCTTTGCTCTGCGGATGTTCTACGCCAAGTGCCTCAAAAAGTGTCGCCTGAACAGCAGGAGCATTGTTTTCTCTTTTCCCATTATGCTTGGGCAGTGTACTCTCACCCCCTTCGGGCCAATGCTGTACCCTAACGGTATACTGTGCTACCAGCTCGTGACAACTCGGCTACTTAGACGTGTTTAAAATATTTCTTCCCTTCCCATTTTCAAAATACATTTATATTTCCCTTCATGGTATAATTTATATTATTGGCTATGATTTATGTTTCCCTTCTGAATAACTTAGCCCCGGGAGAAGATGTGTACTTTCTCAGGATGAAGAAGAGAAATGAAATTAAGGAATGAAAGGAAAAGAAGAAAACTAGTATTCGCCCAAAGAAAACCACGGAACAGGGCCAGAGTGTGCGATCGACTGAAAGCGAACCAATGCCAATTACAGAAGAAACAGCCTGAACCACCAGACTCGGTTTGCCCCGTTGAATACTGCAACACTTTTTTCTGCACGCATTGGACTACCTGGTATTGGTCTGCATTCATGTTCATTCTGAATGGAACCTGAAGCAAAATTGTGCTACCTATATTGATCTTCAATTCACTTAAGCCTTTGTGCCAGTTAGTTGATGAAGTCAGTAATTGGAGTTTCAGAATAAGTTGGCGTTCTCTAAGTGCCCTAGTAATACCAATGAACGGCCATGCTGGGGAGCGTCAGCTAGCCCAGGATGTAAACATGTGAGAAAGGGGGAGCACATCTTGAGATGCAAAGGGGAGCAGCCCCTCCTTCGTCCGCTTTGTGCTCAATGGAGACGTCACGATATGGACCAACGTCGTCATCTTTTGTTCGTCTTCGTCTTGTCCTGCTGTCGAACGCTATCTTCCTATCTTTCCGCACATCTGAGCGTTCTTCCGCCTCGGCGCATCAAGCAAGCGAGTAAAGCTGCTATTGACTTTATTAACAATGGCTTTTTTCTTTGTTACAGAACTCATTCTTCTCTTATAGTCAATAGCCATCGTACACCACTACTTGGTTTTGACATAGATTACGCAGCCGAGTAAAATACAGCATTGTAAATTGCCTCGTGGTCAGAATGTTTTAAAGGCCAAAAAACCTCAGAAGTACCTTAAAGTGGATACACCAAAAACAACTTTTCGAAAGTTTTAATTTTATGTTGATCTAAAAAAAAAATCTGATGTATTCCATTCACATGACTTTCTCTACAACTCTGCAATAAATTATAGATAAAAAGCTTATGTTTCTATTTACTTCATGCTAATCGAGAAAAAATTAGCAGAAATAGTCCAATTACTTGCTTCCTTGTTGGTAGAAGCGAAATAAGGGAGTACCATAGGTTAAACTAATAGTCAAAAGCTGGTGGCTATGTGACAGAAGTTCCTTTGTTTGTGTGGACAGGAGTTGGCAAATTCCTGTATGAGAAAAGTAGATTTTTCAAAGCTGAAACCAAAAACAAGGAATATCTAAAAAAACGAGCAACTCAACGAAAAAAATGCATGTAACTTAAAGTGTGTGTTTTAACGTGCTGTACATTTTTTGTGTGGTAACTTTTTGCCCATCTTTTATGGTTTGGCTGTTATGCAAATTTCTGTAAAATTCATCCAGCATAAAGTAGTATTCAGAGGATATTCCCAGAAAATTCAAGATATACATTTTATTTATCAGGTAAATATCCCTTAATATACTATATTTTAATCAAAATTGTTAGAGACATTTTTAAGAAAATCAATATTTTCGAAAAAATTTCCATGTAAAGGGTAGTTTGGCCTGAAGGGATTCTCTTCAAAATCTTTGTGTTGTATCCCTGGAAGATACTAAACTTAAATACCAAGTTTGGTATTTTTCCGACTTTTCGTTTTTGAGTTATCGTATTCACAGGCACACGGACCCACGGACACACACACACACACACACGGACATTTTTCTGAAAATCCTTTATTTGGATGCAGGAGACCCTGAAACATATTTCCGGTGACATCTCGGCATCGAATTTTAGAGTAGAGTGCAATACCTTCTCTATATACTATGTACATAGTACGTGTAGAGAAAGTAAAAAGGATTCTTTTTCTATACCGTACTGATCTAAATCAACATTTATTTGTTTGTAAATAGAAAGGAAATGAGGGAATACGCTGGTCCAAAAGGAAAGTCAAATTCTTAAAAAGCTGCGCCATGCAATTGTCATTGAACTTAGGTCCTCTATGCATGGTCAAGACTAAAACAGTAATATGAAACGAATGACGACTTCCGTTTAAAAAGTGGGTATTAAATATGTTTAAATTTAAACTAATAACAACGATAAATTTATTTTGAAATCAAAATTTAAGTATTTAGGTATTAATTATTTTAATAATCATCACTGTTATATAATGGAAAACAAATGCAATATCTAGTATTATGATAGCATGCACTGCAGATGAATATTTAATAAAACAAATCTGATGTGCTACATTCACATGACTTTCTCTATATCTCTGTAACAACTTATTCTTCTATCGACATCCTCCTAATCGAGATAAACATCAGAAATTGTCTTTATTACTTGGTCCCTTGTAAGTAGAAGGGAAAAGTCTAATGTATTCCATTCACATGATGTCCTCTGGCTAATCGGTAAACGAACCTTTTACTCGAAAGATTAATCTGTTATCTATATCCTGCTTATCAACATAAACATAAGCGGGATTAATCTTATTACTAACTTCCTTGTAAATAGAAGGGGGATAAGAAAATTCACAGCCTAAAGCGATAGTCTCGTTCTTTAATAGTCAGTCGCTATGTGAAACAATTGAAATTCATTGCATTCCAACAAACGAGAAAAAAATATGTCTTCCCGTTTGAGAACGACTTGAGTGGGTGAAATTGAAACCAATAATCCGGAATATCCCGTAAATGGTTAACTGAAAAAAAAGTATATAACATAAATTGTGTGCTTTAATGAGATCTACTTTTTTTGTGTTCCAAGTCTTGGTACTCCTCTTACGGCTTGGCAGTTATGCAAGAGTCATCCAGAATGAAGAGGTCTTCAGAGGCTTTCCCAGAAAATCCAAGATATATATTTCTTTGTCATAAACGAAAATGTTTATCTTACAGTTAAGGAATTTTAATGCGAATCACTAGAGCCATTTTTGAGAAAATAAACATTCTCGGAAAATGTTCCATGAAATAAGTAGTTGTGGAATTTTTTCGAAAATCCTCTTGTCGCATCCTTGGAAGATACCAAGTTTGGTATTTAAAGGTCTTTTCGTTTTGAGCTATGCTGCCCACAGATGCATACACATACACTCACGGGTATTTTTCTAAAATGTTTTTTTTTGTATTCAGGGGTCTCAAAACAAGTATTTCTGGTGAAATCTCGGTACCTATCGAATTTTTGGGTGAAATACAATGCGTTCTGTATACAACATGTATGTAATATGTGTAGAGAAAGTAAAAAACATACACACATACACGGGCGGACCTTTAGCTAAAAATGTGTTTTTTGACTCAGGGATCTCAAAACACATAATATTTTCGGCGAAATCTCAACATCGAGTTTTTGAGTGGAATATAATAGGTATTTTCTCTAGGTACTATGTGAATTCACGAGGGGCGTTCTATAATGAATTTAATTTAATTTGTTTCCATCATTCTTGCTCTACTATTTGGTCCGTCATTAGATTTGGAAGTTAACAGTACTTTGGTCAGTTCACAGGTAGCAGGATTCCAGAAAAGTGGATACTTTAGCTCATTTCTTGAACTGCTGTGATCACGTGAGCGGATACCAGCGGGCAGCGTTGGATGACACGGTGTCTGTGTAAAGAGGGTGTAGTTACTGCGGAGATTCTCAGGCGTTTACTGGCAGTGTGTGGGGAGTCTGCAGTGTCTCGATAAACCATTTACAGCTTAGTGGATGGGTGAAAAAGTGGCTGCACAGCAACGGAGAAAATAACCAATTCTGGAATGCCTATAGGACCATTCACATTGAAAATTAACCATAGATACACTGACTGAGAATATAGAACGCAGAATTAAGTGCACCATAAGCATTCTCAATGACAAACGAAACGTAGGCAATAACCAATCAAAATTTAACACAAGTGAACTGCGCCTTGCAAGTGAATAGCAAATTAAAATGGCTGGCAGAGACGAGAATGTGTAGCATTGGTGCACATGCAAACTAGAGTAGCCAATTTGCTTGGTGTTTTATATTTTAAAGGACAAGTAGATTCATCCCCTTAATCAAAGACGAATTAACGGAGGAGAAATGAGAGAGAATCATTAAGCAAAACCATTTTAATAACACATCGAGCAGTGTTCTCATTGGTTTATTCCTACGTTGCATGTTAACTTGATGCAAAAGCTGGCTCGTACTAAAGTTATGTCTAAGTCAATGTCAATATAACCATCGTGAATGAGCCTATACATATATTGGCTGCAAGCTTCTGTGTTAATGTTACGTCTACGGTTGATTTTCGATGTGAATGGCCCTCAACTCTGTGACAACACCATTGAACATTTCCAGAGTAGAGTGGCTTATTCAGGAGAACATGTGCTCAAGTTCAAGGAACTGCAGGCGGCCACAGGACTTCCCAAAAACACTCTGCACCACATAGTGCAAGAACCTCTGGAGTTGGGGAAGGTATCTGCCAAGAGGGAAGGCACATTACTGAATGCAGCACAAAAGCAACAGCACTAGGGCGTGTGTAGTGATCTCCAACGCCACAGCTAGGATCCAGAAGACTTCAATTCCAAACGTGTGACTGGCGACGAGACCTGCCTCCACTACTGTGAGCCAGAAACTAAATATCAGTTAATGCTGTGGAAGCATAATGCCAATCCCCCAGCAAAGATACTCCGTACAGCGCCTTCAGTAGGCAAACAGTGTTTTGGAACACAGATGGAATCATCCTCAATGATTGGATGGAACAGAACACCATTAGCATCATGGCGTATTTGGTGACTCTGCCGTGGAATTCAAAAGAAACAGCCAGGAAAATGGGCACAAGACGTGCTCCTTCACGACGAAAACGCTCGTTCCCACACCGGTCAGGAAACCACGGCTGCCATCGCTGAGATTCAGTTTCAGATGCCGCTACACCCTTGGCTCCGTCTGATTATCACCTATTCGGGGCTATGAAGAAACCTGTGGGCGGACTTAGAGCAACTGTAGGCAGCTGTCCTGTGGGGGATGCGACAGGCTATAAAAAGGTAGTTTTTGGAGGGTCTGTAGAAGTTACCACAGTGGTAGCGCAAGTGTGCACACCTCAATGGAGACTCTATTGAGAAAGTAAATAAACCTGTCGAGATATAGAGGTTCTTATGGTTTGTAAAAACAATAAAACATACGTAATTCATTCCGGAACGTCCCTCGTATGTATAAAAATCTGATGTGTATTATTCACATGACTTTCTCTACATCCCTGAAACAAAGTATTCTTAAAAAGCTTATACTTCTATTTATTTCACGCTAATCAGAAATATTAAAAGAAATAGTCTTATTACTTGCGCCCTTGTAAGTAGAAGCGAAATAAGAGAGTACCATAGGTTGAAGAGATAGTCAAACGCTGGTTGCTATGTCACTGAAATTCCTTTGTTTGTATGGACAGCAGTGGGCAAATTCCTGTATGAGAAAAGTATAAGTTTTTCATAGCAGAAACCAAAAACATGAATGTCTCAAACACGATGAACTGCACGAAAAAAATCTTATGTGTTACACTCACATGACCTTCTCTAGCCGTTCTACAAACTTCTTACATAAGATTATTCTTCTTTCTGCACCTTGTTAATCGAGGTATTCAGCACAATGTTCTGATTACTTAGTTACTTATAAGTAGGAAGAAAATAACGGAATACACTAGGCTAAATTGATAGCCAAATGTTTTAAAAGATGTCGTTATGCGATTGTCATTACAAATCGTTTCTTTTCTTGGCCAGGAGTAGAAGAAAAGAAAAACGGTCACTCCCGTCTGAGAAAACTAGAAGTACTTCACAACTCAAACTAATAACAATGAGTACCTCGAAAACGGTAAGCTCTACGAGAAAAATGTATATGACATAACTTGTGTATTTAAAAGAAAAAAAAAAAAAAAAAAAAACCTATATTTTTTGTATAGTATGTTTTTGTCTATCTCTTACGGTTTACTAGTTATGCCAAATTAAGCAAAATTCATCCAGAACAAACAGGTCTTCAGAAGCTATTCCCAGAAAATTCAAGATATACATTTTATTTGTCGTGTAAATATCTTTAATATACGAAATGTTAATTAAAATCTTTAGAGCCATATTTGAGAATATCAGAATTTTCGAAAAAAATTTCATGTAAAGGGTAGTTTGAGGTGGGGGGATTTTTCTCAAAATCTTCGTGTCACATCCCTGGAAGATACTAAATTTAAATACCAACTTTGGTATTTTACCGACTTTTCGTTTTTGAGTTATCGTGTTCACAGACACACACACGAACCTTTTCCTGCAAATATTTTTTTTTGGATACAGGGGATCCTAAAACATATACTTCCGGTGAAATCTCGGTATTGATTTTTCTAGTGGATATCAATATCTCCTCTATACACTTGCACATAGTACGTGTAGAGAAAGTAATTGCTTCTGACATGCCGAAAATGTGATTGTATTATCAGCCCTTCAACTATAGATCTCCCTCCTTTGGTTTTTACTGCAAAAACTTGGAAATACAACTTCATAGATTCTAGACGTTCTCAGGTTTCAAGCCAGGTGTAGTGATGAAGAGTCATGAGTCATGTTATGTTCGTCGCCAGGAAAGCTTCAGATCCTATATAATTTGACAGAAGTTGCGATATGGCAATGTGTGTAGTGCCACAAGATGGCGGCTGGACACAAAACGTGCTTCAGCAAAACGCTTGTGTATTAACTACGATCATCATTATAAAAGGCAATAAATGTTAGTACAGTTGGCAACAATGAATTAGCTAGGCAGACTTTAAGCTTTTGATCATGGAACGACCTCTTCCTATGTCGTGGTCAATAAAAATGTTGTTGAAACCAAGCAGCCAAAGGGAGGGAATCGGGTAATTGTAGTCATTTATCTTTCGTCCCCCCCCCCCAACAGAACAAACCAGGCTGCTACAAGTAGCGTCTTTTTTAATTAGACTGTAGTGTAAAAAGAAATTCATTTAAGCTATAAAAACAAGGAAAGTGGTCGGATTGCCAAGAAAGATTAGAGCAAGAGAGAAAGAAAATGCGGCATGAAGGAAGACAAGAAAATTGGCTGCAAAATAAAAGAAGATGGAACGTGCTACACACTCTTCCTCCTCTTCTCTTCCTAGTATTTTTGGAGACCAAATTGGAACAGTCGTTACAATTCCTGTCAGGGTCATTTAACCCCCCAGCCCACTCCACTGTTTCTATGACGATTTGCCCTCAAGTACGAACACTCAATACTGAGAAAAATGGTTCCCGGCAACACTCACAAGATGTCATCGTCAAATTAATGTCACTGATACAGCTGGCATATTTTACTCCATGCTAATCGAGTAAAAACTTGCAGAAATAGTGTTATTACTTGCTTCCCTGTAAGTAGAGGTGAAATAAGGGAGTACCATAGGTTAAAGTGAAAGCCAAAAGCTGGTTGCTATGTGACTGAAGTTCCTTTGTTTGTATTGACACGAGTTGACAAATGCCTGTATGAGAAATGTATAACCTTTTAGTTTCTCTAGCCCCATATGTACAATGTACATAGGGGTAGAGAAGTATTGTATTCCACCCAAAAATTCGATATCAGATTTCTACGGAAATACATGTTTTAGGATCCCCTGTATCCAAAAAAAGCATTTTCAGAAAAAGGTCCGTGTATGTGTGTGTGTCTGCGTGTCTGTGAACACGATAACTCAAAAACGAAAAGTAGCTAAACTACCAAACTTGGTATTTAAGTTTAGTATCTTCCAGGGATGCGAAACGAAGATTTTGAGAAAAATCCCCCCACCCCAAACTACACTTTACATGGAAATTTTATCTAAAATTTTTATTTTCTTAAAAATGGCTCCAACGATTTTGATTAAAATATCATATATTAAACATATTTACCTAGCAAATAAAATGTATATATTGAATTTTCTGCAAATAGCTTCTGAAGACCTCTTTATTCTGGATGAATTTTGCTTAATTTGGCATAGCTAGTAAACCGTAAGAGATAGAGAAAAACTTACTGTACAAAACATGTAGGTCTTGTTAAAACACGCAAGTTATGTCATATAAATTTTTCTCGTGGAGCTTACCGTTTTCGAGGTATTCATTGTTATAAGTTTCACTTGTGAAGTATTTATACTTTTGTCAGACGGGAGTGTCCGTTTTTCTTTTGTTCTACTCCTGGCCTAGAAAAGAAGCGATTTGTAATGACAATCGCATAACGACAGCTTTTAAAAAATTTGACTATTGGTTTAGCCTAGCGTATTCGCTTATTTTCTTCCTACTTATACGGAACTAAATAATAACAACATTGTGCTAATGTCTACCTCGATTAGCAAGGTGCAGAAAGAAGAACAATCTTATGTATGAAGTTTGTAGAACGGCTAGAGAAAGTCAAGTGAGTGTAACACATCAGATTTTTCAAAGATGGAACCAAAACCAAAGAATATCTTAAAAGCGATCAACTGCACGAAAAAAATGTATATGACGTAAGTTGTGTGTTTTAACGAGATCAACATAGTTTGTGTAGTAAGTGTTTGTTTACCTCTTGCGGTTTATAAGTTATGCAAAACCTAGGAAAATTCATCCAGAATAAAGATCTTTTCAGAGGCTATTCCCAGAAAATTCAAGAAAACATTTTATTTGGGATGAAATATGTATTTTAATCAATATCATTAGGGCCATTTTTAGAAAATAAAAGATTTCGAACTCTTTTCCAAATACAGGAGATTTTGTGTGCTAATCGAGAAAAAATTATCAGAAATTGTGTTATTACTTGCTTCCTTGTAAGTAGAAGCGAAATAAGGGAGAACCATAGGTTTGTAGTGATAGTCAAAAGCTGGTTGCTATGTGACTGATGTTCCTTTGTATACACACGAGTTGACAAATGAGAAATGTATACATGTATACATTTTTCAAAGATGGTACCAAAAACAAGGATTATCTAAAAAATGTTCCACGAAAAAACGTGTATAGCATGATTTAACGTGTTCAACACTTTTTGTGTGGAACGTTTTTGTCCATCTCTTATCGTTTAGCAGTTATGCAAATTTCCGTAAAATTCATCCAGAACAAAATAGTCTTCAGAGGCTATTCCCAGAAAAGTCAAGATGTTCATTTTGTTAGTTACATAATTTTTTTTAATATTTGATATTTTAATCAAAGTTATTAGAGCCATTTTTGAGAAAATCAAAATTTTCGAAAAAATTTCCATGTAAAGGATAGTTTGGAATTGTGGGGATTTTCTTGAAAATCTTCGTGTCGGCATCCTTGGAAGATACCAAACTTAAATACCAAGTTTAGTATTTTACCAACTTTTCGTTTTTGATTTATCGTGTTCACAGACATACGGATACACACGGACCTTTTTCTGAAAATGCTTTTTTTGGATACAGGGAACCCTAAAACATGTATTTCCGGTGAAATCTCGGTATCGAATTTTTGGTTGCAATACAATACCTTCTTTATACACTATGTACATAGTACGTATAGAGAAAGTAAAAACTAAGGGACTGTTAAATACCATTCTGAGTATTTAAATTTAGTATCTTCCAAGGATCGATGCGAAGATTTTCAATAACATCCCTAGCCCAAACTACCCTTTACATGGACAAATGTTTGAAAACTTTTGAAAATAAATACACTCATCTACAGCAATAGGTTCATTTCCACTCTTGCCTGAAGGCAATGACATGGACTCTAGGCCTACTATAAGTGAAATAATGAACATGTCATTGTTTTGGAAGTTTAGCCCCAAGTTTTCCATTCAATGAATCTAATTTTTACTTTCTGTATACGCACTAGTGTGTAGAGAAAGTATTGCACTCCACCAAAAAATTTGATACCGAGATTTCACCGGAAATATATGTTTTAGGGTCCCCTATATCAAAAAAACATTCTCAGAAAAAGTTCCGTGTGTCAGTGCGTCCATGAGCCTCTGAACACGATAACTCAAAAACAAAAAGCTTGGTATTTAAGTTCAGTATCTTCCAGGGATACGATACGAAGATTTTGAGAAAAATTCCCCCACACCAAACTACCCTTTACATGAAACGTTTTTTTCTAAAATTTTGATTTTCTCTAAAATAGTTCTAACGATTTTGATTAACATATCGTATATTAAATATATTTAAGTGGCAAATAAAATGTATATCTTGAATTTTGTGGGAATAGCCTCTGAAGACTAATTTATTATGGATGATTTTTATGGAATTCTGCATGACTGCTAAACTGTAAGATATAGACAAGAACTTACAATACAAGAAATGTAGAGCACGTTAAAACACACTATATATGTTATATACAATCTTTTCGTGGAGCTGATCGTTTTTGAGATATTCCTTGTTTTTGGTTTAACCTTTAAAAATCTTAAACCTTTCTGACACAGAATTTTGTCAACTGCAGTGCATACAAAGAAAGGAACATCACTCACGCAGCAACCAGCTTTTGACTATCACTTTAACCTACTGTACTCTCTTATTTCGCTTCTACTTACAAGGAAGCAAGTAATAAGACTATTTCTGCTAATTTTTTCTCGATTAGTATGAAGTAAATAGAAGCATAAGATTTTAACAATGATTTGTTGTAGAGATGTAGAGAAAGTCATGTGAATGGAACACATCAGATTTTCTTTAAGGTATCTAGAGGATCGTCTCTCCAACACCCGAGGGAGGGAATTGGGAACAAATAGGCACTGTTTTACAAGAAAAGCTTATCTGCATATAAATAGAATATAGCCTGTTTCTAAAGGGATTTAGCTCTGCATTTAAATAACAATAACATAACGGTAAATAAAACAATCGCAATACAACTATACACTTCTGAATAGAAAGTGGTTCTATTTATATACCAGGTGGCCATACTACCCCGTGTTTTATATGTGTAGACATCCCGCCGTGCAATAAAAGAATTCTATAATGAATGTATAAGTGTATCTATTGACATAACAATATCATACATTAGACTTCAACAATCCAACGGGTCCACAGACCGTACGTGCTTTTGCAATATACAAAATAGCAAGCAATATTAAAACAACAACATAAACAGCAAGGAATTAAAAGAGTAAACACGAAAACAAAAATCTTATGTATAACATTCACATGACTTTTCCTCATCTCTGCAACAAAAATATTCTTATAAGCTTATACTTCTCTTTACTTCATGCTAATCAGAAAAAATATGTGTTACACTGGCATGACTTTCTCTAGATGTTTTACAAACATCTTACATAAGACTATTCTTCCTTCTGCACCTTGCTAATCGAGGTACTCTTTAGCACAATGTTCTTATTACTTAGTTCCGTATAAGTAGGAAGAAAATAAGGGAATACACTAGGCTAAACCAATAGTCAAATGTTTTAAAAGCTGTCGTTATGCGATTGTCATTACAAATCGCTTCTTTTCTTGGCCAGGAGTAGAACAAAAGGAAAACGGGCACTGCCGTCTGAGAAAAATATAAGTACTTCACAATTGAAATTAATAACAATGATTACTTCTAAAACGGTAAGCTCCACGAGAAAAATGTATATGACATAGCTTATGTATTCTAACAAGCCCTAAATATTTTGTATAGTAAGTTTTTGTCTATCTCTTACGGTTTACTGATTATGCCAAATTAAGCAAAATTCATCCAGAATAAACAAGTCTTTAGAAGTATTCCCAGAAAATTCAAGATATACATTTTATTTGTTAGGTAAATATCTTTATTATATAATATTTTAATCAAAATCGTTAGAGCCATTTTTGAGAAAATCAAAATTTTCGAAAAACAGTTCCATTTAAAGGTTAGTTGGGGGTGGGGGGATTTTTCTCAATATCTTCCTGTCGGATCCCTGAAAGATACTAAACTTAAATACCAATTTTGGTATTTTACCATCTTTACACGGACCTTTTTCTGAAAATACATTTTTTGGACACAGGGGACCCTAAAACATATATTTCCGGTGAAATCTCACTATCGAAAAATAACCATGTGTATGTGAACAGCATAACTCAAAAACTAAAAGACACCCAACTAAACTTTACATGTAGCTTTTTTCGAAGATTTTGATTTTCTCGAAATGATCAAATGATTTTGATCAAAATGCCATATATTACAGACATTTACACGACAAATAAAATGTATATCTTGAATTTTCTGGGAATAGCCTCTGAAGACTACTTTATTCTGAATGAGTTTTACAGAATTTTGTATAACTTCTAAACCGTAAGAGATGGACAAAAACTTACCACGCCAAAAATGCAGAGCACATTAAAACACTCAGTTTAGGACATATACGTTTTTTCGTGGAGTTGATCGTTTTTAAGATATTCCTTGTTTTTAATTTCAGCTTTGATTAACTACTTTTCACATACAGGAATTTGTGAACTCCTGTTCATACAAACAAAGAAACTTCAGTCACATAGCAATAGCTTTTGACTGTCACTTTAATCTTTGGTACTTCCTTATTTCCCTTCTACTTACAGGGAGAAAGCTATTTCTGCTGATTTTATTCTCAATTTGCATTAAGTGAATACAAGAATAAGCTTGTTAACAATAATATATTGTAGAGATGTAGAGAAATTCATGTGAATTGAACCCTTAGTTGTTTTTTTTTTTTTTGATACAATATAACACTATCCCTGCTTACTATATATAGTACAGAAAGTAAAAAGAGATATATGTGGCTTACACGAGCATTTAACCTAGGACGTTTGGATGGCCTCTAGAAGGACTCACATTTAAGATATCGTCCCTACCCCTTTCCCCGCCATTTCATTGCATATTTGTACTTTCTCTATACGCACTATGTACATAGTACACAAAGAAGGTATTGCATTCCAACCAAAAATTCGATACCGAGATTTCACCGGAAATATATGTTTTAGGGTCCCCAATATCAAAAAACAGCAATTTTCACATAAAGGTCCGTGTGTGTCTGTGTGTGTGTGTGTGTGTGTGTGTCCGTGTGTCAGTGTGTCCGTGTATCCGTGTGTCTGTGAACACGATAACTCAAAACGAAAAGTCGGTAAAATACCAAACTTGATTTTGAGAAAAATTCCCTCACCCCCAACTACCCTTTACATGATATATTTTTTAAAAATTTTGATTTTATGCAAAATTGCTCTAACGATTTTGATTAAAATGTTGTACATTAAAGATATTTACCTGACAAATAAAATATATATCTTGAATTTTCTGGGAATAGCCTCTGAAGTGTAGCTTATTCTGGATGAATTTTACTGAATTTTGAATTAAGTGCTAAACGGTAAGAGATGGACAAAAGCTTACTACACAAAAAATGTAGAGCACGTTAAAACACACAATTTATGTTATATACATTTTTTTCGTGAGTTCGTCGTTTTTGAGACATTCCTAATTTTTGGTTTCTGCTGTGAAAAACTTATACTTTTCTCATATAGGTACTTGTCAACTCCTATTCATATAGACAAAGGAACTTCGTTGACATAGAAACCAGCTTTTGACTATCATTTTAACGTATGGTAGTCCCTTATTTCGCTTTTACATACAAGGAAGCAAGTAATAAGACTATTTTTGCTCATTTTTTCTGTTTAGCATTAAGTAAATAGAAGTATAAGCTTTTTAAGAATAATTTGTTGCAGGGATATAGAGAAAGTCATGTGAATGGTACACATCACATTTTTTTCCTTTTATGTAGCCATTGATTCACATCTTTTACACGAACAGTCGAGCAAGCATTCAAATGGTCATCGAACCTAGGACGCTTAGATGGCCTCTAAAAGGACTCACATTTAAGTATCGTCCCTCCCCCTCATTTCATTGCATATTTTTCTTTTACACCCAAGCTCCATAAAGTAAGAGGAAGAACTGTCGTTAAAATAGGTAACATCGGCGATAAAAATTAATTTCATATCTAGGTAAACCATATGGGGGAGGCAAGGAGAGGGAGAAAGAGCAAAACTTCACCTGGTGGTCGTAAAACAGCAAATCCACTTTAGTACCTTGTCCGTAAATGCGCATGCGCTGTAAGTACATGTAACGTGGTTTCTGCTTTTATAAACACAGCCTCATAAATAACTAACTCCCTGCAACAAACTGCTATCGTCTGTCTTCTTACTTGTAAGCGAAAGGAAATTCTGGAAATTTGTGACGTACAAAAAGTTTTGAAAAAATCTCATGTGTTCCATTCACATGGCTTTCTCTATATCTCTGTAACAAATTATTAATAAGCCTATCTTTTATTTATTTCATGCTAATCGAGAAAAATTAGCAGAAATAGTCCTATTTCTTGCTTTATTGTAAGTAGAAGCGAAATACCATAGGTTAAAGTGAAAGCCAAAAGCTGGTTGCTATGTGACTGATGTTCCTTTGTTTGTATGGACAGGAGTTGACAAATTCCTATATGAGAAAAGTATAAGTTTTTCAAAGCTGAAACCAAGAAAAAGGAATATCTCAAAAACGATCAACTCCACGAAAAAAATGTCTATAACATAAATTGTGTGTTTTAACGCGCTATACATTTTTTTGTGTGTAAATTTTTTGTCCATCTCTTACGGTTTAGTAGTTATGCAAAATTCATCCAGAATAAAGTAGTCTTCAGAGGCTATTCCCAGAAAATTCAAACTATACATTTTATTTGTCAGGTAAATATCTTTAATATATGATATTTTAATCAAAATCGTTAGAGCCATTTTTTAGAAAATAAAAGTTTTCGTAAAAAGTTCCATGTAAAGGGTAGTTTGGGGTGGGGGGATTTTTCTCAAAATCTTCTGTCTTCTGGAATATACTAAACTTAAATACCAAGTTTGGTATTTTACCGACTTTTCGTTTTTGAGTTATCGGACACACGGACACACTGACACACGAACACACGGACACACACACACACACACGGTCCTTTTCCTGAAAATACTTTTTTTGGATACAGGGACCCTAAAACATATATTTCCTGTGAAATGTCGGTATCAAATTTTTTGGTGGAATGCAATACCTTCTCTATACACTATGTACATAGTACGTATAGAAAAAGTAAAAATTTAGCAAAAATAGTCTTATTGCTTGCTTCCTTGTAATTAGAAGCGAAATAAGGGAGTACCATAGTGATAGTCAAAAGGTGATTGCTATGTGACTGAAGTTCGTTTGTATGGACACGAGTTCACAAATTCCCGTATGAGAAAAGTATATGTTTTTAAAAAGCTGAAACTAAAACAAGGAATATGTTAAAAACGATCAACTCCACGAGAAAAATGTATATAACATAAATTGTGTTTTACGGTGCTCTACATTTTCTGTCTGGTAAGCTTTTGTCCACCTCTTACGGTTTTGCAGTTATGCAAAAGACCGTAAAATTCATCCAGAATAAAGAAGTTTTCAGAAGGTATTCCCAGAAAATTCAAGATATATATTTTATTTGTTAAGAAAATATCTTAAACATCCGAGATTTTAATCAAAATCGTTACAGCCATTTTTAAGAAAATCAAAATGTTCGAAAAAAGTTCCATGTAAAGGGTAGTTGGGGGTGGTGGGATTTTCTTGAAAATCTTTGTGTCACATCCCTGGAAGATACCAAACCTAAGTACTAAGTTTGGTTTTTAACGAACTTTTCGTTTTTGAGCTATGCTGCCCACATACACACACACACACACACACACACACACACAAAAGAGAGACATACAGACACACACACGTACATTTTTAAAGATGCTTTTTTTGACTCAGGGGGGTCTCAAAACATGTATTTCCGGTGAAATCTCGGTATAGAATTTGTGAGTGCAATAAAATACCTTCTCTTTGTACATAGTACGTATAGAGAAAGTAAAAATTAGGAACACTGTACCTTGTGATAAGCCTATGGCCTCTATTGTTTCGCGAACTTTGATTCATCGATCACTCAAAACCATATCTTTGAAGACACAAAGGTAATACGGAAATGGCATTTCCGTGACTAATAAGAGAATAACATTTGTAACATAATTATGTATTGCGGATATAATTCACACCACGAAGACACGATTTGAATATCCACTAAGACAAGATCAATAAATCCTTATGTAATAATTGTGTGATTATGTATTGCAAGCAGTATAAGAATTCACATATTTTAAAGTTTTATTACTTTTCTGCTGAATGAAATACGTTTTATAGATTCAACCACATAAGCTATTAATGCAAACAACCACTTGAGATAATTGTCATGATTTATAGAATAATTTATACACATTTCTGGAAAAACAATTGAATACTTTAAGATCAGTGGTAATTCAACTCATTTAAGTTCACTGATTTGTCCCCTCAAGCGTTATAGAAAAATTCCCCGCCTCGGCCGGGAATCGAACCCGGGACTACTCGACCACGGAGGCAGTTACACTTTATTTGAGAGTTCTCACTAATTTATCGAAGTATGCAGGTAAGAACAGCAGAGCCGGAACGGAGTTGATTTGTTAGCCTAGGGGCTAAATCAATTCGTTTCCCCCAATCGTGGGGTAAAGGAAATACATCGACATCCGCCGCGCCATTCCAACAACACAAACTTACTCTCTCTATGTCTGAAACACCCCCCCCCCCGGCCCTAGTTGAAGTTTATTGAGTTTGTTTGACCAAAAGTAGTTTGAGAGGAAGCTGGTCGTCATGGAAACCACACCCCTCCCGACGCGACGCCAGCATGAAGACGTCCTCTTACCGACGCCAGCAGAGGACGCGACGACAACAGGCAACTAAGAAACCAACCTATAAAACCCCGCCTTCAGCCCCATTTCTTTTCTCCCACCCACTCCCATTTTTCTATCTTCCTCTTCTTCATGAGCAACTGTCAGTGCTCCATATTATATCGCCTCTTCATGGGTAGCTGAATAAGAGAATTTCCAATAGCTGCCGGTCTTTGTGTTACTCGCAAAAATAGTGCTTATCAACAGTTAGACTTCATTTCAGAGACTATTCCTATGCTGCGTACTTGATACGGGCAATAACGTCTTCTAATGCCTGGGATTTCCACAGCCGACAAAGTGACCAGGCGTATCGGAAAATAAGCAAAACAGCCACGATGTTTACGTCAATCACACGTTGAAGAAGATAGTGTTAGTTGCAGTACACCCATTGCAGATACAATAGTTGCAATCATATAATGAATATGAACTGTTACCTCCCACGACTAAGCGCTCTACAACTTGTGGCGGAAATTTTTATGGTTTGTATGCCATTTTATGGAAGGATTTGGAAGGGCTTGAGGGTAGGATCTCTTTTAGGGATTTTCTCAGGGTATGTGTGAAGGAAAAAAATCACTGTATTTTTTTTTCGGATCACCGCAGTTTATCCATTTCATACACATTCAATTATTTGTCCACTCTGTTTTCTGTTTTCTCATTTACAATGTTATTCCCCCACCCTGAATAAGTTTCTTACAGTTAAACTTTTGTAAATTTACCCTATTTTCCAACTATTCCCTGCTCTAGTTCCCATGTGAACTCAGAGAAATAACTCTTTGTCCACCACTCACTTTCCTAAAATAAAGACACACATACTTTATATAGCAGCACTGAAGTTAAGCATTTCTTAATTTCTATTGGTTACTATTTTCTGTCAAAGGTTTTTCCAAATCGGTCTCCTCTCACAAAATAAGTTTGGCACCGCAGCTAAAGCATTAGACTACAGTTTGCTCCCTTCAGGTCCAAAGTACCCTTGGTCATTAATGTTTAATATTTCTTCTTTGTAAAACTCTGGACACAAAATTTCCACAATTGTATTATATATACGTTCTGCTAATGCCTTTCAGATCTACATTACCAAACAAACCTTGCAGCTAATATTCCTAAATCTCTGGTTTTTCCTTTCAGCAGTAACTTCATTTCGTATACAGGATAAATACTCTTTACAAGTTTTAACATTTATTGCTTATTCTAATGTATTTCCTTTTAATATCTTTAATCATTTATTTATTTACTGTAATCTCTTTCCCCCCGTTCCTTTATATTCGTTTGCTTATTAGTATTATTTTCTTTATTATATTGAAATGTTTCTTATTCCTAAAAAATAGTATTCTACATTAAACTAAAAATACTAAAACTAGTTGCTTATGATGATTATTATGAAAACCATTGATTGTTGGAATAAGAAATTGGTTGTTACAACATTTTTATCAAAATAGATAGTGGTGATAGTAAAAGTGTAAATAATCTTTCAGAGCCAGTTCAACAGATACTTCTGAATTAGTTTTTACTTTCTCTACATGTACGATATGCATAGTGTATAGAGAAGGTATTGTAATGTACCCAGAAATTCGATATTGAGTTTCACTGGAAATACTGCTTTAGGGTTCCCTGTATCCAAAAAAAGAAAACATTTTTGGAAAAAGGTCCATGTGTATGTCCATTTGTCTGTGGACAACACAGCTCCAAAACGAAAAGACCGTAAAATACCAAACTTGTAATGAAAATCCCCCTACATGGACAAAATTTCGAAAAAAATTGATTTTCTCAAAAATGGCTCTAATGTTTTTGATTAAAATCTCTTACATTTAAGATATTTGCATAACAAATAAAATGTATATCATGAATTTTCTGAGAATAGTGCCTGAAGACAGCTTTAAAGTTGGTTGGTTTTTATTGAATTTTACATAACTGGTAAACCGTAAGAGATAGACAGGAACTTACTACACAAAATTGTAGATCTAGATAAAACACTCTATTTATGTCATATACATTTTTTTAGTGGAGGGGGTTGTTTTCGAGACAATCGTCGTTATTGATTGCAGTTTTAAAATACTTAAAACTTTTCTCATACGGAATTGGTCAACGCTTGGCCAGGCAAAGAAACGGATTTTAACCCCATAGCTACCAAGTTTTGAAACATTTGACTGTTGGTTTTTCCAGTGTATTCCCTTATTTCCCTTCTACTTATAAGGAACTAAGTAATAAGACCGTTTCTGTTAAAATTTTAGCATGAAATAGAAGAATAAGGTTATTAACAATAATTTGTCACAGAGATGTAGAGAAAGTCATGTGAATGGCGCACATCAGATTTTTTCTATCTTCCTCTTCTTCATGAACAAATGCCGACGAAACTGTCAGCACTCCATATTATATCGCCTCTTCATGGGTAGCTAAAAAAGAGCATTTCCAATAACTGGGTCTTTGTGTTACTCGCAAACAAACTGCTTATCAACAGTAAGAATTTATACTTGATTCGCGCAATAACTCTTCTAATGCCTGGGAATTCCGCAGTTCACAGTATTAAACGAGAAAGTGACCAGGCGTATTGGAAAATAAGCGAAACAGCCAGGATGTTTACGTCCATCGCATATCAAAGAAGAGAGTGTAAGTTGCAGTACACTCACTGCAGATACAATAGTTGCAATCATATCATAATGAAGGCGAATTGTTACCTCTCATGACTAAGACTTTTGCAACTGAAAAGACTAAAAATAATTGCTGATGACGGTTATTATGAAAATCATAGATTGTTGAAACAAAATATTGGTTGGATAGTTAGGGGAAGACTGAAAAATTCAAAGCCATAGCCAGGATTTGATCCACGGATCTCCCAATCTCTAGCCGGTTGCTCTGCCTCTGCAAATTGCTGACATAGCATTGAATTTCTCAACAGACTCACATGTTTCCCGGTAAACCACAAGGTGATCTCAAATTATTTTGAGATGTCAACCCCAGTGGTGACTTACAATGTTGTAAGCACTTTAAGTCCCAGAATTCATAGTATAGCCAACTATTATGGTCAATTGGTATTGCATTAATCAATGCTATACCAGCATATTGCCATGGTACTTCAGTGGCAGAGCAACCGGTTAGAGATCAGTGGTTCAAATCTCGGCTATGGCATTGAATTTTTCAGTCTGACTCTACCTATCCAATTCTTGTCCTACACACGGCTTGCGTGAAAAAAAAAACCAATTAATTCAAGAAATTGGTTGTTATAACATTATCAAAATAGATAGCGATGATAAAAAACTGTAAATAATCTTTCAGTGGCATTAGTTTTTACTTTCTCTACATGTACTAAGTACATAGTGTATAGAGAAGGTATTGTGATGTACCGAAAAATTCGATACTGAGTTTTCAACGGGAATCCCGTTTTAGGGTTCTCTGTATCCAAAATAAGCATTTTTGTAAAAAGGTCCGTGTGAGTGTCCGTGGGTCTGTGGACAGTATAGCTCAAAAACGAAAAGACCGTTAAATACCAAACTTGTCAAGAAAATCCCCCTATCCCAAACTACCCTTTACATGGAACTTTTTTCGAAAATTTTGATTTTCTAAAAAATGGCTCTATCGATTTTAATTAAAATATCGTATATTAAAGATATTTACCTGACAAATAAAATGTGTATCTTGAATTTTCTGGGAATAGTCTCTGAAGACTACTTTATTCTGGATGAATTTTACGGAATTGTGTATAACTGGTAAACCGTAAGAGATAGACAAAAACGTTCCACACAAAAATTGTAGATCACATTAAGACACAGAATTTATGTTATGTACATTTTTTTCGTGGAGTTGAGCGTTTTTGAGGTATTCCTTGTTTTGGGTTTTAGCTTTGAAAAACATAGCAGCCAGCTTTTGACTATCATTATAACTTATATTTCTCCCTTATTTCGCTTTTACTTACAAGGAAGCAAGTAATAAGGCCATTTCTGTTAATTTTTTCTCGATTAGCATGAAGTAAATAGGAGCATAATCTTTTTAACAATAATTTGTTGCAGAGATGCAGAGAAAGTCATGTGAGTGCGACACATCTGATTTTTTTTCTACGTAGTAGAGGAAGTAATCCCTTGAGAGAAGGACATATACGGTGGTTTTGTTTATGTTGTCGTATTTAATGCGCTTGATGGCAGAATGTGCCGGCTAATGGAACACAAACCACTTGCTGCTCTTCGCACAGGAAGACAAGACAGACCGCAACCTGTGCAGCAACAAACTGCCACCTGAGTGAGTACAGCGCCATTTCCTGCCCTATTCATTTGGCAACACTGTAAAACTTCTTCCCCTCAGGCTTGCCGGAAATAGGCGCTAATAGGCCTTGACTCTCTACCTTCTACAGCACGATTTCAGCAAATCAGCTTTCATTCATTAATACAGACTCAAAAGTCTAAGTTGTATATACATGTTGCTAAAATGTAATCTTTTCCATCCACATGACTTCCTCTACATCTCTGTAACAAATTATTGTTAATAAGCTTATTCTTTTATTTATTTAATGCTAATCACGAAAACTTAGCAGAAATAATCTTAGCTGGTTGCTATGTGACTGAAGTTCGTTTGTTCGTATGGACACGAGTTGACAAATTCCTGTATGAGAAAAGTATGTTTTTCAAAGCTGAAACCAGAAACAAGGAATATCTCAAAAACGACCAACTCCACGAAAAAAATGTGTGTAACTTAAATTGTATGTTTTAACGTGCTCTACATTTTTTGTGTGTTAAGCTTTTGTCCATATTTTACGGTTTAGTAGTTATGCAAAATTCATCCAGAATAAAGTAGTCTTCAGAGGCTATTCCCAGAAAATTAAAGATATCCATTTTATATGTCAGGTAACTGTCCTTAATATACAATATTTTAATCAACATTGTTAGAGCCATCTTTTACAAAATCAAAATTTTCGAAAAAAGTTCCATGTAAAGGGAAGTTGGGAATGGGGGGATTTTCTTGAAAGTCTTCATGTCGCATCCTTGGAAGCTACCAAACCTAAATAACAAGTATGGTTTTTAACGGACTTTTCGTTTTTAATCTATGCTTCTCATAGACATACACACAAGCATAAACAGACAGATAGACAGAGAGACCGACACAAACAAAAATGTTTCCAAAAATTATTTTTTTGGATTCAGCAGGTCTCAAAACATGCATTTCCAATGAAATCTAGGTATCGAATTTTTGGATGCATTACAATACATTCTCTAAATATTATGTATATAGCACGTATATTATTTATGCACCAGGTTTTTAGTTTCTCTACACGTATTATGTACAGAGTGTATAGAGAAGGCATTTTATTGCAACAAAATACACGTTTTAGGGCACCTGTATAAAACTAAAGCATTTTTAGAAAAACATCCGAATGTGTGTGTGTGTGTGTGTGAGTGTGTCTGACTGTCTGTCTGTTTGTCTGTTGACAGCACAGCTCAAAAACGAAAAGACCGTTGAATACCAAACTTGGTATTTAAGTTGGGTATCTTCCAAGGATGTGACACTAAGGCTTTAAAGTAAATCCCCCCACACCCAACTACCCTTTACATGGAACTTTTTTTTCGAAAAATTTTTATTTTCTTAAAATGGCTCTAACGATTTTGATTAAAATATCGTATATTAAAGATATTTACCTGACAAATAAACTGTATATCTTGAATTTTCTGGGAATATCCTCTTTATTCTGCATGAATTTTAAGGAATTTTACATAACTGCTAAACCGTAAGAGATGGACAAAAACTTACTACACAAAACATGTAGAACACATTAAAACACACAATTTATGTTGCATAATTTTTTTCCGTGGAGCTGATTGTTTTTGAGATATTGCTTGTTTTTAGTTTCAGCTTTGAAGAACTTATACATTGCTGATACAGGAATTTATCAACTCCTGTTCATACAAGCAAAGTAACTTCAGCCACATAGCAACCAGCTTTTGACTATTACTTCAACTTATGGTACTCTCTTATTTCGTTTCTGTTTACAAGCAAACAAGTATTAAGACTATTTCTGCTAATTTTTCTCTCAATTAGCATGAAGTAAATAGAAGCATAAGCTTTGTAACAATAATTTGTTACAGAGATATAGAGAAAGTCAAGTGAATGGAACACATCAAACTTTTTATTTTTTCTATACGTACTATGTACATAGTGTATAGGGAAGGTATTGTCTTGTACACAAAAGTTCAATACCGAGTTTTCACCGGTAATATATGCTTTGAGACCTCCTGAATCCAAAAAAAGCACTTTTAGAAAAATGTCCGTGTGTGTGTGTGTGTCTTTGCGTAGTTGGCTCAAAAACGAAAAGAGCGTTATAAACCAAACTTGGTATTTAAGTTTCGTATCTTCCAAGGATACGACACGAAGATTTTCAAGAAAATCTCCCAAAACCATCCCTATATGCAAAAATTTCGAAAATTTTTATTTCTTCAAAATGGCTCTAACTATTTTGATTAAAGTATGGTATATTAAAGATATTTTTCTGACAAATAAAATGTATATCTTGAATTTTCTGGGAATAGCCTCTGAAGACTACTTTATTCTGAGTGAATTTTACGGAATTTTGCATAACTGGTAAACCGTAAGAGATGGACGAAAACTTACCATACAACAAATGTAGAGCACTTTACAGCACACAATTTATGTTTCATGCATTTTTTTCGTGGAGTTGATTGTTTTTTATATATTCGTTGTTTTTGGTTTCAGCTATGAAACATTTATACTTTTCTCATACAGGAATTTCTCAGCTCCTTTCCATACAAACAAAGGTACTTCACTCCCTTATTTCGCTTCGACTTACAAGGAAGCAAGTAGTAAGACTGTTTCTGCTAATTTTTTCTCGATTAACATGAAGTAAATAGAAGCATAAGCTTTTTAATAATAAATTGTTGCAGAGATGTAGAGAAAGTCATGTGGATAGAACACATCAGATTTTTTTTGTTACAAATTCACCGAATAAAAGTTAGCAATCGTGAATCTGAGAATGACGCCGCTTCGAAAACCTCTGAGTTTGAAGGCAGAGAGCATTTTGTTTACCAGATTTGGGAATAGGGAGAGAGAGAGATTGGGGAGGAGGAAATGGAGCGTGCACAGAATAGGGGAACCTGCACGTAAGCGACTAGGCAATACCATACATCTTAATAGTGGCCAACTTGGGCGATGACGTCATTCATACTGTTAAGTTGCGCAAGCAAGTAGTTCTGCTCCCTTTTTTTTAAATGGAGTGCTACAGAAGCACTTGATCTAATGGGGTAACAATATCGATAACATCACCTGCACAGACAAATGTCTTCAACTTTTAAAAACCTTATTGACTCCAGAAGAGAGAGCAACTTATATAATGTGAGACCCTCGAAAAAAACCAAACAATTAATCTTTTTAAACTCTTCCAGCCCAATAATCCCACTTAACGTCCTTCAGTATTTTTACTCTCTCTACACGTACTATTTACATGGTATATAGAGAGGGTATTGTCTTGCACCCAAAAATTCGATACCGAGATTTCACTGGAAATATATGTTTTGGGACCCCCTGAAACAATAAAAAATGTGATGTGTTCCATTTATATGACTTTCTCTACATCTGTGCAATAAATTATTGTTAAAAAGCTTATGCTTCTATTTACTTCATGCTAAGTGAAAAAAAAATTAGCAGAAATAGAATTATTACTTGCTTCCTTGTAAGTAGAAGCGAAATAAGGGAGTGAAGTTCCTTTGTTTGTATGGATATGGGTTAACAAATTCATGTATGGGAAAAGTTTTTCAAGGCTAAAACCAAAAACAAGCAATATCTCAAAAACAATCAACCGCAGGAAAAAAATGTATATAACATGAATTGTGTGTTTTAACGTGTTCTATATTTTTTGTTTGCTAAGTTTTTGTCTATCTCTTACGGTTTATCAGTTACACAAAATTCCATTATATGATTCCAGAATAAAGTAGCCTTCAGAGGCTATTCCCAGAAAATTCAAGATATACATATTATTTGTCAGGTATATATCTTTAATATACAATATTTTAATCAAAATCGTTAGAGCCATTTTTTTAGGAAATCAAAATTGTCGAAAAGTTTTCCATGTGCAGTGTAGTTGGATGTGGGGGGATTTTCTTGAAAATCTTCACGTCGCATCCTTGGAAGATACTGAACTTAAATACCAAGTTCGGTATTTAACGGTCCCTTCGTTTTTGAGCTATGCTGCCCACAGACACACACGGACATTTTTCTAAAAATGCTTTTTTTGTATTCAGGGTGTCTTAAAACATGTATTTCCGGTGAAATCTCGGTATCGAATTTTTGGGTGCATTACAATACCTTCTCTATACACTATGCACATAGTGCATATAGAGAAATTAGAAATGGAAATGAGTGTTTTATACGTGTTTATTATTTATTTTTATTCTGGGGGGGGGGTGAGGTGAAAAGGAGAGAGGAAGACCCAGCAGAAAAGGCGGGTTCTTGTTTCTTTGTTGCTGGTTTCAGCCTTGAAAAGCTTATACTTTTCTCATACAGGAATTTGTCAACTGCTGTCCATACAAACAAAGGAACATCAGTCACATAGCAACCAGCTTTTGACCATCACTTTAACCTACAGTACTCCCTTATTTCGCTTCCACTTATAAGGAAGCAAGTATTAACACTATTTCTGCTAATTTTTTCTCCATTAGCATGAATTAAACAGAAGTATAAGCTTTTTAACAATACTTTGTTGCAGAGATGTAGAGAAGGTCATGTGAATGGAACACATCAGCTTTTTATTTCTGGTAAAAAAAAAAAACCCCAACAGGGTGTGCAAGGAAGTCGAAATGCTGCCCAAAGACGAGAACAGAATCCTCTGTACTTCCCTAGAGTTTCAAAATCAGTTTCAACAGAAAATATATCCAGCTGGAAAGAGTTAATTCTATTCCATTGTATGCGCCAAAGGAGAGAACCTTTAAAAGTAATTGTAGGTATAAATTTAGTATTATTGCAGGAATTACATTGATATATGTGACATTTATTGCAAAATCCTGAAATAAATGATTTCGTTCTTTTCTATGTAGGTACTTAACAGTAAGAAGAGAAAGTTTTGTATTCCATCCAAAAATTCCATTTCGATATTTCAACTGAAATATATACGGCAACAAAAAATTGTTTCGAGCAACGTGGCTCAGGCGATAAAATCTTGGCGCAGTTTCCGCAGGCCATGGGTTCATATCTCTCTGGACGAGCAATTTTCTTTCGTGGTTTTCCTCAGTCACCAAAATAAAAATCGTATTTTAGGTATTTAACCAAAGTTGCACCTTCAGTCTAAATCAATAGTTAAAACAGCTGAACAGCAGAAGAACTGTAGCCCATTTACGTCATTTTCATGTTGCAGAGCAAACTGGCGTGGTATACAGTAATTTTGCCCCGAAGGTTTGCTGTACTGTGCCATCTGACTACGGATGGCGTGTAGATTTTGTATAGTAACTTTTTGTCCAGCTCTTACGATTTACAAGTTACCAGAATGAAGAGGTCTTCAGTATTCCCAGAAAATGCAAGATATAGATTTCGTTTGTCATGAAATTATAATACACGTATTATGGTATTTTAACCAAAGTCATTTAAATCATTTTTAACAAAATAAAAGTTTTCAAAAAAGAATATCTATATAGGGCTATAGGATGCTGTTGGAGGTTTCTCTAGAAAATCTTCGTTTGCATCCTTTGGAAATACTCAGTTAAATATCAAATTTGGTGTTTAAGGTACTTTTCGTTTTTGAGGTATGCTGTCCACATGGTACATTTTATAATTTTTTTTGACTCACACGGTCTCAAAACATACATTTCTGGTGAAATCTCGGTATAAAAATTTTGCGCGAAATACACTATTTTCTCTATACTCCATGTACATAGTACGAGTAGACCCCGTAGCAGCTCCTGTGCGAGCGCTGCGGACTCCAAACACCCGTGGTACTTCTGACGTTACAGAAGTAGTCAGGCCGAATATCTGAGCCATTTTCATAATGGAAACGTTTGGATTGGGTTGAACTCGACGTGGTAGAGAGCCGATACACAGACAGGAATTTTCGACTTCTTCAGCTGCTCCTGTGCGAGCGATGTGGACCCCGAGCACCTGTGGTAATTCGGTCGTTACTAGAAGTAGTCGAGCCGAACATCTGAGCCCCTTCCGTAAAGGAGCTGTTCGGATTGGGTTGGACTTGACAGTCAGTAGCCTGATACCCGTGGGAGATTGGATACTTCTGGGCGGAGTTTTGAGACTCCTTTATGTTCTCCGGCACTAACCTGGAAAGTTAGTAGACATATGCTGGTAAAGGTTGGCCCTACCGTAGTTTTCGGAGTTGACGTATCTACTTCCGTCCCTGTATACAAGCATTTCGGTACCCGCACGCAGGGGGGTTCAGTGTATCAAATACATAAAAATACAAAAATATGATGTGTTACTCTCACATGACTTTCTCTAGCTACTCTACTCTAGCTCTTCTTTCAACACCATGCTAATCGAGACAAACATTACCAGAATGCTATTACTTAGTTCCATATAAGTAGAATGGAACTAAGGGAATGCACTAGGCTAAAGTGATAGTCAAATGTTTTAAAAGCTGTCGTTATGTGATTGTCATTGCAAATCGCCTCTTTGCTTGGCCAGGTGTAGAACAAAAGAAAAACGAACACTCCCGTCTGTGAAAAGTATAAGTACTTCACAGCTGAAACCATTAACAAGGAATAACTCTGAAACGGTAAGTTCCACGAAAATAATGTTTATGACATAACCTGTGTATTTTAACGAGATCTACATTTTTTGTACAGTAAGTTTTTTTCTATCTCTTACGGTTTACTAGTTATTCTAAATTAATCAAAATTCATCTAGAATAAACAGGTGTTTAGAAGCTATTCCCAGAAAATTCTAGATATACATTTTATTTGTTATAGAAATGGCTTTAATGTGTGATATTTTAATCAAAATCGTTAGAGCCATTTTTATGAAAAGCAAAATTTTCGAAAATTTTTGCATGTAAAGGGTAGTTAGAGTTGGGGGTATTTTCTTGAAAATCTTCGTGTCGCATCCTTGGAAGATACCAAACCTAAATACCAAGTTTGGTATTCTACTGTCTTTTCATTTTTGAGCTATGCTGTCCACAGACACACAGAGGGACCTTTTTCTGAAAATGCTTTTTTTGGACTCAGGGGGTCCTAAAACAGGTATTTCCGGTGAAATCTCGACATCGAATTTTGGGTGGAATACAATACAATGTCAGGTTATGTACGATTGTTTCAGTACGTGTAGAGAAAGTAATCGTTGAATTTTTCACAGCTTTGGTCAAATTTTACAGATGTATTAGCTTAAGAGAAACTTGAAAAAGGCCTTTTCCAAGAGCGAGGTATAAATATATTTTATAAATATCGGCACGTAAGAGATTATGAGATTAATTTACAAATTTGCTGCCTACCAGTGATATGCGTAGACCTGAATACATTTTCTCGTGTTTTCTACTGCGTAAGATCAATAAGGAAAGAAAAGCTGTAGCAATCCAAACTTGTGTATAAACTTTCCTTTAGCCGCCAGGTTGAGGCGTAACTAGAAGAGAAGTAGCAATAAAGCGAGATGGTGAAACTGGGATGAGAAGTGAAATTGCTTCCAGAACACATGACCAAAAACTCAAGTCAATAATCTGCCGCCTCACTTCCTTGCATGTACTTCTCTAATGCGTCAACTAGGAGAGAAAAAGACACAAGTTTTGGAAAAGAAAATTAACATAGATATGAGAAATAACAGAGAGCTTTCTCTTTATTTTACTTTGTCTAGATCACAGATATACAGAGAGATTATATTATGCATTGTGGTTCGTAAAGCAGGAATTTCGCGCAGCTACCATAATTAGTCACTACACTTTTATGTGAGCTAAATGAGCACACAAAAATAAGATTTGTGGTATTAAATGTTCAATTACGTAGTAAACTTAGAGTAAGTTTGAAACCAGTATAATGATCAATACGTGTGTGGTGTTTGGTTATACTTCCTCGAATAGCAGAAGCAAAAAAAGAAACCAGAAATATGTTTCAATACATAGGTTAGTGTACTTATTTGAGTGATTTTGTGGTATTTAATGATCAATTACGTAGTAAATTTAGACCAAGTTTTAAACCAGTATAATGATCAATACGTGTGTGGTGATTGGTTGTGATTTCTCGAATAGCCGAAGTAAAAACAAATAAAGGGAAATGGTTTTCAATACATATATTAGTGTACTTATTTGAGTGATTTTGTGGTGTTAAATGTTCAATTGTATAGTAAACTTACATTAAGTTTCAAACCAGTATAATGATCAATGTGTGTATGGTGTTTGGTTGTAGTTTCTCGAATAGTCGAAGTAAGAACAAGGAAAGGGACATCTGTTTCAATACATAGGTAAGTGTACTTATTTTAGTGATTTTGTGGTTGTAAATTACAAAATACATTTATACTGAATGTTATAACCAGTATAATGATCAATGCATATGCGGTATTTGATTTTAGTTTCTCGAATAGCCGAAGCAAAAAAAAAAAATTAGAGAAAAGCGAATGTGTTTCAATACATAGGTTAGCGTACCTTTTTGAGTGATTTTGTGGTGTTAAATGTTCAATTACGTAATTAATTTAGACTGTAAGCAGTAAACCAGTATAATAAACAATACGTGTGGTATTTGGTTCTAGTTTCTCGAATAGCCGAAGTAAAAACAAGGAAAGGGAACCGTGTTTCAATACATAGGTTAGTGTACTTATTTGAGTGATTTTGTGGTGTTAAATGTTCAATGAAGCAATAAATTTAGACTATAAGTTTTAAACCAGCATAATAATCAATGCATGTGTGGTGTTTGGTTCTAGTTTCTCAAATACCCAAAATAAAATACAAGGAAAGGGAAACGTATTTCAATGGATAAGTTAGTGTACCTATTTGAGGGATTTTGTGGTGTTAAATGTTCAATTAAGCAGTAAATTTAGATTCTAAGCTTTAAACCAGTATAATAATCAATAGGTGTGTGGTATTTAGTTTTAGTTTCTCGAATAGCAGAAGCTAAAACCAGGAAAGAGAAACGTTATTCAATACATAGTATAGTGTACTTATTTGAGTGATTTTGTGGTGTTTAATGTTCCAATTACACTCTAAATTCAGATAAGTTTTTGTCCAGTATAATAATCATTATGCGTGTAGTGTTTGGTTTCAGTTTCTCGAATAGCCGAAGCAAAAACAAGGAAAGAGAAATGTATTACAATACATAGGTACTTATTTGAGTGATTTTGTGGTGTTACATGTTTAATTACATAGTAAATTCAGACTACGTTTTAAACCAGTATAATAATCATTACAAGTGTGGTATTTAGTTATAGTTTCTCGAATTCCGAAGTAAAAGCAAGGAAAGAGAAATGGGTTTCAATACATAGGTTAGGGTACTTATTTGAGCGATTTTGTGGTGTTAAATGTTCAAATGTGAATTTTGACTGTAAGTTTTAAACCAGTATAACGATCAATACGTGTGTGGTGGTAGTTTCCCGAATAGCTGAAGGAAAAACAAGGAAAGAAATGTGACTCAATAGTTAGGTTAGTGTGCCTATTTAAGTGATTTTTCGTTAAAATGTCAATACATAGGTTAAAGTACTTAAGTGTTTTTCGGTAGTATACAGTACTTAGAGAAATATGCTATATATTATCAGCGAAACGATTGTGTATTATTTGCAACATTTTAGATCTCCAACTCGGAAAGAGTTTTTTTTTTTTCTCATACAGGAATTTGTCAACTCCTGTCCATACAAACAAAGGAACTTTAGTCACATAGCAACCAGCTTTTGATTATCACTTTAACCTATGGTACTCACTTATTTCGCTTCTATTTGGAATGAAGAAGTAATAAACTATTTCTGCTAATTTTTACTTTCTCTACACGCACTATGTACATAGTGTATTGAGATGGTATTGCACTCCACCCAAAAATTCGTAACCGAGATTCCACCGGAAATATATGTTTTAGGATCCCCTGTATCCGAAAAAATTATTTTCAGAAAAAGGTCCGTGTGTGTGTGTTTAAATGTGCGCCCGTGTGTCTGTGACTCGATAACCCAAAAACAAAAAGTCGGTAAAATACCAAACTTGTTATTTAAGTTTGGTATCTTCCAGGGATGCGACACGAAGATTTTCAACAAAAAAATCCCCCCACCACAAACTACCCATTACATGGAAAAAATTTCGAAAATTTATATTTTCTTAAAAATGGCTCTAACGATTTTGATTAAAATCCGTATATTAAAGCTATTTATGTCAGAAATAAAATGTATATCTGGAATTTTTTGGGAATAGCCTCTGAAGACCTCTTTATTCTGGAAGAATTTTGCTGAATTTTGCTTAACTGCTAAACCGTAAGAGATACAAAAAAACGTACTACACAAAAAATATACCTCATGACAAAACACACAATTTTTCTCCTTTACGTTTTTGTTGTGGAGGTAACCGTTTTCGAGATATTCCTTGTTATTGGTTTCAATTGTGAAGTACTTAAACTTTTCTCACACAGGTAGTGTCTGTTTTTCTTTTGTTCTACTCCTGGCCAAGCAAAGAAGTGATTTGCAATGACAATCGAATAACGATAGCTTTTAAAACATTTGACTATCACTATAGCATAGTGCATTCCCTTATTCCCTGCTATTTATAAGGTCCTAAGTAATAACATTCTGCTAACTTTATCTCGATTAGCATTGTGTACAAAGAAGAGGAATGTTTTGTAGGAGTTTTGTAGAACAGCTAGAGAAAGTCATGTACGTGTAACATATAAGATTTTTTTCTCATAAGTATCAAGTAATTAAAATATCAATATTTTTAACAAAAATATTATTGTAGAGATGTAGAGAAAGTCTTGTGAATGGAACACGTGGGATTTGGTTTTTTGCTAACATGTTTAAACCTTAGGAGATGTTCAACTAGTGAGTTAAAGTCGAAATGCTGTACAAAAATTCGTTTTACTATATAGTACGCAGTTCATCCGCTAGGTCGCCGTCTGGGCTATTTCGCTGCCATCATTAAACCGGTAGTGCTTAGGGCGGCCATAAAACGTTGAAAGATGAGCACATGCTGTTAAAGTAATTAGAACATTTGGACATCTATAAACCCCCTCAGGATCTCAGAGAATCTGGTAAAGCCTGACTCTAATGACTTTTGCATACACTTCGACTTGACAGAATTGCATCTTCCGACTGAGCGCAATGGCTCAGGTGGCCTGGATTTAGGAAGTCGTGGATTCGCTCCTTTTAGAGGCCAATCTGACCCAGGGGCCTTTCCGGGGTTACAGCGGGTCTCTAGGCGAATGCAGGGTAGGTTCACGCCATTCCCCGAATCTTCCGGTCCACCACTTCCTGTTCCCATAATATCCTAATCATCTCTTTCACAATTTATGTTACATACATTTCTTCGTTATGTTGATCGTTTTTGAGATATTCTTTTTTCTTGGTTTCAGTTTTGAAAAACATACTTTTCTCGTACAGGAATTTGTCAACTCCTATTCATACAAACAAAGGAACATCAGTCACATAGCAACCAACTTTTGGCTTTTAGTTTAACCTATGGTACTCCCTTATTTCGCTTCTACTTACAATAAAGCAAGAAATAAGACTATTTCTACAAAGTTTTCTCGATTAGCATGAAATAAGTAAGAGATAAGCTTATTAACAGTAATTTGTGCAGAAATATAGAGAAAGTCATGTGAATGGAACACATCAGATTTTTAAATAATGAAGTGCAAAATACATGCAACTGCAGTAAAAATGTAAATGACCTGTTATTAATTTACGCTCTTTAACTGCTGCGGTTCTCAGCGTCCCATTCTATATTGGGCGTGAAAGACCGCTTAATTTTGCTCAGAGGCCTCTCTATCAGGCTTGAGGTTCTTTTACGTGCCGTAAATCTACAACACGGGACCAACGGTTTTACTTCCCTTCCGAAGGAAGCAAGCTAAGGATTTTTACGCCCGAAAAAATCCATCGTCCTCCGCCGGGTTTGAACCCGCGACCTTGGGTATATGAAGTCAGCATGGTAACCATTACACCACGGAGGGCGACTAACTGCACTCAAATGTAACCCCGTCAGCATCCTAGCATGTCAGCACACCGGTTATTTTACTTGGGCCCTCCCCATCCTTAATACAGGCAGATTTGATAGTAGTCAGTGGAAGTAAAATTCGCGGGGTTTGACAGATGCTGGATTTTGAATATAAAAAAGTGCTCCAGGTGGCACAGAACTACAAAATATTTTGCTGCTGATCCTTCTGATAACATAATATTCAACCAAGCGCACCCTTATGCTCCACCTGTGTATGATGCTTAACACTTTGCCCTGTATGGTTCCGATTCTACTCTGCTTATAAGTTGCTGCACTCTAAATGGCCATTAACGTAGATTATTTAATCTCACCCTGGCGTTAGTGGCTTGCTGAAACGAGCTTGCTCGTCTATTTTCTGATGAAGATTAATTTAATCTCTTTAAGCGCATTTATCACACTGTTATTGTGGAAGGATGGGTTAAAACTCCGCAATTAAAATACCTCTTTTTTCACTTTCTTTAGCGCAGTAAAGCATGAAGTCTCACTACAGACTGTCTCATGATACAGGAAACAGAAAAATCAAAGTACATAGTATCGTAGAGTAGAAATAAAATAACAAAATAAGCACGTTTAGCAACGTCAGAAACCTTTGTACTTTCAACACCACGTATATACACATAGGAGAGAAGGTATCGTATTCTACCCAAAAAATTGATCGTAATATTCAGTCATTTTGAGCACCCCTGAATCCAAAAAGGTTTTTTAATAAGCATTTACTCGGTATTTAAGCTCAGTATCTTCCAAAGATGCCACACAAAGATTTTCAAAAACATTTCCCCACCACAACTATCCTTAAAATGGAAAATTTTTCGAAAGTTTGATTTTCTCGAAAATGGCTTTAAAGATTTTTACTTTCAGTATACGTAATATGCACATAGTGTATAGAGAAGGTATTGTATTGCACCCAAAAATTCGATACCGAGATTTCACCGAAAATATATGTTTTTAGAACCCCTGAATCCAAAAAAAGCATTTTAAGAAAAATGTCCTTGTGTGTCTGTTTGTATACGTGTATGTGTCTGTGTGTGTCTGTGGGCAGTATAGCTCAAAATGCAAATACCGTTAAAAACAAAATTTGGTGTTTAAATTTGGTATCTTCCAAGGATACGACACGAAGATTTTCAAGAAAATCCCTCCACCCAAAACTACCCTTTACATTTTGATTTTCTTAAAAATGGCTCTAACGGTTTTGATTAAAATATTGTATATTAAAGATGTTTACCTGACAAATAAATTGTATATCTTGAATTTTCTGGGAATAGCCTCTGAAGACTACTTTATTCTGAGTGAATTTTACGGAATTTTGCATAACTGCTAAACCGTAAGAGATAGACAAAACTTACCACACAAAAAATGTAGAGCACATTAAAACACACAATTTATGTTGTATACATATTTTTCGTGAAGTTGGTCGCTTTTGAGATATTTCTTTTTTTTTGGTTTCAGGTTTAAAAAACGTATACATTTTTCATACAGGAATTTGTCGACTACTGTCCGTACTAACAAAGGAACTTCAGTCACATAGCAACCATCTTTTGCTATCACTTTAACCTATGTTATTCCCTTACTTCGCTTCTAGTTAAACGGAAGCAAGTAATAAGGCTATGTCTGCTATTTTTTTTTTTCTGGATTAGCATTAAATAAATAAAAGCATTAGCTTTTGGATAATAATTTGTTCCAGAGATATAGAGAAAATCATGTAAGTTGAACACATCAGATTTTTAGAATAATTTCCCCACCGTCAATTGCCATTTATATGCAACATTTTTCGAAAGTGCCCATTTCCTAAAAACAGTTCTACATAATAATTTGGATTCAAATGTCGTAGATATTTTAAAGATATTTACACGGTAAATAAAACGTGATTCTTAATTGTCTTTGGAAAAGTACTCTACATTCTAAATTACTTTTGTACATTGCATAAGAGATAGGCAACAATTTACTACATGAAATATGTAGATTTGTTAAAACACACAATGTTCTTTAGACTCAACTATTTCAGAGATATTCCCTGTTATTGGTTTTAGTTTTAAACTATCCAAACGTTTCTTAAACGGTAAGTACTCATCCATCTCACATCTCTTTTGTTTTACTCCTGGTCATATTTACTGTTGCTGAATTCCCAACATGTTAGTTCTATTTTACAATTGTATATTAGGACTATAGTTGTAAACAATGTGTGCTTTTACGTAGTAACAGGTAATATTAAATATAAATGCAACAACAAAAGAATTAACATTAATGTAAATAGATAATAAAAACATTCTGATGTGCTCTATTCACATTACTTTCTCTACATCTCTGCAACAAATCATTGTTAAAAAGCTTATGCTTCTGTTTACATCATGCTAATCGAGAAAAAATAGCATAACTAGTCTTATTACCTGCTTCCTTGTAAGCATAAGTTTTCAAAGCTGAAACCTAAAAACAGGAATATCTCAAAAACGAACAGCTCCACGAAAAAAAAACGTATATGACATAAATTGTGTTTGAATGTGCTCTACATTTTCTGTGTGGTAACTTTCTGTGCATCCCTTACGGTTTAGCAGTTATGCAAAACTCCGTAAAATGCATCCAGAATAAAGTAGTCTTCAGAGGCTATTCCCAGAAAATTCAAGATATACGTATTATTTGTCAGGTAAATATCTTTAATATCTGATATTTTAATCAAAATCGTTAGAGCCATTTTTTAGAAAATCAAAATTTTCGAAAAAACTTTCATGTAAAGGGTAACTGGGGGTGGGGGATTTTCTTGAATATCTTCGTGTCCTATTCTTGGAAGATACCGAACTTAAATACCAAGTTTGATATTTAACGGTCTTTTCATTTTTGAGCTGTGCTGTCCACAGACACAGACACACACACACTCACACTCACACACAGACACACACGCACACACACGGAGAATTTTTCCAAAAATGCTTTTTTAGGATTCCCATCAGTGTTCCCTTCCCATCAGTTTCTCTACATTTCTGCAAAAATTATTGTCAAAAAGTTTATGCATCTATTTACTTCATGCTAATCGAGAAAAAAAAAAAAAAACTAGCAGAAATAGTCTTATTACTTGCTTCCTTGAAAGTAGAAGCGAAATAAGGGAGTACCATAGGTTAAAGAGATAGTCAAAATCTGCTTGTTATGTGACTCAAGTTCCTTTGTTTGTATGGACAGGAGTTGACAAATTCCTGTATGAGAAAGGTATACATTTTTCCTAGCTGAAACCAAAAACAATGAATATTTCAAAAACAAACAACTCCACGAAAAAAATGAATATAACATTAATTGTGTGCTTTAAAGTGCTCTACATTTGTTGTGTGGTAAGTTTTTGTGCATCTCTTACGGTTTAGCACTTATGCAAAATTCCGTAAAATTGACTCAGAATAAAGTATTCTTCAGAGGTTATTTCCAGAAAATTCCAAATATACAATTTATTTGTCAGGTAAATATTTTTAATATACGATATTTAAATCAAAATCGTTATAGCCATTTTTTAGAAAATCAAAATTTTCGAAAAAAGTTCCATATAAAGGGTAGTTTGGGGTGGGGGAATTTTTATCAAAGTTTTTGTGTCGCATTCCTGGAAGATACTAAACTTAAATACCAAGTTTGGTATTTAACGGTGTTTTCGTTTTTGAGCTACGATGTATTTCCGGTGTAACCTCGGTATCGAATTTTTGGGTGGAATGCAATACTTTTTCTATACACTATGTACATAGTACGTGTGGAGAAAGTAAAAAATTGACATTCGATTTAACCTACTGTGTTCCCTTGTTTCCCTTCTACTTACAAGGAAGCAAGTAAAAAGACCGTTTCTGTTAATATCTGTGCTAATTAACATAATGTGGGTAAAATGTATGGAATACATCAGATTATTCTAGCTATGTTACTGCGTGATAGAGAAAGTATTTTATTGAAATGTCATGGTCCTATAATTATTAAACTAGCAAAGTCATACCTAGTCTATATAAATATGTAGTGGACCCTTTTCTTCCAAAATGGGTTTATAAACATACGTAGAAGATATGACAAAGAAAGTGCTGATGATGGAATGTAAATCTATACACCCTAGCTTTAGGGCTCAATACATGTGCGATTCATTAATCTTCGTCAAAAAGAAAAGCGATATGGTGAAGGGAAATAGAGTGATGACGTTTACAGTGCCAGTATATTTCCAGTATGGCAGTCTCCCCCACTCCACTAGTCAATACGCAGTACACGTGTGATGAAAAGGAGCAATTTATAACGTCAGCAGGCGCTCATAGAATTTTATTGCAGGATAAAGATAACCTTATTGTATGTTCTCCGGTGACAGACAACGCTTAAGCTTTTAACAGTCAAAGTGTTCTATATTGTCTGCTTAAAGCTTTGTCTCTGTTTGTTGGAAGGATAAAGTCGCCTTATAAAGATTCTCTACTCCTCCATAAACCATTAACTCGAAGCGCGTTTGTTCTTGACCAACTCAATGGGCCATAACTTTTCTCTGAAAGTTCGTAGAATATGTGAAATTTGTTTTAATGATCTCAGTGGCTCAGGAAAACATCATGGCCACAATAGATCAATGCCATCTGTTGACTATATTGATGATTTCGATGGAAATTACGAGAATTTTAATGACTTTGTAGAGATTCTTTAGCTTGCAGTCATAACAGCGACATGCAGTACTCACTTCGAGGGGTGCGTGCGTGTGCGTGTCTGGTAGGCTCGTGGTGAGCCTAGGTGTTGTTGCTGTGTACCTACCCTGGTAAGGGTTTAACCACAGGAATGAGGTTTTAATTTTGGAGTTTTCGAATGTTGGTGTTAAGGAGGTAGCGCTGGTAGGCTCCTCGAGCTGTTGCATTTTCAGGAGCAGCATCCTTTCCTCTGCTCCGCTGGTGTTTATTTTTATTTAATTATGGTGGTGAAATTTTGATAGACCTCTCCCAATGGGAGGGGCGAGTGCTTTGTTCAGATATTACGCGTTGGCTGGTTTTAAAACCGTTGTTACTGGGGGGTGCCCACAAGCCATGCGGGGAACCCGAAACCGTCTCTTTCGGCGTTCAGAGGGTAAGTACTCCCCCAGAGATCTGACAAGTGCGTTCTCATGGGCGCCCAATCTGGCGTAGAATTTTTGAGCCCGGCGCCTAATAATATCTTCCACATATGGGAGGGCCGCAGCTTCATGTAGTAGCCCCAAAGGGAAACATCGACATACAGAATATATGGACCGGAGTCCTCAATTCTGTACCCGCTGTAACCACGGAAGCCAGGAGTCTGCTGCCATGCCCCACAGGCATAGAGCATCAGGGGGACTATGAGCGCCTTGAAAAGACGTAACTTTAAGTGAATCGGCATCTAGGAGGCCAGTACAGGGTAAAGGGAGGCCACCGCGCCCTTCGCTCTGTCCGACTTAGGCCCTTATCAAGAGTGACGCCCAGGTATTTGACGGAATTCCCCCACTCTATCCCTTGGCCCTGATAGGAAAAGTTGGGTATCTGGTTTAGTTCGAGGAGTGTTTTCATTGTGAAAACATATAATATAAGTTCATGGCAGGATAGCTCAGACGTGGTCAGTGCCTCAAACGCGCCTGGACGGCAAATGCGGTTCTCATGACCAGGAGACGCTGCTTCTCCATCAAGTAGCTTGTAGGAGCACATACCATATGTTCACAGAACGTACAAAAAGAGAAATTGTGTATATTATAAGCTTATAGAAAGCAATGTAAAATAGTTGTGAGTATTTAAGGATAGAAATACGCATAAATGCTTGTTGTAACTTAGGTAATTAAGGCAAGGTGAGCTAGCTTAATTCCAGGTGACAGTTCACCAACTGTCACGCCATGTAACGTATTTCATTATACATATTTGTTAGTTTTAAGTATTTCAGTAGTATTTTGCTGTGTGATGAATTGTTGAGAGCTTCTGCATTCTGCTCGCTGCTGTCCATTCTGAGGACACTCTGAGAGAAAGTGGCGTACAGTGATGGTAGTGTGACATTTAGGTTGGTCTGTTTTATTCAGTAGATGAGAATGGGTTAACTTGGTGTGTCCGATACGTAGCCTGGTGATGGCAGCCTGGTCTTTTCGGCAATTTTATCGCTAGCAAGAAAGCTGGTATATACTCGTTAGTGAGAGTGGAAAACATAGACCACCATTGAGTGCAGCGCAGAAGGCTAGTGAACTCTCCAAGCACATCGCTGCGTCGATTGAGTCAGGAATCAGGCTATTTATATGTCGAAGATGCCATGAAAATGCTCGTAATTTCCATCCGAATCATCAATATAGTCAACAGATGGCATTGATCGATTGTTGCCATGATTGTTGTCGATTCTCCCACAGGCACATTAAAATAAATTTCACATTTCTACCAGCTTTCAGAGAGTAATTATAGCCTATTAAAATAGTTCAGGTTTATATGAATCGCACTGTACCAGACGGCTCAAAAGCCCGTATTTGACGTGTGCAGTTATCCCTTCGTCCGTTAAAAGAGTTTAAAAACTCAATGGGGATATTTGAAGTTAAAACCCGTGATTTCTCAACTGACCGGTATGAATTTGACAAACATTTCAATATTTTAAAATTGAAACAAATAGAAGGGAATACTTCAGAAATTCTTCTGATGTGTTCCATTCACATGACTTTCTCTACATCTCTGCTACAAATTATTGTTAAAAATTTTATTCTTCTACTTACTTCATGCTTATCAGGAAAAATCTGATGTGTACCATTCACATGACTTTCTCTATATCTCTGCAACAAATTATTCTTAAAAAGCTTATACTTCTATTAACTTCATGCTAATCAGTAAAACATTAGCAGAAAGAGCCATATTACTTGCTTCCTTGTAAGTAGAGGTGAAACAAGGGGGTACCATAAGTTAAAATGATAATCAAAAGCTGGTTGCTATGTCGCTGAAGTTCCTTGTTTGTATGGACAGCACTTGATACATTCCTGTATGAGAAATGTATAAGTTTTTCATAGCAGAAACCAAAAATAAGGAATGTCACAAAAACGACGAACTCCACGAAAAAAATGTATATAGCATAAAGTGTGTGTTTTAATGTGCTCTATATTTGTTGTGTAGCAAGTTTTTGTCCATCTCTTACGGTTTAGCAGATTCAAAATTTAGTAAAATTCATCCAGAATAAACTACTCTTCAGAGGCTATTCCCAGAAAATTCAAGATATACATTTTATTTGTCAGGTAAATATCTTTAATATACGAACTTTTAATCAAAATCGTTAGAGCCATTTTTAGGAAAATCAAAATTTTCGAAAAAAGTTCCATGTAAAGGGTATTTGGGGGTGGGGGATTTTTCTCAAAATCTTCGTGTCGCATCCCTGAAAGATACTAAACTTAAATACCAAGTTTGGTATTTTACCTACTTTTCGTTTTTGGGTTATCGTGTTCACAGACACACGGACACACACACACACGGACCTTTTTCCGAAAATGCTTTTTTTTAGATAAAGGGGACCCTAAAACATATATTTACGGTGAAATCTTGGTATCGAATTTTTTGGTGGAGTGCAATACATTCTCTATCCACTATGTACATAGTGCCTATAGAGAAAGTAAAAATTAAAAGAAAGAAGAAATTGTCATATAACTTGTTTCTGTTTAACTAGAAGAGAAATAAGGGAGTAGTACAGGCTAAAGCGATAGACAAAAGCTGCTTCCTATGTACGCGAAGTTCCTTTGTTTGTATGGCCAGGAGCTAACAAATTCCCGTATGAGAAAAGTATAAGTATTTTAAAGCTGAAACTAATAACAACGAATATTTAAAAAATGATCAACTCTACGAAAAAAATGTACATAATATAAATTGTGTGTCTCAACGACTTCTAAATTTTCCGTTTAGTTAGCTTTTGTCTATCTCTTAGGGTTTACCAGTTATGCAAAATCCCGCAAGTGCATCCAGAATAAAGATATCCTCAGAGGCTATTGCCAGAAAATTCAAGATATACATTTTATTTGTCAGGTAAATATCTTTAATATATGATGTTTTAATCAAAATCGTTACAGCCATTTTTGAGAAACTTAAAATTTTCGAAAAATGATTCCATTAAAAGAGTAGTTTGGGGGTCGGGGATTGATTCTCTTCAAAATCTTTGCGTCGCATCCTTGGAAGATACTGAAGTTCGATACCAAATTTGGTATTTAACGGATTCTTCGTTTTTGAGCTATGCTGCCTATCCACACACACACACACATATACACGCACGCACACACATACACACAGGACTTTTTTCTAAACATGATTCTTTTTTCATTCGGAGCTCTCAAAGCATATCTTTGCGGTGAAATCACGGTATGTACATAATACACTATGTACATCGTACGTGTAGAGAAAGTAAAAATCTGCATATGACACAAACTGTGTGTTTTGATTAGATCTAAATTTTTGTGCAGATGTTATCTTTTTGTCTATCTCTTACAGTTTACCAGTTATGGAAAAGTCATTCAGAATGAAGGGGACTTCAAATTCAATTCCCAGAAAATTGAAGCTATACATTTTTTTTTGTCATTCAAATATCTGTAATGCACAGAGTTTTTATCAAAATCGTTTCTTGCGATTGTTGAGAAAATCAAAATCTCCGAATATTTTTTCATGTAAACGGTAATTTGGTTTGGGGTTTTTACTTTCTCCACTCGTAGGTACTATATGTATAGAGATATAAAAATTCGATACCGAGATTTCATCAGAAATATAAGCTCTGAAACTCCCTGAATTAAAAATAAAAAACATTTTTAGAAAAAGCTCCGTGTGTATGTGTGTGTGTGTGTGTGTGTGTGTGTGTGTGTGTGTCCTTAGGCAATATAGCTCAAAAACAAATTTAAGTTCAGCATCTTCCAAGGATGCGAAACGAAGATTTTCAAGAAAATCTCTCCACCCCCAACTATCCTTTATATGAAAAAAATTTCGAAAATTTCGGTTTCCTCAAAAATAACTTGAACGATTTTGATTAAAAATGTCTTATATTTAAGATATTTCCATGACAAATAAAATATATGGTTTTAAAATTTAAAATTTTCGGGCTGTTTTGCCGTGGTCTGTAGGTTAAAATATGTTCAGTTAAAATATTTCTCCCTAACGTTTCGTCCCTGTCTGTGGGGGACATCTTCAGAGGCACTGCACTCACGTCGCTAACTCGGAAAGAATTACATCAGTGCGAGTTACAGCCAGTATATATACTCGGGCACTGGTGGGCGGGGTCAAGTGGACAGGTTCTGGTTTGTTTATTTGGCCTGGAGGTTGCGGAGCTGGGAAAGTATAGGGAACCAGGTAGAGTTTAATGTAAGTCCTTCGTCTTTGTTGAAGTTGTTGGTGTTCTTATAAATCTCAATGGCCTCTCTGTATAAACGGGGAAAATAATTTTTAGTCGTAGCTATAACCTCTACCTTATCATATTGCATACGGTGGTCATCCAAAGATAAAACATGTTGTGCAACGGCTGATTTTTCAGTTTGTCCGAGGCGGCAGTTTCTTTTATATTCTGTAATGCGTGTGTTAATGCTACGCTTTGTAGTGCCGATGTAAACTTGGCCACATGTGCACGGGATTTTGTAAACACCAGATTTTGAAAGTGGATCGAGTCGGTCTTTAGCTGATTTGAGGTACTGTTTTATTTTAGTTGTCGGCATGTATATAGGTTTCACGTGTTGTTTCTCTAAAATCTTGCCGATACGATCAGTTATACTTTTTATATATGGCAAGAATACTTCATTTTTATATGTCGGTACCTCCCTGGGTCTGGTGTTGATCTTTCTGGGACGTATTGCTCGATCGATATCCTTTTTGGTGTACCCATTATACAGTAGCGTCTTTTGTAGATATTTTAATTCTTGTGGTAAATGTTCCGGATCACAGATTCTTTTAGCTCGTTCCACTAGTGTTTTGATTACGCTTCTTTTCTGTTTGGGATGATGGTTGGATTGTTTACTAAGATATCGGTCCGTATGGGTTGGTTTTCTGTACACTGCACACGTGAATCTTCCGTCGTTTTTCCTAGTTATCAATACATCGAGAAAAGCAATCTGACCGTCGGACTCTAATTCTTTTGTAAATTGGATGTTTGCGTGTTGGCTGTTCAGGTGATCTAGGAATTTTTGGAGTTCAGCTTCTCCGTGAGGCCATATAGCGAAAACGTCGTCAATGTTACGAAGCCAAACGGACGGTTTTTTAGTCGCAGTTGCCAGTGCATGTTTTTCAAATCGTTCCATATACAAATTAGCTACCACATGCCGACAACTAAAATAAAACAGTACCTCAAATCAGCTAAAGACCGACTCGATCCACTTTCAAAATCTAGTGTTTACAAAATCCCGTGCACATGTGGCCAAGTTTACATCGGCACTACAAAGCGTAGCATTAACACACGCATTACAGAACATAAAAGAAACTGCCGCCTCGGACAAACTGAAAAATCAGCCGTTGCACAACATGTTTTATCTTTGGATGACCACCGTATGCAATATGATAAGGTAGAGGTTATAGCTACGACTAAAAATTATTTTCCCCGTTTATACAGAGAAGCCATTGAGATTTATAAGAACACCAACAACTTCAACAAAGACGAAGGACTTAAATTAAACTCTACCTGGTTCCCTATACTTTCCCAGCTCCGCAACCTCCAGGCCAAATAAACAAACCAGAACCTGTCCACTTGACCCCGCCCACCAGTGCCCGAGTATATATACTGGCTGTAACTCGCACTGATGTAATTCTTTCCGAGTTAGCGACGTGAGTGCAGTGCCTCTGAAGATGTCCCCCACAGACAGGGACGAAACGTTAGGGAGAAATATTTTAACTGAACATATTTTAACCTACAGACCACGGCAAAACAGCCCGAAAATTTTAAATTTTAAAACCATGGACACCGGCCGTGAAAGCTTACGCATATATTTAAATAAAATATATATCTTGATTTTTTGGGAATAGCCTCTAAAAGCACCTTTATTTTTGATGACATTTTCTGAATTATGCATAACTGGTAAATCACAAGAGCTGACAAAACTTACTACACAAAAATGTAGAACTCGTTAAAATGCACGACCGTTTTCGGGATATTTCTTGTCATTACTTTCAATTTTTTAAATACTCAAACATTTCACATGCGGGAGCTTGTCAACTTCTGGCCATGCAAAGAAAGCGATTTCAACCACATTTTAAAACATTTGACTGTCGGTTTAGTCTATTGTATTCACTTATTTCCCTTCTAATTGTAAGGAACTAAGTAACACCACCGTTTCTACTGATGTTTATCTCGACATGAAGTAGATAGAAGAATTAGCTTATTAACAATAAGTTGTTACAAATATGTAGAGAAAGTCATGTGAATAGAACACATACAATTTTTAGAAAAAGGTCCGTGGATGTGTTTCTGTGTCTTGGAAAGTATAGTCAAATAGAAGATGCCGTTAAATACCAAAGTAGGTATTTAAGTTTTGTATCCCCCAAGGAGCGACACATTTTCAAGAAAATTCCCCGCTTCCATCTACCCTTTTCATGGATACATTTTAGAAAATTTTGATTTTTCAAAGAATGCAAACGATTTTGATTAAAATATCTTATAATACAGATATTTACATTACAAATAATATGTGTATCTTGAATTTTCTGGGAATAGCCTCTGAAGACCGAATTATTCTAAATGAATTTTGCTGAATTTTACATAACTGGTAAACCATAAGATATAGAAAAAAACTTACTACAAAAATGTAGATCTCGAGTGAGATTTGTGGTGTACAAAGCGGCGCAGGAGCGGGTTTTCTCCGGGTTCTCCAGTTTCACCCGCGATCACATTCCACTTGTGCTCCATCTTCATTCCATGTATCAGTGCCATAAAGTGGCTGTTAAACACTATCAAAAAATTAAATATCAAGTTTGGTTTCAACCGAGTTTTCGTTTTTGAGCTATGCTGCTCACAGACACACCTCATGGACATGTTTCTAAAATGATGTTTTGAGATCCCCTGGAGTCAAGGGACCTCTTATCTGCACAGAAAACCTTCGTCAAAGTCCATCACTTACTTTAATGTGTTAATGAGATGAACTTATACCATAATGAGAGTTTCCAAGCTTTAGTTCCAGCTACTTAATTTGTAAATTATAATTTTTTTTCTAAGGCGTGTAATTTGGTCTGAGAAGGTGTGGACTATACATGGTGTTTCAAAAATGCGGGGCATAATTTCAGGTATGTATTTCCCACATGTAGACAATCAAATTAGTTCATTATAACATGTGTCCGGAAATGCTTCATTTCCGAGTTATGGCCTTCACAACATTGAAATTCACTGGAACGTTTTTCTTTCCGCAGGTTGTTGTCATTACAGAAGATGTTCAAAATGTCCACCTCCTGATTGAACAAAGACCTCACATCGATGTCTCATTGACCTGCGAACACGATCCCAAACTCCAGGAGTATTGCGTATGTCCTCACAACTTGCCACAATTCGATTCCGAAGGGATTCCAAATCCAGCACCGGAGACGAATAAACCAATGATTATAAATGGCCTACAAGTAGAAATCGAGAGGGTTCAGATCAGGTGAGCGTGGAGGCCAAGCAATTGGGCCACCTCTACCTATCCATCGATCAGGAAACCTTTGATCCAAGTACCGGCGAGCCGTAAGACTGAAGTGTGCAGGAGCGCCATCATGCAAGAAGTGAATGTGTTGATGATTGATCAGTGGAGTGTCTTCGAAAACGTCAGGTATGGTGTTTTCCAGGAAGTCTGTGTACACCTGCCCCGTAAGTCTGTTTACAAGTACATGGGGTCCAACTAATCGATCACCAATGATACCGGCCCACATGTTGAGGGAGAACCGTACCTGGTGATGAGATACAACAGTTGCACGTGGCTTTTCATGCGACCATACATGCTGATTGTGGAAATTTGTTATGCCATCTCTTGTGAACTGTGCTTCATCTGTAAATAATACGACGGCAGAAAAGTTCGGATTTACACCACACTGCTGCAAGAACCATTGACAGAACCTAACTCGTGCAGGGTAATCTGCTGGTGACAGGGCCTGTACCGTTGCAAATGATAAGGATACAATTGATACTCGTTCAACAGTCTCCAGACAGTCGTATGAGGAACATTGACTTGCAACGCTAACCGTCGTGTGCTGATAGAAGGAGTCCTGTCCACAGCCTCCAGAATCTCCTCCTGCACTTCTGGAGTTGTAGATCTTGGTCGTCCCCTTCCCAAACCAGGAGAGGTAATGTTCCATACTCGCACAGACGGGAATGGAGACGTACAAATGTCTTCCGATCTGGACATTGTCGCTGTGGGTACCTCTCCTGGTACAAACGACGAGCCAGCGCAGCATTGCCGTCCGCCTTACCGTACATGAAGTGTATCTCTGCCAGCTCTTGATTTGAATACACAGTCTTAACGCCTAAAGAACACTGAATGTAACCTTCCTCAGAACGAACTATCAGAGCGCCCTCCTAATGTCTCCTTTGACGGCAAAGACCTGCGGAAAGAAAAACGTTCCAGTGAATTCCAATGTTGTGAAGGCCATAACTCGGAAATGAAGCATTTCCGGACACATGTTATAATGAACTATTTTGATCGTCTTCATGTGGGAAATACATACCTGAAATTATGCCCCATATTTTTTAAACAGCCTGTATAATACATTTATAAAAGATTCGTATACTTTTATATTCACTTTTAATATTTTAAATTCTCATTGACACTTAATTTAGATCTAGAATAATCATTATGTATATTATTATTATTATTATTATTTTATTCAATATATCCGAGTGGAGCACATTAACTTTAACAATATTAATATCACCTTACATCAATTTCATCCAAATTCTGTGGATACTTAATATTTTGAAGTTTTTGTTCCAAATTAAAGAGGATTTCACTGTTCACTCCACAATGCACCTGTCGCAAAAGTAATAAATTGACTCACTTATATCAGCACTGCCTTCATGAGCCCATCCTTTGCATTTATTGCACTGTATCCAGGGTTCATCGTGAGATTAACTCCATACAACACAAAAGGTCTCTTCTGAGTTTTTATTTTCATCTGTACCAAAACTGACTCTAGCCTATAGAGTATTAGAGGCTCTCACCAGCATTTCAGTTGTTTTTCTTCTTCTCTTTGAAGACTCTCCTGCATGGACGGAAGAATACTTATCTGCTTCAGAAATGTACAGATTGTTCCTGTTTAGAGATTCTTCTGGAGTGGACGAAAGGAGACCGCTGCCGTAAAGAAATGGACTCAGCAGATCAGATTTGGTCTGGACCAAATTATACTTCACCTGCGGTCCAAATTACACGACACAACATAAATTTATTAGTATCACATTTCTTATAATCCTAAACTGAATAAATGAAATAACTCTACATCAGACTTTCCTTAATATATTGAATGTTCCGTCGTTTCAGTTTGGTTTCCAAAGAAAGATCTCAGGTGGAAGAAAACACGACACCAAAAGCGGGACAAAATTACAACGAAAACGCTCTCAACAAAGATCACAACTTCCCTCCAAGGTTATTGACAAGAGAATACAAAAAATTGCAGGGAAAGCTTACAACAAATGCTGCTCAAGATACCCGTATTGCTGGTGCTCCCAACGGTACCCTTTTTACTTTCTCTAGCCCCGTATGTACAATGTAGATAGGAATAGAGGAGTATTGTATTCCACCCAAAATTCGATACCGAGATTTCACCGGAAACACATGTTTTAGAACCCCCTGTATCTACAAAAAGCATTTTCAGAAAAAGGTCCGTGTGTGTGTCCGTGTTGGCGATAACTCAAAAAGAATAGTAGCTAAAATACCAAACTTGGTATTTAAGTTTAGTATCTTCCAGGAATGCGACGACCGCGCCGTGGCCGAGTGGTTAGATCACTCGCCTCTCGATCCCAAGCGACCGAATGTAAGATTTGTGGTGGACAAAACGGCGCTAGGGCGGGTTTTCTCCGGGTACTCCGGTTTCCCCCGCATTCTCATTCCACCAGTGCTCCATCATCATTCATGTATCATGTATGGCGCCTGCGGTGCCATAAGTAGTTAAAGCGGGCGTTAAAAACTACAAAAAAAAAAGATGTTGAAAACCCCCCCCCCAAACTACCCTTTACATGGAACTATTTTCGAAAATTTTGATTTTCTTAAAAATGGCTCTAACGATTTTGATTAAAATGTCGTATATTAAAGATATTTACCTGACAAATAAAATGTCTATCTTGAATTTTCTGGGAATAGCTTCTGAAGACCTGTTTATTCTGGATGAATTTTGCTTAATTTGGCATAACTAGTAAACCGTAAGAGATAGACAAAAACTTACTTTACAAAAAATGTAGGTCTTGCTAAAATACACAAGTTATGTCATGTACATTTTTGTCGTGGAGCTTACCGTTTTCGAGGTATTCATTGTTATTAGTTTCAGTTGTGAAGTACTTATACTTTTCTCAGACGGGAGTGTCCGTTTTTCTGTTGTTCTACTCCTGGCCAAGAAAAGAAGCGATTTGTAATGACAATCTCGTAAGTACAGCTTTTAAAACATTTGACTATTGGTTTAGCCTAGTGTATTCCCTTATTTTCTTCCTACTTATACGGAACTAAGTAATAATAACATTGTGCTAATGATTACCTCGATTAGCAAGGTGCAGAAGGAAGAATTATCATATATAAGAAGTTTGTAGAACATCTAAAGAAGGTCATGTCAGTGTAACACATCAGATTTTTCCCAAACTGATATCGGTCCGAAATACACGCTGGTCCAAATTACACGGTCTTCCGCTGTATTATACGGACGTGCTAAAGAAAGTTGACATCTAGAATTTTGGTGTTCCCTTAAAACTGGAAAATAATAGATTAAATGTGACATTTTCAAGAAATTTCAAAAAGATTTCGACCTGAAAGTTTTGGTATTTCCGTTATAGGAACAAAGTAGCTACGGTATCTATCGGCATGCACCTAAGCTGTTCAAATACCCCTAGGCTGGTAGCGTACACTAAACATTTATCCGTCATCTTTTCGTCAGAAGTAACAATAAGGGAATCCTTTATCTGCCCCCCTCCTCGCGCGCACATACCGCGAAGAAGGCCAGAGATTGAAAAGCTGAGTAAAGCCCTGTAAAAGGAAAAGGAAAGAGGAAAACATCTGGTCTACCTCGGCGAACAATTTCCTATAAGCCTACAGCAAAAGCAGGAAAAAGAGGGGGAGTTTGGGCAAATAAAAACAAAAACGAAGGGAGTTAGCTGGGGAATTACATTTCCTTATCTTCAACTTCCATGAGCACTGCACTCTATTGCAGAGGTCCCGAGGAGAAACCCGCATTGCTCTTGAGTAGCTGTGTAGTAGGTATGTGGCGAATTTGGCCCTTAAAAATTCCTTTATATGTTGCACACGTAGCAACTTCGTTTGAGGAGGAAAACGCAATTTATTTCATTGGAGCTCGGTTTTGTAACCAGGTGATTCTTTTATATCTTCTAATAGCTACATTTTCATTCTCTTACCACGCACTGTCGAGTGCCGGTAATCGTGCCGATATTTCTGGTTTCCTATAGTGATTTTGGTTATTTACTGTTGGCCGCTTTGTTTATCATCTGAGTTCCACACCAGCACTAGCAGAACCAATCTCTTATTGGTTTGATATCAAGTGCGACATGACGATTATTATAAACCTTCCTATCCTAAACTGCCCTTTACATAGACACTTTTGAGAATATGTTCTCAAAAATGACACTATAAATTTAATTAAAATTCGGTACATTAAAGATTTTTACATGAAAAATAAAATGTATATATTGAATACTATGGAAATAGCCTTTGAAGAACTTTTCATTCTGGAAGACCATTGCATAATCACAAGAACTTTATGAAAAACTTCGCGATAAGCAAAATTTTTAGCCATCGTAATTCAAAAAGTTTAATTTACCGCGACTCGCTAGATTACTATCGACGAATCCCTTTGCAATCACCGCTAAACCGGTAATGGACCTAGCGCTGCGCTTAGATCACTTGCTCCTATCTTGTAACAAGAGTCTTGAAGCATGAGGAAATGTCACTAGAAGTGCAAGAGACACCCGAGTAACAAACTTTTCGAATTACATTCCCTTAAAATACTTAAAATTTTCTCACAAGGGAGCTTGTCTACTCTTACTACGCAAAGACACGGATTTCAATCCCATAGAAACCACATTTTGAAACATTTGAATGCCGGTTTAGACTAGTGTATTCCATTGTTTCCCTTCTACTTACAAGGAACTAAGTATTAAGACCGTTTCTGTTAATGTTTATCTCCATTAGTATGGAGTAGATGGAAGATTAGGTTTATCAACAATAATTCGTTACAGGGATGTAGAGCGAGACAGTAAATGCCGTATCACGGAGTTAAAAGTTATCGAAAAGGGAGATATAAATAATAGCAAGTAATATAAATTGTACTAAGAGGGGACAAATGTATATTGAAAATGGCAGGGAAGGAACATTGTAAAACACGTCTAAGAAGGCAAGGACAAACAGTTGTTACAAGCTGACAAGCGACCCGGGTAGGATAGTACCGTTAAGGGAAGGACATTGAACTGAAGGGGTGAGGTTACACTACCCGAGGGTGAACGTAACAAGGACAAGCAGCTGTCACGAGCTGACAAGCGACCCAGGTAGGATAGTACTGTTAAGGGTAAGACATTGAACTGAGGGGTGAGGTTACACTGTCCGAGGGTGGACATAACGGGGAGAAACAGTTGTCACGAGCTAACAAGCGACTCAGGTAGGATAGTACTGTTAAGGGAAGGACATTGAACTGAATGGGTGAGGTTACACTGCCCGAGGGTGGACATAACAAGGGAAACAGAAACAATTCTCTTGCAGGTCAAGCAACACTTTTGGCACTAGCCATGGAACAGTCGCGGAGCTAAGACGTGGCAGCTGAGTCCGCGGTAGAAATGACATACGGCCACGATAGAAACAGTGTTAATTTGATGCACTAAGAAATCAGAAGTAACAAGGAATTATAGGCGCGGTCGCGTAAAGCGTAGTTATTGCCGGCGCAAAACTTATTTTGTGATAGAGGTGTTACTTTGCTCACTTCAAGACACAGCGAGCAAACTTTGTACAGTGTGTATTGAAAGTGTTCCGCATATGTTTGTATTCAAACTAGACAGTAAATAGTTTTCATTTCATTCTTTTAAACATGGCTCCTACGTTTTCAAAGTTAAGTGGCAAGGTATTACTTAGTCAGGGCAGAGAAATAATTGCAAATGTTCTTGAGGTCATGAAACAAGAGGCAGAGATGAAGGAAGAAAATGTATGTTCCCCGAGTTCTTCAAACGCCTATAGAAAGTGAATGAAAGAATAGCTAAGGCAACTGATATTTTAAGGTCCTTTTCCAGGGTTCTCAGAGCTAAGAAAGAAAGAAAAATAAAGCTTAATATATCATTTTTAAATTAAAAGATGTGGTACAGTTGTGTCGCCAGCGAGTTGCAGAAATTTACAGAACAGAAAGGGGAAAATGTATGCCGACATCTGGAGAACATTGAAAATCATTGGAAAGAATTCTAATCCAGGATAATGGTGCAGAAAGTAGCGATAGCGTTGATGATGAAAATGACGTGAGCGAAGACGAAGGACTGTCAGGTGTGGAAGAATTGGAGGCAGACGATTGACATTGTATATATAGTAGGCCATTTGTATAGTTGTTTTGTAGATGTGAATACAACACATGTTTATCAGTGTAGTGCATAAGTGGTGACAGATGTTTGACATTGACTGTGACAGGCGCTCTTCCAGCATACATGAATCGACTGGTGAACTGCTGATCTGGAAGTACAACTCACTTCCTAGCTCGTATAAAGCGTAGTTGAAAAGCAGAAAAGGCCGAACAAGATGAAGAAATGAATTTAATAGTGATCTGGAACTCAAAAATATCCCTCGTGTCTTAGCACACCTGAAAAAGATTCCATACCAACAAAATCCTGAGACAGAGCACCCATATCTCCACATCATTCCTTAATAGCCAAAACCTCTGCGCGGGACACGAACCCGGTACACCGCAAGAGAAAGTGATGTCAAGGTAACACATCCGAGTATTTTCCTGACAACAAAAGCCAAACTTTGAATTTGTTTACGCTGCTTATGCGTGGTTTGCCATCGGTGACTTCATTAAAGCAAGACTAAGGCCGGTAATTACAGAAGGCGGGGAAATGATAAGCCTTATAGGCCAACCGCATCGAGCGCGTCTTCTGCAAATCGGATTTCTGTCATTATCTGTCGCTTTTTGCGTCCTTCTGCACAGAAACGCCATCATTTCTGATTACCAAACACGCTGTGGGTAATAACTTCATTTTGCGTCATATCACAGGGTTGGCCCCTGAGAGCAATGAAGTGATTTGTTTTCTAATCTTGGTCAACGATAGGTCGTCTATCTTTCTATGTGACACAAATCAAACCTATATGTGCTAGGGATAGAAGCTACCTTGCAGTTACATGATGCCCAGAGGCAGTTCATTTTACTTCCTCCAGCACGTATGTATATAACAAATCTGATGTGTTCCATTCACATGACTTCCTCAGCAACAAATTATTGTTAAAAAGCTTGTTTACTTCATGCTAAACGAGAAAAAATTAACAGAAATACTCTTATTACTTGCTTCCATGCGAAATAAGGGAGTAACATAGGTTAAAGTGATAGTCAAAAGCTGGTTGCTATGTGTCTGAAGTTCCTTTGTATGACACGAGTTGAAAAACTCCTGTATGAGAAAAATATAAGTTTTTCCAAGCTGAAACCAAAAACAAGGAATACCTAAAAACGATCAATTCCACGAAAAAAAATGTACAAAACATAAATTGCGTGTTTTAAAGTGGTCTACATGTTTGTGTGGTAAGTTTTTGTCCATCTCTTACGGTTTCGCAGTTATGCAAAATTCCGTAAAATTGATCCAGAATAAAGTAGTCTTCAGAGGCTATTCCCAGAAATTTCAAGGTATCATTTTATTTGTCAGGTAAATACCTTTAATATACGACATTTTAAGGAAATTAATTACAGCCATTTGTAACAAAATAAAGAATTTTGAAAAAGGTTCCATTTAAAGGGTAGTTGGAGGTGGGGGGATTTTCTTGAAAATCTTCGTGTCACATCCTTGGAAGATACTGAACTCAAATACCAAGTTTGGTATTTAACGGTCTTTTTGTTTTTGAGCTATGCTGTCCACAGACACACACACGGTCCTTTTTCTGAAAACGTTTTTTTTTTTTTTTTTTTTTTGGGACTCAGGGGGACCCAAAACATGTATTTTAGGTAAAATCTCGGTATCGAATTTTTGGGTAGGATGCAATACTTTCTCTATACACTATTGACATAGTACGTATAGAGAAAGTAATAAAATAAAAATCTGTATAATAAACGTGGTACATAATTACTTAAACCAGGGCTAATATGCCAGATTTTTAATATATATATATATATATATTAAATTTCACATTTATATATACATCATAATTTATAGACAAATTTAAGTTAACATAATTATAATTATATAAATTATAAATATAAATATAAAATATAACTTTAAACAAATAAAAATAATAATACAAATTTTAAAATACGAGGGTTGGGGCAAAAGTCATGGCAACTAGTTTTTTCTTGTAAGCATGTGAACGCTTATATTAAAATAGCCGTTCTCCGAGGGAGAAATGCGATGGAATATCACAGTGAATTAGTGGAAGCCCTTGGGAATAATGCCCTACCATACCGTACAGTAGCACGGTGGGAAGAAAAGTTTCAGCAAGGACGTGTGTCAACTAGTGATGAGCAACGTTCGGAACGACGTGGCACGTGCCGTCATCGAGCAGCTCCTAGATAAAGACAGACGATAGACGCTACTGGAGTTAGAAAAAGCAAGTGGCATCGAGAAACGCACCGTCCACAGGACATTGCGTAATGAGCTGGAACTACGCAAAATCGCATCGGTGGGTACCACATGCAATATGCTCCGACCACCTTGCACGCTAGCAACAGGACGGCGATCAATTCTTGTCAAGAATAATCGCCATAGGAACCAGAACTGAAATATCAGTCCGCGGAGTAGTGACATGCTGGATCACCAAGGAGGCAGAAGTTCCGTCAGAATCCTTTCCCAGTCAAATTGATAGTGATCGTCGCATATGACGTCATATGTGTCATTGTTTGCCACTTTGTTCGACATGGCAGAACAGTAACCGCACAGTACTACAGGGACTTCATGGTGCAACAGGTACGACATGACGTTCGGGAGAAACTTCCGGATCTTGTAGATAATGCAATAATCCTGCACGACAATTCAAAACCACATAAAGCAGAGTGTGTAGGGCAGCTACTGCGACGTTGGGGATAGGAAGAATTGGAGCACCTACTGTGCTCTCCAGATATTTCGCCCTGTGACTTTGATCTCATTCGAAACATTAAGGAACCACTACGTGGTAGGTGGTTTGCAACACGAGAGGACATTGCTGATGCTGTGCGCGAACAGATGACTCGATTCACACATGGTGCGGCAAATGCTGCGGCAGTGAGTATTCAGCGCCTCGCACATCGTTGGCAGCGTGTGGTGACAGTAGCAGGGGACTACTTTGAGGGTCTTCAGGCCCAGGTTTGTCATGTCAACTGTATGTGTACTGTGTTGTCATTCTTTTGCACCGTGAACGTCATATTGCCCTATATACTACCGTAATAAATTAGTGTGTGACGATTTCAGTGCTATTCATTGTCAACACATGTAGTTAACACCTTAGTTGTCTTACCTATTTCACGGAGTCCATGCTTAACGGTAAAGGAATATCTCAAAAAGGATCAACTCTACGAAAAAAAATGCATATAACATAAATTGTGTGTTTTAAAGTGCTCTACATTTTTTGTACGGTAAGTTTTTCTCAATCTCTTACGGTTAACAATTATGCAAAATTCCCTAAAATTCATCCAGAATAAAGCAGTCTTCAGAGGCCATTCCGAGAAAATTCAAAATACACATTTTATTTGTCAGGCAATGATTTTGATTCAAATATCGTATATCGTATACCTGACAAATAAAATGTATATCTTGAACTTTCTGGGAATAGCCTCTGAAGATTACGTTATTGTGTATCAATTTTACGGAATTTTGCATAAATGCTAAATCGCAAGAGATAGACAAAAACTTACCACACAAATAATGTAGAGCATTTTAAAACACACAATTTATGTTATATATATTTTTTTCGTAGAGTTGTTTGTTTTTTAGACATTCCTTGTTTTTGGTTTCATATTTGAAAAACTTATACTTTTCTCATACAGGAACTTGTCACCTCCTGTCCATACAAACAAAGGAACTTCAGTCACATAGCAACCAGATTTTAACTTTCACTTTAACTTATGGCACTCCCTTATTTCGCTTCTACTTGCAAGGAATCTCGGTATCGAATATTGGGTGGAGTGCAATATCTTCTCAATATATTATATACATAGTACGTGTAGAGAAAGTAAAGATTCCTCAAAAATCTACCTTGCTATGGTTGCTGGAGTTTTTAAGTTGGAGACTAGGTATGTTTACTGGTATCGCGTTTCGCTTTTTACGACCGACATAAGGTGCTGATAAGAATGCCCTGAGAGCCCTGAGCACGAGCAGCCTTGGGCACATATCTAGTCAAACCGAGTGCTGAGTCATCAGTCCCGATACTTGACAGATCATATAAGAAAAGCGTTTATCTGAGAGGAAGTGTCTCTCACTGTGTATGTGTTCATGACCGAAGTTTCTGTGTTGGTGAAGGGGACCATGATGTCCATAAATATGAAGCTCGTCAAGAAACCCTCCTGTAGACGCAAGGCCAGAGGATGAAGATGGCGCCTGTCGCCAGACTTTTCCACAGTTTCTATCATAAATATCTGAAGGTTAAGGTCAAGGTAAAGACACCACTTTTTCTCTTTGTTCTCTCTTTCTTTTATTACGTTTTCTCTGTTTTGGTTCGTCCCTCAGAAGCAGTCTGACTTAACGCTGCTTTGGCTAGCTTCTTTCTTTCGTAGTCCTTCTTTGTGTATTTTCACACCCACGAACTATATAATTCTTATACACAATTGTTATTCTGAGAAAAAGATTTTATTTTCCCCCGTTTTGTGTGACTTAAAACACAATTTTTTTACGAAATTGTCACGAAATTTAGTTTTGCAAAACTATTAAAATGAAACGGAGTTGTTAGAAAATTATCAAATAGCACGAGTGTTTTCACATAGTCAATAACTCACGACCGGAGCGAAGCGACGTCCTAAGAGATGAAAACGCGAGTTGTATTTGATAAGACAATTCAACCATATAGACTATTAATAATGTATAATGTTTTTTTTTTACTTTCTCTATACGTACTATGTACATAGTGCATAGACAAGGTATTGTATTGCACCCAAAAATTCAATACCGAAAATTCGCCAGAAATACACGCTTGAGACTTTCTGAATCCAAAAAAGCATTTTTAGAAAAATGTACATGTGTGTGTCTGTCGGGTGTGTGTGTGTGTGTGTGTGTGTGTGTTGGTGTGTGTCTTGGTATTTAAGTTTGATATCTTCCAAGGATGGGACACGAAGATTTTCAAGAAAATTCCCGCACCCTCCACTTCCAAAACATGGAACAATTTTCTGGGAATAGCTCTGAAAACAGGTTTATTCTAGATGAATTTTGCAGAATTTTGTATAACTGGTAAACCGTAAGTGATAGGCAAAGCTTACTTTACAAAAAATGTAGAATTCTTTAAAACAAATAACCACGTTATATACATTTTTTCGTAGAGTTGACCGTTTTTGAGATATTCCTTGTTATTAGTTTCAGCTTTAAAATACATATACGGGAATTTGACAAGTCCTGGTCATACAAACAAAGGTACTTCAGTCACATAGCAACCACATTTTAAACTATTTGAATATCAGTTTAGCCTGGTGTATTCCCTTATTTCCCTTCTACTCGTAAGGAACTAAGTAATAAGACGTTTCTGCTAATGTTTTAAGCATTAAATAGATGCACGACAGCGTTTATTAACATAATTTGCTACAGGGTTGTAGAGAAAGTCATTCGAATGGAGCACATCAGGTTTCTTTGTGGTGTTATTCATTTCCCAGATATTTCTTGTTATTGCTTTTAATTTTAAAACATTTAAACATTTTTCATAATACCGCTTATCTGTTTGTGTTTATGCAAGCTTCCACTAGCCATTTTCATTTATTTTTTGGGCAGGTAATATACGTTTAACTGCAGTTGCTGGTATTGAAACTCGCGAAGTTAGACTTTGAATTGATGGCGAGTCGATTATCGGCTTAATGCTTAAGGTCACTCGAACCGCTTCTGTGTTGGTGTCTGTAAAAGGGTTAGGAGGATCGGTTTAGGAAATAGAGGAAGACCAGCATATCTACCAAAACAATTCAGACTTAACACATTGAAGCCCATACGTTTCTTTAGTTGAAGAGCCAAGAAATCCAGGATTTTTACGCCTATTTTGAATTATTATTTACAGTACATCAATGAAATCTGCTAAAATGCCTTGATGCAATCTAAAAGTATGGTTTTCAAGGATCTCTCAACAAATAACAAAATAGTTGTAATTTCTGTATTAATATTTTATTTTAAATTTACAACAAATATCAAATATGAGTTTGAAAACAAATCTGCGTGCAGATGCTTACAGTCCATCTATTGAAGGCTCAAAAATCTTTCCTTTGGTACCAGAATTTTTGCAGAACTTCATTTATTGCATCTTGAATTTCACTTTCAGTTCGCAAAAAGCGAAGAAAATGCTGCATTTGAACATTTATGAATACCAAATATAGCACCCACCACCTTCAAGGAAAATGGCTCGACTGACCCGAGAGCAGTCAATATCACTAAGCCTCCTAAATTTCCTAACAGTTGACTAAACATAGGACAGATGGCAGCAGAAATCAGAAACCTAAACAATAACTGATGCATGTTCTTTGCTGCATAGCCCAAGAACGAGTTAAGGTCGTGGAATTGCATTAAAAGCGTTGGAAATACCTGCCCGAGCTATGCTTGGGCATGGGCTGTATGAGCACTTCTCACAGCCCGAGTATACTCGGGCTTGGGCTTCAATGTGTTAATGTAGTATACTTTTTTCACGGCTAATATGGACTTCTTGGAAGAGAAAGCCGAGCCAAGTACTTTTGTTTTGGTGTATTTTCGCTACAAAATTCGCAGCTCAATATGCAGCATCAATTTGACAATGGTATTTTGACTTGATTCGAACCCGTCCCTGTAAGAGATTCAACTTACAGTATTCGACTATTGTAGAGTTGGGCCGAGCGATTCATTTTCAGTAATCGATCCATACGGTTCGTTCACGATTCATTAATTCGTCATACCTTTTCTGTGTTTGACTTATTTGTACATGGTGTACATTTGTGTATGGTAGCTCTTTTAGCATGAAAACAGCAATTTATATAAAAACGTTCCATCTTGCTAATGTAGTGACGATTTAGCCGTTCATATATTATATCTAAGATACTGCAAATATATATATATATAAATAATAGTAAATTCTAAAGCATGCTGTGTGCAATAGCTCATCCCTAAACCAAGAAGACGCTCGTGGTGACTTCGGCAGTGTTCGTTTTCTTAAGTATATTGTACATTATATATAAATATATACATATCATTTATATATTTACATATTCTTTATTTAGCCCCATGGCCTCAGCACTATTTTCTCACAATAAAATAAATGGTTATAAATCCCTGTACACCATCGAACGCACTCGGCAGTTTTCGTCGAAGCTCGGCTTGGTACTTCGAAAGGTGGAAACAAAAGAAAAACAAACTCCGATACCTAATCACGATTCTTCAAATCTGCGGTTCTATTTGAACGACGATACCTGCTATGGTTGACACGATTCATGCGATTCTTTTTGAACGACGATTCAGTTGAGACTAGCCAATTCTCGCGATTCTTTTTGAACGACGATTCATGGGATTCTTTCCTTGTAGTCGTTCATATGAACGATTCGTTCATGAATCGCCCCATGTCTACACTACTGTCGTGCTGTACAAGCCACGCACCAGAAGTGGTGACGTAATACCGCTTATCAGTTTGTTTACGCAAGCTTTCACTCGTGGGCGTCTGCATTCATTCTTCAGACAATAAGAGTAAGACAATTTTTAGTAACGTTTATCTTCAGTTACAAGGTACAGCTTTTTAAGAATAATCTCGTCACTATGTGAAGCAACTGAAATTGAATGGCCAGCAGTAAATCAAAAGAGGTATGAAACGAAAGATGAATTCCCGTATGAGAAACATTTAAGTAGTTTAAAACTGTAACCAACAGCAAAAACTCCATTCTATTTCTACACATGACTTTTTCTACATCGCTGTACGAATAAATATATATGATAAATTGTGTGTTTTAACAAGATCTACATTTTTTGTGCAGTAAGTTTTTGTCTAACTCTTATGGTTTACCAGTTATCCAAAACGAAGAGGTATTCAGAGGCTTTTTTCAGAAAATTAAAAATATACATTTTATTTGTCATGTAAATATCTTTAATATAGAGTATTTTAATTAAAACCGTTTGAGTCATTTTTGAAAAAATCAAAAACTTCCAAACATTTTCCATGTAGTGTAGTTTTGGGGTGGAGGAATTTTTCTCAAATTCTACATATCTCATCCTTGGATGACACTAAACTTAAATACCAAGTTGCTACAGATATTTGAGGAAAGTCATGTGAGTGGAACGCATCACCTCAATTAAATTACTGAAAAATGTAATGTGTTCCATTCACATGACTTTCTCTACATCTCTGCAACAAATTATTGTTAGAAAGCTTATGCTTCTATTTACTTCATACTAATAGAGAAAAAATCAGCTGAAATAGAAATCAGCAAAATATTACTTGCTTCCTTGTAAGTAGGTGCGAAATGAGGGAGTACTATAGGTTAAAGCGATAGCCAAAAGTTGGTTGCTATGTGACTTAAGTTGCTTTGTTTGTATGGACAGGAAATGTTGAAGTCCTGTATGAGAAAAGTATGTTTTTTAAAGCTGAAACAAAAAACAAGCAGTATCTCAAAAACGATCAACTCCACGAAAAAAATGTATACAAGATAAATTGAGTGTTTTAAGGTGCTCTACATTTTTTGTGTTGTAAGTTTTTGTTCATCTCTTACGGTTTAGCAGTTATGCAAAATTCCGTAAAATTGATCCAGAGTAAAGTAGTCTTCAGAGGCTATTCCCAGAAAATTCAAAATATACATTTTATTTGTAAGGTAAATATCTCTTTAATATACGAATTTTCAATCAAAATCGTTAGAGCCATTTTGGAGAAAATCAATATTTTCGAAAAAAGTTCCATGTAAAGGGTAGTTTGGGGTGGAGGGATTTTTCTCAAAATATTCGTGTCGCATCCCTGGTAGATACTAAACCTAAATACCAATTTTGGCATTTTACCGACTTTTCGTTTTTGAGCTATCGTGTTTACAGACACACGGACACACACACACACGGATCTTTTTTCTGAAAATGCTTTTTTTGTATACAGGAGGCCCTAAAACATATATTTCCAGTGAAATCTCGGGATCGAATTTTTGGGTGAAGTGCAATACCTACTCTATACACTAGTACATAGCACGTATAGAGAAAGTAAGAACTGTCAATACTTATTGTATTAATGAAAATAATTTTCTACAAGTTTATTATTACTGTGTTTAAACAAAGAGAAGAGTTTGTTGAAGCAGTTAGGCTCGCTAGGGGCATATTAGGCTCTAGAGCACGTCCTGCTGATGATTCATTGACAATTTCCATAACATCCAATTGCACATGCTTGGTCGCAGACGCCAATAACTAGCCGAATCAAATTATTGGAAACTGTAGCACGGTTGTACAAACAGTGCCTTAATGCTTCACTTGATTACTACATCAACACTGAACACCGACACCGCTCGCTATAATACTGCATTTCCTGAGCCTATACAAACACCGAACTATAAGATCCATTTTAAATAAAATTACCAACTAATACAGCATAATAATCCCTACTTATCGCATTTTCGTTGCCGTTTCTTCCCAGAAACGTCTGACATAGCACTCACTTGATTTTCTCCATTCACTTTTCTAAGTCATGTTTTCCATTCTCATAACTTTCTGTAAACTATTCTTACAAAAGATTATTCTTTTATGTACATACTTCCTGCTAATCCAGATAAAACTAACGGAAATTCTGTTATTACTTATTTCCTTGTATAAATGAATTAATGAATGAATAAGTGTATTTATTGGCGTAGCAATATCATACATAGAAATTCAACAATCACACGGGTCCAAAGACCGTACGTGCTTTGTGATACACATTAAAAACAATATTAAAATAGCAACAACAAAGAATTAAAAGAGTAAACACGAAAATAGACAAAGGCAATACACAATCAAAAGCAATATTAAAACAATAACGAATTAAGAGTAAACCAGAAAATAAAAATACAAAGATATTCAAATATAGCAATTTAAATTTACAGCACAGAGTACACCTTCATAAATGCACCCTCTTATAACAGATAATTACACTTAAAAGAAATATATACACATAATGTATACAACCATAGCACAACAGTGACCTAAGTATGACATAATATATATCTTTGTAGAACATTGTAGTCACTTTTGTTTAGTTGATCTTATTCCTCCCCCCCTCTTCTCTATTTGCATCCTCCTTAGATCTCAGCTGTCTTGCCTTAAGTATAAATTTACCTAGCCCATCCATGTTTTCCGTGCCTGCCAGTAGCGTCCAACATGCTTCTAGTCCTACATTCGCGGTGGTAAAGAATCGCGGTAAATATTTTTCGTGCCATTCCTGCGTGCCCTTACATCTCCCAAGACATCTTGCCTCTTGGGACAGATTCTCGTCAGAAATGTTCGTGCTCCTTCATGCTCCTAGTCTAATCCACGCGAACCCCTACCTAATGAGTTTGGTACCTGTTATACACTAAGCTAAAGGGGTTGTCAAATATTTTTAAATCTCGTCACTATTGAAGCAACTGAAATTGAATGGCCAGCAGTAAACCAAAAGAGATATGAAACAAAAGATGAATTCTTGTATGAGAAAATTTTAAGTAGTTTAAAATTGTAACCAACAACAAAAAATCCGATGTATTTCTACACATGACTTTCTCTACATCGCTGTACGAATAAATGTATATGACATAAACTGTGTGTTTTAACCACCTCTTCATTTTTTGTGCAGTAAGTTTTTGTCTAACTCTTACGGTTTACCAGATATCCAAAATGAAGAGATCCTCAGAGGCTTTTAACAGAAAATTGAAAATATGCATTTTATTTGTCATGCAAATATCTCATGTAGTGTAGTTTTGGGGTGGGGGAATTTCTCACAAACCTTACACGTCTCATCTTTGGATGATACTCAACTGGTACCAAATATGCCAATAATTTGTTTCACGAAAGCACAACTCGCATGTTGAGACACCTCTTGAGATGACTTAATAAATCATGAGACCTCTCTCATGAAAGTAAGACTTGTCTACTAAACTTAAATACCAAGTTTGGAATTTTGCCAAGAATTAGTTTTTGAGTTATGGTGTTCATAGACATACTAACACACGCACACACGGAGCTTTTTCTAAAAATGTTTTTTTTAATACAGAGGACTCTAAAACATGTATATCCGGTGGAATATTGGTATCGAATTTTTCTGTGCAATACCTTCTCTAGCTACTACGCACATTTTATGTACGAGAGAGTAAAAATCGGATGTGCTCAACTCCCATGAGTTTCTCTAAATTATTCTTGCTTCTGCTATTCGAGATAAATATTAGCAACAACAGTATTATTTTCTCTACATGTACTATATATACAAAGTGTATAGAGAAGGTATTGCACTCCCCCAAAAAATTCGATACCGAGATTTTACCGGAAATATATGTTTTAGGGTCCCCTGAATCCAAAAGGTATTTTCAGAAAAAGGTCCGTGTGTGTCCGTGTGTCTGTGAACACAATAACTGAAAAACGAAAAGTCGGTAAAATATATAAAATACATACTTAAAATAAAGTAAAATATATACTTCGTATTTAAGTTTAGTATCTTCCAGGGATGCGACACGAAGATTTTGAGAAATATCCCTCACCCTCAACTACCCTTTACATGGAACTTTTTTCTAAAATTTCGATTTTATAAAAAATGACTAACGATTTTGATTAAAATATCGTATATTAAAGATATTTACCTGAGAAATAAAATGCATATCCCCCACCACAAACTACCCTTTGCATATAACTTTTTTCGAAAATTTTGATTTTCTCAAAAATGGCTCGAACACTTTTGATTAAAATATCGTATATTCAAGATATTTACCTGACATCAAATGAATATTTTGCATTTTCTGGGAATAGCGTCTGAAGAATACTTTATTCTGAGTGAATTTTACGGAATTTTGCATAACTGCTAAACCTAACACACAAAAAATGTAGAGCACATTAAAAGACACAATTTTGTAATATACATTTTTTTGCGTGGAGTTGATCGTTTTTTAATTATTCCTTGTTTATGCTTTCAGCTTTGAAAAACTTAACTTTTCTCTTACAGGACTTTTGTCAACTCGTGTCCATACAAACAAAGGAAATTCAGTCTCATATCAACCAGCTTTTGACTATCACTTTAACCAATGGTACTCCCTTATTTCGCTTCTACTTACAAGAAAGCAATTAATAAGACTATTTCTGCTAATGTTTTCTCGATTAGCATGAAATAAATAGAAGCATAAGCTTTTTAACAATAATTTGTTGGAGAGATGTAGAGAAAGTCATGTGAATGGAACACATTAGATTTTATTACTTGCTTGCTTGTTTCACATAGCTTTTAAAATATTTGACTATCGATTTAGCCTAGCGTACTCCCTTATTTCTCTTCTATTTACAAGGAAGCAAATAATAAACTCATTTCTGCTAATGTTTCCCTGGATTAGTGTGCCTTAGATAAAAGAGAAAACTTTGTATGGAAATTTGTTTGTGTAATAGCTAGAGAAAGTCATGTGAATAGAACATATCAGAATTTTTTCACGGAAGCATGCTAAATATATGGTATTTTAATCACAATAGTTAGAGCCATTTTTGAGAAAAACAAAATTTTTAAAGGTAAAAGATAGTTCTATGTAGAGGACTTTCATTTGTATCGGTTTTTTGGAAAATGCTGAGCTTAAATATCAAATTTTGGTGTTTAACCAACTTTTCATTTACCCATTTTGATATTCAATTACCGGCAGACACCACAGACTCTTTTACTATCGTACTATGCACATAGTGTGTAGAGAAGGTATTGTATTGCAACCAAAAGTTCAATACCGAAATTTCACCGGAAATACATGCTTTGAGTCCCCTTGAATCAAAAAAAAAAAAAATCAGCTACCGAAAAAGGTGTGTGTGTGTGTGTGTGTGTGTGTTTGTGTCTTTGAACAGCATAGCTCAAAAACGAAGCGACCGTTAAATACCAGACTTGGTATTTAAGTTTGATATCTTCCAAGAATGCGACACAAAGATTTTAAAGAGAATCCCCCACCCCCAACGATTTTGGTTAAAATATCTTATAATGAAGATATTTACCTGACAAATAAAATGTATATCTTACTACGCAAAAAATGTAGATCATGATAAAACACACCATTTATTTTATTTATACCTTTTTCGTGAAGTTGATCGTTTTTGAGATATCCCTTGTTTTTGGATTCAGCTTTAAAAAGCTTACTTTTCTCATACAGGATTTTGTCAAGTCCAGTTCCTTACAAACAAAGGAACTTCAGTCACATAGCAACCAGCTTTTCGTTTCTCCTTACAGGGAAGGAAGTAATAACTCTATTTATGCAAATTTTTCCTCGATTAGCATGAAGTAAATGGAAGCATAAGTTTGTCAATAATAATTGCAGCTGGCTGCCTGGGTAGCGTGGTGGTAGCATGTCTGCCTCAAAAGGTCGTGAGTTCGAATCTCGCTTAGGGTGAGTTACCCGGGTAAGGTTTTTTTTCGGGGTTTTCCCTTATCCTGAGAAGACGAATGTCGAGTAACTTTAAGCTCCATGGACCCCGAGATCATTTGAGCATCATATCATTAATTACATTCTTCGTCCGATATGACCAAACCAGGTTAAAGGACGTTAAATTACAAAAAAAAAAAAAATAGATAAATAAAAAAAAAACAAATAAATAAATAATTGCAGCAGAGATATAGAGAAAGTCATGTGAGTGGATCACATCAGGTATTTCTAAAAATGTTATATGTTGGGGGTCCTCAAAAATAGTATTTCCGGTGAAATCTTGGTATCGAGTTTTTGGGTAGAATCAAGACTTTCTGTATTGTGCTGTTTTTTGACCTTATTAATGGGACAAGGTACTCTGAAAAGGTAAAATATAACATTTTTGTTTTATTTTACTAATAAAACCTCTATTATTTCTAGTTTCAGAAAACGCATATTTTTGAGTGATAAGAGGATTTTAATCAATTTAAATATAACTAAATGTTAGTCTGCATTTATTTAGAACTGTTATGCAATGCCCCTTTTTAGAATACTTGTATCTCTAAATTCAGTTTTCTCAAAAAAGTAATTTTCTATACTCATGTACTTTTCTCAAAAAAATATGAGAGCTGGAAAGCTTAAACTTTCAGCACATATATACAATACATAGTTCAACTTTCTGAACCACAATCATATTAAGAAAGCAACAATATCGCAAATATGCCATATTTTTCCTTTTTTGAATTTGCAAATGTTTTAAAGCTGAAACCAGAAACAAGGAGTGGTGTATTTTAACGTATTCTAACATTTTTTGTGTAGCAAATTTTTGTCCATCTCTCACAGTTTAGCAGTTGTACAAAATTCCATAAAATTCATTCAGAATACAGTAGTATTCAGAGGCTACTCCCAGAAAACTCAAGTTATACGTTTTGGTTGTCAGGTAAATATCTTTAATATAAGATATTTTAATCAAAATGTTAGAATTTTTTGAGAAAATAAAAATTTTCAAAAACTTTTCTATATAAAAAGTAGTTAGCGGAATTTTCTTGGCAATCTTTGTGTCGTATTCTTGGAAGGTACTAAACTTAAATATCAAGTTTGGTATTTTACGGATTTTTCGTTTTTCAGCTATGCTGTCTACAGAAACACATAGACTCAAACACACACGGACCACTTCTCAAAACTCTGACGTACTCCTTTCACATGACTTTCTCTACATCTCTGCAACAAATTATTGTTAAAAAGCTTACGCTTCTTTTTACTTCATGCTAATTGAGAAAAAAATTAGCAGAAACATTCTTATTACTTGCTTCCTTGCAAGTAGAATGCAAATAAGGAAGTAGCATAGGCTTTAAGTATTAGCCAACAGCTGGTAGCTACGTTACTGAAGTTTGTATGGACCGGAACTAACAAATTGCGACATGAGAAAAGTATTAGTTTTTTTTTTTTTTTTTCCAAAGCTGAAACCAATAACAAGGAATATCTCAAAAACAAATCACTTTACATAAATTGTGTTCATTAATGAGCTCTACATTTTCTGTTTTATAAGTTTTTGTCTATCTCTTACAGTTTTCCAGTTATGCAAACTTCCGCAAAATTCATCTAGAATAAAGTAGTCTTCAGAGGCTATTCCCAGAAAGCCCAAGATATAAATTTTATTTGTCAGGTAAATAGCTCTAATATACGCTATTTTAATCAAAATTGTTAGACCAATTTTTGAGAAAATCACAAATTTCGAAAAAAAATTCCATGTAAAGGTTAATTGGGGGTGGGGGAATTTTGTCATCGTTGGAAGATACCAAACTTAAATACCAAATTTGGTACTTAACTAACCTTTCGTTTTTAAGCTATGCTGTCCACGACACACACAGGTGCTTTTCTAAAATGCTTTTTTGTGGATTCGGGGGGACCCAAAACATGTATTTCCGGTGAAATCTCGGTATCGACTTTTTGGGTGTATTACAATACCTTCTGATACACTGTGTACTTAGTACGTGTAGAGAAAGTAGTTATACGTAATTATTATTCTTAGTTCAACATTGATTCCCCTCACAGAATAAATTTGGAAACCTGGCATGAAGCGACCGCACTAAACAGCGTATACCCTTATGAAAAGCATTAGTCAGAAATACCAGTTAAAGCGAAATAAGAAACTCTTAACGCTTTTTACATGACCTCCTTGCCGGGACTTAGCACTGAACTGAGCTCAACTGCTCGACCAAAACTCAACTACTCTCGGGCGTTCGAGCTATGCACCTCCGGAAGGGAATGGAACGACCGCTATGCGCATAGCGGCAATTTCCTTCCCGTTTCTTCTCGCGGAGAAAATATTATAGCCAGAAACAAAGTTGAATGGAAATAGCACAGTACACGGTAGAGAAAGTAAAAGTAAAATGCAGTCAGACTGCAAAATGCAATGCCATAGTCGTGATTTGAACCACGGATCTCCCAGTCTCTATCCAGTTGCTCTACAACTGAGCTACCATGGCAACATGCCAGCATAGCATTGAACTTCTCAACTGACCCTACCTACCCAACTCCTGTCCTACACATGGCTTTTTTAAAAAGCTATTAATTCAATACTAATGACCATAATAGTTATCTATACTATGAATCCTGGGACTAAAAGTACTTACAACGTTGTAAGTCGCCATTGGAGTTGTCATCTCAAAATAATTTGAGATCGCCTTGTGGTTTACCAGGAAACATGCGAAACGGTTGGGATATCCAATGCAATCCAGGCATGTTGCCATGGTTGCTCAGTGGTAGAGCAATCGGCTAGAGACTGGGAGATCCGTAGTTCAAATCCCGGCTATGGCTCTGAATTTTTCAGCCAGGTCAACCTATCCAAAGTTTGATAGGTAGAGTCAGACTCAAAAATTCAATACTATAGGTGAGATTTGAAGCACGGAGCTCCCAGTCTCTATCCAGTTGCTCTACCACTGAGCTACCATGGCAACATGCCAGCATAGCATTGAACTTCTCAACTGACCCTACCTAGCCAACTCCTGTCCTACGCACGGCTGGTTTTAAAAAGCTATTAATTCAATACTAAAGACCATAATAGTTATCTATACTATGCATCCAGGGACTTGAAGTATTGGTAATTATTGAGAACTTGGGCCCCTCTAGAAATTAAACAAATTGTGGTTTGACTGTAAGTTTGGTTTATACTTGTTACGTTTTCACCAATTTTTTTTATCGGAAAAGCTCCGTAATTAAGTTAAACGCTAATTTATTACGTGCGCGTAGCGATCCTTTTTTGTGAATATTTATGACGTATGCTGCCTAGAAGGAGTAGAATATAAATAAAGAAGTCTTGTAGTACTTTTGCAATGTAAATATATAATAATACTATACACTAAAGTGCCTAAAACCTGAGTTTCATTGTCGGCGGCAGGCGAACAGTGTTGTGGAATGCAACACCGGCATATGTCGCTAGACGCTGTGCTGATGTATGACGAGTATGTTTCATGCAGCTGTTCAGTGAATTTTATTATGCAGAACTTCGACCACTCTAAAATCGAATGAAACTAAGTGCGATTGATTGACTTTGTATTTATGATGACAATTTCAAATTTAGAGCGAGGTTAGGTTCCAATCCGTTTAGGTTAGTGAGTGTATATAAACAGGTAGCAACATTAGTTTTTTAAACCATCTCCCCACCCCTAATCCCCCTCTAACCACACCGGTCCCGTTAGAGTGCAAAACTGGTATAAGTTGCAGCGGAGAGAGATAGCGGCCCAACTTGTAAATAATTACCGAAATATTTACAACCTTGGGGTTGTCATCTCAAAATAATTTGAGATCACCTAAAGTTTATTTGTCTTTATTGCGGCGTGAGTGATTTATTTATATGTGAGTCTGTGATGAACTGATGACACGTGATAATAGCTTACGGTTCAGCTGTTTGCAACAACAAGCCTTGTACAAACACATTAGAAGGGAACATGTCTCTCAATATTTAGAATTTGGCGACATTTGACAATGACTGCTTTACAGAAAATGTTCGTCTGGCATGGATGCGCTTTTGTCTTTGCCCTAGAGAGAGAGAGAGGCCTGTTTCTGGTTTACCTCTGTGTTGATGCTGTGCGGACCGCAATCACAGCCCTGCCGCAGGACTGGTAGATGCGCCCGTAGCTATGTTCTGACTGAAAACCACAGCACTATGTGGCGTGCACATTCCACACCTATTGTTCATGTGCAGCCTCGCAGATTTCATTACTCCAATGTGTATGGTTAATGAAAAGAAAACAGAAATGGCGGACACTAGGTGTAGCTGCTTGCTGCAAATACTCGAGTGTCATTTATTTTTACTCTCTCTACACGTAATGTATAGAGAAGGTATTGTAATGCTCCAGAAAATACACGTTTTAGGTCCCTAAATAAAAAAAAAAAACATCTGATGTGTTCCATTTCCATGCCTTTCTCAACATCTCTGCAACAAATTATTGTTGAAAAGCTTAAACATCTATTTACTTCATGCTAATTGAGAAAACATTAGCAGAAATATTCTCATCACTTGTTTCCTTGTAAGTATAACCGAAATAAGGGAGTACCTAAGGTTAAAGTGATAGTCAAAAGCTGGTTGCTATATGACTGAAGTTCCTTTGTTTGTATGGACAGCAGTTGACAAATTCCTGTATGAGAAACGTAAAAGTTTTGCAAAGCTGAAACCAAAAACCGGAAATATCTAAAAAATTATCAACTCATATATAATAAAGATTATGTGTTAACGTGCTCTACATTTTTTGTGTGGTAAGTTTTTGTCCATATCTTACAGTTAAGTAAAATTGCGTAAAATTCATCCAGAATAAAGTAATCTTCAGAGGCATTTCCCAGAAAATTCAAGATATACGTTTTACATGGAAGGTAAATATCTTTGATATACAATATTTCAATCAAAATAGTTAGAGCCATTTTTGAGAAAATCAAAATTTTGGAAAAAAGTTCCATGTAAAGCGGAGTATGGGGTAGGGGATTTTTCTCAAAATCTTCGTGTCACATCCCTGGAAGATACCAAATTTAAAACAAGTTTGGTATTTTACCGGCTTTTCGTTTTTGAGTTATCGTGTTCACAGTCATATGGACAGACACATACACACACACACACACACACACACACACACACACACACATGGACCTTTTTTGTGAAAATGCTTTTTTTTTTTTTTTTAGATATAGAGGACTCTAAAACATATACTTCCAGTGAAATCTCGGTATCGAATTTTAGCGTGGGGTGCAATACCTTCTCTATACATTATGTACATAATATGTAAAAATACTTGTTTTATATGCAATTTGTCTACTTACTCACCATGTACTATATAGAGATAGTAAAAAATATCACTTCATTAACTTTTTGTAGCAATAGTTTCTTTTTACTTTCTCTATATGTACATAGTGTATAGAGAAGGTATTGCACTCCACCTAAAAATTCGATACCGAGATTTCACCGGAAATATATGTTTTAGGATCACCTGTATCCAAGCACAGGATAACTCAAAAACGAAAATTCGGCAAAAAACCAAACTTGGTATTTAAGTTTGGTATCTTTCAAGGATACGACACGAAAATTTTCAAGAAAATCCCCCAACCCCAACTACACTTTACATGGAACATTTTTCGAAAATTTTTAAGTTTCTTAAAAATGGCTCAAACGATTTTGATTAAACTTTCAAATATTAAAATATTTACCTGACAAACAAAATGTATATCTTGAATTTTCTGGGAATAACCTCTGAAGATTAGTTTATTCTGGATTAATTTTACGGAATTGTGCAATGCTGCTAAACAGTAAGAGATGGACGTAAACTTAAAAACAAGAAAATGTAGAGCACATTAAAACACACAACTTCGCCATATACATTTATTTCGTGGAATTGATCGTTTTTGACATATTCCTAGTTTTTGGCTTCAGCTTTGAAAAATTATACTTTTATCACATAGGAATTTGTCAACTCCTGTCCATACAAACAAAGAACTTTAATCACATAGCGACTCCCTGTCAACTGGATAACCTCCTCTCGTTTATCCCGCCGGGAGGACGTAGTACTATCTCGGCTACGAATTGGCCACCTTATTTTTACTCACAGTTACCTTTTTAAACGCGAGCCTGCTCCTGTCTGTGCGCTCTGTGGGGAGGCACAGACAGTTCGTCATGTGTTGCTGGAGTGTGGTCACCTGGCACACATTCGGTCCTCTACGGGCATACCGGCCTCTCTTGCCGAGGTCCTGGCAGATGACCTAAGAGCAGTGGACAGGGTTTTTAAATTTTTAGCAAAAGTTTCTTTTACCTTGAGGTTTTAGTGTGATAGCAGATTTTTTAACTCTGAGCTAGCTCTTTTAGATGGAGTTTTATATCCAGCTCTGGTTACAGGGCTGGAAAGTTCTTTTACTTCGCTATTCAGCTGTTTTACTTCGCTATTCTGCTCTTTTACTTCGCTATTCTGTTCTTTTACTTCGCTAATCTGCTCTTTTACTTCGCTATTCTGCTTTTACTTTGCTATTCTGCTCTTTTATTTCTACTTTTATCTGTGTTTGATTTTTTGCAATGGTGTTTTCTTACTGCCTATTGCCATGTTTTAATCATAAGGGCGTTAATGACCTCGGCAGTTGAGCGCCCTTAAACACCATTATCATCATCATCACATAGCAACCAGCTGTTGATTATCACTTTAGTCTATGGTACTCCCTTATTTCCCTTCTACTTACAAGGAAGCAAATACTAAGAATATTTCTACTATTTTTTTCTCGGTTAAATGAAGTAAAACATAAGCTTTTTAATAATATTTTTTTTTGCAGAGATGTATTGAAAGTCATGTGAGTGGAACACATCAGAATTTTAGAATAGCTGATGAGAATGCAGGTCATCAAGTGTTTAAATACCTACTAGTCCTCATTAGCATATTATCCACTGTTTTCTAACTGACTTGAAGATCCAAACACAGTAATTAAATGTGTGCGTGTAATGGTTTAGAGCAGCTTAACCTCAATTTCGTTGTTGGCGCTGTTTGGAACTGGAAAGCCAGAGAGCATGCTGTGTGGTCAGTATTTATACAGGCGTCAGAGATAGATGTAAACACATACACACAGACAGAACGGACGCGATTAAGCAGTGTCCACAAGCTCACTTCATTAGGGCGTAGCTAAGAGACTTAACCTTGTTCAGCGTGTTTAATCTGAACATCTGCTTTGTCTATGTGGAAAGCAAACGTTTACCTTCCCAAAGCAGGTGTCGAGTTATTTTCTGCTTTCTTTGCACACGTATCATTCTTTTAGTGATATTTTATTGTTCAATTCACACAAGCCGTGTGTAGGACAGAAATTGGATAGGTAGGACCAGACTGAAAAATCTGATGTGTTCCATTCACATGACTTTTTCTACATCTCTGTACGAAATCATTGTCAAAAAGCTTATGCTTATATTTACTTCATGCTAATCGAGAACAATTTAGCACAAATAGTCTTATTACTTGCTTCCTTGTAAGTAGAAGAGAAATAAGGGAGTGCATTAGGTTCAAGTGAATCTCAAAATCTGGTTGCTATGTTTGTATGGACAGGAGTTGACAGATTCCTGTATGAGAAAGGTATAAGGTTTTCAAAGCTGAAATCAAAAACAAGTAATATCTAAAAAACGATCAACTCCACGAAGAAACGTATATTATATAACGTGCTCTACATTTTTTCTATGGTAAGTTTATGTCTATCGCTTACGGTTTAGCAGTTATGCAAAATTCCGTAAAATTCATCCAGAATAAAGTAGTCTTCAGAGGATATTCCCAGAAAATTCAAGATATACATTTTATTTGTAAGGTAAATATCTTTAATATGCGATATTTTAATCAAAATCGTTAGAGCCATTTTTAAGATAATAAAAATTTCGAAAAAATTTCCATGTAAAGGGTAGTTGGGGTTGGGATTTTCTTGAAAATCTTCGTGTTCTATCCCTGGAAGATACTAAACTTAAATACCAAGTTTGGTATTTTACCGACTTTTCGTTTTTGAGTTATCGTGTTCACAGACATACACACACACACACGGACCTTTTTCCGAAAATGCTTTTTTTTTATATAAGGGGACCCTAAAACATATATTTCCGTTGAAATCTCGGTATTGAATTTTTGGGTGGAGTGCAATACCTTCTCTATACATTATGTACATGGTGCGTATAGAGAAAGTAAGAATTCAATGCCATAGCCGGGATTTGAACCACGGATCTCCCGATATCTAGCCGGTTGCTCTACCACTGAGCTACCATGGCAACATGCCGGCAGAGCATTTAATTTCTCAACTGAGACGTGTGTTTTCCCGGTAAACCTCAAGGTGATCTCAAATTCTTTTTGAGATGACAACCTTAATGGTGACTTACAATGCTAAAAGTACTTTAGACCCAGGATTCGTAGTATGATCAAATATTATGGTCAATTTGTATGGAATAATTGGTTTTGCACACAAGCCGTGTGTAGGACAGGAGTTGGATGGGTAGTTGTTCAAATCCCGGCTATGGCATTGAATTTTACAGTCTGGCGCTACTTATCCGATATTTTATTAAGAATTAATTAATCTGAATTTATTGGGATTTGATTCTTACATATTCTTGGAAAAATAGCCTCTTCCGATGGCACTCCTAGAGGGCTTCTCGATGATACCAACTTCCGTTGGGTTATGTGTACTTTCGTACTTTGACGTCACACCGGATATTCTAGAACATTTATACATTCGAAGTTGATTGGCTAAGACTACCCACTATCAGGGCGTTAGTTCTCCATATTAGGAGAACGGCCACAATGTTGGAATGCCACTAAATGTATTTAAGGGACTGCAGACCCGCCACCAGGTCTGGTCTTGACCGTCGGGGAACCTCTGCTTGCTTGTGTGCGTCTTGAGGCGTCGCTCAGGGCTCAAACGCTCGACCGCTCGACCACTTTATCTCTCACCTCGCCCAGACACACCTTGACATATTTCTTTAGGCAAGGCTTTGTATTAGTAACCCCATAATCAAAATATCACTGGCCAGGTTTAATGGAATATATTGCAATCCCCACCTTTGTAAACCAAACATTCGCAACCAATATATTACTTAATCTTACTTAATATATTAGCTTAATTTAACTCCCGTTGTTATCATTGCTTTTACCACCCTCTAATAGCCATCTCCCACGTCGCAGAACCTTATTCGCGACAATATCAACTAGATTATAGCTATTTAGAAGACTAGTTATATAACAAGAAGCTTAAGTTCAAACATGGCCGAAGCGTAACGACTAACATACAAAACCTACTTGCCAGATCTAGGAAGTTCATACCGTTCGCTGTTCCGTACATAGGTTGCGACCGCCCGTCTCGCCGCATCAAAACAATGCATTAATAAGAACGCAAGGGGAGACGTAAACAAACCTGCTGCCGTAAACAGTACTCTTTCTAGAGCACAGAAATGTTATGTGTTTCATTCACATGACGATACATACGTCTGTGCAAAAATTATTGTTAAAAAGCTAAAGTCTCTATTTACTTCATGCTAAACGAGAAAAAAAAAATAGCAGAAATAGTCTTATTATTTACTGCCTTGTAAGCAGAAGCGAAATTGATAGTCAAAAGCTGGTTACTTTGTGACTGAAGTTCCTTTATGTATGGATAGGAGTTGACAAATTCGTGTAAGAGAAAAGCATGCGTTTTTCAAAGCTAAAACCAAAAAACAAAGAAATATCTAAAAAACGATCAACTCTATTCAACAACTGTATATAGCATATATTAGTTGTTTTAAAGTGCTCTATATTTTTTGTGTGGTAAGTTTTTGTCCATCTCTTACGGTTTAGCAGTTATGCAAAATTCCGTAATATTTATCTTCAGAGGCTATTCCCAGAAAATTCAAGATATACATTTTATTTGTCAGGTAAATATCTTTAATATACGATATTTTAATCAAAATCGTAAGAACCATTTCTAAGAAAATCAAAATTTTCGAAAACAATTCCATTTAAATTGTATTTGGGGGTGCGGGGATTTTCTTGAAAATCTTCGTGTCGCATCCTTGGAATACACCAAACTTAAATACCAAGTTTGGCATTTAACGGTCTGTTCATTTTTTAGCTATGCTGCCCACAGACACACACACACACACACACTAACATACACACACCGAGACACACACACAGACAGACATACACGTGGACATGTTTCTAAAACACATAGAAACTTAGAACATTCCAAAAGGTAGATGTATGGTGGACTTTGGGTTAAAGTATTAGACCAAAATGTATTTATTTTTTATTTATTTATTTATTTTTTGATCGCAAGGAACTTTTTTGTGAGGTCACAAAAACATAAATATGTTGGCCATAACTTGCAAATCATTAGGGAAAAATTGATGAATTTTGCAAATTAATTTATTTGTATTATATTACATACGTGGTATACATTTTAAAAAAAAAAATGTGCTCCATTCGCATGACTTTCACTATTTCACTGTAACAATTAGTGGTAATAAGGCTATTATATATATTTCATGCTAAAATATTGCAAAACGATCTTATTACTTAGTTGCTTTAAGTGGAACGGAAATAAAAGAATACACTAAGTTAAACTGACAGTCAAATGTTTTAAAATGTGGTTGCTATGGGATAGAAATCCGTTTCTTTGCCCGGCCAAGCGTTGAAAGTTTCCAACGTGAGAAAAGTTTTAAGCCTTTTAAAACGAAATTAATAACAAGGAATATTTCTAAGCGTCCAATTCCACGAAAAACTGTATATGACACAAACTGTGTTTTATGGACATCTACATTTTCTGTGTAGTAAGTCTATCTCTTACGGTTTACTAGTTATGACAAAAGCCAATAAAAATCACCCAGAATAAAGAGGTCTTTAGAGGCTATTCCCAGAAAATTCAAGATATACATTTTAATTGCTATAAAATATTTTAAATATAAGAGATTTAATCAACATTTTTAAAGCCATTTTTGGGAATGTTTTTCCTTGTAAAGGGTAGTTTAGAGTGGAGGGATTCTCTTGCAAATCTTCGTGTCTCATCCTCTGAAGATACTGAACTTAAATATCAAGCTTGATATTTAACGGCCTTTCCGTATTTGAGCTATGCTAACCACAAACATACACACGGATTTTTTTTCTAAAAATGCGTTTTTTGTATTCAGGGATTTCAAAAACACGAATTTCCAGTGAAACCACGGTATTGTATTTTTGGGTGTGTTACAATACCTTCTCTATACACTATGTACATAGTACGTGTAGAGAAAGTAACTAGCATTATTGTGAACATACGCAGTTTCCACACCCCTGTGTATGCAAGTCTAAGCGTTCACTGGCAATACCTGAAGGTTGGTATGCGCAAGCAATGTCACTAATAACCCTCATTTTGCTTCCCACGGTATGTATGCAACCCGTGTATCTTCACCTACACCCACGTATATTCTCAGAGTAATATCAGAGCACGATTTCATACCACCTGAAAATCCTTGCAAAGAAGACGTCTAATCTGAGTCTAAAAATCTGCTGTGTTCCATTCACATGACTTTCTCTACATCTCTCCAACAAAATATTCTTAAAAAGCTTATGCTTCTATTTACTTCATGCTAATTGAGAAAAAAATATCAGAAATAGTCTTATTACTTGCTTCCTTGTAAGTAGAAGGAAAATAAGTGAGGACCAGAGGTTAAAGTGATAGTCAAAAGCTGGTTTCTATGTGCTGAAGTTCCTCTGTTTTGTATGGACAGGAGTTGACAAAGGAGAAACATACACTTTATCAAAGCTGAAATTAAAACATGAAATATCTAAACAACGATCACCTCCAGGATAAAAATATATATAAGTTGTGGGTTTTAATTTGCTCAACATTTTCTTTTGTGGTAAATTTTTCTCTATCTCTTACGCTTTAGCAGTTATGCAAAATTCGGTAAAATTTATCCAGAATAAAGTAGTCTTCAGAGTTTATTCCCAGAAAATTCAAGATATATATTTTATTTGCAAGCTAAATATCTTTAATATACGATATTTGAATCAAAATCGTTAGAGCCATTTTAGAGAAAATCAATATTTTCGGAAAAAATCCAAGTAAATGGTAGTTGGGAGTGGGGGGATTTTCTTGAAAATCTTGTGTTGCATCCTTGGACGATAGCAAACTTAAATACCGTTTTCCAAAAATATTGGTATCGAATTTTTGGGTGCATTACACTACCTTCTCTATACACTATATACATCGTATATGTAGAGAATGTAAAAATGGGATGTGTTCCATTCACATGACCTTCTCTACATCTCTGTATCAAATTATTGTTAACAAGCTTATTCTTCTGTCAACATCAGGTAATCGAGATAAACATTAGCGTAAATGTTTTCTTGTAAGCAGATTGCATGTGGATGAAATCCGTTTCTATATTTTATCAGGAGTTCACGTATTCTCGTATGTGAAATTTTATAAGTATTTTAAAACTGAAACAAATAACAAGCAATATCTCATAAATGGTCACCTCTACGAAAAGAATCATATGGCATAGTGTGCTTCAACTAGATCTACATTGTTTGTGTAGTAAGTGTTAGTCTATCTCTTACAGTTAACCAGTTACCAAAATTCAGAAAAGTTAATTCAAAATAAAGAGGTCTTTAGAGGCCATCCCCAGAATATTAAACATACACATTATATTTGCCATATAAATATCTCTAATATACGGCACTTTTGAGCCATTTTTGAAAAAATCTCAATTTAAAAAATCTGATGTAATCCATTCACATAACTTTCTCTATATCTCTGCAACAAATTTGTGATAGAAAGTTTATGCTTTTATGTACTTCATGCTAAGTGAGAAAAAATTAGCAGTAATATTCTTATTACTTGCTTCCCTGTATGAGAAAAGTATGTTTTTCAAAGCTGAAACCAAGAAAAAGGAATATCTCAAAAACGATCAACTCCACGAAAGAAATGTATATAACATAAATTGTGTGTTTTAATTGTGCCCTACATTTTTTGTGTGGTAAGTTTTTGGCTATCTGTTACGGTTTATCAGTTACACAAAATTCCGTAAAATTCATCCAGAATAAAGTAGTCTTCAGAGGCTATTCCCAGAAAATTCAACATACTACTCATATTATTTGTCAAGTATATATCTTTAATATATCATAATTTTTATACAAATCTTTAGAATCATGTTTTAGAAAATCAAAATTTTTGAAAATATTTCCATGTGAAGGGTAGTTGGCGGTGGGGAGATTTTCTTGAAAATCTTCGTGTCGTATCCTTGGAAGATACTGAACTTAAATACCAAGTTTGGTATTTAACGGGCTTTTAGTTTTCGAGCTATGCTGCACACAGACACACACATACACACAGATAGACAGACACACACGGACGTTTTTCTAAAAGTGCATTTTTGGGATTCAGGTGATCTCAAAACATGTATTTCCGGTGAAATCTCGGTATCAAATTTTGGGGTACAGTGCAATACCTTCTCTATACACTATGTACATAGTATGTATAGAGAAAGTAAAAATTTGTTCCAAGTAAAGAGTATTTTGGAGTGGCGGAGTTTTTCTCAAAATTTGTGTCATATCCCTGGAAGATACTTAACTCAAATACCATGTTTTGTATGTTACCGACATTTCGTTTTGGAGTAATCCTGTTCCTGTTCTAAAGCATATATTTCTTGTGAAATCTCAGTATCGAATTTTTGGTTGGAGTAAAGTACCTTTTCTATAGACTTTGTGCATTGTACATCTAGAGAAAGTAAGAATCTGATGTGTTACAGTCACAGTCACAGCTCTCTAGCTGCTCTACAAACTACTTACAAAACATTCTTCTTTTTTCTACACCTTGCTAATCGAGATAAACCTTAACAAAATGTTCTTATTACTTAGCCTCTTATATGTAGAAGAGAACTAAAGGAATGCACCATGCTAAAGTGATACACAAATAAAATATATTGTTATGCGATTGTCATTGCAAATCGCTTCTTTGCTTTGCCAGGAGTAGGAAAAAAAAAAAAAAAAAAAAAAAAAAAAAAAAAAAAAAAAAACGGACACTTTCTGGCTGAGAGAAGTATCTATAAGTACTTTTCAATTGAAAACAATAACAAGGAGATTGCCTCCCTGGTTGAGTGGTCAGCGCGCTGCGGCGGGGAAGTTTTCTTTAACCAGAATTATTCCCCTTCGCCCACATAGTCTGGAAATATGTATATGAGAGTCAATATGCGTGGTTAAAGATATAAAAATGATACCTAATGTTCTAAAATATTTACAATAATGAGCTATTTTAGAAGTCAAAGCCCCTGAATTAACTACTAAAGTTAAACGGGGCTAAACGATTTAGATTAAAATATCGCATATAAAAATATTTTACTGGTAAATAAATTGTATATCTTAAGTTTTTTTTGGGAATAACCTCTGAAGACATATTTATTCTGGATGAATTATACAGAATTTTGCATAACTGATAAATCGTGAGGGATAGACAAAAACTTACACAACAGAAAACGTAGAGATGGCTAAAACACTCAGTTTATATTACATACATCTTTTCGTGGAGTTGGTCATTTATGAGATATCCCTTGTTATTGGTTTCAGCTTTGAAAAACTTATACTTTTCCCATACAGGAATTTGCCAACTCCTGTCCATACAAACAAAGGAATTTCACTCATCGCAACTTGCTTTCCACTATCTCTCTAACCTGTGGTACTCTCTTATTTCGCTCCTACTTACAAGGAAGTAATGAAATAAATGTAAGCATGAGATTTTTAACAATTATTTGTTAGACTGCCTCCGTGGTCGAGTGGTCAGCGAGCTGACTTCTCACCAGGGGGTCCCGGGTTCGATTGCCGGCTGGGGCGGGGAATTTTTCTTTAGCCAGAATTATTACCTATCCCCACAGAGTCTGGAAGTTTGTGTCTGAGTGTGAATGTGCGCGTGTTTAAGTAAAACAAAATGATTTAATCCAACGTAAAAAGTACCTCAGACAACGAGTTGTTTCAAGTGGAAAGCCCCTGATATGACCTTAGATGTTAAAGGGGGCTATATAAATGAGACAATAGAAAAAGCTTATTTTTTGCAGAGATGTAGAGAAAGTCATGTGAATGGAACACGAAAATTTTTTAGTTATACTGCCCACAGACCAGGTAATGAGGACCGCATTAACCGACCGGGGGGTTCGATGCGCTGACCACGTCTTACCCTCCAATATTGCACCGCATCCATGACATCTGTATGGACCGAGATGGGGGTCGAAGCGGCCAAGGTGTTTCCAGTGAAATCTCCGTATGAAATTTTTAGGTGGAATACAATAGCTTCTCTATCCATTATCTACATTTACATACGTACTAGAGACAGCACGAATCCAATTTTTTTAAAAAAAAAATGTGTCAATTTTCATGGACTTCAAACTTCTAGCCCAAGTTATTGCTCATCTATACAACGAAATGTGAAGAAGAGCATGAAGTAGATAGAAGAATAAAATTCGTTTGTAGGAAGGTCACATAAAAGTTGCATATGAGAGTTTTTGCAGGCTTGCATGTGTTTTAATTGTATTTTTCGTCCACCTGTATGAACCCACGCATAATAAAGTAGCCGGCTCTTGGGAAACCTGGAATACACAGAATTGTTCCCTTTGTTGCTGTACTATAGTTTTCACATAAAGCAGCAGCGAGTTTGGATATTTACTGTGTACACTTTTATGACCCAAACGTTCCACTATACAGCCTGTTACAGAAACACTGTTCCTATTTTACTGATGTGTCAGAGTACATAAAATTAAACGGCTTTACTTTCACTAGCATGTATGTACATTGTATATAGTGCGTAGAGATGGTATTGTATTCCGCCAAAAAATCTGATGTAGATCTTTTACCGAAAATGCATGTTTTTTATCTCCCTGATACCAAAACAAAAGTTGAATGAATGAGTATATTTGTCCACATAACAGTATCAAACATTGAATTTCAACAATCGCCCGGGTCCACAGACCGTACGTGTTTTTGTAATACACACCAAAAAGCAATATTAAAACAACAAAGAATTAAAAGATTAAACACGAAAATAAAAATACAAAGATATTCGAGTGTAGAAATTTAAATTTACAGCACAGAGTACACCTTCATAAATGTACCCTCTTATACTAGGTAAATACACTTAATATATACACAATATATAAAACCATAACACAACAATGACCTAAGTATGACATGTAAAACATTGTAGTCACTTTTGTTTAGTTGCTCTTATCCCCCCCCCTTCTCTATTGGCAGCCTTCTCAGATATCAGTTGTCTTGCCTTAAGTATAAATTTACCTAGCCCGTGCACGTCTTCCGTGCCTGCCAGTAGCGTCCAACATGCTTCTAACTCTAAATATTTTTCCCGTCATTCCTCCGTACCCATACATCTACAAAAAAGGTTAGTTTTAGCAAAAGGTCCGTGTGTGTGAGTGTGTGTATCTGTGGGCAGCATTGCTCAAAAACAAAAATATTGTTAAATACCGAACTTGGTATGACGATTTAAAAAAAAAAAAATCCCGCACCACAAACAACCCTTAATCTAGAAAAGTGTTTACTTTCTCTACAAGTACTATGTACATAGTGTGTAGAGAAGGTATTGTAATACACCCAAATATTTGATACCGAGATTTACTAGAAATTTATTTTGGAATTAAAAAATGAAAAAAAAAAAACAAAAACAAATAATGTATGTGTGTGTGTGCTTGTGGACAGCATAGCTTAAAAACCAAAAGACCGTTATTAGGTTTAATATATTCAGTAAAAAAATAACGACTTCCCATTTGAGATAAGTATGTGTATGAGTATCTCGGAAATGGTTAACTTAGCAAATTAAATAAGTTTTATGCTACACGTTTTTGTTATATCAAACGAATTGCTAGTTATGTAAAAGTCATTCAGAACTAAGAGAACTTCAGAAGCTATTCTCAGAAAATTCAGGATACTAATTTTATTCACCATGAAATTAACTTCCTTAAAATGCATTGCAATCCTTACAGCCATTTTTCAGAAACTTAAAATGTTCTAACATTTTTCCACTATAGGAGCGATTGCGATGGGGGGATTTTCTTGAAGATTTTTGTTTCGTGGTTCTTGGAAGATGCTAAACTTAAATATCAGTTGCCAACATACATTTTGTTTTTAGTTCTATTAGTTGCACACAGGGGTATTTTTTTTTCTAAAATTATATATACCGGGTGTTAATGAACTACACCGAATTAATTTGCGAGATTTTGCACGGGACATATATAAGTAATTTGAGATCGGTAATGCATGGTCCTCGGATAAACATAACGCAACTACATAGCGTTAAACGTGTGGGTATCAGGTGCTGATAAGTCTGTGTTAAAGCAAAGCAGGTTGAAAAACTGGCTTAGAATGTTCTTAAAACTGCTGCCCGAGTATAGAAATATCGGTTTTTAGCAGCTCGTTACTAGCGTTCTCAAGATTTAATGTCGCAAAAATCTGTAAAATCTTGAACTAATCACTTGACAGTGCGACACTGAGCATTCATTAACTACGTTCTTCAGTTATATAGCCAATTCTGGAGGCCCTTTTTTCAACTGCTACGGTGGCTTAATGCGTAACGCGGGAAGCTGCTATAACAAAGATCATGAGTTTGATTCCTGTCATAGAATAAATGTCTTTTATTATTATTTTTTTCGTTCCAGACGAAGCTCCGCAATACGTCGCGTACTGGCACTTCAGAAACTTATAGCCGTTACTTCAAAATTTCAATAAACAGACCATAAGTCACCTATCTCAGGTTACTTATTAAATAATCCACATATTCTGTGCAAATATTTCGGTATAGTTCATTAACACCCTGTGTGTGTGTGTGTGTGTGTGTGTGTGTGTGTGTGTGTGTGTGATATACATATATATTTGGATTCAGAGGGTCCTAAAACATTTATTTCCACTGAATCCTTAGATATGATTACTTTCTCTACACGTACTATGGAAATAGTGTATAGAGAAGTTGTATTGCACTCAAAAATTTGATACCGAGATTCACCGGAAATATATGTTTTGAGACCCTCTGAATCCTAAAAAAAGCATTTTTAGAAAAATATCCGTGTGTGTGGGTAGCATTGCTCAAAGAGCGTTAAAAACCAAACTTGGTATTTAAGTTTGATATCTTCCAAGGATGCGACACGAAGATTTTCAAGAGAATCCTCCCAGCCCAAACTACCCTTTATATGAAAAAAATTTCGAAAATTTTGATTTACTTAAAAATGGCTCCAACGATTTTGACTAAAATCATTCATATTGAAGATATTTACTTGCCAAATAAAATGTATATCTTGAATTTATATACATTTTTGTCGTGGAGTTGATCCTTTTTTAGATATTCGTTTTTTTTTTTGTTTTCTTTTTGTTTCAGCTTTGAAAAACTTATACTTTTCTCTCCAGTCACATAGAAACCCGCTTGACTATCACTTCAACCTATAGTATTCCCTTATTTCGCTTCTGCTTACAAGGAAGCAAGTATTAAGACTACTTTTGCTAATTGTTTCTGCATTAGCATGAAGTAATTAGTAGCATAAGCTTTTTAACTATAATTTGTTGCAGAGATGTAGAGAAAGTCATGTGAAGGGGACACATTAATTTTTTGTTACTAAAATACAATACTTTCTCTATTTGTTAAGTTCAGGTGTAAAAAGTAATACAAATAAGAACATAGATCAATGAACAAACAAACCTACACAGTTATTTTATAAAGAGAGTATCGAGATTCAATACTTAATCAGAATAGGCATCGAGTATCGCTGGAATCGATCAGTCACTTGAATTAATATATTTCCTTCTTTAGAGGCGCGTGGACGAAGCTGAATAATAATAATAATAATAATAATAGTAATAATAATAATAATAATAATAATAATAATAACAACAATGATGGAGTATTGTCTATGGAGGTTCTTTAACTGCTGTGGTTCTCAGTGTCCCATTCAATACTGGGTGTGAAAGGCGCCTTAATTTTGCTCAGAGGCCTCTTTATCAGGCTTGAGGTTCTTTTATGTGCCGTAAATCTACGACTCAGGACCAACGGCTTTACTTCACTTCCGAAGTTAGCAATGCTAAGGATTTTTACACCCGAAAAAATCCATCGTCCTCCGGCGGGTTTGAACCCGCGACCTTAGGTATATGAAGCTAGCATGATAACCATTACACCACGGAGGGCGAGGATGAAGCTGAGCTTAAATATATGGAGATGTATTTTTGATCCTAATTTACTATATGTTTTGGTGGAGGCGCCGATCATTAAACATAATTCGGTGTTGTGTTATATTTTGATGAGCGACTCTGGGTTCAATTCTAGGATCGTCACATATTTTAGATGACGTGTCCCTTGGTAGTTTGCAGCTAATTTCCTGATTAACTGATAATGATATGGAAGTAAAATAAAACATCAATGACGTAATACACTCGAGGGATGCATTGGCAGAAGGTACAGTATTACCACCAATTTGGTTTATGTATAAATATTTGTGACCACGCAATTTACCAAGTATGTGGGTACACTTGAATGACGTCAGGCCAGAGTTTTGTGTGGAGCACCCGAATTCTTGGAATATCACAAAAGCTGGAGAAATAATTTGTATCTGAGGATGAGCAAATCAAAATTCCCCGTTCTTTTCGGTGAGTAAGACTGCTGTTTCAATTCCTTTGTGTCAACACAATCAAATCAACTGAAATGTGGGTACTGCAATTGAAATAATATGGGACAATATAGTGAAGTATGTTGTTTAGGAACCAAACAAAGTGCCTTAACGCATGGGACCCGTATTTCCGGATTTTATTTCCACAGACCGATCAATCTGGACCATGGAATTTTTCGCGGGTTTCCCAAGTCGTCCGATGAATGCTGGAACAGTTTATCCAGTCCTGAATTTATCGTCCCTCTATATCGTTACATTAATCTTTTCATTCATAATTCACCTCGTTCAGTTTTTTTTAGGCTTTGAAGTGACGCGAAGTGAAAAGGGATGCTTTCTTTTTCTTTGATACTGTTTAGCATCCGCTTTTACTACTTATGGCACCACAGGTGATGACGCTGGTGATACATGGAATGAAGATGGAGCATCGCTGGTATGCGGTGGTATGGGAAACCGGAGAAAACCAGCCCCTGCACCCCTTTGTCCACAAACCCACTTGCGGGGGCCTGGGCTGGATATTGAATTGGAGATGGAGCATCGCTGGTATGCGGTGGTATGGGAAACCGGAGAAAACCAGCCCCTGCACCCCTTTGTCCACAAACCCTCTTGCGGGGGCCTGGGCTGGATATTGAATTGGAGATGGAGCATCGCTGGTATGCGGTGGTATGGGAAACCGGAGAAAACCAGCCCCTGCACCCCTTTGTCCACAAACCCACTTGCGGGGGCCTGGGCTGGATATTGAATTGGAGATGGAGCATCGCTGGTATGCGGTGGTATGGGAAACCGGAGAAAACCAGCCCCTGCACCCCTTTGTCCACAAACCCACTTGCGGGGGCCTGGGCTGGATATTGAATTGAAGATGGAGCATCGCTGGTATGCGGTGGTATGGGAAACCGGAGAATACCAGCCCCTGCACCCCATTGTCCACAAACCCACTTGCGGGGGCCTGGGCTGGATATTGAATTGAAGATGGAGCACCGCTGCCATGCGGTGGTATGGGAGACCGGAGAAAATCAGCCCCTGTACCCCTTTGCCCACAAACCCACTTGCGGGGGCCTGGGCTGGATATTGAATTGAAGATGGAGCATCGCTGGTATGCGGTGGTATGGAAACCGGAGAAAACCAGCCCCTGCACCCCTTTGTTCACAAACCCACTTGCGGGGGCCTGGGCTGGATATTGAATTGGAGATGGAGCATCGCTGGTATGCGGTGGTATGGGAAACCGGAGAAAATCAGCCCCTGCACCCCTTTGTCCACAAACCCACTTGCGGGGGCCTGGGCTGGATATTGAATTGAAATGGAGTTTTTATTTATTGACGCACTTTAACTGCCGTGGTTCTCAAGGTCCCATTGCATACTAGGAATGAAAGACCGCGTACTTTTTCTCAGAGGTCTCTTTATTAGGCTTGAGGTTTCTTTACATGACGTAAATCTACGACACGGCACCAACGGCATTACTTCACTTTCGAAGGAAGCCATGTTAAAGACCTTACGCCTGAAAAAATCCATCTTCCTCCTCCGGCTTTGAACCCACGACCTTAGGTACATGCAGTTAGCATGGTAACCAGCCTGGGATCGAACCCCGACCGTTTTGATGAGAGGGCGAGTGGTTTAACCCTCGGCCACGTTGAACTCTAAGGAGCAGAGCACGCTAAAGCGTCTCGCTTTGATGCTTCGTGGCTCAGTGGATGGTGGGCTCGAGTCCCGCCTTGGGCATGAGTGTTTGCGTATTTGTCAGAAAACGGTAAACAAAGGAAAATTAGGAGACAATAGCGGAAAAATCTGATGTGTTCCATTCGCATGACTTTCTCTACATCTCTACAATAAATTATTGCTAAAAAGTTTATCTTATTTACTTCATGTTATATTCCAGAAAAATTAGCATAAATAATCTTATTACTTGCTTCCTAGTAAGTAGAAGCGAAATAAAAGAGTACCATAGGTTAAAGTGATAGACAAAAGCTGGTTGCTATGAAACTGAACTTCCTTTGTTTGTACGGAGAGGAGTTGAGAAATTCCTGTGTGAGAAAGGTATAAGTTTTTTATAGATGAAACCAAAATCAAGAAATATCTCAAAAACAATCAACTCCACGACAAAAATGTATATAACATTAACTGTGTGTTTTAATATGCTCTACATTTTTTGTGTGTTAAGCTTTTGTCCATCTCTTACGGTTTAGCAGTTATGCAAAATTCCGTAAAATTCATCTAGAATAAAGTAGTCTTCAGAGGCTAGTCCCAGAAAATTCAAGATATGAATTTTATTTGTCACGTGAATATCTTTAATATATGTTATTTTAATCAAAATCGTGAGAGCCATTTTTGAGAAAATCAAAATTTTCGAAAAAAGTTCCACATAAACGGCAGTTTGAGGTGGGGGATTTTTCTCAAAATCATCCTGTCGCATCCCTGAAAGATACTAAACTAAATACCAAGTTTGGTAATTTACAGACTTTTTGTTTTTGGGTTATCGTGTTCCCACACACATACACACACACGCGCGCGCGCGCGACCTGTGGCCGAATGGTTAGACCATAGGCCTCTCATCCAGACGGCCTGGGTTCGATCCCAAGCGACCGAATGTGGGATTTGTGCTGGACAAACCGGAGCAGGGACGAATTTTCTCAGGGCTCCTCGGTTTCCCCCGCCATTGCATTTCACCGGTGCTCCATATGCATTTCATGTATCATCAGTTTCATCGCCTGCGGTGCCATTGTTGTAAACGCGGGCGTTAAAACTGTAAAACAAAATCGGATGTGTTCCGTTCACATGACTTTCTCTACATTTCTGACACAAATTATTGTTAAAAAGCTTATGCGTCTTTTTACTTCATGCTGATCGAGAAAAAAGTTAGCAGGAAGAGTCTTATTACTTGCTTCCTTGTAAGTAGAAGCGAAATAAGGGAGTACCATAGGTTAAAGTGACAGTCAAAAGCTGGTTGTTATGTGACTGAAGTTCCTTTGTATGGACACGAGTTGACAAATTCCCGTATTAGAAAAGAATAAGTTTTTTAAACCTGATGTGTGTCTTAACGAGCTCTACATTTTTTATGTGGTAGGTGTTTGTTCCTCTCTTACGGTTTAGTGGCTATGCAAAATTCCGTAAGATTCATCCAGAATAAAGTAGTCTTCAGAGGCTATTCCCAGAAAATTCAAGATATACATTTTATTTGTCAGGTAAATGTATTTAATACAAGCTATTTTAATCATAATCCTTAGATCCATTTTTGAGAAAATCAAAAGTTTTGAACATTTTTCCATGTAAGGGGGAGTTGATAGTGGGGGAATTTTCTCGAAAAACTTCGTTGTCGCTTTCATGGAAGATACTGAACTTAAATACCAATTTTTGTATTTAACGGAGTTTTCAATGTTGGGCTATGCTGTCCACAGACACACACACACACAGATGCACACACACGAGGGCATTTTTTGTAAATATGCTTTTTGGATATAGGGGACCCCAATATGTGTATTTCCAGTGTAATCTCGGTATGGAATATTTAGAAGCTATACAATATCTTCTCTATACACTATATACATGGTATGTGTAGGGAAAGTAAGAACAACAAATGGCTCTGATACCAAAATAATAAAACTTTGCATATAATGAATTTTCGGCATCAAAATTAAAAACCAATTGCAATTAAAAATAATCGTAGAGGCACATGACAGAAATAAACCATTATATAAAGGTAAACACAAAAATGAAACACCTCTTTGTTAATAAAATATTTTACGTGTTCCATTCACATAAGGTTTTCTGCATCGCTGTAACAAATTATCTTCTTCATGCTAATCAAAAAAAAAAAAAAAAAAAAAAAAAAAATTACTAAGGGATTGAAATCCATTTCTTTGCGTAGTAAGGAGTTGATAAATTTATGTACGAAAAACATTTTAAGTATTTTAAAACTGAAACCAATAATAAAGAATATCTCGGAAATGTTCAACTCCACGAATAAAAACATGTAAGACACATCACCCTCCGTGGTGTAATGGTTACCATGTCAGCTTCATATACCCAAGGTCGCGGGTTCAAAGCTGGTGGAGGACGATGGATTTTTTTCAGGTGTAAAGTTCATAGCATGGCTTCCTTCGGAAGGGAAGTAAAGCCGTGGGCCCCGTGTCGTAGATTTACGACACGTAAAAGGAACTCAAGGCTGGTAGAGAGGCCTCCGAACAAAATTAAGCTGTCTTTCACACCCAGTATAGAATGGGACGCTGAGAACTTCAGCAGTTAAAGAGAGCCCAGAAATAAAACGCCATTTTTCAAAACCCTTGTGAGGTCAAAAGCTCGGCAATTTAGCATATTTCAAATCTCAACATGTTAATGTTTTCAACACTTTCAAATCCACCCTGTGGAAGTTTTATCAACGCTTTTAATATGGATCTATTTAGATAACTGCATATAGATTAAAGGAATTATTTGAATATAACACTTCCGATCCTGTTTACAAGAGTTTTGTTACCACATTCCTATAATCAGACCTAGTGTCTGCGTTCATTGACCTTCATACCCGGCTTGTGCTACAGAATTCCGCGAAAATAAAATGGATACAGCTGGCGTGTTTGGCCTTGGAAAGTTGGCTGCCATAGACCACTCCAGCTTAACAGTTGAATGAGGGCAACAAATTATTGTTTTGCATGCTGTGTCAGCCCTAGAAATAGGCATAAGTATTTGCAACAATTTGCATAACAGACAGAGAGGAAATATAGTGGATAAAGACTTTGTTTCTGTTGATGAAGTTGGCTTGGTTATAAATTCAGAAGCTGAAGGTGGAGCATTTATAAGTAATAAGTGAAAACAATTGGTAAAACTGAAAGTGGCATAGCGAAGAAAAGGAAATACAATTACTGGGAGGAAATAATAGCATTTTGTAAGTATTATATCTATCAAACTTCAGATAATTTATTCATTGCTAACATAACTTTGAGTTTGAAAATTCTATAGTTCTGTATATATGTTTCTGAAGCGTTTATTGTGACTACATTGTTGGTACATTAAACGAATACGAAATTTCATTCAGACTGGGTGAATACTTTGGACGATATAAAATATTTACTTAATTTTATAAAGTAAATATATTGTTCATTCAAAATGCTCCATGCGCCGCAAAATTTGAGAAAATTGGTTGGCATTTTATGAATTAGAGCTCTTAACCACACTCAAACGTATTTGATTACAGAAATAATATAAATTGTTAGAAAATCTAGAAATTTTAACCTCCAAAATCAATAATTTTTTCTCATAAATATATTTCTTAAAAAATTACTATTGGTGTTAGGATAATTTTGTCCCTTGTAATATTACAATATGTACTTTTGCATATTCTGGGACATTTTTGTTGTATTTAAATAAAAACTGAGACTCGTGAAAACTTTGAAACTATGAAAATGTAAGGTGTGAGAAAAACATTCCAACATCTATTTGCTATAAAGGAACAATTTTCAATTTTTTGATCGATTATAATCAACATTTCATTTCCAGTGTCCCTTAAAACATTAACAACTGAACTACGAATGTTTACCTCTGGTTTTATAAAAATGTCATAAGATTATGCACATAATTACTAGTATAAATACTGCCAGTACAATTTCGTGCTGTATACAACATTAAATTAAGCCAAAAGCATTCTAAAATCTGATTTGTTTGAGTAAAACAATAACTAAACACAAAGTTGGTACATAAAATATATGCAATCAGTATAAATCCCGCCACTTTTAGTACAGCAAGTAAAGAATCTCGTTCTTTCTGACCCCAATAGCTAGGTTATGTTTATCGTTAATGTTGTATTTAGAGCATTTTAACCAAGCAATTTTATCAACATTTAGCATAAAGACACTATCAAGAAACAATGGTGTATTATAATAAATCCGTAACATGTTTTACCTACCGTGATGTAGAGAACGTGACGATAACACCCTGAAGAAACAGCACACAACACACATTCCATTATTGTAACCCGAACGCTATTAAATGCGCGGGAACGTCTTCTGTTCCGCCTCAGGGTTGTATGATGATCCCACTTCGGCTAATAGAATTCGAACATGTAGTTACAAAATAACACACAAAAAAAAAAAGAAATCTCTGTCTTTTAGAATTCCATTGAATATAAAGTAGCTCTTGTTTCAAAGAAAATAGTGTGAAAATTAAATGCCGCCAAATTTTCATTCCAAACATGGTCACCATTTGCGAACTAAGAAGAAAGAAGACGTAGCAAAACAAATCAGAATCAGCTATGCTTATACTAAACCGAGCCTAAACATTTGCTGAATAATTTTAGGAGAGGAAACTTGTAATGTTAAAAACTGTTGAAACGATGGCTTATAGGTATTTAATGACTGAAAAGACTATTACTTTCTCTACATACTATGTACAGAGTGTATAAAGAAAGTATTGCATTCCACCCAAAAACTCGATTCCGAGACTTCACCGGAAATACACGTTTATAGTCCCCTGTATGTAAAAAAAAATCTGATGTGTTCCATTCACATGACTTTCTCTGTATTTTTGTAAGAAATTATTGTTTAAAAGCTTATGCTTCTATTTACTTCATGCAAATCCAGAAAAAAATAACTGAAATATTTTTATTACTTGCTTCCTTGTAGGCAGAAGCGAAATAAGGGAGTGCCATAGGTTAAAATGATAGTCAAAAGCTGGTTGCTATGTGACTGAAGCTCCTTTGTTTGTATGGACAGGAATTTACAAATTCCGGTATGAGAAAAATTCAAGCTTTTCAAACCTGAAATCAAAAGCAAGGAATATCTAAAAAAACGATAAATTCCACGAAAAAAATTTATATAACATAAATTGTGTGTTTTAATGTGCTCTACGTTTTTGTGTGGCAAGCTTTTGTCAATCTCTTGCGGTTTAGCAGTTATGTAAAATTCCGTAAAATTGATCCAGAATAGTCTTCAGGAGCTATTCCCAGAAAATTAAAGATATACATTTTATTTGTCAGATAAATATCTTTAATATACGATATTTTAATAAAAATGGTTAAGGCCATTTTTAAGAAAATCAACGTTTTCGAAAAAAGTTCCATGTAAAGGGTAGTTGGGGGTGGGCAATTTGCTTGAAAATCTTCGTGTCGCATCCTTGGAAAATACCAAAATTAAATACCAAGTTTGGTATTCAACGGTCTTTTCGTTTTTGAGATATACTGTCCACACACACGCACACACACGGACCTTTTTCCAAAAATGCTTTTTTTTTTGGATTCAGGGGGACCCAAAACCTATATTTTCGGTGAAATCTCCGTATCGAATTTTTGGGTGCAATATAATACTTTCTCTATACACTATGTACATAGTACGTGTAAAGAAAGTAAAAATAGAAAAAGGTTCGTGTGTTTGTGAACACAATAATTAAAAAATGAAAAGTCGGTAAAATACAAACTTGGTATATAAGTTTAGTATCTTCCAAGGATGTAACACGACGTTTTTGAGGAAAATCACCGACCCCAAACTACCTTCTATAGGGAAACATTTTCGAAAATTTTTATTCTTTTAAAAATGGCTCTAACGATTTTGATTAAAATGCCGTATAATAAAGATATTTATTTATTTGGTAAATAAAATGTATATCTTGAATTTTCGGGATGAGTTTTGCATAACCGTGCGAGATACACAAAGTTTCTTCGTAGTCGACTTACCCACATGAGATTTTTTTAAAAAAATTTGACTGTCACTTTATCTAATTTATATCCTTGTTTCCCTTCTACTAGTAATGAAGTAAGTAATAATACCATTTCTGATAATTTTTATGTTAAATTGCATGAAGTAGGCAGAAGAATAAGCTTTTTAAAATAAAATGTAGAGAAAATTATGTGAATAGAACATGTCACATATTTAAAATAAATTTCAACACATATTTCCTCTGGGTTTTGTTAGTAAAATCACAGAAAGCATATTTAGAATTAGGTTTTTATAATGTTCATTATTTATTTTCTTACACTGTTGCCTGAAGTTATAAAGAATGAATTTGTAAAATTCACATTGCTGATGTTTTCTTTTATAGACGAGATTTACAAAATGTTATCAACAAAAGAAATAAGCTAGCGTTAGCGGTGAACATAAAAATTATATAATTAGCTACATTAAAGATGGAAAACACGAGATGCTTTTAAAACTGTCGCTTGGTGAGCTTATCTTACTGCCAACGTGGCTCCGAACTAAGTATTTAATGCATTTTAATAATACTATTAAGTATACAGCTAACGTGTGTTTGGAGCTAATGTGTTGCTTTTAATTTTATATATGGGCAAAGCACATTGAGGCAGAATATAGCTATAGACACACAATACAATTTAAAATGCTACTCCTTTGTTTGAAATATTTTCCACTTATTTCTAGCGGCGTAAAATGATTTTGAGTTGATGTTCACGCAAAAACGCAGCTTCATTTAGCATCCTATGCCGAGACAAAACAAAAACACAAAAAAAAAAAAAAAAAAAAAAAAAAAAAAACGAGTCTTATATAAAGGGCGTTCAAAAAGAAACGAGGCGGAGTCTGGAATGCGCAAACCGGTGACAGGATGGTAATATCGTGACGTGTGTAACGAACTGTGGTTCCGGCCAGAGCGTGTAAGTTCACAGCCCGTCGCTAGAGTGCACGCGTGCACGTCACGTGACTATACACAGCTAGCAGCAGCATGCATCAATCGAGAAGCTTCATGTCACCATGGAGGAGTAAATTTCCATGAATTTAAGTGTACACAATGTTTAAAAATTAAATGAGAAAATAAAAAGATGGATTCTGACAGGAATGCTATAAAAGACGAACGTAATTGTGAAGCAGGCCCATTTAGAATGTCGTCAACATACTGTTGCATTGTGCTACTTCATAATGGCGAAAGAGATTCATCAAAAACAACAATTCTCCAACAATAGGAAAATCAAGAAGTTCCTACTACAATCTATATTCTAAGGGCAAACTGTTCAGGAAGTGATTCATGAAAAAGCACTGAAACGAGCAATTTACTCTACGGAAAGAGGGAACAGATCTTTCTCCAAGAAAGAACTTTTTGAGAAAATAAAATACATTGATTGTGCTTTTCCCCACATATTAAAAGAGGAATGCAAAAATAAAACTCCCATAATTTCAAGTTCGAATGTGGAACAGTTGAAAAGTGACAATACGAAAAGATAATTGGTTAGTTTGTATAATTTGAAATTTAGGATAGTACCAGTAATTTTCAAAATTATGCAATCTGAAGCAGTGAAGCAATTTTATACTGCCAATGTAAAAAGACAGCAAGCCAGAAATTTGATTTTGCATTTCAGAAGGAAGCAATTAGCATGTCCAGCATGTTGCTTTTCATTCCAGAGGACAGTTTTTGGACGTATAATTACACCCAACAACAGATCCATTTTTTTTTTTTTAGTTTTTTTTTTTTTGTTATCCTTGCTAGAACTACAATCATTAAAAATCAGTCAGACTCTATCAAAAATAAATAAATAAATAAATAAATCGTCCAACGATGCCAGTCTCATTGCAACATTGAAATGTAAACGTCAAAAGAAGAGCAAAGAGTGTTCGTTTTCTGAAAGCGGAAGGAGTCGGGGGAACGGACATTCATCGAGGAATGTCACAAGTGTGTGGCGAACACTGCATGTCCCTTGCAAGGGTCAAGGCGTGGCACAAGCGCTTCAGGGTAGAACGGGTGTCGTTAGCCGATGATGCACCACATTGTAGTACCGATGACATCTTCCAGCTGGTTGATGCACTCATTACCCAGAACCGCCGAGTGACAGTGAAAGCCATAGCCACTGAGGTCGAATTGAGCGTCGGAAGTGTTCACACTTCCTGGGTTATCTGCAGCTCTTTGCTAGGGAGGGGAATGAGTTCCTGGCCCGAGATGAGTCACGGTGTCATCACTCCGAACCAGAATCAAGTGGAAGCATCCAGGGTCACCACCACCAAAAAAACCAAGGCTATCCACACGAGTGCAGGAAAGGTTATGCTGACGTTCTTCCTTGACCAAGATGACCCCCTTCTGATACACTTCCTGCAGCACGGGACATCAGTGAGTGCCCAGCGTTACTCACAAACCTTGACCAACCTTCGCCAAATCAAAACGACCAGGCAATCTCACCCGTGGGGTCATTCTGTTCCACGACAGTACAAAGCCTCATACGGCCAACAAAGTCGCGGCACTCCTGCAGAAATTCAAATGGGAGGTTCTCGACCACCCTCCATACAGTCCAAACCTCTCTCCCTGTGATTACGCAATATTTGCTCCCCTTAAAAAAGCTGAGTGGCAAACGATTCTCCTCGGACGACGACGTCCAGCTGTACGAGCGGAACTGGTCCACATCGAAGCCCTGGGAATTTTATGAGACAGCCTTCACCGCCTTGTGTCACAGTGGGCCAATACTTCTAACATACAGGTACTGATACCTCCGGCTCGTTTCTTTTTGAACGCACCTTATATGTTCCATTCACATGACATTCTCTACATATCTGTAACAAATTATTTTTAATAAGCTTATTCTGCTATCTTCTTCATGTTAATCGAGGTAAGCATTAGCAAAAACGGTCTTATTGCTTTCTTTCTTGTAAACAAAAGAAATAAGGGAATACATAGGCTAAAGCGATAGTCAAATATTTTAAAATGTGGTTACTGTGGGATTGAAATCCGCTTCTTTGCGTGGCCAGGAGTGGACAAGTTCCCGTATGAGAAAAATTCAATTTTTTTTAAAATTTAACCAAATAACAAGGAATCTCTCGAAAACGGTCAACTTCACGGTAAAAATGCATATCACATAAATTGTGTGTTTTATCTTGATCTACGTTTTTTGTCCAATAAGTCTTTGTTTATCATTACAGTTTATCAGTTATGCAAAAACAAGAAACATTTTTGGAGAATAAAGAGGTCTTCAGAGGCTATTCCCAGGAAATTCAAGATATACATTATATTTGTCATGTAAATATATTAAATATACGAGATTTTAATAAAAATCGTTTCTGTCATTTCTGAGAATATCAAAGTTTTCGACATTTTGCTATGTTGCATCCTTGGGAGATACTGAAGTTAAATATCAAGTTTGGTATTTAACGGACCTTTGGTTTCTGAGCTATGCTGTCCACAGACACACACATACACACACACCCAGATAGGCATGTTTCTAAAATTTATTTTTAGAATCAAGGTGTCCCAAAACATGTATTTCCGGTGAAATCTCGATATCGAATTTTTGGTTGCAGTACAATACCTCTAAATTACAATATCTCTATACACTATGTATGTGTAGAGAAAGTAATAAGTTAATAACGTACTAATAATGCATAATTGTGCTCTTTTTAATCTATATCACTATGCTAGTAAACATTTATTTCAGAATTTATAAAACACATCTGTGGTGAATTTAAGGATACAAAGGGATGAATGCAAATATTTATGTACGAGGGTGGTCTGAAAAGTTCTCGGTCTCACCCAGAGATCCCGGCACTACTTGTATTTTTTTTTTCCTTACGTTGGTACACATGGTAATAGACCCTATGTAAAATTATAAGTTATTCCAGGCAATAGATACCTGTAGGCCGTTATTTGAAGCAGTGGAAGCGCACATTGCTTTGAAAATGGAGAAATTCGAGTATCGTGCTGAGATAAAATTCTTCGTAAAAGAAGGTTTAGCACATTCAGAAATTCATTTGTGCATTGTAAATGTGTATGGTGACTCTTCCCCTTCAGTTTCCACTGTGAAGCAATGGGCGGCCGATTGTAAACGTGGCTGTGAAAGCGTCCTAGACGACCCATTCGAAGGATGTCCAAAAACTAAAACCACACCGGAAATCATCGAAAAAGTGCATGACATGATTTTGGAAGATCGACGTACAAAGGTGCGTGAAATTTCTAATGTTCTTGGAATTTCAAAGGAACGTATTGGTCACATCTTGCATCAGAAATTAATAATGAAAAAGGTTTGCGTAAGATGGGTGCCGCGTATTCTCACTGTGGATAACAAACGCATTCGCACAACACTTTCTGAAAAGTGCTTGGCGCTTGGCGCTTTTACAGAAGAACAGAAGTGAATTTTTGCGCCGAAAGGTCACAGTGGATGAAACATGGATTTACCACTACACACCCGAATCCAAGCAGCAGTCGAGGCAGTGGACAGAAGCTGGTTCTTCCGCTCCAAAGAAGGCGAGGATGGTGACATCGGCGGGAAAGATCATGGCGTCAGTGTTTTGGGATGCCAAAGGAATTTTGTTGATTGACTATCTCGAAAAAGGTAAAACCATTACTGGAAAATACTACTCTCAACTTCTAACTAAAGTGAATGCAAGCATTCATGAAAACAGACCTGGTTTAAAAAAGAAAAAAAATTGTTTTCCATCTGGACAAGGCACCTGCCCACAAAAGTGTTTTGGCAATGAGGAAATTGAGAGATATGCACTATGAAGTGCTGGAACATCCACCCTATTCCCCAGATCTGTTCCGAAAGCTAAGAAACTCCTCGCTGATAGGCGCTTTTCGTCCAATGAAGAAGCAATTGCGGCTGTAAATAGGTACTTTGCAGTACTTCCAGAGGAACACTACAGAGAGGGGACAATGGGATAGGAACACCGCTGGACAAAATGTATTGATATTAGAGGAGATTATATTGGAAAAAAAACTGAGTGGTCTATTCACATGAATTTCTCTACATCCCTGCAAAAATATTATTAAAAAACTTATATTTCTTTTTACTTTATGCTGATCGAGAAGGAATTAGTAGAAATAGTCTTATTACTTGCTTCCTTGTAAGTGGAAGCGAAATAAGGGAGTACCATAGGTTAAAGTGCTAGTCAAAGTTGGTTGCTATGTGACTGAAGTTCCTTTGTTTGTATGGACAGGAGCTGAAAAATGCCTGTATGAGAAAAGAACAAGTTTTTTAAAGCTGAAACCAAAAACAAAGAATATCTCAAAAACGATCAACTCCACGAAAAAAATGTACATAACATAAATCAAGTGTTTTAACGGGCTCTACATGTTTGTGTGGTAAGTTTTTATCCATCTCTTACGGTTTACTCTTTGTTTTTGATTTCAGCTTTAAACTAAACCGTAAGAGATGGACAAAACCTTACCACACCAAAAATGTAGAGCCCGTTAAAACACATGCAGCTATGCAAAATTCAGTAAAATTCGTCCAGAATAAATTAGACTTCAGAGACTATTCCCAGAAAATTGAAGATATAAATTTTAATTGTCAGGTAAATATCTTTAATATTCGATATTTTAATCAAGATCGTTAGAGCCATTTTTGAGAAAATCAAAATTTTCAAAAAAAGTTCCATGTAAAGGGGTAGTTGGGGGTGGGGGGATTTTCTTGAAAATCTTCGTTTCGCATCCTTGGAAGATACCATACTTAAATACCAGAGGGACCCAAAATATGTATTTCTGGTGAAATCTCGGTATCGAATTTTTGGGTGGAATGCAATATTTTCTCTATACACTGTGTTCATAGTACGTGTAGAGAAAGTGATACAATTTCTTTGAAAGCAATAATTGTCGTTTTTCACTATCAGGCCGAGTACTTTTAAGACCACCCTTGTACGTTTCGTTACTCAAAATCAGAACAATGATTGCAAAACTATTTACAGTGCTGTACTTAGACGGTTTTTATACGATAGCAAATAAGCAAGCGGCCCGGAGTATTCCGTGTCCGTATATTCTTTTTCTCCCCTCATATATGTTGATATTAGGAATATTCTTGTGTGAGACGGATCAGAATGTCCTCAAATTCCTCCAATGTCAAATTGATTGCCTAAATCGAATGTGAACTACATCGAATGTTTACTAATAATTCGGTTGTTTGCGACTATCGTATCATTCGATAGTTTTCATTCGGATTGTCCAACACTACCGTTGACGTTAGAATTGCGTAGTGTAGAGGATAGAGTTTCATGTGATTGGGCTCTCACTTCTGCCAGACGTGGATGTTCAGGAATGCGAGGAATTCCGTGATTCGCGCTCCTCATTAAATTTTAGGTTGCTTCTGTCCACACCATCTCGTCATTCTGCTCTCATCCGAGAGTGGCAAATTTCACCGCACAAATACATGCATTATTCCAGCAAGAGGTGAATAAGACATAATTTGCATTTTTGATTAAATCCAGAGATTTCACCGATGTCCCCACTGTTTAAATTATTGAAATACTAAATTTTGCAATTAAACTGTAATGGTGATTTTACGTTGTTTACACACACTGCGTAATTACACAGTAGGAGAAGATATTGTATTTTACCCTAAAATTTGATGTCAAATTTTGCCGGTCAAGGTCCTCTATGTAAAAAAAAACCGTTTAGAAAAAGGTCCTGTTTGTATGTGACAGAAAAACTCAAAAACGAAAAGGCTAGAATGTGGTAAACACGGAAGTGCAGGCCCAGCTATACTCGGAAGCTTCGGGAACGCGACTCTCGATTTTTCTCAAGGCTTCGGCTTCCAGAAGCTTCCATAAAGTTCGTGGCCTCATTTGCTAGCTATAAAAGAAGGAAGAATGGGAAACCGATTGTACCGAGTTGTGAAGTATACAGAGTCGTGGGCAAATAAGGTGTTAGCACGCAGTGGTACGTGAGCCATAGGTGGCCGTAAATTGTTTTTGCGACGGAACGTGGAGTTACTTATTTTCAGCAGTAAATTTAAGACTATATTTGTAAATAATTTTAAGCCAACAAAGACATTTGTTACACTACGAATTCTAAACACTAAGGAAATATATATTTTTCTCATTCAGTGCGCTTAAACAACCAATTAGCTGAAGCTATATATGGGTAGGTCAATGCTTATTAATATACATTCCCAAATTCAATCCTTATTTTCTCGCAAACCTTTTTACTTTCTCTACACGTACTATGTGCAGTGTATTGAGAACGTATTGTATTGCACCTGAAAATTCGTATCCGAGATTTCACCGGAAATACAAGTTTTGGAACCCCTGAATCCAAAATAAAAGCATTTCTAGAAAAAAATTCCGTGTATATGTCTATGGGTAGCATAGCTCAAAAACGAAAAGTCCGTTAAATACCAAACTTGGTATTTAAGTTCAGCATCTTTCAAGAATGCGACACCCCAACTAACTTTTACACGGAAAAACTTTCGAAAATTTTGATTTCTCAAAAATAGCTGTAACAATTTTGATTAAACTGTCCTATATTAAAGATATTTACATGACAAATAAAATCTAAATCTAGAATTTTCTGGAAATAGCCTCTGAAGACATGATTATTTTGGATGAATTTTGCGAAATTCTGCATAAGTGGTAAACCGTAAGAGAAAGACCAAAACGTACCGCACAAAAATGTAGAGCTCGTTAAAACACACAATGAATATTATATGCATGATTTTCTTGGAGTTGATCGTTTCCAAGATATTCCTTGTTATTGGTTTCAATTTTAAAATGCTAATACTTTTCTCAGGCAGGAAGTGTCCGATTTTCTTTTGTTCTACTTCTGACCAAGCAAACAAGCCAATTTCCAACACAACCACATAACGACATCGATTGAAACATAGGACTGTCACTTTAGCATAGCGCATTCCTATAGTTCCCTTCTACTTATAAGGAAATAAGTAATAAGAACATTCCGCTAATTTTTATCTCGATTAGCATTGAGTAGAAAGAAGAATAATCTTTTGTAAGAAGCTCAGCTAGAGAAAGTCATGTCAGTGCAACACATCATATTTTTTCTCAATTTAATAATCATAATTTAAGCAAATCGTTGCCCAGTTGTACAGGGTGATTTATATAGAGCTGACACATTTCTTTTGTTAATTGTTTCAAAACATGTAATGCTAGCGACAACTTATTATACCTCCTAAACTGTAGAGGAATTTTGTGAGATTATTTACCTCTATAGCAAATGTTGAAAATGTCCTCCATCCTGCATAAGACACAACTCAACACGTCGTTCTATTTACTGGCCACTCGTTGGAGGACTCTGTTGTAGCTTGAATCTCCTTTGTGGTTTGTCTTTTTTGTTTTGTTTTGTATTTTTCGTTTTTTTGGTAGTGTTTAACGCCCGCTTTAACTACTCATGGCACCTCAGGCGGTGACACTGGTGAGACATGAATGAAGATGGAGCACCGGTGGAATGCGATGGCGGGGGAAACCGGAGAACCCGGAGAAAACCCGCCCCAGCGTCGCTTTGCCCACCACAAATCTCACATGCGGTCACTTGGGATCGAACCCGGTCCGTCTAGGTGAGAGGCGAGTGGTTTAACCATTTGGCCACGCCGCGGCCTGTGATGTTGTGCTTCAGATCGGTATTATCTGGGGACTGTGGCGTAAACCCTGTCTTTTAAGTAACCCCATAGAAAGAAGTCCGGCGATGTCAAATCCGGAGATCTCGGTGGCCACAGGTTCCTGGAAATTATCCGGTCGTCAAAGAAACTTGCAATTAGGTTCATGGATTCATTTGATGTATGACATATAGCGCCATCTTACTGAAAATACCCTTGACTCAGCTCTACATCGTACTGCATTTTCACGTTCACTACAAGAACAAAATGTGGAAACAATGCAATTAGGAATAAAACTTTAACATCTGCGCATCTAGTGACAAGAAATCGAGACTCCAGAACATTCTGCCTAATTTGGTGCTGAAATTGGGTCATTGAATGCATTTCCAACGGAATTATTAAAGAAAGAAATGTGTCAGTTCTACATAAATCACTGTTTATAATGAGAGGGTGCAACTTCTAAGGAGAGATTTTGTTTACGTCGGAGGGCCGTGTGTACACCCCTAGAATATGATAGGCGCTACAAATTCAGAGTCGATATTTCATGTGTGACATGTCCCTTAGTTGTGTTATAAAAGCCCTGCTCTGACAGACAGGGTCCATGTGAATACAGAGGTACACGCATACTCTATCCCCTTCACTACACCCTCCATGTCAGGAAATCTGTCCCTTTGTACCGAGAGGAGGCATAAATGGAACTTTGCATCGTGTAAATCAAATTCTCCCTTTTTAGAAATTCCTCCGCAATTTGTCACAGCAGCAGTAGTTCAAAGTGATATGTTGATTTGATGTTATACAAAAAAAAAAAATAATATCTGATGTGTTCCATTCACATGACTTTCTCCACATCTCTGCAACAAATGTATTAAAAAGCTTATACTTCTATTTACTTCATGCTAATCGAAAAATATTAGCAGAAATAGTCTTATTACTTGCTTCCTTGTAAGTAGAAGAAAAATAAGAGAGTACCATAGGTTAAAGTGATAGTCAAAAGCTGGTTGCTATGTGACTGAAGTTCCTTGTTTATATGGACAGCAGTTGACTTAGTCCTGTGTGAGAAAAGTATAATTTTTATATAACATAAATTGTGCGTTTTAAAGTGCACTACATTTTTTGTGTGGTAAGTTTTTTACATCTCTTACGGTTTAGCAGTTATGCAAAATTCAGTAAAATTGATCCAGAATAAAGTAGTCTTCAGAGGTTATTCCCATAAAATTCAAGATATACATTTTATTTGTCAGGTAAATATCCTTAATATATGATATTTTAATCAAAAATGTTAGAGCCATTTTTTGCAAAAATCAACATTTTCGAAAAAAGTTCCATGTAAACGGTATTTTGGGGTGGGGGGATTTTTCTCAAACTCTTCGTCTCGCATCCCTGGCTGATACTAAACTTAAATACCAAGTTTGATATTTTACTGACTTTTCGTTTTTGAGTTGTCGTGTTCACAGACACACGGACACACAGACACACTGACACACACACACACACACACACACATGAAGCTTTTTGTGAAAATCCTTTTTTTGGATACAGATGACACTAAAATAATTTCCGGTGAAATCTCGGTATCGAATTTTTTGGTGGAGTACAATACCTTCTGTATACACTATGTACATAGTACGTGTAGAGAAAGTAACAATATCAAGGTACTTTGTATTGGCGTATGGTCTTCTCTAGTATAAGTACTCATTACTTTATTAGTTGAAAATCTGATGCATCTCACTTGACTTCCTCTACTGACTCTAAAAACTGTATTCTTTAGTTTGCTTTCTGTGAAAAGACATCATGCCAATCAGAAAAAATCAGATGTGTTCCATTCACATGACTTTCTCTATATCACTGTAAATTACTATTGTTAATAAGCTTATCTTTTATTTATTTCATGCTAATCGAGAAAAATTAGAAGAAATAGTCTTATTTCTTGCTTTATTGTAAGTAGAAGCGAAATAACGGAGTACCATAGGTTAAAGTGAAAGCCAAAAGCTGGTTGCTATGTGACTGATGTTCCTTTGTTTGTATGGACAGGAGTTGACAAATTCCTGTAGGAGAAAAGTATGCTTTTCAAAGCTGAAACCAAGAAAAAGGAATATCTCAAAAACGATCAACTCCACGAAAAAAAGATATATAACATAAATTGTGTGTTTTAACGTGCTCTACATTTTTGTGAGTCAATTTTTTGTACATCTCTTACAGTTTAGTAGTGTTGAAAATCTCATTCAGAATAAAGTAGTCTTCAAAGCCTATTCCCAGAAAATTCAAAATATACCTTTTATTTGTCAGGTAAATAACTTTAATACACGACATTTTAATCAAAATCGTTAGAACCATTTTTTAGAAAATCAAAATTTTCGAAAAACGTTCCATGTAAAGGGTAGTTTGGGATTGGGACTTAAAAGTACTTACAACATTTAAGTCGCCATTGGGGTTGTCATCTCAAAACAATTTGAGAACACCTTGTGGTTTACCGGGAAACATGAGAGTCAGTTGAGAAATTCAATGCTATGCCAGCATGCTGACATGGTAGCTCAGTGGCAGAGCGACCGGCTAGAGGCCGGGAGATCCGTGCTTCAAATCCCGGCTAAGGCATTGAATTTTTCAGTCTGACTCTACCTATCCAACTCCTGTTCTACACACGGCTTGTGTGTGGGAAAAAAAAACAAACAATTACTTCAATATCAATAATAGATGTACGTATTTTGTAGCAACTGAGGTGTAGGTTTGTTTTAGTGATTGGCTACGAGTACCTACAGACAAAGGTAAATGTTCACAAAGTTCAACTGTTTCTGCGTCACCTAGGACACGAAACAACTGAGTATCAAAATAGTGTTTGCTCCGGCTATAAACGTTAGCAGCACTTTTGATACACGAGTTCAACTGTTTATGAAGCACTGCACATTAAGTGCTATCTATTGTGTATTCTGTCTGTCATCGACTCTCAGTGGTGAGCGAATTATACCCTTTTTGTGTGCCGCCAATCAAAGTGTTCGTTAAACCTCTCAAAGCAGGGAATGATTTATTCAACTATGGATCTCGCTACTGGTATTTTAAAGCTCTTTTTTCGAAGCCAGTCGGGGTATTCATTATCTCTCGCAACCCTCTATTGTGATGTGGATTAAATCCCATCAATTGCTTGTCATACAGAAAAACAATTACCATTAGCAACGCTATATGTGGACCATTTATCGTGGTATTTACGGTGGCATTGTGGCTGGTAGATCTCCCAGCTTCAAACACCAGACTTCCTGCAAAGTCTAGTGCTTCTTTTAGGTTCTCTGTTACTTAAATAAGATTGCCGGACAGTGCACTTTATTTGTCTTTTGACACGGTTCCCCTAAATAGAGGTTCCGTGCTCGAATCCCACGTGAAGGTTTGGGATATTTAGTAAAGGTGTGGAGATGTTGGTAAATGTAAATGGCGTGCTATTTATGGACGCTCTTTAACTACTGTGGTTTTCAGTATCCCATTCTAAATTGGGTATGAAAGACCAGTTAATTTTGCTCTGAGGCCTCTCTCAGGTTTGAGGTTCTTTTACGTGCCATAAATCTACGACACGGAACAAACGACTTTACTTTCTTCTGAAGGAAGCCATGCTAAGGATTTTTACGCCCGAAAAAATCCATCGTCTTCCGCCGGGTTTGAAGGGTGTCCTAGTTCAGGATGTGTCAGCATGGTGTGGTAACGCAAATGGTTCGTATACCACCTGAAGGTTTAGGAATAGTGTGGAGATGTAGGTGTCCTAGCTCAGGATTTTGCTGGCAAGGAATCTTTCTCAAGTGTGGTAACACAACTGGTTCGTATACCACGTGCAGGTTTACGATATTTATGGAATGATTTTGAGATGTGGATGTCCTAGCTCATGATGTGTTGACAAGGAATCTTTCTCAGGTGTGGTGAGACACAAGTTGTTCGTATCCCGTGCAGGTTTAGGATATTTATGGAATCCTTATGGAATCCTGTGGAGATGTGGGTGTCCTAGCTCAGAATGTGTTGACAAGGAATCTTCCTCAGGTGTAGTAACACAAGTGGTTCGTATCCCGGGTGAGGTTTAGGACATTTATGGAATGGGGTGGAGATGTGGGAGTCCTAGCACAGGATGTATTGGCAAGGAATCTTTCTCAGGAGTGGTAACACAAGTGGTTCGTATCCCGGGTGCATGTTTAGCAGAATAAAATAGTCTTCAGAGGCTATTCCCAGAAAATTCAAGATATACATATTATTTGTAAGGTAAATATTTTTATTATACAATATTTTAATTAAAATCGTTAGAGCCATTTTTGCGAAAAGCAACATTTTCGAAAGAAGTTCCATGTAAAGGGCAGCTGGAGGTGGGGGGGATTTTCTTAAAAATTTTCCTGTCGCATCCTTGGAAGATATCAAACCAAAATACCAAGTTTGGTTTTTAACGGACTTTTCGTTTTTGAGCTATGATGTCCCAGACACAGAGACAGACACAAACGGACATTTTTCTAAAAATTCAGGGGGTCTCAAAATATGTATTTCCGGTGAAATCTCAGTATAGAATTTTGGGTGTAATACAGTACCTTCTCTATACTCTGTATTCATAGTACGTGTAAAAAAAGTAAAAAAAAAAAAAAAAAGAAGAAAAAGATGTTTCTAAATGTCACTGTCCGTACTATAGGTTCTTATTTTCAGTATAAATAGACTAAGTTTACAAGTAAACATGGGAAAGTGGCGTTTGGAGGATCGATCTCACGGTATCCATATTTACATTGTAGCTTTATTACCAGCTGCCGGGGGATGTTCTCTGGCCGCAGACAATTAATCAACACGGCAGCTAAATCATATCGGGCGGGCATTGCGGGCGAGTGTCAGCTAGTCCAGTTGGCCCGCTGGAGCAATATTCTGCATTCCTCCGGCGCCAGTTTTCTTACCATCCCACATCAACATAGTGTTTCCAGGAATGGATGACATTCGTCATGATGCATTCTCATCATTCACGTGACAGCAAGTCATACAGGGTTGTACAAACAGCTATAAACCTGGGGAGATCCATAGTGATCCCTGACACGTCCCAGCTGATAAGAGTGCCTCTGCCAATAGATTCATGCTACGTAAGCAATGATGCCGTCCTTGTTGCAAGATGTAACAAACATTCCTCAATGTCACCTAGCACTCCTAAACTCGGTGAGATCCATAATGATCTTGGACAGCCAGAGCACTATCTCAGCTGATAAGAGCTGTCTCAGCTGATAAGAGTGCCTCTGCCAATTGATTCATGTTACGTAAGCAATGATGTCATCCATGTTGCAAGGCGTAACAAACATTCCTCAATGCAGTTTCAGTTGGCGTCAAGTAATCCCAAACTCAGTGAGATCCATAGTGATCTCTGACACTATCTCAGCTGATAAGAGCTGTCTCTGCCAATAGATTCATGTTACGTAAGCAATGACGTCATCCATGTTGCAAAATGTAACAAACATTCCTCAATGCAGTTTCAGTTGGCGTCAAGTAATCCCAAACTCAGTGAGATCCATAGTGATCTCTGACACTATCTCAGCTGATAAGAGCTGTCTCTGCCAATTGATTCATGCTGCGTAAGTAATGACGTCATCCATGTTGCAACATGTAACAAACATTCCTCAATGCAGTTTCAGTTGGAGCCGAGTAATCCCAAACTCAGTGAGATCCATAGTGATCTCTGACACTATCTCAGCTGATAAGAGCTGTATCTGCCAATTGATTCATGCTGCGTAAGCAATGATGTCATCCATGTTGCAAAATGTAACAAACATTCCTCAATGCAGTTTCAGTTGGAGCCGAGTAATCCCAAACTCAGTGAGATCCATAGTGATCTCTGACACTATCTCAGCTGATAAGAGCTGTCTCTGCCAATTGATTCATGCTGCGTAAGCAATGATTGCATCCTTGTTGCGAGGCGTAACAAACATTTCTCAAGCAGTTTCAGTTGGAGCCGAGTAATCCAAAGCTGGGTGAGACTCATAGTGTATCTGACACTATCTCGGCTGATAAGAGCTGTCTCTGCCAATTGATTCATGCTGCGTAAGCAACGACGTCATCCATGTTGCAAAATGTAACAAACATTTCTCAAGCAGTTTCAGTTGGAGCCGAGTAATCCAAAGTTGGGTGAGACTCATAGTGTATCTGACACTATCTCGGCTGATAAGAGCTGTCTCTGCCAATTGATTCATGCTGCGTAAGCAACGACGTCATCCATGTTGCAAAATGTAACAAACATTCCTCAATGCAGTTTCAGTTGGCGTCAAGTAATCCCAAACTCAGTGAGATCCATAGTGATCTCTGACACTATCTCAGCTGATAAGAGCTGTCTCTGCCAATTGATTCATGCTGCGTAAGTAATGACGTCATCCATGTTGCAACATTTAACAAACATTCCTCAATGCAGTTTCAGTTGGAGCCGAGTAATCCCAAACTCAGTGAGATCCATAGTGATCTCTGACACTATCTCAGCTGATAAGAGCCGTCTCTGCCAATTGATTCATGCTGCGTAAGCAATGACGTCATCCATGTTGCAACATGTAACAAACATTCCTCAATGCAGTTTCAGTTGGCGTCAAGTAATCCCAAACTCAGTGAGATCCATAGTGATCTCTGACACTATCTCAGCTGATAAGGGCTGTGTCTGCCAATAGATTCATGCTGCGTAAGCAACGACGTCATCCATGTTGCAAAATGTAACAAACATTTCTCAAGCAGTTTCAGTTGGAGCCGAGTAATCCCAAACTCAGTGAGATCCATAGTGATCTCTGACACTATCTCAGCTGATAAGAGCTGTCTCTGCCAATTGATTCATGCTGCGTAAGCAATGACGTCATCCATGTTGCAAAATGTAACAAACATTCCTCAATGCAGTTTCAGTTGGCGTCAAGTAATCCCAAACTCAGTGAGATCCATAGTGATCTCTGACACTATCTCAGCTGATAAGGGCTGTGTCTGCCAATAGATTCATGCTGCGTAAGCAACGACGTCATCCATGTTGCAAAATGTAACAAACATTTCTCAAGCAGTTTCAGTTGGAGCCGAGTAATCCCAAACTCAGTGAGATCCATAGTGATCTCTGACACTATCTCAGCTGATAAGAGCTGTCTCTGCCAATTGATTCATGCTGCGTAAGCAATGATTGCATCCTTGTTGCGAGGCGTAACAAACATTTCTCAAGCAGTTTCAGTTGGAGCCGAGTAATCCAAAGCTGGGTGAGACTCATAGTGTATCTGACACTATCTCGGCTGATAAGAGCTGTCTCTGCCAATTGATTCATGCTGCGTAAGCAACGACGTCATCCATGTTGCAAAATGTAACAAACATTTCTCAAGCAGTTTCAGTTGGAGCCGAGTAATCCAAAGTTGGGTGAGACTCATAGTGTATCTGACACTATCTCGGCTGATAAGAGCTGTCTCTGCCAATTGATTCATGCTGCGTAAGCAACGACGTCATCCATGTTGCAAAATGTAACAAACATTTCTCAAGCAGTTTCAGTTGGAGCCGAGTAATCCCAAACTCAGTGAGATCCATAGTGATCTCTGACACTATCTCAGCTGATAAGAGCTGTCTCTGCCAATTGATTCATGCTGCGTAAGCAATGATTGCATCCTTGTTGCGAGGCGTAACAAACATTTCTCAAGCAGTTTCAGTTGGAGCCGAGTAATCCAAAGCTGGGTGAGACTCATAGTGTATCTGACACTATCTCGGCTGATAAGAGCTGTCTCTGCCAATTGATTCATGCTGCGTAAGCAACGACGTCATCCATGTTGCAAAATGTAACAAACATTCCTCAATGCAGTTTCATTTGGCGCCGAGCAAATCTAAAAACGGTGAGATCCATAATGATCCCTGAAAGCAAGCGTGCTGTCTCAGCTGATAAGGGCTGTGTCTGCCAATAGATTCATGCCACGTAAGCAATGATGTCATTGTTGTTGCAAGATGTAACAAAAATTCCCCAATGCAGTTACAGTTGGCGCCGAGTAATTCTAGTATAATTGTAAATATAACCCATGAAAATAACAGCGACAATAACTTTGACCTTTTGTTACTTTCTCTACACGCACTACAAAATAAAAATAAAATCTGTATACTATACCCCGATATCTAATTACTTACACCGGGGCAAATATCTCAGACCTTACTTCATTTATTAACAAATATTTTTTTTAAATTTTACAAAATAAAATAAATATACAATTGTCAGATTAATAACTTAACCAAAACAACTTAAATTAAATTATGCATCTGAACCTATATATTTATCAAAATTACATTTAATATCTAAATATTTATGAATTATATTAATTATTGTTAATTACGTAAAATTTTCAATTATATATATTTAAAATTTAGGTTATTATTCTAAAATATTATTAATTAGTATCAATTATCACTTTATTTACTATACTTAATATATTTAATTATTTATTCTTATCTTTTTATCAATTTATTTAATGTTAACTTGTTATTTATTATTATTATACAATAATTAATATATTTAGTTATTTATTATTATCCTTTTATTAATTTATTCAATTTTAATGTATTGTTATTATTTTTTAATCATTATTATCCTTTATTTTATTATTTATTATTATAATTATGTATAAACTTTTTAATATCTATTCTAATTATACCATTGCTATTCATTTTATATTTCTATTATTGTTATTATTTTTATTACTATTATTATTATTTAATATTTTATTACGTTATCCCACATTCTTATTACTATATTTCTATGGTTACGTAATGTGAGATAGCATCAAACTATTATTGAAATTACAAATTTTAAAAATATTACTGATAACCAGTAAACAAATAACAGGTAACCAGTTATTATAATATGAATTAAAAATTAAAAACCTAAACCAAAACCTAAATAAAAATAATAAAAACTACAAACTACACTACTGTATACTTTGCCGACGGTAACCGGCGGCACACCGTATTGATAACCAATACTACTTCTTCCTACACTTTTCTTCTTTAACATCAGATATTTAAAGATCTCTTCAATTGCTAAGTATTCTACGATTTTATACCTAATAAAATCTTCTACTATTATTATTCTACTGCGCAATTAGTTCTTCTGCGACTTAGTCTTATATATTAGTCCATGTGTAATTATTTCCTATTTTTTATTGCACGTAATATCTAATTACATTAATTATCGTTTAATTATAAGTTAACCTATTCACTTTCACTACACACTTTAAAATTCATTACTTCTTTATTCCTTTATCACACTTATCTTATTTTTCCACTCACTTCCCCTTCTTACTTCATCCCTAGTCCTACATTTTCTCACTTCATCCCTGACCCTGCATCTTCTCACCTCATCCCTGACCCTGCATCTTCTTACTTCATCCATGACACACCATCTTCTACACGTACTATGTACATAGTGTATAGAGAAGAGAAGGTATTGCAATGCACCCAAAAACTCGATACTGAGATTTCACCAGGAATAAATGTCTTGGGACCCCCTGAATAAAAAAAAAAATTAAACAATATCCATGTGTGTGTCTGTGGTCAGCACAGCTCAAAACGAAAAGACTGTTGAATACCAAACTTGGTATTTAAGTTTGGCATCTTCCAAGGCTGCAACTTGAAGATTTTCAAGAAAATATTCCCATCCCAACTACCTTTATATGGAACTTTTTTCCATATTTTCGATTTTATAAAAAATGGCTCTGATGGTTTTGATTAAAACATGTATTAAAGACATTTACCTGCCAAATAAAATGTATATCTTGAATTTTCTGGGAATAGCCTCTTAAGACTACGTTCTTCTGGATGAATTTTACTTAATTTTGCATAACTACTTAACCGTAAGAGATGGACAAAACCTTACCACACAAAAAATGTAGAGCTCATTAAAACACACAATTTATGTCATATATCTTTTTATCGTGGAGTTGATCGTTTTTGAGATATTCCTCTAGCTTTAAAATACTTATACTTTTCTCACACAGGACTTTGTTAACTCCTGTTCATACAAACAAAGGAACTTTAGTCAAATAGCAACCAGCTTTTGATTATCACTTTAACCTATTGTACTCTTTCAGTTTTAAAACACACACTTTTCTCATATGGCAACTTGCCAGCTCCTGGCCACGCAAATAAACAGAATTCAATCCCAGAGCAACCACATTTTAAAACATTTGAGTGTCGGTTTAGCCTAGTGTTTTCCCTTCTGTTCATAATAGGGCCGTTTCTGCTACTGTTTGTCTCGATTAGCATGAAGGCGATAGTAGAATAGTTTTTGTAACAGAATTGTAGAGAAATTCACGTGAATGGAACACATTAGATTTTTTCAACAGGTAGCGCTACTATACCTACGTGGGATTCTTTGCTTTTAGCCGATATTTTCCAATAGGTAGTTGTAGTAAAGCAACAGAATAAACAAAGCCTTTCAGCTGTTTTTGTTTTCGCTGCTTTGCTTTGCTTTGCGCGCTGGCTGCAGTTTCATTTTCAGTGGGCCGGTCGTCAGTAGAGTTGAGTGAGATAAAGCGTAATCATTTCCGGAAAAATCCACGGCAAATAGCGCCACCCGCGCTCGGGTTTAGAATTTAGATCCGTGGGAAATTGGCCTTACTCTACACTTTCATATAACAAACGCTAGAGGTCACTGGGTATCATAGCTCTAATGTTTCTGTGCATATTTGGACACGCAGGTAGCATATCAAGGGAACACCGAGATGATCCATTCACATGACCTTCTCTAGCCATTCTAGAAATAAACTTCTTCTAGAACGTTTTTACTTTCTCTACACGTACTGTATACATAGTGTACAGAGAAAATATTGCATTCCACCCAAAAATTCGATACCAAGATTTCATCGGAAATACATGTTTTGGGTCCCCTTGAATTCAAAAAAACCATGTGCGTGTGTGTGCTTATTACTGTGTGTCTGTGGACAGCAAGGCTCTAAAACGAAAAGACCGTTAAATTCCAAGGATGCCACACGAAGATTTTCAAGAAAATCCCCCAATCCTCAACTACCCTTTAAATGGAACTGTTTTCGAAAATTTTGATTTTATAAAAAATGGCTGTAACGATTTTGTTTAAAATATCATATATTAAAGATATTTACCTGAAAAATAATATGTATATCTTCAATTTTCTGGGTATAGCCTCTGAAGAGTACTTTATTCCGGATGAATTATACGGAATTTTGCATTACTGATAAACCATAAGAGATGGAGAAAAACTTGCCACCAAAAAATGTAGAGCACGTTAAAATACACAATTTATGTTATATACATTCTTTTCGTGGAGTTGATCATTTTTGAGATATTCCTTTTTCTTGGTTTCAGCTTTGAAAAACTTGCACTTTTCTCATACAGGAATCTGTCAACTCCTGTCCAAACAAACAAAGGAACATCAGTCACATAGCAATCAGCTTTTGGCTTTCACTTTAACCTATGGTACTCCCTTATTTCGCTTCTACTATTTGTTCTCGATTAGCATGAAATAAATAAAATATAAGCTTATTAACAATAATTTGTTACAGAAATATAGAGAAAGTCATGTGAATGGAACATATCAGATTTTTTTTGGGATACAGCGAATTTTTTGGTGGAATAGAATACCTTCTCTATGCACTATGTACATAGTACGTGTAGAGAAAGTAATAATCTATACTGCTTTGACATGAATTCATAGACTTCTTCCTAGGAACGCGACTCATCTAATGTTATGAAGCAACCTAAAAGTATATCTCCGGGCTGAAGCACAGTAATGGATCTTAATAGAACCCATGTTTCATATAACACTCCATAAGGTGAATAAGTTTGTAAGCTAAAAGTCTACAGGGCTTGATCTGCGGAGTATTTGTGAGGAAGTTTCTATTCATGTTTACAGACGCTGCTAATGGGTCAACGTATACAATAGGTAAAAGAGGCTTTACTCAAGGGCGTAGCGAAAAAATCTGATGTGTTACATTCATATGACTTTCTCTACAATAAATTAGTGTTACAAAGTTTATTCTTCTATTTACATATTGCTAATCGAGAAAACATTGGCAGAAAGGGTCTCATTACCTGATTCCTTGTAAGTAAAAATAAACGAATACATTAGACTAAATCGATAGTCAAATCTTTTAAAAGCTGATTGCTATGTGATTGAATTACCTTTGTTTGTATGTACAGGAGTTTGCAAATTCCATTATGAAATAAAGTGGTCTTCAGACGCTATTCCCAGAAAATTCAAGTTATACATTTTGTTTGTCAGGTAGATATCTTTAATATACGATATTTTAATCAAAATCGTTAGAGCCAGTTTTTAGAAAATCAAAATTTTCGAAAAAAGTTCCATATAAAGGGTAGTTTGGGTGGGGGGATTTTTCTCAAAACCTTCGTGTCGCATCTATGGAAGGTACTAAACTTAAATACCAAGTTTGGTATTCTACCGACTTTTCGTTTTTGAAATATCGTGTTCACAGACACACAGACACACGGACGCACGTACACACGGACACACACATACACACGGACCTTTTTGTGAAAATGCTTTTTTTGATTACAGGGAACCCTAAAACATATATTTCCGGTGAAATCTCGGTATCGAATTTTTGAGTGGAGTGCAATACATTCTCTATACACTGTGTACATAGTGCGTATGGAGAAAGTAAAAAGGATAAGTATTTTAAAACTAATAACAAGGAATATCTCAAAAACGGTTAACTACACGAAAAAAATATATATGACATAAATTGTGATCTATAATTTTTGTGCGCTAAGTTTTTGTCTACATAGTACACAAAATTCAGAAAAATTCATTCAGAATAAAGAAGATATTCCCAGAAAATTCAAGACATACATTTTAGTTGCCATATATGTATCTTTAATATACGGTAGTTTAATCAAAATTGGTAGAGCCATTTTTAAGACAGTAACAGTTTTCGAAATTTTCTCTATGTAAAGGGTAGCTTCGTGTCGCGTCTCTGAAAGATAATAAACCTAAATACCAAGTTGGTTTTTAGTTAGTGTTAAAAGACACACTGATACACGGACCTTTTTCTAAAAAAACACTTTTTTTTGGGATACAGGGGACCCTAATACGTCTATTTCAGGTGAAATCTCGGTATCGAATTTTGGGTGGAATGCAATACCTTCTCTATACGCTATGTACATAGTACGTGTAGAAAAGCTAAAAAGCGGCCGAGTATATTGAATGAAACCCAGAAAGGTGATACAATTGGAATGCCTCTATAGTGGAGTGGTCAGTGTTCTGGCTTGACCCTCAGAGATTTCGGGTTCGAGTCCCGGTTGGGGCAGGTGATATTCTCTAAGTAGAATCATTCCATATACATAACAGTCTGGAAGTATAAGGCGAGAATTAATGTATGCGTTTTTGATTATACAATAATAAAACAATCTGATGTGTTCCATTCACATGACTTTCTCTACAACTCTGCAACACATTATTGTTAAACAGCTTATTATTCTTTTTACTTAGTATTAATCGAAAAAAAACTAGCAGAAATAGTCTTATTATTTGCTTTCTTATAAGTAGAAGCGAAATAAGGGAGTGCCATAGGTTAAAGTGATAGTCAAAAGCTGGTTACCATGTGACTGAAGTTACTTTGTTTGTATGGACAGGAGAGGACAAGTTCCTATATGAGAAAAATATAAGGAATATCACAAAAACGATCAACTCCACGAAAAATATGTATATAACATAAATTGGGTGTTTTTATGTGCTCTACATTTTTTGTGTGGTAAGTTATTGTCCATGTCTTACGGTTTAGCAGTTATGCAAAAGTCCGTAAAATTCATCCAGAATAAAGTAGTCTTCAGAGGTTATTCCCGGAAAATTCAAGATATACGTTTTATTCGTCAGGTAAATACTTTTAATGTACGATATTTGCATCAAAATGATTAGAGCCATTTTTTAAAGAGTAAATACTGTCGATAAAAGTTCCATGTAAAGGGTAGTTTGGCGTGGCGGATTTTTCTCACAATCTTCTTCTGGAATCCCCGGAAGATGCTAAACTTAAATACCAAGTTTGGTATTTTACCGGCTTCACAGACACACGGATTCAGGGACCGATTTACTTTCTCTGCACATACTGTATACATAGTGCATAGAGAGTGTATTTCAGTCCACTCAAACATTCGATACCGAGATTTTACCGGAAGTACATGTTTTGGGGCCCCCTGAAACAAAAAAAAAAAAAAAAAAAAAAAAGAATTTTGAGAAAAAGGTCCGTGTGTGCGTGTGTGTCTAAGTGTCTGTGGACAGCATTGTTCAAAAACTTGGTATTTAAGTTTGTATCTTCCAAGGATGCAATTCGAAGGTTTTGGAGAAAATCCCCACCACCCTAACTACCCTTTACATGGAAATTTTTTCGAGAATTGCCCTAAAATGTTGATGAAAATATCTTATATTGAAGATATTTACCTGACTAATGAAATGTATATCTTGAATTTTCTGGGAATAGCCTCTGAAGACTACTTTATTCTGGATGAATTTTACGGAATTTTGCATAGCTGCTAAACCGTAAGAGATAGACACAACAAATTTAGAGCACATTAAAACACACAATTTATGTTATATAATTTTTTTTTAGTGGAGTTGATCGTTTTTTTAGATATTTCTTGTTTTTTCGTTTTAGCCTTGAAAAACTTATACTTTTCTCATTTACGTATTTGTCTACTCGTATTCATACAAACAATGAAACTTCAGTCACATAGCAACGAGCTATTGAATATCACTTTAACCTGTGGTGCTCCCTTATTTCGCTTCTACTTACATGGGTAGAAATAATAAGACTATTCCTGCTAATTGTTTCTCGATTAGCAAGAAGTAAATAGAAGCATAATCTTTTTAACAATAATTTTTTGCAGAGATGTAGAGAAAGTCATATGAATGGTACACATAAGATTTTTTATGAAATATTTTTCATATATTTCCGATGAAATCTCGGTATCGTATTTTTGTGTGGAGTGTAATACCTTCTCTATACACAATGTACATAGTACGTGTAGAGAAAGTAAAAGTGAGTGAAAATGGTGGGAAAATGCTGCATATCATACACACGTAGCGTGAGATTTCGTGTACACGCTTTAATATTTCACACAGCAGTTTGGATGTAAATTGTGGAAAGGGAGGCAGCCATATGCAGCAGTTCGTTATTTTGGTCACAAAATGCTATTGGAATTCGTTGCACGTATACCACACTTGTGGGGAAATTAACCTCTTTACTGAAAACGGGTGCCGCTGACGGTGAAGATGGGGGCCGGAATTGCTAACGAGCCCCCACTGTCTGCTTGCCCCGCTTGTACTTTTCTTGTCGAGCTTCCCCCATTGTGCAACGCAAGATGAAAAAAAGACGATTAGCTCTCCTTTGTTTCCATCCATAAAAATCTTATCAGCTGGAAACGTTCGTGATGAAGCAAACCTTTCAGTGAAGCAGCAAGAAATTTCATTTTTTTTTTTTTTTTGTGTCATTTACATTCAGTTGTTCGTCTAATGAAAATGAGGACACAGCACTGTATTACCACTTTACTAAAAGCGAATTGCTGCTAAGAAAATTTATATGTTCAGAAGCCGAGGGATGTTCAAAATAAAACTGCTGTAGTAAGTCAAACATTTTTAAAAAAATTGGATGTGTTCCATTCACGTGACCTTCTCTACAACTCTGCAACAAATTATTCTTATTTACTTCATGCTAATCAGAAAAAATTAGCAGCAATAGTCTTATTATTTGCTTCCTTGTAAGTAAAAGCCAAATAAGGGAGTACCATAGGTTAAAAGTGATAGCCAAAAGCTGGTTGCTATGTGACTGAAGTTCCTTTGTTTCCATGGACAGAGCTAGCAAATTCCTGTATGAGAAAAGTATGCTTTTCATAGCAACATCCAAAAACAATGAATATCTAAAAATGATCAACTCCATGAAAAAAATTATATAACATAAATTGTGAGTTTTAACGTGCTCTACATTGTTTGTGTAGTAAGCCTTTATCTATCTCTTGCTGTTTAGGAGCTATGCAAAATTTCGTAAATTTCATCCAGAATAAAGTAAGCTTCGGACGCTATTCCCAGAAAATTGAAGATATACATTTTATTTGTCAGGTACACATCTTTAATATACGATATTTTAATTAACATTGTTATAGCTATTTTTAAGAAAATTAAAATTTTCAAAAAAAGTTTCATGTAAAGGGTAGTTTGGGGTGGGGGGATTTTTCTCAAAATCTTCGTGTCGCATCCCTGGAAGATACTAAACTTAAATACCAAGTTTGGCATTTTACCGACTTTTCGTTTTTTAGTTATCGTGTTCACAGACACATGGACACACTGACACACACGGAGACACACACGGACCTTTTTCTGAAAATGCTTTTTTTGGATACAGGGGACCCTAAAACATATATTTACGGTGATTTCTCGGTATCGAATTTTTGGGTGGAGAGCAATACCTTCTCTATCCCTTGTACATTGTACATACGGGGCTAGAGGAAGTAAAAAGGTCTGATGTTTTAAATTCATATGACTTCCTCTACCTGTTCTGCAAATAAACTATTGTTGCAAAAGATAATTCTTTTATATACAGCATGCTATAAGACTTAAATATTAGCCTAAATGATTTTATTACTTGCTTCCTTCTAAGTAGAATGGAACTAACATGGGCCAAATCTTTTAAAGGCTGGTCAATATGTGAACAATTGAAGTTCGATTCGCGTTGCATTGCCAATAAAACAAAAGGGAGATAAAACGAAACGTGACACCGTTTGAGAAAGAGTTACGTAGTTCAACTTTAAACAAATGAGGAATATATCAGAAATGGTGAACTGTACCAAAAAAACGTATATGACAAATTATGTGTTTTAACATCTACATTTTTTGTGTACTAAGTTTTTGTTTATATCTTACGCTTTACTAATTACGTAACATTCAGCAAAATTCATCCAGAATAAAGGGGTCTTTAGTATCTATTCCAAGAAAATTCAAGATATGCATTTAGTTTCTAAATTTTCTTCATGTAAAGGGTAGTTTGGGGGTGGAGATAGTTTTCTCAAAATCTTCGTTTTCCATCCATGGAAGTTACTAAATTTAAATGCCAAGTTTGGTATTTTACTGGCATTTCGGTTTTAGTTATTGTGTTCTCAGACATACACGGATATTTTCTAAAAATTATTTTTCTGGATTCAGGGGTTTTCAGAACATATATTTCCGGTGAAATCTCGGTATCGACTTTTTGGGTGCATTACAATACCTTCTCTATGTACTTAGTGCGTGTAGAGAAAGTAAAGACGATTAGTCCTCATTTGTTTCCATCCTTAAGAATCTTATCAACTGGAAGCGTTCGTGATGAAGCAAACCTTTCAGTGAAGCAGCAAGAAATTTAATTTTTTTTTTTCTGTAATTTACATTCAGTTGTTTACCTAAGGAAAATGAGGATAAAACACTGCATTACCACTTTACTGAAAGCGACTTGCTGTTAAAAAGTTTATATGCTTAAAAGACGAGGGAGGTTCAAAATAACACTGCTGTAGTAAGTCAAATATTTTTAAAAAAAAATCCGATGTGTTACAATCACATGACTTCCTCTACCTGTTCTGAAAACAAACTATGCTTCAAAATATTATTCTTTTAGTACAGCATGTTATAAGAGATAAACATTAGCAGAAATAGTCTTAGTGCATAACTCCTTCTAAGTAGAATGGAACTAAGATAATACACTGGGCTAAAACGATAGTCAAATCTTTTAAAAGCTAGTAAGCATAGAACAGTTGAAGCTCGATTCGCTTTGCATTTCAAATACAACAAAAGAGATATGAAGCGAAACGTAACCCAGTTTGAGAAAAGTTGGGTAGTTTAAAACTGAAACCAATAACAAGAATATCTCAAAAACGGTCACCTCTACAAGAAAAACGTATATGACACAAATTGTGGGGTGGCACCGTGGATGAGTGGTTAGACCGCCCACCTCCCATCAAGACATCCCGGATTCGATCCCAAGCAGTTCGTGGTGAACGAAGAGGGCTCTCGGTGGGCTTTCTCCGGGTCCTCCAGTTTCCCCCGCAACTCATTCCACCAATTTGCTCCATAAACACTTTTCGCTTCCATTTTAAATCATCCACTTCCTCCTGTGCATGCCTGGCTACGGACTGACCCCTCGGGACAACTTCTCCAATCTGTGGTTTCGTGCCGTAGTCTCCCCGACAGGATTCTGACTCCTAGAAATTGGCTTGTAAATCCTAGGGGAATGTTAGTCCTTTAATGGCGGGGAGGGTAAGCCGATTACGAAACATAACTTGTGACATTTACAAGTTTTGTGTATTAAACTTTTGTCTATCTCATACATTTTAACAGTTATGCGAAATTCATGCAGAATAAAGAGGTCTTCAGACACTCTTCACAGAAAATTAAAAATATATATTTTATTCCTGATATAAATATCTTTAATATATAGCATTTTAGTCAACACCGTTAGAGCCATTTTTGATAAAAATAAAAGTTTCAAAAAGTTTTCCATTTGTATGTATGTATGTATGTATTTATTTCTCTGCAAGTGGGTATCAACCGGTGGCAGAGTTATATATGTATACAAGATATATAAACAATAAATCACAGCTGCCAGTTTATGGCTTTGTAAGCTAGATATAATAGTCATTTACAACAAATATGAAACATTAATTTTTCTCTCAATTCAGATTAATTAATTTCATAATTAGAATCACCAACCAATTTAACATTTGTATTTACAACAATATAAAATCACAAGCATTTCATTTAAGTAATATTTACAAAAATTATCCAACATTAATATCAAGATTTTTCCTAAATTTCTTCAGAGACAGAGGACAAACCCGAAAGGCTGCTCTCGGCAATTCATTCCAGTCTTTTATGGTTCTATTAACAAAGGAGTACTTTCCCACGTCAGTTCTGTATCTTCTACCCTTAATTTTGAACGGATGATCGTTTTGTGCATAGTAAGTTGGGTTTTCCAGTTTGTCAGTAACGTCCTCCCATGCGTTTAAGCCAGCGTAAGCTTTAAATAAAGCGCACAACCTCTGTTTCTCACACCTAACTTTCAACGGCTCCCATTTTGTCTCCTCAGCGTTTGTAGGCCCAAAATATTTACCCCTTTTTATGAATTTTGTAGCCCTTCTCTGGATCTTTTCTAACGAATCAAAAATTCCCCGCCCCAGCCAGGAATCGAACCCAGGACCCCCGGGTGAGAAGTCAGCTCGCTGACCACTCGACCACGGAGTAGAATTAGTCTTATTACTTGCTTCTTTGTAAGTAGAAGGGAAATAGGGGATTACCACAGGCTAAAGTGACAGTCAAATCGTTTAATTGCTTTTTTTTTTTTGGATAGGTTTAACGCCAGCTTTTACTACCAAGGCACTGCAGGCGATGGCACTGGTGATACATGGAATGAAGATGGAGCACCGGTGGAACGTGATGGCGGGGGAAACCGGAGAACCCGGAGAAAACCCGCCCCTGCGCCGCATTGTCCACCACAAATCTCACATGCGGTCGCTTGGGAGCGAACCCGGACCGTCTAGGTGAGAGGCGAATGGTCTAACCACTCGGTAATGTGGTGGGCGATTGTCCTGAAAAGCTTCCTGCCGCATCCAACTTAAATACCAAGTTTGGTTTTAACCGGCTTTTCGTTTTGAGTTATGCTGTCCACAGAAACACACACATCGTTTTTCTAGATGTTTTTTGTTCTGTTTTGGATTCAGGGGTTTTTCTAAAAGGTATTCCAGGTGAAATCTCAGTATCAAATGTTTGAATGGGATACAATATTGCAGGGAATCCTGATTTGGTCATTTTGAGTGAATTATATTTCTTTTAGTAAGAGATATTGTGGTACCAGTTTCAGCAATCAATATTAGTGGCAAGTAGTGAGACATACTGACCGAATACATAGTTTTATTTTAAAATTGTAAACCGCAAAATCCATACTGTATAGGTGACTGTGGATGGTATTTGGTTAACCCTAGGGTTCTGTTATCCCTAAGAAAACATTATCTTCTTAACAGTAAAAACCCTGTGAGTCCTCGCACCCTTGAATATTTATTTATATCTCCTGATTTCTACTGCACCGTAAATCCTGACGTCAGCTGCTTCCCTCTCGCAGGCGCGAATAGCTCTAACCCTAGTATGCGCAGTGTAACAGTGATTCTTTTCCCACACTGGGTATACTCATATGACTTGGTTGCAGGATCAATAACCACTGTGGGACTAAACAAATGAATCGGAGCAATAGAGAGTTTTTGTAACAAGTGGAGCATGAGGGTTAATACAAGTAAAACAAAAATAATGGTTTTTAAAAAGGGTAATAAATTAAGGAAGGATGACAAATTGAGTAGGAAAGGAAAGAAAATAGAGGTTATAAAGAATGTTGGCTATTTAGCAGTAAGATTCAGTGGTAATGGTAGATGGGGTGAACAAAAGAAATATGTTCTAGGTAAAGGAAAAGTGACAATGAAAGTTATCAGAGCGTATCTAGACAAAATACCAGGGGTACGAGTAAAAGGGGTAGAAAGAGTTTATAGTGCAGTAGTTGAGGCTTAAGTGCTCAATGGTGCGGAGATTTGGAGTGTAGAGATAGGGTGGGAGCTTGTAAATAAAGTACATAGGAGCTTTTGCAAATTAAATTTGGGTTTACCGAAAACTTCACCTATTGGGGTTGCGCAAATGGAGTTAAGGGATATTTGGAACTAAAGCGACAATTTTGCAAAGAGTTGTGAAACAATATTGGAGAATTATGAAATTAGAAAATAATAATATACGACGTTGGGCTGCAAAGTTCTCGGTCTCACCCGGAGATCGCAGCACTACATGCATGACTTCTTTTCCTTACGTCGCTACACATGTTAATAGACTCTATGTAAAATTACAAGTCATTACAGGCACTTTTTTACTGTAGACAGTCGTTTGAAACAGTGGAAGTGCGGGTTGTTTTGAAAATGCAGAAATTCAAGTATCTTGCTGTGATAAAATTCTTCGTAAAAGAAGATTTAACACCTTCTCTTTCAGTTTCCACTGTGAAGAAATGGGCGGCCGATTTTATACGTGGTCGTGAAAGCGTCCAAGGCGATCCACGCGATGGACGCCCAAAAAGAGTAAACACACCGGAAATCATTGAAAAAGTGCATGACATGATTTTGGAAGATCGGCGTACAAAGGTGCGTGAAATTGCTGATGCTCTTGGAATTTCAAGGGAACGTATTGGTCACATCTTGCATCAGGAATTAAACATCAAAAAGCTTAGCGCAAGATGGGTGTTGATAATAAATGCATTCGCACGACACTTTCTGAAAAGTGCTTGGCGCATTTTCAGAAGAACAGAAGTGAATATTTGCACTGATACGTCACAATGGATGAAACATGGATTCACTACTACACACCCGAATCCAAGCAGCAGTCGAGGCAGTGGACAGAAGCTGGTTCTTCAGCTCTAAAGAAGGCGAGGATGGTGTCATCGGCGGGAAAGATCTTGGCGTCAGAGTTTTGGGATGCCAAAGGAATTTTGTTGATTGACAATCTCGAAAAATGTAAAACCATTACTGGAGATTACTACTCTTAACTTCTAACCAATGCAAGCATTCGTGAAAACAGACCCGAGTTAGAAAAAGAAAAACATTTTTTCCATCCGGACAATGCACCTGCCCACAAAGCTGCTTTGGCAATGGGGAATTGGGGAGATCTGCACTGTGAAGTGCTGGAACATCCAACTTGTTACCCAGATTTGGCTCCCTCGGATTTCCATATGTTTCCAAAACTGAAGAAATTCCTCGCTGGTAGGCGCTTTTCGTCCAATGAAGAAGCAATTGCGGCTGTAAATGGGTACTTTGCAGCACTTCCAGAGGAACACTACAGAAGGGGGGGATAATGGCATTGGAACACCGCTGGACAAACTTTATTGATATTAGAGGAGATTATGTTGAAAAATAAAACTATTTTGAAAGCATGCATTGTGTTTTTTCACTATCAGGCCGAGAACTTTTCAGACTACCGTAGCACTGAAGCAATGTTTAGAGGTTCAAGGAAAGATTAATAAAGAGGATACTTGGTATAGGTGAGTAAAAATAACTTTAGACGAAATAGGAAGTGAGAATATTTGGAAGGACAGACAAACAGGCAGACGAGAAAGGGCGTTGGAAAAAAGTGAGATTGAGAATTGGAGATATGGAAAGACAGGAAATAATTAGTAGTTTTGATTCCAAAAGATATATATATATATGGAACTTAAAACAATGTGGAAGAGAGGATTTTGCATGAACAAGAACAGGGGTGGTGAGGATAAAAGGCTTAGGGGAAGGAGCAAACCAAGAAAAATGTCTATTGTGTAATAGGAAGTTTAATAATAACTATTGGCATTTAATTCTAGAATGCGAAGGCATAAGTATATGAGAGAAAAATTGCAACAAAAACATTTGGTCTGGTCAACCAAATGAAGTTATAGGTAAAAGCATTTTAAGAGCTAAATCCACAGAAAGTTTAACGGAAATAGGAAAATATTTAAGTGTAGTAAGAAGTAGATGGATGTTAGAAATAAGAAATAAGGATCAGGAAGAAATATGGATTGGTGAAAGGAAGAAGTAAATTGGACACGATAGCTCGTAACATTCACATTCCATTCACATGACTTTCTCTACTTCTGTGTAACAAATTATTGTTAATAAGCTTATTCTTCTGTTAATTTCAATCTAATCGAGAAATCATTAGCAGAAATAGTCTGATTACTTGCTTCCTTGTAAGTAGAAGCGAAATATGGGAGTACCATAGGTTAAAGTGAAGTCAAAAGCTGGTTACTAGGTGACTGAAGTTCCTTTGTATGGATGCGAGTTGACAAATTCCTGTATGAGAAAAGAACAAGTTTTTCAAAGTTGAAACCTAAAACAAGGAATATCTCAAAAACGATCAACTCCTCTAAAAAAATATATATAACATAACCTGTGTGTTTTAATGTGCTTTACATTCTTTGTATGGAAAGGGTTCCCATTTCTTACCGTTTAGCAGTTATACAAAATTCCTCCAAAATAAAGTAGTTTTCTGAGGCTATCCCCAGAAAATTCAAGATATTCATATTATTTGTCAGTAAATATCTTTAATATACGATATTTTAATCAAAATCGTTAGAGACATTTTTGATAAAATAAACATTTTGGAAAACAGTTCATGTAAAGGGTAGTTGGGGGTGGGGGGATGTTCTTGAAAATCTTTTGTCGCATCCTTGCAAGATACCAAACTTAAATACACACACAGACACAGACGCACACACATGGAACTTTTACCAAAAATGCTTTTTTGAATTCAGGGGGACCCAAAACATGTATTTCCGGTGAAATCTCGGTATCGAATTTCTGGGTGCATTGCAATACCTTCTCTATACACTATGTACATAGTACGTGTAGAGAAAGTAAAAAAGTATAAGTTTTTTAAAGTTGAAACCAATAACAAGGAATATCTCTCAAACGATCAACTCCACGAAAAATATTTAGGTAATATAAATTGTGTGCGTTAATGTGCTCTACATTTTTTGTCCATATCTTACGGTTTAGCAGTTATGCAAAATTGCGTAAAATTCATCCAGAATAAAGTAGTCTTCAGAGGCTTTTCGCAGAAAATTCAAGATATACATATTATTTGTCAGGTAAATATCTTTAATATTGGTACGATATTTTTTTATTTTCTGATGTTTATTCTTTGGGAGATGAAACACTCGAACTGTGTATAAAAGACTCAAAGAATGACAAGCCAACGCCATAAACTTCCCCAAACGCATCTAAAACTACAGAAAAGCACTTAAGCGTTTCAGAATGCTATAGCACTACTGCGTAAAACATTCAAATGTGTGTTTGTGTATGCGTGAATGGGTTCCCGGGCACGTGTGTGCGTATCTCGTATCTTGGGATCTGTTCTGAACATGCCTGGTTAAATGGAGCGTATACTTTCAACCAATTTGATCCCATTTCCACAAATCTGGCGCCGAGAGAAGCTTCTTGTCTGATGTTTAAGAATCACGTACTTTCAACGAATGCCTTTCCATGAAAGCTTTTGTTACTAGCAATCACGTGATTTTAGACACAAATGAAACCATACAACAAAGTGTTATCTTTATCGTCTCTTTACTTTCTCTACACGTACTATGTACATAGTGAATAGTCAAGGTATTGTAATGCACCCAAGTGTTCGATGCAGAGATTTCACCGGAAATACATGAATCAAAAAAAGAACATTTTCAGAATAATATCCATGTGTGTGCGTGTGTGTGTCTGTGGACAGCATAGTTCAAAAACGAAAAGACAGTTAAATACCAAACTTGGTATTTACGTTTGGTATCTTCCAAGGATGAGATACGAAGATTTTTTAAGAAAATCCCCCACCCCCAACTATCATTTACATGGACAGATTTTCGAAAACTTTGATTTTCTTAAAAATGGCTCTAACGCTTTTGATTAAAATAATACTTATTAAAGCCATGTATATTAGAAATAAAATGTTTAGCCTAGTGCATTCCCTTAGTTCCATTCTACTTATAAGGAACTAAGTAATAACATTCTGCTAAAGTTTATCTCGATTAGCATGGTGTTGGAAGAAGAATTATATTTTGTAAGAAGCTTGTTTGTAGATTAGAGAAGGTCATGTGAGTGTAGCGCATTAGATGTACCTTTAATTAATATATTAAAAGAAGTTGAAGGTTTATAGTACTCTGTTCGCCAGAGCGAATCGAGATTTTCAATGGTGAAAGAATTCCGAAAGCAGTGCTATGGCCGAGTGGTTACATACTGGTCTACCACCTAGGTGACCCGGGTTTTATCCCGGAATTTATGGTGAATTAAGCGGCGTCTAGGCGGGGTTTCTCCGGGTCTTTCGATATCCCCCGCCACTCATATCACCAATTGCTCTATCATCATTGCTCAATTCCTATCATCCATTTCGCTTACAATTCATGTCGTCCACTTGCTCACGCTCATGCCTGGCTACGGGCTGACCACTCGTTCCAGGTTCTCCATTCTGTGGTTACGTGCCGTTGCCTCCCCGACAGGCTTCTGACCCTTAGGCAGCCACTTGTAAATCCTCAGAGGAAGTCCGTCCTATAATGCGGGAAGGGTAAGCCGATTGCGAAAGACTTCCCAAAGGATGAGTGTTTTGTTGAAATTACCCTATTTACAAAATCATATGCTTTCTCTTAATAATAATGTTATATGACTTTCTCTATATAGCTTACACAGCTTTCCGTGTGAGAAAAGTTTAAGTGTTTTGTAGCTGAAACCATAACAAGGAATATCTCATAAATGGCCAATTCCACGAAAAAAAAAATCTGATGTGTTCCATTCAACGACTTTCTCTATATCTCTGCAATAAATGTTTGTTAAAAAGTTTATGCTTCTATTTACTTCATTCAAAGTGAGCAAAAATTAGCACAAATAGTCTTATTACTTGCTTCCCTGTAAGTAGAAGCGAAATAAGGGAGTAATATAGCTGGTTGCTATGTGACTGAAGTTCCTTTGTTTGTATGGATAGGAGTTGACAAATTCCTGCATAAGGCTGAAACAAAAAACAAGGAATATCTCAAAAACGATCAACTCCACGAAAAAAATGTATATAACATGAATTGTGTGTTTTAATGTGCTCTACATTTTTGTGTGGAAAGTTTTTGTCTATCTCTTACGGTTTACCAGTTACACAAAATTCAGTAAAATGCATCCAGAATAAAGTTGTCTTCAAAGACTATTCACAGAAAATTCAAGATAAACATATTATTTGTCAAGTATATATCTTTAATATATGATATTTTAATCAAATCGTTACAGCCATTTTTTAGAAAATCAAAATTTTCGAACATTTTTCCATGTGAAGGGTATTTGGGGGTGGGGGGATTTTCTTGAAAACCTTCGTGCCGCATCCTTGGCAGATACTGAACTTAAATGCCAAGTTTAGTATTTAACGGTTTTTCGTTTTGAGCTATGCTGCCCACAGATACACAGACACACACATACACACAGACAGACAGACTCGCTTACAGACATTTTTCTAAAAATGCTTTTTTTTTATTCAGGTGGTCTCAAAACATGTATTTCCGGTGAAATCTCGGTATCGAGTTTTTGGGTACAATGCAATACCTTCTCTATACACTATGTACGTAGTACGTATAGAGAAAGTAAAAACATGTAAGAAATTAATTGTGTGTTTTAACGTGATCTACATTTTTTGTGTAGTAAGTTTCTCTCTATCTCTTACGGTTTACCAGTTACGCAAAATTACAAAAAATTAATCATATTAAAGGGGTCTTTAGAGGCTATTCCCTGAAAATTCAAGACACAATTAATTTGCCTTATAAATACCTTTAATATACGGCGTTTTAATTCAAATCGTTATATTCATTTTTGAGAATATCAAAATTTTCCAAATTTTTTCTATGTAAGGGGTAGTCAGGGGTGAAAGATTTTTCTCAAAATCTTCGTGTCGTATCTCTAGAAGCTACTAAACTTAAATACCAAGTTTGGTATTTTACCGACTAAACGTTTTTGAGTTATTGTGTTCATAGACACACACGGACCTTTTTCTAAAAATCTGATGTGTTCCATTCACATGACTTTCGCTACATCTTTGTAACAAATTATTGTTAAAAAGCATAAGCTTCTATCTGCTTTATAATAATCCAGAAAAAATTAGCAGAAATTGTCTTAAGGAATTGCTCTTTGTAAGTAAAGGAAAATTAGTAAATATACTAGGCCAAAGCGATAGTCAAATCTTTTAAAATCTGGTTGCCATGTGGTTATAATCCGTTTCCATGCAGGGCCAGGAGTTTATACTTTTTTATGTGAGAAAAGGTTTAATATTTTGAATCTGAAACAAATAATAAGGAATAAACCAGGAATGTTCAACTCCACGAAGAAAACGTATACGACATAAATTGTGTCTTTTAACGTGATCTACATTTTTGTGTAATAAGTTTTTGAATATCTCTTACGGTTTACCAGTTACGCAAAATTCAGCAAAATTCATCCAGAATAAAATAGTTTTCAGAGGCAAATCATAGAAAATTCAAGATATACATTTTAATTGCCTTGTAAATATCTATAAGATACGATATTTTAATTAAAATCATTAGAGTCATTTTTGAGAAAATCAGAACTTTCGAAATTTATTCCATGTAAATGGTAGTTTGTGGTGGGGGCATCCCTAGAAGGTATTAGACTTAAATACCAAGTGTGGTATTTTCCTGAGTTTTTGTTTTTGAGTTATCGTGTTTACAGATGCACGTACCTTTTTATAAAAATGCTTTTTTGGATATAGGGGAACCTAAAACGTATATTTCCGGTGAAATCTCGGTATCGAAAATTTTGGTGGAATGCAATACCTTCTCTATACACTATGTACTCAGAACTTGTAGAGAAAGTAATTATACATTGGTTTTAGACTTTGAATGGCTTATATATGCATGAAATGAACTTACGTACTAAATCATTTCATTTATTGGACCTCTGGGTGAAGGGAATATTTCGGAAGCTTACGCTAGGAAATGAACCACGAACCCTTGGCTTACCATGTCGACTATCCAATCACTGTGATCCCATGTCTTCCACGGACGTGTCCTGAATGTCCTGGCTGTGTCTCTTGGAAGTCTTCCAAGCCCCCAATGTTATCCCAGACACCGATAATCTCAAGAGACTACTGGAATGAAGCGAACGATTTAGGTCCATAATTTCGGTTTACCACACCAAATGTATAAGAAGCTTCTTGGAGAAAAAGACTTACTGTGGAAGCGAACGAACACCTTAATCTAAGTATAGATTCATTTGTTTTAGAAATAATATCTTATAATACTAAAATGTTTATCTTTTTAAACCCTTAACCGTTATAGTTCATTTTTATGTTCTCTAGCACATATTTAAATAAATAAATAAAACTCTACAATACAATCTAGTTTTAATTATACATCCAGATGAAACAATTTTACAGATATTAAATAAACATAATATAAAATAATAAAAATATATATTTCAATTTCAATAACATTTTCTTTCTTATTTGTCCTTCCTTTCTCTTTCTACTTTCTCTACACGTACTACGTACATAGCGTATAGAGTAGGTATTGCATTGCACCCAAAATTTGATAATGAGTTTTCACCGGAAATAGACGTTTTATAGACCCTGTATCCAAAAAAATCTGATGTGTACCATTCACATGACTTTCTCCATATCCCTGCAACAAATAATTCTTAAAAAGCTTATACTTCTATTTACTTTATGCTAATCAGAAAAAAATAGCAGAAATAGTCTAATTACTCGCTTCCTTGTCAGTAGAAGCGAAATAAGGGACGACTGTAGGTTAAACTGATAGTCAAAAGCTGGTTGCTATGTCAATGAAGTTCCTTTGTCTATATGGATAGGAGTTGACAAGTTCCTGTATCAGAAAAGTATACGTTTTTCATAGCAGAAACCAAAAATAAGGAATGTCACAAAAACGATGAAATCCACGAAAAAATGTATAAAACATTAATTATGTGTTTTAATGTGCTCTACATTTTTTGTGTAGTAGGTTTTTGTCCATCTCTTACGGTTTAGCAGTTATTCAAAATTTAGTAAAATTCATCCAGAATAAACTACTCTTCAGAGGCTATTCCCAGAAAAGATATACATTTTATTTGTCAGGTAAATATGTTTACTATACGAAATTTTAATCAAAATTGTTAGAGCCATTTTTGAGAAAATCAAAATTTTCGAAAAAAGTTCCATGTAAAGGGTAGTTGGGGGTGGGGGTATTTTTCTCAAAATCTTCGTGTCGCATCCCTGGAAGATACTAAACTTAAATACCAAGTTTGGTGTTTTACAGACTTTTCGTTTTTGAGTTATCGTGTTCACAGACACACATACACACACACACACACACACGGACCTTTTTGTGAAAATGCTTTTTTTGGATATTGGGGACCCTAAAACATATATTTCCGGTGAAATCTCGGTATCGAATTTTTTGGTGGAGTGCAATACTTTCTCTATACACTATGTACATAGTGCGTATGGAGAAAGTAAAAAGCATTTTCAGAAAATGGTCCGTGTGTCAGCGTGTCTTTGAACATTATAACTCAAAAACGAAAAGTCGGTAAGATACCAAACTGGGTATTTAACTTTAGTATCTTTCAGCAATGTGGTACGAAATTTTGAAAAGAATGCCCCCATCCCAAACTGCACTTTATTTGGAACTTTATTTCGAAAATTTTGATTTTTTACAAAATGGCTCCTAAGGTTTTGATTAAAATAACGAATATTAATGATATTTACCTGATAAATAAAATGTATGTTTCAACGTTCTGGGAATGGCCTCTGAAGACTACTTTATTCTGGATGAATTTAACGGAATTTTGCATAACTGCTAAACCGTAAGAGATGGATAAACAGTTATCACACAAAAAATATAGAGCACGTTCAAACACACAATTTATATATATCATTATATATCATTATATATATATATATATATATATATATATATATATACATTTTTTTCGTGGAGTTGATGGATTTTGAGGTATTCTTTGTTTTTAGTTTCAGCTTGAAAAATTTTTACTTTTCTCATACAGGAATTTGTCAACTCCTGTCCATACAAACAAAGGAACTTCAGTCACATAGCAACCAGTTTTTGACTATTACTTTAACCTATGGTACTTCCTTGTATCGCTTCTAGTTACAAGCAAGCAAGTAATGAAACTATTTCTGTTTATTTTTCCTCCATTAGAATGAAACTTATGGAAGCATAAGCTATTTAACAATAATTTGTTGCAGAGATGTAGAAAAGTCATGTGAATGGAACACATTCGTTTTTTTTTTCTTCAAATTTTAAATATATTGAACATTACTTATTACCCTTAATTTACTTAAAATGTTATTTAAAAATCTAATGTGTTCCTTTCATATGACTTTCTCTACATCTCTGTAACAAATTATTGTAAAAATCTTATGCTTCTATTTACTTCATGCTAATTGAGAAAAATAAGCAGAAATTGTCTTATTACTTGCTTCCTTGTAAGTAGAAGTGAAATAAGGGAGTACCATAGGTTAAAGTGATAGTCAACAGCTGATTGCTACGTGACTGAAGACCTTTTGTTTGTATGGATACGGTTTGACAGATTCCCGTATGAGAAAGTATGTCTTTTAAAGCTGAAACCAATAACAAAGAATATCTAAAATAGGATCAACCCCACAAAAATGTATAACTTGTTTGTTTTAACGTGCTCTACATTTTTTGTGTGACAAGTTTTTGCCTATCTCTCACGGTTAAATTCCGTTAAATTCATCCAGAATAAAGCATTCTTCAGAGGCTATTTGTTCTCACAAAATTCAAGATACACATTTCGGTTTTCATGAAAATATCTTAAACATAGGTATTTTTTATTAAAATCGTTAGAGCCATTTTTGGGAAAATAAAAATTTTCAATGTAAAAGTGTAAAAGGTTGTTGGAGAAGTTTTCTTACAAATCTTTGTGTCACATCCTTGGAAGATACTGAGCTTAAATACCAAGTTTGGTATGCAACCGACTTTTCGTTTTTGAGCTATGTTGCCTAAATACATACATACACACACACTCGGGCATGTTTCTAATTCTTCTTTTTGGGGGGGGGATTCAGGAGGTCTCAAAGTATATATTTGAGGTGAAACCTTGTTGTTGACTTGCTTCAACGATATCTGCATATTTTGTGTGGTACATTTTTGTCTAGGTGTATCTTAAGGTTTACTAGTTATGCAAAATCGACAAAACTCATCCAGAATAAAGAGGTCTTCACGAGCTAATCCCAAAAAATTCAAGATCTACCTTTTATTTGTCGTGTAAATATCTTTAATATACGGTATATTTTTTGAGAAAATAAAGTTTTTTCTATCTGAAAGGTAGTTGAGGTGGCGATATTTTCTTAAAAATCTTCCTGTCATATCCTTGCAAGATGATGAACTTAAGTATCAAGTTTGATATTTAACAGACTTTTCGTTTTTGAGCTATGCTGCCCACAGACACACACATGCACACTTAGATAGTCTTCTAAAAATCCTAATTTTTTGGATTCCGGGGGTCCCAAAACATGTATTTCCGGTGATATCTCGGTATGGAATCTTTGGATGCAATACAATACCTTCTCGATACGCTATGTACACTGTACGTATATAGAGAAATTAATACTCTGAACACAGACAGAATATTTAAGACAATAGACATGGGGCGGTTCATGAACGAATCGTTCATATGAACAACTACATGGAAAGAATTACATGAATCGAAAAGAACCATAGCAGATATTGTCGTTCAAATAGAACCGCAGATTTGAAGAATCGTGATTAGGTTTTGGGGTTTGTTTTTCTTTTGCTTCCACCTTTCGAAGTACTAAGCCGAGCTTCGACGAAAACTGCCGAGTGCGTTCGATGATGTACAGGGATTTATAACCATTTATTTTATTGTGAGAAAATAGTGCTTAGGCCATGAAGCTAAATAAAGAATATACAAATATAAAAAATCTGATATGTTCCATTCACATGACTTTCTCTATATTTGTGTAACAAATTATTATTAACAATCCTATTCTTTTATTTATTTCATGCTAATCGAGAAAAATTAGCAGAAATAGTCTAATAGAAAACAAAACCGGGCTTGTAGGCCGTGGTCCATTGGGCTTCTCCCCTCGTTCCCACGGCCTACAAGCCCGGTTTTGTTTTCTATAAGTGATTCTAACACCGGCGGTGAATGCCTTCGAATTTTAAAGAAATAGTCTTATTTCTTGCTTTATTGTAAGTAGAAGCGAAATAAGGGAGTACCATAGGTTAAAGTGAAAGCCAAAAGCTGGTTGCTATGTGAATGATGTTACTTTGTTTGTATGGACAAGAGTTGACAAATTCCTGTATGAGAAAAGTATGTTTTTCAAAGCTGAAACCAAGAAAAAGGAATATCTCAAAAACGATCAACTCCACGAAAAAAATGTATATGACATAAATTGTGTGTTTTAACGTGCTCTACATTTTTTGTGGGTTAAGTTTTTGTCCATCTCTTACGGTTTAGTAGTTATGCAAAATTCATCCAGAATAAAGTAGTCTTCAGAGGCTATTCCCAGAAAATTCAAAATGTACATTTTATTTGTCAGGTAAACATCGTTAATACACGATATTTTAATCAAAATTGTTAGAGGCATTTTTTAGAAAATCAAAATTTTCGAAAAAAGTTCCATGTAAAGGGTAGCTTGGGGTGGAGGGATTTTTCTCAAAATCCTCTTGTCGCATCCCTGGAAGATACTAAACTTAAATAACAAGTTTGATATTTTACCGACTTTTGGTTTTTGAATTATCGTGTTCACAGACACACGGACACACACACGGACCTTTTTTCCACAGACACACGGACACACACACACACACGGACCTTTTTCTGAAAATACTTTTTTTTGGATACAGGAGACCTAAAAACATATATTTCCGGTGATATCTCGGTATCGAATTTTTTGGTGGAGTGCAATACCTTGTCTATACACTATATATATAGTACGAATAGGGAAAGTAAAAATATATACATTATATATATATATTATATTTATATGTATAAATGTATTTATTTCTCTGTAAGTGGGTATCACCCGGTGGCAGAGTTATATATGTATACTAGATATATAAACAATAAATCACAGCTGCCAGTTTATGGCTTTGTAAGCTAGATATAATAGTTATTTACAACAAATATGAAAACATTAATTTTTCTCTCAATTCAGATTAATTAATTTCATAATTAGAATCACCAACCAATTTAACATTTGTATTTACAACAATATAAAATCACAAGCATTTCATTTAAGGAATATTTACAAAAATTATCCAACATTAATATCAAGATTTTTCCTAAATTTCTTCAAAGACAGAGGACAACCCCGAAAGGCTGCTCCAGGCAATTCATTCCAGTCTTTTATGGTTCTATTAACAAAGGAGAAACTTTCCCACGTCAGTTTTGTATCTTATACCCTTAATTTTGAAAGGATGATCGTTTCGTGCATAGTAAGTTGGGTTTTCCAGTTTGTCAGTAACGTCCTCCCATGCGTTTAAGCCAGCGTAAGCTTTAAATAAAGCGCACAACCTCTGTTTCTCACGCCTAACTTTCAACGGCTCCCATTTTATCTCCTCAGCGTTTGTAGGCCCAAAATATTTACCCCTTTTTATGAATTTTATAGCCCTTCTCTGGATCTTTTCTAACGAATCAATTTGATTTACTCTTTACGGGTCCCAACAAGTTACTCCAAATTCCATGACCGGCCGCACTAACGACTTGTACGCGATTTCCCTGTACTTTGCACTCCCCTTTTTTAAAATCCTCATTAGGAAGTGCAGTGTTTTCCACGCTTTCTTAGATACAGAATTTACCTGCTCGTCCCATCCAGCGTTACTCGCCAAGTAAACTCCCAAGTATTTGCAGCTGTCCACCTGTGGAATTTTTCCCCACCCATGTGATAGTTTGCAGAATTTTTCCCCTAGATCTATTAAATGCAATTGACTTACTTTTGCCAGCGTCAATTTTCATTTTATTTGCAGCAGCCCAATCACTCATTTCATTTAAATCACCCGAAGAGCAGTCTCATCTTCAACATTTCTAATTTTATTGTAAATAATACATTCGTCTGCAAACAATCTTATCTGGCATTTTGTATTAACAGTTATGTGATTTACAAAAATAAGAAAAAGTAACGGCCCCAGTACTGAGCCTTGGGGTACGCCCGAGCTTACCATAGATAGCTCCTTACTCAGATAGCTCCTTGTCTATTTTTACCCTTTGCGATCTTCCTTCCAAAAAGTGTTTAACCCATAGAACTACGCGTTTATCAATTCCTGTAGCAGTTAGCTTTTGGATAAGTAAATTATATGATACAACATCAAAAGCTTTGGAAAAATCTATCACCACTGCATCTGTTCTTCCCCCTGCATCCACCTCCTCTGCTAAATCTTGAAATAATGACGTTATCTGGCTTTCACACGAGTATCCAGGTCTAATCCATGTTGCGCTTTATTGAACCACTTTTTGTTTTCTAATTCCTCCCGTATATATTCCACAGTTAAATGTTCCATCAATGTGCACACTACTGAAGTTAGGCTGACTGGTTGATAATTATTTAATTCTGTTTTATTTCCCCCTTTATGAATTAGAACTACAATCGCGGTTTTCCAGTCTTCCGGTAAGGCACAGTTATTTATTGACATATTAAATAAAAGCATTAGGTATGGAATCATGGATTCCCCTCCAATCTTCAGTATTTCGGTCGGTATATTATCAGGCCCCCTCGACTTTCGATTTTGCAACATTCTGATCCTTCTGCGCAATTTGGACGCCAAATATATATATTTTATATATAATGTACAATATACTTAAGAGAACGAACACTGCCGATCACTGCCGAAGCCACCACAAGCGTCTTCATTGTTTAGGGATGAGTTATTGCACATGTGAAGGCAACCGTTAGAATTCACAACTGTTTTATTTATATGCATTTATTTATTTTTTGCAGTATCTTAGATATAATATATGCACGGCTAAGTCGTCACTACCTGAGCAAGCTGGAACGGTTTTTATATAAATTACTGTTTTTATGCTAAAGGAGCTCGCATATGTCTATCATCTCCGCGTACAATAAAAGTCAAACAGAAAAGGCATGGCGACAATTAATGAATCGTGAACGAATCGTATGAATCGATTCATGTTGGATGAGCGAATCGTATGAATCGATTCATGTTGGATGAACGAATCGTATGAATCAACTCATGTTGGATGAACGAATCGTATGAATCGATTCATGTTGGATGAACGAATCGTATGAATCGATTCATGTTGGATGAACGAATCGTATGAATCGATTACTGAAAATAATTCGTTCAACCCAACTTTAGTAGACAATACATTACAAAATTAGATTTAGTAACTCGCTACTCTGAGAATACTCAGTCACTTCGGTCGTGTTCTAACTTTAGTCTCTCGTTACTAAACTTGTGCGTTTGCAACTATCAGCTGGTGCTCCCTAGCAATTTAGCAGCAGGGAAATGCGACCAATCAAAACGACCTCGGCCCTAAACCAACCTCACTACAGGCAACTAGATTGTCATCGATCACGGATCAAATTATCCTTTACCTAATTTAGTGTCTGGGCGCTTAGCGTCTCTGCTGGTCTCTAGAGAGTAGTAAGTTAACAAAGCTACTCACTGTTTCATAGGGGCATAATCTGTGTGCTTCAGTTTTCTTATAGTATGAATCGGATTTATAGGAAACTATGTAACATCTGCAGTTTGTGTCTAAAAGATCAGCTATGTTACATTCACATTTCATTCGTTTTACTTTCTCTACACGTACTATGTCCATAGTGTATAGACAAGGTATTGCACTCCTCCCAAAAATTCGATACCGAGATTTCACCGGAAATATAAATGTATATCTTAAATTTTCTGGGAATAGCCTCTGAAGAGTACTTTATTCTGGATGAATTTTACGGTATTTTATATAACTACTAAACCGTAAGACATGGACAAAAACATACCACACAAAAAATGTAGAGCACATTAAAACACACAACTTACGTCATATACATTTTTCTCGTGGAGTTGATCGTTTTTGAGTTATTCCTTGTTTTAGATTTCAGCTTTAGAAAAACATATATTTCTTATACAGGAATTTTATCAACTCCTGTCCATACAAACAAAGGAACTTCAGTAACATAGCAACCAGCTTTTGTCTATCACTTTAAACTATGATACTCCCTTTTCACGCTTCTACTTACAAGGAAACAAGTAATAAAACCTTTTCTGCTAATTGTTTCTCGATTAGCATGAAGTAAATAGTAACATAGGCTTTTTAAAAATATATTCTTGCAGAGATTTAGAGGAAGTCATGTAAGTTGAACACATCAGATTTTCTGTTTAGTACGTTTATGTCTATCTCTTATGTTTTAATAATTATATAAAATATATCAAAGTTCATCCACAATAAAGAGGTCTTTATACGCTATTCTGAGAAAATTCCAAATGTACATTTTACTTATGATGTAAACATAGTTAATATACGGTATTCTAATCAAAATCATTGGAGCCATTTTTGAGAAAAATAGGATTTTAAGAAATTGTTACATGAAAGTGATAAGTTGTGATGGGAAGATTTTATGGAAGATCTTCGTATCGCACCCTTGGAAGATAATAAACGTAAATGCCAAGTTTGTAATTTAACGGGCTTTTAGTGTTTGAGCTATGCTGTCCACATACACAGACACGCATACATGTATGCAGATTTTTTCTAAAAATGCCTTTCTTGGAGTAGGGGAGCTCAGAACATATATTTCTGATGAGATATCGGCATCAAATGTTTGTCTGCTTGTAAGAAAATAAAAATGACCGAAGAATTAATTTTCACGGTTAAACAAGAAAGCTTAGAAGCAGTACAATATGTAACTATTAATATACCTCCAGAAAAACAAAGGAAAGTTTATTAATGTATCACACGAAATGATCATCATTGTAGTGTATTTTACCTATAGAGATGGTATTGTATTCCACCCAAAATTCGATATCGAGATTTCACCGGAAATATGTGTTTTAGGACCTTCTGAATAAAAAAACAAAAAAGCAACACATTTTCAGAAACAGGTCCGGGTGTGTGTGTGTGTGTGTGCCTTTGGACATCATAGCCCAACTTGGTATTTAAGTTTGGTACCTTCCAAGAATGCGACACAAAGATTCTTAAGAAAATCCCCCCACCTCAACTACCCTTTACATGGAAACTTTTCAAAACAATTATTTTTATTAAAAATTGCTCCAACGATTTTGATCAAAACACCATATATTAAAGCCATTTCTATTAGAAAAAAAATTATATCTTGAATTTTCATGGAATATCTTCTAAAGACCTGTTTATTCTGGATGAATTTTTCTTAATTTGGCATAACTATTAAACCGTAAGAGATAGACAAAAACTTACAAAACAAAAAGTGTAGATCTCGTTAAAATATATTGTATTGCAACCAAAACTACGATGCCGAAATATCACCGAAAGTATATATTTTGGGACACCACAAAATAAAAAAAAAAGTTAGAAAAAAAGTTCACTGTGTGTGTGTGTGTGTGTCTGTGGATAGCATAGCTGAAAAACGAAAAGTCCGTTAAATACCTACCTTGAGTACAGCATCTTCCAAGAAATGCGACATGAAGATTTTTCAAGAAAATTCCCCTTTCCCCAATCATCCTTTTTATAGAAATTTTTTCAAAGTGTTTTATTTTCTCAAAAATAGCTCTAAGGATTATGATAATGTCTTGAATTTTCTAGGAATACCCCCCAAAGACCTCTTTATGCTAAATGAATAGGAAGAAGGACGAAATGAAGAAAGAAAGAAAGGAAGGAAGAAAGGAAGAGAAAAGAAAAGGAAAAAAGAATGAGAAAAAGAACGAAAGTCAGAAAGGAAGAAAACAGAATAAGGGCGGAAGGGAGGGAGTCAGGCAGACAGGTAGGAACGAAAGAAGAAAGAAACGAGAGAAAGAATGAAGGAGGAAAATAGAAAAGGAAGCAAGGGAGAAAGAAATGACGGATAAAGGCAAGAAAGAAAGGAAGAAAACGGAAAGAAAGGAAATAAATAAACAAGCAAACAAATAAATAATAAATTATCCCAGCTGCATGGCTTGCATTTCCATTTAAATCTGTGCTTTGATATGAATCACGTTTCGTTACTCGTCTAGTCTGGAATCAATTTGCACTCTCAGCAGATGTAGTTGTTCATCTGTTTAGAAGCAAAACACGCCTACTCGCTCACAAATAGCATTTCAGTTAGCGTCCACTAAATAAAACAAACATTACCAAGCTCTTGGAATAATCCACAGAATTGTTTTTGAAGGTGCGTTGTTTGTCGCTGTTGGGTAAAGAGCAAAATAATTTGAGAGCGTTCCAAATCAACACGGTTTCACGACTCTCTTACAGCTCAGGTATTTTACCTCTAAATATGCAAACAGTTTAAAACTGTTTAGACAGTTGGGATTGAAACAGAATTGTTAAAGGTTGTACTTTACTGCACTAGTGATCATTGCATTAAGCCACTCAGTTGTCAGTATTGTCTAACCGTTCTTAGAAGCACACTTTTTGTATTACTCCGCGCCCACGTGCACAAGCACATGTGACAGACGACAGTCATCTTCGCCCATGTGTTACATCAAAAACAGGTTGTTTGAACAAGAATTGCTTACTAGTAGGTTTCGCTTAAAAAAATTATGATGTAATCCATTCACATGACCTTCTCTACATCTCTGCAACAAATTATTGTTAAAAACGCTTATACTTCTATTTACTTTATATTACTGGAGAAAAAAGTCATCCTGAATGAAGAGTTCTTTAGAGGCTATTCCCAGAAAATTCAAGATATACATTTCATTTGTCAGGTAAATATGTTTAATATCCGAAATTTTAATAAAAAACTGTAGAGCACTTTAAAACACACAATTTATGTTATATACATTTTTTTTCGTGGAGTTCGTCGTTTTTGTGACATTCCTTATTTTTGGTTTCTGCAATGAAAAACGTATACTTTTCTCATACAGGAACTTGTCAACTCCTATCCATATAAACAAAGGAACTTCATTGACATAGCAACCAGGTTTTGACTATCACTTTAACCTACGGTTGTCCCTTATTTCGCTTCTACTTACAAGGAAGCGAGCAATAGGACTATTTCTGCTAATTTTTTCTGATTAGCATAAAGTAAATAGAAGTATAAGCTTTTTAAGAATTATTTGTTGCTGGGATATGGAGAAAGTCATGTGAATGATACACATCAGATTTTTTTGGATTCAGGGAGTGTCAAAATATCCATTTGCGATGAAATCTCGGTATCGAATAAGTACATTATATAAACACTATGTTAAAATGGCAAGAAACAGATTGTTTTAAGTGTACTTCATAAGCTAAAGACGCATTAACCAGATATTCTGGTGAATGAATTGGTTAAAATAACGATAGAGTACACCGGTGTGTCAGAAGCCTGTGTTGTTCACATTCGCAAAGAACTGAAAGAAGCTAGTAACGTTAAAACACCTTGTAAAAGTCTAATGTGCTCCATTCACATGACTTTCTCTACATCTCTGCAACAAAATTTTGTTAAAAAGCTTATGCTTCTATTTACTTCACGCTAATCGAGAAAACACTAGCAGAAATAATCTTATTACTTGCTTCCCTTAAGTAGAAGGGAAATAAGGGAGTACCATAGCTTAAAGAGATAGGCAAAAGCTGTTTTCTATGTGACTGAAGCTCTTTTGTTTTTATAGAAAGGATGAAAGAATTCCTGAGTGAGAATAGTATGTTTTTTAAAGATGAAATCAAAAACCAGGAATAACTCAAAAACGAGCAACTTCATAAGAAAAATGCGTATAACGTAAATTGTGTGTTTTAACGTGCACAACATTTTTGTGTGATAGGTTTTTGTCTATCTCTTACGGTTTAGTAGTTATTAACAATTCCGTACAATTCATCCAGAATAAAGTACTCTTCAAAGGCTGTTTACAAAAACTTTAAGATATACATTTTATTTCTCAGGTAAATAGCTTTAATATTCGATATTTTAATCAAAATCTATAGAGCCATTTTTGAGAACATCAAAATTTTCGAAAAAAGTTCCATGTAAAGGGTAGTTGAGGGTGGAACGTACTTAACTTAAATACCAACTTTTCGTTTTTAAGTTATTGTGTTCACAGACACAGTGACACACACACACACACACGCGCGGACCTTTTCCCGAAAATGTTTTTTTTTTTGGATACAGAGGAGCCTAGAACATATATTTCCGGTGAAATTTCCGTATCGAATATTTGGGTGCAATACAAAAGCTTCTCTATATACTATGTACATAGTACGTGTAGAGAAAGTAAAAACAGGAAGAGAGATAAAAGATTTTAGGACCAGTGGACGACTTCGTTAACTGTGCAATTCGTTCTAAAGAGCTTACTTCTTTTTTCCTTTTTGACAATGAGCCAGCTACAATAAACTAAATGTTAAATGCTGGTGATGGCCTGATGTTATGAGATACCCTGTAAAAAAAGCATTTTTAGATAAATTTCCGCGCATGTGTGACTGAGGACAGCATAGCTCAAAAACGTAAAGTGCGCTAAATTCCAAATGTTGTAGTTAAGTTCAGTATCTTCTAAGGATGCGAGACGAATATTTTCAAGAAAATCTGCCCACCTCCAACTACCCTTTAAATAGAAAAATGTTCGAAGATTTTGATTTTCTCAAAAATGGCTCTAACGATTTTGATTAAAATGTCATGTATTAAAGATATTTAGATGATAAATAAAATGTATATCTTCAATTTTTGGGGAATAATCTCCGAAGGCAACTTTATAATGGATGAATTTTGTGGAATTTTACATAGCTGGTAAACCGTAAGAAACAAACAAAAACTTAGTTCACAAAAAATATAGAGCTCGTTAAAACACATTTCTTCGTGGAGCTGGTAGTTTTTGAGATATTCCTTGTTATTGGTTTCAGCTTTAAAATACTTATACTTTTCTCATTCGGGAATCTGTCAACTCTTGTCCATACAAAGGAACTTCAGTCACATAGCAACCAGTTTTTGACTATCGCTTTAGCTTATGGTATTCTCTTATTTACCTTCTATTTATATGGAAGCAAGTAATAAGACCATTTCTGCTAATTTTTTCTCGATCAGCATGAATTAAATAGAAGCATAGGGTTTTTAACAATAATTTGTTGCAGAAATGTAGAGAAAGTGTGTGAATGGAACACATCAGACTTTTGATATATTTTCATTTGTTTGCCTTAGGTACTAAAACCGTAGGTGGAGGTGGGCAAAATATACGTACCTATTTTGTCATATTTTCCCCTGGGCATATCAAATAAATTAGTGTGCATGCATCAGTTGTCAAAATCTCTGTCAAAGCAAAAAGTGTTCACATTATTCAAACACTGACAGTGATCCATCAAACAACGCTCATCAGTTGCTGTTAACATTACATTGGTCTTATAGATTGGTTATCTACTCATTACTGCACTAGGCGAATTACATAGCACACCAAAGTGACAAATAATATTAGGTTTTATATTCCTCTGATGTTGATGTTTTTACGCAAGAGTATTTGTTTTAACGAGAAATTAGGACTCTAAATGTTCTCGGGCTTCTAACCAGGTAAGTACAGAGTGGCGCCTGACAAAATCATCTGATGTTATCCATTCACGTGACTTTCTCTACATCTCTGCAACAAATTATTGTTAAAAAGCTTATGCTTCCATTTACTTGATGCTAATCGAGAAAAAAGTTGGCAGAAAGTCTTATTGCTTGCTTCCTTGTTAGTAGAAGCGAAATATGGGAGTACCATAGATTAAAGTGATAGTCAAAAGCTGGTTGCTATGTGACTGAAGTTCCTTTGTTTGTATGGACAGGAGTTGACAAATTCCTCTATGAGAAAAGTATAAGGTTTTCAAAGCTGAAAGCAAAAACAAGGAATACCTAAGAAATATCAACTCCACGAAAAAATGTATATAATATAAATATTGGGTTTTAACGTGCTTTACAATTTTTGCGCATCTCTGACGGTTTAGCAGTTATGAAAAATTTCATAAAATTCATCTAGAATAAAGTGGTCTTCAGATGCTATTCCCAGAAAATTCAATATATAAATTTTATTTGTCAGGTAAATATCTTTAATATATGACATTTAATCAAAATCGTTAGAACCATTTTTGAGAAAATCATTTTTTTTAAAAAGTTCCATGTAAAGAGTACTTGGGATTCGAGGGGACCCAAAACACGTATTTCCTGTGAAATCTCGGTATCGAATTTTTGGGTGCATTACAATACCTTCTCTATACACAATGTACATAGTTCGTGTAGAGAAATTAAAAAGTTAAGCACCCAGAAGGAGCGGTTATAATTGAATGAAACTACCATGTACTTTTATTGCACTGATTACAATATGGGATGTGCCCGCCTGGGTAGTGTGGTGGTAGCGTGTCTGCTTCACATTCGACAGGTCGTGAGTTTGAATCTCGTTTAGGGTGAGTTCCGGGTACGGTTTTATCGGGGGTTTCCCTTATCCTTAGAAAACGAATGTCGAGTAACTTAAGCTCCATGGACCCTGAGATCATTTGAGCATCATTTCATCAATTTTATCCGATATGACCAACCAGGTTAAAGGACGTTAAGCTACCCCCCCCCCCAAATATGGGATGAAAGGGTCAAGGCTGTTGTCAGCTTCAGGTGGAATGTGGGTGTCAGGTCAGTGGGGTGTCGCACCGTAATGCATGCCCTTATGTGGCTCGGAATGGTGTCAAAGAACCTATGGATCCTCTCCTGAGGCAAACTCGTCCACAGATGTTGCAGCTATTCCTCCAGATCCCGCAGGTACTAGAAGGTAGTCCCTTTCAATGTCATCCCACACGTGTTCAATGTTGGACAGGTCCAGAGACCTTGATAGCCACTGGAGGACCACATCATAGTAGTAGTAGTAGTGTTTTGTTAAGTTTACACTGATACAATATTTGCATCACACAGTCGCATGGGTCGAGTGACCGTACATGCTGTCGAAAAATACTTGAGTATAAAATATTACCTACATGTAAGTTTTATATCTCTTAACAACATTGGAAACACACACACACACACACACTCTTGTACTCACAACTACTCCACGTATTAGTCAAACACCAAATAAGTCTGTACAATATTTACACAAATATTTTATCTCTTAGTGCACGAACTTCCATTAAGTATGTGCCCAGGCTTGGCCAGTTTTGGCTGTTTAGAATCAAATCCCAGAATGCTGTCCTTCGTCTGTTTGAAGCTAAAAATACTTGCGGCAATAATTTTTCCTAGCATCCTCCATCTGCACGCAATCTGCCAAAATATGCGTCCAGTCTTCCTGATCCCCACATAATAGGCAAATCCGCCTACCAGCTTCATCAACTACCTTCCAGATGTTTTGTTTCATACCCAATTTTAAAATATATGTTTCTTTACCCCACTCAATTTTTATTTCGTTTTGTAACTACAATGACGATTTGTTTCTACATTCAGATTGTATTTCCTGCCGGTTTATATCCCATAGTCGTCTTTTTACTTTAATCACAACGCTACATCTATTTTCGCTGCCCCTTTGCCAAATATCGCTTAAGCCAATTCTTGATAATCCTCGTTGTAGCCCCGCCGCCCACCATTTTGGATGCTCTATGTTATTTATCTGATGCCGATAACATATTGCTCTTAGAGTTGTTTGATCACTTTTAATTATTCGCAGCCAGTATCTTACTACACTTAATTTAGCATATACAACATCTTTCCAGCATCCTACCTCACAAAGAACACCGTGATTAGAAGTTCCCCTCCACAATTCCAGAATACGTTTCCAGAAACGACATTGCATTTAGATTATCTACCCTATCCCATCCCCACACCTCAGTTCCATATAGTAATGAAGACCTAACCATTGCCTCATACATGGTTTGTAATGTTTTTACTGACATATCTGCTATCCGGGTCGATAACTTCAATATTTCATAAAGTTGTCCAATCCCTTTGTGTTTTACAAACTCAGTGTTCTTGTGCCATTTCCTGCTATGTGTAACCTTACACCTAGGTAGTCGAAATGTTAAACATTTTTAATTACTTTCTCCCCAAATGTCCACTTTTCCAGATTGCGAACCATTTACTGTTTTCGAAAGAATAACAATGTCATCAGCGTACAAAAGAATTGGTATTATTTCGCCTTCAACTGTCGGCGCATCTACTGTGTAAGGGCGTGCATTATCTTGTTGGAACACTGTCCCAGGGTGCTGTGCTATAAGAGGCAGGACGCGCGGAGGTAGAATTAATACTTAAAACTATTAGATGTCGCGGGAAGTCGGTTGTCCCTTTTTGCAGTATCCTCAGCTCCGTCGTTGTAGAACATTCCACTCATAATATCCTAATTAATACTATCTCAAAGGGCGGCTTGTTTCCTTACAAAAAATGTTATAAATGAATACCATCCCATCACTTAAATTAATAATCGGGAGCCTAATCTAACCATGTGCACGTCGCTCTCCCACCACTTAACCCTTTGTTGCCTGTCGGTATCCATAATTTTCGCTTGCTTTAAGTCTAATTATACAAATAGTGTAGTACTGTAGGACTAATTTTATGTTATACTAACCTTCAACCATAAACATCAAGTAATCAAGACTGTTTTATATAGTAAAAATCTGATGTGTACCATTCACATGACTTTCTCTACATCTCTGCAACAAATTATTCTTAAAAAGTTATACTTCCATTTACTTCATGCTAATCAGAAAATATTAGCAGAAATTGTCTTATTACTTGCTTCCTTGTAAGTAGAAGCGAAATAAGGGAGTAGCTTAGGTTAAAGTGATAGACAAAATCTGGTTGCTATGTGACTGAAGTTCCTTTGTTTGTTTGGACATCAGTTGACAAATTCCTGTATCAGAAAAGTATAAGTTTTTCAGCGCAGAAACCAAAAACAAAGAATGTCTCAAAAACGATGAACTGCACGAAAAAAATGTATATATTACATAAATTGTGTGTTTTAACGTGCTCTACATTTTTCGTGTAGTAAGTTTTGTCCACCTCTTACGGTTTAGCAGTTATTCAAAATTCCGTAAAATTGACCCAGAATACAGAGGCTATTCGCAGAACATTCAAAATATAAATTTTATTTGTCAGGTAAATATCTTTAATATACGATATTTTAATCAAAATCGTTAGTCATTTTTGAGAAAATCAAAATTTTCTAAAAAAATTCCATGGAAAGGGCAGTTGGGGTGCGGGGATTTTTCTCAAAATCTTCGTGTCGCATCCCTGGAAGATACTAAACTTAAATACCAACTTTGGTACTTTACCGACTTTTCGTTTTTGAGTTATCGTGCTCACAGACACACGGACACACACACACAAGGACCTTTTTCCGAAAATGCTTTTTTTAGATAAAGGGGACCCTAAAACATATATTTCCGGTGAAATCTCGGTATCGAATTTTTGTTTGGAGTGGAATACCTTCTCTATACACTATGGACATAGTGCGTATAGAGAAAGTAAAAATATATACAATTTTACCCTAAAATTGCAATAATTTTGTTAAATAAAAGAACAAAACCTACATAACTACAGTCCATTAGTTTTCAAGCATCACACCAATTATTTTACTTGGGCTCTCCCTGTCATTTAACACAGTTACTGGGATTTGCACTTGTAACATTTGACTTTGAATGCGTGGCCAGTCCATTACCTATTACCTAACCCTCATGGTCATTTCAACCATTTTTAGTGGTGTCTTAGGCAGGATCATGAAAACTGATTTAAAAGAATTTAAACTTTTAATTGGAAAGAAAAAGATTAATAAATGATCTACATTTATTTTTATTTTTATTCTCTGTATTATTTCGTATACTAATTTTATAGACATATTCCCTTATATTTTTACTAGAACTACAGTTTTATACTTGAATTAAAGGAAAAACGACATATCTAGTATACTAATGCAGGCAACTAAGGGTTACGCACGTAGAAGTGAGCACAACACAATGTAAACGTGAACACAAGATGAAGACAGAACTAGAGAGTGAGAGAGTAACCACATAAGAGTTCTGCTCTGTCTTATATATTGATCTTGGGTGACACCAACTATCGCTCCATAAAATGTAACAGTCTCCTAATGGTTCTTTGTTAGTATCACCTAAAAATTATGCCAAGTTTTGGCGTCATAGCGTCCACATGACGCGTTTGGAAAAACCCAGTGGTTCCTCTCACTTTAACTTTATGCTTGCTTTGTCTGTTTCTCCAATTCCCTGTGTTACTTGGAAGACAAGTCACTATACCTGTCTCATTTGTTTCTATGTATGTTATTTTCTATCTTATATTATTTAGCCTAAACCCTGTGTTCATTAGCAAGTGGTGGTTGTTGAGCTGTTACCTGGAATTTAGCTGGCTCACCTTGCCTTAATTACCTAAGTTACAGCAACTTGCATGTATGCATGTTTCTACCCTTAAATATTCACAACTATTTTATATTGCTTTCTATAAGCTTATAATGTTATATACAATTTCCCTTTTTGTATGTTTTGTGAGCATATGGTATGTCCACCTACTAATGTCCTAAATGTCATATAATCTCCCAAAATGAACTAGATCCTTATAATCTCCAATTACCCTAAGTTGATAATCGAACAACCTTACCAATAAGCCAGATTCTTATTACATCTGAACTGTGCCGTCAAAGTCTGCCGAAGGACTATTAAAGGGGACCTGAACACATATCCTATGGCTTTCCACACCATGATGCCAAGGGTTATGGCTAGGTTGTGCCCTCTAAGTCAGTACATGTGTTGTCACGGGGCAAAGAGTTATTCAGAAGGGAAAGATACATCAGAGCTATAATATAAATTATACCAAGAAGGGAAATATAAATGTTCATTGAAAATGGATAAGGAAAGAACGATTTCACACACGTATAAGTAGCCGAGTTGACACGAGCTGATAGCACCGTCTACCGTTAGGAGTGGTGCATTGACCAGAAGGGGTGAGGTAACACTGTCCGAGGGAACATAACGGAAAGGAAATGAACAGTGCTACCATGCACGTAACATCCTGAAAGAGTTTCTATGCTAGTAAAAATGCTGAGCTAAGGCACCCTCTTATCCACACCATTCCTAAAACCCGAAACCTACACCCGGAATACGAACCATAACCACGTTACCGCCCACCTCGACGCCACCATACCCAATCACGATGGTCATTGGAGGTTATGGAAAAGCGGAACTCATTACCGAACATGATGCGATGCCATTCGACCCCTGTCCATGCCTCCCGAGCACGGCTCAACTCCAAACGCAGTCGCCGGTGTCAATGGCATCCGGCGCATGGGCTGGCAAGACCCAAACCCGGGAGATGCGAGTCATTGAGACACTGTGCGGGAACTCACAGGTTGTTGTAGAGTCTCCAAGCTAAAAGACGTGAAATTTCTCGGTGTACTCCTGGATCGACGACTCACATGGAAACCACTATAAGCAATAAAAAAACTAGCCCCAGCAAGACTGGCAAAGCTCTATGCTCTCCTCAACAAAAGATGTTCACTCAAACTAAAAAACTGCACACTACTTTACACGACTCTAATAAGACCACTCCTGTCCAGTTTGGGGAGGAACCAGTCCTTCCAAATCAAAGGTACCCAGACAATTTAAAGCAAAATATTGAGAATCTCAACGAATGCACCATGGTTTGTCAGAAATAGTCAACTACATAGAGAAACTGGAATCAGCATCATTCAACAGTCAATTTCTTCACAAGATGAAGAGTTTTACAGCAAGCTAAAAGACGTCTCAGGAGCCATTCACTGTTCTCTTGACAGAAAATCTAGCTATCCAACTCGCTTCAAGAGTCGCCTACCACTGTACCAACTCTCACTTCAAGACTTTCTGTAAAATAAAAACAAAAATATGTGTTCCTTTCACATGACTTTCTCTACAACTCTGCAATAAAGAATTGTTAAAAAGTTTATGCTTCTATTTACTTCCTGCTAATCGAGAAAAAATTAGCAGAAATAGTCTTATTACTTGCTTCCTTGTAAGTAGAAGCGAAATAAGGGAGTACCATAGGTTAAAGTAATGGTCAAAAGCTGGTTGCAATGTGACTGAAGTTCCTTTGTTTGTATGGACACGTGTTCACAAAGTCCTGTGCGAGAAAAGTATGTTTTTATAGCTGAAACCAAAAACAAGGAATATCTAAAAACAATCAACTCCACGACAAAATGCATATAACATAAATTGTGTGTTTTAACGTGCTCTACATTTCTTGTATGGTAAGTTTTGTCCATCTCTTACAGTTTAGCAGTTATGCAAAACTCCGTAAAATTGACCAAGAATAAAGTAGTCTTCAGAGGCTATTGCCAGAAAATTCAAAATATACATCTTATTTGTCGAGTAAATATCTTTAATACGATATTTTAATCAAAATCGTTACTTCCATTTTAAGTAAATCAAAATTTTCGAAAAAAGTTCCATGTAAAGGGTAGTTTGGAGTGGGGGAATTTTCTCAAAATCTTCGTGTCGCATCCCTGGAAGACACTAAACTTAAATACCAAGTTTGGTATTCTATCGACTTTTCGTTTTTGAGTTATCGTGTTCACAGACACACGGACATTCACACGGACGTTTTTCTGAAAACACTTTTTTTGGATACAGGGGATCCTAAAACATATATTTCCGGTGAAATATCGGTATCGAATTTTTTGGTGGAGTGCAATACCTTCTCTATACACTATGTACATAGTGCGTATAGAGAAAGTAAAAATGTACCAACTTATGAGGGGGCCCAAATAGGGCTTACTTCATTTCAATGTTATTCAGTATCATGCATTTAAATAATGCCTACAATCAATGTTCTGTAGATGGCGAGCGCCGAAGTTATGGGATCCCGCAGCAGTGCTTGTGGCACTATGCGAAATCCCTCCCTCGGATGGTGTTTCTTGGTTGGACCCAAACCTGTACGAGGCGACTGATTGCCCGCTTGTACCCATTGATAGCAACGTCGGGCCACTGTGACATCTGAATGACCCACGGTTCTTCCAAGGATGCGACACCAAGATTTCAAGAAAATTGCACGATATAACCAACCCGCCTCTTGCAGTCCCATATTGCCAACTCTGTCATATACTGGAAAGGCTGTCAGGAATAAGAGCAATAACACAGAGCAACATACATAGTTATTCAAGTTTAGTGGAGAGGGTCTTGACTGGATCCTCAACATCCTCCCCACCCTGGTCGATCTCCAAAAGGACGCCCACCTGGACTGCTGATTTTTCTTCCCTCTGCAATACGGAGAAGTACTGTCTGTACTTTGTTGTCTCTTCCTTCAAGCAGACCTTCAATGACTGTTTTCTTCCACGTGTGTCTCGGGCGTGCATCCTCTTGAATTAGGACGAGATCTCCCTTTGAGCTTCCCTGGAAGCTCCTCAGTTTTAGCAGATATTCCTTCTGCCAGCGCTTCCAAAACTCATTCGTCTGTTTAAATCTCAGTTGGAATTCTTTTGTCAGCTTTGGTCCAAAATTTTGGGCACGGGACCAACTGGAATAGCCATCAGACTTTCTCCAATCAAGAAATGTGCTGGAGTGAGTACTTCACCAAATTATGTCGGGAACAAGAGCAATAACAACACACTTCTTCCTTCCTAGGCTCAGGCTAGCCATCCCTTTAATACAAAAGTACATTTCAAATACAGAGAGAAGAATGCACATAGTTATTCAAGTTTAGTGGAGAGGGTCGTGACTGGGTCCTCAACAAAGGCTATCTGATGTGTCTGCAAGGCATCGCCTGTGCTTCCTGTTCCTCTCTGAACGTCTTGCTGAACTGTCTGACTCACAGCAGTGGACTAGTAGTAACTTATCCACGAATGTACTCTGGTGGTCGTTCTACACATTACATATCCTTGTGGATCTAATCATTTACTCACACATCATGTATAACGAAGTGGGACCACTCCTTCTGGGTGCCTAACTTTTTAGTCAGACATTCTGCTTGGTATTCCTGTTCAACTTGAGGCGCGCATGCGCATGAATCAGTTATGGTTATACGGCTAAAATGTTCACAAGTAGTACACCATGGCTTGTTGGCTCATACAGATAAGAATTGCAGCTGTATTATCTGTCCATCCTTACTTCACCGGCGATGTAAACAAACCAGAATGTATTTTTACTTTCTCTAAACATGTATTGCATTCCATCTTAAAATAGATACCGAGATTTCACCGCAAATATATGTTTTGGTTCCCCCTGAATCCAAACAAAAAATCTTGGTCTGTGTGTGTGCGTGTGTGTATGTTTGTGTTTGTGTGTGTGGGTGTGTTAGCCTAGCTCAAAAAAGAAAATACGTTAAATACCAAACTTAGAATTTAAGTTCAGTATCTTCGAAGGATGCGACACGAAGATTTTCAAGAAAATCCCCTCACCCTCAACAACCCTTTACATGGAAAATTTTGATTTTCTCAAAAATGGCTCTAACGGTTTTGATTGAAATATTGTATATTAAAGATATTTAACGGAAAAATAAATTGTAAATCTTGAATTTTCTGGGAATAGCCTCTTTTTCTGGTAGTGTTAAACGTCCGATTTTACATCTTGTGGCACCGAAGGCGATGACGCTGGTGATACTGGTGGCACGCATTGGCGGGGGAAACTGGAGAACCCACAGAAAACCCACCCCTGCGCCACTTTGTCCACCATAAATCTCACATGTGGTCGTTTGGGATCGAATCTAGATCTGAGGCGATTGGTCTGACCACTCGATCAATGCACGCCTTTGAACACATCTTTATTCGGGATGAATTTTGCAACATGTTTGTAACTGATAAACCGTAAGAGGTAGACAAAAACTTATTACACAAAAAATATAGATAAGCATAAGGCACACAATTTATCACATATACATTTTTTTCCTGCAGTTGATCGTTTCTAAGATATTCCTTGTTTTTCGTTTCAGCTTTAAAAAACTTATACGAGGGCTGTTCAATAAAGAATGATCACAATTTTTTTTGACAACATATCTTTACTCATCCTCATAATTTTGATGGTCCTTCTCAAAATAGTCTCCCATGAATGCGATGCACTTGTCCAAGCGTTTCTGCCAGTCTTCAAAGACATGCTGGAAACCATTTTTTGAGAGATCCTTCAAAATCGCCTCCGCAGCCTTCACCACTGCTTCTGATGATGGATAATGCCTCCCATGAAGGCGTTTCTTCAAGTTAGGGAATAGAAAGAGGTCACTTGGGACTAAATCCGGACTATAAGGAGGGTGAGGAATGCGCTTCACGTTGATTTTTGCAAGATATTCAGCAACAACATTGGCAATATGCGGCCACCCATTATCGTGGTGCAGCATCCAGCCTGCTTCATGGAAATGTGGTCTTTTGCGCCTGACATGGACTTGCAATCTTTTCAGGACATCCCTGTAGTATCGTCCAGTTACTGATGTGTGTGCAGGTACAACATGCTGATAAACCATTCCATGAATATCCAAGAATGTGATGACCATAACTTTCCCAGCAGAAGCAACCACTTTCGCTTTAATGGGGGTTGGTGATGAAGGAGATTTCCACACTGAGCTTTGCTGTTTGCTCTCAGGATCAAAATGATGTAGCCAAGTTTCATCAGCAGTGATTGCGTTTGAAAGAAACTCCGGATCTGCCTCTAACATCAACTTCAACTGCATGCAGACATACATGCAAATGTCCTTTTGTCTGGGAATCAACAGTCTTGGAACCCATCGCGTACAAACACGTCTCATGTTTAATTTTTCTGTCACCAACGTGTGGGTGGCACCCAATGAAATGTTCAGTATTTCAAAAAGTGATCTTAAGGTAATTCGTCGATCCTCTCTCACAATGGCAGCAGCAGTGTTGATGTTTTCTTCCGTAAGAGCAGTAACTGGAGCACCGGGGTCCACCTTCCTTTGAAATTGATTGTCTCCCCTCTTTAAACATTTTAAACCACCTTCAAGCTGTGCTGTAGGGAAGAACAGACTCTCCATAGGCCTCCTGTCACATTGTATAGGCCTCAACTGAAGATTTGTTGAGACGAAAGCAGAATTTCAAAGCCGCATATCGTTCCTCGCGTGTTACCTTCATTGTAGCGGTAGGCGATACTGAACATGTCTGAACTTGCCTGGTTCTCACAGGCGGGAACCAGGAGTGCCAACAATGAAACTACTACGGCGTGTTTGTTCCACATTAAGCTAACAGAATATAACAAGATTGAATTTTAGTGCGAAAAATTATGACCGTAATAAAATTATGATCATTTATTGAACACCCCTCGTACTTTACTCATACAGGAATTTATCAACTCCTATCCACACAAACAAAGGAACTTCAGTCACATAGCAAACAGCTTTTGACTACCACTTTAACCTATGGTACTCCCTTATTTCACCTCTACTTACAAGGAAACAAGTAATGACCATTGCTGCTTATGTTTACTCGATTAGCAGAAGTAAATAGAAGTGGAAGCTTTTTAAGAATAATCTCTTGCAAAGATGTATATTTTAAAATAATTGTCTACATGAAATCTTTGTAATAACTAGCCGCAGGTTCCCCTACTGTCACAGCGGTTTATTTTCTGGTCGTATTTGGCGTGTGATAAAGAGTGAAAAGGGAACATTTTTGGATGTCGCAGATGTGGACGAAATGTTTACAGTCGACAACCTGACAACGACAAGGTTCTTCAGTTTATTGATTACATATTGGAAAACTATGTCGACAGCGATGTAGCATTTCCCCCTAACATCTGGTCAGAGCAACATTTTGACACGTGGAATAGAAGCTTTTTAGGTATTTTCATTCACGATTAGGTGATCTAATTATATGGAATATCTTAATATTTTTATCACTTTCGGTACACATACTATGCATATAGTACGTACAGAAGGCACTGTACTCAGCCCAAAAATTCTATTTCGAGATTTCACCTGAAATATATGATTTAAGGTCTACTGAATCAAAAAAAAAAAAGCAGTTTTAGAAAAATATCCGGGCGCGCGCGCGTGTGTGTAGACAACATTGCTCAAAATTAGTATTTAAATTTATTACGAGGGTCAGCTGATAAATCCCGGGCCTCACACAGATATGGCTCCACTAGGCGAGTTAGACGATATCATCGTATGGTTTAACTCTAGACTAGCTTGTATCCATAGTTACAGGTCAATAGCTTGTCTAGTTTTCGAATGATAGCATTTTAAACAAATCAACTTTAGAGTTTTCACGAAAATGGAGGATTTGGAAAAACGAACAGTGATTAAATAATTCAATTTGAAAGGCTTAACGCCTAAAGAAATCAAGGAGCAAATGGAAAGTACATTGAAAGACTCTGCCCCCTCATATTCAAAGATTAAAAGGTGGGTTGCAGAGTTTAAAATGGGACGTACGAGCACTAGTGATGAGCCTCGCTCTGGACGCCCTGTAGAAGTGACAATTCCAGAGATCATTGAAAAAATTCATCGTTTAGTACTGGAAGACCGTAGATTAAAGTTGTTTGAGATAGCAGAGGCTGTAAACATAACAAAAGAACGTGTTTTGGGCTTTCACAGGGTCTGTGCACGGTGGATGTCGCGTTTCTTGACGCCTGATCAAAAGTTCAAACTGTTTCTGTTAAGAATATGGAGCTCCACCGTAAAAATCCCAGTGAATTTTTGAGACAGTTTATTACTATGGATGAAACTTGGATACATCACTACAATCTAAAAAGTAAAATCCGTTGATTGCGCCAGGGGAACCGACTCCAAAAAAGGCAAAGTCAATTTTGTCAACTAACAAGGTTATGGCAAGTGTTTTCTGGGATGCACAGGGAATTATTTTTATTGATTACTTGGAAAAGGGTAAAAGTATCACTAATGACTACTATGCAAGCTTACTACAACATTTGAGTGATGAGGTGAGAAGAAAAGTACCTCATTTGTCAAAATAAATAAACAAATAAAATGTTTCATCACGACAATGGTTGTCATTGCAATGGGAAAAGTGTGCGAATTAAAGTTGGAATTGCTTGAACATCCACCCTATTCGCCAGATCTGGCACGCAGTGACTACCAACTCCCAAACTTCAAAAATGTCTTGGAGGACGAAGATTTCACAACGAAAAAAGATCAGTTTTGCAAATCTGGTAAACTTACTGCAAAAAAAAAAAAAAAAAAAAAAAAAAAATTAGATCACGATAAAAGACACAATTTATGTCATGTACATTTTTTTCGTGGAGTTAGCCGTTTTGAGATATTCTTTGTTATTGATTTGAGTTTTAAGTACTTAAACTTTTATTATAAGGGAACTATCAAGCCTTGGCCACGCAAAGAAATGTATTCCCTTATTTCCCTTCTACTTACATAGAACTAAATTCATGCTAATGTTTTAGCAGTAAATAGAAGAATAAACCTATTAATAATACTTTCTTACAGAGATGTAGAGAAAGTAATGTGATTGGAGCACATCAGATTTTTTTTAGAGTATTATAATAAACGATGTTGGATAGAAAGTACGATGTGATTTCCGTTACAGCAGAAAGCAATTGGTTTTATATTTCAGTAGTGGTTGTTTTCTTTGGTTGTAATAGAATATGGATATCCCATGTACTAGGAAGCGAAGTGAACAACGTTTATCGATGTATACTGCCACGTATCGAAACGATTTTAAGCTCTAAAGAATTTAAATGTTCTTTCATGAGGAAATGCACACTGAATTCGCCTTTCATGTCAGTTAATTAAAATCTGGTGTACTTTGGTTGATAGGCTGCCTGCGTGCTACAAACAAAAGGGAGAAATATGCGCAGCCGTTTACCAAACTTGGAAATGTAGCAGAGTGACTCTCAGTTATCCATGGCATACTTTATGAGTAAGTTAATCGATTTCAGAGTCGATTTGTTGGTAATTAAGGAGAGCAAAGCACAAATTCTTCATCAAATAACAGCTGCGTTCCTTACGTTCAGTGCTTACTTAGATGGAACACCGTAGTAACTAGTAGCTCAAGAGCGCCGTGTTTTATGTGTGCAGGCTACCCTTCGTGCATTATAACATTGCAGAACTAAACGGAGTAAATCCAAGCATACGCCTGGGTTGAAGTAAGTTCTATGTACATAGAATATAGAGGTATGATATGCTCTATTCACATGACTTTCTCTACATCTCTGTAACAAATTATTGTTAAAAAGCTTATGCTTCTACTTAGTTCATACTGATCGATAAAAAATTAGCAGAAATAGTCTTATTACTTGCTTCCTTGTAACTAGAAGCGAAATAATGGATAAAGTGGTTGCTTGTTGCTTTGTGACTGAAGTTCCTTTGTTTGTATGGACAGGAGTTGACACATTTCTGCATGAGAAAAATATAACTTTTCCAGAGCTGAAACCAAAACAAGGAATATCTAAAAAACGATCAACTTCACGAAAAAAATTTATATAACATAAGTTCTGTGTTTCAATGTGCTCTAAATTTTTTGTATGGTAAGTTTTTGTCCATCTCTTACGGGTTAGCAGTTATGCAAACTTTTGTAAAATTCATCCAGATTAAAGTAGTCGTCAGAGGTTATTCCCGGAAAATTCAAGATATACATTTTATTTCTCAGGTAAATATCTTTAATATACGATATTTTAATCAAAATTTTTAGAGCCATTTTTAAGAAAATCAAAATTTTCGAAGAAAAGTTCCATGAAAAGAGTAGTTGGGTTGGTGGGATTTTCCTGAAAATCTTCGTGTCGCATCTTTGAATGATACCAAACATAAACAGCAAGTTTGATAATTAACGGACTTTTCGTTTTTGAGCTAAGCTGTCCACAGACACAGACATACAGATTCACACACACATACACACACATGGATCTTTTTGTAAAAATGTTTTGTTTTTTTTAGATTCAGGGGGACCCTAAATATGTATTTCGGATGAAATATCGGTATCAAATTTTTGGGTGGAATACAATACACATCAGATTTTTAATATACAGTATTTTAATAAAATTGTTAGTGATTTTTGGGAAAATAGGACATTTCGAAAAAATGTTCTATGTAAAAGTTAAAATTTACTGCTGGGAATTTTTCTGAAAATCTTCACGTCGCATCCTTGGAAGTGTGATATTTAACGGACCTATAGTTTTTTACTTCTGCTGTCCACAGGCACACACACGGATCTTTTTCTAAATTTTTTTCTTGACTAAGGTAACCCCACAACATGATTTTTCCTTGAAATCTTGACATCGATTTTTTAGGCTTAATACTATATATTTTCTACTTACCAGATATGTACCCAATATCTATTTGAAGGAGAAAATAATACATGTTTTACACATTTGGTTGCTTAACAGTAATGAATTGGTCAGAAATAGTAGTCCTACATTTTTAAGGGTAAGATCTGCCCTCTGGTTCCCACGGTCGCGGATTCAAACCCGGCGGAGTGCGATGTATTTTTTGAAGCGTAAAAATTCTTAGTTGGCTTTCTTGGGAACGGAAGTACAGCCACTGGTCTCGTACCTTAGATTTTTCGGCACGTAAAACAACCTCATGCCTTAAAAGAGTCCTCTGAGCATAATTAAGCGGTCTTTCACTCCCATTTAGAATGGGACGCCGAGAACCATCGCAGTTAAAGAGCTTCAATAAATAAAACCCAATTTTATTTCAAAAGTTACCCAGAGAAAGGAGCTCTTCAGAGACTATTCCTAGAAAAATCAAGACATATATTTTATATGTAATGTAAATATATTTCATATACAGTATTTAGTCAAACTTTTCAATTAAGTTTTGAGAAAATTATAGAATGTTTTTCCAAGAAAGGTAGTTAGGTTCGGGGAGTTTTCCTGAAAATCGTCGTGTCGCATTCTTGGAAGATGCTCAACGTAAATATAAAAAATCTGATGTATACCATTCACATGACTTTCTCCATATCCCTGCAACAAATAATTCTTAAAAAGCTTATACTTCTATTTACTTTATGCTAATCAGAAAAAAATAGCAGAAATAGTCTTATTACTCGCTTCCTTGTGAGTAGAAGCAAAGTAAGGGACAACCGTAGGTTAAAGTGATAGTCAAAACCTGGTTGCTATGTCAATGAAGTTCCTTTGTTTATATGGATAGGAGTTGACAAGCTCCTGTATGACAAAACTATACGTTTTTCATAGCGGAAACCAAAAATAAGGAATGTCACAAAAACGACGAACTCCACGAAAAAAATGTATACAACATAAATTGTGTGTTTAAAGTGCTCTACATTTTTTGTGTAGTAAGTTTTTGTCCATCTCTTACGGTTTAGCAGTCATTCAAAATTTAGTAAAATTCATCCAGAATAAACTACTTTTCAGAGGCTATTCCCAGAAAATTCAAGATATACATTTCATTTGTCAGGTAAATATGTTTAATATCCGAAATTTTAATCAAAATCGTTACAGCCATTTTTGAGAAAATCAAAATTTTCGAAAAAAGTTCAATGTAAAGGGTAGTTGGGGGGGGATTTTTCTCAAAATCTTCGTGTTGCATCCCTGGAAGATACTAAACTTAAATACCAAGTTTGGTATTTTACCGACTTTTCATTTTTGAGTTATCGTGTTCACAGACACACGAACACACGGACACACACGGACCTTTTTGTGAAAATGCTTTTTTTGGATATTGGTGACCCTAAAACATATATTTCCGGTGAAATTTCGGTATCGAATTTTTGGTGGAGTGCAATACTTTCTCTATACACTATGTACATAGTGCGTATGGAGAAAGTAAAAATCTGATGTGTTACACTCACATGACTTTCTCTAGCTGTTCTACAAACATCTTACATAAGATTATTCTTCTTTCTGCACCTTGCTAATCGAGGTGCTCTTTAGCACAATGGTCTTATTACTTAGTTCCTTATAAGTAGGAAGAAAATAAGGGAATACACTAGGCTAAACCGATAGTCAAATGTTTTAAAAACTGTCGTTATGTGATTGTCATTACGAGTTGCTTCTTCTCTTGCCCAGGAGTAGAACAAAAGAAAGACGGACACTCCCGTCTGAGCAAAGTATAAGTACTTCACAACCGAAACTAATAACAGGAATACCTCGAAAACGGTAAGCTCCACGAAAAAAAAAATGTAACTGACATAACTTGTGTATTTTAACATGACCTACATTTTTTGTTTAGTAAGTTTTTGTCTATCTCTTACAGTTTACTAGTTATGCCAAATTAAGCAAAATTCATCCAGATTAAACAGGTCTTTAGAAGCTATTCCCAGAAAATTCAAGATATACATTTTACTTGCCAGGTAAATATCTTTAATATACGATATTTTAATCAAAATCGTTAGAGCCATTTTTAAGAAAATCAAAATTTTCGAAAAAAGTTCCATGTAAAGGGTAGTTTCAGGTGGGGGGATTTTTCTCAAAATCTTCGTGTCGCATCCCTGGAAGATACTAAACTTAAATACCAAGTTTGGTACTTCAGCTACTTTTCGTTTTTGAGTTATCGTGTTCACAGACACACGGACACACACAAACACACACACACACATGGACTTTTTTCTGAAAATGCTTTTTTTGAATACAGGGGGTCCTAAAAATGTATTTCCGGTAAAATCTCGAAAATTTGGATGGAATACAATACTTCTCTACCCCTATGTACATTGTACATAATGGGCCAGAGAAAGTAAAAAGGCTAGTTTTATACTTTCTCCATACGCACTATGTACATAGTGAATAGAGAAAGTATTACACTCCACCAAAAAATTCGATATCGAGATTTCACCGGAAATATGTTTTAGGGTCCCCAATATCCAAAAAAAGCATTTTCACAAAAAGGTCCGTGTGTGTGTGTGTGTGTGTGTGTGTGTGTGTGTGTGTGTGTGTGTGTCCGTGTGTCTGTGAACACGATAACTCAAAAACGAAAAGTCGGTAAAATACTAAACTTGGTATTTAAGTTTAGTATCTTCCAGGGATGCGACACGAAGATTTTGAGAAAAATCCCCTCAACCCCAACTACCCTTTACATGGAACTTTTTTCGAAAATTTTGATTTACTCAAAAATGACTGTAACGATTTTGATTAATATTTCGTATATTAAACATATTTACCTGACAAATAAAATGTATATCTTGAATTTTCTGGGAATAGCCTGTGAAGAGTAGTTTATTCTGGATGAATTTTACTAAATTTTGAATAACTGCTAAACCGTAAGAGATGGACAAAAATTTACTACACAAAAAATGTAGAGCCCATTAAAACACACAATTTATGTTATATACATTTTTTTTTCGTGGAGTTCGTCGTTTTTGTGATATTCTTTATTTTTGGTTTGTGCTGTGAAAAACGTATAATTTTCTCATACAGGAACTTCTCAACTCCAATCCATATAGACAAAGGAACTTCATTGACATAGCAACCAGGTTTTGACTATCACTTTAACCTACGGTTGTCCCTTACTTTGCTTCTACTTACAAGGAAGCGAGTAATTAGACTATTTCTGCTATTTTTGTCTGATTAGCATAAAGTAAATAGAAGTATAAGCTTTTTAAGAATTATTTGTTGCAGGGATATAGAGAAAGTCATGTGAATGGTACAGATCAGATTTTTTGGTTCCCTATGCTTGATTGTTTCCAGACATCGATTTTTGTGTTAATTAGCAGAATGATTCAATAGTATATCTCGTACTAAGAACTATAAGTTATACTTATCAGGTCCAGAATGTGTATGTTGGGAATACGAGATCTGATAAGTAGGTTACAGTTTGTGGTTAGCCAATTGCTTTTTGAAAAACTTGAAAAAGAAACTGTAAAATACAACAATAAATAATATTGCTTTTCAATATTTTATTGAACATTAAGAAAAAATCTGATGTGCTCCATTCACACGACTTTCTCTACATGTATGTAACAATTAATGTTAATAAGCTTATTCTTCTATTTAATTTAGCAGAGACGATCTTATTACTTAGTTCCTTTTTAAGTAGAAGGAAAATAAGAAAATGCACAGGCTAAACCGACAGTCAAACGTTTTAGCCTGTGGTTGCTATGGGATTGAAATCCGTTTCATTGCGTGACCAGGAGTTGACAGATTCCGGTATGAGAAACATTTTAAGAATTTTTAAGTTGAAATCAATAACAAGAAATATATCAGAAACGACCAACTGCACGAGAAAACGTAAATGACATAAATTGTGAGTTTTATCGTATCCTACAGTTTTTGTGTGATGAGTTTTTGTCTATATCTTACGGTTTACCAATTATGCAAAGTTTCGCAAAATTCACCCAGATCAAAAATGTCTTTTATGCCCAGAAAAATCAAGATGTACATTTTATTTGTCATGTGAATATATAAGAGATTTTAATCAAAATGGTTAGAACCATTTTTTAGAAAATCAAAATATTCGAAATTTTATCCATGTATGGGTAGTTGGGGGTGGAGGGATTTTCTTGTAACTCTTCGTGTCGCATCCTTGCTAGATACCAAACTTAAATACCAAGATTTGTATTTAATGCTCTTTTCATTTTTTCATTTTTGAGCAATTGCTGTTCACACATACGCACACGCACACACGGACCTTTTTCCAAAAATGCTTTTTATGGATTCAGGGAGACCCAAAACATATATTTCCGGGGAAATCTCGGTATCAAATATTTATGTTCATCACATTAACCTCTCTATACACTATTTGCATAGTATATGTAGAGAAAAAAAATTAATTCTCGATGTGAACAAATGAAACGCCACATCTAAATTATATGGACAAGGTTTTTTTTTTTTTTTTTTTTTTTTTTTTAAGTTTAACGTCCTTTAACCTGGTTGGTCATATCGGACGATAAATATAATTGGTGAAATGATGCACATACGATCTCCGGGTCCATTGAGTCTAAAGTTACTCGACATTCTTCTCAGGATAAGGGAAAACCCCGAAAAAAAAGCTTATCCGGGTAACTCACACAAAGCGAGATTCGAACTCACGACCTTTTGAATGTGAGGCAGACACGCTGCCACACAGAACCCAGTTGGTCTAAAAAAAGAAAAGTATGTGTTACACTCATATGACTTTCTCTAACTGTTCTATAAACTTCATACATAAGATTCTTTTTCTTTCTGCACCTTGCTAATCGTGGTACTCATTAGCACAATGTTCTTATTACTTAGTTCCGTATAAGTAGGAAGAAAATAAGGGAATACACTAGGCTAAATCAATAGTCAAATGTTTTAAAAGCGGTCGTTATGCGATTGTCATTACAAATCGCTTCTTTTCTTGGTCAGGAGTAGAACAAAAGAAAAACGGACACTCCCGTCTGAGAAAAGTATAAGTACTTCACAACTGAAACTAACAACAATGAATACCTCTAAAACGGTAAGCTCCACGAGAAAAATTTATATGACATAACTTGTGTATTTTAACAAGACCTACATTTTTTGTACAGTAAGTTTTTGTCTATCTCTTACAGGTTGCTATTTATGCCAAATTAAGCAAAATTCATCCAGATTAAACAGGTCTTCAGAAGCTATTCCCAGAAAGTTCAAGATATGCATTTTATTTGTTAGGTAAATATCTTTAATATATAATATTTTAATGAATTTCGTTATAGCCATTTTTAAGAAAATCAAAATTTTCGAAAATAGTTCCATGTAAAGGGTAGTTTGGGGTGGGGGGATTTTTCTCAAAATCTTCGCGTCGTATCCTTGGAAGATACTAAACGTAAATACCATGTTTGGCATTTTAGCTGCTATTCGTTTTTGAGTTATCGTGTTCACAGACACACGGACACACACACACACACACACACACACACACACGGACCTTTTTCTGGAAATGCTTTTTTTGGATTCAGGGGGTCGTAAAACATGTATTTCCGGTGAAATTTCGGTATCGAATTTTTTGGTGGAATACAATACTTCTCTATCCCTATGTACATTGTATATATGGGGCTAGAGAAAATAAAAAAATACCTCTACACTCTTTTATTAGTGGATTTTGCAATAGATTCTTTACTTGAAGTAGCACATGTCTTGTGTGTTACGTCATTTCCTAATTGTACTGTAAGTATTAATGACCTCTCAAACTCTTACAGTGCTTATTGACATGGCAATTAATAAATGAATTGTAAATTTAGCTTACATTACCAAATATGTGTACAGAACGAATAACTTACATATCAAGTGCTTCAAAAAGGTTATTTGGGCGGTGGTGGGCTTTTAACTGATGCTGTATATAGTTGAACTGTTTAATCCAAAGCCCTTTGACAGAAAGTTACAACTCTGTTTTATCCTAATCATTGAGGCACGGATACTAAGCATGCTAATCAGGCAGGTATGCGCGCGCGTGACTTCTCTTGTTGGCGATTCTTCCAATTCAATCCATGTCATGACTGGCGGGCCTGTTATAGGATACGTGTTCTGAAATTCTGATGCAGTACACCATTTTCTTGCTTCTCGCTTTCATGTGTACGCTAGTTGCTGCGCCGATATCACTTTCTGAAAGTGCTCCAGTCGAACACACTAAGTTTGTTTGCCAGTTCCGGTCTGTAACTCCTCTGTGACTATGAATTATCAAGCGCAAGATAATGTTGGTAATAATTCATAATCGCCTTACCCTCCCTGCATTGGTAGGACGGACAGCTGCCTAACAGTTACAGCCCAGAAGCCTGTCGGGGAGCCAACGGCATGAAATCAGAGAATTGAGAACCTGGAACGAGGGGTCGGCTCGTAGCTGGGCGTGAACATGAGGATATGAAATGTAGGTGAAATTGATGATTGGAAAGGTGATGAGAAACTGGTGGATTGAGTGGCGGGGGAAACCGGGAGAAGCCAAGAAATCCGCCCAGACACCGTTTCGTCCTTCACTAATCCCACATGCCGGCGCTTGGGGTTGAACTCTGGTCGCCTAAATGGAAGGCTAGCGGTCAAACCAAGTAGTAGAAGTAGTAGTAGTAGTAGTAGTAGTAGTAGTAGTAGTGGTAGTAGTAGCGATGGTAGTGGTAATGGTAGCGGTAGTGGTAGTGGTGGTGGTAGTGGTAGTGGTGGTAGTGATGATGGTGGTAGTGGTGGTGGTAGCGGTGGTGATGGTGGTGGTGGTAGTGATGGTGGTGGTAGAGCTGGTGGTAGTGGTAGTGGTAGTACTAGTAGTGGTAGTGGTAGAGGTAATGATAGTGGTGGTGGTAGTGGTAATGCTAGTGGTGGTGGTAGTGGTAATGCTACTGGTGGTGGTAGTGGTAATGATAGTGGTTGTAGTTGTAATGATAGTGGTGGTAGTGGTAATGATAGTGGTGGTAGTGGTAATGATAGTGGTGGTGGTAGTGGTAATGATATTGGTGGTGGTAGTGGTAATGTTCCGTGTGTTCTGTTCTTTCTCTTTTTCGGTTGCTCACAACTTTCCGTGTTTTACAAACTAAATACAGAACATATTCTCTCCCACTCTCTCTTGGGCTCTCTCTCACACACACTGAAACACAATAATCTCTTTTTCTCTGACTATCGCTACTTTCCATCTCTCACAAACTCTCTCACACACTCTCCCCCACTCACTCATACACAACACACTCTCTCCCACTCTCTCATAGACAACACACTCTCTCCCACTTTATCATAGACAACACACTCTCTACCACTCTCTCATAGACAACACACTCTCTCCCACTTTATCATAGACAACACACTCTCTCCCACTCTCTCATAGACAACACACTCTCTACCACTCTCTCATAGACAACACACTCTCTCCCACTTTATCATAGACAACACACTCTCTACCACTCTCTCATAGACAACACACTCTCTCCCACTTTATCATAGACAACACACTCTCTCCCACTCTCTCCCTCACAACACACTCTCTCCCAGTATATCATAGACAACACACTGTCTCCCACTCTCTCTAGACAACACACTCTCTCCCACTCTCTCATAGACAACACACTCTCTCCCACTCTCTCATAGACAACACACTCTCTCCCACTTTATCATAGACAACACACTCTCTCCCAGTATATCATAGACAACACACTGTCTCCCACTCTCTCTAGACAACACACTCTCTCCCACTCTCTCATAGACAACACACTCTCTCCCACTCTCTCATAGACAACACACTCTCTCCCACTTTATCATAGACAACACACTCTCTCCCACTCTCTCTAGACAACACACCTTCTCCCACTCTCTCCCTCACAACACACTCTCTCCCACTCTCTCATAGACAACACACCTTCTCCCACTCTCTCCCTCACAACACACTCTCTCCCACTATATCATAGACAACACACTCTCTCCCACTCTCTCTCTCCCTCACACACCAACACACTTCTCTCTCTTACCCTGTTTCTGACTACTATCCATCTCTCTCCCACACACAAACACAATTCTATTGCCTTCTCTGTTTCTCGTTGCTCTTCTTCACTGGCAGACTCTCTCAAGCATCGCTCTTTTCTCTCTCTCTCACACACACACATAACTCTCTCTCTCTCCCCTCTCTCTCATATGCGAGTACTTTTTGCATTTATATTCAACTCCAAGCAGTATGTTAAAACTCACAAAGACTTTAAAGTAATTTTAAATTAACAATCAAAGAGTAGGAAACAGTTAAAGCCTGCCACTTGACGTTAACTACAAGAGCACACCGCGCGGGATACACGAGCACTCGCTAAACCACATGTGCCCTAAAGGTGGTACGTTTTGCGCGGTTGAAATTCAGAGCTTGTTACAACATTTCCCCCGGCTACGGTTTCTCTCACAAATGACGAGGTCATGATGACAACATTCGAAAACCACGAGAAATGCGAAGCACCTCTCCACGGATTTGTGCAGCCGCCGCAGCAATATTAGTGAGCAAAACTGTTTGTAAACCTGAGTGCTAAGTTACGCGGTTAACTTCCAACTTAACATAACGTATCATAGTTTGAAGGGCATTTGCATAGAAATATTTACACGAGGACAAAAACATATGACATGAACAAAACGTTACCATGAAAACAAGATAATTGGTGGTAGCATGTCTGCCCTAACTTCGAGAGGTCCCGAGTTCAAACCTCCGGGTCTGTTACATGGTTTACATGTTTATGGGCTTTCCTCTCATCCTAAGAAGACAAATGTCATATAAAGTTATGATCCTTAAACCCTGGGCTGATTTGACGATTTTTTCATCTATTTTATTCACCAACCGAGAGGGACAACCAGGTTAGGTAAGTTAACCGTGAACTGCTACAGTACATAACTGGTATAGCTGGTCTGAGTGACCCCCTAAGTTTAAAACAATTACGGTTAACAATCCAGACAGCAGAATTGTTTAAAAACTGTTTCACATTATTAAAACGTTTACTAATAAATATTTCTTGACTTAAATAACGTTATAATATTGGTCAAAAAGTAGTTATTGTTTAATTTGGAAAACTGAGCAATTTTGTATTATATAAAGAGTCAGTCTTTCTCTACAGAAATTCGACACACTTTTCGATATATTGCACGCTGAACTTGTAGCAAGGGCATCATGTATCTCTTTTCAGTTTCAGGGGACACAGAGTACATGTTTTTCTGTTTTCAAAAACTTTTAGTTATGCATTCACTAAGTCCGGGATCATCTGCTCACATGGACGATATTTCCGACATTTTCTGTAAACGAATCGAGAAAAATCCCCTATATGCTAGTACAGCTATATGTAGATGTTTGTTTTTTGCTTTCTCTACACGCATTAAGTACATAATGTATAGAGAGGGTATTGCACTCCACCTAAAAAATCGATACCGAGATTTCATTGGAAATGTATGTTTTAGGGTTCCCTGTATCCAAAAAAAAGCATTTTCACAAAATGGTCCGTGTGTGAGAGTGTGTGTGTGTGTGTATATCCGTGTGTCAGTGTGTCTATGAACACGATAACTCAAAAACGAAAAGTTGGTAAAATACCAAACTTTGTATTTAAGTTTAGTATCTTCCAGGGAAGCGACACGAAGATTTTGAGAAAAATCCCCCATCCCAAACTACCCTTTACATGTAGCTTTTTTCGAAAATTTTGATTTCTTCAAAAGTGGCTCTCTCAATATTGATTAAAATATTGTATACTAAAGATATTTACCTGACAAATAAAATGTTTATTTTCTGGGAACAGCCTCTGAAGACTACTTTTACGGAATTTTGCATAACTGTTAAACCGTAAGATATGGAGAAAAGCTCAACAGAAAAAATTTAGAGCACTTTAAAGCACACAACTTATGTTATGTGCATTTTTTTGTTTGTTGAGTTGATCGTTTTTGAGATATTCCTTGTTTTTGGTTTCAGCTTTAAAAAACTCACACAGGACTTTGTCAACTCCTATCCATACAAAGGAACATAGCAACCAATTTTTGACTGTCACTTTAACCTATTTCGCTTCTGCTTAAATAGAAGCATAAGCTTTTTAACAATAATTTGTTGCAGAGATGTAGAGAAAGTCATGTGAATGTTCGTGTATATGCTTTTAATTTACAGCGAAAAGTTGTATTTATAGATATACTGGTAATTAAATATTAAGTAATATATGATATATCACTTTCTAGTATGTTTATTTAATATTAGAGTTATTACGTATTATTCTCCTCAATATTTTAAATCGAGGATTACAAAATATGAATAAGTAACAATATTTCCTTTGTTGGAAATAAATAACGTAACTGATACTAGACGTCTGGGAGACCGCTTCTTCAGTTCCAAACGATATAACTCAATAATGCAAACAAGCAGAACAATTCCACTTCCTACACAGACTGTAGACTCACTGATAAGAAGGTAGCGGGGCGCAGATATGTATATCTTAATAAACCGCGTAATACCAATTAAAGGCTAAGCTGAAAAATGTAATAAAAACAGTCGTAGCCTGGGACTTACAACCGGGTGCCTAGTGATCAGAAGCCCCGGGAGACATGGGCACAAAACCACAGAATGGAGAACCTGGAACGAGAGTTCGACTCGGAGCCAGGCACGAGCGTGAGGAAGTCGATGATAGGAAAGGTGATGATAAAGCAATTGGTGGAATGAGTGATGGGAGAAACCGGAGGACCCAGAGAAAACCCTCCAAGACGCTGCTTTGTCCACCACAAATCCCAGGTGCGGGCGTTTGGGAGCGAGGTGGGCAGCAAGCGGTCTAACCACGGCGCCGCCAAAAGTTAATAATAATATTATTAATAATAATAATAATAATAATAATAATGATGATAATAATAATAATATTAGTAGTAGTAATAATAATGTTAATAATAATAATAATAATAATAATAATAATATAAAGGAATTAAAGTGTAAAAGATATTAAGGTAATGCAACTGGAAATTTGGAAATTCCAGAAATGTGTATAATTTTTTTCAAAATTTTAGGGATGGTCTTGTAATTAATCTAAGCTCTAGCTTGCATAATTATTCAAATAATAATAATAATAATAATAATAATAATAATAAAGATAATTAAAGTGTAAAAGATATTAAGGTAATACAACTGGGAAATTTGGAAAATACACAATATGTAGGTTTTTTTAAAAAATTTAAGGTTATTTTGGAATTAATCTAAACTCTAGCTTGCATAATTATTCAAATAAAAGCATTTATTGTCTAAATTCATTGCTCTAATAAAATGGGCCAACTGATACTAATTTTAAGAACAGTCACATTAAAATTTTAGTTTTTCAGTCATTGAGTTTCAAAATATATGTAACACGTGATACTTTTACTTTATCTATCACGTATGTTCAAGGTACACATGTAGCTTATAGAGAAGGAACCGTATTCAACGCAAATTTTCGATATCCATAATTCACCATAAATATATGTTTTGTGGACGCCAGAAATCAAAACAAAAAACATTTATAGAAAAGTTCCATATTTGTATCTGTGTGCGTGCGTGCGTGCGTCCCTGGACATCTAAACTCAAAAGCAAAAATCGGTTAAATAACAAACTTGATAATCAATTTTTTAGCTTCCAAGGATGCAATACAAATATTTTTACGAAATTCCCCAGCGCAAACTGCCCTTTAACTGCACATTTTTTTAAATTTTCGATTTTCGAAAAAGTATCTGTAACAATTTTGGTTAAAATGCTGTATATTATAAAACCTGTCAATTCACATGACTTTCTATACATCTAGGTAACAAATTATTGTTAATAAGTTTATTCTTCTATCTAGTTCATGCTAATCGAGATACACATTACCAAAAGCGATTTTATTACTTAGTTCCTTATAAGTAGAATGGAAATAGGGAATACACTGGGCTAAACCGACACTAAAATGTTTTCAAATGTGGGTGCGATAATATAGAAATCCGCTTCTTTACATTGTCAAGAACTGAAAATTCAGGTAATGAGAAAAATCTGCTGTGTTCCATTCACATGACTTTCTCTACATCTCTGCAACATATTATTTTTAAAAAGCTTATGCTTCTACATACTTCATGCTAGGTCAGAAAAATGAGCAGAAATATTCTTATTACTTGCTTCCTTATAAGTAGAAGCGAAATAAGGGAGTACCATAGGTTAAAGGGATAGTCAAAAGCTGGTTGCTATGTGACTGAAGTTCCTTTGTTTGTATGGACAGGAGTTGACAATTCCTGTATGAGAAAAGTAACGTTTTCAAAGATGAAACAAAAACCAGGAATATATTAAAAAACGATAAACTCCAAGAAAAAATGCATATAAGATAAATTGCGTGTTTTAATGTGCTCTATATTTTTTGTGAAGTAAGTTTTTGTCCATCTCCTACGGTTTAGCAGTTATTCAAAATGCCATACAATTCATCCGGAATAAATTAGTCTAAGAGGCTATTCCCAGAAAATTCAAGATAAACATTTTATTTGTCAGGTAAATATCTTTAACATACGATATTATAATCAAAATCGTTTAAAGAATTTTTTAGAAAATAAATTTTTTCGAAAAAAGTTGCATGTAAATAGTAGTTGGGGGATTTTCTTGTAAATCTTCGTGTCGCACCCTTGAAAGATACAAATCTTAAATACCAAGTTTGGTATTTAACGGTCTTTTCATTTTTGAGCTAAGCTGTTCCACAGACACACACACACACAGATACACGGACCTTTTTCTGAAAATGCTTTTTTTCGATACAAGGGACCCTAAAACATATATTTCCGGCGAAATCTTTGTATCGAGGGTGGAGGCAATATCTTCTGTATACACTATGTACATAGTATGGTATGGTACCTATGTTACTCCCTTATTTCACTTCTACTTACAAGGAAGTAAGTAATAGGAATATTTCTGCTATTTTTTTTCGATAAACATGAAATAAATAAAACCATATCTTTTTTTAATTTATACATAGTACTAAGTGTATACATGATTATGGACTGATCTTATCCCTAGTTAGTTGGCGAGGCTTTAAATATTAAATATACAACATTTCAAGGTATTACTAAATATTTTTATCCTCTAAAATTGGTCTAGTTTCCAAGTTTTTTAACTGACCATTTTCATATCATGCTTATATTTCAAAAAAAAAAAAAAATCCCCTAATTTAGGTATTTCTATATGATGCTCAAAAATCTTTTCTTGTTTATCATTAGCCATTTCCTACTTATTAAATTTTCCTTCCAGTTATTTATGGCCCTGCACTGAAAGATAATGTGAACTTCATCTTCCTTCACCCCACACATCGGACACACTCCCTCGATCTCTCCCCTAATTCCTCTTAATTTCCAGATACTAATCTAAACCATTTACTTTACAAATCAAAATGAACTTCTCTGTCTCTGGGTCACCCATAGCTCCCTGTAAAATGCTAATGAAATGTGATTTCTCATTTGAGAAAATAAAAGTTGTCTACTCATATCTTCTGTCATGGATCTCACTAGCCTCTTCCAAAATATCCAATATTAGCCAAAAATATCCTAAGCCATTTATATCTTACAGCCACCACCACACTACCACCACCACCAACCACCACCACCACCACAATCACCACAACATCCACCACAACCTCCACCACCACCTCCACCACCACCACCACCACCACAACCTCCACCACAACCTCCACCTCCACCACTACCACCACAATCACCATAACCTGCACCAAAACCACCAAAACCACCACCACATCCACCACCACATCCACCACCACAATCACCACAACCTCAACCTCCACCACAACCACCACAACCTCAACCTCCACCACAATAACCACCACAACCTCAACCTCCACCACCACCACCCTCACTACCACCACGCCTACCAAAACCTGCACTATAACCACCAAAACCACCACCACCACTACCACCACAACCTCAACCTCTACAACAACCACCACAACCTCCACCACAACCACCACAACCTCCACCACAACCACCACAATAACCACCACTACCACCACAACCTCAACCTCCACCACAACCACCACAATAACCACCACTACCACCACAACCACCACAACCTCCACCACCGCCACTACCACCACAATCACCATAACCTGTACCAAAGCCACCACCACAACCACCACAATAACCACAACTACCACCGCAACCACCACAACCTCAACCTGCACCACAACCACCACAATAACCACCACAACCTCCACCACAACCACCACAACCACCACAATAACCACCACTACCACCACAACCGCCTAAACCACCACAACCGCCAAAACCACCACAACCGCCAAAACCACCACAACCTCCACCACCACCACTACCACCACAATCACCATAACCTGCACCAAAATCACCACCACAACCACCACAATAACCACCACTACCACCATAACCACCACAACCTCAACCTCCACCACAACCACCACAACCTCAACCTCCACCACAACCACCACAACCACCACAATAACCACCACAACCTCCAACACCACCACTACCACCACAATCACCATAACCTGCACCAAAACCGCCACCACAACCACCACAATAACCACCACTACCACCACAACCTCAATCTCCACCACAACCTCCACCACAACCACCACAATAACCACCACTACCACCACAACAACCAGCACAACCTAAACCTGCACCACAACCACCACAATAACCACCACAATAACCACCACTACTACCACAATCACCACAACCTCCACCAAAACCACCACAGCCTCCACCAAAACCACCACAACCTCCACAATCACTAGCACCACTACCACCCCAACCACCACAACCTCCACCACAACCACCACAATAACCACCACAAAAACCACCATAACCACCACAATAACCACCACTACTACCACAATCACCACAACCTCCACCAAAACCACCACAACCTCCACAATCACCACCACCACTACCACCACAATTACCATAACCACTACCAAAACCACCACTACCACCATAATCACCACAACCTCCACCAAAACCACCACAATCACCACCACTACCACCACAACCTCAACCAAAACCACCACTACCACCACGATCGCCACAACCTGCACCACTACCACCATAACCACCATCACAACCTACACCACTACCACCATATCCACCACCACTACCACCATAACCACCATCACAGCCTCCACCACCACTACCACCATGTCCACCACCATACCTCCATAACCACCATCACAACCTCCACCACCACTACCACCATGTCCTCCACCACTACCACCATAACCACCATCACAACCTGCACCACCACCACCTCTACCACTCCTACAAATTTCCCTAGTTGGCTCGTTGCGCCGAGTTTCCTTACCCCTTTAAATAAATGAGAGGGAAAGTTCTATCCCCAATCCGGAGAGGTAGATTGTTATTTTTGGAAAAGCCGATAGGTGATCCTTCTATTCATTCTCTGGTGTTCCGTGATAAGCCAGCGCCCATTTGGACTGCAACTTCCACGTCCGTTTGTTTGCGCTTAATCAAGCAAACGCAGCAAACTTAGTTCCGGTCTTCCCTTCAATATCCGGCGGGCAAGCACCACGTCACTCCTATCTGGGAATACGCTTACAGTCATTCTATACCATCGCCTTCACTGGTCACACCAACTTTCAATAACTGAAGAAGAAACAACATTGAAAATAAACTATATCTACGGAGAGAATATTAACACCTACAGTAAGCTTGCCTTTTACTTTCTCTACTCCGCGTAGTAAGTAGGGACCGTAATACATTCCACTCACTCTAGCTTTTCCATATACAAACTGTTCTTAAAAAATCTGATGTGTTCCACTCACATAACTTTGTATATATTTCTGCACCAAGTTAGGAGAAATAGACTTTCTACTTGCTTCCTTGTAAGTAAAAGCGAAATAAAGAAGTACCATAGGTTAAACTAATAGTCAAAAGCTGGTTGCTATGTGACTGAACTTCCTTTGTTTGTATGGACATGAGTTGACAAATTTCTGTGTGAGAAAAGTATAGGTTTTCAAAGCTGAAAATAAAAGCAAGGATTATCTTAAAAACGATAAGCTCCACGAAAAAAATTATAACATAAATTGTGTGTTTTAATGTGACCTACATTTTCTGTGTGGTAAGTTTTTGTTCCCTCTCTTACGGTTTAGCAGTTATGCAAAATTCCATAAAATTCACCCAGAATAAAGTAGTCTTCAGAGGCTATTCCCAGAAAATTCAAGATATACATCTTATTTGACAAGTAAATATCTTAAATATACGAGATTTTAATCAAAAACGTTATATCCATTTTTAAAAAAATAAAAAAAATTTGAATTTTTTTCCATGGAAAGGATAGTTTCGGGAGGGGGGATTTTCTTGAAAATCTTTGTGGGGCACCCTGTGAAGATACCAAACTTAAATACCAAGTTTATTTTTTAACAATCGTTTCATTTTTGAGCTCTGCTGCCCACAGACACACACACGGACATTTTTCTAAAAATTCTTTTTTTGGGGGGGGGGATTTAGAGGGTCTCAAAACATATATTTCCGATGAAATTTCGGAATCGAATTTTTGGGTGCAATACAATACCTTCTCTATATACTATGTATATAGTACGTATAGTGAAAGTAAGAACGTGATTTTTAACTATGTCATGCTCATCGAGATCATTAGCAAAATTGGTCTTATTACTTGCTTCCTTGCAAGTAGAAGGGAAAAAAGAATACACTAGGCTAAAGCGATCTTTTAAAAGCAGGTCGCTATGTGGAACATCTGAGGTTCGGTTCGGGTTGTATGGTCCGTTTGAGAAAAGTAAATTAAATTTGAAACAAATAACGTGAAATATCTCGAAAACGGTACATTTTGTACAGTTAAACGTTTCCGAGATGTTTTAATTCTAAGCTACTTCTACTTTTCTCAAACGGGAGGTAACCTTTAGTTTCATCTCTCTTTCAGTTTAATCCTGGCGGTGCAAAGAAAACCGAATTTCAATTGCTTCACATTGCTCCAGGCTAAAAGATTTGACTATCGGTTTAGCCTGGTGTGTTACCTAATTTCATTTCTACTTACAAGGAACTAATATAATAATTTCGACTATCGTTTATCTCAATTCCCACAATATAGATAAAGAAATAACCTTCTGTAGCAATAGCTCGTAGAGAATATGAATATGAATTTAACACAACAAATGTTTTTATTCAGGTGCTCCAAAACATTTATTTCCAGCTACATCCCAGTACCGGATTTCTGGGTGGAATGCGATAATTTCTCTACCTAATATTACTTTGTTTATACGTGGTAGAGAATGTTATAAACCTTTCATGGTTATTTTGTTTAATATGAAATCAAATGATAATATTTGAGATGTTAATGTATGAAAGCTAAGCGTTTATTTTTGTTAATGGAAGGAAATTGATGCCATATTGATTTATTGATTATGTGATAAAGGAAAAATTAATTAATAAAAGTAATTAGCTTTTAAGAGTTCAGTGGATATCAGGATATTGAATTTAATGTGTTTTTTAAGTATAATTTCATTTAAGATCAGAACTAATTATTTAGAACAAAATTCAACAATGATAATTGCATTGTTACGTGCATGAAAAAGGAAGTTGTTCTTTCTAGTAAACCGCCTCCCCGAGCGTTGTATGCCCATATTTAAACATTCACTAAGCGTAAATAGCTTATGAAATAAATATTATATGTACCAAAAGTAATTTATTTATACATTTATTTATAAATAAAAGAATGTTTAATAAGCAGAAACATGTAGAATAAGCTTTGAGCTTATATAAGTGCTGAATAGACGCTCAACCTTATTGGTCAGTGTTCACGTGATCATCATTGCTCGGCACAAGGATAGCGTCCTATGGGAACGCGTGCTGTGGAATGCAATCTTAATTTATCTGTGCCATCCTACAGTGTTAATAATTATTGTATCCAGCGATGTTGAAGAACATCTTACCCAGTGTATTATTTACAAGTATTATATTACTTGTAATGCATTATCTGCCTCCGGCCACTAACCTGTGACGTAATAACATTATTACAGTGAGTAATAATAATCTCAATTAGATCGCCAATCCGCCGGTATATTACACTGCGTAATAAAGAATTTTGTGACATAGCATAGAATTTGTTTTGACGGTTATATTCAGATATTATTTTTTTCTCCATGGCACGACAGCTCACGGGGAGCTTTGGCCTACCGCCCGGCCGCTGCGTCCCCCATCTCGGTCCACTACAGACGTCATGGATGGGGTGCAGTATTGGAGGGTAAGACGTGGTCAGCGCCTCGAGCCCCTCCCGGCCGGTTAGTGTGGTCCTCACGACCTGGAGCCGCTACTTCTCCATCAAGTAGCTCCTCAATTGGCCCCCCCCCAGGGACCTCACGAGGCTGAGTGCACCCCGGTCCAGGTCTCCCAGCGGGGGAAAAATCCCCATGCCGGTACTGGGGATCGAACCCAGGTCTCCCGCTTGGTAGGCAGCTGCGCTACCACCGCGCTTTTAGATATTATTAGCCTCCCCTTTTCGTATATTTAGAAAATCACAGGCGGTATATAACATACAAAGAGAGATTAAAAAGCAAAAGGGAATCAGTAATTCTCTAGGCTTCAGTAAAGAATGGTTGTGAAAAAGCTATCAGGAAAAATACAAAGGTAATAACGATGTGCGTAAATTCTAAAACATACTTTAAAGGGCAGTAATACTGCAAACAATGGAAAGAGATATATAATACCTCTAATCCCTTACCTTACTGGCCCCTATAGGGCAGGCTATCGAAGGGTCTTTTAAGCTTGTTCTCCGTTCAATCGATTTTAGTAACCATATCGACTCGGAAGTATGCTTTTAAGCGGAATCTAAATGGCGAAAATGTTAAAATATTATATTTATAGTCTTCCCAGCATTATACATTGTTATTTGGAACGTAGTTTAATAAATATTTGTTTAGTCAGACGCTGTTAAAAGTAAACCTTTTAACACAAAACACTCGAACTAGAAATTATCTTTTACTTTCTCTATACGTACCATGTACATAGTCTATAGAGAAGGTATTGCAATTCACTCAAAAATTCTATACCGAGATTTCACCGGAAATATATGTTTTAGGGTCCCCTTTATCTAAAAAAAGCATTTTCGGAAAAAGTTTCGTGTGTGTGTGTCCGTGTGTCTGTGAACACGATAACTCAAAAACGAAAAGTCGGTAAAACACCAAACTTGGCATTTAAGTTTAGTTTCTTCCAGGGATGAGACACGAAGATTTTGAGAAAAATCCCCCCACCCCAACTACCCTTTATATGGAACTTTTTTCGAAATTTTTTATTTTCCCAAAAATGGCTCTAACGATTTTGATTAAAATATCGTATGTTAAAGCTATTTACCTGAAAAATAAAATGCATATCTTGAATTTTCTGGGAATAGCCTCTGAAGACTACTTTATTCTGGATGAATTTTACGAAATTTTGAATAGCTGCTACACCGTAAGAGATGGAAAAAAAACGTACTACATGAAAACTGTAAAGCACGGTAAAACACACAATTTATGTTACATACATTTTTTCGTGCAGTTCATCGTTTTTGAGACATGGCCTGCTTTTGGTTTCTGCTTTGAAAAACTTATTCTTTTCCCATACTTGTCAACGGCTGTCCATAGAAACAAAGGAACTTTAGTGACATCGCAACCAGCTTTTGACTATCACTTTAACCTTGTTTCGCTTCTACCTACAAGAAAGCAAGTAATAATACTATTTCTGCTAATATTTTCTGATTAGCATGAAGTAAATAGAAGTATAAGCTTTCTATGAATAATTTGTTGCAAAAATTTAGAGAAAGTCATGTGAATGGTACACATCAGATTTTTACTTTCTCTATAGGCACTATGTACATAGTGTATAGAGAATGTATTGCACTCCACCAAAAAATTCGATACCGAGATTTCACCGGAAATATATGTTTTAGGGTCCCCTTTATCTAAAAAAAACATTTTCGGAAAAAGGTCCGTGTGAGTGTGTCCGTGTGTCTGTGAATACGATAACTCAAAAACGAAAAATAGGTAAAATACCAAACTTGGTATATAAGTTTAACATATTCCAGGGATGCGACACGAAGATTTTGAGAAAAATCCCCCCATTCCCAACTACCTTTACATGGAACTTTTTTCGAAAATTTTGATTTTCTCAAAAATGACTTTAACGATTTTGATTAAAATTTCGTATATTAAAGATATTTACCTGACAAATAAAATGTATATCTTGAATTTTCTGGGAATATCCTCTGAAGAGTAGTTTATTCTGGATGCATTTTACTAAATTTTGAATAACTGCTAAACCGTAAGTGATGAACAAAAACTTACTCCACAAAAAATGTAGACCACGTTAAAACACACAATTTATGTTATATACATTTTTTTCATGGAGTTCGTCGTTTTTGTGACATTCCTTATTTTTGGTTTCTGCTATGAAAAACTTGTACATTTCTCATACAGGAATTTGTCAACTGCTTTCCATACAAAGGAACTTCAGTGACATAGCAACCAGCTTTTGATTATCACTTTAACCTATGGCACTCCCTTATTTCACCTCTACTTACAAGGAAGCAAGCAATATGGCTATTTCTGCTAATATTATACTGATTAGCATAAAGTTAATAGAAGTATAAGTTTTTTAAGAATATAATGTGTTGCAGGGATATAGAGAAAGTCATGTGAATGTTACACATCAGATTTTTATATAAATTACTGTTTCATGCTAAAGGAGCTGTATATGACTATCATCCCCGTATAAAATCAATGAGACAGCTTTAGTCAAACACAGAAAAGGCATAGCGATTGTTAATGAATGGTGAACGAATAGTATGAATCATTTTCATATTGCATGAGCCAATCGCATGATTCGCTCAAGCCAGCTCTACTCACTTTTACTGCTATTGGCAGGTAGTATTCATAATTCACCATAAATGTGCAGGTGCTTTTTGCGGTACTGCACAAGCGAGGCATGGACCTCCTACATCCGGTAGGTTTTCTGTGGGTAGTACCGCTCTGTGCCGGAAGTCTCTCACTCCTAGGCTGGCCTGGGGTTAGGGCGTAAGTAGGTTTTCTCCCACCACAAATAAAGGAGACTTACAACGGCACCAAAGCCCAAAAAGCACAACCTGAGGAAGAGCGCTTCACTCGGAGCAGTCAACCTTGCCATCTGCCTGCAAAGCCTCAAGTCACACCTGAAAGATGAAGAAGGGAATTAAGTAAATAAAATGTACTGCAGTAGATATACAGCGCCCCCAGTATTCGCTTAAGCGGCCCCAGGAAAACCACGAAAAACCCCAGGACCAGAGTTAGCCCGGTTATAAAGATTTTAGCCTGCTATATTAAATCCTGTTTGAGAGAATGGACCATTAAGTTTGCAGATTTAATATTGTTGGCTTAGCACCTTCAATCTTCCCTTTAAGAGAGACGATTGCATGAAAATTGGATATTTGATCAGTTGTCTTTTACCGCGTCTGTCAATCATAACGCGGTTAGAATCGCGGAAGTGGCAATAACACCGCCATACAGTCAAAGTTTAGGTGTCAATTTTAGATTTAAACATACTTTTTATGTTGTTTTTTTTTTCGAATAATGGAGAAAATTTTACCAAATATATTTGCAATAGATGGAAAAGTGTAGGACATTTTTATATAAATTACTGTTTTATGCCAAAGGAGCTGTCATATGACTTTCATCCCCGTGTAAAATGAACGAGACAGCTTAAGTCAAACACAGAGAAGGCATGAAGACGACTAATGAATCGTGAACGAATCGTATGACTCGATTCATATTGCATGAACGAATAGTATGATTTGATTACTGAAAACAGATCGCTCGACCCAATTCTAATCGCTATTACTACTACTGGTAAGCAGTATTCATAATTCACTATAAATGCGCAGGTGCTTTTTGCGGTACTGCACAAGGGAGGAATGGGCCTGCTACATCCGGTAGGTTTTCTGTGGGTAGTGCCGCCCTGTGCCAGGTGTCTCACACCTCTAGGCTGGCCTGGGGTTAGGGCGTAAGTAGGTTTTCCCCCCACCACAAAAAAGGAGGCGTACAACGGCACCTAACCCAAAACAGCACAACTAGGGGGAAGAGAACTTCACTCGGAGCAGTCAACCGTGCCATCTGCCTGCAAAGCCTCAAGCCACGCCTGAAAGATGAACAAGGGAAATCAAATAAAGGAAAATGTACCTCAGTACATATACATCGCCCTTAGCATTCGCCAAAATGACCCCATGAAAACCACGGAAAACCCTAGGGCCAGAGTGAGTCTGGTTATAAGGATTTTAGCCTGCTATATTAAATCGTGTTTGAGATAAATGCACAATTAAGTTTGCAGATTTAATATTGTGAGGTTAGCACTTTTAATCTTCACTTTAAGAGCAGCAATAATGGTAACAAAAGACAGGCAGAACATCTGTAATCCTGTACCTCACCATTCCCTATACAGCAAGCCATTGAAGGGCCTTTAAGTTGGTCCTCATCCCCATGTGCATAACATAAGTCAAACACAGAGAAAGAATAGCGACGATTAATGAATCGTGAACGAATCGTATAAATCGATTACTGAAAATGAATCGCTCGACCCAACTCTACTCGCAGTTACTGTCACTGGCAGGCAGCATTCATAGTATACCGTGAATATGCAGGTGCTTATGCGGTACTGCAGAAGCGAGACATGGGCCTCCTATACCCGGTGGATTTTTTGTGGGTAGTATCGCACTGGTTTGAGTCCAGTGAGGTTAGGGCGTAAGTAGTCTTTACCCCACAACAGAAAAGGAGGCTTATAACCTAGCCTCAACCTGCACAACCAGGGGGAAGAGAATTTCACTTGGAGCTGTCGACCGTGCCATCTGCCTGCAAAGCCTCCAGTCACACCTGCGCCGACCTGAAAGATGAAGAAGGGAAATGAAATTAAGGAAAATGTACCGAAGTGGATATACAGCGCCCCAGCATTCGCCTAAGTGGCCCCAAAAATCCCAGGACCAGAGTGACCCCATTATAAGGATTTTAGCCTGCTATATTAAATCGTGTTTGAGATAAATGCACCATTAAGTTTGCAGATTTAATATTGTTGGGTTAGCACCTTTAATCTTCCCTTTAACAGCATCAATAATGGTAACAAAAGACGGGCAGAACACCTGTAATGCTGTACCTCACCATCCCCTATACAGCAAACCATTGAAGGGCCTTTAAGTTGGTCCTCATTTCCATGTTTTCATGTAGCAATATCGACCCTACAAGTAGGCTTTTAAACCGATTTGCAGGATCCAGGATCAAAGCCGGAAACTTTGCTATGACCAGATCTTGACGTTTGAATATGCATGTAATGCTTTTCTGCCTCACAAACAAAGCACTACCGCAAATCAATTAACAACTCGCAGGCGCAGATAAAAATGATTGCATGAAAATTGAATATTTGATCACTTGCGCGTGGCAAGTTGCCTTTTACCGCGACTGTCAATCACAGCGCAGTTAGAATCGCGGCAGCGGCAATAACACCTAATAAATCCACATCGCTTTGCTGGGAAATGGCGCTTTTGGCCTCTGACGTAATTTTCGTCCATTTGTTTATCTGATTGCCCATTTTTCTGTTGTGTTCAACAAATTTTGCTTTATTCACATGGAATTAAAGGCTGAATGCAGCTGAAGCGAAGCTCATCTCGTTAATGAACGTGCTTTTAAATTGAAATAAAATTACAATTTTTAATGCTATTCCAAAATCATAATATCCACCAGCTGGAAATGTAATTACATGATTGAATTAAATACTAGATGCCACTAGCGGTTATGTGAAGCATTCAGTCGTAAAATTTTCTGATGTCTACCTTATGCTGAAGTAAACCACCATACTTTTTACATTTCATTTCAAACAAATGAAGCTCTACATAAGCCTTTAAAGTCGAAACATTCTAGTAATAGTAGCAAAAAAAATCTGATCCATTTACATGAGATTCTCTACATTTCTACAACAAATTAGCAGAAATAGTCTTATTACTTGCTTCCCTGCAAGTAGAAGTGAAATAAGGGAGTACCATAGGTTAAAGTGATAGTCAAAAGCTGGTTGCTATGTGACTGCAGTTCCTTTGTTTGTATGGACAGGAGTTGACAGCTTCCTGTGTCAGAAAAGTATTTTTTTAAAGCAGGGACCAAAAAACAAGGAATATCTCAAAAACGACCAACTCCACGAAAAAAACTATACAACATAAATTGTGTGTTTTAACGTTCTCTACATTTTTTGTGTGGCAAGGTTTTTCCATGTCTTACGGTTTACCAGTTATGCAAATTTCCGTAAAATTCATTCAGAATAAAGTAGTCTTCAGAGGTTATTCCCAGAAAATTCAAGATATACATTTTGTTCGTCAGGTAAATATTTTTAGTATATAATATTTTACACAAAATTATGAGAAGATCCACATTTTCGAAAAACGTTCCATGTAAAGGGTAGTTTGGGGTGGGGGGTATTTTTCCCAAAATCTTCGTGTCACACCTCTGGAAGATACTAAACTTAAATACCAAGTTTGTATTTTACCGACTTTTCGTTTTTGAGTTATCGTCTTCACAGACATACGGATACACGGACATACGGACACACACACGAACCTCTTTCTGAAAATATTTTTTTTTTTGGATCCAGGAGACCCTAAAATATATATTTCTGATGAAATCTCGCTATCGAATTTTTAGGTGGAGTGCAGTACCTTCTCTATACACTATGTACATAGAGCGTATAGAGAAAGTAAAATTCTGATGTGTTACACTCACATGATTTTCTCTAGCTGCTCTACAAATTTCTTACAAAAGATTATTCTTCTTTCTATACAGAGCTAATCGAGATAAACATTAGCAGAATGTTCTTATTACTTAGTTCCTTATAAGTAGGAGAGAAATAATGGAATGCACTAGGCTAAACTGATAGTCAAATGCTTGGCCAGAAGTAGTTTAAAAGAATCTTATGTGTTATCCATTCACATGACTTTCTCTACATCTCTGTTACAAATTATGTTAATAATCTTATTCTTCTATATACTTCAGGGTAAACGTTACAAACAATTGCTAATCGAGATAAACATTAGCAGAAACGATTTTATTATTTATTTCCTTATAGGTAGGAGTGAAATAAGGGAATGCACTAGGCTAAACCGAAAGTCAAATGCTGTAAAATGTGGTTGCTATGGGATTAAAATCCGGTTATTTGCGTGGGCAGGTTCCCGTATGAAGAAGGTATAAATCAATAAAAAGAAATATCTCAAAAACTGTCAATACAGGGAAAAATGCATATAACATAAATTGTGTGTTTTAACGAGCTCTACATTTTTTTGTGTCGTACGTTTTCGTTTCTCTCGTTATTAGTTATGCAAAATTCCGCAAAATTCATTCACAATAATATTGAGAGGCTATTTCCAGAAAATTTAAGATATCCATTTTATTTGAGATGTAAGTAGCTTTTGAATTTTTTTCCATGTAAATGGTATCTTAGGTTGAGGGAATTTTTCTCATAACTTCGTGTCGCATCCCTGGAAGATATTAAACCTAAATAAGTTTTAACAATCTAACCACTGACACGCATGCACCGTTTTCTAAAAATGCTTTTTTTCGGACTCAGGGAACCCCAAAACATGTATTTACGGTGAAATCTCGATATCGAATTCTTGGATAAAATTCAATGCCTTTTCTATCCACTAAATACATTGTACACATGGGGCTTGAGAAAGTCAAAATCTGATATTTTCTCTATAAACTATTCTTACAAAATATTTTCCCTTTATCTACATCATAGTACTGTTAACAGGAATGGTTCTATTAGTTCCAAGTAGAAGCTAAATAAATTAACTCACTAAGCTGAGGCGATATTCAAATCTTTTTAAAAACCTGATGTGATTCATTCGCATAAGTTTCTCCAGCTGTTCTACAAACAAATTTTTCTTACAAAATATTATTCTTTTCTCTACGTCATGCCAACCTAAATATACATCAGAAGGATTGGTTGTATTACGTGCTTCCCTGAAAGAAAAACAAGGGAATATTTCAAGCTAAAGCGATAGTCAAATATTTTAAAAGTTGCTTGTTATGTGAAACAATTGAGGTTCGTTTTGCATGGCCCTGTTTGAGAAAATTTAATTAGTTTAAAATTCAAACCAGTAACAATGAATATCTTGAATACTATCAACTCTAAAAGAAAAGCATATTTGACAATTATGTGTTTTAAGATCTACATTTACGGTTTAAGCGTTGTGTAAAATTCTGTAAAACTCAACTAGAATAAAGGGCAACTAAGAGGCTATTCTAAGAAAATTCAAAATATACATTGTGTTGGGAACATCTTTAATATACAGCACATTAATCAAAATTTGAGAAAACTTTCGAAAAATATTCAATGAAAAGAATAGTTGGGGCGGGAGATTTTCTTGAAAATCTTCGTGTCGCATCCTTGGAAGATACTGAACTTAAATACCAAGTTTGATATTAAACAGAATTTTTGGTTTAGAGGAATGCTGTCCACAAAGTCACACACATATACACACAAACTGACACACATGCGGACCTTTTTCTAAAAGTTTTTTTTCGGACTCAGGGAACCTCCTAACATATATTTCTGGTGAAATCTCTGTATAAAAATTTTGGGTGGAATATAATACCTTCTCTATCCACTTTCTAAATTGTACATACTGATTAGAGAGAGTATAAACCATCACTATCTGAAACAATTAAAATTCGGTTCCTTTTTGGGACATTTAAAGAGCTTAAATTAAAAGCAGTAACAAGTAGTATCTCGGAAATGGTTAACTCCACGAAAAAATGTAAATGAAATAAATTGGGAGTTTTAACGAGATCTATATTTTTTATGCTGTAAACACTTGTGTATCTCAAAGGCCATCCAGAATGACGCGGCCTTAAGAGGTTATTTATAGGAAATTCAGGATATACATTTTATTTACCATGTACATTTCTCTAAGCCACGACTTTTAATTAAAATCGCTACAGTTGTTTAGATAAAATCAAAATTTCAAAATGTTTTCCATGTAGAAAGTGGTTTGGGGCTGAGGAAATTCCTCAAAATATTTGTGTGGCATTCTTGGATGATACTAAACGTAAATACCAAGTTTGGTATTTGACAGTATTTTCATTTTTGAGCTATTGTTTCACACACACTGACACAAACATGAACCATTTTTATTACTATAATTTGGATGAAGGAACCCTAAAACGTAAACGAAACGCCTGGACCTGAAAACTCCAGCAGACCACGGCTTATAAGCCCGGAAAATTCTTCTGGTTTTAATTTGGACTCCGGCCGGGAAAGCTTACGACTACAGACATCTGTTTGAGAAAGCGCGTGTAAATTTCCGACCTGACAAACCCCTGTCAGCAAACGACACACCACACAAAGAATATTTCTCACCGACATTAGATTCACTTAATGTTTCGAAACCTGAATGTACACCCTTGATTGTACGGCAACTTCTCTGACACACCTGTAATGCGGATATCCAATATTAGCAGGCGTTATCAGTGCCTGAAAAGTAACGTAGGAAACTTGTTATAAACAAACCTCTCCGTGATTTCTTACTTTCTCTACACGTACTATGTGTATAGTGTATAGAGAAGGTATTGCACCCAAATATGCGATACCGCGACTTCACCAGAAATATATGTTTTTAGACCCCTGAATCCAAAAAAAGTTTTTTAGAAAAATGTCCGTGTGTGTGTGTGTGTCTGTGGGCAGCATAACTTGGTATTTAGGTTTAGTATCTTCCAAGGATGCGACACGAAGATTTCCAACAAATTCCCCCACCCCAACTACCCTTTATTTTCGAAATTGTTGATTTTCTTAAAAATGGCTCCAACAATTTTATTAAATTCTTTTATCTTAAGATATTCATTTGGCAAATAAAATTTATATATTAAATATTATGGCCTCTGAAGAGTAGTTAATTCTGGATGAATTTTACGGAATTTTGCATAACTGCTAAACCGTAAGAAATGTACAAAAACTTATCACACAAAAATGTATAGCACATTAAAACACACAATTTATATTAAAATAATTCTTTTTTCGTGCAGTTGATCCTTTTTGAGATATTATTTGTTATTGTATTCAGCTTTAAAAAAACTTATACTTTTCTCATACATGAATTTCTCTACTCCTATCCATATAAATAAAGGAATTTCAGTCACATAGCAACCAGCTTTTGAGCATCACTTTAACCTATGGTACTCCCTTATTTCGCTTATACTTACAAGGAAGCAACCAATAAGGCTATTTCTGCTATTTTATTTTTTCTTGATTAGCATGAAGTACATAGAAGCTTAAGTTTTTTAACAATACTTTGTTGCAGATATGTAGAGAAAGTCATGTGTATGGAACACATCAGATTTATTTTTTATTTTGCAGTTTCCTGCGTGATATCTTTCACAATATTGCGCAGTTGACAGATACAGCGTTCATCCGGTTGCTGAAATCTCTTGTTTTGGCAGGTCTTGTGGTGGAAGTCCTGTTGATATCACGTGACTCTAATTATGTTGAAGGTCCTAGTTTATCTGCTTCTATTCTTCCGTTGCCATGGCATCACTTAAATATAAGTCGCTTCAGATATATTTTCTTTTTACTTTCTCTACACATACAATTTACATAGTGTATAGATAATTCGATACTGAGATTTCACCAGAAATAGACGTTTTAGGGTAACGATCATCCAAAAGAAGTAGTTTTAGAAAAGGTCGGTGTGCCTATGAACACGGTTACAAAAACACGAAAAGTCGGTAAAATACCAAACTAGGTATATAAGTTAAGTATCTTTCAAGGATGTGACACAATGATTTTTAAATAAATCCCCTACCCCAAAGGACCCTTTATATGGAAAATAGCTCGAACATTTTCATTTTCTCAAAAATCTCTCTCAGGATTTTGATTAAAATACCATATTATAGTCATTTGCATCACTAACAAGCTGTATATCTTGACATTTCTGGAAATAGCTGCTTAAGACCTGTTTATTCTGGATGAATACTATTGAACTAAAAACCGTAAGAGATAGCAAAAAACTTAAACACAAAAATGTAGATCTCATTAAAATACAGTTTTTTCGCGGAGTTTACCATTTTCGAGATATACCTTGTTTATTAATTTTAGTTGTAAAGTATTTATTCTTTTCTCAGACAGGAAGTGTACGTTTTTAAGGTATTGAAGGTATTTCACTCCACCCAAAAATTCGATACCGATATTTCATCGGAAAAATATGTTTTAGGGTCCCCTGTAACCAAAAAATGCATTTTTAGAAAAAGGTCCGTGTGCGTGATCACGATAACTCATAAACGAAAAGTCGCTAAAATATCAAACTTGATATTTAAGTTTAGTATCTTCAAGAGATGCGACACGAAGGTTTTGAGAAAAATCCTCCTACCCGAAACTACCCTCCAGGTCATAAGGACCGCATTAACCGGCACTGACCACGTCTCACCCTCCAATACTGCATACCATGTCATCTGTCATGGACCGTAGATGTAGATTACAGAATATGTAGATTATTTAAGTAAGTAATTTGAGATAGGAGACGTATGACCGGTTTATTGATATTTCGAAGTAACGGCTATAAGTTTCTCAAATGCCAGAACGCCACTGACTACTTTATCAATCATTCGAGACCATAACGCCAAAAACGAAGTGTTATTGAAACAAATATCAAGGGCAAAATTTGTGTGTTTTGTCATGAGGCACATTGTTTTTGCAGAATTCAGCAAAATTCACTCAGAATAAAGAGGTTTTCAGAGGATTTTTCCAAAAAAATTCGATATATATATATTTTATTTCGGGCATAAATAACTTTAATATATAGGATTTTAATCAACAGCAATTTTTAAGAAAATCAAAATTTTCGAATTTTGTTCCATGTAAAGGAAAGTTTGGGGTCTTGAAAGTCTTCGTGTCTCTTCCTTGGAAGATACCAAATCTAAATACCAAGTTTAGTATATAACGGTTTTTTCGTTTTTGAGTTATGCTCTCCACAGACACACACAGAGAAAGACTCAAACATAAACACGGACCTTTTTCTGAAAATGTCTCTTTTTGGATTCAGGGGGTCCTAAAACATGTATTTCCGGTGAAATCTCGGTATCGAATTTTTGGGTGGAATATAATACTTCCTCTATACACTGTGTACATAGTACGTATAGAGAAAGCAGTAATATAATAATAATAAAATAATAATGATATACATTTACTCTATGACAGAACTCGAACTCATGACCTTTGAGATAGCAGCTTCCCACGATACTCTCATTAAGCCACCAAAGCAGTTGAAAAAACGCCCTCAAAAATGGAAATGGCGTGTTATTTATGGACGCTCTTTAACTGCTGCGGTTCTCAGCGTCCCATTCTATATTGGGCGTGAAAGACCGCTTAATTTTGCTCAGAAGCCTCTCTATAAGGCTTGAGGTTCTTTTACGTGCCGTAAGTCTACGACACGAGACCCACGGCTTTACTTCCTTTCCGAAGGAAGCCAGACTTTTACACCCGAAAAAATCTATCGTCCTCCGCCGGGTTTGAACCCGTGACCTTAGGTATATGAAGTCAGCATGGTAACCATTACACCACGGAGGGAGACTAAAAACGCCCTCAGAATAGGTTACATAACTCAAGAAAGTAGTAAATGAATGCTCAGTGTCGCTCTGTGAAGTGATTAGTTCGAGATTTTATAGATTTTTGCGACATTAAATCTTGAGAACGCTAGTAACGAACTGCTAAAAATCGATATTTCTATACTCGGGCAGCAGTTTAAAAGACACTCTAAGACATTTTTCAGCCTGCTTTGCTTTAACACTCACTTATCAGCACCTGATACCCACACGTTTAACACTATGTAGCTGCGTTATGTTTATACGGGGAACATGCATCGCCGATCTCAAATTACTTATATCAGTCACGTGCACAATCTCGCAAATTATGAAGCAATGGTTTGGTGTTCGTAACCTGAACGCGCAACAATTTTAAACATTTTCAAACACGTTTAAAACAGTTCATAATGAGCATGGCCCCAATAAAGAAACGTTTCATAACATTGCATTTTCAAAGCCTCATTTAGAATAGCTTTGTCGTTTCTTAGGGGAACCAGTATTGTTTGCATCTTGCCCCCAAGTTGACAAAATGCAACAAACCTAGTTTTATAAAAATAAAACGTGTCCCGGAGACCTCAAATTAACTTTGCAAACGAAGGCTGCTGGGCATATTGAAATTAAATGACGTACACAACATGAATAAAGAGACATCTATGCCTGCAGAGAAGAGTTTTAGCGGATTATTGTGCTAATTCATAATTAATTAAATCCTCCGGCTGTAGATAGAAGCTTTCTGATACATAATTTTACTTTGCGTGTTTTAACAATGATATGTGTTACTGCTTGACGAAGTGGATTATATTTAATTATCATAAACGCGGAGGTTGGCCTCGTAGGCTTATGAAGTTCATAACGCTGTTACGAGATTATCCACTAATATTTATATGTTTAGTTATCTGATATGTAAGGGATTTTAATTAAAAGCATCACTTCAGTAAAAGGAATATTAATTAATTTTTCAAATATTAATATATCTCGCTTTATGCTATTATTTTCTCTACACTTACTATCACGTAGCGTATTGAGAAGATATTGTATTCCAACCAAAATTTCGATACCGAAATTTTACCGAAAATACATGTTTTGGGTCCCCTGAATACAAAAAAGCATTTTTCAAAAAGGCCCGTGTGTGTGTGGACAGTATAGCTCAAAAAAGAAAAGGCAGTTAAATACCAAGCTTAGTTACACCCTCCGTGGTGTAATGGTTACCATGCTAACTTCATATACACAAAAAAAAAAAATCGGGCGTAAAAATCCTTAGCATGGCTTCCTTCGGAAGGGAAGTAAGCTGTGGGTCCCGTGTCGTAGATTTACGGCACGTAAAAGAACCTCAAGCCTGATAAGAGAGGCCTCTGAGCAAAATTAAGCGATCTTTCACGCCCAGTATAGAATAGGATGCTGAGAACCAAAGCAGTTAAAGAGCGTATGTAAATAACAGGCCATTTCCATTTACCAAGCTTGGTATAAAAGTTTGGTATCTTCCAAGGATGCAACACGAAAATTTTTAAGAAAATTCCCCCTCCCCCAACTACTCTTTATATGGCATATTTTCGAAAAATTAGTATTTGTCAAAAATAGTTATGACAATTTTGATTAAAATATCGCATATTAAAGATATTTACCACAAATAATATGTATCTCTTGAATTTTCTAGAAATAGCTTCTGAAGACTACTTTATTCTGTAAGAAATTTAAGGAATTTTGCTAAACCGTAAGAGATGGACAACAACATACACCACAACTTATGTAATATACATTTTTTTCGTAGAGTTGATCTTTTTTGAGATATACCTTGGTTTTGGTTGCAACTTTGAAAAACTTATACCTTTCTCGTACAGGAATTCCTCAGCTCTTGCCCATACAAACATAGAAACTTCAGTCACAAAGGAACCAGCTTTTGACTATCACTTTAACCTATGGTACTCCCTTATTTCGCTTCTACTTACAAGGAAGCAAGTAATAAGACTATTTCTGCTAATGTTTTCTCGATTTGCATGAAGCCAATAGAAGCACAAGATTTTTAACAAGAAGTTGTGCAAACATATAGAGAAAGTCATGTGAATGGAACACGTCACATTTTATTACTTTATGGTATACAGAATGTGTTTTGATTATTAGAATTTTGTTAAGTATTTATCTCCTTTGAGGGCCAAAATGTCCGTCACTAACATTTACTAGAATTGGAAAGCTTGAGACATAAAGAAAAAATCTGATGTGTTCCATTCACATGACTTTCTCTACATCTCTTCAACAAATGATTGTTAAAAAGCTTATGCTTCTATTTATTTCATGCTGATTGAGAAGACATTAAGCAGTCTTATTTCTTGCTTTATTGTAAGTAGAACCGAAATAAGGGAGTACCATAGGTTAAAGTGAAAGCCAAAAGCTGGTTGCTATGTGACTGATGTTCCTTTGTTTGTATGGACAGGAGTTGACAAATTCCTGTATGAGAAAAGTATAAAGTTTTCAAAACTGAAACTAAAAACAAGGAATATGTTAAAAACGATCAACTCCACGAAAAATATGTATATAACATTAATTATGTGTTTTAGTGTGCTCTACATTTTCTGTGTGGTAAGTTTTTGTACATTTCTTACGGTTTAGCAGTTATGAAAATTTCCGTTAAAGTCATTGAGAATAAAGTAGTCTTCAGAGCCTATTCCCATAAAATTCAACATATACATTTTATATGGCAAGTAAATATCTTAAATATATAAGATTTTAATGAAGTTGTAGAGCCCTTTTTAAGATAAAAAAAAAAGTAATTTTTTCCATGTAAAGGGTAGGTAGGGGTTTGAGATTTTCTTTAAAATCTTCCTGTCCTATCGTTGTAAGATACCAAACTTAAATACCAAGTTTTGTATTTAACCGTATTTTAGGTTTTCAGCTATGCTGTCCACAGACCAACACACAAGCAGACAGACTGACACACACACACGGACCTGTGTCTGAAAATTCATTTCTTTTGGATTCAGGGGGTTCTAAAACAAGTATTACTGGTGAAATCTCGAGATCGAATTTTTGTGTGGAATACAATACTTCTCTCTCCTTATGCGTAGTGTACATACCGGGCTAGAGAAAGTAAAACCAATTAGAATGCAGAGATAATAAGTCCCGATTGGCTGGAATTTTACGCGCCAATGTACTGGATTGGCTACTTCCTACGATCACGTGTCATGAACGAAACAGTCAGAAGCAACAGTCTGAATTGGAACAAACGGCACACTCTGCGGGTTAAAGGTTATGGGGAAATACCAAAATGACTTGAACTAAACATCATTTTGCAGGTCATTATTACTCTTGTTTTACTTGCTTTTTTCATACAAGCCGTGTGAGGGCAGGAGTTGGATAGGTAAAGTAAGACTGAAAAATTCAATGTCATAGCCGGGATTTCAACCACGGATCCCCCGGTCTTTAGCCGGTTGCCTTTGCACTGAGCTACCATGGCAACATGCCGGCATAGCATTGAATTTCTCAACTGATTCGCAATTTCAGTCAGACTCTACCTATCCAACTCCTGTCCTACACACGGCTTGTGTGAAAAAAAAAACAATTAAATTAATACCAATTGACCATAATAGTTGGCTATACTATGAATCCTGGTACTTAAAGTACTTACAACATTGTAAGTCGCCATTGGGGTTGTCATCTCAAAATAATTTAAGCTCACCTTGTGGTTTACCGGGAAACATGCGAGTCAGTTGAGAAATACAATGTTATACCGGTATGTTGCCATGGTAGCTCAGTGGAAGAGCAACCGGCTAGAGACCGGGAGTTCCGTGGTTCAATTCCCGGCTATGGCATTAACTTTTTCAGTCTGACTCTACCTATGCAGCATTATTTTTGTAATTAGGTATAATTTAATACAGTTTAATTATCACCTAGAGTTATCTCGCTCTTCAGTATCTCATTTCAAGTACGGATTATCTTTCACCACTCCGTGCTGTTTCATCCTATTAGGTTAAGTGTAGGATAATTGTATACCTCGATACTTTTGAGTTCGCCCACCATATAATAGCCCGCCGCATTACTGTACCGTTCCAAGGTAGTGTAACATTTGGTGGAGGCGCCGGTCATTTTAGCTGGAGCATAGCAGATCTTACTTCCCTAAATCAGACTTATATTAGATATAAACATAGATACAAAAATCTGACGTGTTCCATTCACATGACTTTGTCCACATCTCTGCAACAAATTATTGTTAAAAAGCTTATGCTTCTATTTACTTCAGGCTAATCGAGAAAAAATTAGCAGAAATAGTCTTATTACTTACTTCCTTGTAAGTAGAAGCGAAATAAGGGAGTATCATAGGTTAAAGTGATAGCAAAAGATGGTTGCTATGTGACAGAATTTCCTTTGTTTGTACGGACAGGAAATTACAAATTCCTGTGTGAGAAAAGTATAAGTTTTTCAAAGCTGAAACTAAAAACAAGGAATATGTCAAAAACGATCAACTCCACGAAAAATATGTATATAGTATAAATTGTGTGTTTTAACGTGCTCTACATTTTTTGTGTGGCAAAATTTTGTCCATCCCTTACGGTTTAGCAGTTTTGCAAAATTCCGTAAAATTGATCCAGAATAAAGTAGTCTTCATAGACTATTCCCAAAAAAATTCAAGATATACATTTTATATGTCAGGTAAATAACTTTAATATACGTTATTTTAACCAAAATCGTTTGAGCCATTTTTGAGAAAATCAAAATTTTCGAAAAAAGTTCCATGTAATTTGGTGTGGGGCAATGTTTCTTAAAATCTTTGTGCCTTAAATACCAAGTTTGGTATTTTCCGACTTTTCGTTTTTGAGTTATCGTATTCACAGACACACGGACATATACGGACCTTTATCTGAAATCGCTTTTTTTGGATACAGGGGACCGTAAAACTTATATTTCTGGTGAAATCTCGGTATCGAATTTTTGGATGGAGTGCAATACGTGCTCTATACACTATGTACATAGTACGTGTAGAGAAAGTAAAATGTCCCCGGATTTGTTTGTTTTCTCTTTAATGTATACAAAAAAGTGAAGGATATTTTATTACTTGCTCTACACGTACTATGTACATAGTGTATAGAGAAAGTATTGTAATCCACCCGAAAAGTTGATACCGAGATTTCATCGGAAATACATGTTTTGAAACCCCCTGAATTCAAAACAGCTTTTCTGGAAAAAGCTCAGTGTGTGCGCGCGCGCGCGCGTGTGTGTGTGTGTGTGTTTATGTATGTGTGTGTCAGTGGACAACATAGCTCAAAAACGAAAAGACCGTATAATACGAAATTTGGTATTTAAGTTTGGTATCGTGCAACGATGCGAAACGAAGATTTTTAAGAAAATCCCCCCAACCTCGGTTAACTTTACATGGATTTTTTTTTTTAGAAAATGTTGATTTTCTCAAAATTACTCTAACGATTTTGATCAAAATATTGTATATTAAAGATATTTACCTGACAAATAATATGTATATCTTGAATCCTCTGGGAATAGCCGCGGGAGATTACTTTATTCTGGATGAATTTTACGGACTTTTGTATAGCTGCTTAACCCTAAGAGGTAGACGAAAACTTACCACACAAAAATGTAGAGCATATTTAAACACACAATTTATGCAATATACATTTCTTTCGTGAAGTTCATCATGTTTTACATATTCCTTGTTTTCGGTTTCAGCTTAGAAAAACTTTTCCCATACAGGAATCTGTCAACTGACCATACAACAACGGAACTTCAGTTGAATAGGTAAGAGTCAGACTGAAAAATTCAATACCATAGCCAGGATTTGAACCACGGCTTTCTCGAGATCTGGCCGGTTGCTCTGCCACGGAGCTACCATGGCAACATGCCGGTATAGCATTGAATTTCTCAACTGACTCGCATATTTCCCAGTAAACCAGAAGGTGATATCAAATTACTTAGAAATAACTCCCCCAATGGCAACTTACAATGTTGCAAGTACTTTAGGCCCAGGATTCATAGTATAGCCAACAATTATGGTCATTTGGTATTGGAATAATTGGTTTTTCGCACCACCCGTGTGTTTCAGTCTGACTCTACCTATCCAACTCCTGTCCTATACACGGCTTGTGTGGAAAAACAATTATCACAAAGAAACTTCAGTCACATAGCAACCAGCTTTTGACTATCACTTTAATCTATGCTACTCCCTTATTTCGCTCCTACTTACAAGGAAGCATGTAATAAGACTATTTCAGCTATTACTTTCTCTATACGCACTATGTACTTAGTGTATAGAGAAGGTATTGCACTCCACCAAAAAATTCGATACCGAGATTTCACCAGAAATATGTTTTAGGGTCCCCTGTATACAAAAAAAGTATTTTCAGAAAAAGGTCCGTGTGTGTGTCCGTGTGTCCTTGTGTCTGTGAACACGATAACTCAAAAACGAAAAGTCGGTAGAATACCAAAGTTGGTATTTAAGTTTAGTATCTTCCAGGGATGCGACACGGAGATTTTGAGAAAAATCCTCCAACCCCCAACTACCCTTTATATGTAACTTTTTTCGAAAATTTCGATTTTCTCAAAAATGGCCCTGACGATTTTGATTAAAATTTCGTATATTAAAGCTATTTACCTGACAAAGAAAATGTATATCTTGAATTTTCTGGGAATAGCCTCTGAAGAGTAGTTTATTCTGGATGAATTTTACTAAATTTTGAATAACTGCTAAACCGTAAGAGATGGACAAAAACTTACTACACAAAAATGTAGAGCACGTTAAAACACATAATTTATGTTATATACAGTTTTTTTTCGTCTACTTCGTCGTTTTGGAGACATTCCTTATTTTTGTATTCTGCTATGAAAAACATATACTTTTCTTATACAGGAACTTGTCAACTGCTGTCCATATAAATAAAGGAACTTCAGTCACATAGCAACCAGCTTTTGATTATCACTTTAACCTATGATACTCCCTTATTTCTCTTCTACTTACAAGGAAGCAAGTAATAAGACTATTTCTGCTAATTTTTGTCTCAATTAGCATGAAATAAATAGAAGCATAAGCTTTTTTACAATACTTTATTGGAGAGATGTAGAGCAAGTCATGTGAATGGAACACATGAAATTGCACACCTGTTGAATATCTATTCTGGTGTACCTATTTAACATTGATCTCATAATACGTAGACTAAAGCTTAAGGGTATTAGAATTTTAATTCTTAACCTGATCCTTTTGGAAAAGCTTTTCTCTGCTTCGATCGAATACAATTTAAAGGCCGGATGCTGAGAAACGTACGGTAAATGGAGATGGGGTAGGATAAATGGAAACAACTGGAGAAATAAAATCCTCTTAGCGCTTCCTTCCAATAAATGGTTTGTTTTGAAGGAGAGAGATACAGGGGAACGCGCTGATAATGAGAAAGATATAACACGTTATTTCTACATGGCTGAAGGGTTTGTGTGACTCTCTGCTTCCTCTAGATCTGCTTCAGTTTCAACGCAACATTTATACGAATCCTGTTCATCTGCTTTTTGTTGTAAAAGGTCATAGCAACGGAGTTAATATTGTGTTAATATCAGACTTCACACAGAAATTTCTATAGCCATTTATTTCCCTGAACTTTCATATTAATTTCTCTGACCTTCCCTGTCTCTGCTTTTGGAGTTAAACAACCTGATTTGTTCCATTCACATGACTTTTTCTACACCTCTACAATAAATTATTGTTAAAAAGCTTATTTTCATATTTACTTAATGCTAATAGAGAAAACTTAGCAGAAAGGATATTTTAAGCTACTTTCATGTACGTAGAAGGGAAATAAGGGAGTAAATGATAGCCAAAAGCTGGTTGATATGTGACTGAAGTTCCTTTGCTTGTATAAACAGGAGTTAAGAAATTCTTGTATGAGAAAAGTTAAAGTTTTTCAAACCTAGCATGAAAAACCAGGAACATCTTTAAAATAATCACCTCACGAACAAAATGCATATGACATACATTGTGTGTTTTATCGCGAGCTACATTTTCTCTGTAGTAAGTTTTTCCCCATCTCTTACGGATTAGCAGCTATGCACAATTCCGTAACATTCCTCCAGAATAAAGTAGTCTTCAGGGGCTATTCCCAGAAAATTCAAGATATATATTTTATTTTTTAGGTAAATAACTTTAATATACGATATTTTAATCAAAATCGTTAGGGCCATTTTTGCGAAAATCAATATTTTCGAAAAAAGTTCCATGTAAAGGGTAGTTTGGGGTGGAGGGATTTTTCTCGAAATCTTTGTGTCACATTCCTGGAGAATACTAAACTTAAATACCAAGTTTGGTATTTTCGTTTTTGAGTTATCGTGTTCACAGACACAAGGACACACGGACACAAACGGACCTTTTTCCGAAAATACTTTTTTTTAGATAAAGGGCAGCCTAAATCATATATTTCCGGTGAAATCTCGGTATAGAATTTTTGGGTGGAGTGCAATAACTTCTCTATACACTGTACATAGTACGTATAGAGAAAGTAAAAATTAGCAGAAAGGAAATTTTAACCTACTTTCATGTAAGTAGAAGGGAAATAAGGTAGTACCATATGTTAAAGTGATAATCAAAAGCTGGTTGATATGTGACTGAATTTCCTTTGTTGGTATGGATAAGAGTACATAAATTCCCGTAGGAGGAAAGTATGATTTTCAAAGCCGAAACTAATAACAAGGAATATCTCAAAAATGGTCAAATTCACGAAAAAGATATTGTATAACATAAATTGTGTGTTTGAACGAGATCTACATATTTTGTTACGTAAGTTTTTGCCTATCTATTACGTTTACCAGTTATGCAAAATTCCGCATTAACTCATCCAGAATATCTTCAGAGGCTATTCCCAAGAATTTGACGATCTACATTTTATTTGTCATATAGATATCTTAAATATAAGAGATTTTATTCAAAACCGTTAGAACTATTTTTGAGAAAATAAAAATTTTCGAACTTTTTTTAAGTAAAGGGTATTTGGAGTGGGGAATTTTCTTGAACATCTTTTATCCCATACTTGCAAGATACCGAGGGTAAAATACTATGTTTTTTTAACGATATTTTCGTTTTTGAGCTATGCTGCCCACAGACTCATATACATACACACAGACACACATACACACACAAATGCGCAGACTGACACAGACACACGGACATTTTTCTAAATTTTTTTTTGGATTCAAAGTGTCTCAAAACATCTATTTCCGGTGAAATCTTGGTTTCAAATTTTTGCGGCAATACAATAAAAACCTCGTCTATACAGTATGTATTTAGTATGTGTAGAGAAATTAAAAATGTGCGTGTGTGTGCCTGTGAGCAGCATAGCTCAAAGTCCGTTAAATACCAAACTTGGTATTTAACTTCTGTATCTTCCAAGGATGCAACGCGAAGATTTTCAAGAAAATCTCCCCTCCACAGGCTACCTCTTACATAGAACATTATTCGGAAATTTTGATTTTCTGAAAAAGGTCTCTAACAATTTTATATTAAAGATATTTATATGGTAAATAAAGTGTATATTTTCAATTTTATGGGAATAGCTTCTAAAGACCTCCTTATTTTGAATGAATTTTGCTGAATTTTACGTAACTGGTAAACCGTAAGGGATAGACAAAAACTTACTACACGAAAAATGTAGATCACGTTAAAATAGACAATTTATGTCATAAATTTTTACTTTCTCTATATGAACTATGTACATAGTGTATAGAGAAGGTATTGCACTCCACTCAAAAATTCGATACAGGGATTTCACCGGAAATACATGTTTTGAGACTCCCTGAATCCAAAAAAATGCATTTTTAGAAGAATGTCCAGTGTGTGTCTGTCTGTCTGTATGTCTGTCTCTGTGTATGTGTGTGTGTGTGTGTCTGTAGGAAGCATAGCACAAAAACGTAAGGACCGTTAAAGCCCAAACTTGGTATTGTTTTATCATATTTATTTCTATGTCAGATGGCAAAGAAATAGTAATTATTTGGATAACCTCATATTTTATAAGCTATGCATTTCGCTGCTGTGGTACCAAACATGTATGCTATATAAACATAGATAAATTAATGAAGCTATGTTTATGAAAACTAACCACTATTTATGAACCCTGAAATAGGGACTGTGCAAATTATCTGGTAGTTGTAATGTATAAGCATAGATAAACATATCATAATTAATAAACAAATGCGCACCTTTGTTAGTATATCCAAATGGAAATAGAGTAAGGTCGCTATCTACAAATGGCACCGAATTACAAAGAAATCTAATGTGTACATTACTTTCTCTACGTCTCTGCAACAAATTATTGTTAAAAAGCTTTGCCTCTAATTACTACCTGCTACTTGAGAACAGATTAGTAGAAATAGTCTTATTAATTGTTTCCTTGTAAGTAGAAGCGAAACGAGGGAGTACCATTGGTTAAAGTGATAGTTAAAACAGCTGGTTGCTATGTGACTGAAGTTCTTTTGTTTATATGGACAGGAGTTGACAAATTCCTATATGAGAAAAGTAAGTTTTTCATTGCTGAAACCAAAATCAATGAACATCTCCACGAAAAAAAATATGTGTATAATATAAATTGTGTGTTTTAACGTGCTCTACATTTCTTGTGTTGTAAATTTTTATCTAAGTCTTACGGTTTAGCAGTTATGCGAAAATCCATAAAATTCGTCCAGAAAAAAGTAGTCTCCAGAAGGTATTTCCAGAAAATTTAAGATATATATTTTGTTTATCAGGTCAACGTCTTTAATATATGATATTTTAATCAAAATCATTAGAGCCATTTTTGCGAATATCAATATTTTCGAAAAAAGAGTTACATTTAAAGGGCAGTTTGGGTTGGGGGATTTTTCTCAAAATCTTCGTGTCGCATTCCTGGAAGATACTAAACTTAAATACCAAGTTTGGTATTTTACCAACTTTTCGTTTTTGTTATCGTGTTGACAAACACACGGACACACACGAATGGACCTTTTTGTGAACATGCTTTTTTGGATATAAGGGACCCTAAAATATATATTTCCGGTAAAATCTCGGTATCGAATTATTTGGTGGAGTGTAATACCTTCTCTATACACTGTGCACATAGTGCGTGTAGAGAAAGTAAAAATTACTGATTATCATAATGTTAAGAATAAATAAAATCTGATCTTTTCTATTCACAAGAATTTCTCTATATCTGTGTAACAAATTATTGTTAAAAATCGTATTCTTCTATCCTCTTCATATTAATCGAATTAATTATTAGCAGACATGGCCTTATTAGTTGCTTCTTTGTGAGCAGAAGGGAAATTCCCGTATGAGAAAAGTTTAAGTATTTTAAAACTGAAACCAACAATACAGAATGTCTCAAAAAGTGTCAACTAGTTTAAAACAAGTATATAACATAAGTTGTGTTTTTTAAATTTTTGTGCAGTAAGTTTTTGTCTACATTTAGCAGTTGTTTGCATAATTCGACAAGAAGGAAGAGCTCTTCAGAGGCTATTCCCAGAAAATTCAAAACATACATTTTTTAAATGAAAATATCTGTAATATTCGGTGTTTTAGTAAAAATTTTTAGAGCCATTTTTTAGAACTTTAAAATTTTCGAAACTTTTTTCATGATACTAAGATTATAAACTTAAATGCAAAGTTTGGGTAGGTATAGTCAGACTAAAACATTTAATGCCATAACCAGTATTTGAACCACGTATCTCCCGATCTCTAGCCGGGTGCTCTGCCACTGAGCTATCATGACAACGTGCCGGCATAGTCCCGGACCATCGTTCAGTCATTGCAATGGGAAACATCTGATGTGTTCCATTCACATGACTTTCTCTATATCTCTGCAATAAATAATTTTAAAAAGCTTATGCTTCTATTTACCTCCTGCTAATCGAAGCCGGTCCCCATGGCCACGCTCACTAAGGCGTCTCGCTTTGGTGCTTCGTGGGCAGGGGATCGTTGGTTAGAGTCCCGCCTTGGGCATGGGTGTTATATGTTAGTGCAATGTGTATATGTTTGTAAAAGAAACAGTAAAGCCAGTAAACCAGTAATCAGTAAAACCTACGGGGGGAAATGTAAATAGGGATACAGTACCGGAGTCCTGATCAGGCTCAGTTACTGTTTAAAAAAAAAAAAAAAAAAAAATCGAGAAAAGATTAGCAGAAATAGTCTTATTTTTGCTTACTTGTAACTAGAAGCGAAATAAGGGAGTACCATAGGTTAAAGTGAAAGCCAAAAGCTGGTTGCTATGTGACTGAAGTTCCTTCGTTTGTCTGGACACAAGTTCACAAGGTCCTGCATGAGAAAAGTATGAGTTTTATAGCTGAAACCAAAAACGAGGAATATCTAAAAAACAATCAACTCCAAGAAAAATATGTATGTAACATAAATTGTGTGTTTTAACGTGCTCTACATTTGTTGTATGGTAAGTTTTTGTCCATCTCTTACGGTTTAGCAGTTATGCAAAATTCCATAAAATTCACCCAGAATAAAGTAGTCTTCAGAGGCTATTCCCAGAAAATTCAAAATATACATTTTATTTGTGAGGTAAATATCTTTAATATACGGTATTTTAATCAAAATCGTTAGAGCCATTTTTGCAACCAAAATTTTCGAAAAAGGTTCCATATAGTTTGGGGTGGAGGCACACACACACACACGGACCTTTTTCTTAAAATACTTTCTTTGGATACAGGGCACCCTAAAACATATATTCCCGGTGAAATCTCGGTATCGAATTTTTAGGTGTACACTATGTACATAGTACGTATAGAGAAAGTAAAAATGTGCGAATTAAAGTTGAAATTGCTTGAACATCCACTCTATTCGCCAGATCTAGCACCCAGTGACTACCACCTGTTCCCAAACCTCAAAAAATGTCTTGGAGGAGGAAGATTTCACAGCAACGAGGAGGTCATTGATACGGTAAACAGCTATTTTGAGGACCTTGATAAATCGAACTACAGAGATGGTTTAATTAAATTAGAACACCGATATGACAAATGTATTAGACTTTCTGGAGATTATGTTGAGGAATAAAGGAAAATAAAAAAATCCGGGACTTATCAGCCGCCGCTAGTAAAGAAGGTCATGTGACTGGAACACATTAGAGTTTTTTTCCTGTATTTGGCCGTTTTCAGGATATGCCTTGTTATTTGTTTCAGTTTTAAAATACAAATTTTTCTCATACGAGAACATGTCAACTTCTGGCCACGCAAAGAAATGGATTTCAATCCCATAGCAAACACATTTTAAAACATTTGACTGTCAGTTTAGTGTAATGCCTAATTTCCCTTCTAGTTATAAAGAAACCGTTTCTGCTGATGTTTATAATAATTAGCTAGAAGTATGTGAAGTAACAATAATTTGTTACAGAGATGTAGAAAGAGCTATGTGAGTGGAACACATCAGCTTTTTACTTTCTCTACACGTACTGTGTACTTACATAGTGTATAGAGAAGGTACTGCAATACACCCAAAAATTCGATACCGAGATTTCATTGGAAACTCATGTTTTGGATCCCCCTGAATTAAAAAAAAAAAACATTTTTTTTGTAAAAAGGTCCGTGTGACTGTGAACACGATAACTAAAAGACGAAACGTTGCTAAAATACCAAACTCGGCATTTAAGTTTAGTATCTTCCAGGAATGCAACACGAAGATTTTTAGAAAAATCCCCCCTATCCCAACTGCCCTTTACTTAGAACTTTTTTCATAAATTTTGATGTTCTCAAAAATAGTTTTATATATATTGATTAAAATGTCGTATATTAAAATATTTACCTGACAAATAAAATTGTATCTTGAATTTTCTGGGAATAGCCTCTAAAGACTACTTTATTCTGGATGAATTTTACGGAATTGTGCATAACTGCTACACCGTAAGATATGGACAAGAACTTACCACACAAACATGTAGCGCACGTTAATAACAATGAGTACCTCGAAAACGGTAAGCTCCATGAGAAAAATATATATGAAGTAAATTGTGTATTTTAACAAGGCCTACATTTTTTGTATAGTAATTTTTTGTCTATCTCTTACAGTTTATTAGTTATGTCAAATTAAGCAAACTTCATCCAGAATAAACAGGTCTTTAGAACCTATTTCCAGAAAATTCAAGATATACATTTTATTTTTCAAGTAAATATCTTTAATATACGATATTTTAATCAAAATCGTTAGAGCCATTTTTAAGAAAATCAAAATTTTCGAAAAAAGTTCCATGCAAAGGGTAGTTTGGGATGAGGGGAATTTTCTCAAAATCTTCGTGTCGTATCCTTGGAAGATACAGAACTTAAATACTAAGTTTGGTATTTTAGCTACTTTTCGTTTTTGATTTATCGTGTTCACAGACACACAGACACACACACGGACCTTTTTCTGGAAATGCATTTTTTTTGGATTCAGGGGGTCCTAAAACATGTACTTTCGGTGAAATCTCGACATCAAATTTTTTGGTGGAATGCAATAGTTCTCTATCCCTATGTACATTGTACATACGGGGCTAGAGAAAGTAAAAACTTACCTTTCTCATTCGGGAATTTGTCAACTCCTGTCAATACAAACAATGGACAGCTTTTGACTGTCATTTTAACCTATGGTGCTCCGTTATTTCGCTTCTACTTACAAGGAAGCAAGTAATAAGAATATTTATGACAATTATTCTCGATTAGAATGAAGTATATAGAAGCATAAGACTTTTTAACAAGAAGTTGTTACAGAGATGTAAATGCAGACATTTGAGTGGAACACATTAGCATTTTTCATACTGTAGCTTTTCCAAATTACACACATTACCTACGTAACAAAAAACAACTCTACAGAATCGGATAAGAAACACCTTAGGGACCATAAACTGTTCGACTTGGATGGGCGCACAGTGTTTTCGCGTCAGTGGTCACCACCGTTGGTCACTATGAGATAACGACCTTCTTGAATAAAAGAACCTTCTCCAAGATGGATCACCTTGCCCCCACAGCTCCCAGCTGCACCCCGTTTTTCCCTTCGTCGTGATGAACAGGGGTACGCGGTGCTAGATAAAATGGGAAAGCTGACCTAACACTCCACCTTTAAAGCATCACTTTGCATTTAAATCTCTATATTATTGATTTATATACGTGAACTAAACCAAATGTAAACCGTATAGATTTTTTTACTTTCTCTAGCCCCGTATGTACAATAGAGAAGTATTGTATTCCACCCGAGAATTCGATACCGAGATTTCACCGGAAATACATGTTTTAGGACCCCTTGTATCTATAAAAAGCATTTTCATAAAAAGGTCACGTGTGTGTCCGTGTGTCTGTGAACACGATAACTCACAAACGAATAGTAGCTAAAATACCAAACTTGGTATTTAAGTTTAGTATCTTCCAGGGATGTGGCATCGTCGACCTCCGTGGTGTAATGGTTACCATGCTGACTTCATATACCTAAGGTCGCGGGTTCAAACCCGGCGGAGGACGATGGATTTTTTCGGGTGTAAAAATCCCTAGCATGGCTTCCTTCGGAAGGGAAGTAAAGCCGTTTGTCCCGTGTCGTAGATTTACGGCACTTAAAAGAACCTCAAGCCTGATAGAGAGGTCTCTGAGCAAAATTAAGCGGTCTTTCACGCCCAATTTAGAATGGGACGCTGAGGACCACAGCAGTTAAAGAGCGTCCATAAATAACACGCCATTAATTAATTTAGGGATGCGGCACGAAGATTTTCAGGAAAATTCCCCCAGCCCAAACTACCCTTTACATGGAACTTTTTTCGAAAAATTTTATTTTCTCGAAAACTTACTACAAGAAAAATGTAGAGCATGTTAAAACACACAATTTATGTCATACACATTTTTTTCGTGGAGTTGATCATTTTTAAGATATTCTTGGTCTTTCGTTTCTGCTTTGAGAAACATGCTTTTCTCATACAGAAATATGATAGATAGCTCCTGTCCATACAAACAAAGGAACATCAGTCACATAGCAACCAGCGTTTGACTGTCACTTTAACCTATGGTGCTCCCTTATTTCGCTTCTACTTACAAGAAAGCAAGTAATAAGACTAGAAGCATAATTTGTTGCAGAGATGTAGAGAAACTCATGTGAATGGAACACATCAGATTTTTTTATTTACTGTTCTCGTTATAATAACCACGTGTTTCTGTAATTTACATCTACTTAGAAGGGAATGAAACAGAGATACAATATTCCAATTGGAGGGAAGGAATAAACACGCAGTTATGAAACCATTGGTAAATATTTATGTATAAATACAGTGTTTTATCCCAATGAACAATATTGACACCCGGTTTCTAAACAATAATGCATGCTATTAATGTTCTATTATCTACTCACTCCTTTAAATCAGTGTATATCGCAATTTGGAATTTACGGAAAGTATAGGTTGTCCATTTCAAATGTTTCGTATTTGTGTTTTCTAGTGACGACCCGCGAAGTAATTTTTCACAGTTCACGATGAGATTTTGGAATGCTAGCTAGTTTAAAATATCTGATGTGTTCCATTCACGTGACTTTCTCTACATCTCTGTAACAAATTATTGTTAAAAAGCTTATGCTTCTATCTGCTTCATGCTATACGAGATAAACATTAGCAGAAACGGTCTTATTATTTGCTTGCTTGTAAGTGTAAGGGAATACACTTTGCTGAAGTGTTACTTAAAGCTTTTAATCCTGGCTTAGTTGAAATCTATTTCAATGAAAAATCCTCATATGAGAAAATTTTATGTATTCTAAAACTGAAACCAATAACAAGGAATATCTCTGAAGTATACCAGTTATACAAAATTCATCAAATTTCATCCAGAATAAAGAATTTTTCAGAGGCTATTATCAAGAATTACATTTTATTTGTGTGTAAATATCTCTTAACAAATCTTATTCTAATAAAAATCAATGGAGCCAGTTTGAGAAAAAAAAATTGAAATTGTTTTTTAGTTTCTTCAAAATCTTCGTGTCTCATTTTTGGAAGATACTAAACTTCAATACCAGGTTTGGTATTCTAGCAACTTTTCGGTTTTGAATTATCGTGTTCAAAGACACACACGGACCTGTTTGTTTCTAAAAATCTTTCCTTCTTCTTTTTTTATTCAGAAGGGCTCAAAACGCATTTTCGATGAAATCTCGGCATCAAATTTTTGGATGTTATGGACACTGTGCATATTAGGGGCGTTCGATAAGTCCTTAAGAAATCTAAGAAATTACACTCGCCTTTAACTACATGGCAGTTAACATTTCAGTTATATCCATCACGTGGTTTCGTTGCCATAAGCAATTGAATCAACAATCTTCTGCTTCTTTACAACAACGGAAAAAAAAATTACTTTCGAGAGGTGATTAAATACTTCTATTTCAAAGACTTAATAACGAAAGAGATTAAAAGCCGAGTTGAAGTTCATGGCACATCTGCTCCTGCGTTTGCAACAATTATTTGCAATTGGATAAATGAATTTAAACGTGGCCGTACATCCACAAATGATTAACAGCATTCTGGGCGTCCAGTAGAAGTGACTTCTTCCGAAATGGTTGACAAAATCCAGGATATGGTTTTGAGTGATCGACAAATCAAGTTCGCGAAATAGTAGAGCTCTCAGGAATATCACAAGGTACAACTCTCAATTCTGCAAAATGGGTGCTCGTTTGCTCTCAATGGAGAACAAACGTAATTGTGTGATCGATTCAACAGTTTGTTTTGTACTCTCCGTCAAAATACTGACGAGTTTCTGCGACGATACATAACTGTAGATTTCCAAAGGTGAACCGGCTCCAAAGAAGGCAATGGTGGCGAAGGTGATGGACTCGGTTTTTTGGGGTGCACGCGCTATCATCTACATTGATTGCTTGCAGAAAAATACATGGAGAGTTTTATGCATCGTTATATCACAGGTTGAACGGACAAATCAAGATAAAATGCTCTCATCTGGCAAAGACAAATTTTTCCTTGTTCAAGACAATGCAATGGTGCACGCCTGCGCAGTTTCGATGACGAAAATTGTAGCATTAACTTTCAAATATCTACAGCGTCCAACGTATTCACCAGATATAACCCATAATTTTTTTTTATTACCAAAATTTAAAAAAAGGCTAGGCAGAAAACGATTCTCGTCTAACGAAGAGGTCAACTACCAAATAGATGACCATTTTGAGGACCTTCCAAAATCCTATTTTATACAAGGCTTAAAACACTTGGATAAATACCGGGAAAAGTGTATCAAGCTTAAAGAAGAAAAATGTTGAAAAGTCTGATGTGTTCCATTCACAAGAATTTCTCTACATCTCTACAACAAGTTATTGTTAAAAAAAAACTTATATTTATTCATGCTAATAAGAAAATATTAGCAGAAATAGCCTTATTACTTGCTTCCTTGTAAGTAGGAGCAAAATAAGGTTAAAGTGACAGTCAAATGGTTGCTATGTGACTGAGATTGCTTTGTTTGTATGGACACAGTGGACAAATTCCTGTTTGAGAAAGGAACAAGTTTTTCAAAGCTGAAATCAAAAACAAGCAATATCTAAAAAACGATCAACTCCACGAAAAATAATGTATATTAAATATATTGTGTGTTTTAATATGCTCTACATTTTTTGTGTGGTAAGTTTTGTCCATCTCTTACGGTTTAGCAGTTAGGCAAAATTCCGTAAAATTGACCCGGAAAAAAGAAATCTTAAGAGCCTATTGCCAGAAAATTCAAGATATACATTTTATTTGTCAGGTAAATATCTTTAATATACGATGTTTTATTCAAAATCATTACAGCAATATTTGAGAAAATCAAAAATTTCAAAAAACGTTCCATGTAAAGGGTGGTTTGTGGTGGGGGGATTTTTCTCAAAATATTCGTATCGCATCCCAGGAAGATACTAAACTTAAGTACCAAGTTTTATATTTTACCGACTTTTCGTTTTTGAGTTATCGTGTTCACAGACACACGGACACATGGACACACACGCATAAACCTTTTTGTAAAAATCTGATGTGTACCATTCACATGACTTTCTCCATATCCCTGCAACAAATAATTCTTAAAAAGCTTATACTTCTATTTACTTTATGCTAATCAGAAAAAAATAGCAGAAATAGTCTAATTACTCGCTTCCTTGTAAGTAGAAGCGAAATAAAGGACAACGGTGGGTTAAAGTGATAGTCAAAAGCTGGTTGCTATGTCAATGAAGTTCTTTTGTTTATATGGATAGGAGTTGACATGTTCCTGTATAAGAAAAGTATACGTTTATCATAGCAGAAACCAAAAATAAGGAATGTCTCAAAAACGAGGAACTCCACGAAAAAAATGTATATAACATAAATTGTGTGTTTTAATGTGCTCTACATTTTTTTTGTAGTAAGATTTTGTCCATCTCTTACGGTTTAGCAGTTCTTCAAAATTTAGTAAAATTCATCCGAATAAACTACTTTTCAGAGGCTATTCCCAGAAAATTCAAGATATACATTTTATTTGTCAGGTAAATGTGTTTATTATACGAAATTTTAATCAAAATTGTTAGAGCCATTTTTGAGAAAATCAAAATTTTCGAAAAAAATTCCATGTAAAGGGTAGTTGGGGTTAGGGGGATTTTTCTCAAAATCTTTGTGTCGCATCCCTGGAAGATACTAAACTTAAGCACCAAGTTTGGTATTTTACCGACTTTTCGTTTTTGAGAAAGTAAAAATAAATATAAATTTACTAAAAATAGTTTGTTTTTTCTATGTTTTTCTAAGGATTTATTTAACGCCCTTTGTACGTGCTAGAGAAATAAAACGAAGCATATTGGGCTGCGCATCTAGCGCCTAGAATACGCATCTGTTTCCCTTGTGCTATGTTTCAGGACTCTTGGGCTACCATTACTAGACATAGAAGAATAATTTATGCTGACTCAGAAATTGTCTTTTTACTTTCTCTACACGTACTACGTACATAGTGCATAGAGAAGGTATTGTAATGCACCCGAAAATTCGATATCGAGATTTCACCGGAAATACACGTTTTGGGTCCTCCTGAATCCCAAAAAAACTTTTCTGAAAAAAAAAAATGCGTGTGTATGTCTGTAGACAGCATAGCTCAAAAACGAAAAGGCCTTGGTATTTAAGTTTAGTATTTTGCAAGGATGCGACATGAAGATTTTCAAGAAAATTCTGATTTTCTCAAAAATGGCTCTAACGATTTTAATTAAAATGTCGTATATCAAAGGTATTTACCTGACAAATATAATGTATATCTTGAATTTTCTGGGAATAGTCTCTGAAGACTAATTTATTCTGGATGAATTTTACGGAATTTTGTATAACTGCTAAACCGTAAGAAATGGACAAAAACTTAGCATATGAAAAATGCAGAGCACATTAAAACACTTTGAGCGTTTTTGAGATATTCCTTGTTTTAATCTTCAGCTTTGAAAAACTTATACTTTTCTCGTACAGGAATTTATCAACTCCGGTCCATACAAACAAAGGAACATCAGTCAAATAGCAACCAGCTTTTGATTATCACTTTAACCTATGATACTCTCTTATTTCGCTTCTACTTACAAGATAGCAAGTAATAAGACATTATCTGTTAATTCTTTCTGGAATAGTATGAAGTAAATAGAAGCATAAGCTTTTTAACAATAATTTATTGCAGATATGTAGAGAAAGTCATGTGAATGGAACACAGCACAGTTTTGTACTTCTAGGATCAAAAAGATGTCCTTAACACGTTCTACGAATCCTAAAATCGCAAGCAGGCAAGATTACTGACGCCCACATTCCTTGCGCAGACAGATAGCTTTTGTTTCTGTACGTCTCTTTTCGTGTCCCCCTGCTACATAACCTTTTGCCTACCTACAGGAGCAGCGTGTAGCGCATGCGCGGCAGTAACCCCGCGCCGCCGTGTGTAATTTCGGCGCCGCGACTTCGCGGGGAATGTCGTCAGTCGCCGAACTGTTTGGGTTCCGAGCAGGACACGGTCGCCCTGATTCGGTAACCGGTCGCTGTGAATCGCCACGTTCGCACGTCAAGTTACGATACACAAAATCCTTTTCATTTGACTCTCTTTTTTTCCCCCACGATGTGTTAATTTAAACATTATACGCCTTCTGTTTCTCTCTGCCAACCAAACACACTTAATCAAGCTTGTTGTCCGTTATTCAAGTATTTCACATTTCACTCCCTGTATTCTTTCCTACAGAACAGTGTACAAGCGCCGCCCCCCCCCCTTTTTCTCCGCCCCAGCCATGTAAATTGCCTCAATTGCATTAGCAGACAAACAGCACCAAATTTAAACCACAAGTTTGCTTGTAAATTCCATAATAGTGGCTTTTCTTTGCTGTGATAAAATTGTGTGTTTCAAGTGTGTGAGAGATATGACGTAAAAAATTTAACTGTAACGCGAGTGATAGTGATTTGTTTTGGTACTTAGAGTTTTTCTAAAGATTTTGAAACATTTTGGTCAAAATGGGGATGCACTGTGCTGCAGTGTGTTTGTTTACCAGAACCCTTCACATGATCATAGTCTACGTGCTGCTAATGGGAGGTGAGTGGAAAATTCCTGGTTGTTTAGTAATATAATAACTGAGTTTATGGAACATTGTGATTCTGGTGTAGAGTGGACACCAGGGGCGTAGCTAGCTGGTGCAAGCTGCAGTCTCTATCGAGGGCCCAAATCAAGGCTCCTGCTAATTACCAATAATTTATTGTATATTAAATTTCAACATTTTAATATTGCATTCAACTCCCATTTAATATCATTCATATTTGATATTTAACTTTAAACATTAGCTAATTTGGCATTTGACCCAACTTTAGAAAATATCATTTTTAAGTATTAAAGTAAATATATTATATGGTGTACAACATTAAAATTGCATTTCCTGTTATGCTACATAGAAGACCTCCATATTTGTAGAAATCTATTTCAAATAGGATAAAAAGTTTATATACTGGTATTGTTTAAATAAAAATGATATATTGGTATAGAGCTGGAAATTAGTGGAAGGCAAGGAAAGAAAAATCTGATGTGTACCATTCACATGACTTTCTCTATATCCCTGCAACAAATTATTCTTAAAAAGCTTCTACTTCTATTAACTTCATGCTAATCAGTAAAACATTAGCAGAAATAGCCATATTACTTGCTTCCTTGTAAGTAGAGGTGAAATAAGGGAGTATCATAGGTTAAAGTGATAATCAAAAACTGGTTGCTATGTCAATGAAGTTCCTTTGTTTGTATGGACAGCAGTTGAATAATTCCTGTATGAGAAATGTATAGGTTTTTCATAGCAGAAACCAAAAATAAGGAACGTCACAAAAACGACGAACTCCACGAAAAAAATGTATATAACATAAATTGCGTGTTTTAACGTCCTCTACATTTTTTGTGTAGTAAGCTTTTATCCATCTCTTACGGTTTAGCAGTTATTCAAAATTTAGTAAAATTCATCCAGAATAAACTACTGTTTAGAGGTTATTCCCAGAAAATTCAAGCTATACATTTTATTTGTCAGGTAAATATCTTTAATATACGAAATTTTAATCAAAATCGTTATAGCCATTTTTGAGAAAATCAAAATTTTTGAAAAAAGTTCCATGTAAAGGGTAGTTTGTGAGGTAAATATATGTAATATACGAAATTTTAATCAAAATCGTTAGAGCCATTTTTGAGAAAATCAAAATTTTCGAAAAAAGTTCCATGCAAGGGTAGTTGGGGATGGGGGATTTTTCTCAAAATCTTCGTGTCGCATCCCTGGAAGATACTAAACTTAACTACCAAGTTTGGTATTTCACCTACTTTAATTTTTGAGTTATCGTGTTCACAGACACACACACACACATACACGGACCTTTTTCCGAAAATGTTTTTTTTTAGATAAAGGGGACCCTACAACATATATTCCTGGTGAAATCTCAGTATTGAATTTTTTGGTGGAGTGCAATACATTCTCAACACACTATGTACATAGTGCCTGTAGAGAAAGTAAAAATGGTGCTCTGTATCGAGGGCTACAAATAAAAGCTTCCTGTCAATTACCAATAATTAATTTTATATTTAATTTCAAATTTGGATGTTGCATTGAACTTTGATTCAATGCCATTCTTATTTAATAAATAAATAATGTAGTATTGAATTTTAAACTGGAGCCAATTTAGTCCTTAATGGATTGCTTTGACCCAAATTTGGAAAAAATATATATATATATAATATTGTGGGCAATATTTAAATTGGATTTATTACTTTGATATTGTACTGGGGGGCTCAATATTTGAAGAAATCTATTTAAATTAGATAATTAATTGATATACTGGTATATTTTAAAGATAAGTTAAGCAATTGGTTTAGAGATGGAAATTAGGGGAAGCCTAGGCGCTGCTAACAGCACACCGTATCGAGGGCACTAAGTGAAGGCTCCTGCCAATTACCGATAACTCTAATTTATTTTGCATTAAATTTCAAAAATTTAGTATCGCATTCAGTATCAATCTTATTTAATAAATACGTCTTACAGTATTGAACTTTAAACTGGGGCTAATTTGGCATTAGACCCAACTTTAGAAAATATATAATTTTTAAGTAGTCAAGTATATACTTATATTATAGTGTCTCCAATATTAAAATTGGATTTATTGCTCTCATGTTACATACAGCTCAGTATTTGAAGAAATCTATTTAAAATTAGATAAAAAATTGATATACTGGTATATTTTTAAAGAAGCATTGATATATCGGTATAGTGGAGGACAAGGTGGTGGGAATGGTACTGTGGTTCGAGGTCTCCAAATGAAGATTCCTGCCAATTGCCATTTTTTTTTTATTGTTTCATTTATATAGCCCCCTTTAACATCTAAGCTCATATCGGGGGCTTTGCATTTGAAACAACTCGTCTCTAGGTTCTTTACGTTGGTTTAAATCATTTTTTTTTATTTTTCTCAAACACACACACACATTCACTCTCACATACATACTTCCAGACTCTGTGGCGGATAGGAAATAAATCTGGCTGAAGAAAAATTCGCAGCCCCGGCCAGGAATCGAACCCGGTACCTCCGGGTGAGAAGTCAGCTCGCTGACCACTCGACCACGGAGGCAGTCGCCAATAATTTATTATGTATTGATTTCAAAATTTTAATATTGCACTCAACTCACATTCAATACCATTCTTATTTGTTAAGTACATAATACAACTAATTTGGCATTTGCCCAAACTTTAGAAAAGATATAGCTGTTAAGTATTAAGGTACTATATATATTGTAGCTTAACGCCCTTTAACCTGGTTGGTCATATCGGACGATGAACGAAATTGCTGAAATGATGCTCAAATGATCTCGGGGTCCATGGAGCTTAAAGTTTCTCGACATTCGTCTTCTCAGGATAAGGGAAAACCCAGAAAAAAGCCTTATCCGGGTAACTCACCCTAAGCGAGATTCGAACACACGACCTTTTGAATGTGAAGCAGACACGCGACCACCACACTACCCAGGCAGGCCACATTATGTTGTGTCCAATATTAAAATTTGGTTTCATGTTACATAGATGAGTTCCATATTGCGAGAAATCTATTTCAAATTAGGTACAAATTTGATATAGCGGTATATTTTTAAAGAAAAGCAAACATACTGATATAGAGGTAGAAATTAGGAGAGCTAGACGGTGCAAACCATACACCGTATTGAGGACCCCAAATGAACAACCCTGCCAATTACTAATAATTTATTTTGTGTTAAATTTCAATATTGCACTCCACCTATGTTCAATATCATTTTTATTTAATAAATTACAGCCAGAAATGATTACCATAATATAGAATTTAGCCTTAAACTGAAGCTAATTTGCTACTTAATATATTACTATGAAAATATATAATTTTTACTTTCTCTATCCCCTTATGGACAATGTAAATAGGGATAGAGAACGTATTCTAATGCACCCAAAAATTCTATACCGAGATTTCACCGGAAATATATGTTTTGGGGTCCCCTGAGTCCGAAAAAAACATTTTTAAAAAAAGGGTCCGTGTGTGTGCCTGTGGACAGCATAGCTCCAAAACAAAAAGACCATTAACTACTAAACTTGGTATTTAGGTTTAGTATCTTCCAAGGATGCGACACGAAGATTTTCAAACAAGAAAAAATCCCCCTACCACAAACTACCCTTTACTTGGAAAAATTTTCGAAAATTTTGATTTTCTTAAAAGTGGCTCTCTAATGATTTTGATTAAAATCCCGTATATTACAGTTATTTATGTCTGAAATAAAATGTATATCTCGTATTTTTTGGGAATAGCCTCTGACGACCTCTTTATTCTGGATGAATTTTGCTGAATTTTGCTTAACTGCTAAACCGTAAGAGATAGAAAAAAAACGTACTACAAAAAATGTACCTCATGACAAAACACACAATTATTGTCCTTTACGTTTTTGTTGTGTAGGTAACCGTTTTCGAGATATTCCTTGTTATTGGTTTCAATTGCAAAGTACTTAAACTTTTCTCAGAAAGGAAGTGTCTGCTTTTCTTTTGTTCTACTCATGGCCAAGCAAAGAAGTGATTTGCAATGACAATCGCATAACGATAGCTTCTAAAACATTTGACAATCACTTTAGCATAGTGCATTCCCTTATTCTCTTCTACTTATAAGGAACTAAGTGATAACATTCTGCTAACATTTATCTTGATTAGCATTGTGTACAAAGAAGAATAATCTTTTGTAGGAGTTTTGTAGAGCAGCTATAGAAAGTCATGTGAGTGTAATATATCAAATTTTTTCATAGCCACCAGTAAAACAAAAGATATCTGAAACAGAAGAAGTCTTCCTGTTTCAGAAAGGTTCAAGTATTTTAAATCTGAAACCAATAACAGGGAATATATCGGAAATCATTAACTCCACAAAATAAATGTATTAGACATAAATGTATGTTTTAACGAGATCTGCATTTTTGTGTAATAAACGTTTGTATATCTCTTACGGTTTACACAAAACTCAACTATAACGAAGAGCCCTTAATAGGCCTTTCCCAAGAAATTCAAGATATTCATTTCGTTTGTCATGAGAATGTCATAAACATATGATATTTTAATCAAAATCTTATTACCATTTTTGAGAAAATTAAAAGTTTCGAAAATTTTTCCGTGTAATAGATGGTTTGGATTGGGAGAGTTTTCTTGAAAATCTTCCTGCCGCATCCTTGGAAAATAATAAACTTAAATATCAAGTTTGATATTTTACGGACTTTTCATTTTTGAGTTATACTGTCCACACACACACACACACACACACACACACACACACACACACACACACACACAATACTTTTTTTTAGCGGATACGCTTTTCCCAAAGTTTCACAAATTGTTTTAAACCTTCCAAAACTAGGATTTTGGAAGGTCCTCAAAATAGGCATCTGTTTGGTAGATGACCACTTCGTTAGATGTGACTCGTTTTCCACGGAGCCACTTTTTAAAGTTTTAAAACAAAACAAGCGTCACCGTGGGCTAAATATGGTGAATACGGTGGATGATGAAGTAATTCTATCCTTAATTCTACCATTTTCGCCATCCAAACTGCGCAGGTGTGCGCCTTTGCATTTTCTTGATGGAAGAGTATTTTTATCTTTGTCAGATGAGGGCGTTTCTTCTTAGTTTCTCCGTTCAACTGGTGCAATAGCAATGTATAATACTCTCCATTTATCGTTTTTCCTTTCTGCAAGTAATCAATGTAGATGATTCCGCGCTCAGCCAAAAACAACCCAGGCCATCAGCTTGTCTGCAGATTTCCCCACGTTTGCCTTCTTTGGAGCCGGTTCGCCTTTAAGAACTCACTGCTTCGAGTGTACCTTTGTCGCTGAAGTGTATCCATGTTTCATCCACAGTTACGTATCGGCGCAGAAACTCTTCAGGATTGCGACGAAATACTGCCAAACCAGCTTCCGAATCGATCACACGATTGCGTTTATTCTCCCATCTTGTCGAGACCTTTGTCAGACCTAATTTTTGGAGCAAAATTGAGTACAGTGGCCTATACTATTTTGCGAAGTTTGATTTGTCGATCCCTCATAACCATATCCTGGTTGTAAGTTGCGGCAAACGCAGGAGCAGCAGTACCATGAACTTCATCCAACTCGACTTTTATAACTTTCATGTTAAATGTTTTAAAAAGAAGTGTCTGTTCGCCGCACGAAACTCATTTTTAAATGTTTCTAAAGAAGCACAAGATTGTTGATTCGACCACCTATGACAACAAAACCACGTGATGGATATTGCTGAAACTTTAACTGCCATCTAGTAAGAGAGGACGGTTACGAGTATAATTTCTTGGATTTTCTACGAACTTATTGAACTCCCCCAGTAGACACACACATACCGATCATTTTCTGACAAATATTTTTTGGGGGATTCAAATAGTTTCAAAATAATGATATCGAGCTTTTGGGTGGAATACAATACCCTCTCCACCTATTATGAACATTCCACAATCTTGCTAGAGAAAATAAAATGCTGTCCACATATAGATAAATTGAAACACACACTTACCATTTTCTATAAATACATTAAATATATTTTAGGATCCATAGGGTCTCAAAACACATATTTCCTGTATAATCTCGGTATGGATTTCTTGCGTGGTAGACAATACACTCTCTATTTAATATGAATATTGCACAATCGTGCTAGAGTAAGTAAAATGTAGATTTCTTAAAATAGAAAATGCATGAGCAACAGACCATTATTACTTTCTCTACGCGTACTATGTACATAGTGTATAGAGAAGGTATTGTAATGCACCCAAAAATTCGATATCAAGATTTCACCGGAAATACATGTTCTGGGCCCCCCTGAATCCAAAAAAAGCGTTTTTAGAAAAATGTCCGAGTGAGTGTGTGTCTGTGTATGTGGGCAGCATAGCTCAAAAAGACAAACTTGGCATTTAAGATTGGTATCACGAAGATTTTCAAGAAAATACCCCACCCCCAACTACCCTTTACATGGAAAAACATTTCAAAAAATTTAATTTTCTCAAAAATGGCCCTTATGATTTTGATTAAAATCTCTTATATTTAAGATATTTACACGACAAATAAGATGTATATCTTGAACTTTATGGGAATAGCCTCTGAAGACTACTTTATTCTGAGTGAATTTTACGGAATTTTACATAACTGCTAAACCGTAAGAGATAGATAAAACTTACCAGACACAATGTACAGCATATTAAAAGACACAATTATGTTGTATACATTTTTTTCGTGGATTTGATCGTTTTTTAGATATTCCTTGTGTTTGTTTTCAGATACAAAAAGCTTAACTTTTCTCATACAGGAATTTGTCAACTCCTTCCTGTCCATACAAACAAAGGAACTCCAGTCACATAGCAACCAGCTTTTGACTATCACTTTAACCTATACTACTCCCTTATTTCCCTCCTACTTACAAGGAAGCAAATAATAAGAATATTTCTGCTAATTTTTTGTCGATTAGCATAAAGTAAATAGAAGCATAAGCTTTTTAAAACTAATTTGTTGCAGAGATGTAGAGAAAGTCATGTGAATGGAACACATAAGATGTTTACTTTCTCTACACGTACTATGTACATAATGTACAGAGAAGGTATTGTAATGCACCCAAAATTCGATATCGAGATTTCACCGGAAATATATGTTTTGAAACCCCCGAATCCAAAAAAAAGCATTTTTTGGAAAAAATGTCCGTATGTCAGAGGGTGGCCGCGCCGTGGACGAGCGGTTAGACCACTCACCTCTCACCTAGACGGCCCGGGTTCGATCCCAAGCGACCGCATGTTAGACTTGTGGTGGACAAAGCGGCGCGGGGGCGAGTTTTCTCCGGGTACTCCGGTTTCCCCCTTCGTCGCATTCCACCGGTGCTCCATCATCATTCATGTATCGTCAGTGTCACCGCCTGCGGTGCCATAAGTAGTTAAAGCGGGCGTTATGCACTACCGCGTCTAAGGGCAGCATAGCTCAAAAAGAAAAGTCCGTTAAATACCAAACTTGGCATTTAGGATTGGTATCTACCAAGGATGCGACAAGAAGATTTTCAAGAAAATCTTCCACCCCCAACTACACTTTACATAGAAAAAATTTCGAAAATTTTGCTCTTCTAAAAATCGCTGTAACGATTTCAATTAAAATCCCGTATATTTAAGATATTTTACATCTCAAATAAAATGTATATCTTGAATTTTCTGGGGATAGCCTCTAAAGACCACTTTATTTTGGCTGTATTTTACGGAATTTTGCATAACTACCAAACCGTAAGTGATGGACAAAAACTTACCATATAAAAAATGTAGAGCACCTTAAAACACACAATTTATGCTGTATACATTTTTTTCGTGGAGTTGAGCTTTTTTTTTTTTTTAGATACTTCTTGTTTTTGGCTTCAGTATTGAAAAACTTATACCTTTCTCATACAGGAATTTATCAACTGCTGTCCATAGAAACAAAGGAACTTCAGTCACACAGCAACCAGCTTTTGACTATCACTTTAACCTATGCTACTCCCTTATTTCGGTTCTGCTTACAAGGAAGCAAGTAATAAAAATATTTCTGCTAATTTGTACTCGATTAATATGAAGTAAATAGAAGCATAAGCCTTTTAACAATAATGTGTTGCATAGATGTAGAGAAAGTCATGTGAATGGAACACATTCGATTTTTTTCTAAAAATGTTTTTCTGTGCTTGGAACTTTAAACATACATTTCCGGTGAAATCTCTAGATCAAAATTTTTGTGGGATACCATAGCTTCTCCCCTACTCTATACTTTTTTGAGAAACTAAAAAAGTATGCTGAGTATAGAATGCATTATTTTGACAGAAACGATTGTTACTGAGTCAGAGAAATAGTTGTAGAAAATTTCTTTTAATGTTATCATAATTATGCGGTCACTGAGGGGTGATTATGACATTTCTAGAAGTGGTGACATTGGTGTACACTAGCGCCACCAAACGGTGTCTTGGCGTAGTAGAATGTGGCTCTACGTGTTACCTGTTATGGCTTTTGTTAAAATAATTCCCAACGACGTGAACTTTGTATTGCAAGTTAGAAAACGACTTTGTTCCCACAAGCAGCTGGTTGTTGGAGTCTTGCCAGCGATAATCCAGTCCATAACCACGTCTTTATAACTGGAGAACACAGCGATTAGGAGAACTCTTCCATAAGTTGCACTATCACGTAAGTTGAAGTTTATACTGAATAATTTAATACGGGGTCGCGGATAGGACCATTTTTGAGAAAATTAAAAGTTTCGAAAGTTTTTCCATGTAAAAGGTAGTTTGGATTGGAAATATTTTCTTTAAAATTTCGTGCCACATTCTTGGGGGATACTAAATTTATATATTAGTTTGTATTTTACGGAATTTTCATTTTTGTGTTTAGCTCTCCACATACACACACTGACCATTTTCTAAAAACAATGCTTTTTTTAATTCAATGTTTCAAAACATATATTTCCAGTGAAAATTTGTTATCAATAATTTTGAATGGAATACAATACCCTCCACACCTATCATGAACATCGTATAATCGTGCTAAATAAAGTAAAAACATAGATCTCGTTAAAATAGAAAATATACGAGAAACAGGCGTTTTTTCTAAAAATACTTTTTTAGGCAAAATATGTATTTCCGGTGAAATCTCAGTATCGAGGTTTTGGGTGGAATATAATATACTCTCTACCTAACATGAAAACTGTACAAACTTGCTAGAGAAAGTAAAATGCTCTTCACACATAAATAGACACACACTGGTCGTTTTCTAAAAATACTTTGGTGGGGATTCAGAGGGCCTCAAAACATACATTTCCGGTGAAACCTTGATATTGATATTATGGATGGAATTCAATACTCTCTGTGGGTAATATAAACCTTTTACAATTGTTCTAAAAATACTTGTTTATGCATGGGGCCTCAAAACACGTATTTTAGTGAAATCTCGGTGTCGAGTTTTTGGGTGGAATATAACACACTTTCTACCTAGCCTGAACAGAGTACAATCTTGCTAGAGAAAGTAAAATGCTGTACACACATAGTCGAATAGACACACACGCTGACCATTTTCTAAAAATACCTTTTTTGGAGATTCAGAAAATATCAAAATATAAACTTCCCGTGAAATATGATATGGAGGTTTTTGGTGGAATACAATAGCCTCTCTATCTAAAATGAACGTTTTACACTCGTGTTAGAAAAAGTAAAATATATGTTTCTTAAAAACATAAAATGCATGAGAAGTATAACTTTTTTTTTCTAAAAATGTTTTCGGTGAAATCTCTAAATCTAATTTTTAGTGGGATACCTTACCTTCTCTACTACTATGTGCATTGTTTGAGAAATTAAGAAAGTATGCTGAGAATAGAATGTATTATTTTTTATAGAAAATATCTGTACTAAGTCAGAGAATTGGTTATAGAAAATTTCTTTTAATGTTGTCGTAATTATGCGGCCACTGAGGGGGGATTATGAAATTTCCAGAACTGGTAAAATTGTTCTACACCAGCGGCACCAAACGGTGTCTTGGCGTACGAGAATGTGGCTCCACGTGTTACCTGTTATGCTTTTTCTTAGAATAATTCCCAGCGGTTTGCATTGCGAGTTAAAAGCGACTTTGTTTCCCACAAACAGCTGGTTGTTGGAGTCTTGATGTAGTCCATAACCACGTCTTTATAACTGGAGAACACAGCGATTAAGAGAACTCTTCCATAAATTGCACTAATTTGGGGGCCGGTGCTCATTGAATAAAACTGGCTTTGCGTGAACAGCAGGATCCACAGCTGGCTTTATTATTGCTTCAGGTTATAATCAATAACTGAATACGGGGTCGAGGGGTTAATTAATTTAGATCACTCGTCGTTTATCATTTAGTCGGGTGCCAAAATATAAGTGACAAATACATGAGCGTCACATATATAAGGATATCGTGTCGCTAATTGAAGCTATCGATGCGAAAGGGATATGCTGAAAATCCAATTTGGAACGCACAAAGTTATTTAAATTGTGCAATGTAGCCAAATTTGAAAGTATTACTCCCTAATATGCCTAGCAGATAGAGAAAGTATTGTGTTGCATCCTAAAATTTAATCCTGAGATTTCACCGAAAATACTTGTTTTGAGACCCCCTCAATAAAAAGGTAACTTTTAGAAAAAGACTCGTGCGCACGTGTATGTGTGGTTATTTTTATAATGTTTATCACCTGCTTTTATTACTATGGCATTACAGTGACCACACTGATGAAAACTGCTTTGACGAATTTGATTAAAATGCCGTGATTTATAGTTGTTTACATGACAAACAAAACGTACATTCTGAATCACTGTAGATCATTTCCGAGATATTCCCTGTTATTTGTTTCAACAATACTCCGACTATATCCTGCGGCCGTATGTGATGCCAGAGGGATTCCACACAGCAGCCACTGGATAGGATGAGATGAAACAATCTCAAAGGGCGGCCGAAACCGGGCAGCGGGGGAAGAGCCATCGTGGAGGGTTCCTAATGTATTCTAAGTAGTTCTTGTTGAAGCGGAAAGCGCCAGGAGCCCGCATAACAGACTTGACCAAACTCCCTGAGTATACAGACGACTTCCAACACCATTCCACCGTCGAGAATTATATTTTCAAAGCTCACGAAAGGGCACCACCGAAACTTACAACTCTGAAAGAGACAGATAGGAAGAAATGAAGATGAAATAAAGGGACTAAAACCACCCCAGCCTGGTGACCTGGGAAACCCCACAAAAACCTATAGGTCAGAGAGATCGGCCCTGGGGAACCGATTTCATGACCTGTAGTCGCCAATCGTGTGTGAAAATATTGCTTCCTAAGTTTTTAACTAATTTTTACTTTCTTTATACGTACTATGTACATAGTGTATAGAGAAGGTATTGTATTGTACCCAAAAACTCGATACCGAGGTTTCACCGGAAATATATGTTTTAGGGTCCCCTTTATCCAAAACAAAGCATTTTCAGAAAAAGATCCGTGTGTGTCCGTGTATCTGTGAACACGATAACTCAAAAATGAAAAGTCGGTAAAATACCAAACTTGGTACTTAAGTTTAGTATCTTCCATCTATTATCTCTTTCGGTGCTAAAACTTTTAAATACAAGTGTTTAATCACTTTTTTCCTAAGTTTCTAAAGAGGCATAAGATTGTTGATTCAATCGCTTTTGGAAACGAAACCACGTGATGGCTATAGCTGAAACTTAAACTTCCATCTAGTAAAAAAAAAAAATTCTGATGTTTTCTATTCACATGACTTTCTCTACATCTCTGCAACAAATTATTGTTATAAAAGTATCTTAAACATACGGTATTTTCATCGCCATTTTTAAAAAAATCAAAATGTTCGAAAGAAGTTTGGGGTGGGGGTGTCTGGGTATGTCTGTCTGTGGACAGCATAGCTCAAAAACGAAAAGACCGTTGAATACCAAACTTGGTACTTAAGTTTGGTATCTTCCAAGGATGCGACACGAAGATTTAAAAAAAAAATTACCTTCACCCCCAACTACCCTTTACATGGAACTTTTTTCGAAAATTTTGAATTTCTTAAAAATGGCTTTAACGATTTTGATTAAAATATCGTATATTAAAGATATTCACCTGACAAATAAAATGTATATCTTGAGTTTTCTAGGAATAGCCTCTGCAGACTACTTTATTCTGGATGAATTTTACGGAATTTTTCTTAACTGCTAAACCGTAGGAGATGGACAAAACTTACTACACAAAGATGTAGAGCACGTTAAAACACACACTCTATGTTATACATTTTTTTTCGTGGAGTTGTTCGTTTTTTATTGATTTCTTATTTTTGATTTCAGCTTTGAAAAACTTACTTTCCCATACAGGGATTTGTCAACTCGTGCCCATAGAAACAAAGAAGTTCAGTCACATAGCAACCAGCTTTTGACTATCACTTTAACCTATGGTACTCCCATATTTTGCTTCTACTTACAAGGTAGCAAGTAATAAGACTATTTCTGCTATTTTTTTTTCTCGATGAGCATGAAATAAATAGAAACATAAGGTTGTAACAATAATTTGTTACAGACATGTAGAGAAAGTCATGTGAATGGAACACATAACATTTTTGTAGGGTTTATCTTTCCAAGACACTTCTTGTTATATGTTTAAATTGTAAAACAGAAATGGTCATTTGTTTCTTACGTTTTTTAATAAATCGCATAGCGACGGCTTTTAAAATTTTTGACTCTCGTTTTAGCCTAGAGTACTCTCTGATTTCCATTTCGCTTACAAGGAAAGAATAAATAAGACCATTTGTGTTGATTTTTGTCTCGTTTAGCATGAATAAATTAGAAATATGAGCTTTTTAAGAATAATTTCTTACGAGATATAGATAAATTCATGCGAATGAAACACATTAGATTATTTTACAGAAATTCTTCAGTTTTTTATAGTAGGATCCAGGAAAGGAAACCCTACGGTATTTTTTATTTTCTCTAAATGTACCGTGTACATTGTGTATAGAGAAGGTATTGTAATGCACCCAAATATTCGATACCAAGATTTCACCGAAAATACACGTTTTGAGTCCCCTGAATAAAATCTGTGCGTGCACACGTGTGTTTTATATCATAGCTCAAAACATAAATGTCTATTAAATACGAAAACTTGGTATTTAAGTGTGGTGTCTTCCAAAGATACGCCAAGAAGAATTTTAAGGAAGTCAGAGCACTCCAAATTAGCCTTTAAATGGAAAAAATTTCATATATTTTTATTTTCTCAAAAATTTCTCAAAATATTTTAATTAATACCTCTTATATTTACGATATACACTACTGCTCAGAAGTTTTTGAACAGCTTGTTTTGCTGCAATTAACAAGTGTATAACACCAAACAAGGCCAATGTCATATTATAAATGGTAGAAATCCATGGAAACACAATTGAAATTTACTGTGCTACCTTTTGTTTGTCCATTATGTGCATTTTGAAAATATAGCATTTGTTGGTCCTTAGAGGAACGATTGCCCTAATGTTGTTTTGGATGTAATCGTATGTCTGTGGTTCCTTAGATGTCGTTCACATAGGTATTGACTGCGAACAGCACTTCAGTGCTTCATAAGTAGGTGAATGGTACACATTGTTATGTGCAGGTGAAAAGCCTGAAATGGGAAAAAGAAGGGAGCTTTCAGCAGAAAAACGTGCTGCAATAGTCAGCTTACACATGCGACAAGATCACTTGGGAAGTCTCCATTACACTGTAAAGAGGTATATAACTACAAATACTCACATCTTGGCAAGATGTAGGGATAGAAGCATGTTGGACGCTACTGGCAGGCACGGAAAACATGGACGGGCTAGGTAAATGTATACTTAAGGCAAGACAGCTGAGATCTGAGGAGGCTGCCAATAGAGAAGGGGGGGGGGGAATAAGATCAACTAAACAAAAGTGACTACAATGTTCTACATACATATATATTATATCATACTTAGGTCACTGTTGTGCTAGGGTTGTATATATTATGTGTATATATGTCTTTTAAGTGTAATTATCTATTATAAAAGGGTGCATTTATGAAGGTGTACTCTGTGCTGTAAATTTAAATTGCTATATTTGAATATCTTTGTATCTTTATTTTCGGATTCACTCTTAATTTTTATTGTTGTTTAATATTGCTTTTGACTGGGTATTTCCTTTGTCTTTTTATTTTCGTGTTTACTCTTTTAATTCTTCGTTGTGGTTGTTGTTTTAATGTGGCTTGTAATGTGTATTACAAAAGCACGTACGGTCTGTGGACCCGTGCGACTGTTGAAATTCTATGTATGATATTGCTATATTAATAAATACACTTATTCATTCATTCAATAAGGATCGTTATCGAAAGGGGAGGCCTAGGGTAACCTCCAAAACTGAGGATAAACATTTAATAGTGACCAGCAAACGTGATCGTTTCAAAACAGCACCCATGCTGACAGCAGCACTGAGGGATGAATCTGTGAGTGCTTCTACAGTGAAGAGACGACTTCAGGATGCACATCTGAACGGTTGCATTGCGGCAAAGAAGCCCCTATTGAGAACTGTCAATAAACGGAAAAGATTGCAATGGGCCAAGCAACATGTAAGCTGGACTGTTGATCAGTGAATAAAGGTATTATTTACTGATGCATCTAAGCTTGAGCTATTTGGCTCAAAACGTCGCCAGTTTGTTCGACGTGCAAAAGGTAAACGCATGGCACATCGGTGCATATTCGCTACAGTCAAGCATGGAGGTGGTTCGGTGCTGGTGTGGGGTTGTTTTGGTGGCAATAGGACAGGCGATATTGTGAAAATAGGAGCCTTATCACAATATTCTCCAACGCCATGCCAAACCATCTGGGATGTGTTTAATTGACAAGGGGTTCATTCTGCAGCAGGACAATGATCCCAAACATACATCTATACTCTGTAGAAGATACATTGAATGGTTGGAAGAGACACAAGTCTTGAAGAACATGGTTTGGCCCCCTCAAAGTCCTGACTGCAATCCTATTGAACTACTATGGAATCATGTGGACAGAGAGGTAAGAAAGAAATAACCCACTAATGTAAATGTATTGTGGAGTCATGTGCACAACGTATGGAGGGATACTTCTGAATATACCTTGACGCACTTAATAGAAAGAATGCCCAGAGTTTGCGCAGCTGTAATTAAAGCAAGCGGAGGTTACTTTGAAAAAAGCAAAATCCAACATGTATTGCTGATTTTCGTTAAATATACTGCTGTGACTACAAACTATGTCTTTTTACTTTCTCTAGCCCCGTATGTACAATGTACATAGGGATAGAGAAGGTATTGCACTCCAACCAAAAATTCGATACCGAGATTTCACCGGAAATATATGTTTTAGGGTCCCCTGTATCCAAAAAAAGCATTTTCAGAAAAAGGTCCGTGTGTGTCCGTGTATCCGTGTGTCTATGAACACGATAGCTCAAAAACGAAAAGTCGGTAAAATACCAAACTTTGTATTTAAGTTTAGTATCTTCCAGGTATGCGACACGAAGATTTTCAGAAAAATCGCCCTACCCAAACTACCCTTTACATGGGAAAAATTTCGAAAATTTTGATTTTCTTAAAAACAGCTCTAACGATTTTGATTAAAATATCGCATATTAAAGATATTTACCTGAAAAATAAAATGTATATCTTGAATTTTCTGGGAATGACCTCTGAAGACTACTTTATTCTGGATGAATTGTGCATAACTGCTAAACCGTAAGAGATGGACAAAAATTTACTGCATGAAAAATGTAGAGCACGTTAAAATACACAATTTATGTCATATACATTTTTTTCGTGGAGTTAATCATTTTTAAAATATACTTAGTTTTTCGTTTCTGCTTTGAAAAACATACTTTTCTCATATAGGAATTTGTTAACTCCTGCCCATACAAGCAAAGGAACTTCAGTTACATAGCAACCAGCTTTTGGTTATCATTTTAACCTATGGTACTCTCTTCTTTCGCTTCTACTTACAAGGAAGCAAATCATAAGACTATTTCTGCTAATGTTTCTCAATTACCATGAAGTAAATAGAAGCATAAGTTTTTAACTACAATTTGTTGCAGGGATGTAGAGAAAGTCATGTGAATGGTACACATCAGATTTTTTAATCCATTGTTTCAATAAATCCTAAAAATGAGGTGGGTTAAAAACTTTTGAGCGGTAGTGTATACATATACATATAACAAATAAAATATATAGCATCTGAAGAAATGTTTATTCTAGATGTTTTTTATTGAATTCTGCATATCTGAAAAACCGTAAGAGATAGACAAAAAACTTACTTCACAGAAAATGTAGTTCTCGTTAAAACAGACAATTTCTGTTATGTGAATTTTTTGTGGAGTTGATCGTTTTTAAGATATTCCTTGTTTTTGGTTTCAGCTTTGAAACCCTATCTTTCTCATACAGGAATTTGTCAACTCCTGTCCATACAAACAAAGGAACATCAGTCATATAGCAACCAGCTTTTGACTGTCACTTTAACCTATGCTACTCCCTTATTTCGTTTCTACTTACAAGGAAACAAGTAATACGATTATTTCTGCTATTTTTTTTTTTGATTAGCATAAAGTAAATAGAAGAATAAGCTTCATAACAATATTACGTTTGCAGAGATATATTTAAATTCATGGGAATAAAACACACAAGATTCTAGCCAGAAATACTTCAGATTTTTAAGTAGAATATAGGAAAGAGAACATTTTTAGAAACAGGTCTGTGCGCGCATGTTTTTTTTTATAATAGCTCAAAAACTAAAATTAATTTTGGTATCTTCTAAGGACACGACACGAAGATTTTCAAGTAAGTCCCATCGCCCCAGGCTACCTTTTACATGGAAAAAGTTTAGAAAATTTTGATTTACTCAAAAATGGCTCTAAAGATTATGATTGAAATCTCTTATTTTGTATAACTGGCAAAGCATAACCGATATTCAAAAGCTTACCACACAAAAATGTAGGTTTCATTAAAATACCCAACTTATGTCATATAATTTTTTGTAGGGTTGGTCTTTCCAAGATATTTTTTGTTATTTGTTTAAATTGTAAGATAGTTAAGCGGGATATGCTCATTTGTTTCTTACTGTTTTTTATAAATCGCACAGCGGTAGCTTTTAAAAGTTTTGACTATCGTTTTAGCCTAGTGGACTCCTGATTTACCTTTCGTTCACAAAGAAACAAGGAAAAAACAAGATAAAAATAACAATTTCTGCTGAGTTTTCTCACGATTAACATGAAGTAGCTAGAAATATAAGCTTTTTAAGAATAATCTTTTACAGAGATATGCAGAAATTCTTGCGAGTGAAACACATTAGATTTTTTTTTGCAGAAAGACTTCAGATTTTTAAAGTGGATTCAGGAAAGCACACTTTAGGGTATTATTTTACAGTTGCAATACCAAGAGTTTTACGTCATTTTCACTGGAGCGCGCTAAGACTCTAGTGGAATCTTGGTGCAATTCTGCGGGTCCAGGTTTGTGCCAGTTATATCAAGCTCTCGCAAGCGGCCCAAAGACTTTATCCTGAGCTTAGCGAACAAATCCCTTCAAGTACTTTATATCGCTTAGTGGAACATCTAAGCCCCGAGTTACTCTGCGGTGATGATGCTGGCGAGAATGAGAGGATTTAGGAATGGACGCCGAAGTGATCATATATTTAGGAATGGACAGTGGGATTACCGTATTCCAATCCTGAAAAGCGCTTTCCATCTCTGGGAGAGCTTGGAGGAAGGGAGGGGGATCCCTGTAGGAAACTACTTACAAATAATAACAAAATCGCGTTATTCTATTCAGTGTAGTTACCAGTTCTCCAAGAGTGTTCCAGAAGTCAATGTTTTATGCGTAATTTTTACTCACTAGTAGAAATTGTATATATTCCTTTGTTTTCACATTGGAAAATTTGCTTTGATGTGTGATTTATAAGCGTTGTTTATCAACATGAAACTTATATATATGTGATGGACCAAGCGGAATCTGGGCGTTTGTTTTCCAGGTCCTCCGGTTTCCCCCGCCGTTCTTTCCACCAGTTTCTCTATCATCACTTTTCCTATCATCCATTTTGTATGCATTTCATATCATCCACTTCCACACGCTCATTCCTGGCTACGAGCCAACCTCTCGTTCCAGGTTCTCCATTCTGTGGTTTCGTAACGTTGGCTACCCTACAGGCTTCTGACTCCTAGGAATTGGCTTGTAAGATCGGGGGAGGGGGGTCAGTTCTACAATTACGGAGAGCGTAAGCAGATTACGAAACGAAGTAGAAATGAATATCTTGCTTTGTTTTCACATTGGAAAGTTACCTTGGATATCTGATTTATAAGTGTTGTTTATCAACATTATATATAGCGGTGTGGCCGAGTGGACAGACCGCTCGGTTCCCACCTAGGTGATCCGAGTGCGATCCCATGCGTCAGCATGTTGGATTTGTGCGTGTTTTTTTCCGGGTGCTCGGTTTCCTACGCCAATTTTCCATCAATTGTTCCACCATCAATTTTCCTATCATCTATTTTGTTTGCATTTCATATCATCCACTTCCACAGGCTCATGTCTGGCTATGAGCCGACCACTCGTTCCAGGTTCTCCATTCTCTGGTCGTTGACTTGCCGACAGGCTTCTAACCCATGGGTATGTGATTGTAAGTCTTTGGGAAAAGTATAAGTTTTTTAAACACAAACATTATCACAAAAACACGAAAAAACGGTACATAGCATAAATTGGGTATTTTAACGTGCCCTACATTTTTTGTGTGGTAAATTTCTGTCCACCTCTTACAGTATAGTAGTTACGCAAAATTCCTTAAAATTCATCGAGAATGAAGCAGTTTTCAAATGCTATTCCCAGAACATTCAAAATATACATTTTATTTTTCAGGTATATATCTTTGATATACGATATTGTTATCAACATTTTTAGAGTCATTTTTTAGAAAATCAAAATCTTCGAAAAAAGTTCCATGTAAAGGATAGTTTGGGGTGGGCGATTTTCTTGAAAATCTTTGTGCACCATCCTTGGAAGATACCAAACTTAAATACCAAGTTTGTATTTAACGGTCTTTTCATTTTTGAGCCATGCTGCCCACACACAGACACACAGACACACACACACACACACACACACACACACACACACACACACGGTCATTTTTCTAAAAGTGTTTTTTTTTATTCAGGGAGTCTCAAAACATGTATTACCGGTAAAATCTCGGTATTGAATTTTTGGGTGCAATACAATACCTTCTCTATACACTATGTACATAGTACGTGTAGAGAAAGTAAAAGGTAAAATGTTCTTGACTCTCCTCAATAATCTAGGAGTATTTATTTTCTGTTATGTTGCTTCAATAGTCAGTAATAATTTATAAAAGTGAGCAACTATCCATCCATTTTATAATATGAGGGGCGTTGAACAATTCCTTGGAAAAAGATAAACGTTTCCAGTGTTTTTCTAACGGTTTTAAGCCTTCCAAAAAGTACGATTTCGGAAGGTCCTTAAAATAGGCATATGTTTGGGAGATGATGTCTTCGTTAGACGTGAGTCGTTTTCTGCCAAGACACTTTTTTCTAGTTTGGAAATAAAAAAAATCACTGGGGGTGAAATGTCGTGAATACTAGGATCAGTAGTAATTCGAATCTTAAGTACAATGTCTGTATTGTCTTGATAGAGGAAAATCTTTTCTTTACCAGATACAGGTGTTTTTTCGATTGTACTTTTATCTCTGGAGTGTAGTAGTATATCCGTGTTTCATCCACACTTATGTATCGACGCAGAAACTCGGCAGAATTGCGACGGAAAACTGCCAAACTAGCTTCCGAATCACTCATACGATTGAGAGAAAACGCCGCACCCACGTTGTCGAGACCTTTACCATACCTAATTTTGGTACCAAATTGAGAACACTGTACCTTGTGATAACCTCTACTATTTCCTTTAATTCGTCAAAATGTAAATGGCGTGTTATTTATGGACACTCTTTAACTGCTGTGGTTCTCAGTGTCCCATTCTGTACTGGGTGTAAAATACCGATTAATTTTGCTCAGAGGCCTATCAGGCTTGATGTTCTTTTACGTGCCGTAAATCTACGACACGGTACCAACGGCTTTACTTCCCTTCCGAAGGAAGCCATGCTAAGGATTTTTACTCCCGAAAAAATCCATCGTCCTCCGCCGGGTTTGAACCCGCGACCTTGGTATATGAAGTTAGCATGGTAACCTTTACACCACGGAGGGCAACTCTTTGATTCGTCGATCACTCAAAAGCATATCCTGGGTTTTGTCAATAATTTCTGATAAAGCCCCTTCTACTGGACGTCCGGAACGATGTTCATCATTTGGGGATGTACGGCCACGTTTAAATTCATTTTTAATCTAAATTATTGCAAAAGCAAGAACAGATGTGTCATGAACTTTATCCTGCTCGGTTTTTTATCTCTTTCAGTGTTAACCTTTTAAATAGAAGTGTTTAAGCACAGCTCGACACTCGTTTTTTACTTTCTCTATACGCACTATGTATATAGTGATAGAGAAGGTATTGCACTCCACCCAAAAGTTCGATACCGAGATTTCACCGGAAATATATGTTTTAGGGTCCCCAGTAACCAGAAAAAGCATTTTCATAAAAAGGTCCGTGTGTGAGTGTGTCCGTGTGTCAGTGTGTCCGTGTGTGCGTATGTCTGTGAACACGATAACTCAAAAATCAAAAGTCGGTAAAATACCAAACTTGGTATTTAAGTTTAGTATCTTACAGAGATGCGACACGAAGATTTTGAGAAAAATCACCCCACCCCCAACTACCCTTTAGATGGAACTATTTTGGAAAATTTTGATTTTCTCAAAAATGGTTCTAACGATTTTGATTCAAATTTCGTATATTAAAGATATTTACCTGACAAATAAAATGTACATCTTGAATTTTCTGGGAATAGTTTCAGAAGAGTAGTTTATTCTGGATGACTTTTACTGAATTTTGCATAACTGCTAAACCGTAAGAGATGGACAAAAAATGTAGAACACCCAATTTATGTTGTATACATTTTTTTCGTGGAGTTCGTCGTTTTTGAGACATTCCTTATTTTTGGTTTCTGCTATGAAAAACGTATACCTTTCTCATACAGGAACTTGTCAACTCCTATCCATATAAACAAAGGAACTTCAGTCACATAGCAACCAGCTTTTGACCATCACTTTAACCTATAGTAGTCCCTTATTTCGCTCCTACTTACAAGGAAGCAAGTAATAAGACTATTTGTACTAATTTTTTCTGATTATCATAAAGTAAATAGAAGTATAAGCTTTTTAAGAATAGTTTGTTGCAGGTATATAGAGAAAGTCATGTGAATGATACACATCAGATTTTTTTCTTCTCATCTTTCTAAAGAAGCACAAGATTGTTGATTCAATCGTCAATGGCAACGAAACCATGTGTTGGATATAGCCGAAACTTAACTGTAATGTAGTGAGAGAAGACGGTTATTAACTACAAACTTTTTTCGCTGCTACAAATGTAAGTTTTTATAAAACACCACCATCAGATAGTCAAATATTTTGTAAAACATGTTTTATAACATGTCTTTATCACAAGTCTTTTAAGGCGTAATTTCGGTTTCAGTTTACATCAATTTTTGAAACATTCCTGCTCTAATAACAGACACACAAAATTATATGTGAGGTGTTCTGTTCCCTTTGATGGACAGAAAGAGAAAGATAATTTTGGAAAGTGCGAATTTGGTGTAATTTAATTACTAAGCATCAAATATCCGCTAAAGTTAGTTCTGTTTCAAACCCCGCAGACGCATCCACTTAAGTGAAACAGCGTGACAGCTCATAATAGCATAACTTGATGAAATGGGCTGCTATTCTGAGAAGCTCCATCTGAAATGAGCAAACATATTAGCATCGGACAGTAAATGAAGCAGTACTTTCAGCTGAGTGACCACTCATGATATAACAGCACAATTCCATTCTTGTGCTTCTTCATATCCCGTTTCAGATTTGCTGATGCCCTTGATTACTGATATTTCATTATAAATGCACCTTTTAGAGTCCCTGATGTTTTCAATTCACATGACTTTTTCTACATCTCTGCAAGAAACTATTGTTTAAACGTTTATACTACTATTTACATCAGGGTAAAAGACAAATAAATAGCAAAAATAGCCTTATTACTTGCTTCCCTGTAAGAAGAAGCAAAATAAGGGAGTACCATAGGTTAAAGTGGCAGTCAAAAGCTGGTTGCTATGTGACTGATCTTCCTTTGTTTGTATGGACAGGAGTTGACAAATTCCTGTATGAGAAAAGTACAAGTTTTTACTTTCTCTGTACGCACTATGCAAAAAATTCGATACCAAGATTTCACTGGAAATATATGTTCTAGGGTCCCCTGTATCCAAAAAAAAGTATTTTCAAAAAAAGGTCCGTGTGTGTGTCCGTGTGTTTGTGAACACAATAACTGAAGTCAGTAAAATACCAAACTTGGTATTTAAGTTTAGTATATTCCAGGGATGCGACACGAAGATTTTGAGAAGAATCCCCCCACCCCAAACTTCCCTTTACATGGAACTTTTTTTGATAATTTTGATTTTCTAAAAAATGGCTCTAACGATTTTGATTAAAATATCGTATATTAAAGATATTTACCTGAAAAATAAAATGTATATTTTGAATTTTTTGGGAATAGCCTCTAAAGACTACTTTATTCTGGGTCAATTTTACGAAATTTTGCATAACTGCTAAACCGTAAGAGATGGACAAAAACTTACCACACAACAAATGTAGAGCACCTTAAAATACATAATATAGACATTTTTAGACATTCCTTGTTTTTGGTTTTAGCTGTAAAAACAAACTTTTCTCATACAGGAATTTGAGAACTCGTGTCCATACAAACAAAGGAACTTCAGTTACATAGCAACCAGTTTTTGACTATCACTTTAACCTATGATATCCCCTTAATTCGCTTCTACTAACAAGGAAGCAAGTATAAAGACAATTTCTACTAATATTTTCTCGATTAGCATAAAGTAAATAGAAGCATAAGCTGTTTAACAATAGTTTCTTGCAGAGCTGTAGAGAAAGTCAGGTGAATGAAACACATCAGATTTTTCTTTCTCTATACGTATTATGCACATAGTGTATAGAGAAGTTATTGCACTCAACCCAAAAATTCTATACCGAGATTTCACCAAAAATTTATGCTTTTGGGTCCCCTGTATCCAAAAAAATCATTTTCAGAAAAACGTCCATGTGTTCGTGAACACGATAATTCAAAAACGAAAAATGGGTAAAATACCAAACTTGGTATTTAAGTTTGGTATACTTCAAGGATGTGACACGAAAATGTTCAAGGAAAACCCCCTAACGCAAACTACATGGAAGAATTTTCGAAAACTTTGTTGTTCTTAAAAATGGCTCTAAAGATTTTGATTAAAATACTACATATTAAAGCCATTTCCATCACTAAGAAAGTAGATAGCTTGAATTTTCTCGGGATAGTTTCTGAAAACCTGTTTATTCTGGATGCATTTTGCATAATTAGTAAACCGTAAGAGGTAGGTCTCGTCAAAAGACACAATTTAGACGAATAATTTTTTTCGTGGAGTTTACCATTTTGAATATATTTATTGTTATTAGTTTAAATTGTAAAGTACTTATACTTTTCTCAGACATGAAGTGTCCGCTTTTATTTTGTTTTACTCCTGGCCAAGCAAAGAAGCAATTTGCAATGTCAATCACATAGCGACAGCCTTTAAAACATTTGACTATCACTTTAGCCTAGTGCACTCCCTTATTTTCTTTCTACATGTAAGGAACTAAGTAGTAAGAACATTCTGCTAATATTATCTCAATTAGCATTGTGTACAAAGAAGAATAATGTTTTATAAGAAGTTTATAAAACAGCTAGAGAAAGTCATGTGAGTGTAACGCATCAGATTTTTTTTTTTTAGTTTACTTGTTTTCAGTCTCCCATAATGCTGTATTATTTTACGTCTTAATTATTTGTTAATGCTCCTTACGCCTGGAACCTGAGGCAGGTTTGATTTTTCGTTGCAGTGAATGTAAATGATAGGCAAAGTTTCCAGCACTAAAGTTGCAATGCTCATTTTTGAAGAGTCTAACAAACGACGAACTTCTGGTTAATGGGTTGGCTCATTAATAAGCGGAAGGCAGAAAAAAATCTGAGAGCCAAACTTTCAACCAAAAGAACAACAAAGTAAAACAGGAAAAAAAAAAAAAAAAGATATGCCAAGTAGGGGTATAACGAAGCACGTACTATTTCAAATTTAACATTTTACCTCATTATTGACTTTTGGTTTACTTTAGAGAACTGTTCGCGTAAAGCAAATTATACAGTATTTGTTTTTTTTTTTTTCTGCTAAAGCATCCATAAAGAAATAGTTCGTTTCCATTTACAGGATACAACTTTTCTATTCTAAGAAACTCTGCAGTTTATTTACGTTATTCTTCTGCATCAAAACTTTCCAGTCATTTAACATTTGAAACCAAGTAGCTTAGGCGTTTCGTCTAGAACTGGCATTCGTGTGGCAGTAGATTATATACTGGATCGGCTGATAAGTCCCGGGCCTCTCAATGAAAACAGCATTTACTTTTTTTTTTTTTTTTTTGCTTTATTTCTCAACATAATCTCCATAAAGGCTAATACATTTGTCATATCGGTGTTCTAATTTAATTAAACCATCTCTGTAGTGCGATTTATCAAGGTCCTCAAAATAGCTGTTTACCGCATCAATGACCTCGTTGCTTTGAAATCTTCGTCTTCCAAGAAATGTTTTGAGGTTTGGGAACAGGTGGCAGTCACTGGGTGCTAGATCTGACGAATAGGATGGATGTTCAAGCAATTGGACCTTCAATTCGCACATTTTTACTTTCTCTATACATACTATGCAAATAGAGTATAGAGAAGGTATTGTACTCCACCAAAAAATTCGATACCGAGAATTCACCGGAAATACACGTTTTGGGTTCCCCTGAATCAAAAAAATATTTTTGGAAAAAGGTCCGTGTATATCTACGTGTGTGTGTGCCTGTGGACAGAATAGCTCAAAAACGAAAAGACCGTTAAATACCAAATTTGGTATTTAAGTTTGGTATCTTCCAAGGATGCGACACGAAGATTTCTAAGAACATCGCTCCACCCTCAACTACACTTTACATGGAACTTTTCTAGAAAATTTTGATTCTCTCAAAAATGGCACTAGCGATTTTGATTAAAACATCGTATATTAAAGTTATTTACCTGACAAATAATAAGTATATCTTGAATTTTCTGGGAATATCCTCTGAAGACTACTTTACTCTGGATGAATTTTACGGAATTTTGTATTATAACTGGTAAACCGTAAGAGATGAACAAAAACTTAGCACACAAAAAATGTAGAGCACATTAAAATACACAATTTATGTTATATACATTTTTTGTGGAGTTGATCGTTTTTTAGGTATTCCTTGTTTTTGGTTTCAGCTTTGAAAAACTTACTTTTCTCATACAGGAATTGGTTAACTCCTGTCCACACAGTCAAAGTAACTTCAGTCACATAGCAAGGAGCTTTTGATTATCACTTGAACCTATGGCACTCCCTTATTTCGCTTGTACTTACAAGGAAGCAAGTAATAAGACTATTTCTGCTAATCATTTTTTTTAACATGAAGTAAATAGAAGAATAAGCTTTTTAACAATAACTTTTAACAGAGGTGTACAGAAAGTCATGTGAGTGTAACACATAATTTTTTTATCTCCTGTCTTACGTGTGTCTGAATTTTTGTTTCATTTGTGTAGCCCCCTTTAACTTGAATGGTCATATCGGGAGCTTTGACTTGTGAAACAACTCGTATTACTGTAGGTTAGAACGTTAGGTTAATCATTATTATACTACTAATACACACGCACATTCACTCTCACATTCATACTTCCAGAATCTGTGGGGGATAGGGAATAAATCTGGTTAAAGCAAAATTCCCCGCCCCAGCCGGGAATCGAACCCGGGACCTTGGGGTGAGAAGTCAGCTCGCTGACCACTCGACCACGGAGGCAGTCTATGTGTCTGAATTTGTTATTGAGAAAATCGTTAGGAAAATGCTCCTTTTGCCAGTAAAAGAGTCTCTCTCTCTCTCCCTCTCCGTCTTTCTCTCTGTCCCTCTCCCTCCCTCTCTCCTTCTCTCTCCCTCTACCCTCCTTCTCTCCCTCCCCTCCCCTGCTCCTCCCACCTGCTTCCCCTCCCTCTCTCCCTCCCCTTCTCTATATCCCTCCCTCTGCCTCTCCCTCTCCCCCTCCCTCTCTCTCTCTGATAGCTGCTGCGTGCTCTCTCTCTTGCGACGTTGACACACAAAATCAGTAACACCTGATTCGTTTACTTTGATTTTCAGCTCAATCAGATCTGCTGAGATTCTCTGTACTCACTTGAACAAGCATAGCGTACCATTAGACAGAGAAATGCAGATCTCATTCCCCAGTTGGTTCATGCTCGACCATGCAAAGCAAACTTGATGACGAACACCCAGCGGTTTTCTCACGTTTCAATACTACCCAGGCATTTCGCACGAACCTCCCATGTCGTATGCAAATTTACATTCAATATATCTTTTAAATAACAACTTAAAGGCATTTATGACTGAAACTTTCAAGTTCCACACTAATAATGCTAACACTTTACCTTCTCTACACGTACTATAGGCACCCAAAAATTTGATACAGAAATTTCACCTTAAATACGCGTTTTAGGGTTCCCTGTATCCAAAAAAAAAAAAAAAAAAAACTCTGATGTGTTCCATTCACATGACTTTCTCGACACCTTTGCAACAAGATAATGTTAAAAAGCTAATGCTTCTATTTACTTCAGGCTAATCGACGAAAATTTAGCAGAAATAGTCTTATTATTTGCATCCTTGTAAGTAGAAGGAAAATAAGGCAGTACCATAGATTAAAGTGATAGTCAAAAGCTGGTTGTTATGAGACTGAAGTTTGTATGGACAGAAGTTGATACATTTTTGTATGAGCTCCTTAAAATACTCTATGTTTTATATAGTTTTACTTTCTCTACGCATTCTCTATGCACCTGATGTATAGAGAAAGTATTATATTCTACCTAAAAATTCGATAAAGAGATTTCACCGGAAATACATGTTTTAGGACCCTCTGAACCAAAAAAAAAAAAAAATAATAATTTTCAGAAACACGTCCGTGTGTGTGTGTGTGTGTGTGTGTGTGTGTGTGTGTGTGTGTGTGTGTGTGTGGACAGCATAGCTCGAAAACGAAAAGACGATTAAATATCGTACTTGGTATTTAAGTTTTCTATCTTCCAAGGATGCGACAGGTAGAATTTAAGAAAATCCCCTGACCGCTAGCTACCTTTTACATGGAAAACTTCGAAAATTTTGTTTTTCTTAAAATTGCTCTAACGATTTTGATTAAAATACCACATATTAAAGCCAGATATATCACAAATCAAATGTATAACTTCAATTTTCTGGGAATAACTTCTAAAGTGTTGAAAGAAGAATAATCCTTTGTAAGAAGTTTATTTGTAGATTAGCTAGAGAAGGTCATGTGAGTGTAACGCATCAGCTTTTTTTAAATAATACAGAGCTTAATGCATGCAGCTGCAGTCAAATGAAACCCCCTTAGCATACAAGCGTGCCACCACACCAGTTATTTTACTTGGGCCCTCCCCATCCCTTATCACAGGTGATTTTTTCTGAAGTCGCCGGGACCCGAACTCAACTTTGAATGGATAGCTATCCTCTTTGTATCGCAAAATGATCACGCCTATCGAAGTTGATTCAGTTGTGCTGGTGAAAGATACATAAAAATTCCTTCTGATGTGTACCATTCACATGACTTTCTCCATATCCCTGCAACAAATAAGTCTTAAAAAGCTTATACTTCTATTTACTTTATGCTAATCAGAAAAAATTAGCAGAAATAGTCTAATTACTCGCTTCCTTGTAAGTAGAAGCGAAATAAGGGACAACCGTAGGTTAAAGTGATAGTCAAAAGCTAGTTGCTATGTCAATGAAGTTCCTTTGTTTATATGGATAGGAGTTGACAAGTTCCTGTATGAGAAAAGTATACGTTATTCATAGCAGAAACCAAAAATAAGGAATGTCACAAAACGACGAACTCCACGAAAAAATGTATATAACATAAATTGTGTACTTTATTGTGCTCTACATTTTTTGTGTAGTAAGTTTTTGTCCATCTCTTACAGTTTAGCTGTTATTCAAAATTTAGTAAAATTCATCCAGAATAAGCTACTCTTCAGAGACTATTCCCAGAACATTCAAGATATACATTTTATTTGTCAGGTAAATATGTTTAATATACGAAATTTTAATCAAAATTGTTAGAGCCATTTTTGAGAAAATCAAAATTTTCTAAAAAAGTTCCATGTAAAGGGTAGTTTGGGGTGGGGGTATTTTTCTCAAAAGCTTCGTGTCGCATCCCTGGAAGATACTAAACTTAAATACCAAGTTTGGTATTTTACCGACTTTTCGTTTTTGAGTTATCGTGTTCACTCTATACACTATGTACAAAGTGCGTATGGAGAAAGTAAAAATTGGTTTGTGAATTGGAGGAAGAACGGCATATGTAACAAAATAATTCAAATGGTTAAGTTATCTGTGTTAAAGATTATCACGTTCGCAGATACAGTGCAATATTGGTTACCGATATCTGTGCATTAACAACTATTCAACCTATTCTCTAATAAACTATTCTTATCAAAGCTTATTCTTCTAACAGCATCATGCTAATAGCGAACAATTAGCAGAAATAGTCTTATTACTTGCTTCCTTGTAAGTAGAAGGGACATAAGAAAAAGTGACAGTCAAAAGCTGATTGCTATGTGATTGAAGTTCCTTTGCTTGTATGAACCGGAGTTGAAACATTCCTGTAAAAGAGCAGTAAAGTATTTTGAAGTTGAAACTAATACCAAGGAATGTTTAAGAAACAACCAGCTTCAAGAAATAATGTATATAACATAGACTACGTGTTTTAACGAGCTGTATAATTTCAGTAAAGTAAGTTATTATCTATCTCTAAGAGTTTACCAGTTATGCAGAAATCCGCAAAATTCATTCAGAATAAAGTAGTCTTCGTAAGCTATTCCCAGAAAATTCAAGATATTCATTTTATTTGTCATGTAAATATCTTTAATATATGGCATTTTAAACAAAATCGTTGGAGACATTTTTGAGAAAATCAAAATTATCGAAAAAAGGTCCATGTAAAGGGTAGTTGCGGGTGGGGGAGTATTTTGAAAATCTTCATGTCTATTTTTGGAAGATAATAAACTTAAATAACTGAAAATCCTTTTTTTTTTTGGATTCAAGGGGCCCCAAAATATGTATTTCCGGTAAAATCCAGGTAGCGAGTTGTTGGGTGGAATACAATACATTCTCTGTACAGTAGGTGCATAGTACGTGTAGAGAAAATAAAAGTATATATAACATAACTAGTGTGTTTTAACGAGCCAATTTCGGTTAGGTAAGTTTTAATCTATCTCTTAAAGTTTACTAGTTATGCAAAAATTCGCAGGCTTCATCCAAAATATATAGGTACATGTTTTCAGAGGCTAGATATGGAGTTTATTTTTCGTATAAATATCTTTAATATGCAGTACTTGAATCAAAACCTTTAGAGCTGTTTCTGAGAAAATCAAAATTTTCGAATTTTTGTTTATGTAAAGAGTACTTGGTTTAGAGATGCTCGTGGTGTAATGGTTACCCGGCGGATGACGATGGGGTAAAATTCCTTAGCATGGCTTCTTTCACAAGGGAAGTAAAGTCGTGGGTCCCGTGTCGTAAATTTACGGTACGTGAAAGAACCTCAAGCCTGATAGAGAGGCATCTGAGCAAAGTTAAGCGGTCTTTCACACCCAGTATAGAATGGGACGTTGAGAACCACAGCAGTTAGAGAGCATCCATAAATAACACGCCATTTCATTTTACACACTCACACATACCGAAACACCTACCCACACCTATACACCACGCACACATATATACATACTTACACACAACGCCCACACACATATACACACCTACACACAACGCCCAGACACTCACACCCCACACACATATTCACACATATACACACCTACGCACAGCGCCCACACATATTCACACATATACACACCTACGCACAACGCCCACACACATATATGCACCTACACACAACGCCCAGACACTCACACGCACACACATATATTCACACATATACACACCTACACACAGCGCCCACACACTCACACGCACACACATATATTCACAATCCCACGCACACACATATACACACCTACATACAACGCCCACACACATATACACACCTACACACAACACCCACACAAATATTCACACTTATACACACCTACACACAACACCCACACAAATATTCACACATATACACACCTACATACAACACCCACACACATATACACACCTACATATAACGCCCACGCACATATACACACCTACACACAACACCCACACAAATATACATACCTACATACAACGCCCACACACGTACACACCTACATACAACACCCACACAAATATTCACACATATACACACCTACACACAACACCCACACACATATACACACCTACATACAACGCCCACACACATATACACACCTACATACAACACCCACACAAATATTCACACATATACACACCTACACACAACACCCACACACATATACACACCTACATACAACGCCCACACACATATACACACCTACATACAACACCTACACACATATTCACACATATACACACCTACATACAACGCCCACACACATATACACACCTACATACAACACCCACACACATATACGCACCTAAATACAACGCCCACACACATATACACACCTACATACAACGCCCACACACATATACACACCTACATACAACGCCCGCACACATATACACACCTACACACAACACCCACACAAATATTCACACATATACACACCTACACACAACACCCACACACATATACACACCTACATACAACGCCCACACACATATACACACCTACATACAACACCCACACAAATATTCACACATATACACACCTACATACAACGCCCACACACATATACACACCTACATACAACACCCACACACATATTCACACATATACACACCTACATACAACGTCCACACACATATACACACCTACATACAACACCCACACACATATTCACACATACATACAGCCAAATACATATTCATACACATACACACCTACACACATACACACGTAAACACGCACACACGCCCACATCCATACACACACACACACGCACATACTCATACTCCTATGAACACACTCACACCCCAAGCACACACCCACACACTCACAGAACAGACATTGATGTTTACATACACACATATATGTTCACATATACTCACGTACGCACATGCATACATGCAAAGACGCACGCACGCGCACACATGCCAAATTGCATTTTTCTTCACGTTTTCTTTTTGTTAATGTCGACGAGACAGGCAGAATATTCTCATTTAGAGGCACCCTATTCGTTTCTTAAGGTTTATGGAAACTTTCTTCAACTAAGAATCTTTCATAAATTATTTTCATGATCAGCACAGATGGGTACTATTATTTTATATAAGTGTGCGCCAGGCAAAGAGGAAATGAAAAAGACAAATCCAATTATCCACTTGTACCGTTTTTGCACGCAGTGGAGCGGAAAGAAGGTGAGGTATGAAGGAATGTGTAAAGCCACGAGGCATGCGGCTCTGGGGGATATCGTAATGGGAACATCTCTCGCTCTCAGCTAGTCAGCATTAAAACTGGGAAAATAAACACGCCTGCATTGAGGCTATGTAAACTGCCAATAAGCGGGCAATTTGCTGCCTAACTCCCAGCTTTTTAAACCCACATCCAACACCCAACTTTATCGTGCAGTTGCGTATTGTAATCGTCTTACCGGTATCCACCATTCTGACGAGATTATGTTCACAAATATTTTTAATTTCTCCTGCTCAGTCCATACAGCTTTCACACGTGAGTTACGAGTATTAAAATTACATTCTCTGCTTAGTATATTTACATTACTGCATTATTATTATTATTATTATTATTATTATTATTATTATTATTATTAGTAGTAGTAGTAGTAGTGGTAGTAGTATTATTATTATCAGTATTATTATTATTACTATTATTATTATTATTATTATTATTATTAGTAGTAGTAGTAGTAGTAGTGGTAGTAGTAGTAGTGGTGGTGGTGGTGGTAGTATTATTATTATCAGTATTATTATTATTATTATTCTTATTATTATTAGTATTATTATCATCACAATTATCAGTATCATTAGTATTATTATCATTATTATTATTACTATTATTATTATTACTACTACTATTATTATTATTATTATTATTATTATTATTACTACTACTAGTATTATTATTATTATCATCATCAGAATTATCAGTATTATTAGTATTATTATCATTATTAGTATTACTATTATTATTATTATTATTATTATTATCAGTATTATCAGTATTATTAATATTATCATTATTATTCCATTATTATTATCATCAATACTATTATTATTATTATTACTATCAGTATTATCAGTATTATTAGTATCATCATCATCATTACCATTATTTTGATTATTATTATTCTATTATTATCATTATTATTATTATTATTATTATTATTATTATTATTATTATTATCATTATAATTTGTATTGTCATTATTATGATTATTATTATGGTTATTATCAGTGTTATTAGTATTATTATCATTATTATTATTCTATTATTATTAGTATTATTAGTATTATTATTAGTATTATTATCATTATCATTATTATTATCATTATCATTATTATTATTGTTATTATTATTATTATCATCAGAATTATCAGTATTATTGGTATAATTATCATTATTATTACTATTATTATCAGTATTATCATTATTATTATTATTATTACTATCAGTATTATCAGTATTATTAGTATCATTATCATCATCATAATTACCATTATTTTGATTATTATTATTCTATTATTATTATCATTATACTTTGTATTATTATCATTATTATTATGGTTATTATCAGTATTATTAGTATTATTATCATTATTATTATTCTATTATTATTATTATTAGTAGTAGTATTATTAGAATTATTATTATTATTATTATTATTATCATCATCATCAGTGGTGGAGCTGAAGAGAAGCAAAATTACAAAGAATAAATAAAATTACAAAATCTTCGTCCGAATATAGGTATTAGCTAAGCCAGTATATTTAATTACTGTCGGACCTACATAGTAAATTTATCTCGTTATAAGAATGCCAAAATCTTCTGATGCAAGAGTTCTGAAAATATTGTTATTTCGCGCTTCTTTCTCTTTTTGGGGCTAATGGAATTCTTCCGTGCATTTTTTCGTTTTCCAGTCACGTTTTCCAGAGTGATGGCGCTTCTCTGGAAATTTCCTCTCTACATTACGCTGTCATGATGTTTGATCGCTTTCATCTCGAGTATCGTTTGTATCTGATGCAGGTCTGAATAGATTCAAACCACTTATAATAGACCTTAAGGAAATGCAGTTGTGCACTTCGTCACAAACTTGGGAAAATTAAAACAAAAGAATCTAAGGTGTTCCATTCACATGAATTTCTCTATATCACTGCAACAAATTACTCGATTTACTTCATCTAATGGAACAAAAATTAGCAGAAATAGTTTTATTACTTGCTTCGTTGTTAGTAGAAGCGAAACCATAGGTTAAAGTGATAGTCAAAAGCTGGTTGCTCTGCGATTGAAGTTCCTAAAAGTTAAATACCAAGTTTCGTATTTTAACGAGTTTTCGTTTTCGAGTTATCGTGTTTACAGACACACAGACACACACGGACCTTTTTGTGAAAATGCTTTTTTTGTTTACAGGTACCCTAAAACATATATTTTCAGTGAAATCTCGATATCGAATTTTCGGGTGGAGTGCAATACCTTCTCTATACACTAGGCAGATACTACGTATAGAGCAAGTAAAAAATTGGTCGTTGATAAATAACATATTTTCATGTACTCTAGCATCTACAAATGCTTCTTCATGAGAAGAACGCATTTGGCTAGAAAGCCAAGCTACCAACTACCAAATATTATAAAGTTAACGAACGGGATTCTTGTTTTTACAGTGCCAGTATTAATTACACGAAAACGGTCATGGAAGTTTACAAAGGTTTTTTTATTTCTTTTCCCAGAATCCATCTCCTTGATTAATTTCGGTTCCATGCTCGCATTTCATTCTCTTCTTGATTTTAGATCTTCCGGTTTGTGAAAAAGCCTCATGCCTTTTATCATTCTACCTTATAGAATTTCTTCATTTTTGTTTTAATTTCACCATCGGGTTCAAATGTTTGTATTAGACAAACAGAGGTTGATTAATTTCGTAATCTCGATACCCCTTCGGTGTTTGAGGCGTATATTTAGTTCGTAAACGTGAATCATTTTCATTTGGTCCCGTGTTGTTCCTTGGTGTGTTACATTAAATAGATGGAATAAAAGCATCTTAGAAGTAAAAATCTGATGTATTCCATTCACATGACTTTCTCTACATCTCTGCAACAAATTATTGTTAAAAAGCTTATGCTTCTATTTACTTCATGCTAATCGAGAAAAAAATAGCAGAAATATTCTTATTACGTGTTTCCTTGCAAGTAGAAGCGAAATAAGGCAGTAGCATAGGTTAAAGTGATAGTCAAAAGCTGGTTGTTATGTGACTGAAATTCCTTTGTTTGTATGGACAGTAGTTTACAAATTCCTGTATGAGAAAAGAATAGGTTTTTCATAGCTGAAACCAAAAACAAAGAATATCTAAAAAACGATCAATTTCACGAAAAAAAATACTATAAAACATAAATTGTATGATTTAATGTGCTCTACGTTTTTATGTAGTACGTTTTATCTATCTCTTACGGTTTAGCAGTTATGCAAAATTCCGTATATTTCAGAATAAAGTAAGCTTCAGAGGGTATTCCTAGAAAATTCAAGATATACATTTCGTTTGTCATGTAAATATATTTAAAATACCATATTTTATTCAAAATCATTAGAGCCATTTTTGAGAAAAGCAAACATTTTTAATTTTTTTCCTTGTAAAAGGGTAGTTGGGTGTGGGGGAATTTTCTTGAAAATCTTTGTGTCGCATCCTTGGATGATACCAAACTTAAATACCAACTTTGGTATTTAACGGAGTTTTAGTTTTTGAGCTATGCTGCCCAAAGACACACGCACACACACATTCAACCTCACATACAGATACACGAACATTTTTTTAAAAAGGCTTTTTTGTGCCCAAAGTGTCGTAAAATATGTATTTCCGGTGAAATCTCGGTATCGAATTTTTGGGTGCATTACAATACTTTCTCTATACACTAAGTACATAGTACGTGTAGAGAAAGTAAAAATGGACGATATACGTATAACTGGTATATTCTACGTATTGATAATACCCCAGCAAATCTGTGGCATCAGATAAAAGTAGTCAGTGTATAAAATGGCACTTCGCTGATGGCAATAGAACCGGATATCTGCTCCCCACAGCGACATCCGCTTTATTATAAACTACGCAGTAATTCCCTTATCGGAAATGGGAATTAATAAGAGTAAATAAATAGAATGGCAGATAGCAGCAGCTATGCTATGAAATTTGCTGAAACAGTGACTACCGCTTCCATAAGTTGCATTATGGGAAAAAATAAACACTTGAACATCGACAGAAGCATGTACAGCTGATAGTTGATGTAGGAAATACTGGCGTTGTAACACGTGTTGTATTTGTATAATACCTAGCGTGTAAGTTCACCAGGAAACAACAACAATAATAATAATAATAATTATTATTATTATTATTATTATTATTATTATTATTATTATTATTATTATTGTTTTGTTACTGTTACCGTTACCGTTAGCGTTACTGATATTGTTAACTATTACTGTTACTGGTACCGTTACCGTTACCGTTAGCGTTACCGTTACTGGTGTTATTACTGTTACTGGTACCGTTACCGTTAGCGTTACCGTTACTCGTATTGTTATTGTTATTATTACTGTTACTGTAACTGGTACCGTTACCGTTATGGTTACCGTTACTGGTATTGTTACTGTTACTGGTACCGTTACCGTTAGCGTTACTGATATTGTTATTGTTACTATTACTGTTACTGGTACCGTTACCGTTACCGTTAGCGTTACCGTTACTGGTGTTATTACTGTTACTGGTACCGCTACCGTTAGCGTTACCGTTACCGTTACTCGTATTGTTATTGTTATTATTACTGTTACTGTAACTGGTACCGTTACCGTTATGGTTACCGTTACTGGTATTGTTACTGTTACTGGTACCGTTACCGTTAGCGTTGCTGGTATTGTTATTGTTACTATTACTGTTACTGTTATTGTACCGTTAGCGTTACCGTTACTGGTATTGTTACTGTTACTGGTACCGTTACCGTTAGCGTTACTGGTATTGTTATTGTTACTATTACTGTTACTGTTATTGTACCGTTAGCGTTACCGTTACTGGTATTATTATTGTTACTATTACTGTTACTGGTCCCGTTACCGTTACTGGTATTATTATTGTTATTGTTACTATTACTGTTACTGGTACCGTTATCGTTAGCGTTACTGGTATTGTTACTGTTACCCTTACCGTTACTCGTATTGTTATTGTTGCTATTACTACTACTATTATTCCTATTATAATTGTTATTATTCTTAGTATCAGTATTGTTATTATTTTTATCGTTAATATTATTTATGATGTTATTATTGTTTTTGTTATTATTGTTATTATTACTATTATTATAGTTATTATTGTATTTATTATTATTGTTACTATTATTGTTATTATTGTGATAATTATTATTGTTATTGTTATTATTAATTATTATATTGTTATTATTATCTACCATTATAATTACTTTTATTATTATTATTATTAATGATATTGTTCTTACTATTAGTGTTGTTAGTATTAATGTTATTATTATCGATGTTATTATTATTTATATTAATGTTACAATTATTATTGATGTTATTATTATTAATAATCATTTTATTATTATTTTCATTAATGCTTTATTATTATTGATATTACTTTTTATTATTATTAATGATATTATTATTATGATTATTATTATCATCATTGTCACTACCACCGTTTTCGTAGTCTGCTCACCCTTCCCCTACTTTAGAACTGACACCTTGAGAATTTACAAGCCAATGTCTAGGGATCAGAAGCCTGTCGGGGAGCCAATGGCACGTTACCACACAATGGAGAGCTAGAACGAGTGTTCAGCCGGTAACCAGGCTTGAGCGTGAGGAAATGGATGACAGGAAAGGTGATAATGGCACAATTAGGTGTGGTGATTACCATGCTGACTTCACATAGCCAAGGTTGCGGGTTCAAACCCAGTGGGGGACAATGGATTTTTTTGGGTATAAAAATCCTTGGCGTGGCTTCCTTTGGAAGGGAAGTAAAGCCGTTGGTCCCATGGCGTAGATTTACGGCAGTAAAAGAACCTAAAGCCTGATAGAGTTGCCTCTAAGCAAAATTAAGCGGTCTTTCAAGCCAAATTTAGAATGGGACGCTGAGAACCACAGTTAAGGATCGCCCATAAAGGGTACGTCATTTACATTTTGAAATAATCGATGGAATGAGTGGCGGGGAAACGGAGGACCCGGAAAAAATCCGCTCAGATGGCGCTTCGTCCACCACAAATCCCACATGGGATCGCATCATATACATTAAAATATCAGGAATAGCTAATTTCAAAGGTATCGGTTTAATTCCTATTTTTACTTTCTCTACCCGTAATATGTACATAGTGTACAGAGAAAGTATTGCACTACACCTAAAAATTCGATACCGAGATTTCACCGGAAATATACGTTTTAGAGTCCCCTGTATCCAAAAAAAGTATTTTCAGAAAAAGGTCCGTGTGTGTGTCCGTGTGTCTGTGAACACGATAACTCAAAAACGAAAAGTCGCTAAAGTACCAAACTTGGTATTTAGGTTTAGTATCTTCCAGGCATGCGATATGAAGATTTTGAGAAAAATTCCCCAACCCAAACTACCCTTTACATGGAACTTTTTTCGAAATTTTTGATTTTCTAAAAAATGGCTCTACCGATTTTGATTAAAATGTGCATATTAAAGATATTTACCTGACAAATAAAATGTATATTTTGAATTTTCTGGGAATAGTCTCTGAAGACTTCTTTATTCGGGATGAATTTTACGGAATTTTGCATAAGTGCTAAACCGTAAGAAATGGACAAAAACTACCTAACAAAAATGTAGAGCACATTAAAATACACAATTTATATTGTATGCATTTTTTTCGTGGAGCTGATCATTTTTTAAATATCCCTTGTTTTTGGTTTCAGCTTTGAAAAACTTAGCTTTTTTCATACAGGAATTTGTCAATTCGTATCCATACCAACCAAGGAACTTTATTCACATAAGCAACCAGCTTTTGACTATCACTTTAACCTATGTTACTCCCTTATTTCATTCTACTTACAAGGAAGCAAGTAATAGGACTATTTCTGTTGATTTATTCTCGATTGGTATGAAGTAAATAAAAGCATAAGCTTTTTAGCAATAATTTGTTGTAGAGATATAGAGAAAGTCATGTGAATGGTACACATCAGATTTTTTGTTTTAGTCTTGGCTTTGGAAAGTGAACTGACTTTCAAGAACAAATGGGTAGTGACATCTCTTAAAACATTTGACTATTGCTTTAGCCTACTGTTTTCTCTTATTTCTCCTCTACTTATAAAGCACTAAGTAATAAAGCTATTACCAGAAATATTCTTACCGGGTATTTCTTGATTAACATTATGTAGATAATACGAGGTACGTCCTGAAAGTAAGTTCCGTTTCAATTTATCACCGCTGCAACGCTGCGATCGCAGTTCCCGACATGCGCGGTAGACGCTCTGTATCAAGGAGAAGAAACGTGCGCCATTTTGAGATCGCTGTCAGCCACATACACTTTGTTGTGCTTGTTTACAATGTCGGTGTTGATTGAAAATCCCGCCGCTTGTGAAATGAGATTTGTGATTCGTTTTCTGAATGCTAGGAAAGTGAAAACAATTGAAATTTATCGGCAAATTTGCGAAGTTTACGGACAAAATGCGATGAGTGATTCAATGGTGAGAAGATGGGCCCGACAGTTCAGTGAAGGACTTAATGAAGTACACGATGAAGAACGAAGTGGGCGTCCATCTTTGGTTACAGAAGAACAGCTTCACGTGATTGATGACAAGATCCAGAAAACCGCAAGTTTACAATTAGTGCTCTAGCTATGGAATTTCCCCAAAGCTCACGATCGCTAATTCATGAAATTGTTACCGAAAAACTGAAATGTCGTAAACTTTGCTCACGTTGGGTACCAAAGATTCTTACTGAGCAACACAAAACAAAACGGATGGGTAGTGCACTTCAGTTTTTAACCCGTTATGATGAAGACGGCGAAGAATTTCTGACAGAGATAGTCACAGGAGATAGTCTTACGACACCCCTGAAAGTAAGCGGCAATCAATGGAATGGAGGCACACTTCATCCCCAGCAAAGGTTAAGCCGAAACAAATCTTGACACCTCGAAAAATGATATGCACAGTGTTCTGGGACTGGAAAGGCATCTTACTCATTGATTTCTTACCGCGTGGTCAAACAATCAAAGCAGATGTTTATTGCCAGACACTTAGGAAATTGCGCCGCGCAATACACAATAAGCGCCGAGGATTGCTGTCAAAAGGTGTTGTTTTTCTTCACGACAACGCACGACCACACACTGCAAATGTGACGAAAAACCTCCTACAGGGATTTGGCTGGGACGTGTTTGACCATCCTCTGTACAGCCCTGACCTCGCTCCTAGCGACTTTCATCTGTTCTTACATCTCAAGTCTTTCTTTGGCGGTCAACACTTCAACAATGACGAAGAGCTGAAAGAAAATGTTTCCAACTTTTTGAAGACACAGGCGGCAAACTTCTATGAAGAAGGTATACAAAAACTTGTGCCACGCTATGACAAATGCCTGCAAAATTTCGGCAGTTATGTGGAAAAGTAGTTTAAGAGTTTTAGAATTTTGTGCAATAAATAATTATTCTGTATCTGTACACAATTTAATTTTATTACCATACGGAACTTACTTTCTGGACGTACCTCGTAGCATCATTTTTTGTAAGAATTGTGTGTTAGCAGAACAGATGGGCAAAGTTATGCGAATGGAACACATCAGATTTTTTTTTTCTTTCTGTATACCTAAAAGTTAAAGAGCGTCTATAAGTAACACGCCATTTATATTTACATTTTTTTTGTCTCTGTGTGTGTGTCTGTGGGCAGTATAGCTCAAAAGCGAAAAGTCCGTTAAAAACCAAACTTGGTATTTAGGTTTGGTATCTTCCAAGGATGCTACACGAAGATTTTCATAAAAATCCCTCCAATCCCAATTACGGTTTCATGGCACTTTTTTTTCGAAAATTTTGATTTTATAATAAATGGCTCTAACACATAAAATGTATATCTTGAATTTTCTGGGAATATCCTCTGAAGACTATTTTATTCTGGATTAATTTTACAGAATTTTGCATAACCGCTAAACCGTAAGAGATGGACAAAAACTTACCACACAAAAAACGTAGAGCACCTTAAAACACACAATTTATGTTATACACATTTTGTCGTGGAGTTGAAAGTTTTTAACATATTCCTTGTTTTTGGTTTCAGCTTTGAAAAACTTGTACTTTTTCATACAGGAATTTGTCAACTCCTGTTGACACAAACAAAGGAGTTTCAGTCACATAGCAACCAGCTTTTGACTATCACTTTAACCTATAGTACTTCCTTATTTAGCTTCTACTTACAATGAAGCAAGTAATAAGACTATTTCTGCTAATTTTTTCTGGATTAGCATGAAGTAAATAGAAGCATGAGCTTTTTAATAATATTTTGTTGCGGAAATGTAGAGAAAGTCACGTGAATGGAACACATAAGGTTTTTTAATTTAAATTTAAGCGTTTATGTTCGGACACCAACATGATTATTTATCTCTTTTATTTTTGTGCACATTAAGTCTTAATTAAATAACAGCATCACAGTAAATTAGTGAATTTTACTAGCGGTAATTAGGAACTGCATGCTTTACCAGCACAACGTTAATTAAACTGACATTCAAAATATTTCTTTCAACAGGAGAAATAATTGCAAAAATATACGTACGTACACGCATAATAAATGAATTAGCAAATTGGCACAATTAGTAAATAACACTTCACAGTATTCTAAATGTTTCAATGATAAACAAAAACCTTATTATCTCTTGGACGTTTTACTAAATGTCAGTGCAAAAATTAAACAAACAATATAATAACGTGTAAGCACGTACTACAACAGTAGTTATGAAATATAGAGCGGATGTTATATGGCCAGGCCTGAATCACGTGCTTGTTTGCTCCGCGCGCTGTCTACTAATCCATTTTAAATCTAGCACGTTACGTGTGCAATAAAGTTATTTCGTTGTTTATCTGAGGTATTAAGGAACATTTGCCATAAATGTGAACAATTAAAATTTCCTTTCTTTCATAATAGAAAAATACGAGCTCTAAATTGTACGAAAATTGCTTATTTTTAGTTTCTCTACAGGTACTATATACATAGTGTATAGAGAAGAATTTGTAATGTACCCAAAAATTCTATACCGAGATTTCACCGGAAATATGTTTTAGGGTCCCCTGTATCCAAAAAAGGCATTTTCAGAAAAAGGTCCGTGTGTGTGTCAGTGTGTCCGTGTGTCTGTGAACATGACAACTCAAAAACGAAAATTCGGTAAAATACCACACTTGATATTTAAGTTCAGAATCTTCCAGGGTTGCGAACGCAGAATTGGAGAAAAATCCCCCCACCCCCAAGCTACCATTTACATGGAACTTTTTTCGAAATTGTTGATTTTCTCAAAAATGGCTCAAACGATTTTGATTAAAAAAATATATATAAGGTATTTATTTCATAATGCTAAACTGCAACAGATGGACAAAAACTTACCACACAAAAATATAGAGCACGTCAAAACACTCAATTTATGTTATGTGCAGTTTTTCGTGGGGTTGATCTATTTTGAGACATTCCTTGTTTTTTGGTTTGAGCTTATCTCACACAGGAATATGCCAACTCCTGTCCATACAAACAAAGGAACTTCAATCACATAGCAACCAGCTTTTGACTGTCACTTTAAACTATGGTACTCCCTTATTTCGCTTCTACTTACAAGGAAGCAAGTAATAAGACTATTTCTGCTAATGTTCTCTCGATTAGCATGAAGTAATTAGAAGAATAAGCTTTCTAACAATATATGTAATGGAGTTCGTCAGGAATTTTACATCCAGTTTGTTCCGCGCAATGTTCTTGTCGCTATTATCTTGGATTTATGTAAAAAGCTGAACAATGCGCCTTCTGTGGGAAAAGGTCTTTTGTGATGCAAAACGAGCTATGATCGATTTCCTGCCGCGTAACATTACTGCATTGCTGTATTGCAAAAGGTGTTACCGCAATTCCCAAAAGTGGACTGGGAAAAATCATCAATGGCACCGAATTTTTGTAGAATAACCTCATACCGACGTTCAGCATATTTGACACCACAACCCTTTGGGACATCCTCATCGAATTGGTTTAATGCTGATGAACACTGACCCTTCGCGAGGAGAATGGAATAGAGTGAAAGAATTATACCATCTGATACTTTCACTAAATGTTTAGACAAATATACAGCTTCAACACGAACTTAACATCCTTCCAATATAACACCTCTCGAAGACATTCTTCAACAAATCTCATGTGTTACATTCACATAACTTTCTCTACATCTCAGCAACGAAGCTTATGCTTCTATTTACTTCATGCTAATTGAGGAAAAATTGGCAGAAATAGTCTTATTACTTGCTTCCTTGTAAGTGGAAGCTAAATTAGGGTACCATAACTTAAAGTGATAGTCAAAAGTTGGTTGCTATGTGACTCAAGTTCCTATGTTGGTATGGGCAGGAGTTGACAAATTCCTGTATGAGAAAGTTTGTTTCTTAAAGCCGAAATCAATAACATGGAATACCTAAAAAACGATCAACTCAAGGAAAAAATGTATATATGACATAGATGGTGTGTTTTATCGTGATCTACATTTTTTGTGTAGTAAGTTTTTGTGTATCACTTATGGTTTACCAGTTATGCAAAATTCAATAAAAATCATCCAGAATAAACATGTCTTCAGAGGCTTTTCCCAGAAAATTGAAGATATACATTTTATTTCCCTTGTAAATATTCTAACTACAAGATATTTCAATGAAAATCGCTAGAGACATTTTTTTAGAAATAGCCCCTGAAGACATCTTTATTCTGGATGAATTTTACGGAATTTTGCACTACTGCTAAACCGTAAGAGATGGACAAAAACATACAATACAAAAAACATATATCTCATTAAAACAAACAATTATGTTATATGTTTTTCGTGGAGCTGGCCGTTTATTATTGATTTCAGTTTTAAAATACTGTAACTTTTCTAATACAAGAACTTGTCAATGCTTGGCCAGGGATTTCAATCCCATAGCAACCACATTTTAAAACATTTGACTGTTAGTTTAGTGTAGTGTTTTCTCTTATTTCCCTTCTACTTATAAAGAACTAAGTTGTGAAACATGTGTTACAGAAATGCAGAAAAGGTGATCAATCTTTTACTTTCTCTACACGTAGTATGTAAATAGTGTATAGAGAAGGTATTGCACTTCACCCAAAAATTCGACACCGAGATTTCACCGGAAATATATGTTTTAGGATCCCCTTTATCCAAAAAAAGCATTTTCAGAAAAAGTTCCGTGTGTGTGTGTGTGTGCGTGTGTGTGTGTGTGTGTGTGTGTGTCCGCGAGTGTATGAACACGATAACTCAAAAACGAAAAGTCGGTAAAATACACAACTTGGTGTTTAAGTTTGGTGTCTTCCAAGAATGCGTCGGGCTGCGCCGTGGCCGAGTGGTTAGACCACTTGCCTCTCACCTAGACGGCCGGGGTTCGATCCCAAGCGAGATTTGTGGTGAACAATTCGGCGCTGGGCGGGTTTGCTCCGGGTACTCCGGTTTCCCCCGCCATCGCATTCCACCGGTGCTCCATCATCATTCGTGTATCATCAGTGTCACCGCCTGCGGTGCCATAAGTAGTTAAAGCGGGCGTTAAACACTACAAAAAAAAAAAGAATGTCACATAAAAATGTTCAAGAAAATCCATTTTTACAAGGACCTTTATTCGAAAATTTGATTTTCTCAAAAATGGCTCTAGCAATTTTTGATTAAAATCTCTTATATTTAAGATATCTACACGGCAAATGAAATGTATATCTTGATTTTTCTGGGAATAGCCTCTGAAGACTACTTTATTTTCGATGATTTTATTCAATTCAGCATAACTGGTAAACCGTAAGAGATAGACAAAAACTTACTCCACAAAAAATGTAGAGCTCATGTATTCCCTTATTTCCCTCCTACTTATAAAGAACATTTGTTGCAGAAATGTAGAGAAAGTCATCAGTTTTTTTTCTTTACGAAAGAGAGAAATTTGACGTGGTTAATTCAGAAATGCGTGTGCCATAAAACATTTGATTTTCGTCTCTAGAGAGGTGCGCTCTCATGATAATGCTGCAACACTCAGACTGGCCAGGATAATTAACTTAGCACATCAAAGCCAGCGCCAAGCTCCACCTAGAGGTTTTCCGGATCAGCTCGCAATAACTTAGTTGTACAGAGGATGAAAGCTCGGACAGAAAAAAAAAAGAAAAACTGTCTCAACCCTGTAGGAACCATCTTTGTAAAGTAATTATTAACTTGCTTATACTGTGTTACCTCTCACTCGTGCATATAGGGTAAACCGTGCCTTGCAATCACACAGACTTGTACTTGCTTATACAGGGTGTGCGCGCGCACATTTCGCGTGCTTGGAGATCTAAATATCAAGAATAATAAGCTCCAAAAACTTCTTCATATAATTTGAAAGATAATGTACATTATAATAATAATAATAATAATAACAATAATAATAATAGCCCGCCTGGGTAGTGTGGTGGTAGCGTGTCTCCGTCATATTCAACAGGTCGCGAGATCGAATCTCGCTTAGGGTGAGTTACCCAGATAAGGTTTTTTCGGGGGTTTTCCTTATCCTGAGAAGACGAATGTCGAGTAACTTTAAGCTCCATGAACCCCGAGAACATTTGAGCATCATTTCACCAATTTCATTCAGCGTACGATATGACCAACCAAATAAAAAAATCTGATGTGTACCATTCACATGACTTTCTCCATATCCCTGCAAACAAATATTTCTTAAAAAGCTTATACTTCTATTTACTTTATGCTAATCAGAAAAAAATAGCTGAAATAGTCTAATTACTCGCATCCTTCTAAGTAGGATCGAAATAAGGGACAACCGTCGGTTAAAGTGATAGTCAAAAGCTGGTTGCTATATCAATGAAGTTCCTTTGCTTATATGGATAGGATTTGAGAAGTTCCTGTATGAGAAAAGTATACGTTTTTCACAGCAGAAACCAAAAATAAGGAATGTCACAAAAACGGCGAACTCCACGAAAAAAATGTATATAACATAAATTGTGTGTTTTAATGTGCTCTACATTTTTTGTGTGGTAAGTTTTTGTCCATTTCTTACGGTTTAGCAGTTATTCAAAATTTAGTAAAATTCATCCTGAATAAACTATTCTTCAGAGGCTATTCCCAGAATATTCAAGATATACATCTCATTTGTCAGGTAAATATGTTTAATATTCGAAATTTTAATCAAAATCGTTAGAGCCATTTTTGAGAAAATCAAAATTTTCGAAAAAAGTTCCATGTAAAGGGTAGTTAGGGGTGGGGGGATTATTCTCAAAATCTTCGTGTCGCATCGCTGGAAGATACTGAACTTAAATACCAAGTTTGGTATTTTACCGAATTTTCGTTTTTGAGTTATCGTGTTCACGGACACACGGACAGACACATGGAGAGAGTAAAAAACGTTAAACTACAAAAAAGAAAAAAAAAAACAAAGAAATACTGAGAGAAATATGGGTTCAAAAGAAAACAAAGAGACGTTTCTAAGTACTTTGCGTAGTCCCTCATAGGCTCATTCGTGAAAAAAAATAATAATAGTAATAATAATAGTAATAATCATAACAATAAAAAATACTCCATGGCACGACAGTTCCCCATCTCGGCTCACTACAGACGTCATGGATGGGGTGCAGTATTGGGGGGTGAGACGTGGTCCGCATTTCGTTTTTAAGAAAATCAAAATTTTCGACAAAAGCTCCAAATAAAAGGTAGTTGAGGGTAGGGAGATTTTCTTGAATATGTTCGTGTCGCATCCTTGGAAGATACCACACATAAATACCAAGTTAGGTATTCAACGGTCTTTTCGTTTTTGAACTAGCACAGACACACACACAGGGACCTTTTTCTGGAAATGCTTCTTTTTGGATTCACGGAGGCTCAAACCATGCATTTCCGGTGAAATCTTGGTATCGAGTTTTTGGGTGCAATGTAAGATCTTCTCTTTACACCTTGTAGATAGTACGTGTAGAGAAAGTAAAAACGAAATAACCGTTAAACACCAAACAATAATCTTTCAAGGATGCGACACTAAGATTTTCGAGAAGTACCTCCACTATAACTACCCTTTACATGCAAAAATGTTCGAAAATAATGATTTTCTCAAAAATGGATGTAACGATTTTGATTAAAATTTATTTTGTATTTTAAATATATTTAGATCACAAATAAAATTAATATATTAAATTTTCCGGAAAAACCCGCTGAAGAACTTTTTATTCTGGAGGAATTTTTCTGAATTTTGCATAACTAATAAACTGTAAGAAATGAACAAACACTCTCGCCCCCAACTACCCTTTATATGGAAAACATTTCGAAAATTTTGATTATCTCAAAAATCCCTAACGATTTTGATTAATATATCGTTTGCTAAAATACTCATATAACAAATAAATTGTATATCTTGAATTTTCTGGAAAGAGCCTCTGAAGACATCTTTATTCTGGATGAATTTTGGGCAATTTTGCAAACTGAAAAAACCGCAAAATATAGACAAAACCTATCTAACAAATAACGAACAGCTCATTAAAACACACATGTTATGTTACATTCATTTTTTCCTGGAATTGCCCATTTTTACTCCCTCCATACGCACTATGTACATAGTGTATAGAGAAAGTATTGCACTCCACCAAAAATTCGATACCGAGATTTCACCAGAAATGTATGTTTTAGGGTCCCCAATATCCAAAAAAAGCATTTTCACAAAAAGGTCCGTGTGTGTGTGTGTGTCCATGTGTCCGTGTGTCTGTGAACACGATAACTCAAAAACGAAAAGACGGTAAAATACCAAACTTGGTATTTAAGTTTAGTATCTTCCAGGGATGCAACACGAAGATTTTGAGAATAATCCCCCCACCCCTAACTACCCTTTACATGGAACTTTTTTCGAAAATTTTGATTTTCTCAAAAATGGCTCTAACGATTTTGATTAAAATTTCGTATATTAAACATATTTACCTGACAAATAAAATGTATATCTTGAATTTTCTGGGAATAGCCTCTGAAGAGTAGATTATTCTGGATGAATTTTACTGAATTTTGAATAGCTGCTAAACCGTAAGAGATGGACATAAACTTACTACACAAAAAATGTAGAGCACATTAAAACACACAATTTATGCTATATACATTTTTTTCGTGAGTTCGTCGTTTTTGTGACATTCCTTATTTTTGGTCTCTGCTATGAAAAACATACTTTTCTCATATAGGAACTTTTCAACTCCTATCCATATAAACAAAGGAACTTCATTGACATAGAAACCAGCTTTTTACTATCATTTTAACCTATGGTAGTCCCTTATTTCGCTTCTACTTACAAGGAAGCAAGTAATAAAACTATTTCTGCTAATTTCTTCTGATTAGCATAAAGTAAATAGAAGTATAAGCTTTTTAAGAATAATTTGTTGCAGGGATATGGAGAAAGTCATGTAAATGGAACACATCAGATTTTTATACTTTATCCGAGTATTCTGATTATTTAAACCAATGTCACAATAACCTGGTGTTCAAAAATAAACCCTTCGTTACAAAAGGAATAATTACACATCCCACTAAAGCCATTTTTCCACACTGTGCATTAGTTTCACTGAAACTGTGCTTTATCAAAAGCCACATTAATTACATTTTCAAACGATGATGTGATATAATCCTGTTTTCGCTAAACAATTTTAAACACAGGTTTATACTTTGGTCGTGTTCGGACCTGTGTATATTGTTCTACGCTTCCTTTGACCTCTACATTGAAATCAAATATCAGTATTCTGAACATTCAATAGCAGAATTATCCGATTAATGGAAAAGGTTTGTTGATCAGGATCGTAACTACCCTAAGCACAGATATAGTTGCAAAATAAAATTAAATTCTACTTTTACATGACCTTCTCTACACGTTCTGCAGCGGTGTTCGTATCCGGCGTGCAGGTTTTCGTTATTACTGGAGATATGGGTACCCTAGTTTAGGATCTTGTTGGCATAGACTTTTTCTCATGTGTGGTAAGACACTTTTCTTCGAGTTCTAGATTACTATTGAATTCATTTTATTTTCTCTATACGTTCTATGTACATAGTATATTGAGAAGGTACTGTACTGCACCCAAAAATTCAATACCGAGATTTCACCGGAAATATATGTTTTGAGACCCCCAGAATCCAAAAAAAGCATTTTTACTTTCTCTTGCCCCATATGTACAATGTACATAGGGATAGAGAAGTATTGCATTCCACCAAAAAATTCGATACCGAGATTTCACCGATAATAAATGTTTTAGGACCCCCTGTATCCAAAAAAAGCATTTTCAGAAAAAGGTCCGTGTGTGTGTGTCCGTGTGTCTGTGAACACGATAACTCAAAAACGAAAAGTAGCTAAAATATCAAACTTGGTATTTAAGTTTAGAATGCGACAGGAAGATTTTGAGAAAAATCCCCCCACCTAAACTACCCTTTACATGGAACTTTTTACGAAATTTTTGATTTTCTTAAACATGGCTCTAACGATTTTGATTAAAATAGCATATATTAAAGATATTTACCTAAGAAATAAAACATATACCTTGAATTTTCTAGGAATAGCTTCTGAAGACCTGTTTATTCGGAATAAATTTTGCTTAATTTGGCATAACTAGTAAACCGTAAGAGATAGAAAAAAAATTGCTATACAAAAAATGTGGGTCCTGTTAAAATACACAAGTTATGTCATGTACATTGTTTTCGTGGAGCTTTTGGAGGTATTCATTGTTATTAGTTTCAGTTGTGAAGTACTTATACATTTCTCAGACGGGAATGTCCGTTTTTCTTTTGTTCTACTCCTGGCCAAGAAAAGAAGCGATGTATAATGACAATCGCATAACGACAGCTTTTAAAACAATTGACTATTGGTTTAGCCCAGTGTATTTCCTTATTTACTTCCTACTTATACGAAACTAAATAACAAGAACATTGTGCTAATGAGTACTTCGATTAGCAAGGTGCAGAAAGAAGAAGAAGCTTATGTATCAAGTTTGTAGAATAGCTAGAGAAAGTCATATGAGTGCAACACATCAGATTTTTAGAAAAATCTTCGTGTGTGTCTCTGTGTATGTGTGTGTCTGTGGGCAGCTTAGCTCAAAAACGAAAAGAGCGTTAAAAACCAAACTTGGTATTTAAGTTTGGTATCTTCCAAGGATGCGACACGACCATTTTCAAGAAAATCCCCCTGCATTAAACTATCCTTTATATGGGAAAAAATTCGAAATTTTGAGTTTCTTAAAAATAACTATAACGATTTTGACTAAATTCTCTTATATTTAAGATATTTGCTTGCCAAATAAAATGTATATCTTGAATTTTCTGGGAATAGCATCTGAAGACCACTTTATTCTGGATCAATGTTGCGAAATTTTGCATAACTACTAAACTGTAAGAGATGGACAAAAACTTACCATACAAGACATGTAGAGCACGGTATAACACACAATTTATGTTACATACATTTTATTCGTGGAGTTGATCGTTTTTGAGATATTCTTTGTTTTTTGGTTTCAGATTTGAAAAACTTATACTTTTCTCATACAGGAATTTGTCAACTCCTGTCCATACAAACAAAAGAACTTCAGTTACATAGCAACCAGCTTTTGACTATCATTTTAATCTATAGTACTACCTTATTTCGCTTCTGCTTACAAGGAAGTGGGTAACAAGACTATATCTACTAATTTCTTCTCGATTAGCATGCAGTAAAGAGAATCATAAGCTTTTTAACAATGATTTGTTTCAGAGATGTAGAGAAGGTCATGTGAATGGAACACATTAGATTTTTTCATTTTGTTCGGTCTTTACTACCGACGAACACACACGCTTTACTCCTGAACTTTCCCGTCTTTAACTACGCTTTACACGACCTGTTATCATTCCTTATTACTTCAGACCTCTTGGTGCATCAAATAAACATCGTTTCTGTCGTGGCGGTATGTAGCCCGTTCATTTTTACCGCAGACTCAGCTATCACGTCTTAACTCTGTGCATATTCCAGGGTTTGTGAATTCTTTGGTATTAAATTAGCACTATTTACCTCGCACTCGACGATTCATCTGCGGACCCAAATATCACATCTTAGCTTCGCAGATGTCCCATGGCTAGTGCCAAAAGTGTCGCTTTACCAGCAAGAGAATTGTTTCTGTTTTCCTTGTTATTTTCACACTCAGGCAGTGTAACCTCACCCTCTCAGTTCAATGTCCTGCCCTTAACGGTACTATCCTACCTGGGTCACTTGTCAGCTCGTGACAACTGTTTGTCCTTGTTAGGTACACCCTCGGGCAGCGTAACCTCACCCCTTCAGTTCAATGTCCTTCCCTTAACGGTACTATCCTACCTGGGTCGCTTCTCAGCTTGTGACAACTGTTTGTCTTTGTTATGTTCACCCTCGGACAATGTAACCTCACCCCTTCAGTTCAATGTCCTTCCCTTAACGGTACTATCCCACCTGGGTCCCTTGCCAGCTCGTGACAACTGTTTGTTCTCATGTTCACCCTCGGACATTGTAACCTCACCCCTTCAGTTCAATGTCCTGCCCTTAACGGTACTATCCTACCTGGGTCGCTTGTCAGCTCGTGACAACTGTTTGTCCTTGTTATGTCCACCCTCGGACAGTGTAACCTCACCCCTTCAGTTCAATGTCCTGCCCTTAACGGTACTATCCTACCTGGGTCACTTGTCAGCTCGTGACAACTGTTTGTGCTTGTTATGTACACCCTCGGGCAGTGTAACCTCACCCCTTCAGTTCAATGTCCTTCCCTTAACGGTACTATCTTACCTGGGTCACTTGTCAGCTCGTGACAACTGTTTGTCCTTGTTATGTACACCCTCGGGCAGTGTAACCTCACCCCTTCAGTTCAATGTCCTTCCCTTAACGGTACTATCTTACCTGGGTCACTTGTCAGCTCGTGACAACTGTTTGTGCTTGTTATGTACACCCTCGGGCAGTGTAACCTCACCCCTTCAGTTCAATGTCCTTCCCTTAACGGTACTATCTTACCTGGGTCACTTGTCAGCTCGTGACAACTGTTTGTCCTTGTTATGTACACCCTCGGGCAGTGTAACCTCACCCCTTCAGTTCAATGTCCTTCCCTTAACGGTACTATCCTACCTGGGTCACTTGTCAGCTCGTGACAACTGTTTGTCCTTGTTATGTTCACTCTCGGGCAGTGTAACCTCACCCCTTCAGTTCAATGTCCTTCCCTTAACGGTACTATCTTACCTGGGTCGCTTGTCAGCTCGTGACAACTGTTTGTGCTTGTTATGTACACCCTCGGGCAGTGTAACCTCACCCCTTCAGTTCAATGTCCTTCCCTTAACGGTACTATCTTACCTGGTCACTTGTCAGCTTGTAACAACTGTTTGTCCCCGTTATGTTCACCCTCGGGCAGTGTAACCTCACCCCTTCAGTTCAATGTCCTTCCCTTAACGGTACTATCCTACCTGGGTCACTTGTCAGCTCGTGACAACTGTTTGTCCTTGTTATGTACACTCTCGGACAGTGTAACCTCACCCCTTCAGTTCAATGTCCTTCCCTTAACGGTACTATCCTACCTGGGTCGCTTGTCAGCTCGTGACAACTGTTTGTGCTTGTTATGTCCACCCTCGGACAGTGTAACCTCACCCCTTCAGTTCAATGTCCTTCCCTTAACGGTACTATCCTACCTGGGTCGCTTGACAGCTCGTGACAACTGTTTGTGCTTGTTATGTACACCCTCGGGCAGTGTAACCTCACCCCTTCAGTTCAATGTCCTGCCCTTAACGGTACTATCCTACCTGGGTCGCTTGTCAGCTCGTGACAACTGTTTGTCCTTGTTATGTTCACCCTCGGACATTGTAACCTCACCCCTTCAGTTCAATGTCCTTCCCTTAACGGTACTATCCTACCTGGGTCGCTAAACAGCTCGTGACAACTGTTTGTCCTTGTTATGTCCACCCTCGGACAGTGTAACCTCACCCCTTCAGTTCAATGTCCTTCCCTTAACGGTACTATCCTACCTGGGTCGCTTGTCAGCTCGTGACAACTGTTTGTCCTTGTTATATCCACCCTCGGACAATGTAACCTCACCCCTTCAGTTCAATGTCCTTCCCTTAACGGTACTATCCTACCTGGGTCGCTTGTCAGCTCGTGACAACTGTTTGTCCTTGTTATGTCCACCCTCGGACAGTGTAACCTCACTCCTTCAGTTCAATGTCCTTCCCTTAACGGTACTATCCTACCTGGGTCACTTGTCAGCTCGTGACAACTGTTTGTCCTTGTTATGTCCACCCTCGGACAGTGTAACCTCACTCCTTCAGTTCAATGTCCTTCCCTTAACGGTACTATCCTACCTGGGTCGCTTGTCAGCTCGTGACAACTGTTTGTCCTTGTTATGTCCACCCTCGGACAATGTAACCTCACCCCTTCAGTTCAATGTCCTTCCCTTAACGGTACTATCTTACCTGGGTCACTTGTCAGCTCGTGACAACTGTTTGTCCTTGTTATGTCCACCCTCGGACAATGTAACCTCACCCCTTCAGTTCAATGTCCTGCCCTTAACGGTACTATCCTACCTGGGTCGCTTGTCAGCTCGTGACAACTGTTTGTCCTTGCCTTCTTAGACGTGTTTTACAATTTTCCTTCCCTAGCCATTTTCAATGTACATTTGTCCCCTCTTAGTGTAATTTATATTATTTGCTATTATTTATATCTCCCCTTTAGATAACTTTTAACCCCTGCACTCGACATGTACCATCTCAGTTCCAAAGAGAAACTATTACAAAGGATTATTCTTTTATCCACAACATGCTAATCGAGATAAACGTTAGCAGAATTAGTCTTATTACTTGCTTCCTTATAAGTAGGATGGAAATGAGGCAATTTATTAGCCTAAAGCAATAGTCAAACCCTTTAAAATCTCGTCGCTATGTGAAACAATTTAAGTTGGGTTCAATTTATGTGGTCTCGTTTGAGAAAAGCATAAGTATGTAAAAGCTGAAACCGATAACAAGGAATGTCTCAGAAGCGGCCAGTTCTGCAAAGAAAGCGTAAATTACATGAATTATGTGTTTTAACGAGATCTATATTTTTGTGTGGCTAGTGTTTGTCTATCTCTTACGCTTTACTATTTATGCAAAATTCATCTAGATTAAAGAAGTATTCAGAGGCTATTCCCAGAAAACTCAAGGTGTACAGTTTATTTGTGACATAAACACCTTTAATGTGAATTTAATAAAAATGATTAAAGCCATTTTTGCGAAAATCAATATTTGCGAAATGTTTTCCATGTTAAGGGGTGTTTTGGGGTCACAGGAGTTCCCTCAAAATCTTTAGTCTGCACCCTCGGGAGAGATTAAACTTAAATACAAAGTTTCGTATTTTACGGACTTCTCGTCGTGTTCACAGACAAAGTGACCCTTTTTTCTCGATTTTTGTTTGTTTCAGGGACACTACAACCTGTATTTCTGCTGAAATTTCTCCAACGAATTTTTTGCAATACCTTCTCTACCTACTAGACACCTGGCCTCTCACCTAGACGACCGGGGTTCGATCCGAAGCGCCCACATGTGAAATTTGTGGTGAACAAAGCGGCGCTGGGGCGGGTTTTCTCCGGGTACTCCGGTTTCCCCCGCCATCGCATTACACCGGTGCTCCATCATCATTCATGTATAATCAGTGTCCCACCTGCGGTGCCATAAGTAGTTAAAGTGGGCGTTAAACACTACCAGAAAAAGCTAGGCGCCCTGCACTAGTTAGAGAAAGTAATACACAAACAAATCAATTCATTAGCATTAATTGATCTAACAGTTGGTTAAACTATGTATCTTGGAACATAAACCATTTACGACATTGTATATTGCCATTAGATTATGTTATCTGAAATCATTTGAGATTACTTTGTGATTTACTGGGAAATTGTGTGTTAGTAATAAGACAATTTCTGCTAATTTTTATCTCGATTAGCATGAAGTAGATAGAAGAATAAGCTTTTTAACAATAATTTATTGCAGAGATGTAGAAAAAGTTATGTCATGATTCAGGAGGCAGTGACAAAGAATAAAAAAAGAATTTCGGTAAATAAATATGGTGGAATGCGTCATCTGCCATCTGAGAACTAATGTAAGTATTACAATCATAACCTGGTATAATCTCCCTTCCTGTATATAATACAATAGTCTATTTCGCTGAATTTTCTTATGAGCAACACCACAAGTGTTTTCATCTTGTCGATAATTCTCGACCGGAGCGAAGCGCAGAGAGTAAATTGTCCTAAGAGATGAAAACACGAGTTATATTTGATAAGACAATTCAGCGAAATAGACTATTAATAATGGCCAACCGTGTCTACAACCAATGTACGAATATCGATAACAATAGAAATAGGGAAAACTATTTTATTTCACCTATTAATAAGTAATACATGAAATGGAAACAAAAGTTATTTTATTTGAGGTTATTGCACTCATCTCATATATAAGAAATAATTGTTTTACTTTCTCTACACATACTATGTACATAGTGTATGGAGAAGGTATTGCGCTCCAACCAAAATTCAATACCGAACTTTCACCGGAAATATAATCTTTAGAGTCCCCTGTATCTTAATAGGTATATGTGTGTGTGTGTGTGTGTGTGTCCATGTGTCTGTGAACACGATAACTTATTAACCAAAAGTCCGTAAAATATCAAACTTGGTATTTAAATTTAGTATTTTCTAGGGATGCGACATGAAAATTTTGAGAAAAATCCCCCTACTCCAAAGTAACCTTTACATGGAACTTCTTTCGAAAATATTGATTTTCTTAAAAATCGCTCTAACGATTTTGATTAAAGTATTGTATATTAAAGATGTTTACCTGACAAATAAAATGTATATCTTGAATTTTCTGGGAATAACCTCTGAAGATTACTTTATTCTGGATCAATTTTACGAAATTTTGCCTAACTGCTAAACCATAAGAGATGGACAAAAACTTACCACACAAACATGTAGAACATGATAAAACATATAATTTATGTTATATACTTTTTTTGGGGGGTGAAGTGGATCGTTTTTTGAGATATTGCTTGTTTTTGGTTTCACCTAAAAACTTTAACTTATGGTAGTCCCTTATTTCGCTTCTACTTTAAGGAAGCAAGTAATAAGACAATTCCTGCTAATTTTTTATTTATTAGCATGAAGTAAATAGATGCATAAGGTTTTTAACAATAATTTGTTACTGAGATATAGAGAAAGTCATTTGAATGGAACACATCAGATTTTTTTAAACTAAATAGATTATGAACTGGATAAAACTTTCAATAAACATAGTAACTCAATTAATTGAAAAGTATAATTGCGAAACTGATAGTTATTAAAAGTGGAGGTTGGCTGACTAGAGTGTCATCTTGATACCAATAACCAAGTCAAGATTTCAAAGAAATGAGCATCAGCTGCGATCAGATGTTTCGACAATATCAGTCCAGTCAGATGGCCGCGATTGGTTGAAATTGTCTAATTTCGTCCATTGTATTGACACTTTGATAGTTGACCTGAATTGTAAAATGCAACTCGTGTTTTCATCTCTTAGAACAATTGACTCTCGTCGCTTCGCCCCGGTCGAAAATTATCGACAAGATGAAAACGCTCTTGGCGTTACTTCCGATAGTAATTCAATGATTTCTGTGTGTAACAGGAAACTTGGAAAGCTTCGTATAGTTAACCATAGCCTTGTAATGCAACATCCAAGACACGGACACAGAATACGAGATTCGAGAGAACAGCAAACTAATGGAAAGTTATGTGGTTAAAGGAAAACACTTTGTTGAAGATTCGGTCTGTTCTTAGCTCAGGTTATTGGGTTCATCCCAGGCACTAATGCAATTCCACCAGAGGGAGGGAGATGGCCTGCTATGTCCGGAATCTTCTGCCACATAAACCATCTTTCGCCTTTATACGCAACTAGCACAAACATCCTGCATTACCCGGGGCTAAGACCATTTTTCAAACTTATATTTAAATAATTAATTTCTCTACCAGGTTCTACGAACATGCATAGTACATACAGAAGATGTATTCCATCCAAAAATTTTATACTGAGATTTTACTGGAAATCTGATATGTTCCATTCACATGACTTTTCTATATCTCTGTAAAAAATTATTGTTAAAAAGCTTATTCTTCTATCCACTTCATGCTAATCGAAATAGTTATTATCAGAAATTCTGAAGAAAATTAATGGAGTGCATTAGGCTAAAACGATAGTCAAATCTTTTGAAAGCTGAAATTCGTTTCTCTCCACTGTCAAAAGTTGACAAATTCCTGTATATGAAAACCGTAAGTATTTTAGAACAAATCAATAGCAAGGGATATCTCAAAAACAATCAACTCCGAAAAAAGAAAACTGATGTGGTCCATTCACATGACTTTCCCTACCTCTCTGCAGAAATAGTCTTATTGCTTGCTTCCTTGTAAGCAGAAACGAAGTAAGACAGTACTATAGGTTAAAGTAATAGTCAAAAGCTGGTTGCTATGTGACTGAAGTTGCTTTGTTTTATGGACAGGAGGTGACAAATTCCGGTGTGAGAAGAGTATAAGTTTTTCAAAGCTGAAACCAAAAATAAGAAATATCTAAATAACGATCAGTTTCACGAAAAAATGTATATTACACAAATTGTGTGTTTTAACATGCTCTACATTTTTTCTGTGGTAAGTTTCTGTCCATCTCTTACAGTTTAGTAGTTGTGCGAAATTCCGTAAAATTCATCCAGAATAAAGTAGCCTACAGAGTATATTCCCAGAAAATTCAAGATATACATTTTATTTGTCCTGAAATATCATTAATATACGATATTTGAATAAACATCGCTACAGCCATTTTTAAGAAAGTCAAAATTTTCGATAAAAGTTCAATGTAAAGGGTAGTTTTGGATGGGGGGATTTTGCTCAAAATCTTTGTGTCGCATCCCTGGAAGACACTTAACTTAAACACCAAGTTTGGTATTTTACCGACTTTTCCTTTTTGAGTTATCGTGTTCACAGACACACGGACATACACACATGACCTTTTTCTGAAAATGCTTCTTTTGGAAAGAGGGGATCCTAAAACATATATTTCGGTGAAATCTCGGTATCGAATTTTTGGGTGGAGTTCAATACCTTCTCTATACACTGTGTACATAGTTCGTGTAGAGAAAGTAAAAACAGCATTATTACTTTCTTTAGCACATGTGTAAAATCTGATGTGTTCCCTTCACATGAATTTCTCTACATCTCTGTAATAAAATATATTTAAAAACTTATTCTTCTATCTAGTTCATGTTAATCGAGATAAACATTATTATAAGTGCTTTCTTGTAACTAGAAGGGAGAAAGTGGAATATACTAGACTTTTAAAAGCATTGCCAGAAGTTGGGAAATTCCAGTGTGTGAAAAGTTTAAATATTTTAGAACTGAAACTAATTAGAAGGAATATCTCGTAAATGGTCAACTCCACGAAAAAAATGAATATGTCATAAACTGTGTGTTTTAAGGTGATCTGCATATTCTGTGTAGTAAGTTTTTACTTTCTCTACACGTACTATGTGCATAGTGTATAGAGAAGGCATTGCACTCTGCCTAAAAATTCGATACCGAGATTTCGCCGCAAATAGACGTTTTAGGGTCTCCTGTATCCAAAACAAGTGTTTTCAGAAACAGGGTCGTGTGTATGTGTGTGTGTTTCTGTGAACACGATAAGTCGTTACAATACCAAACTTGGTGTTTAATTGAGTATCTTCCAGGATTGCGAGACGAAGATTTTGAGAAAAATCGTCCTTCCCAAACTACTCTTCACATGGAAAAAAGTTTGAAAAATTTTATTTTCTCAAAACTATCGATTTTCATTTAAATACCGTAAATTAAAGAAATTTAGATTACCAATGAGATGTATATGTTGAGTTTTTCGGAAACTTAATACACCAAAAATGTAGATTTCACAAAAAATACAAATTTGTGTCACATAGTTTCGTCTTGTTGAATTGACCGTTTTCAAGGTATTCATTTTTATTGGTTTCAGTTTTAAACAACTTAACTTTTCTGAAATGGAACCGTGCAAAGTGAACTGACACTCAATTGTTTGACATAGATTTTGCTTAATATACTCCCTTATTTCTCTTCTACTTAACAGGAAGCAAGTAATTAGCTTGAAGTAGATACAAGAATAATCTTTTGTAAGAACGGTTTGTATTTGGAGCCTGCAGAGAAAGTCATGTGAATGGAACACTTCAGATTTTAATACATATAGTTGAGAAAGTGACAAAGGATTTGTAGCAGAGATTAGTTTCAAATTCTCCGCTTGTCACGTACTTTGAAATGGGCATTTTGGGTAATTCCAACTTTAGTTTTGGAACTGCTCATTAATTTCTTGTAGCTCCGGAAAGAAGGAATTTGGAAACTCTAGAAGAGAGAAATAAGATTAATTTATGTAATGATTAGCAATTGCTTCTCTACACTGACCGTCTAAAGTTGGGCAGTTGAATCGGACTTAAAAAATGCAGCGCTTTGGCCAAAGCTTCGTAATTAGACCTCGTCTCGACTTCGCAGCTTGCATTTTTCACGGAGAGCGGTCGAGTTAACCCGAGGTTCCTTCCCAAAATAGACGTTCAAATGTTCACCTCTGAAAATTATATTCCAAGCTCTTTTGCTATCAAAACTTGTGTTATTTATAACACGAAACTATCGTACAAGATTGACAAATTAAAAATCTGATATGTACCATTCACATGACTTTCTCTACCTCTCTGTAGCAAATTATTGTTAAGAAGCTTATGCCTCTATTTACTTCATGCTACTCGAAAACAAATTTTCCTTTTAAGTAGAAGTGAAATAAGGGAGTACCATGGGTTAAAGTCATAGTCAAAAGCTGGTTGCTCTGTGACAAGTTACGTTGTTTATGTGGACAGGAGCTCACAAATTCCTATATGAGAAAAGTAAGTTTTTCATAGCTGAAAACAAAAACAATGAATGTGTCAAAACGATCAACTCCACGAAAAAAATGTATATAACATAAATTGTATGTTTTAACGTGCTCTACATTTCTTGTGCAGTAAGTTTTTAATCTAAGTCTTACGTTTTAGTAGTTATACAAAATTCCGTAAAATTCGTCCCGAATAAAGAAGTCTTCACTGACTATTCCCAGAAAATTTAAGATATACATTTTGTTTGTCAGGTAAATATCTTTAATATAGGATAATTTCACCAAATTCGTTAGAGCCATTTTTAAGAAAATAAAATTTTTCGAAAAAAGTTCTATGTAAAGGGTAGTTTGGAGTGGAGGGATTTTTCTCAAAACCTTCGTGTCGCATCCCTGGAAGATACTAAACTTAAATACCAAGTTTGATGTTTTACCGACTTTTCGTTTTTGAGCACACGGACACACACACGGACCTTTTTCTGAAAATACTTTTTTTTTTAATACAAGGGACCCTAAAACATATATTTCCGGTAAAATCTCGGTATCGAATTTTTGGGTGGAGTGCAATACCTTCTCTATACACTATGCACATAGTGCGTGTAGAGAAAGTAAAAATTAGGCCTTCTATTTATTTAGGGAAAGGGGAGGCAGGATCGGTTATCTAACAATACATTATAATTGATCATAACATACAATGTTTTAAGAAATGCACTTTCTAGTCAATTATTGTATCAGGAATTGTGAACATTTTAAAACATGTGCTTTGTTGCCATCTTTTATCACATACGTAATATAAATTAAAGTTTTTGTTTGCAAAATACGGTTTTGCCCCTAGGATACTACAGTTTTTTTGTATTTAACAGTCATTACATTCAAAATATTTCAATGACTTTTGAGGCCAACCTGTGCCAAGTTCATGGGCCCATCTGTTGCACTTCACACGCTGAATCCAGTCGTCATTTCGTTTTCTCTCACTATAATATACTGTATACATTTTATTTGTCAGGTGAATATCTTTACTATACGATATTTTAATCAAAATTGTTACAGCCATTTTTAAGAAAATCAACATTTTCAAAATGTTTTCCATGTAAAGGGTAGTTTGGGGTGGTGGGGATTTTCTTGAAAATATTCCTGTTGCATACTTGGAAGATACCAAACCTAAATACCAAGTTTGGACTTTAACGGTCTTTTCGTTTTTGAGCTCTGCTGTCCAATGTCTTTTTTTGATTCAGGGAGTCTCAAAACATGTATTTCCGGTGAAATCTCGGTATCGAATTTTTGGGTGAAATGCAATACCTTCTCTATACACTATGTACATAGTTCGTATAAAGAAAGTAAAAAAAATAAAAAAAGAGTAATTTGTTGCGGAGATGTAGAGAAATTCATGTGAATGGAACACATAAACTTTTCTTTATAAGGTAGTACGGTTTTTAAAGAAGTGAACTAAAGATATTATATAGTGTGCAATTTAATTGGGAACATAAGCCATTACTGCCTGACTGATTCAATAGGCTTTTGTCAAGCTTATACAGTAAGGTATCAAAGAGAGACAACTTCCTGACGTTATTATCAATGTTTCGTTTAAAGCGAAATTCCCGGAATTTTCATAACAGAACAGTTTATTGGGATACTAATCTACAAAATAAGCTTTTATGACAAGCCAGGATGGTATTCCAAGACCTGCAACATAAGCGTCTCAAAGAAGACGAAAATAAGAATGTATATTCCAAAAAATCTCATGTGATCCATTATTATTGCTTCCTTGTAAGTAGAAGCGAAATAAGGGAGTACCATTGGTTAAAGTGATAGTCAAAAGCTGGTTGCTAGGTGACTGAAGTTCCTTTTTTTATATTGACAGGAAGGAGTTCACAAATTCCTGTATGAGAAAAGTAAATTTTTTTAAAAGCTGAAACCAAAAACAAGGAATATCTAAAAAACGATTAACTACACGAAACAAATGTATATAACATAAATTATGTGTTTGAAGGTGCTGTGTGATAACTTATTCTCCATTTCTTATGGTTTAACGGTTATGCAAAATTCGTAAAATTGACCCAGAACAAAGTAGTCTTCAGGGGCTATTCACTGAAAATTCAAAGATAAATATTCTATTTGTCAGGAAAATGTCTTGAATATATAATATTTTAATCAAAATCGTTATAGCTATTTTTGAGAAAATCAAAATTTTCGAAAAAAGTTCTATGTAAAGGGAAGTTTGTGGATGGAGGATTTTTCTCAAAATCTTCGTGTGGTATCCCTGGAAGATACTAAACTTAAATACAAAGTTTGTTATTTTACCGACTTTTCGTTTTTAACCTATCATGTTCACAGACACACGCACCTTTTTCTGAAAATTGTCTTCTTTGGATACAGGGCACCCTAAAACATATATTTCTATTGAAATCTCGGTATCGAATTTTTGGGTGCATTGTAATACCTTATCTATACACTATGTACATAGTACGTATAGAGAAAGTAAACAAGTATTTCTGGAAAAAGGTTCAAGTGTGTGTGTGTGTGTGTGTGGTTTTGTGAGTGTGTGTGTGTGTCTGTAGACAGCACAGCTCAAAAACAAAAACACTGTTAAATAGCAAAAATTCGAAAATATTGATTTTTCAAAAATTGTTCTAAGGATTTTGATTAAAATCTTCTATATTTAAGATATTTCCATACCAAACAAAATGTATATCCTGAATTTTCTGGGAATAGCCTCTAAAGACATGTTTACTTTGGATGATATTTATTGAATTTTGTATAATTGTTAAACCGTAAGATACAGAGAAAAACTTACTACACAAATATATATACACAGAGTGGTCCAAAAAAATGTATATACTGTTTAACAGTCCATAACTTGCAAACCAATGGGCGGAAACATCTCATTTTTGGTAGGGTAATGGTTTTTAGTTCCGGCAATTGCCACACAACCGTGTTTGATGACAGTCGCCAGATACGTAAGCATTCTTTTGTTGTTAGTTACCTGAGTAAACATGGCTGAAGCAAGAATTACATTCGATGAAAGGAAGTCAGTTTTGAAGTGGTACATTAGGTACGAAAACATTAGTGAGGTTCAACGCCAGTGGCGAAATGAGTATCAAATAGAGCCACCACACGTTTAACAATTGCGCGCATTCGAGACAAGTTTGTGTCGACGGCTGTGTTACAGATGTACAGAAAAACGATCTGGACGACTTGTAACAGCAACAAGTCCAGCGAAAGGTTTTACTTCCAACAAGATGGTGCACCAGCCCACTATCATAATCGTGTCAGGGAGTATCTCAACGAAAATCAACCTGCGGATGGATAGGCTGAAGAGGTACTCTAGAGTATCCACCACGTTCCCCAGACTTAACGCCTGTGGACTTTTACTGTGGGGAACACTAAAGCAGGTCGTTTATGGACAAAAGCCACGCACATTGGATAATCTACAAGAATGTATCGTACATTCTAGTGCTGATATCCAACTGAACACTTTGCAGTCGGTAGTTCGTGCTGCAGTTCGGCGGCATCGCCTGTGTATGGACCATTTCGAACACTTACAGTGATATCAGTAAGTTGGACTTTAAGCTACACTTTTACAAAAAATGAGATATTTCCGCCAATTGCTTTGTAAGTTATGAACCGTTAAACAGTGTACACATTTTTGGACCACTCTATACATATGAGTGTGTGTGCGAATCTTTAATGTACGGTATTTCAATCAAAGTTTTAGAGCCATTTTTGAGAAAATCAAAATTTTCGAATTTTTTCCATGTAAAGGGTGGTATGAGGAGGAGGCATTTTTCTCAAAATGTTCGTGTCACATCCCTGGAAAATACTAAACTTAAATACGTTTTTCTGAAAATACTTTTTGTGGATACAGGAGACCCTAAATCATCTATTTCCGGTGAACTCTCGGTATGGAATTTTTGGATGGAATGCAATACGTTCTCTATAGTTACTGTGTTTATAGTACGTGTAGAGAAAGTAAAAAACTGTAAAATGAAATTCCAATGTAATCTCCAGTGTCCTGAATAAAATATTCTTAAAAGAATATAAGTAACAGCACCCGCGCGTGTGACAATGTTTTAATAAAAATCTATAGAACAGCTGATAGTTTTTTTATTATTATTATTATTATTATTATTTTATTTTTTTAACAGTACCGGAGTCTGTATCCCCCATTCCCCCCGTAGGTTTTACTGATTACTGGTTTTACAAACATATAAACAGTGCACAAACATATAACACCCATGCCCAAGGCGGCACTCGAACCCACGATCCCCTGCCCACGAAACACTAAAGCTTTAGCGAGGGTGGCCATGGGGACCGGCAATGGTTTCAAAGGCCCAGAAGGATATTTCGGAACACCCTATAGACAACCTCAAGACGGGGGAGTCATTACGTTTGCAGAAACCAGCGGAGCGTGGGATATCCCAACTGTTTTGTCACGGCTCTAATTCTAAATTATTTTCCGGTCCTTTATACCTAGTACTTAGACAAATAAAAGTCGCACAGAAATTGTGGAGTTGTTTCTCTTTTGGCATGTTGGTTCTGAAACTCTACTCTCTTAACATTTATTTTCTCTACACACAAAACGCATAAAAGGTTCTCTCGAAACAATGGAAATGATAGAAACACAGGAAACAAAAAAAAAGCTGCATTGATTCTGTTGGAGGGAGATACGAAATAAACCTGTGAATGAGGTACATACATAAATGTGGTTTTGTGGTTACGGACTCGTTTGTTTCAGAACAGATGTGGCACACACAACTGTCGTAAATGTAAAATGTTTACCATCCTGAAACAGTGCTTGAAACTTGATGGTGCAATTCAACGAATTAGATTACCTTACCAGATATACTTAATATACTAGTGTCGGCTGATAATCTCCGTGTCTCTCAATGAAAACTTCATTTCTCATATCGGTGTTCTAATTTAATTAAACCATCTCTGTAGTGCGATTTATCAAGGTCCTCAAAATAGCTGTTTACCGCATCAATGACCTCCTCGTTACTGTGAAATCTTCGTCCTTCAAGAACTATTTTGAGGTTTGGAAACAGGTGGTAGTCACTGCGTTCTAGATCTGACAAATCGGGTAGATGTTCAAGCAATTCGAACTTTAATTCGAACTTTAATTCGAACATTTTTTCCACTGCAATGATTTAACGATGGGCCAGAGCATTGTCGTGACGAAACAAGATATTTTTTGGCATTTTTTTTCATCCACTGTAATAAACCGTCTCAAAAATTTGCTGGTATATTTACGGTAGAGCTCCACATTCTTAATAGAAACAGTTTTTCTTTGCAACTTTTGATCAGGTGTCAACAAACGCAGCACAGACCTTGTGATAGCCCAAAACGTTACTTAAAATATTACCTGCATGTTCTTTTGATGTATTTGCAACCTCTGCTATCCCAAACAACTTTAATCTGCGGTCTTCCAGGACTAAACGATAAATTTGTTCAATGATCTCTGGAGTTGTCACTTCTACAGGGCGTCCAGAGCGAGGTTCGTCGCTAGTGCTCATACGTTCCATTTTAAACTCTGCAACCCACCTTTTAATCATTGAATATGAAGAGACGTGGGCTTTCAATGTACTGTCCATTTCTTCCTTGGTTTATTTAGGCATTAAGCCTTTCAAACGGAAGTATTTAATCACTGCTCGTTTTTCCAAATCCTTTATTTTCGTGAAAACTCTAAAGCTGTCTTGTTTAAAATGCTGTCATTCGAAAACTAAACAAACTATTGACCTGTAACTATGGATACAAGCTAGTCTAGAGTTAAGCTATACGATGCTACCGTCTAACTGGCCAAGTGGTGCCATATCTGTGTGAGGCCTGGGACTTATCGGCCGACCCTCGTATAAGTGGATGTTTCAAGTTTGAGTGGTATTTGGAAATTACGAAACGTATACCGAAATTAAGTGCCGTTTCGTATTTACAGTTATTAGTAATCGTTCAAAATGTTTAAGACAATTTCTGTTCTCGCCGACTGTGAAAGCAATCCACAACAAGTTTTTGAACGCAAGGAATGCTAAGCCAGCCCGAATTCATCGCCAGCTTGTAGAGGTTTACGATGAAATTATAATGAATGATGGAACAGTGAGAAAATGGGCTAGGGAATTCAATGATGGCCGAGCCAATGTTCCTGACGAAGTGGGCGGCCTTCTGTTGTCACTGATATTTTGGTTGAGGAAGTCAATGAGGCGAATTGTGAAAACATAGGTTCTAATAAGAATTCGTTCTGATATGCTTCCACAGTTTTCAAAAAAAGTTTTACATGAGATTGTCACAAAGCACCTAACCCTTTATTGCATGGTGTTGCAAATATACAACAAAGATGAATAATAATAGCAATTAGTATTTTAGTGAATTTTTTCTAACCTCGTTGTACACTAACCTTGAGCAATAAAATTAGGCTGGATGTAGCTGTGTTATTTTCTAAAATTATTAATATTTTGGAATAAAACTGTAGTATTTTTTAAATAAATAAGAGCAGAAACTGCAGTAAAATGTAACCCCAATGGTTCATAGAAAACAATTATTTTATTACTATTATTTTGTACACTTATGGTTACTTTTCAACATAATCACCGATAAAATTGAGACATTTATCGTACCTGTGAACAAGCTTTGCAATACCCGCTTCAAAAGATGTTGCCGCCAATGATTTCAAATGAGCATTGACGTTGTTTTGAAGATCTTCGTTGGTTTGAAAGTGGTGCTATCCTAGCCACATCTTCAGTTCAGGAAAAAAGTGAAAGTCGCTGGGTGCTCGGTCAGGACTGTACGGCGGATGATCGAAAATTGTTCAAGGAGCCGATGGGTTGTGCTAGCAGTGTGTAGACGAGCGTTGTCATGGATCAACACAATTCCTGAAGTCAGAATTCCTCTTCGTTTGTTTTGAATGGCTCTCCGCAAACGTCGTAAAGTCCCGCCCGAGGGGACTAACGGGACACAAGACGATGATTCCCTCTGGTCAGGCGACATTGTAAGGCACTTGGTGAAGGACCTCCGCACAACTAAGATGTGATTTTAGAGTCCGTGGTGGAGCCGAACAGACTACCTGGGAAAGAGGGAGATAGTTGTTTATATACTGACCAGAATACGTAATAAATCACGGCATCAACATTAGTAAACAATAACATTAGTAAAGTGTAACGTCACAGTAAAAAAAAGTAAGAAGTATACGCGCCTGTTCTATGACGGAAAAAGGCCGGACTCAATTAATAAAGCATCTGTGTCTCACCACACCCTGAAAGAGAGTTTCCATGCTGATAAAAACCCTGAGCAAAGCCCACCACAAACCTACACCATTCCCTATAACCATAACCTGCAGCCGGGCACGAACCCAATACCGCCCCACCCGGGGGTGGTAGTGGACCGCAATAGATCAGTACTTGGTCGCAGTTGTCGAGGTGTCCCCTCGCTGTTTAATGCTCTATCCTGTACCGTCTGGTATTTGGTTGTAGTTTCTCGAATAGCAGAAGCAAAAACAAGGAAAGGGAAATTTTTCTATACACAGTTTAGTGTACTCATGTAAGTGATTTATCGGTGGTATACTTAGTGAAATGTGTTATACATTTTACATTTCCAGCTCGGAAAGGGTTAGAGAAGGCAATTCTCAGGCAAGATTGGCAACTTACTCCGGTTAATAAGAAACCTCTTGCTAATTCGTACATTTAGGAGCTTTCGCGAGAAATAATTATTATCAAATGATGTGTTTATGATATCAGAACCGTGAGAGTGTGAGAACGTATATGAGTGCTAGAGGATTCTAGGATTACAAATATCGGTGCCGAATATAAAAGAGAGGAAAGGCAAGTAAAAGAGCTGTGTTGGATCCATAATACCCTGAACAGAAGCAGATGTTTTACCATGTCATTTTGGGCAAGCTGGCAGCATTTTGACATATAAAGACAAACATTCGCAGTTCAAATCCCCATCAGACTGTTTTTTTTAATCCTTTGTTCTAAAGGGACAAAAAAGTCATTCTATTGGGAATATGATGCATTGTCACTGACGCAGATTCTGAAAATAATCCTTTCCGTGATGAGAACTTAATACTAGCGGTCCTTTTACTCTGATCCTATACAAGCATCCTTTCGTTTTACAGTAGAAAAATGTGTTGTCTACCATTCACATGACTTTCTCTACATCTCTGCAACACAATATTGTTAAAAAAACTTATGCTTAAATTTAATTCCTGCTAATCGAGAAAAAATTAGCAGAAATAGTCTTATTACTTGTTTCCTTGTAAGTAGAAGCGAAATAAGGGATTACAATAGGTTAAAGTAATAGTCAAAAGTTGGTTGCTGTGAGACTGAAGTTCTTTTATATGGACAGGAGTTGAAAAATTCCTATAAGAACTGAAACAAAAAACAATGAATACCTCAAAAACGATCAACTCCACGAAAAACATATATATTACATAAATTGTGTATTTTAACGTGCTCTACGTTTCTTGTGTAGTAAGTTTTAGCTAAGTTTTACGTTTCTGTAAAATTCATCCAGAATAAAGTACTCTTCAGAGGCTATTCCCAGAAAATTCAAAATATACATTTTATTTGTCAGGTAAATATCTTTAATATATGCTATTTTAATCAAGATCGTTAGAGCCATTTTTAAGAAAATCAAAATTTTCGAAAAACGTTCCATGTGAAGGGTAGTTTGGGTTGGGGTGATTTTTCTCAAAATCTTCTTGTCGCATCCCTGGAAGATACTAAACTTAAATACCAAGTTTGGTATTTTACCAACTTTTCGTTTAGTTATCGTGTTCACAGACACCCGGACACATACACACCTTTTTCTGAAAATACTTTTTTTTTTGGATACAGGGGACCCTAAAACATATTTCCGGTGAAATCTCGGTATCGAATTTTTTGGTGGAGTGCAATACCTTCTCTATATACTATGTACATAGTAAGTATAGAGAAAGTAAAAATGTGTTGTGTTCCATTCATATGGCTTTTTCTGTCTATTCTCTAGCATGTTTGTCTTACAAGCACTTATTCTTTTCTCTAATTGTTTCTATTGCGATAAACATTAGCAGAAATAGTCTTATTACTTAGTCCCTTGTAAGTAGACGGTAAATATGTGAATACACTAAGGCAATAGTCAAATTTTATTTTCTCTACAGGTACACATAGTATATTGTAGCGTTATTGAGCCCCGCGTTTGGAAACCATATGCATTGTTAATATGTTGTTGACGTTAGATGTTATATGCAGGGTTGCCTCTTGCGCCACATTTAAGACGCCTTATGCAATGAACGCAGATTGGAGTCGTTGACCAGACTCACTCCCCTACCTATGAGTAGACCCACTTACCTGGTACGGTGAATCTACTATCGGTGAGTTTGCCTCGGTGTCGCTGAGCCTGCACAATGATTGACTCACTCGGGGTGGTAAAGCAAATTGGGGTAGGTCAGGAGTGGTCTTATAATAATTAAAAGTTGTATACTTTGCTTGAGTTTTTCCTTCCTAAAAGAAACGAGACAAGCACATCTGCCTTATAGCAATGTTCACTTGTTACGATTCTAATAACATGGCTGAACCACGTAATATATTAGTACTCGTCACGGCTTTGTGTCTAACTTTAGGTGAAGTACTTAAGTTCAGCCCGACGAACAACAGCAGAGCAGCTACAGACAACAGATGAATTAGAACAGAGCTCTCGAGGTACCTTCTTGGGCTCTTTATATACAAAAATTACTGTCATGGCGGCCTCTTTCTGATTGGACATGAAGGGCGCAGAATTGACGTCAATATTACCCAAGAATCAATTTCCTTATCCCAGGATGCACCGTAAAGCTCACGTGACACGACTAGTACAATGAAGAATTACCATCTTCCATATTTTTCAGTTCACCCCTTACCTAGGTCAAGCGTACATGACTTGACAAAAGAGTCCTTTCTGACAAAAGAGCTTCTCATCCCCTTTGACTCTCTTGGCGTCAGCTTTCTTCTCCAGCTGAATTTTCAGTTAACTACATATATTTATACTATTTTAATTTTACATTGCTCAATAATTAATAACCAATAATAATTGTAATTGGGGAGCTAATTAACGGTCTCAGTATAGAGAAGTTTCGATGCCGAGATTTCACCGGAAATACGTGTTTTAGGTTCTCTGAAAATAGGTCCGTGTGTCTGTAAACACAATAACTCAAAAACGAAAAGTCGGTAATATATCAAACTTGGTATTTAAGTTAAAGTGACACAAGAGTTTGAAAAAAAATCCCTCTACCCCCAAACTACCCTTTACATGGCAAAAATGGCCACGCTGTGGCCGAGTGGTTAGATACAGACAGCTATGCTGTCCACAGACATACACATATAGACAGACACACATACGGAGATATATTATAAAAAAAACTTTTTTTTTTTGCATTCAGGAGGTTTCAAAACATGCATTTCCGGTGAAAACTTGCTATAAAATTTTGGGTGCATTACAATAGCTTCTCTATACACTATGTACATAGTAGAGAAAGTATAAATTTACAATAGCTTTAGCCTAATATATTCCATTATTTCCCTTCTACTTACAAGGACAATGAAATGACGTGTTATTTATAAATGCTCTTTAACTACTATGGTTCTCAGCGTCCTATTCTCTGCTGGCCGTAAAAGACCGCTTGATTTTGCTCAGAGGCCTTTTTATCACGCCTCTTTAACGTGCCATAAATCTATAACAGGGAACCAAGGGGTTTATCTCCCTTCAGAAGGAAATCATGCTAAGGATTCTTACGCCAGAAAAAATGCTTTCGTCCTCCGCCGGGTTTGAACCCGCAACTTTGGGTATATGAGTAACCACTACACCACGGAGGACGACTAACTACTTGCAAGTAAGTATTAATACCATTTCTGCTAATGTTTATCTCGAATAGTAGATAAAATAATGAATAATAATTTTACTTTCTCTACACGTACTACCTACATAGTGTATAGAGAAGGTATTGTAATGTACCCAAGAATTCGATACCGAGATCTCAGCGGAAATACAAGCTTTGAGACCCTCTGAGTCCAAAAACACACATATATATATATATATATATATATATATATATATATATATATTTTAGAAAAATGTCCGTGTGTGTCTGCTTGTCTGTTTGTATGTGTATGTGTGTCTGTGCGCAGCATAGCTCAAAAACGAAAAGTTTATAAGAAGCTTTTATCGAAAACTTTGATGTTCTCAAAAATGGCACCAACTCATGTTTATTTAAATATCGTATATTAAAGATATTTACATAACAAATATGTACATTTTGAATTTTCTGGTGATAGCCTCTAAAGAATATGAGTATTCTGGATGAGTTTTACGGAATTTTGCATAACTGCTAAAGGGCAAGAAAGGGTTAAAAGCTTACCCCACAAAAATGTTAAGCACATTAAAACACAATTAATGTCATATACATTTTTTTCGCGGAGTTGATACTTTTTTAGATATCCCTTCTTTTTGGTTTCAGCTTTGAAAAACTTATACATTTCTCATACAGGAAGTTTTTAACTCCTGTCCATACAAACTAAGGAACTTCAGTCACATAGCAACCAGCTTTTGACTATCACTTTAACCTATTGTACTCCCTTATTTAGCTTCTACTTACAAGGAAGCAAGTAATAAGAATTATTTCTGCTAATTTTTTCTCGATTAGCATGAAGTAAATAGAAGCAAAAGCTTTTTAAACAACAAATTGTTGCAGAGTTGTAGAGAAAGTCATGTGAATGGAACACATCAGGTGTTTAAGATATTTATAGGATATTAATATCCTCCCCTAATGATAAAATACACGAACCATGTTCCCGCGCAGTGGGTTTAATTCCTCGTTGTAAGTTATGAAATATATTCCTAACTGAATATTTCTAGGCGGCCCGAGTTCGATCCCAAACCCCGCATGTAGGATTCATGATGGACGAAGCAGCATCTGTGCGGGTTAGGGTTTCCCCCGCCAGTTTTCCTACAATTGCTCCATCATCGCTTTTAAAATTATCAATTTCACTTACATTTCATAACATCCACTTCCTCATTTTCATGCCTGGCTACGGGCCGACCCCTCGTAACAGGTTTTCCATTCTGTTTTCGTGCTGTAGGCTACCCGACAGGCTTCTGACCCGATTCGTGGTGTACGAAGCAGCATCTGGGGGGGTTAGGTTTCCCCCGCCACTCTTCCTACAGATACTCCATCACCGCTTTTCCAATTATCAGGTTCTCCATTTTAAGGTATCGTGCCGTAGGCTCTCTAACAGGCTTCTGACCCCTAGGCAATGGCTTATAAGTCCTAGGGGGTTGTCAGTCCTACAAACAGGGGTGGAGTAAACCGATTACGAAATGAAACTGAATATTTCGTACTACGTTTCGCTCATTACTTAATACTCATTAAGTATGATAAGAATGTAAATGATAAGCCTCCCAGCTTTTCTGCCATGTTATTTTTTTGGAATGCTTTGAAAGCGATAAATGGAACTGGTTGATGTTGAAACAGTGGCCTAATGAGAGAGGGGCATATAATGTGTTTGCTAGTGAGCGAGGGTGGGAAACTGTTGCCAGGGAAAAGAGAATATTCAATGAAGGACTGAGACAGAGCCAACTGTGCCTCTTGTCTTCAGAATATTAAAAACAAATATCTGAGGTGTTCCATTCATATGCCTTTCTCTACCTGCTTTGCAAACAATTTTTTAATTTTTTTATTTTTACTTACTATATTCATAGTGTATAAGGTACTGTATTGTACCCAAAATTCGATACTGAGATTTCACCGGAAATGTATGTTTCGTGACCCCCTGATTCCAAAAAGGCATTTTTAGAAACATGTTCTTTTGGGTGTGTCTGTGGGCAGCAATGCTCAAAAACAAAAAGTCCCTTAAAAACCAAATTTGGTATTTCAGATTGGTATCTCCCAAGGATGCGACACGAAGATTTTCAAACCAATCCCCCGAAAATCGAAAATTTTGATCTTGTTAAAAAGGCTCTAACGATTTTGATTAAAATATGATATATTAAAGATATTTACGTCACAAATGATATGTATATCTTGAATTTTCTGGGACTAGCTTCTAAAGACTACTTTATTCTGAGTGAATTTTACGGAATTTTGTATAACTGCTAAATCGTAAGAGAGAGACAAAAACTTACTACATAAAAAATGTAGAGCACATTAAAACACACAATTTATGTTGTATACATTTTTTTCGTAGAGTTGATTGCTTTTGAGATATTCTTTGTTTTTGGTTTAAACTATAAAAACTTATGTTTTTCTCATACAGGACTTTGTGAAAGGAACTTCAGTCACATAGCAACCAGATTTTGACTATCACTTTAACCTATCGTACTCCATTATTTCGCTTCTTCTTACAAGGAAGCAAGAAATAAGACTATTTCTGCTAATTTTTTCTCGATTGGCGGGAAGTAAATAGAAGCATAAGCTTTTTAAAAATAATTTATTGCAGAGATATAGAGAAAGTCATGTGAATGGAACACATCAGATTTTTGGATTCAGGGGGACCCAAAACATGTATTTCCGCTGAAATCTCGGTATCGAATTTTTGGGTGCATTACAATACCTTCTTTATACACTATGTACATAGTTCGTATAGAGAAAGTAAAAAGTATGGAATCACAATTTACTATAACAGTTAAGCTGCAAGCTCTCCTCTTTCTCCAATTGGAGTGACAATCAGAAATTCAATGTCTATTACTATTTGTGCTCTGTGTACATAATACGTGTAGAAAAAGTAAAATCGTATCTGAGGTGTTCCATACGAGTTTATGTACCTGCCCTGCAAACTTCTTACAAAAGATTATTCCTCTTTCTACGTTATGCTAATTAAGATAAACATTAGTGGAAATGACCTTAGTAGATAGAAGAATCAGCTCCACGAAATAAAAATGCAAATAACATAAATTGTGTGTTTTAACGTGCTCTACATTTTTTGTGTGGTAAGTTTTTCTCCATCTCTTACGGTTTAGCAGTTATGCCAAATTCCGTAAAATTTATCCAGAATAAAGTAGTCTTCAGAGGCTATTCCCAGAAAATTCAAGATATACATTTTATTTGTGAAGCAAATATCTTAAATATACGAGATTTTAATCAAAATTGCGAAAGCCATTTTTGTGAAAATCAACATTTTCGAAAAAAGTTCCATGCAAAGGGTAATTTGCAGTGGGGGGATTCTTCTCAAAATATTCGTGTCGCATCTCTGGAAGATACTAAACTTAAATACCAAGTTTGGTATTTTACCGACTTTTCGCTTTTGAGTTATCCTGTTCACACACACACACACACACTTTTCTATAAAGATGATCTTTTTGGATTCAGGGGGTATTAAAATATGTATTTCCGGCGAAATCTCGACATCGAATTTTTGGGTGCATTACAATACCTTCTATGGGGCTAAAGATAGTACAAAGTTACATCTATATTAAGGATCGAATATAAAAGTTTTTGTGTGCACAGGCGCACCTATGCGATCACATGGTCGGGCGAGCGATGTGAAGTGGCCGAGCAAAGCGGTGATGCCAAACGAAATTGTCCTGGTTGGATAGGCAAACGCATGACACTCTCTATTCGTCATAACTTTAATTGCCTGGGATGAGCTGGGCAAAGGTTTAGCTGCTCAGCTGGAGAAAAGGGAAGCCGGCTTAACAAAATTCATGCTAGGCTGACTCTGGCGCCCGCTGTCCATCGCATATCCTGACGTTAGAGGCGGGACTTCCCCACAAACAATGTTCTAACTCTGCGGGGTTTTAACCGTAAGCAGGTTCCGCCTCTAAGTGGCTATTTATCTGTTTATTTGCTTAGTGGCCTAGTCCAGTCCTTTGACAGACAAAAACACGTACCTCAGCTTAAATAGAGACGGTTTTCTTAAACATGTCATTGTAGACAGTTGCTATGGAGAACGGCAGAGGGGGACAGGGTTCCATTATTCTTAAGTCAGAACATTGTAGTATATTAAAGCTCAACTTATAAGTCCCGGGCCTCTCAATGAAAACCGCATTTAAAATAGTTTTACTTTCTCTATACGAATTATGTGCATAGTGTATAGAGAAGGTATTATATTGCACCCAAAAATTCGATACAGAGAGTTCACCGGAAATACATGTTTTGAGTCTCCATGAATCCCCCCCCCCCAAAAAAAAACATTTTTGCAAACATATACGTGTGTGTGTTTGTCTGTGGGCATCATAGCTCAAAAACGAAGAGACCGTTACAGCCCAAACTTGGTATTTAAGGTTGGTATCTTCCAAGGATGCGATACGAAGATTTTCAAGAAAATCCCCCCACTCCAAACTACCCTTTACATGAAAAACATTTCGAAAATTTTGATTTTCTTAAAAATGGCTGTAAAGATTTTGATAAAATTCTCTTATGTTTAAGATATTTACTTGCCAAATAAAGTGTATATCTTGAATTTTCTGGAAATAGCCTCTGAAGACTACTTTATTCTGGATTAATTTTACGGAATTTTGCATAACTGACCAATCATAAGAGATAGATAAAAACTTACTTAACAAAATATATAGAACTTGTTAAAACATTCAATTTATGCTATATAATTTTTTTTCGTGGAGTTGATCGTCTTTTAGATATTTCTTGTACTGGTTTAAGCTTTAAAATGTTTATTATTATCTCATACGGGAATGTGTCAATGCCTGTCAATACAGTCAAAGGAACTTCAGCTTTCGACTAGAACTTTAGCATAAGCTCATCCCTTATTTCGTTCTTCTTACAAGGAAGCAAATAATAAGACTATTTCTACTAATTTTTTTTAGATTAGCATGAAGTAAACCGAAGGATAAGCTTTTTAATAATAATTTGTTACAGAGATATAGAGAAAGTCATGTGAATGGAATACACCAGGGATTTTTTATATATATATATATATATATATATATATATATATATATGATAGAGAAAATAAAATTTCTGCGACCTCAACTGACCTTCAGTGGAACATTAGAAACATTGGGAAAACTTGTGAATTATGAATACTGTGTAGAATCCGTTTGTAATATTGATAGTCGGCTAATTTCATCAGAGTTTTGCGAATTGGGACCAGAAACTATTGAGTGAAGAATATTTAAGAAAAACAACTGAAAGCCAAGGTTTCAGACCTTTGAACGCCTTAGTAGCGTACATCAACACAACAAATTACTTAAAATTATGTTCCAAGGTTTTGCGGTCGTGGTCATTGGGCTAATTTATCTCAATTAAGCCTATCTTTATGACAGAAGATACTTGATACTTCCTTCATCTTTCTTGGAACACGTTTTGTCCCCTCCTTTGCTACTTTCTGTACATATACATAGTGTATAAATATGGTATTGTATTGTACCCAATGGAAAACAAACCGTGTGCGCCTCTGTGTGACTTTGGACAGCATAGCTCAAAAACGAGAAGACCGTTAAATACCAAACTTGGTATTTAAGTTTTGTGTCTCACAAGGATGCGACATGAAAATTTTCAAGAAAATGACTCCATCTCTAACTACCCTTTACATAGACCTTTTTTTTTAGAAACTTTTGATTTTCTCATAAATGGCTTTAACAACTTTGATTAAAATATCATATATTAAATATATTTACCTGACAAATGAAATGTATATCTTGAATTTTCTGGGAATAGCCTCTGAATAATACTTTACTGTGAATGAACTTCACGGAATTTTACATAACTGCTAAACCGTAAGAGATGGACAAAAACTTACCAGACATAACATGTAGAACATGTTGAAATACACAATTTATGTTACATACATTTTTTCGTGGAGTTGATCGTTTTTAAGATATCTCTTGTTTTTACTTTCAATTTTGAAAAACTATACTTTTCACATACGGGAATTTGTCAACTGCTATCCATACAAACAAAGGAACTTCAGTCACATAGCAACCAGCTTTCGACCATCACTTTAACCTATGATATCCCCTTATTGCGCTTCTACTTACAAGGAAGCAAGTAATAAGACTATTTCTGCCAATTTATTCTCGATTAGCATGAAGTAAATAGAAGCATAAGCTTTTTAACGATAATTTGTCGCAGAGATGCAGAGAAAGTCATGTGAATGGAACACATCAGATTTTGTTTTGTGGAACTTCATATTCTGTGAGGAACAAAGAGTCCGTTGTGAGTAATAATCTTATTTAGGGTTGGCACTTCTTTGTGGTACTTCTTAAGTAAAATTATTATGTAACAGTGTAACGTTTAAGTTTTTTCAAAATTCCTCCAATCTCTGGAGGCTATACATATTATATTTTTTCGTCGGTAACTTATTATAGTGGTACCGGGTTCGTGTCCCGCGTGCAGGTTTAGGATACTTATGGAATGGTGACATATGTGTGGTCTAGCTCAGGAGTTTATCGGCATGGATTTTTCTCAGGTATGGTAAGACACAAGTGATATTCTTCGAGTTCCAGATTATTATTGATCTCATTTTTTCATTTTGCTCGGCCTTTTCTGCCGTCGAACACACACGCATTCCTCCTAAATTATCCCCTTTCAACTACGCTTTACGCGGCCGCGCCTATCGTTCCTTATCACTTTTGACGGTCTTCTGGTGCATCAAATAAATACTGCTTCAATATCAGCCGTTCATTTCTACCGCGGACTAAGCTATCACATCCTAGCTCCGCGGATGTTCCATGCCTAGTGCCAAAAGTGTCGCTTGACCTACAAGAGAATTATTTATGTTTTCCTTGTTATGTCCACTCTCGGACAGTGTAACCTCACCCCTTCAGTTCAATGTCCTTCCCTTAACGGTACTATCCTACCTGGTCCCTTGCCAGCTCGTGACAACTGTTTGTCCTTGTTAGGTACACCCTCGGGCAGTGTAACCTCACCCCTTCAGTACAATGTCCTTCCCTTAACGGTAATATCCTACCTTGGTCACTTGTCAGCTGGTGACAACTGTTTTCCTTGCCTTTCTAGACCTGTTTTACAATATTCCTTCCCTAGCCATTCTCAATGTACATTTGTCCCCTCTTAGTATAATTTATATTATATTGGATATAATTTATATCTCCCTTTTAGATAACTTTTAACCCCGTGACACGACATGTACTGCCTCAATTGAAATGCTGAAAAGATCAAGGTTATAAAGCTTATGTGCTCCACTCACATAACTTTCTCTAGTCGTTCCATATACTACTGATATTTGCAAAATCCCGTGAGAATGTGGAAAACTTTACTTGGGAAGGACTATGGAAGAGCTCATCAAAGAACACCAACACTTTCCACGGTGGCACGAAATACCTACGATACTAGCCATAAGATACATTTTTCATCTACCAGAATAATAGACAAATCTAATCAGTTCCATTCATATGACTTGCTTAAGCTTCTAACAACTTCATGCTAATAGAGATAAATGTTAGCAGAAATGCTTTTTTACTTTCTCTACACGTACTATGTACATAGTGTATAGAGAAGGTATTGCACTCCACCCAAAAATTTGATACCAAGATTTCACCGGAAATATGTTTTAGATTCCCCTGTATCCAAAAAAAATATTTTCACAAAAAGGTCCGTGTGTATGAGTCCGCGTGTCTGTGTGAAGTGAACATGATAACCCAAAAACGAAAAGTCGGTAAAATACCAAACTTAGTATTTAAGTTTAGTATCTCCCAGGGATGCGACACGAAGATTTTGAGAAAAATCCCCAAACCCAAACTACCCTTTACATGACACTTTTTTCGAAAATTTCGATTTTCTGAAAAATAGCTATAACGATTTTAACTAAAATATCATATATTAAAGATATTTACCTGATAAATAAAATGTATATCTTGAATTTTCTGGGAATATCCTGTGAAGACTACTTTATTCTGGACAAATTTTACGGTATTTTGCATAACTGCTAAACTGTAAGAGATGGAAAACAACTTATCACACAACAAATGTAGAGCACTTTAAAACACCCAATTTATGTTATAAGCATTTTTTAATGGAGTTGATCGTTTTTAGATATTTCTTGTTTTTGGTTTCAACTTTAAAAACTTTTCTGACACAGAACTTAGTCAACTCCTATCCATACAAACAAAGGAACTTCAGTCACATAGCCACCAGGTTTTGACTATCACTTTAACCTATGGTACTCCCTTATTTCGCTTCTACTTACAAAGAAGCAAGTAATAAGACTATTTCTACTACTTTTTTTCTCGATTAGCATGAAGTAAATAGAAGCATAAGCTTTTTAACAATAATTTGTTGCAGAGACGTAGAGAAAGTGATGTGAATGGAAAACATCAGATTTTTGTAAGCAGAAAAGAAATAAGGGAATACACCAGGCTTAAAACAACATTAAAAGCTGGTTGCCATGTGGATGAAATCCATTTCTATGCATTGCCAGGGGTTCACATATCCCCGTATGTGAAAAGTTTTAAATATTTTAAAACTGAAACAAATAAGAAGCAATATCTCAGCTTGGCTAAGAACATTTGTATGATATATTTTTATTTTCTCTTCTTTTTTTTTTGCAGTAAGATTTTGCCTATCTCTTACGCTTTACTAGTTATGCAAAATATAGCCAAATTCATTCAGATAAGGAAGCCTTCGGAGCTTATTCCCAAAAAATTCAAGATATACATTCTATTTGCTGTGTAAATGTTTTTAGTATTCGGTATTTTAATCAAAATCATTACAGCCATTTTTGAGAAAAAAACAATTTCAAAAATTTTTCCATGTAAAGGGTAATTTTGGGTGGGGGTATTTTCCATAAAACCTTCATCTCGTATCCTTGGAACATACCAAACGTATATACCAAGTTTGGTATTTTACCAAGTTATCGTTTTTGATTTAACGTGTTCACAGGCACACGGACACACACACACTCACAGGCAAGTACCATTTTCTAAAAATCTGATGTGTATCATTCACATGACTTTCTCTATATCTCTGCAACAAATTATTCTTAAAAAACTTATACTTCTATTTACTTCATGCTAATCACAAAAAATTAGCAGAAATATTCTTATTACTTGCTTCCTTGTAAGTAGCAGCGAAATAAGGGAGTACCATAGGTTAAAGTGATAGTCAAAAGCTGGTTGCTATGTGACGAAGTTCCTTTGTTTGTATGGACACAAGTTCACAAAGTCCTGTATGAGAAAAGTATAAGTTTTTATAGCTGAAACCAAAAACAAGGAATATAAAAAAAAAAAAAAAAAAAAAAAAACAATCACTGCACGAAAAAAAATGTATATAGCATAAACTGTGTTTTTTAAAGTGCTCTGCATTTCTTGTGTGGTAAGTTTTTGTCCATCTCTTACGGTTTAGCAGTTATGCAAAATTCCGTAAAATTGACCCAGAATAAAGTAGCCTTCAGAGGATATTACCAGAAAATTCAAAATATTCATTTTATTTGTCAGGTAAATATCTTTAATATACCATATGTTAATCAAAGTCGTTAGAGCCATTTTTTAGGAAATCAAAATTTTCGAAAAAAGTTCCATGTAAAGCGTAGTTTGGGATGGGGGAATTTTTCTCAAAATGTTCGTGTCGCATCCCTGGAAGATACTAAACTTAAATACCAAGTTTGGTGTTTTACCGACTTTTCGTTTTTGAGTTATCGTGTTCACAGACACACGGACACACACACGGAGATACACCCACACGGACCTTTTTATGGAAATACTTTTTTTTGGATACAGGGAACCCTAAAACATATATTTCCGGTGAAATCTCGGTATCGAATTTTTTGGTGGAGTGCAATACCTTCTCTATACACTATGTACATAGTACGTATAGAAAAAGTAAAAATGCCTTTTCTGGACGCAGGAGACCCTAAGACGCCTATTTTTGGTGTAATGTAGTACGTTCTTTATACGCTACACTAGAACGTGTAGAAAAAGTAATATTTTGGAATCAGGGACCTCAAAATGTATATTTCCGATTAAATCTCTGCATTCATTCTTGAGTGAAATAAAATACATTTTCTAGTTATTATATATATTGCATGTACATACGTGCTGGAGAAAGTAAACATCATGCGATTGTTGCTCATAAGATTTTTATCTCAAATTAGGGTTGTGGTTCCCATTACAAGCATTGTAATGCAAGTTGCTGCGGCTGGTGTGGTAATCTTTTCGCGTGTCGGTGAAATTATCGATAATTACCCAACGGCAATCTCACACGTCCCGCGCAATTCAAGACGCGCAATCGATTTTACCGAGTAACTCTGACGATCTAAAGATAGAATTCAGCTCGCTGGAAACACAAGATAAGGCAGTTTAGGGATTCGAGTGGCGAGAAAGCAGCAGGCTTAATGACTTGAGGTTTATTCTAAATAGTAAGGGTAGAAATGGCAAAATCTTGAATCTAGAAAGCTCCTCCCCCTTCGGAATGCGGACACACTGGGATGGATGTGGATACAGCCATTTTTACTTCCTCTAGCCCCATATGAACAATGTACATAGGGATAGAGAAAGTGTTGTAATGCACCCAAAAATTCGATACCGAGATCTCATCGGAAATATATGTTTTGGGGTCCCCTGAGTCCGAAAAAAGCATTTTTAAAAAAAGGTCAGTGTGTGTGTCTGTCTGTCTATCTGTCTGGCTGTGTGTTTGTAAACAGCATAGCCACCAAACAAAAAGACCGTTAAATACCAAACTTGGTTTTTAGGTTTAGTATCTTTCTAGGATGCGACACGAAGATTTTCAAGAAAATCCCTCCATAACCAACTACCCTTTACATGGAACTTTTTTCGAAAATTTTGATTTTCTAAAAAATGGCTCTAGCGGCTTTGATTAAAATATCGTATATTAAAGATATTCACATGACAAATCAAATGTATATCTTGAATTTTCTGAGAATAGCCTCTGAAGAATACTTTTCTCTGCATGAGTTTTGCATAACTACTAAACCGTAAGAGATGGACAAACACTTAGCACACAAACCATGTAGTGCACGTTAAAACAAACAATTTATGTTACATACATTTTTTTCGTGGAGTTGACCGATTTTGAGATATTCCTTGTTTATGGTTTCAGCTTTCAAAAATTTATATTGTTTCTCATACAGGAATTTGCCAACTCTGTCCATACAAACAAAGGAACATCAGTCACATAGCAACCAGCTTTTGGCTTTCACTTTAACCTACGGTTTTTCCTTATTTCGCTTCTACTTACAATAAAGCAAGAAGTAGGAATATTTCTACTAATTTTTCTTGATTAGCATGAAATATATAAAAGAATAATTTGTTACAGAGATATAGAGAAAGTCATGTGAATGGAACACATCACATTTTTGGGTTATGCTATCCAAAGACACACATGGACCTGCTGCTAATTTTTTTCGGATTCAGGGGGTTTCTAAACATGTATTTCCAGTGAAATCTCAGTATTGACTTTTTGAGTAGAATATAACATCTTCTTTATCCACTATGTAGATTATACGGGCTAGAGAAAGTAAAAATGAGCACTTTAAATAGAAAGGAAAATATATTGGGCGGGACACAAGACTTCCGCTACTTAAATACACAACAGAGAAAGTATGAACTAGGCCATACAGTTAGATTTGACACTGAAGAGTAGGGTGTACAAGGCAGCGAAACAGCAAACAGAAAGCAGATGTAAAGGAAATAAAATTCCTCTAGAGTATGAGCAAAAAAAGTGCTAGAATCGTGCTATTTCAGGGGCCGAAGTTAAACATTAATTAAGATGAAATAACTTCGCTAGGCAAATAATGGCGAAATCTCTAATAAAATATCAAGTATAACCTTGAATTAAACCCTGGCGAATAGTCAGGAAATGAGCTATAAAATCTATTGACTTAACAAACGGCAGTAGTCATTCTGAAAACATTTACTAACAGCGCACTTTCATTCGACACTACGCATTTATCTAATGAAACTATTCCACGAAATAAATGTGTTCCATTCGAATAACTTTCTTTACATTTTTCTCCAAATTATTGTTGAAAAACACATGCTTCTATTCACTTAATGTTAATACAGAAGAAAAATAGCACAAAAAGTCTTATTACGTGCTTCCTTGTAAATAGAAGGGAAATAAGGGAGTACCATAGGTTAAAGTGACAGTCAAAAGCTGGTTGCTATGTGACCGAAGTTCCTTTGTTTGTATGGACTGAGTTGACAAATTCCTGTAGGACAAAAGCATAGGCTTTTCAAAGCTGAAACCAAAAACAAGGGATACCTAAAAAACGATCAACTCCACGAAAAAAAATGTATATAACAGAAATAGTGTGTTTTAGCGTGCTCTACATTTTTGTGTGGTAACCTTTGTCCATCACTTAAGGTTTAGCAGTTATGCAAAATTCCGTAATATTCATCCAAAATAAAATACTCTTCAGAGGTTATTCCCATAAAACTCAAGATATACATTTTATTTGTCGGGTAAATATATTTAATATACGATATTTTAATCAAAATCGTTTGAGCCATTTTTTGGGAAATCAACATGTTTGAAAGTTCCATGTAAAGGGTAGTTTGGAGTGGGGGAATTTTGTTTAATATCTTCGTGTCGCAACCCTGGAAAATGCTAAACTTAAATACCAGATTTGGTGTTTTACCGACTTTTCGTTTTTGAGTTATCGTGTTCACAGACACACACACACATACGCACACGAACCTTTTTCTGAAAATTCTTTTTTATGGTTACAGGGGACCCTAAATCATATATTTTGGGTGACATCTCGGTATCTAATTTTTGGTAGGAGTGCAATACCTTCTCTACATACTATACAGTGTAGAGAAAGTAAAAATTATCAGAAATAGTCTTATTACTTGCTTCCTTGTAAGTAGAAGCAAAATAAGTCAGTACCATAAGTTAAATTGATAGTCAAAAGCTGGTTGCTATGTGACTGAGATTCCTTTGTTTCTATAGATAGAAGTTGACAAATTCCTGTATGAGAAAGCGCAAGTTTTTGAGAGGTGAAACGAAAAACAAGGAATATCTAAAAATGCTCAAGTATACGATAAAAAAGTATACAACCTAAGTTGGGTTTTTCGAGGAGTTGATCATTTTTTAGATACTCCTTGATTTTGGTTTCAGCTTTAAAAAACTTTTTTTTCAAACAAAAAGTTGACAACTCCTGTCCATACAAACAAAGGAACTTGAGTCACATAGCAACCAGCTTTTGACTATCACTTTAACCTATGGTACTCCCTTATTTCACTTCTAATTACAAGGAAGCAAGTAATAAGACCATTATTGCTAGTTTTTTCTCGATTATCATGAAGTAAATAGAAGCATAATTTTTTTAACAATAATTTGTTTCACAGATGTAGAGAAAGTCATGTGACTGGAACACATCAGATTTTTTTATTTTGCTTTTCATTTATAATAATATATTGACACAAACTGTGTACTAATCAACTGACTAGTTATTCACTTCAGTAATTCTAATTAGGGTAGGCTTATTTTGGTAAATATCCTTTTTCTACAGCATAGTCATGTAATCTCCAAAACGTCTAAGTGAAGGAGAGAATGTGTCACTTCCGGCGGATGCTAAATATTCTCGGCTGCCTTGAAGCAAATATCAATAATGAAATGCTGGTAGTGAAATGTTAGCGACAAATGGCATGCAAGCAGGCCATATCCATGGCCCGGAAGTCTCTCATGGGGAATGTTGAGATATGTTGATGAGAACATGCGGCAGCTAAACCCATTAACAATTCAGAATGCTCGATAATGCATTTTAAAAATACATCTAAGGCACGCATAAGCAAACCCTAAATGAAAAATTAGCAGAAACAGTCTTACTACTTGCTTCCCTGTAAGTAGAAACGAAATAAGGGAGTACCATAGGTTAAAGTGATCCTCAAAAGTTGGTTGCTATGCGACTGAAGTTCCTTTGTTTCTATGGACAGGAGTTGACAAATTCCTGTATGAGAAAGGCATGTTTTGCAAAAACAAGGAATATCTCCAAAACGATCACCTCTACGATAAAAATGTATCTAATATAAATCGCGTGTTTTAATGTGCGCTACATTTTTTTGTGTGTTAAGTTTTTTCCATCTCTTACGGTTTACCAGTTATGCAAAATTTAATAAAAATCATCCAGAATAAAGAGGCCTTTAGAGGTTATTCGCAGAAAATTCAAGATATACAATTTGTTTGGCATGTAATTTCTTTAATATAAGAGATTTTAATTAAAATCGTTAGAGCCATTTTTGAGAAAATTTCAATTTTTTTTTCCATGTAAAGGGTAGTATAGGGGGATTTTTCTTTAAATCTTCGTGTCGAATCCTTAAAAGATACCAAAATTAAATACCAAGTTTGCCATTTAGCGGTCTTTTCGTTTTCAGCTATGCTGTCCACAGATGCACACACACACACACAAACCTATTTCCATAAATGCTTTTTTTGGATTCAGGAGGACCCAAAACATGTATTTCCTGTGAAATGTTGGTATCGAATTTTTGGGTAGAATACAATACCTCCTCTATGCACATAGTATGTGTAGAGAAAGTAAAATGCTTTTATGTATTCAAAGGACCTTAAACATGTATTTCCGGTGAAATCTCAGTATCGAATTTTTGGATGCACTACAATAGCGTCTCTATTCATGATGTACAATGTGTATATGTGCCAGAGAAAGTAAATACCTGATTATATGCTTCACATGACGCAATCGCTCTATCTAATCGAGATAAACAGAAGTCATTTTCATATTGCTTTCTCGTAAGTATTTGAGAATTAATGGAATATTCTAGGCTAAAGCGAGACTCGAATCTTTTAAAAGAAGTTGCTAAAATTTAGTCATTGAAATTCTCTTCTGTTTTTATCACAAAGAGTAAAAAAAAAAAAAAAAAAGAAACACGAATACCTAGAGTTAGAGAAAAGAATAAGTATTTTAAAATTGAAACCAATAACAAGGAATATTTCGGAAAAGGTTATCACCAGCACAAAAATATATAGGACATAATCTATGTGTGTGTGTGACCAGAGCTACAGTATTTGTATATGTTGTAATATTTTGACTATCTCTTACGGTGTAAGAGTAATGTAAAAGTAATACAGAATGAAACGGACTTCAGAGGAAATTCGTAACTATCGTTAATATACGGTAATTTAGTTTTCATGGAGAGTAGTTTTTTGAAAAATCTTGCTGTCGTATCTTTAGAATATAATTAACATAAATACCAAGTTAGGTATTTAACGGGCTTTTGTTTTTGATTTATTGTCCCCCCCCACACACGCCTATATAGACACACGGACCTCTTTCTAAAGTCCTGATGTATTATACTCACATGATTTTCTCTGGCTGTTCTACAAACTTGTCACTTAATATTATCTTTCTTTCTACACCATGTTTATCGAGAGAAAAACATTAGAAGAAAGTTCTTATTACTCAGTTCCTTATAAGTAGAAGAGAACTAAAGGAACGCACCAGGCTAAAGTGATACTCAAATGTTTTAAAAGCGGTCGTTATGCGATTGTCATTGTAAATCGCTTCTTTGCTTGGCCAGGAGTAGAACAAAAGAAAGCCGGACACTTCCTGTCTGAGAAAAGTTTAAGTACTTCAAAACTGAAATCAACAACAAGCAATATCTCGGAAACAAAAATGTACAGAACATAAATTGTGTGTTTTGAGGGGATTTACATCTTTTGTGACCTAAGTTTTTACCTATCTCTCAAAGTTTAGCAGTTAAGCTAATTGGGCAAAATTCATCAGGAATAGAGGTCTTCAGAGGCAATTCCCAGAAAATTCAAAATACGCATATTATTTCGGATATAAATGTCTTTAGTATTCGGTATTTTAGTCAAAATCATTAGGAGCCATTTTGACAAAATCAAAAATTTCAAAACATTTTCCATAAATACCAAGTTTGGTATATACGGGGGTTTTTGTTTTTTAAGCTACTCTATTCACAAACCCACACACACACGGACCTTTTTCTAAAAAGTTTTTTTTTTTCGGATTCAGAGGACCCCAAAACATATATTTCTGGTAAAATCGCTACATAGAATTTGTGTGGAATACAATATCTTCTCTGTACACTATGTACATAGTACGTGTAGAGAAAGTAAAAATAGTACGAGTAGAAATCTTTATTGTATATATTAAACTGATGTCTTAAGTTAACATTTCAATATTAGTGAGCTATATTCTCTTTTGGTAATTTGTTATGAAGTGTTACACCAATATGTACTGTATTTTTTTGAAAAGTTTTTCTATCACTTCTATTTATATGCAGTTCACTGTTTTCCCTGCTTTATATACATGTTAAGTTTGGTATTTTCCAAGGATGAGTTAAAAAGATTTTCAAGAAAATCCCCCAACCACAAACTACCTTCTACATGGAACTTTTTTCGAGAATTTTGATTTTCTCATGAATAGTTCTAACGAGTTTTGATTAAAATATGATACATTAAAGATATTTGCATGACATATTAAATGTATATCTTGAATTTTCAGGAAATAGACTCTAAAGACCTTTTTATTATGAATGAATTTTGCAGAATTTCACATACTGGTAACAGATAGAAAAAAATCTGATGTTTTCCATTCACATGACTTTCTCTGTCTCTCTGTAAATTATTATTGTTAATAAGCTTATATTTTATTTATTTTATGTTAATCGAGGGAAATTAGCTTTATTGTAAATACAAGCGAAATAGGGGAGTACGATGGGTTAAAGTGAAAGCCGAAAGCTGGTTGCTATGTGACTGAAGTTCCTTTGTTTGTATGGACAGGAGTTCACAAATTCCTGTATGAGAAAAGTATGTTTTTCAAAGCTGAAACCAAGAAAAAGGAATATCTCAAAAACGATCAACTCCACGAAAAAAATGTATATAGCATAAATTGTGCGTTTTAACGTGCTCTACATTTTTTGTGTGTTAAGTTTTTGTGCATCTCTTACGGTTTAGTAGTTATGCAAAACTCATCCAGAATAAAGTAGTCTTTAGTGGCTATTCCCAGAAAATTCAATATATACATTTTATTTGTCAGGTAAGTATCTTTAATATATGACTTTTAATCAAAATCGTTAGAGCCATTTTTTAGAAACTCAAAATGTTCGAAAAATGTTCCATGTAAAGGGTAGTTTGGGGTGGGGGGATTTTTCAAGTTTGGTATTTTACCGACTTTTCGATTTTGAGTTATCGTATTCACAGACACACGGACACACTGACACACACACACTGACACACACACACACACACACACGGACCTTTTAGTGAAAATGCTTTTTTTTAGATAAAGGGGACCCTAAAACATATATTTCCGGTGAAATCTCGGTATCGAATTTTTTGGTGGAGTGCAATACTTTCTCTATTCACTATGTACATAGTGCGTATAGAGAAAGTAAAAAGGTTCGCGGGTTCAAACCCGCTATCTTAGCATGGCTTCCTTCGGAAGGCAAGTAAAACCGTGGGTGCCGTGTCGTAGATTTACGGCACGTAAAAGAACCTCAAACCGGATAGAGAGGCCTCTGAGAAATTTTAGCGATCTTTTATGCCCAATATAGAATGGAACGCTGAGAACCATAGCAGTTAAAGAGCATCCATATACAAAACTCCATTTTTTAACTTCTCTGCACCTACTACGTACATAGTTTATAGAGAAGGTATTGCAATGCTCGCAAATATTCATTACCGAAATATATGTTTTGATACCCCTGAATCTAAAAAAAGTATTTTTAGAAAAAGCCCGTGCGTGTCTGTCTGTGTATATGTGTGTGTCTGTGGACAGCATATCTCAAAAACGAAAAGACCGTTAAAAACCAAACTGGGTATTTAAGTTTGGTATCGTCCAAGGATGCGACTCGAAGATTTGAAAACAAAATACCCCCACCCAAACTAACCTTTACATGGAAAAAAATTCGAAAAAAGTTGACTTTCTTAAAAATGACTAACTATTTTGAATAAAATGTCTATTATTAAAGATATTTACATGATAAATAAAATGTATATCTTGACTTTTCTGGTAATACCCTCTGAAGATTACTTTATTCTGGATGAATTTTACGTAATTTTGCATAACTGCTAAACTGTCAGAGATGGACAAAAACTTAACGCACAAAAAATGTATAGCACAATAAAACACACAATTTATATCATATACAATGTTTTCGTGGAGTTGATAGTTTTTGACATATTCCTGATGTTTGGTTTCAGCTTTGAAAAACTTAAACTTTTCTCATACGGTAATTTGTTAACTCCTGTCCATACAAATAAAGGAACTTCAGTCACATAGCAACCAGCTTTTAACTATCAGTTTAGCCTATAGTACTTCCTTATTTCGCTTCTATTTACATGGAAGCAAGTAATAAGACTATTTCTGCTAATTTTTTCTTGATTAGAATTAAGTAAATAGAAGCATATGATTTTTAACAATAATTTGTTGCAGAGGTGTAGAGAAAGTCATGTGAATGGAACACATCAGATTTTTATAGGTTTTCTTGTTTACATTATACTGGATTAAGCAGTGCTGCCATCTGTGACAGATTTATTCAGCTGAAGTAGTTGCCCGCCTACTAGTGTTGATTATTATTAACGGCCTAGAGAGAAGGCCCTATGCTGAAATCCAACTGGAATGTATAGTCCCATGCTGTTTTCGCATTACCCTAGTACATCCATCAACCGAGTTGTGTTGAAACTGTGATTCATCGTATCCGGCAACTGGTTTCCACATGTCAGTGGTGCAATGTTGGTATTCCTGTAGTGCACAAACAGTTGACTACTGCACAACATGAAAATTAACATGCCCAATACGGGCTAACTGCGCAACAACATTCCAAGACCTTTCGTATACGTTCAATACGTTCTTAAAAAAATCTGATGTGTTACATTCACATGACTTTCTCTACACCACTACAACAAATTATTTTTAAAAAGCTTATGCTTCTATTTACTTCATTCGAATCGAGAAAACATTATCAGAAATAGACTTATTACTTGCTTCCTTGTAAGTAGAAGCGAAATAAGGAAGTACCATAAGTTAAAGTGATAGTCAAAGGATGGCTGCTATGTGACTCAAGTTCATTTGTATGTCCTCCACGAAAAAAATGTATATAACATAAATTGTGTGTTTTAAAGTGCTCTACATTTATTGTGTGGTAAGTTTTTGTCCATCTCTTACGGTTTAGCAGTTATGCAAAATTCCGTAAAATCGGACCAGAATAAAGTAATCTTCAGAGGCTATTCCTAGAAAATTCAAGATATACATTTTGTTTGGCAGGTAAATATCTTTAATATATGATATTTTAATAAAAATCGTTACAGCCATTTTAGCGAAAATCAAAATTTTCGAAAAAATTTCCATGTAAAGGGTGGTTTGGGGTGAGTGGATTTTTTTCAAAATCTTCGTGTCGCATCCCTGGAAGATACTAAACTTAAATACCAAGTTTGATATTTTACCGACTTTTCGTTTTTGAGTTATCGTGTTCACAGACACAGGGACACACACGGACCTTTTTCTGAAAAAAACATATATTTCCCATGAAATCTCGGTTTCGAATTTTTTGATGGAGTGCAATACATTCTCTATTCACTATGTACGTAGAGTATAGAAAAAGTAAAAATATTAACGTATAATACAGTTACAAAATGTATTAAAATTGTATATCCCAGAGGATGGAGGGTTTGATTCCCAGCTACTAGACTAGCAGTAAGCGAGAGAAACCGACGTCATACTCATGTTTCTAAAGTTGTATTAATAGTAGATTAAAGTGGTGTAACATAGTGGTGATCCATTAGAAGTAGTTTCTAGTAGAGCTGGGTAGCCACACGCTTCCAAAGCAATTCCTTGACAGCGCTGTGCTTTCTCTTTAATCAGTTTCATCTGCAACAGTTTCTGATTTAATTAAAGAGATTAACTGCGTGGGGGACCATTTTCAAAGCCATAATGTGCGCTTATGCAGATTGCAGAAACTCCACGTCATTGTGGTATTCTAGATATATCCTACGAACATTAGAAGCCCAACTGTTCTTGGCTAAACAAATGAAACGTTAGAATGTGCTAAATATTACTGACTGTTAGTCAATGTTGCCAGGTTCCTCATTTCCCTTATAAAACAAACTGAATCAAATACTTATAAAAGGCCTCTATTACAGTTGCAATAAATCCAAGTTATTTTTAAAAATAATTTGTTGCATAGATCTAGAGAAAGCCATGTGAATGGGACACATCAGATTTTCAATTTTCAGGCACAAACTTTTCTCGAACGGGAAGACATATTTCTTGTCGCTTCTCTATTCTTTACTCCTGGAAATAAAACATCTGATGTGTTCCATTCACAAGACTTCCTCTACATCTCTGCAACAAATTAGTTTTAAAAAGCTTATGCTTCTATTTACTTCCTACTAATCGAGAAAAAAATTAGCAGAAATAGTCTTATTACTTGCTTCCTTGTAAATAGAAGCGAAATAAGGGAGTACTATAGGCTAAACTGATAGTTAAAAGCTGGTTGCTATGTGACTGAAGTTCCTTTGTTTGTATGAACAGGAGTTGACAAATTCCTGTATGAGAAAGGTTAAGTTTTTCGAACATGAAGACAAAAACAAGGAATATCTCTAAAAAACGACCAACTCCACGAAAAAAATGTATACATAATAAATTGTTCGGTTTAATGTGCTCTACATTTTTGGTGTTGTAAATTGTTGTCTATCTCTTACGGTTTAGCAGTTATGCAAAATTCCGTAAAATTCATCCAGAATAAAGTAGTCTTGAGAGGCTATTCCCAGAAAATTCAAGACATACATTTTATTTGTCAGCTAAATATCTTTAATGTATGAAATTTTAATCAAAATCAATAGAGCCGTTTTTCAGAAAATTGAAATCTTCGGAAAAAATTCCATGTAAAGGGTAGTTTAGGGTGGGGGGATTTTACTCAAAATCTTCTTTTCGCATCCCTGGAAGTCACTAAACTTAAGTACCAAGTTTGGTATTTTACCGACTTTTCGTTTTTGAGTTACCATGTTCACAGATTCACGGACACACACACACCGACCTTATTCTGAAAATGCTTTTTTTCGCATACAGGGGACCCTAAAATGTATATTTCCGATGAAATTTCGGTATCGAATTTTTGGGTGGAGTGCAATACCTTCTCTATACACTATATACATAGTGCGTATAGAGAAAGTAAAAATCTGATGAGTTCCATTCACATGACTTTCCCTACATCTCTGCATTGTTAAAAAGCTTATGCCTCCATTTACTTCATGCTAAGCGAGAGAAGAATTAACAGAAATAGTCTTATTACTTACTTCCTTGTAAGTAGAAGCGAAATAAGGGAGTACCATAGGTTAAAGTGAAAGCCAAAAGCTGGTCGCTATGTGACTGAAGTTCCTGTATGAAAAAAGTATAAGTTTTTCAAAGCTGAAACCAGAAATAACGAATATCTCACCAAATCTACCAAATCCACGAAAATAATGTATATAACATAGATTTAGTGTTTTATTGTGCTCTACATTTTTTGTGTGGTAGGTTTTTGTCCATCTCTTACGGTTTAGTAGTTATGTAAAATTTCGTGAAATTCATCCAATATAAAGTAGTCTTCAGTAGCTATTCCCAGAAAATTCAAGCTACACATTTTATTTGTCAGGTAAATATCTTTAATATACGATATTTTAATCAAAATCGTTATAGCCATTTTTGAGAAAATAAAAATTTCCGAAAAAAGTTCCATGTAAAAGTAGTTGGGGGTGCGGGGATTTTCTTGAAAATCTTCGTGTCGCGTTCCTGGAAGATAATAAACTTAAATACCCAGTTTGGTATTTTACCAACTTTTCGTTTTTGAGTTATCGTGTTCACAGTCACTCGGAGACACGGACACACGGCCCTTTTTCTGAAAATACCTCTTTTTTGTATACATGGGACCCTAAAACACATATTTCCGGTGAAATATCGGTATCGAATTTTTGGGTGGAGTGCAATACCTTCTCTACACACTATGTATACGTAGTTGGTATAGAGAAATTAAAGATTGTGTTAAGTTGCATGTTAAAACTTAAAATCTGTTTTCTCGTGTTTTTATTTTTCAGCGTTTTCAAAACTTCATTCTTCCACACGATGCACTTTTCGAAACAGAAGCTTTTTATGCTTGGATAAAATAGTACAAAAGAAAATTGATGAGATGAGTTTTTTTTCCTATATCACCAGTGCTTGAGTAATTAAGTACTAAATTTCATATTTCCATAGCAAAAATAAAAAATGAATAGCATAACAATTAAATACCTTTTTTCTCCTAAACCAATAATCAGATAAAGAATTCATCTCATCAGTTTACTAATAATGTATTTATCAGTATAATTGCAAAGAATTATATCTCTGTAACTAAATTGCATCGTGTTGAATGATTTAATTAAATGACAATAAAACACTATAAATAGGTTAGAATTACAGGAAATATTTTGAACAAAGGTCTGAAAATTAGCAAAACTTTTCTTAATATTGCAATTGCTGTGTTAAATTTTCAAATCTATCCAAGCAAAATTGTAGACTTTAGGTTTTTCACAGATGGTTATCCTTAAGTTAAACAAGTTGGAAAACTGAGTCCCAGTAACCCTTAAAGGAATACTTTATATCTCATTTTAACTCAAAAGCATTGCTAAGTTTAGCTTGTCTAAAACTGTAGTCGAGGTAACAGCATATTTAATATTTTGAATACATTTCCTAAACACACATATTTATTTTTTAAAGAAGACGGTCGTATATCACGTGACAGCAGTTTCAGGAGCAGAAATACATGTTTAGAGACCAACTGAATCCAAAAAACGCATTTTTAGAAAAATGTTCGTTTGTGTGTCTGTCTGTCCATCTGTGTGTGTCTGTGACCAGCAAGCTCAAAAACGAAAAAATAGTTAAAAACTGAACTTGGTATCTAAATTTCATATCCTCCTTCAAGAAAATCCCCCTACCCCTTTATATGGAAAAAAATTCGAAAATTTTGATTTCCTTAAAAATGGGTCTAACGATTTTGATTAAATTCTTTTATACTTGAGATATTTACTTACTAAATAAAATGTATATCTTGAATTTTCTGAGAATAGCTCCTGAAGACTACCTTATTCTGGATGAATTTTACGGAATTTTGCGTAACTGTTAAACCGTAAGAGATGGACGAAAACTTACCACACATAAAATGTAGATCACATTAAAACACACAATTTATGTTATATACATTTTTTTCATGGAGTTGATCGTTTTTAGATATTCCTTGTCTTTTGTTTCAGCTTTGAAAACTTTTTTTCTCATACAGGAATGTCAACTCCTGACAATACAAACAAAGGAACTTCAGTCACATAGCAATTAGCTTTTGCTATCACTTTAACCTTTGGTACTCCCTTATTTCGCTTTTACTTACGAGGAAGCAAGTAATAGGACTATTTCTGCTAATTTTTTCTCGATTAGCCTGAAGTAATTTGAAGCATAAGCTTTTTAACAACAATTTGGTGCAGGGATGTAGAGAAAGTCATGTGAATGGAACACATTAGATTTGTTTTTATCCTAAACCAATAGTCAGATAAAAAATTCATCTCATCAGTTAACTAATACTGTATTTATCAGTATAATTGCAAAGTATTATATTTCTGTAACTGAAATTGCATCGTGTGGAATGACTTAATTAAATAACAATAAAACACTATAAATATGTTACCATTACAGGAAATATTTTGAACAAAAGTCTGAAAATTAGCCAAACTATTCTTAATATTGCAATTGCTGTGTTAAAGTTTCAAATCAATCCAAGCAAAATTGTAGACTTAAGGTTTTTCACAGATGGGTATCCTTAAGTTAAACAAGTTGGAAAACTGAGTCCCAGTAACCCTTAAGGGAATACTTTATATCTCATTTCAAGTCAAAAGCATTGCTAAATTTAGCTTGTCTAAAACTGTAGTCGAGGTAACAGCACATTTGATATTTTGAATACGTTTCCTAAGCGCATATGTTTAACTTTATAAAGAGGACGGTCGTATATCACGTGGCAGTGGCAGAAGGCAGTTTACCTTGTTTGCTGAATTTCAAATGGCAGCTCTGCACATTTTATTTCATCCTTTCCCTCTTGTCACTTTCCTGAATCATCTTATTACGTTCTTTCTGTGCATGTGCTGCCTCTCAACGCGGATACAATGTAATGTATCTTACTCATAGGCGATGTTTGTGTGAGGCAGGGGAAATTGCAAAAGAGGGAATTCATTTAAAATAAAGATTTCCATGTTGGTATGCGTGTTGTGAGTTTGGAGGGGAGTCGTGTAGTGAGAGAAAGATATATTTGCTTGAAACTGCCTCTGTAACAGAAAAAAAAAAAAAAATTATACAACTTTAAACATATACATTTTTCACCTGTAGGTACTGTGTTCGATTCTCGGCTTTAACCAGAACTCTTCCCTATTCCCCACAGAGTCAGGAAAGTATCCATGAGAGAGTGAATGTGTGTGTGTGTTTAAGGGAAAAAAACTATTAAAACCTGCGTAAAGAACCTACAGACAAGTTCTTTCTAATGCAAAGCCCCCGATATGACCTTAGATGTTAAAGGCGGTATAACAAATAAAACAATTAAGGAAAACAACAAATAATTGTTGATTTAAATGTAAATGGCGTGTTATTTATGGACGCTCTTTAACTGCTGTGGTTCTCAGCGTCCCATTCTAAATTGGGCGTGAAAGACCGCTTAATTTTGCTCAGAGGCCTCTATCACGTTTGAGGTGTGTTCCATTCACATGACTTTCTCTACATCTCTGCAACAAATTATTCTTAAAAAGTTTATACTTCTATTTACTTCATGCTCATCAGAAAAAAATAGCAGAAATAGTCTTATTACTTGCATCCCTGTAAATAGAACCGAAATAAGAGAGTACCATAGGTTAAAGTGATAGTCAAAAGCTGGTTGCTATGTCACTGAAGTTCCTTTGTTTGTACGGAAAGACGTTGACAATTTCCTGTATGAGAAAAGTATAATTTTTTCAAAGCAGAAACCAAAAACATCGAATGTCTCAAAAACGATGAACTCCATGAAAAAAGTGTATATAATATAAATTGTGCTTCAAGTCTTACATATATTGTGTGTTTTGACGTGCTCTGCATTTTTCGTGTGATAAGATCTTGTCAATCTCTTACGGTTTAGCAGTTAAGCAACATTCCGTAAAATTCATCCAGAATAATTTAGTCTTCAGAGGATATTCCCAGAAAATTCAAGATATTCATTTTATTTGACAGGTAAATATCTTTAATATACGATATTTTAATCAAAATCATGAGAGCCATTTTTAAAAAAATCAAAATTTTCGAAAAACATTCTATGTAAAGGGTAGTTGGGGTTGGGGGGATTTTCTTGAAAATCTTCGTGTAGCATTCTTGGAAGATACCAAGTTTGGTATTAAACGGCATTTTCGTTTTTGAGCTATGCTGTCCACAGACACACACACCCAAACGCACACACACAGACAGACACACGGACGTTTTTCTAAAAATTTTTCTTTTTGGATTCAAGAGGTCTCAAAACATATATATTCGGTGAAATCTCGGTATCGAATTTTTGGGTGCAGTACAATACCTTCTCTATACACTATGTACATAGTACATATAGAGAAAGAAAAAACAAATTTATACAAATTTAAACACGATTATACATGTAAATTTCTCCTCCGCAGGTGCTGGGCTCGATTCCCGATTGGGACGGGAATTTTTTTTTAACCAGAATTATTTCCTATTCCCCACAGAGTCTGGAAAGTATCCATGTGAGAGTGAATGAGTGTGTGTGTGTGTGTGTGTTTAAGGAAAATAAAACGATTTAAACCCAAAGTAAAGAACCTAGAGACAACAAGTTGTTTCTAATGCAAAGCCCCCGATATGAGCTTAGATATTAAAGATGGCTATATAAATGAAACAATAAAAAACACAACAAATAATAGTTTATTTAAATGTAAATGGCGTTATATTTATGGATGATCTTTAACTGCAATGTTTGTCTCATCGTCCCATTCTATAATGGGCGTGAAAGACAGCTTAATTTTACTCAGAGGCCTCTCTATCAGGATTGAGGTTCTTTTACGTGCCGTAAATCTACGTAAAATCCTGAAAAATCCATCGTCCTCCACCAGGTTTGAACCCGCGACCTTGAAAAATTTTCATATGAGAAAAGTTGAAGTATTTTATTACTGAAACTAATTATATGGAAAATCTAAAAATGGTGAACTCCAGGAAAAAAATATTTACCTACGATATACATTGTGTGTTTTAATGAGATTTCTTGATATTCTTATCAGTTTTAAAATCCTTGAAACTTTTCTCATATGGGAATTTGTCAACTCCTGGCTACGCAAAGCATCGAATTTCATCCACATCATTTTCTCAAAATGGCCTTAATGTTTTTGATTAAAATATCTTACAATTAAAATATTTATATCAAAAATTAAAATGTATATTCTGATTATTTTAGAAATAGCCTCTGAGGACTTGTTTATTCTGGGTGAATTTTGCATAAGTTTCCATAACTGGTAAACCGTAAGAGATAGATCTGATGTGTACCATTCACATGACTTTCTCTACATCTCTGCAACAAATTATTCTTAAAAAGCTTATACTTCTATTTACTTCATGCTAATCAGTAAAAAATAAGCAACAATAGCCTATTACTTGCTTCCTTGTAAGTAGAAGCGAAATAAGGGAGTTGCACAGGTTAAAGCTGTAGTCAAAAGCTGGTCGCTATGTCACTGAAGTTCCTTTGTTTGTATGGACAGCAGATGACAAATTCCTGTATGAGAAAAGTAAATATTTTTCATAGCAGAATCCAAAAATAAGGAATGTATAAAAAACGACGAACTTCACGAAAAAACGTACATAACAATTGTGTGTTTTAATGTGCTAACACACACATACACACACGGGCCTTTTTCCGAAAATGCTTTTTTTTTAGATAAAGGAGACCCTCAATATCGGTGAAATATCGGTATTGAATTTTTTGGTGGAGTGCAATACCTTCTCTATACACTATGTACATAGTGCGTATAGACAAAGTAAAATGATGATCGTTAATACACGTAATTTATGACATTGATTTTTACTTTCTCTATACTTGCTATGTACATAGTGTACAGAGAAGGTATTGCACTCCACCAAAAAATTCGATACCCAGATATCACCGGAAATATATGTTTTAGGGTCCTCTGTATCCAAAAAACGTATTTTCAGAAAAAGATCCGTGTGTGTGTGTCCGTGTGTCTGTGAACACGATAATTCAAAAACGAAAAGTCAGTAAAATACCAAAATACCATTCCAGGAATGCGACACGAAGATTTTGAGCAATATCCCCCCACCTCAAACTACCCTTTACATGGAACCTTTTTCGAAAATGTTGGTTTTCTAAAAATTGGCTCTGACCATTTTGATTAAAATATCGTATATTAAAGATATTTACCTGACAAATAAAATGTATATCTTGAATTTTCTGGGAGTAGCCTCTGAAGACTATTCTGAGTGAATTTTACGGAATTTTGCAAAACTGCTAAACCTTAGGAGATAGACAAAAACTTACCACACAAAAAATGTAGAGCACACTGAAACACACAATTTATGTTGTATACATTTTTTTGTTTGAGCTATTCCTTGTTTTTGTTTTCAGGTACGAAAAACTTAACTTTTCTCATATAGGAATCTGTCAACTCCTGTGCATACCAACAAAGGAACTTCAGTCACATAGCAACCAGCTTTTGACTATAGCTTTAACCTATGCAAGTCCCTTATTTCGCTTCAACTTTCAAGGAAGCAAGTAATAAGACTTTTCTGTGCATTTTTTTAACGTTGATTTTTTTGTAAAGCTGACTTTTCGAGATGTTGTTTAATATTGCTTTCAGTTTTCATATACTTAAAATTTTCTCCTATGGGAACTTGTCAACGCTTGACCACGCAAAGAAGCGGATTTCAGTCCCATAGCAACCGCATTTTAAAACATTTGACTGTTTGTTTAGCCTAGTGCATTCCCTTATTTCCATTCTCTGGTAATGTTTATCTCGATTATCGTTAAGTAGATAGTAAAATAAGCTTATTGTTTAATAATAATTTGTTACAGAGATGTAAAGAATGTGAATGTAGCACTTCAGCTTGTTTATCTTTAACATGTTGTTTGTTTTTGTCTATTTTGTTCACCGAAGAACACTTGATGACGGATGGGATTCTGTATAAAGGAGCGGAGGGTAGGGAGAGTATTATAGGAGACTGTAATCCTGTCATGCAGTCTTGTACTTCCGACTTACAAGACAGTAGCGTGTTTCAGCTCTAAACTAATAAGCCTCAAGCAGGAATGCCTTACTAGTTAAGAGCATCTGCATAGGTAGGTATTTACCTGTAATCTATTCACTGGGTTAAACGCAACGCGTACTGATATACAAGAATATATAGACTGATTAATAATAACATCTGTGTTCCATTCACATGACTTTCTCTACATATCTGCAACAAATTATTCTTAAAAAGCTTATGCTTCTATTTACTTCATGATAATCGATAAAAAATATCAGAAATAGTTTTATTACTTGCTTCCTAGTAAGTAGAAGCGAAATAAGGGAGTACCATAGGCTAAAGTGACAGTCAAAAGCTAGTTGCTATATGAGTGAATCTCCTTTGTTTGTATGCACAGGAGTTGGCAAATTCCTCTATGAGAAAAGTATAAGAATATCTAAAAAACGATCAACTCCACGAAAAAAATGTGTGTTTTAATGTGCTCTACAAGTTTTGATTGGTAAGCTTTTGTCTATCTCTTACGGTTTACCACTTATACACAATTCCGTAAAATTCATCCAGAATTAAGTAGTCTTCAGAGCCAATTCCCAGAACATTCAAGATATATATTTTATTTGTCAGGTATATATCTTTAATATACGGTATTTTAATCAAAATCGTTAGAGCCACTTTTTAGAAAATCAAACTTTTCGAAAATGTTTCCATATGAAGGGTAGTTTCGGGTGCGGGGATTTTCTTGAAAATCTTCGTGTCGCATCCTTGGAAGATACTGAACTTAAATACCAAGTTTAGTATTTAACGGTCTTGCCGTTTTTGAGCCATGCTGCCCACAGACACGCACAGACACGCACAGACACACAGATAGACAGACAGACACACACATATAGGGACATCTTTCTAAAAACGCTTTTTTTTTTTTTTTTTTGTATTCAGGGTGTCTTAAATCATGTATTTCCGGTGAAATCTCGGTATCGAATTTTTTGGTGCATTACAAACCTTCTCTATACACTATGTACATAGTACGTATAGAGAAAGTAATTATTGTTAGAAAGCTTCTTTTTATATCTATTTCATGTTAATCAAAATAAATATTAGCACAAATGGTCTTATTACCTCGTTCCATATAAGTATAAAGGAGATAATAGAATACACTAGGCTAAAACGATAGTCAAATGTTTAAAGAGCTGGTTGCTATGTGGTAGAAATCCGTTTCTATGCATTGGCAGGTCACAACATCCCGTATATGAAAAGTTCAAGCATTTTAATACTGAAACCAATAACAAGAAATGTATGAAAAATAGTGCATATGACATACATGGCGTACCCCAAGGCTCAGTACTGGGGCCGTTACTTTTTCTTATTTTTGTAAATCACATAACTGTCAATATAAAATGCCAGATAAGATTGTTTGCAGACGATTGTATTATTTACAATAAAATTAGAAATGTTGAAGATGAAACTGCTCTTCAGGGTGATTTAAATGAAATTAGTGATTGGGCTGCTGCAAATAAAATGAAAATTAACGCTGGCAAAAGTAAGTCAATTGCATTTAATAGATCTAGGGAAAAAATTCTGCAAAACTATCACATGGGTGGGGAAAAAATTCCACAGGTGGACAACTGCAAATACTTGGGAGTTTACTTGGCGAGTAACGCTGGATGGGACGAGCAGGTAAATTCTGTATCTAAGAAAGCGTGGAGAACACTGCACTTCCTAATGAGGATTTTAAAAAAGGGAAGTGCAAAGTCTAGGGAAATCGCGTACAAGTCCTTAGTGCGGCCCGTCATGGAATTTGGAGTAACTTGTTGGGACCCGTAAAGAGTAAATCAAATTGATTCGTTAGAAAAGATCCAGAGAAGGGCTATAAAATTCATAAAAAGGGGTAAATATTTAGGGCCTACAAACGCTGAGGAGATAAAATGGGAGCCGTAGATAGTTAGGTGTGAGAAGCAGAGGTTGTGCGCTTTATTTAAAGCTTACGCTGGCTTAAACGCATGGGAGGACGTTACTGACAAACTGGAAAACCCAACTTACTATGCACAAAACGATCATCCGTTCAAAATTAAGGGTATAAGATACAAAACTGACGTGGGAAAGTACTCCTTTGTAAATAGAACCATAAAAGACTGGAATGAATTGCCTGGAGCAGTCTTTCGGGGTTGTCCCCTGTCCCTGAAGAAATTTAGGAAAAATCTTTATTTTAATGTTGGATAATTTGTGTAAATATTCCTTAAATGAAATGGTTGTAAATACAAATGTTAAATTGGTTGGTGATTCTAATTATGAAATTAATTAATCTAAATTTTTCATATTTGTGTAAATAACTATTATATCTAGCTTACAAAGCCATAAACTGACAGCTGTGATTTATTGTTTATATATCTTGTATACATATATAACTCTGCCACCGGGTGATCCCCACTTGCAGAGAAATAAATACATACATATACATACATACATAAATTGGATGTTTTATCGATCAACTTTTTTTGAGTATTAAGTTTTTGTCTATTTCTTACGGTTTACCAGTTATACAAAAGTAATTTAGAATAAATAGCTCTTCAGAGGATATTCCTAGAAAATACTAAGTATACATTTTGTTTGTGATGCAAATACATTTAATATTACATATTTTAAATAAAATCATTACACGCATCTTTTAGAAAATAAAAATTTTAGAAATTGCTTCCATGTAAAGGGTGGTTTGAACCGGGGGAGGGATTTTCTAGAAAATCTTCCTGTTGCATCCTTGGAGGGTACTGAATTTAAATATCAAGTTTGTTATTTAAGGGACTTATCGTTTTTGAGCTATGGAATTTAATTTTCCATTTCTGTTAAACTGTAACAGACAGACCGTTTTCGAGATATTGCCTGGTTTAAGTTTAATTATACTTATACTTCTCTCATACACGAACTTATCAACTCATGACCATGCAAAGAAACGAATTCCATAGCAACCACAGTTTAAAACATTTGACTGTCGGTTTAGCCTAGTGTATTCCCTTATTTCCTTGCTACTTGCTAAAATGAAATGGACTGTTATTTAAGGACGCTCTTTAAATGCTTTGGTTCTGAGCGTCCCATTCTATATTGGGCGCGAAAGATCGCTTAATTTTGCTCAGAGGCCTCTCTTATCAGGCTTGAGGTTCTTTTACGTGCCGTAAATCTACGACACGGGACCCACTGCTTTACTTCCCTACCGAAGGAAGCCATGCTAAGGATTTTTACGCCCGAAAAAAGCCATCGTCCTCCGCCGGGTTTGAACCCACGACCTTGGGCATATGAAGTTAGCATGGTAACCATTACACCACGGAGGGCGACTTGCTACTTGCTAGCACGCGAGTAATAAGACAATTTCTGCTAATGTTTATCTCGATTAGCATGAAGTAGATAGAAGAATAGTTTTTAACAATAATTTGTTGCAGAGATGTAGAGAAAGTCATGTGAATGGAACACATCACATTTTACTTTCTCTAGCCCCATGTGTACAATGTACATAGGGATAGAGAAGGTATCCCAAAAATTCGATACCGAGATTTCATCGGAAATACATGTTTTGGGTCCCCCTGAATCCAAAAAAACTTCTTTGGAAAAAGGTCCGTGTGAGACCGTTACATACCAAACTTGGTATTTAAGTTTGGTATCTTCCAAGGATGCGACACGAAGACTTTCAAGAAAATCCCCCCTCCGCCAGCTACCCTTTACACGGAACTTTTCGAAAATTTTGATTTTCTCAAAAATGGTTCTAAAGATTTTGATTAAAATATCTTATATTAAAGATATTTACCTGGCAAATAATATGTATATCTTGAATTTCCTGGGAATAGCCTCTGAAGACAACTTTATTTTGAATGAATTTTACGGATTTTTGCATAACTGCTAAACCGTAAGAGATGGACAAAACCTTATAACATAGAAAATGTAGAGCACATTAAAACACAAAATATCTGTCATATCCATTTTTGTCGTGGTGTTTATCGTTTTAAGACACTCCTTGTATTTGGTTTCAGCTTTGAAAAACTTATATTTTTCTCATACAGGAATTTGCCAACTCCTGTCTATACAAACAAAGGAGCTTCAGTCACATAGCAACCAGCTTTTGGCTTTCACTTTAACCGACTATTTCTGTTAATTTTTTCTCGATTAGCATGAAGTAAATAGAAATAAGAGCTTTTTAACATCAGATTTTTTATTGATATCTTACGCCAAGGTTTGTTACACAATAATTTTGATTTTACACGAACAAATAAATCCCGCACTAATATAGCCGGTTGATAATCTCGATTTGATATTGAAACGGTAAAACTAAACCCAATATTGAATTCCTAAGTAAAACTTTGATCCAGTATTAAACGGGATTAGAAGCAAACAATTTGCCAACGATAAACAAACCGTATATTTGATGTCGGGTTCCGTTTGCTGAAGCGAAACTTAACGATAGCCTATGTTTTCACATCCGCTCGCCAGATGTCTGTTTCCGCTGACATTTTTGCTGACACGTAGTAATTCGTTTGAAGAGTGGTGTATGCATTTAATGAATATGAAATGTCATTATTCAGAGTATCATATACTGCAGACTGCGCTGTATTTAAAAGGGTTTATATCGCTCCTCAATCCAAGCTATAATGCTGATGTACGTGACTTTGTGAGGAAGAGAAATGCAACAGGGAAAGAACTGAAGTTCAATTCGTATATGAGAGAGAGATAAAAATAATTTTATAAAACCTTATTACTACAATCACATGAGTGTCTCTATATCTCTATATTATTATTAAAAACCTTTTTCTTCTATCTACACCTGAGTAATCGAGTAGCAGATTAGCAGATATTGTTCTTATTACGTGGCTCCTTGTAATTAGGAGGGGAAAAATCTAATGTGTTCCATTCACATGATGTCCTCTAAGAAACCTTTTATTCAAAACCGTAATCTGTTATCTACATCATGTTAATAAAGAGAAACATTAGCATACTTCATGTAAGTTGAAGGGAAAATATCTGATGTGCTCCATTCACATGACTTTCTCTACATCTCTACAACAAATTATTGTTAGAATGCTTAAGCTTTCATTTACTTTATACTAATAGAGAAAAAATTAGCCAAAATAGTCTTATTAATTCCTTCCTTGTAAGTAGAATGGAAATAAGGGAGTACCATTGGCAAATTCCTGTATGGGAAATATATAACAACAAATATTTCAAAAACGATTAACTCCATGAAAAAAATGTATATGACATAAATTGTGCGTTTTCTTGTGATCTAAATTTGTTGTGTAGTAAGTTTTTGTCTATTTCTTACGGTTTTACTAGTTATGCCAAATTAAACAAAATTCATCCATAATAAACAGCTCTCTAGAAGCTATTCACAGAAAGTTCAAGATATACACTTTATTTGTGATAGAAATGACTTTAATATATGGTATTTTAATCAAAAACGTTACAGCCATTTTTAACAAAAACATTTTTTTTTTGAAAATTTTACCTATCTAAAGGGTAGTTTGGGGTTGGATCAAATTTGGATTTTAATGTTCTTTTTCACAGACACACACGGACATTTTTCTAAAAATGTTTTTTTTTTTTTTTTTTTTTTTTTGGCTTCAGGGGGTCTGAAAACATGTATTGCCGGTAAAATCTCGTTATCGAATATTGGGTGCAACACAATACGTACTCTATACACTATGCACATAGTACGTGAGAGGAAGTAAACATCGAATATTTTCCTTTCAAATAATGTCCTAGCTCTTCGGTAAACCAACATTTTATTTAAACATTAATGTTATCTACATCATCATAATGGAGATAAACATTAGCAGAAATTGTCCTTAAAACTTTGTCCCATGTAATTTGAAAGGAGAAAAATCTGATGTGTTCCATTCACATGTCTTTCTCTATATCGCTGCAAAAATTATGTTATGGTAATCGAGAAAAAATAGCAGAAATAGACTTATTACTTGTTTTCTTGTAAGTAAATAAGGGAAATAAGGGACTAACATAGATTAAAGTGATAGTTAAAAACAAGTTGCTACGTGACTGGAGTTTCTTTGTTTGTATGGACACGAATTGACAAATTCCTGTATGAGTAATGTATATAAAGCTGAAACCAATAAAAACGAATATTTAAAATACTATTACCTCTATGAAAAAAATGTTCATGACATAAGTTGTGAGTTTTCTCGTGATCTACATTTTTTGTGAAGTAAGTTTTTGTCTATTCCTTACGGTTTAGCAGTTTTGCAAAATTCAATCAAAATCACTTATAATAAAGAGGTATTTTGAGACTATTCCCAGAAAATTCATACATTTCCTTTGGCAAGTAAATATCTTAAATGTAGGAGATTTTAATCAAAATCGTTAAAGCCATTTTTAAGAAAATCAAAATCTTCGAATTTTGTTCCATATAAAGGTTACTTTGGGGTGGGGGGATTTTCTTGAAAATCTTAGTGTCGCATCCTTGGAAGATACCAAACTTAAATATCAAATTTGGATTTTGATGTTCTTTTTGGTTTTTGAGCTATGCTGCCCAAAGACCAACACGCACACATACATAGAGATACACACAGGGACAGTGTTCTAAAAATGCTATTTTTGGATTCAGGAAGTCTCAAAACATATATTTCCGGTGAATTCTCGGCATCGAATTTTTGGGTGCAATACAATATCTTCTCTATACACCATGACACAGTACGTGTAGAGAAAGTAAAAATCTAATGTGTTATCTATATCAAGATAAACGTAAGCAGAATAGCCCTATTACTAGCTCCTTGTAAGTAGAAGCCAAATAAGAAAATGCACAGGCTAAAGCGATAGTCTCGTTCTTTAAAAGCCGGTCGCTATGTGAAACAGGAGAAAAAAGATGTTTTCTCGTTTATGTGGCTTAAATTGAAACTACTAATACGGAATATCTCGAAAACGATTAACTACACGAAAAAATGTTTATAATATCCTTTGTGTGTTTTAATGTTATCTACATTTTTGGTGTCATAATTTGTTGTACATGACTTAAGGTTTACCAGTTATACAAAAGTCATCCAGAATGAAGAGTTCTTCAGAGCCTATTCTCAGAAAACCCAAGATACATATTTCATTTGTCATAAAAATATCTTAAAAATAACATATTTTAATCGAAATGTTTAGAGCCATTTTTGAGAAAATCTAAATTTTCGAAAAATTTTCCAAGATGAGGGTAGTTTGGGTGGGGGGGATTGTTCTCAAAAACTTTAAATACCAAGTTTGGTTTTAACGGTTTTTTTGTTTTTGAGCTATACTGTCCATACCCACCCATACACACACACACAAATACTCAGACTGGAACCACATAACATTTTTCTAAAAATGTTTTTTTTTATTCAGGGATCTCAAAACGTGTATTTCCGGTGAAATCTCGGTCTCGAAGTTGAGTGTGGAATGCAATACATTCTCTATACACTAGGCACATAGTACATGTAGAGAAATTAAAAATAATGTCTTCCATTCATTTGAAATTCTCCGCTTCTCTGTAACAAATTATTTTTGAAAAGGTTTTTCTTCTATAAACGAGGGCGTTGAATGAGATCTTAGAGAATCCAAGAATTTACACTCCTATCATCGAAGCTTTGTATTTTGTAATCGTCTCTCTTACTAGATGGCAGCTAAGGTTACAGCTATATCCATCAGGTGGTTTCGTTGCCATTGGTAATTGAATCGACTATCATGGTTTCTTTAGAAACATGGAAAAAACGAGTTTCGTGCGGTGATTAAACGGTTATATTTAAAAGGCTTAACATCAAAACAGATAAAAGCTGATTTGGATGAAGTTCATGGAACATCTGCTCCTGCGTTTGCAACCATTTACAATTGGATACATGAATTTAAACGTGGCCGTACATCCACAAATGATGAACATCGTTCCTGACGTCCAGTAGAAGTGACTTCCTCTGAAATTATTGACAAAATCCAGGATATGGTTTTGAGTGATCGACGAATCAAAGTTAATGAAACAGTGAAGGCCACGGTTATGTATTGAAGTAGAAACTCGTCAGGATTGCGACGGAAAAGTGCAAAACCAGCTTCCGAATTTTCTCAATTGAGAACAAACGCGGCACTCATGCTGCCTAGACCTTTGGAATACCTTATTTTTGGTGCAAAATTGCTGTACCTTTGATATGCCTGTGGCCTCTACTATCCTACCCATGTTCTACGACAAGTGTACCAAAAAGTGTCGCCTTTCTAGTGGGAACATTGTTTTCTCTTTTCCCGTTATGTTCCCTCGGGCAGTGTACTCTCACCCCCTTCGGGTCAATGCTCTAACCTAACGATATACTGTCCTATCAGCTCGTGACAACTCGGCTACTTAGACGTGTTTGAAATCTTTCTTCCCTTCCTATTTTCAATGCCAACGTTTATATTTCCCTTCTTGGTATAATTTATATTATTAGCTATGATTTATCCTTCCCTTCTGAAAGACTATTTGCCCCGTGACAAGACATATACTGTCTCACCTTTTATTTATAAGGAAGCAAGTATTATGACCAATTCTGTAAATTTTATCTCAATTAGTATAGAGGAGGTAGAACAATAAGCTTTTTAATAATCATTTTTACTTTCTCTACACATACTAACACATAGTGTATACAGAAGGTATTGTACTCCACCCAAAAATTCGATACCCGAGATTTCACCGGAAATATATATTTTGGGTTCCCCTGTATAAAAAAAAAGCATTTTCAGAAAAAGGTCCGTGTGTGTGTCCTTGTATCTATGAACACGATAACTCAAAAATGAAAAGTCGCTAAAATACCAAACGTGGTATTTAAGTTTAGTATCTTACAGGGATGCGACACGAAGATTTTGAGGAAAATTCCCCCACCCCAAAGTAACTTTTACATGGAGATTTTTTCGAACATTTTGATTTTCTTAAAAATGGCTGTAACGATTTTGATTAAAATATCATATACTAAAGACATTTACCTGGCAAATAAAATGTACATCTTTAATTTTCTGGGAATCGTCTCAGAAGACTACTTTATTCTAGATGAAACATGTAGAGCACCTTAAATCACACAATTTATGTTGTATACAAACTTTTCGTGGAGTTGATCGTTTTTAAGGCATTCTTTGTTTTATCTTTCAGTGTTTAAAAACGTATACTTTTCTCATACAGGAATTTTTCAGCTGTAAGAGCTGTACAAACAAAGGAACTTCAATCACATAGCAACCAGCTTTTGACTTAACTTATGCTACTCCCTTATTTCACTTCTACTTTCACGGAAACAAGTAACAAGACTATTTCAGTAATGGTTCTCGATTAGGATGAAGTAAATAGAAGCATAAGCTTTGTAACAATAACTTGTTGCAGAGATATGGAGAAAGTCATGTGAATGGAACAACATTAGATTTTTTTGTAGAGTTGACCATTTTTTAAATACTCTTTGTTATTGTTTTCAGTTTTAAAATGCTATCAACTCCTGTCCATACAAAGGCATTTATTTCAATCTCATAAAAACCAGTTTTTAAAATGTCTGACTATCGCTTTAGCCTAGAACCATCTCCTATTTTCATTCTACTTATAAGGAAACAAGTATTATGATCAATTCTGTAAATTTTATCTCAATTAGTATAGAGGAGATAGAAGAATAAGTTTTTTAACAATAATTTATTACAGATATGTAGGGGACGACTTGTGAATGGAACACATATGTCTTTTGTTTTCTGTAGTCTGAATTGGCTCTATTAACAGCTAGTCAAATATAGGTAAGCATATCCTTGTGGAGCAGTAATAGCGACACGTGCAAAGCTATTTCAATTTGAAATTGCAATATGTACTTTCTTCTGTGTATATACTTATGAGCTATAAAACGGTGAATCATAAGATATAGGTGGCGCTGGTAGTAGTAATCTACACAAATGTTGAAGTTGATTTTGAATTTGATAAAGGTCACGCGAAGCAACAAAACACCTCTCTGTTCATATTGAGGTCACCATGCTTCTTGCATGTACAGTTGAAATTATGGCCTTCAATGTTTACTCCTTCTGTGTGTAAACTAACCGCAAGATATACACGTGATATTCTGCATATTTACCTCCCATGTGAGTACTTCATGTAATGCTCTGTCATCATTTAAAGTATATCTTCTTTCTCCTTTATCTACTGCATATACGTAGTAGAAGAAATATTACATTCCACAAAAAATCTGATGTGTTCCATGTACAAGAATTTCTCTACATCTCTGCAACAAATTATTATTATAAAGCCTATGCTTTAAAGTGATAGTCAAAAGCTGATTGCTATGTGACTTAAGTTCCTTTGTATGTACGCTATTGGCAGGCACGGAACACATGGACGGGCTAGGTAAATTTATACTTAAGGCAAGACCGCTGAAATCTGAGGAGGCTGTCACTAGAGAAGGGGGAGGGGGAGGAATAAGATCAAATAAGATCAACTAAACAAAAGTGACTACAATATTCTACATACATATATATTATGTCATACTTAGGTCACTATTGTGTTATGGTTTTATATATGGTGTATATATTATGTGTATATAGTCTGTTAAGTGTAATTTTCTATTATAAGAGGGTGCATTTATGAAGGTGTACTCTGTGCTGTAAATTTAAATTGCTACATTTGAATATCTTTGTATTTTTATTTTCGGGTTCACTCTTAATTCTTTATTGTTGTTTAATATTGCTTTTGACTGTGTATTTCCTTTGTCTTTATTTTAGTGTTTACTCTTTTAATTCTTTGTTGTTGTTGTTTTAATATTGTTTGTAATGTGTATTACAAAAGCACGTACGGTCTGTAGACCCGTGCGATTGTTGAAATTCTATGTATGATATTGCTGTGTCAATAAATACACTTATTCATTCATTCATTCATATACGGACAGAAGTTGACAAATTCCTGTATGAAGATCTTCGTTCAGGGAAAAAGTGAAAGTCACTGGGTGCCAGGTCAGGACTGTATGGCAGATGATCGAAAATGTCCCATTGCACATTGTTCAAGGAGTCGATAGGTTGTGCCAGCAGTGTGTGGACGAACGTTGTCATGGATCAACACAATTCCTGAAGTCAGCATTCCTCTTCGTTTGTTTTGAATGGCTCTCCGCAAACATTGTAAAGTACGAAGATCTTCAAAACAACGTCAATGCTCATTTGAAATCATTGGCAGCAACATTTTTTGAAGCGGGTATTGCAAAGCTTGTGCACAGGTACGATAAATGTCTCAGTCTTTTCGGTGATTGTGTTGAAAAGTTACCATAAGTGCACAAAACTTTTAGTAATAAAATAATTGTTTTCTATGAATTTGTCTCTTATTTATAGCCTAATAGAGGAAATGACCCTCGTATTATAGGGAAGGCATACGGAATGATGTTCCTGCAAATATGAGCTTTTCTTTTGCACCTACTTTTCCATATCTGTGGGAATACATTTGAACTTGTATATTTGATCGCATGTAGAGATACTACTGGTGGCGAGGTTAAGTCGTTTACAAAATTCCTAATAAGCTGTTGAACGCAGTTTGTAAGCCACGCTCGCGTGGAAATGAGCGGTAAAATTCTTCCTGTTCATAGGAAACATTCCATCAGATATCAAAAATTTATAGCTTGTTCTTCTAGCCTATCATTTTAATTATTTCACCCTTAACTTTCTGTTTTTTAAGATAGTTATGTATCAGTTTTGTTGAAGCTTCAGAACACATACCGGCATTTCTAAGTCATGATTTATTCTCTCTATACATACTATGTATATAGTGTGTAAAGAAGGTATTGTACTGCACCAAAAATTCTATATCGATGTTTCACTGGAAATACATGCCCTGTATCTCTAAAAAGTATTATTAGAAAAATCTTCTGTGTTTCATTCATATGACTTACTCTACATCTCTGCAACAAATTATTGTTAAAAATCTTATGCTTATATTTACTTCATGCAAAACAAGAAAAACTTAGTCAAAATAATCTTATAACTTGCTTCTTTTGTAAGTGGAAGTGAAATAAGGGAGTACCATAGGTTAAAGTGATATTCAAAAGCTGGTTGCTATGTGACTGATGCTCCTTTGTTTGTATGAACAGGAGTTGACAAATCCCCGTATAAGAAAAGTATAAGCTTTTCAAAGATGAAACTAATAACAAGTAATGTCTCAAACACGACCCACTCCACGAAAAAATGTATATAGCATAAATGTTGCGTGTTAACGTGCTCTACATTTTTTTGTGTAGTACGTTTTGGTCTATCGCTTACGGTTTAGCAGTTATGTAAAATTCCGTAAAATTCATCCAGAATAAACAAATCTTCAGAGGCTATTCCCACAAAATTCAAGATATCCATATTATTTGTCAGGTAGATATCTTTAATATACGTCATTTCATTGAAAATCGTTAGTCATTTTTAAGAAAAACAACATTTACGAAAATTTTTCCATGTCAAGAGTGGTCGTATCGCATCCTTGGAAGATACAGACTTAAATACCAACATTGGTATTTAACCATCTTTTTTTTTTTTTTTTTTTTTTTGAGCTAGTATGTCCACAGACCAACACACATATAGACAGACACACACACACACACACACACACACACACACACACACACACACACCACTCCATGTACATTGTACATACAGGGCGAGAGAAAATAATCTGATGTGTTCCATTCACATGACTTTCTTCACTTCTGTGTAACAACTTATTGTTAATAAGCTTATTGTTCTATTTGTTTCATGTTAATCGAGAAACGTTAACAGAAATAGTCTTATTACTTGCTTCCTTGTAAGTAGAAGGGAAATAAGGGAGTTCCATAGGTTAAAGTGAAAGCCAAAAGCTGGTTGCTATGTGATTGATGTTCCTTTGTTTATATGGACAGGAGTTGACAAATTCCTGTATAAGAAAAGTACAAATTTCTCAAAGCTGAAACCAAAAACAAGGCATATCTAAAAAACGATCAACTCCTAGAAAAAAAATTATATAACATAAATTGTGTGTTTTAATGTGCTCTACATTATTTGTCGGGTAAGTTTTTGTCCACTTCTTGCGGTTTAACAGTTATACAAAATTCATCCAGAATAAAGTAGTCTTCAGAGGCTATTCCCGGAAAATTCAAGATATACATATTATTTGTCAGGTAAATTTCTTTAATAATCGATATTTCAATCAAAATCGTTAGAGCCTTTTTTGAGAAAATCAAAATGTTCGAAAAAATTTGAATGTAAAGGGTAGTTGGGAGTGGGAATTTTTTTTGAAAATCTTCGTGTAGTATCCTTGGAAGATACCAAGTTTGGTATTTAACGGTCTTTTCGTTTTTGAGCTACGATGACCACAGACGCACACACACACACACACACACACACACACCCCTTGCCATACATTGTACATACGGGGCTAGAGAAAATAAACATCTGATATGCTCCATTCACATGATTTTCTTTACATGTTCTGCGAGCAAATTATTATTCTAAAAATTTATTCTTTTATCTACATCATGCTAATAGGATACGAGTGGCTTTGAAGGCTTGCCTCCCATCTAGGTGGCCCGGGTTCAATCTCTAGCACCCGCATGTGAGATTTATGGTGGACCAAGCGACGTCTGAGAGGGTTTTCTCCGGGTCCTCCGGTTCCCCCGCCACTCATTCTGTCAATTGTTCTATCATCACCTTCCCTAACATCCATTTCGCTTGGATTTCATATCTCTCACTTCCTCACGCTCATGCCTGGCTTACCGACCACACATTCCAGGATCTTCATTCTGTGGTATCGTGCCGTTGGCTTTCCGACAGTCTTCCGAGCCCTAGGCATCCGCTTAAAAGTCCTAAATATGGGGAGAGTAAGCCAACTATGAAAAGAACTATAGACATAAACATTATCAGAATGGTGTTATTTCTTGATCTCTCAAGCTCGCGGGTTCAAACTGTCAAGCCTGATAGAGAGGCCTCTGAGCAAAATTAAGCGGTCTTTCACGCCCAATTTAAGAATGGAACGCTGAGAACGACAGTAGTTAAAGAAGGTCCATAAATAACAGCATCTTTTTGATCCCTCATAAGTGGAAGAGAACTAAGGGAATTCACTAGGTTAAAGCGATATTCAAATGTTTTCAAAGCTGTTGCTATGCAATAGTCTTTTACACTCCGTTCTCAATGCGTGACCACGAATAAAGCTACAGATTAGGTATTTATGGTCATTGCGAATGCAAGGCACGCTTAAATCCAAAAGGAAAGTCAGTTGACATTAGCGGCATTCTTGGAATAAGTATATCCTCGCCTTTGGACTTTCCTATGTTTTCATAATTTTTTTAACTGTGAGTTTTGTTCTGCTGTATAATTTCAGTTGCGTAGTAAAATTATCATCTTGAGCTATAAATTGTGTGGCGGGAATCCTGGAAGATCCAATGAATTTAGTAATTCAGTTAGACAATTGACGACTTCATTTGGATTGGTAATGGAATTGATCGACTTACTTGAATACATTTGTCCATTAATTTTACCCTGATTTTTTACATTCAAGTCATCTACATTCTTATAGTTGCTGCTAAAATGGCTCGTTCGCTCAACCAAGCATTGCTTTTATAATTTGCAGCAATATTTGGAAACACTTTCGATATTAATCTTCCTTTGACGTTGTGAAGTGACAAAAATGTGATGGAAACAATGAGGCCAGTAGAAGTGTCAACGCGAATGTTCCCATTGCCAATGTCTAATAATGCCTTTATATCTGAAAAACGTAATGAAGCGCAATGATCTGCGCAATGTAGCTAATATATAGTTGATATTGCGAAAAGGAGAAGTCAGAGCATCCATGAGGTAGTGTGGAAAGGATGAAATATGCAGGTAACAGCGTGGGCAACCAAGATGTCGTTGGCATAATAACAGTAATGGCAGCGCATCCATAGTGTAGTGGATATACGCTGGCATAGGTTATGAATTACATTAAGGAGAAAGTCACAAAGTAACATTCATGCTTCTTCCGAATCTCTTTATTTCCTTTACTGCTAATGTTTTCCAACTCTTTTTTTATCTTCTTCTATGTCAAAACAACCATTTCTGAGGCTAAAAATGATACATAACTAAAGAACAAGTAGATCTGGTTGGGCAATTAGCTAGTTTTTATTACTTTCTCTAGCCCCTTATGTACAATGTACATAGGGCTAGAGAAGTATTGTATTCCACCCAAAAATTCGACACCGAGATTTCACCGGAAATACATGTCTTTGGACCTCCTGTATCCAAAAAAAGCATTTTCACAAGAAGGGCCGTATGTGTGTGTCCATCTGTCCGTGTGTCCCTGTGTCCGTGTGTCTGTGAACATGATAACTCAAAAACGAAAAGTAGCTAAACTACCAAACTTGTTATTTAAGTTTAGTATCTTCCAGGGATGCGACATGAAGATTTTGAGAAAAATCCCCCTACCCCAAACTACCCTTTACATGGAACTTTTTTCGAAAATTTTGATTTTATTAAAAATAGCTCTAACGCTTTTTATTTAAATATCATATATTAGAGATGTTTACCTAACAAATAAAATATATATCTTGAATTTTCTGGGAATAGCTTCTGAAGACCTGTTTATTCTGGATGAATTTTGCTTAATTTGTCATAACTAGTAAACCGTAAGAGATAGACAAAAACTTACCATGCAAAAAATTTAGGCCTTGTTAAAATACACAAGTTATATCATTAAAATTTTTCTCGTAGAGCTTACCGTTTCGAGGTATTCATTGATATTGGTTTCAGTTGTGAAGTACTTATACTTTTCTCATACGGGAGTGTCCGTTTTTCTTTTGTTCTACTCCTGGCCAAGAAAAGAAGCGATTTCTAATGACAATCGCATAACGACAGCTTTTAAAACATTTAACTATTAGTTTAGCCTAGTGTATTCCCTTATTTTCTTCCTACTTATACGGAACTAAATAATAAGAACATTATGCTAATTAGAACCACGATTAGCAAGGTGCAGAAAGAAGAAGAATCTTATGTATGACGTTTGTAGAACAACTAGTGAAGGTTATGTGAGTGTAATACATCAGATTTTTTGATGACAGCTTTTGTGTATTAAATTTCTCCATTTAACCCAAAATATGTATTAAGAGCACCGCAATTGGAGTATGATGGTGACGAGGGGATCTTCATGTTCTTTAGCTAGCTCATGTCCGCATAACGTCAAATAACCAACATCTGCAACAGGAAGTTAAACCTAAAACGGATCATTTCTCCGCCATTTTCAGATTCCAAGAAGGGTTAATCGTTTTGTGCGTTGTTTATAATTTGAATATTGCTTTAACCTAGTGAATTCCCTTACTTCTCTTCCACTTATGAGGGATCAAAAAAATCCTGTTATTTATGGACAGGAATAAAGCTACAGATTAGGTATTTATGGTCATTGCAACAAAAATATACTTATTTCTCTATTTAAACGATGTGACGAAGGGAGCGATAGTTAATAGATGAGAAATATATTTGATTTTCGTTGTTATCTTGCGTCATTGTCTCCATACCCGGGTGCATTCCCTTAGCATTGAATGGGGAAGAAAAATAGAGCAGTAGGTACTATGCCATCTGGTGGCTAATAGGTACGTGTTTTAGGTGTTCGTCGCCAGGAAAGCTTCTTTATTTAAAACGATAGGAGTAAGGAAAGGGCAGTTAATACATAAAAATGTTTTTGAATTTCACTGCTGCGATGTGTCATCTCGATAAACTATTGCGTTACCTTAAGTTTGGATGGGGAGGGAAAATACTACTATGGCCATCTAGTGGCAAATAAATAAGTACCTACTCTAGCTGTTAGTTGCAAGGAAAGTTTCTTTACTGATTTATTTTAAACAATAGGAGTAAGGGAAGGACAGTTAATATATAAAAATGTATTTGAATTTCACTGCTACTTTGTATCACTGTGTCGATAAACTGGTGCGTTACCTTAACATTGAATGGGGAGGGAGAAATATAGCATTACTACGACCATTTAGCAACAAATAAACGTGATGCCACTGCCATCTGGTGGCAATTAACTGAAATGCGTTCGCTTGGTATGGTTTGTATTAATATTATGAGATTCTAAATAATTTTCCGTACTATTTTTATACATTTTCTTTTCCATAAACATTGTCGTGACAATAACGAACATAACAAAAAAAGAATTGTTCAACTTAATGCAGTCATTCAGAAGTGATACGCGTACATACATTTCAGCGATTCATTTTTATAAATAGATATATAGGTGACAAGCCAGAACCATAAGAGGTCAATTTTGACAGAGACTTCGGAGAGTACGGTTGAATGAGGGAGAGTCGAAGCAGTCGATAGCTGAGTGTACGAGGTCCAATAGACGAATATAAGCTTTTTCTGCAGCAATTGAATCAGATCTTTTTGTTGCAACGGTATAAACAGTAGAATATCTAATCAGTAAAACATCTGACGAATGATTAAACGAATATACAGTTTGCCTTAAGTGTTATGCCAACTTTCTAGGGTTACATCTGACCTTCTTTGCAACAAGATCAAGTTCTTTGCTTCGGATGCAATGCACGCATGGCTTCCTCTTCTAGGTCATTTATATGGAGGGTAAAGTTAATTGGACAGAAAAGCGATCAGTGATTTATTTTCTATTGGAAACGAGGTTCCTTTTGGCAATACTCGAGGAATTTAGGACTTCATTAAACGATCGACATGGCTTTATAACACAACGTTTGGAATTGTATCAATTAATTCGCTTAAAGGTTGTCGATACTAAATTTTGGACAACATGTCATACAAAAATATTTTGTGTTAAATTCACACGACTTCCTTCACCTATTTTACCTCCATTTTTACCTATTCTGCAACAAATTATTCTCACAAAAGTTTATTCTTCTATCTACTCCATGCTAATCGAGAAAAACATTACCAAAAATGGATAGGTACAAGGAAAATATGGAAAGAGGTTAAGAGGTGGTCGCTATATAATATATTGAAATTCCATTCTATTTGAATGACCAGGGGAAACAAACAGAAAGAAAAATCGGAAGTGTTCCATTCACATGACTTTCTCTACATGCTTGTAAAAAATATTGCTGAAAAGTAATTTCTTCTATATACTTTATGCTAATGTAGATAAAAATTAGTAGACATTTCAAAAATTTCCATGTGAAAAAAAAATAAGTATTTTAAAACTCAAACCAACAACACGAATATCTTGGAAATGGTCAATTCCACAAAAAATGTAAATAGCATAAGTTGCTTGTTTTAACCCGATTTAAATTTTTGTGTAAAAGTAATCAAGCTCAAGAACAATGTGTTTACAAATTATGTGAGCAAAAAAGTAAACATACCTCTTCAACAAGAGTAAAAATAATCCGATATTTTCCATTGATATGTTTTCTCTACATCTCTATAGGAAATTATTGTTAAAATGTTTATTCTTTCATCTACTTGATTCTAATCAATTTAAACATTAGCAGAAATTGTCTTATTACTTGCTTCTTTGTAAGCAGAAAGGAGAAAAGGGAATGCACTAGGTTAAACCGAAAGACAAATGTTTTAAAGCCCGGTTTCTAAGTGACAGAAATCCATTTCTTAGCATGGCCAGGAGCTGACAAAGTTCCCGTGTGAGAAAGCTATTTTAAAACTGAAATTAATAAAAAAGAATATCTTAAAAACGCTCAACTCAACGTTGAAGTGTACACGTCATCAATTGTGTGTATTAGTGCGATATATATTTTTCAGTAGTAACTTCTAATCCATTTCTTACTGTTATGTAAAATTTAGCTAAAATGGTCTTCAGAGGCTATTCTGAAAAAAATGCAAGTTATACATACTATTTGTGGTGCAAATATATTTAATATTCGGTATTTTCATCAAAATAGTTAGAGACACATTTGAAAATATTTTTACTTTCTCTACACGTACTATGTACATAGTGTATAGAGAAAGTATTGCATTCCACACAAAAAGTCAATACCCAGATTTCACCGGAAATACATATTTTGGGTCCCGCTGAGTAAAAAAAAAAAAAAAAACATTTTGTGACAAAGGTACGTGTGTGTACGTGTCTTTGGACAGCATAGCTTAAAAACGAAAAGAATCTACAACTCTGCAACAAATTATAGTTAAAAATCTTATGCTTCTATTTGCTTCATACTAATCAAGAAAAAATTAGCAGCAATAGACTTATTACTTGCTTTCTTGTAAACAGGAGAGAAATTAGCAAGTAGCATTGGTTAAAGTGATAGTTAAAAGCTGGTTGCTATGTGACTGCAGTTCCTTTGTTTGTAGCAACAGAAGCCATCAAATTCGCGTATGAGAGAAGAATACATTTCTAAAGCTGAAACCAAAAACAAGGAATAACTAAAAAACGATCAACTCCACGAAAAAAATGTATGTTACATAAATTGTGGGCTTTAAAGTGCTCTACATCTTTTGTGCGGTAAGTTTTCGTCCATATCTTACGGTTTAGCAGTTAATCAAAATTCCGTAAAATTCATCCAGAATAAAGTAGTCTTCAGAGGCTATTTCCAGAAAATTCATGATATACACTTTATTTGCCACATAAATATCTTAAACATAAGAAATTTTAATCAAAATCATTAGAGCGATTTTTGAGAAATTCAAAATTTTCGAAAAAAGTTCCATGTAAAGGATAGTTGCGGGTGGGGGGATTTTCTTGAAAATCTTCGTGTCTCATCCTTGAAAGATACCAAACTTAAATAACAAATTTGATATTTAACGGAGTTTTCGTTTAAGAGCTATGCTACCCACAGTCACACACACACATGGAATTTTTTCCTAAAATGTTTTTTTTTGGATTCAGAGGAAGCAAAACATGCGTTTCCGGTGAAATCTCGTTATTGAATTTTTGTATGCAATACAATACGTTTTCTATACACTATGTATATAGTATGTGTAGAGAAAGTAAAATTTTATTTATCATAGGTTGTGAGTTTTGATAGATATACATTTTTCTGTAGCAAGTTTTGTCTATTTCTTACTGTTTACCAGTAATGCAAAATTGAGCTAAAATGGCCTTCAGAGGCTATTCCCAGAAAATTCAAAATATACATGTTATTTGTGATATAATACAAATCTTTGGGGATAAGAACAACATTTTCATAACATTTTCCGTGTAAAGGGCGTGGTAAGGAGATTTTCTTGAAAACGTTCCTGTATGGGACAGTATATGTCTTGTCATGGGGTAAACAGTAATTCAGAAGGGAAATATAAATCATAGCTAAGAACATAAATTATTTCAAGAAGAGAAAATATAAATGTAGAGTGAAAATGGGAAGGGTAGAAATACTTTAAACACGTATAAATCACGAGCTCGAGGCACAAGATACCGTTACAGTCGTACATTGAACCGAGGGAAAGTGGTAAATATACCCTTCCCGAGGGACATAACGGAACAGCAAACAATGATTCCCGCTGGCCAGGCGACACTTTAAGGCACTTGACGATGAACCTCCGCACGACTAAGATGTGATTTTTAGAGTCCGTGGTGGAGCCCAACAGGCTACCTGTGAAAGAGAGGGAAAGAATTGTTCTAATACTGACCAGAATACAAAAATACATCACTGCATCATTCTAGTAAATAAAAATAGTCACGGGCGCGTAAAGTACAACTCCATAGTAGAAAATTAAGAAGTACGCGCGTGTTTTTTACGGAGGAAAAAGGCCGAACTTAATTGATAAAGCACTTATGTCTCACCACAACCTGAAAGAGTTTCCTTGTTACTAAAAATCCTGAGCTAGCCACCCATAAATCCACACCATCCCATTAACCAAAACCTGGGCCCGGGATACGAACCCAGTATCGTTCCATGTAGCATCCTTGGAAGATAAACTAAAATACCTAGTTTGGTATTTAACTACGTTTTATTAGTTTTTTAAGGTACTTACACTATCTACAGATAAACAAGCACAGACATTTTTACTTTCTCTATCGTACTATGTAGATAGTTTATAAAGAAGATATTGTGTTGCACCCAAAAATTCAATACCGAGATTTCACCGGAAATGCATGTTTTGGGTCCCCTGAGTACAAAAAAAAGCATTTTAAAAATGTCCGTATGTGCGTGACTGACAGTCTGTCTGTCTGTCTGTCTGTGTGGCTGTGTGCATATGCTAAGTATCAAACTTAGTGTTTAAGTTTGGTATCTTCCAAGAATTCGATGCGAAGATTTTCAAGAAAATCCCCTAACCCCAAACTACCCTTTACTTGGAACATTTTTGAACATTTTGATTTTCTCAAAAATGGCTCTAACGATTTTCAATAAAACATCGCATATTAAAGATATTTGCCTGACAAATAAAATGTATATCTTGAATTTTCTGGGAATAGCCTCTAGGGGCCTCTTTATTACGAATGATTTTTATTCAATTTTGTATAACTGGCAAAGCGTAAGAGATAGACAATACCTACTACACAGAAAATGTAGATCGCAATAAAACACACAATTTATGTTATATACATTTTTAATGGTGTTGAACGTTTTTGAAATATTACTTGTTTTTGGTTTCAGCTTTAAAAAACTTATATTTTTCCGATACAGGAATTCGTCAGCTCTTCCCATACAAAGGAACTTCAGTCACATAGCAACCAGCTTTTGACTATGACTTTAACCTATGGTACTCCCTTATTTGCTTCTACTTACAAGGAAGCAAGTAATAAGTCTATTTCTGCTCTTTTTTTCTCGATTAATATGAGGTAAATGGAAGCATAAGGTTTTACCAATATTTTTGAACGGATGTACCGAAAGTCATGTGAATGGAACACATTGTATGGGTAATAGGACTTCATTGTACATATTTCCAGTAAATCTCGAAATACATTTTTTGTGTGGAATACAATACTTTTATAAGATTACTTTGTGGAGGGTATATATAGGTAATGGATGTATCATGTATAATATTACGTTACAGCAATAGTTCTATGCATTCAATAAGGCTATTGTTCGCCACCTTAGCTATGAAGAAAGCCTGTTCTGCATGATATTGAACAACGAACCACTGTCGTATAGAATCAGCTCATTTAAGCGTGGATGAAGCTGAAAACCCAGAGGTAGATATTGTTTGAAACTATTTAGCTCCCAATGAGAATATTACATTTCTGTGTCCCAATACTTCATGCTCCAACAACTGAAATGCATATCACTGGTTGGTTCAGTGTAATAAAAACAAATGACGGCTTCACACTCTACAGGCTGATTCAAAAATACCTTTATACTTACACCGACAAATTTTATGTTTCCTGCAAAGAAACCATTCTTAAAAAGCTGATGCGTTCCATTCACGATACTTTCTCTACATATCCACAAAAAATTATTGTTAAAAATCCCATGCTTCTATTTACTTCATGCTATTCGAGAAAAATTAGCAGAAATAAGGGAGTACCATAGGTTAAAGTGAAAGCCAAAAGCTGGTTGCTATGTGACGGATGTTCCTTTGTTTGTATGGTCAGGAGTTGACAAATTCCTGTATGAGAAAAATACGGTTTTTAAAGCTGAAAACAAAAAACAATGAATATCTCAGAAATAATCAACACGACGAAAAAATGTATATAGCATAAATTGTGAGTTTTAACGTGCCCTACATTATTTATGTGGAGTATATATGTCCATCTCTTAAAGTTTAGCAGTTATGCAAAATTCAATAAAATTCATCCAGAATAAAGAGGTCTTTAGAGGCTATTCCCAGAAAATTCAATATATACATTTTATTTTTCAGGTAAATATCTTTAATATACGATATTTTAATTTTGATATTTTGAGTTTTCTGAGAATAGCCTCTGAGGACCCCTTTATTCTGAATGAATTTGTCTGAATTTTGCGTAACTGGTAAACCGTAAGAGATATCTGGACAAAAAACTTAATACACAAAAAATGTAGACCACGTTAAAAAACACAATTTATGTTATACGCGTTTTTTTTTTTTGTTTATTTTTGTGGAATTTGTTATTTCTGACATTTTCGTTGTTATTTGTTTCAGATTTAAAACACTTAGACCTTTCTCACCCGGAAAGTAGCAAATTCCGCCCTGCATAGAAATTGTTTTCAACCACATGGCAACCAGATTTTAAAAGATTTGACTGTCGGTTTAGCCTAGTGTATTCCCTTATTTACCTTCTGCTTACAAGGAAGTAAGTAATTAAGACAATATCTGCTATTGTTTATTCGGATTATCATAAAGGAGATAGAGGATTAAACTTTTTAACAATAATTTGTTACAAAGATGTAGAGAAATTCCGCAAAATGCATCCAAAACGAAAATGCCTTGAAAACCATTCCCTAAATTTCAAGATATATTAGTTTAGTATTCAACGGTTTTTTCGTTTTTGAGCTGTGCTGTTCACAGACACACAGGCACACACACCCGGACCTTTTTCCAAAAATGTTCTTTTTTGATTCAGGGGACCCAAAACTTGTATTTCCGGTGAAAATGGGTATGGAATTTTTGGGTGCATTACAATACCTTCATGTATATAGTACGTGTAGAGAAAGTAATAGGCTTTTGAGAGAATAGTTGACAGAGCAGATGTGAAACATTAGAGTATGTTTAACTACAGTTGTACAGAAATTGCGCGACTTTGTCATGCATATCCGACACAAGACGAGCAGATGCTAAGATGCCCAGGCATTTGCCAGCTGTCTGTTTTGCTTAGACATATTGCTCCCAGCAGGAGTGTATGGCCCATGTTGTTACGATCTTCTGCTAATAACGTAGTTCCCGAGGGATATGCATCTAATGGAGGAGGCGGTTTGCTCCAACCTTCGCATCAGGGACAATCAAAATGGCAGACAACATTCACATGACTTTCTCTACATCTCTGTAACAGATTATTGCTTTCTTTACACGTTCTATGTACATAGTGTAGAGAGAAAGTATTGCATTCCACCCAAAAATTCGATACAGAGATTTCACCGGAAATACATGTTTTGCGTACCCCTGAATTCAGAAAAAAAGCACTTGAAAAAGGTCCCTTTGTGGGTGTACGTGTGTCCGTGTGTCTGTGAACACACAAAAAGACCTTAAATACCAATCTTGGAATTTAAGTTTGGTATCTTTGAAGGATGCGACACGAAGAGTTTCAGGAAAACCCCCCAACCCCAACTACCCTTTACATGGAACGTTTTTCGAAAATGTTTACTTTCTCAAAAATTGCACTAATTATTATGTTTAAAATCTCTTATATTTAAGATATTTAATGCCAAATAAAATGTGTATCTTGAATTTTCTGGAATAGCCTCTAAAGACCTCTTTATTCTGGATGATTTTTATTGAAGTTGGCATAACTGGTAAACCGTTAGAGATAGTCAAACACTTACTATACAAAAAATGTACATCACCATAAAGCACACAGTTTATGTCATGTACATTTTTGCGTGGAGTTGGCCGTTTTTGAGATATTCCTTGTAATTGAGCTTAGTTTTAAAATATTTAACTTTTCTTGTTAACTCCTGGCCACGCAAAGAAACGGATGTTAGTCCCATAGCAACCACATTTTAAATCATTTGATGTCGGTTTAGCCTAATGTGTTTCCTTATTTCCCCTCTGAATGAATGAATAAGTGTATTTATTGACATAACAATATCATACATAGAATTTCAACAATCGCACGGGTCCACAGACCGTACGTGCTTTTGTAATGCACATTACAAACAATATTAAAACAACAACAAACGATGACATACGGAGGAGAAATATGGGGGTGGAAACAATCAGGGAATCTGGACCAAGTGAGGACCCAATTTTTGAAAGGAATTCTGGGTGTAGGGAGGGGTACGGCAAACTGCGGAATAATGAGTGAATTCGGGGCACATAGTGAAACGATGGAGTACAAAATCAGAGCAGTTAAATATTGGATGAGAATCGCTCACGGAAACCAATCTCTAATTAGGACAGTCTGCTACCGTGAGCAGTTGCGAATAGAAGGTAATTCGACGTGGGCATCAAAATTAAAGAAAGGGTTGGAAACCATTGGGTTGGGATATATTTGGATGGCGGGGCAGGCAAACAGGCGGAGTATTTGGAGAAAAATTAAGAACTGCCTCTGTGATATTGAAAGACAGCAAATACTTGCGCAATGCACGGAGGTGTCATTACAAGTACAGTCTGGGCTAAAATTGGAGTGGGTTATGGAGCAATACATTAAAAAGAGGTACCAAACTCATTAGAGAGTGGCTCGTGTGGATTAGACTAGGAGTATGGAGGAGCACAAAAATTGCTGACGAGAATGGTACGGGAATCTGTCGCATTTGCGAGGAAGAAGAGTCGTGGACTCACATCTTGGCAAGATGTAGGGGTACGGAGGAATGGCGGGCGAAATATTTGCCGCGACTCCTTACCATTGCGAATGTAGGGCTAGAAGCATGTTGGACACTACTGGCAGGCACGGAAGACGTGGACGGGCTAGGTAAACTTATACTTAAGGCAAAACAGTTGAGGCTGTCAATAGAGACGGGGGGGGGGGGAGGAATAAGATCAACTAAACAAAATTGACTACAATGTTCTACATACATTTATATATTTTATGTCATACTTAGGTCACTGTTGTGCTATGGTTTTATATATGGTGTATATATTATGTGTATATATTATGTGTATATATTTCTTTTAAGTATAATTATCGATTATTTCTCTTTTACTTAAAGGAACTAAGGAATAGGGCCATTTCTACTAATGTTTTAGCATTGAATAGATAGATAATAGCGTCAGCTTATTAACCATAATTTGTTACAGCGATATTGAGAAAGTCATGTAAATGGAGCACAAAAGAATTTTTTACAGATTTTTTGAAGTATTTCAAGAAGCAATTGGCTAACCACGAACTGTAAGTTACTTATCAGATCTCGTATTCCCAATATATATTCTCAACCTGATAAGTATAACTTACAGTTCTTAGTACGCAATATACTAGTGTTTACTGAATGGACGGAATGTACCTACCAGTTTTAATAATGTTGTTAGTATATAAAGATGTAATGTGTTCCATTCACATAAACTCCTTAAGCTGTTCATTATACAAAGTAATCTTATCTACAAGTGAAAGGCTACATCTAAATCATATGGACAAAGCCTTCTTATACACTCTTTTGTTAATGAATTTTGCAATGGATTCTTTACTTGAAGTAGCACATGTCTTGAGTGTTACGTCATTTCCTAATTGTACTGTAAGTATTAATGACCTCTCAAACTCTTACTGTAAGTACTTACAGTGCTTGTTGGCATAGCAATTAATAAATGAATTGTAAATATAGCTTACTTTAACAAATATGTGTTCAGAATGATTAACTTACATATCAAAAAATCTGATGTGTTCATTTCACATGACTTTCTCTACATCTCTTCAACAAATTATTGTTAAAAAGCTTATGCTCTTATTTTCTTCATGTTAAAGGAGAAAAAATTAGCAGAGATAGTCTTATTACCTGCTTCCTTGTAAGTAGGAGCGAAATAAGAGAGCACCATAGGTTAAAGTGATAGTCAAAAGCTCGTTGCTATGTGACTGAAGTTCCTTCGTTTGTATAGACAGGATTTGAAAAATTCCTGTTTGACAAAATATAAGTTTTTAAAGCTGAAATCAAAATGAAGTAATATCTCAAAAATGAGCAACTCTACGAAAAAAAAGTGTATAACACAAATTGTATGTTTTAACCTGCTCTACATTTTTCGTGTACAAAGCTTTTGTCCATTTCTTACGGTTTAGCAGTTATTCTAAATTCCGTAAAATTCATCCAGAATAAAGTACTCTTCAGAGGCTATTCCCAGAAAATTCAAAATATACATTTTATTTGCCAGGTATATACGATATTTTAATCAAAATCGTTAGAGCCATTTTTGAGAAAATTAAACGTTTCGAAAAACTTTCCATGTAAAGGGTAGTTTGGGGTGGGGGGATTTTTCTCAAAATCTTTGTGTCGCATCCCTGGAAGATACTGAACTTAAATACCAAGTTTGGTTTTTTAGCTACTTTTCGTTTTTGAGTTGTGTTCACAGACAGACGGACACACGGACACACACGGACCTTTTTCTAGAAATGCTTCTTTTGGATTCAGGGAGTCCTAAAACATGTATTTCCGGTGAAATCTCGACATCGAATTTTTGGGTGGAATACAATACTTCTCTATCTCTATGTACATTGTACATACGCGGCTAGAGAAGGTAAAAATAAAGTGTCTACTACTTAATGACATTAGAAAGAGAAGAGTAAGCTAGGTAAGAAGTTTGCCAATAGAAACGCGTATTTGATTACACAGCAGCCAATAAGATACACGATTTTAGTTTGATTTAGCTATAAACGCTAAGGCACTTGCTAGCAATGCTAACTTAATAAAGCCGTAGCGAAAGAACTTTGTTCCCTAAGCTCTTTTCTGAGGAGTTCGGAAGTTCTGACAAGGCCCTTAAGCCAAGTCTAGTTAATGAACTTCACGCTCTTCAATCTTCCGTTCTCTTTTGCTTTCCTTTTCCTCTTGCACACCCTTCTTCAGAGAAAGACATCGCTATATATAGGAGATGCAGAGATAAACACATTGATAAATCAACTGTTCTCAAAGTTCTCGAGATATTAGTTTTGAGGCGTAGGAACAAGAACTATGTTCTAGCAGCTACAAGTTCTGACGTCGGAGCACTTAAAGAACTACCTAAGCTTTCTATTTTCTGTACTGCTTGTATATAGTAGCTACAAAAACTGTTATATTCCCATCAGAAATGTTTATGCTCATATTAAACTTATCATTTTATAAAGAAATAATTAGGAAAATAGAGAAATAGCTGTGATAAATAAAAGATTAAAATCTATGACTAATTTTAAAAGGGCACAACATATAAACTCTCTCGCTATGCAAGAAGACATTAGTAAAAATTTTTTTTTGTAGAAACAATTAGTCCGCAGTCATAATAGCGAAAATAATTAATTTCCAGGAATCTCAGTAAACTAGAAGATAAATGCAACATTCTTAAAAAAAATCTGATGTGTTCTATTCACATGACTTTCTCTACATCTCTGCAGAAAAAATATTAAAAAGCTTATGCTTGAATTTACTTAATGCTAATCGAGTGAAAATTAGCAGAAATAGTCTTATTACTTGCTTCCTTGTAAGTAGAAGCGAAATAAGGGAGTACCATAGGTTAAAGTGATAGTCCAAAAGTGGTTGCTATGTGACTGAATTTCCGTTGTTTGTATGGGAAGAGTTGACAAATTCCTGTATGAGAAAAATATAAGTTTTTTAAAGCTGAAACCAAAAACAAGAAATATTTCAAAAACGATCAATTGCACGAAAAAAATGTGTATTACGCAAATTGTGTGTTTTACGTACTCTACATCTTTTGTTTGGTAAGTTTTTGTCCATCTCTAGCGGTTTAGCAGTTATGCAAAATTCCGTAAAATTCATCTAGAATAATGTAGTTTTCAGAGGCTATTCCCAGAAAATTCAAAATATACATTTTATTTGCCATGTAAATATCTTTAATATACGACATCTTAATCAAAATCGTTACAGCCATTTTTGAGAAAATTGAAATTTTCGAAAAAAGGTCCATGTAAAGGGTAGTTTGGGGTGGGGAGATTTTTCTCAAAATCTTCGTGTCGCATCCCTGGAAGATACTAAACTTAAATACCAAGTTTGGTATTTTACCGACTTTTCGTTTTTGAGTTATCGTGTTCACAGACACACGGACACACTAACATGCACCTTTTTCTGAAACCACTTTTTTTTGGATACAGGGGACCCTAAAACATATATTTCCGGTGAAATCTCGGTATCGAATTTTTTGGTGGAGTGCAATACCTTCTCTATACGCTAAGTACATAGTGCGTATAGAGAAAGTAAAAAGTCCACGCGTGTGTCTGTGGACATCATAGCTAAAAACGAAAAGTCCGTTAAATACAAAACTAGGTATTTAATTTTAGTATCTTCCAGGAATGCGACACGAAGATTTTCAAGGACCCCCCCCCCCACCCAGTTAACCTTCATATGGACAAATTTGATTTTCTCAAAACGGCACTAAAATTGTTGATTAAAATAGCATATATTAGATATATTTACATCACAAATAATATATATCTTGAACTTTTTGGAAGTAGCCTCAGAACACCTCTTTGTTCCGAATGAATTTTATTGAATTTTGCATAACTGTTACACCGTAAGAGATAGAAAAAAAACTTACCACACAAGGAATGTAGATCTCATTAAAACACACCATTTATCTCATACACTCTTTTTTGAAGAACTTGCTGTTTCTGAGATATTAGTTGTTATTGGTTTCAGCTTTAAAATACTTATACTTTTCTCAAACAGGATCCATACATAGCGAACCGAACCTCATTTGTTTCACATAGCGACGAGCTTTTAAAGGAAATGACTATCGCTTTAGACTAATGTGTTCCCTTATTTTCATAAAATGAAGCAAGTAATAAAACCAATTATGCTAATACGTATCTTGTTTATTATGATTTAGATAGGCAAATAATATTTTGTAAGAATAAGTTGTATTTGGAACATTTAGAGAAAGTTATGTGAATGAAACACATCAACATTTTTATTAAGTAAAATATTTTACAACGACGCAAGGAAGGAAAACAGACTTAATGAGTTTAATGTACAACCTCATATTTGTCTTAATGTTGGGCTGTTTTCTTACTTAAAACGATATTTTAATTATAATATATTACTTTGTTTCACCACCAATTTAGGTTAAGCAAATAAAGGAACAAAAGTATATTTTAATATACGTAATGAAAAGGTAGCTGTTCTCTTGTTTTTCATGCACGAATAATTTATTTATTTAAACAATAAAACCTCCCCGTATTTACGGGCTGCCAACAAGGGCAGATTAAAACAGACAGATTGTAAATTATCTAAAAGAAAAATCTGATGTCTTACATTCGCATGACTTTCTCCACATCTCTGCAACAAATTATTGTTAAAGAGCATATGCTTCCGTTTATTTCATTTTAATCGAGGAAAAATTAGCAGAAATAGTTTTATTATTTGCTTCCTTGTAAGAAGAAGCGAAATAAGGGAGTACCATAGGCTAAAGTGATAGTCAAAGGCTGGTTACTATGTGAATGAAGTTCCTTTGTTTGTATGGACAGGAGTTGACAAATTCCTGTATGAGAAAAGTATACATTTTTTCAAAGCTGAAACCATTAACAAAGAATATCTCAAAAGCAGTCAACTCAGTAAATTCATGATATACATTTCATTTGTCGTGTAAATATCTTTAATAAGCCATATATTAATCAAAATCATAAGAGAAATTCAAAATCTTCGAAAGAAGTTGTATGTAAAGGGTAGCTGGGGGCGGGAGTATTTTTTTGAAAATCTTCGTGTCGCATCCTTGCAAGATACCAAACTTAAATGCCTAGTTTGGTACTTAACGGTCTTTTCATTTTTGAGCTATACTGTCCACAGACACACACAGAGACACACACACGGGCCTTTTTCTTAAAGTGCTTTTTCTGGATTCAGGGGGACCCAAAAAATATATTTCCAGTAAAATTTCGGTATCGTATGTACATATTACGTGTAGGGAAAGTAAAAATAACTTGAAACTCTTCTATAAAGATAATTTAATACCTATAGTGTTCAATAGTGTAGCAATCGAAAAGGAAACTAAAAGGAACAAATGGCTTATTAAACGTAATATAAAATTGACATGCATTAAATAATTTATAGCAAAATAATAAAGACCGAGAAAATGTTAGAAATGGTTGTTATACACATAATTTTAAATAAGAGAAGTTGAACCTCTTATTGCACATAAAATATTGTCCAAATTATTTGCAGGTATTGAAAAAATGTAAAATGTTGCTCCGAGCACCGACCAGCAAACCAATTTCCTACATAATTTAGGTCCCGGGCCTTGCACAGATATGGCACCACTAGGCCAATTAGACTGTTTGTATATTTTAACTCTAGGGTAGCTTGTATCCATATTTACAGGTCAATAGCTTGTTTACTTTTAGAATGACAGCATTTTAAACAAGACAACTTTAGAGTTTTCACGAAAATGGAGGATTTGGAAAAACGAGCAGTGATTAAATACTTCCATTTGAAAGACTTAACGCCTACAGAAATCAAGGAGGAAATGAACAGTACATTGAAAGACTCTGCCCCTTCATATTCAATGATTAAAAGGTGGGTTGCAGAGTTTAAAATGGGACGTACGAGCACTAGTAATGAGCCTCGCTCTGGACGTCCTGTAGAAGTGACAACTCCAGAGATCATTGAACAAAGTCATCGTTTAGTACTGGAAGATCGCAGATTAAAGTTGTTTGAGATAGCAGAGGCTGTAAACATATCAAAAGAACGTGCAGGTAATGGTTTAAAAATGTTTTAGACTTTGGCAAGGTCTGTGCCGCGATTGTCACATCTGATTGCAAAGAAAAACTGTTTTTGTTAAGAATGTGGAGCTCTACCGTAAAACTCACAGGAAATTTTTGAGACGGCTTATTACTATGGATGAAACTTGGATACATCACTACACTCCAGAAAGTACATCACAGTCTAAACGGCGGATAGCGTGCAGCAGGTGAACCAACTCCAAAAGAAGGCAAACTCAATTTTGTCAGCTAACAAGGTTATTGCGAGTGTTTTCTGGGATGCACAAGGAATTATTTCTATTGATTACTTGGAAAACGATAAAAGTATCACTGGTGACTACTGCGCAACCTTACTGCAACGTTTGAGTGATGAGGTGATAAGAAACAGGCCTCATTTGGCAAAAAAAAAAAAAAAAAAATCTTGCTTCATTGCGACAATGCTATAACACATCGTTCAGTCATTGCAATGGGGAAAATGTGCGAATTAAAGTTCAAATTGCTTGAATATCCACCATATTTGCCAGATCTAGCACTCTGTGACTACCACCTGTTCCCAAACCTCAAAAAGTTTCTTGGGGGACGAAGATTTCACAGCAACGAGAAGGTCAATGAGGTAAACAGCTATTTTGAGGACCTTGATAAATCGCACTACAGAGATGGTTTAATTAAATTAGAACACCGATATGACAAATGTATTAGCCTTTCTGGAGATTATGTTGAGTAAAAAAGAAAAAAAAAAAAATAAATGCTGTTTTCATTGAGAGGCCCGGAACTTATCAGCTGATCCTAGTATAGTAGGTACATGTTCGTGGTTTCCCTCAGTCCCGAGGACAAATACCGGTTGGGTTCCATATTTAATATCACAAACCAAAGTTCTAACTTCTGTCTAAAATAATGGTAAAACTAAAAATAGTTAATAATTGCGATTGCGCTGGCATGTATCCGCACACATAGTGAAAGTAGTGGACTGGATGGCACACTAAACCCATATGCTCATCCCGGAGCTAAGTGGTATGGTGTAAGGAGGTAAGATCTCGAAAATCTAGATGTACTTAGCCATGTGACCAAAGATGATACAGCAACATTGTTTCGCCTGTAATTTTGTCTCTGGAGTGTGTAGTGTATCCATGTATTATCCACATCTATGTATTGACGCAGAAACTCGTCAGGATAGCGACGGAAAAGTGCCAAACAATTGCGTTTATTCTCCATTGAGAGAAAACGCTGCATCTATCTTGTCGAGAACTTTGTCAGACCTAATTTGTGGTGCAAAACTGAAAAAGTCTACCTTGTGATATGTCTGTTGCCTCTACTATTTCGCGAACTTTCATTCGAACATCACTCAAAATCATATCCTGTATTTTGTCAACTATTTGAAGGAAATCAATTCTACTGGACGTCCGGAACGATGTTCATCATTTGTGGATGTACAGCCACGTTTAAGTTCATTTATCCAATTCTAAATTATGGCAAACACAGGAGCAGATGTGTCATGAGCTTCATCCAACTCGGCTTTTATCTCTTTCAGTGTTAAGTCTTTGAAATAGAAGTGCTTAATCAGCTCATCAAACTCGTTTTTTTTCCCTCCATTTGTCTAAAGAAGCACAAGATTGTTAATTCAATCGTCTATGGCAACGTAACCACGTGATGGACATAGCTGCAACTTTAACTGCCATCTAGTAGGGGACGAAAGTTACTGAATACAAACTTTTTCGATGCTAGGAGGACTTACTGAACGCCATTAGTACACTAAGACCTTGGCGCACTGCTTCACCACCTCGTAATTTTTACCTCGAACGGAACCAAAAAGATGGTAGACAGCAGGGGTGCGGATTCAGAGGGACTGTAGGTAGGATGTGGAAGAGTTCCCACCCAAATGTTCTGATCTTCTCCATTATGACTCGGCAGTGAGAGGACACTCATCATCCTCTTGTAGGATGATTTTCTTTTCTGGGCGCTTACTGCCAATGTACTACGGAGTTTTCCAAGTATCTGGATATAGTGGGCAGCACTTTTGGTTAGTCATGGTTCAAGAAAGTCAACAAAAATGCAACCCTCTTCATCCCAGAAAACTCTAACCTTCGCGTTCTTCTTCGATGATGATTCCAAATGGTGTCATTCCATACTCTAGCGTTTTGTTTCAGGCTCGTAATGATGGAGCGAGCTTTCATCGCTTTTCACAATACTCGTCAAAAATCATTACCTTTATTTTGAACTCTCTGAACTGATTTTTGGTTGATAAGTTCTTCTCTGAAGTTTGTGGTTTTCGGTCAATAAACATGAGCCCCAACAGGCACAAGGTTTTCGATAACTGAGGCTTTGCTTCATTTCTTGCACTGCATTATGTTCTACTGTAAGTTGTACTACTGTGTCAAGAAAGTTTCGGGAATTTGCCAATAAAACACAAAAAATGAATTATTTATCCAATTTTATTTTATCGCCTTCAAAGTAGGCCCCTTCTGAAATTATACATTTTTGCCAATCATCGAAACATTTTTTGTAGGCACTTTTAGGAATCGATGTCAATTGTCACCGCAAATTTTCCTTTATGTTTTCTATCGACTAAAAACGGGTGCCTCGAAGTGGTAACTTGAGTTTTGGAAAGAGAAAGAAATTAGCAGGAGCCAGATCAGGTGAATATGGTGGTTGTTCGATGAAATTTGTTGAGTTTTTGGCCAGAAATTCGTTCACAATAATAGCCTTGTGAGCTGGTGCGTTATCGCGGTGCATAATCCATGAGTTGTCGTTCCACAAATCTGGCCTTTTTCGCCGTATTTGTTCTCTCAAACGCTGCATAACGCTCAGATAATAGCCTTTATTTACCATCTGACGTTCTGGCAAGAACTCTGAGTGCACGACACCGCGATAATCGAAAAAAAAACAAAAAACTGTCAACATGACCTTCAGTTTTGATCGAGTTTGACGTGCCCTTTTAGGTTTCGGTTCAGTTGGAAAGCGCCATTCGGAAGCTTGTTGATTGGTTTGAGTGTCAAATTGGTCTCATCACCAGTTACAATGCGCTTTATGAATGTGGGGTCGGAACTAGCTGGTTCTAGCATGTCTTCAGCAATCCTTACGCGATCGAGTTTTTGTAGAAAATTCAAGTCTTTCGGAACTAACCGAGCTCAACGCGTGTCATGCCCAAACAATCGTTTAAAATGGTACGAATCAATTCATGAGACACAGAACGTTCAGCGCCAATCTCTCTCAGACCTAAATGACGATTTTCAGACACCATTTTCTTCACTTTAGCGATGTTCAGTTCAGTTGAAACCGTTGATGGCCGACCAGAGCGAGGCAAATCTTCCACCACATCTCGACCACTTTTGAATGCACTGTACCATTCATATGCACGTGTTTTTGATTCACCGTAAGCTCTCTGTAAAATTTTCAACGATTCGGCGCACGAAATACCATTTGCAATGCAAAATTTGAGACAGATTCTTTGTTCAATATTTGTATCCATTGTAAAATCACCTTTGAGATGAACTAACAAAATGGCGTACTGTAAACAAACTAGATGACAGATGACGATCAAACTCCGCATGGTATAGAGGCAACTTAACGACAACAATAATTTGGAATCCCCTTTTAAATAGCATCTTTAAATGACCAATTCCCGGTACTTTCCTGACAGAAGATATAGCGATTTTATCCACAGTGCTATTGTCACACCTACAGTTATTAATTCAAGAAACTCACTTGGGTATGAGAGGGAATAGGATGAGGAAAATGTAGTTTCACTACAGCTAGGGGTGCATATGGGAACGTACTATACGACGTTTGCGGAGAGCCATTCAAAACACACGAAGAGGAATGCTGACTTCAGGAATTGTGTTGATCCATGACAACGCTCGTCCACACACAACCCATTGGCTCCTTGAACAATTTCAATGGAACATTTTCGATCATCCATCGTACAGTCCTGACCTGGCACCCAGCGACTTTCACCTTTTCCCTGAACTGAAGACGTGGCTAGGAGGGCAGTACTTTCAAACCAACGAAGATCTTCAAAACAACGTCAATGCTTATTTAAAATCATTGGCGGCAACATTTTTTGAAGCGGGTATTGCAAAGCTTGTACACAGGTACGACAAATGTCTCAATCTTTTCGGTGATAATGTTGAAAAGTAACCATAAGTGTGCAAAACTTTTAGTAATAAAATAATTGTTTTCTATGAACTTGTCTTTTACTAATAGCTTATCGGAGGTTGAAAAAAATCTGATGTGTACCATTCACATGACTTTCTCTACACCTCTGCTATTGCTGAAAAGCTAATGCTTCTATTTACTTCATGCTAATCGAGAAAAAAATAGCACAAATAGTTTTATTAATCGCTAGAACCGAAATAAGGGAGCAACATAGGTTTAAGTGATAGTCAAAAGCAGGTTACTATGTGACTGAAGTACGGACCCGAGTTGACAAATTCCTGTATGAGAAAATTATCAGTTTTTCCAAGCTGAAACCAAAAACAAGGAATATCTAAAAAATGATCAACTCCACGAACAAATATATAATGTGTTTTAATCTACTCTACATTTTTTGTGTGCTATATTTTTGTCCATCTCTTACGGTTTAACAGTTATGCAAAATTCCGTAAAATTGATCCAGAATAAAGTAGTCTTCAGAGACTATACCCATAAAATTCAATATATACATTTTATTTGTCAGATAAATGTCTTTAATACACCATATTTTAATCAAATCGTTATGGCATTTTTGAGAAAATAACATTTTTCAAAATTTTTCCCCTGTAAAGGGTAGTTTGGGAAAGGTGGCTTTTTTCTAAAAAACGTCGAGTCGCATCCCTGGAAGATACTAAACTTAAATACCAAGTTTGTTATTTTACCGACTTTTCGTTTTTGATTTATCGTGTTCAGAGACACACGGACCTTTTTCTGAAAATACTTTTTTTTTAATACAGGGGACCCTGAAACATATATACTTCCGGTGAAATCTCGGTATCGATTTTTGGATGGAGTGCAATACCTTCTCTATACACTATGCACATAGTACGTGTAGAGAAAGTAAAAAATTGGCCCTTGTAGGTACCACTTGCCCCTCTCCGCGCACCTTAGAACACAATTATAGTATGGTTGGCTTTTACGCAAATTGTTAAGCTCTTGCGCAGGTATATGACACTCATCTGAGACATTATGTAATTGTTGCAAATTGGAGCCAATTAAATCGGATGCTGTAGTAATTGTAAATATAATATCTATACTGCAGTCCATTAAAACGATTGCTTAGTTATGAAAACGTGCTCTCGATATCTTCTCCCTGTAGGTAAAGGTGTACATGGTGAGATAAATGGATTATAAAACGCATGAACAAATAATTTTATTCCCATATGCTTGCAAGTAACAGATATGCTCTATTGATCCATGCCTTGTTATTAAATCATTTAAGGAAATTTATCATTTTACACACCATCTAGAACACAGAAGAAAATGAATAAAACAATAGAATATAGCGTTTTCTGTTTCATGCCTTAGTGTTATTATAAAATCAATTCTGATTACTTTACACCTTCAGTGTATCAGCTGCGTTTTTTCAATTAAGACCCTATATAAAATAAATAAAAAATGAGACGTGTTCCATTCATATGACTTTCTCTACCCCTCTGACATTTTTTTTTTGTTAAACAGCTTATGCTTCTATTTACTTCATGCTATTCCAGAAAAAATTAGCAGAAATAGTCTTATTACTTGCCTCCTTGTAAGTAGAAGCGAAATAAGGGAGTACCATAGATTAAAATGACAGTCAAAAGCTGGTTGCTATGTCACTGAAGTCCCTTTGTTTGTATGGACACGAGTTAACAAATTGCTGTATAAGTTTTTCAAAGCTGAAACCAAAAACAAGGAATATCTCAAAAACGACCAACTCCACGAAAAAGTATATGGCATACATTGTGTGTTTTAACGTGATCTACATTTTTCATGGAGTAAGGTTTTGTCCACCTCTTACAATTTAGCAGTTATGCAAAATACCTTAAAATTCATCCATAATAAAGTAGCCTTCAGAGGCTATTCCCAGAGAACTCAAAATATACATTTTGTTTGTCAGGTAAATATGTTTAATATACGATATTTTAATCAAAATCGTTACAGCCATTTTTGAAAAAAGAAAAATTTTCGAAAAAAAGTTCCATGTAAAGGGTAGTTTGGAGTGGGGGGATTTTCTTGAAAGTCTTCGAGTCGCATCCTTGAAAGATACCAAACTTAAATACCAAGTTTGGTATTCAACGCTCTTTTTGTTTTTGAGCTATACTGTCCACAGAATCACTCACACACACACACACACGGAACTTTTTCTAAAAATGCTTTTTTGGATACATAGGACCCTAAAACAGGTTATTCCGGTGAAATCTCGGTATCGAATTTTTGGTAGAATGTAATACCTTGTTTATACACTATGTACATAGTACGTGTAGAGAAAGTAAACATCTTATGTGTTACATTCACATTAATTTTTCTAGTTGTTCGGCAAACACTGATATCTATATAATACTCTGTTGTTTTATACATCTTCGTTATGCTGTGTTCCTATAGGGCTACTCTACTAGCGATATAGGATATTTATCGCACAGAAAAGAATTCTACGCACCATCTATAAGTGAAAGGTAATGGACTCCTGTAAACTTTATTTTATGCAATATAACATTTTAACGTTTCCTTCCATTTATATTTTTAAGAGTTTACTCATTTTAAAATTAAATGAGAAATTATTTTACAAAAATTCAGATTTTCATAATTACAGCACACGAAATACATATTTATTATCCATTGAAAATCATAAACTCGCAAAGTATGAAAAATCACCTGCACGTTCTGGCGTTATGCTTTTTGATTGGTTACCGTTGAATATACAAAAATTGCCGTACAACAACTTTAAGCAAAATGTAAAACGTTTTTTAATGAATCAATGTTTCTATTCCGTGAAAGAGTTTTTAAGTTACACATTTTAAAATGTTATTAATTGTGTATTTTACCATGTTATAGTTATGTATTTTACTATATTTTTCTTATTATACTGACGTGTACTATTGGCATGTTACAAATAAATTTCAATTCAATTCAATTTATTCAAAAGATTAATCTGTAGCTACTTCATGCTAATCAAGATAAATATAAGCAAAATAATAAGTAGATAATAAGACTAATTTTACATCTTGATTGGCATGAAGTAGATCAAAGAATACTTTATTAAGAATACTTCTTTACAAAGATGTAAGACATGTGAATGTAGCACACCAGGCTTTTAGAAAAAGGTCCGTGTGTCTGTGAATACGATAACTCAGAAACGAAAAGTCGCTAAAATAACAAAACTCCTTGGCACAGCTCACTAAGAGCCTTGGCCTACCGCCCGGCCGCTGCGTCCCCCATCTCGCTCCATTACAGACATCATGAAAGAGTTGCAGTATTAGGGGGTGAGACGTCAGCACTCCAATCCCCCCCCGCCAGTTAATGCGGTCTTCACGACCAGGAGCCGCTACTTCTCCATCAAGTAGCTACTCAATTGACCCCCCAGGGACATCATGAGGCTGAGTGCACCCCATTACAAGTCTCCCAGCGAGGGGAACATCTCCACGGCGGTACTAGGAACCGAACCCAGGTCTCCCACTTGGCAAGCAGCAACGCTACCACCGCGCTAAGGAGACGACCTAAAATACTAAACTTGATATTTAAATTTAATATTCGCCAAGGATGGGACAGGAAGACTTGTAGAGAAATTCCCAACTTCTAAGCTATCCTTAACATGGAAACAATTTGAAAAAAATTATTTTCACAAAAATGGCTCGAACGCTTTTCATTCAAATATTTTATATTTAAGATATTTACATGACAAATAAGATATATGTCTTAATTTTTTTCTCAGAATAGCCTCTGAAGACCTCTTTATTCTGGATACTTACTATACAAAAAAATGTAGAACTCTTTAAAACACACAATTTATGTCATATACATTTGTTTCGCGGAGTTGATCATTTCTGTCATTGGTTTTAGCTATAAAATACGTTTAAACCTTTCTTATGCGGGAAGTTGTGAACTCCTGGTAATGCAAATAAACGAATTTCATCCACGTAGCAACCAGTTTTTAAAACATTTGACTCTTGCTTTTGCCTAGAGTACTTCTTTATTTCCTTTCTAGTTATAAGGAGCTAAATAATGACTATTTGCCCGCCTGGATAGCGTGGCGGTAGCATGTCTGCCTCACGTTCGAAAGGTCGTGAGTTCGAATCTCGCTTAGCGTGAGTTACCCGGATAAGGTTTTTTTTCGGGGTTTTCCCTTATCCTGAGAAGACGAATGTCGAGTAACTTTAAGCTCCATAGACCCCTGAGATCATTTGAGCATCATATCATCAATTTCATTCATCGTCCGATATGACCAAACCAGGTTAAAGGACGTTAAACTTAAAAAAGAAAAAATAAGACTATTTCTGCTAATTCTTTATCGACTAACATGCCGTACATAAAAGAGTAAGTTTTTAAATAACAATTTATTACAGAGATGTAGAGGAAGTCATATGTAGAGAATGCATCAGATTTGTTTAATCGGTGACAAACATTTGACGAGAAAGCACATATATAATTCCTTTCATGGCAAACTTCATCAGGAAATATGCAATAACTGCACATAATGTCCATTAAATTTTGCTCTCCGTGCCAAATACTGGGATGGTAATGCGTTAATGTGTACTGGATATGTACCATTTCACCTGCCAGTCAGCCAGCCTAAATTGGGACAGAGACAGGCTATTTATATGAGCCCTTACGTCTCTTGACAGGTAACTGGATTTTGATTTATATCAATAGTTCATCACCACATCGTGAGATTCCTATATCCACTGTTTTCTGACCCAAAATGCCAAAACTCATTCGAGTATGTATTTCATTACCAACTTAACACAACTTTGCTACTACGCATTAAGGAGAGGAAAGCATTGTAATGCATCCAAATAATTCTTTACCGAAATTTCACCGCAAGTACACGTTTTGAGTACCCTTGATTTAAAAAAAATTTATGTGTACCATTCACATGACTTTCTCCACATCTCTGCAACAAATTATTCTTAAAAGTTTATACTTCTATTTACTTCATGCTAATCAGTAAAAAAATAGCAGGAATAGCCTTATTACTCGCTTCCTTGTAAGCAGAAGCGAAATAAGGGAGTACCATAGGTTAAAGTGATAATCAAAAGCTGGTTGCTATGTCACTGAAGTTCCTTTGTTTGTATGGACCGCAGTTGACAAATTCCTGTATGAGAAAAGTATGTTTTTCATAGCAGAAACCAAAAATAAGGAATGTCTCAAAAACGACGAACTCCACGAAAAATTGTATATAACATAAATTGTGTGTTTTAACCTGTTCTACATTTTTTGTGTAGTAAGTTTTTGTCCATCTCTTACGGTTTAGCAGTTATTCAAAATTCAGTAAAATTCATCCAGAATGAACTACTCTTCAGAGGCTATTCCCAGAAAATTCAAGATATGAGTTTTATTTGTCAGGTAAATATATTTAATATACGAAATTTTAATCAAAATCGTTAGAGCCATTTTTGAGAAAATTGAAATTTTCGAAAAAAGTACCATGTCAAGAGTAGTTTGGGGTGGGGAGATGTTTCTCAAAATCTTCGTGTCGCATCCCTGGAAGATACTAAACTTAAATACCAAGTTTGATATTTTACCGACTTTTCGTTTTTGAGTGATCGTGTTCACAGACACACGGACCTTTTTATGTGAAAATGCTTTTTTTAGATAAAGGGGACTCTAAAACATTAATTTCCGGTGAAATCTCGGTATCGAATTTTTGGGTGGAGTGCAATACCTTCTCTATACACTATGTACATAGTACGTATAGAGAAAGTAAAAAATTAGAAAAAGGTGTGAATGGCTTGCTTGTAATTCATTGCTAAATGTTGTCATACCTCCTCCCTGGAGTGTATTAAGTCTCTCCCCGGGGTCTTATAGGGCATTTGTCAAGGCTCTTCTACGACCTTTTGTACGCCGGGCAGTTGTTTGTCGATTTTGTTCCATGTTTCCTTCTTCAGGTTCAGATTAGATTAGAAAACATTCTGTAGGTTCGTTTAGGCCAGGAAGCCACAGAACAGAACTTGTTAAGGGATATACATGTATACATATATTTATATACTACGAAAAAAAATCTGATGTGTTCCACTCACATGACTTTCTCAACAACTCTGCAATAAATTATTGTTAAAAAGCTTATGCTTCTATTTACTTCCTGCTAATCGAGAAAAAATTAGCAGAAATAGCCATATTACTTGCTTCCTTGTAAGTAGAAGCGAAATAAGGAAGTACCATAGGTTAAAGTGATAGTCAAAAGCTGGTTGCTATGTAACTGAAGTTCCTTTGTTTGTATGGACACGAGTTCACAAAGTCCTGAACGAGAAAATAAGTTTTTATAGCTTAAACCAAAAACAAGGAATATCTCAAAAACAATCCACTCCACGAAAAAAATGAATGTAACATAAATTGTGTGTTTTAATGTGCTCTACATTTGTTGTGTGGTAAGTTTTTGTCTCTCTCTTACGGTTTAGCAGTTATGCAAAATTCTGTAAAATTGACCCCGAATAAAGCAGTCTTCAGAGGCTATTCCCAGAAAATTCAAGATATACATTTTATTTGTCATGTAAATACCTTTAATATAGGATATTCTAATCAAAATCGTTAGGGCCATTTTTTTTGAAAATGAAAATTTTCGAAAAAACTTCCATGTAAAGGGTAGTTTGGGGTGGGGGTATTTTTCTCAAAAGCTTCGTGTCGCATCCCCAGAAAATACTAAAGCTAAATACCAAATTTGGTATTTTACCGACTTTTCGTTTTTGAGTTATCGTGTTCAGACACACGGACACACGCACACACGGACCTTTTTCTGAAAATGCTTTTTATGGATACAGGGGGTCCTAAAACATGTATTTCCGGTAAAGTGTCGGTATCGAATTTTTGGGTGGCATACAATTCTTCTCTATCCCTATGTATATTGTACATATGGGGCTAGAGAAAGTGAGTGTAAGAGATGAGATTTTTGTAGTGGAATACAATACCTTCTGTATCTTTTATGCACTTTGTATATATGCCTTGGAGAAGGTAATAATATTAGTAGTATAGAAAAGTGCTTGTATCTTGTGTGTTACGCTAGAACATTTCTGGAATAGCTTGTGCTTGAAATCTCGGTTTCACAGCCGTGGGATTCCCCTCCGATGGCCATGTTTGTTAAGAGTATACTTGGTTGTGTTGCTCAAACTGCGAGACGACGATATTCATGAGTTATCACTCGAGAGGTGGACGTTTGTAATTGTTATTCCCATTTACTGACGCCCCATCCATCCTGTCCCTTGCCTCTTCCCACGGGATAATGCTATCATAAAGGAGAGGGCAATATCTCAACTCGCTCGCTGCCCGGAGTGAATAAGCCGGGCTGGAGCACCAACCAATAACAACGTCTGCAAAGTTATATTATCATGCCTTGCTAACACCGGTCTATAGCTTCTGGTCACTTTGTCACCTGAACTCGTGTTGCATATTATCCTCCCATTATCTTAACTTTATCATGCTAAGAAAGCCATTAACTAAACTGTTTTGTAGTCCGTTAATGGATAAAACCACCACATACTTGGAATCTCCACACCAAAGGCTTCGTCCTGCTTAAAAGGAGTAATTTCTAAGCTATTGAAACTACAACTTTGATGCTTTATAGACGCTTTTCTGGTAACAAGATTCGTAACAAGTTTCATTTAAATATGTTTTCAACACTTTATGCGTATAAATAAACGTAAATGGCGTGTTATTTATGGAAGCTCTTTAACTACTGAGGTTCTCAGCCTCCCATTCTAAATTAGGCGTGAAATACAGCTTATTTTTGCTCAGAGGCCTCTTTATCAGGCTTGAGGTTATTTTACGTACCCACGGCTTTACTTCCCTTCCAAAGCCATGCTAAGGAGTTTTACGCCCGAAAAAATCCATCGTCCTCCGCCGGGTTTGTACCCGCGACCTTGGGCATATGGGTAACCATTACACCACGGAGGGCGGCTACTTTCTGCGTATACATTTATTTACATATTACCTAAACTCGAAAATTTATCTTCTCCAAAATATACTATAAACGCACAATTCGATACCGAGATTTCACCGGCAATACTTGTTTTAGAACCCCCTAAATCCAAAAAAAGCATTTTTACAAAAAGGTCCATGTGTGTGTGTGTATGTATGTGTGTGTCTGTGGACAGCATAGCTCAAAAACGAAAAGACCGTTGTATACCAAACTTGTTACCAAACAAGATGGGACACGAAAATTTTCAAAACAATACTCCACCCCCAACTACCCTTTACATGGAATCTTTTTTCGAAAATCTTGATTTTCTTAAAAGTGGCTCTAACAATTTTGATTAAAATAAGGTATATTAAAGATATTTACCTCAAAACTAAAATGTATATCTTGAATTTTCTGTAAATAGGGTCTGAAAACATTTTTATTTTAGATGAATTCTACGGAATTTTGCGTATCTACTAAAAGGTAAGAGATGGACAAAAACTTACGGCACAAAAAATTTACAGCATGTTAAAACACACAATTTACGTTATCTAATTTTTTTCGTGGAGTTGATCGTTTTTGAGGTACTCCTTATTTTTGGTTTCAGCTTTGAAAAACTTATACTTCTCTCATACAGGAATTTTTTAATACCAGTTTTTGGCTATGGTACTCCCTTATTTGGCTTCTACTTATAAGAAAGCAGGTAATTAGACTATTGCTCCTAATTTTTCTCGATTAACATTAAGTAAATAGAAGCCTAAGCTTTTAAATGATAATTTGTTGCAGAGATGTAGAGAAAGTCATTAGAATGGAGCACATCATATTTTTATATTATAGGGCGTGTAGAGAAAGTAATAATTTCTAAAGAGGCAAGTGTTTAAGAGAATATTAGGTGAAAATAACACCATAGATTTTGGAATAATATAAAGCCAGCAAGGATGAGTGAAGGAAATAGGCCCCAGAGATTGGCGCAAAGACCTACGGCAGCACTCCCTGTGTGCCTCGACTGGTCTTGTTTAATATTGGACCCACGGAGGGTTATAACCATCGTCCCAGCAAGCAGATAACTTCCCTTAACAGCTTTTCCTTGGCGAACGTTCAAAAGCCACGAGCGATCTCTTCTAAGGCGAGAAAATGTTGCCAACATCAAGTCTTCACTGCTGTGAAAAGGAATTAAACTAGAAAATTGCCTGCTCTGGAAATTTAAAATATTATGTCACAGGCTTGGAATACTTGAGACCACTGAATTGAGGTCATAGCTTTCGCCTGACTTCAGAATTCCTTTATTGAAGTGTGTAAATATTCCCAAACCGCTCTCGGCTTGTAAAGTAAACTCCCAAGGGATAAAACGAACCTAGAGAGGAATATGCAGGGCATATACTAAGACACCATTGTACTACATATACTTTTGATTGGTCCAATCCTTAAGGTCAAAATTCTGATTGGTTTGACGCAAATGGCTTGCACATGAATAAAGAAAACCTGATGTGTTCCATTCACATGACTTTCTCTACATCTCTGCATGAAATTATTATTAGAAAGATTGTGCATATACTTACTTCATGCTATTTGAGAAAAAATAGCAGAAGTGGTCTTATTACTTGCTTCCTTGTAAGTAGAAAAATAAGGGAGTACCATAGGTTAAAGGGATAGTCAAAAGCTGGTTGCTATGTGACAGAAGTTCCTGTGTTTGTATGAGCAGCAGTTGATAAATTCCTGTATGAGAAAAGTATGTTTTCAAAGCTGAGACCAAAAATAAGGAATATCTAAAAAATGATCAACTCCACGAAAACAATGTATATAACATAAATAGTATGTTTTAACGTGCTCTATATTATTTGTGTAGTAAGTTTTTGTCTAACTCTTACGGTTTAGCAGTTATGCAAAATTCCGTAAAATTCATCCAGAATAAAGTAGTCTTCAGAGACTATTCCCAGAAAATTCAAGATATACATTTTATTTGTCAGGTAAATATCTTTAATATACGATATTTTAATCAAAATCGTTGGAGCCCTTTTTAAGAAAATAAACATTTTTGAAAAAAAAATCCATGTAAAGGGTACTTCAGGGTGGGGGGATTTTCTTGAAAATTTTCGTGTCGCATCCTCGGAAAATACAAAACTTAAATACCAAGTTTGGTATTCAACGGTCTTTTCGTTTTTGAGCTATGCTACCCACAGACACACACAGAGACAGACACACGGACATTTTTCTAAAAATGCTTTTTTATGATTCTGGGAGTTTCAAAACATGTATTTCCAATGAAATATCGGTATAGAGTTTTTGGGTGCATTACAATAATTTCTCTATACACTACGTACATTGTGCGTATAGAGAAAGTAAAAAAACACAAACCTTCTTATTCAGTTCAAAAGATAAACAAAGTATAGAGAAAAAAGTTAAACTTCTTGGAATATGGTTGGACAACAATCTTTCTTGGAAATTCCACATAATGGAAATATGCAAAAAGTTGTCAAATGTTTTATTTATCTTAAGAAGGCTTATGATGTGTGTTTCGTTTAGCACTTTATTTCATTGCCATTTAAAGTATGGTATTTTGCTCTGGGGTAGCAGTGGGGAAGCCAATCAAGTATTTTTGTTCCAGAAGAAGGCCCTGAGAATAATAACAAATTGTAATTCTCACCAAAATTGTGCACCTATTTTTAAAGAATTTGGAATTTTAACTGTGGCATCTTTGTATGTATTTGCATGTTTGCATTTTGTTCATCTCCAAAATACAGATAGGTTATTTTTTCTGATACACATAACCATTATACAAGGTGTAGAAATAATAGGTTACCTACTAAATTTCTATTACAGAAATCTCTTAACTCTCATCTCTATCTTGGAGTGAAATTGTGTAATAAACTACCTTCAAAGATAAGACAAAATGTAAATGTAAATTCTTTTAAAAGTAGTGTAAAAACCGAATTAAGGAATCTAATTTTTACAACACAAGAATATTTAAATATAGTTGCATTTTAATGACTTGCTGACGAAACATATTGTATTGTATGTATGCCAAATGGTGAAATAAATTATCATTATCATTTTTCCTGACCTCAACCGTACAATTATATTCAAAATGTTTGTTTACTTTCTCTACACATAATATGTACATACTGTATAGAGAATGCATTGTATTCCATCCAAAATTTCGAAACCAAGAGTTCACTAAAATACAAGTTTTCAGTCCTTCTGAATCCAAAAAAGCGTTTTTAGAAAAAGGTTCGTGTATGTGTCTGTGAACAGCATAGCTCAAAAACTAGAAGTCCTTTAAATACCAACCTTGGTATTTAAGTTCATTATCTTTCAAAGATACGACACGAAGATTTTCATGAAAATTCCCCCACCCATAACTATCCTTTACATTTTCTCAAAATTAGCTCTAACGATTTTGATAAAAAGTCCCATATATTTAAGTTATTTACTTGCCAAATGAAATGTATATCTTGAATTTTATGGGAATAACCTCTGAAGACCTCTTTATTCTGGATGATTTTTATTGAATTTAGCATAACTGGTAAACCGTAAGAGATAGATAAAAACTTGCTCCACAAAAAGTGTAGATCTCATTAAAACACACAATTTATGTCATATAATTTTTTTCGTGGATTTGGCTGTTTTTGAGATGTTCCCTGTTATTGATTTCTGTTTTTAATTACTTAAACTTTTCTTATATGGCAACTTCTCAACGCTTGGCAACGAAAAGCAACGGATTTCAATCCCATAGCAACTAATTTTAAAACATTTGACTGCCGGTTTAGGCTTCTACTTATAAAGAAATAATTAATAAGATCGTTTCTGCTAATGTTTTAGAATTAGATATATAGAATAGACTGACTAACAATAATGTGTTATAGAGATGCAGAGAAAGTCATGTGAATGGAGCACATTTATATTTTTTAGAAAAAAGTCCTTGTGTGCGCGTGTATGTGTTTTGATTAGCTTACAAACAAAAAGACCGTTAAATACCAAACTTGGTATTTAAGTTCAGTATCTTCCAAGGATATCACACGAAAATTTTCAAGAAAATTCCCCCACCACCAACTACCATTTACATGGAAGCATTTTCGAAAATTTTGATTTTCTCAAAAATAGTCTAACGATTTTGGTTAACATGTCGGGGATTAAAGGTATTTACCGGACAAATAAAAGTCTTTATCTTGAATTTTATGGGAATAGCCTCTGAAGACCTTTTTACTCTGAATGAAGTTTGCCAAATTTTGCTTTACTGCTAAACCGTAAAAGATAGACAAAAACTTGCTGTACAAAATTTTTAATCTCGTCAAAACACACTGTGTCCTTTACTTTTATTTTCGAAAAAGTTCCATATAAGGAGTAGTTTGAGGTGGGGAAATTTTTTCAAAATCTTCGTGCAGTTCCCCTAGAAGATACTAAACTTGAATACCAAGTTTGGTATTTTACCCAGTTTTCGTTTTTTAGTTATGGTGTTCATAGTCACACGGACATGCGGGCACAAACAAACACACGGACCTTTTTCTGAAAATGCTTTTTTTTTTATACAGAGGAACCTAAAACGTATACTTCCGGTGAAATCTCGGTATGGATTTTTTGGTGGAATGCAATACCTTCTGTATACGGTATGTAAATAATACATGTAGAGAAAGTAAAAAGGAATATGACTATTATTATGTAGCAACATAATGTTTTAATTTTTTAATTTTTTTGCAAATTAAGAAAACTGAAACCTAAAGGGGCATGAAGGTCTGTTCACCATTGACGTCAACCCTGTTGATGAGCAGAGGGAATATAAACTGCTAACAAAGAGAATACATTGACCATGGTGATAAATGAATCAGGGAAATCAGAAATGCATTAACTTCATCTTCTGACAAAGCGAGTTACTGACAAAACGGAGTTAATTTACCTGTTTTGATGAAACGCAAGAATAAATGTTTCATTACCGCGATTCATTTGCTTTCAGCTGACTTTTTAAATTCGTGAAGATCATAAATCAGAACAATCAAATAATGTTCTCCACATACAGCCTTTACATAGCTGAATATACTGTGACATCGGCTAAAAATTTAAAGTAAAAAATCTGATGTGTTCCATTCACATCCATTCTCTACATCTCTGCAACAAATTATTATTAAAAAGCTTATGCTTCTATTTAATTCATCCTAACGGACAAAAAAGTACCAGAAATAGTGTTATTACTTGCTTCCTTGTAAGTAGAAGCGAAATAAGGGAGTCAAAAGCTGGTTGCTAAGAGACTGAAGTTCCTTTGTTTGTATGGACAGGAGTTGACAAATTCCTGTATGAGAAAGGTAAAGTTTTTTAAGCTAAAAGCAAAAAACAAGGAATATCTAAAAAAAGACCCACTCCACAAAAATAATGTATATAACATACTTTGTGTATTTTAGCGTGCTCTACATTTTTTGTGATATAAGTTTATGTCCATCGCTTACAGTTTAGCAGTTATGCAAAATTCCATAACATTTATCCAGAATAAAGTAGTCTTCCAGAAGTATCTCAAAACGTTCAAAATATACACTTTATATGTCAGGTAAATATCTTAAATATATGATATTTTAATCAAAATCGTTAGAGCCATTTTGAGAAAATCAAATTTTACGAAAAAAAGTACATGTAAAGGGTAGTTTACGTTGGGGGGATTTTTCTCAAAATTTTCATGTCACATCCCTCGAAGATACGGTGCCTAAAAACTAAGTTTGGTATTTTACTGGCCTTTTGTTTTTGAGTTATCGTGTTCACAGACACATGGACACACACACACACACATACACACGCGCGGACCTTTTTCTGGATGCGGGGGAACATTAAAACATATATTTCCGGTAAAATCTCGGTAACGAATTTTTGGGTGGAGTGAAAAACCGTCTTTATATCCTATGTACATAGTATGTGTAGAAAAAGTAAAAATCTGATGTGTTAAATTCACATGACTTTCTCTACATCTCTGTAACAAATTATTGTTAATAAGCTTATTCTTCTATCTATTTAAGGCTAAAACATTAGTAGAAACGTTCTTATTACTTAGTTACTTAATAAATATAAGGCAAATAAAGGAATACACTAGACTAAACCGACGGTCAAATGTTTTAAAACATGGTTGATATGGACTTGAAATACGTTTCTATGCGCGGCCAGGAGTTGACAAGTTGTCGCCTGAGAAATATTTAAGTATTTTAAAATGAAATCAATAACAAGGAATACCTCAGAAATTGTCAATTACACGAAAAAGATGTATATGACATAAATTGTGTGTTTTATCGTGATCTACATTTTTTCTGTAGTAAGTTTTTGGTCTATCTCTTACGTTTACGAGTTATGCAAAATTCAATAAAAATCATCCAGAGCAATAAGGTCTCTGGAGGGTGTTCCCAGAAAATTAGATTTGGCATGTAAATATCGTTAGAGATACTTTTGAAAAAATAAAAATTTTCGATTTTTTTTCCATTTAAAGGCTAGTTTGGGGTGGGTGGATTATCTTCAAAATCTTCGTGTCGTATCCGTGGAAGATACCAAACTCAAATACCAAGTTTGGTGTTTATCGGTCTTCTCGTTTTTGAGCTATGCTGTCCCAGACACACACACACGGATTTTTTTCCAAAAATACTTTTTTGGATTCAGGGGAACACAAAACATTTATTTCCGGTGAAATAGGGTCCCCTGTATCCAAAAAAGTATTTTCAGAAAAAGGTGCGTGTATGTGTGTCTGTGAACACGATATCTCCAAAACGAACAGTTCATAAAATACCAAAGTATTTTCCAAGGTTGCGAGACGAAGTACCCATTACATGGGAAAAAATTCCGACAATTTTGATTTCCTCAAAAATGGCTCAAACGATGTTGATTGGAATACCGTATATAATAGATATTTGTATAGCAAATAAAATGTATATCTTGAGTTTTCTGAGAATGGCCTCTGAAGATCCATTATTCTGCATGAATTTTTCTGAATGTGTTCCATTCACATGGCTTTCTTTAAATCTCTGTAAAAAATATTATTAAAAAACTTATGCTTATATTTACTTCATGCTAATTGAGAAAAGTTAGCAGAAATGGTCTTATTACTTGCTTTCTTGTAAGTAGAAGTGAAATAAGGGAGTGCCATAGGTTAAAGTGGCAGTCAAAAGCTGGTTGCTATGTGACTGAAGTTCCTTTGTTTGTATGGACAGGAGTTGACAACTTCCTGTATGAGAAAAGTATAAGTTTTATAAAGCTGAAACCAAAAGTAAAGAATATCTCAAAAACGATCAACTCCACGAAAAAAAATATATATAACATAAATCGTGTGTTTTAACGTGCTCTACGATTTCTGTGGAGTAAGTTTTTGTCCATCTCGTACGGGTTATCAGTTATGCAAAATGCCGTGAAATTCATCCAGAATAAAGTAGTCATCACAGGCTATTTCCAGAAAATTCAAGATATACATTATATTTCAGTTAAATATCTTTAATGTACCTTATTTTAATCAAAATCGTTAGAGCCATTTTTAAGAAAATAAAAAATTTCGAAAAAAGTTCCATGTAAAGGATAGTTTGGGGTATGGGGATTTTTCTCAAAATCTTCGTGTCGCACCCCTGGAAGATACTAAACTCTAATACCAAGTTTAGTATTTACCGACGATCTCGTTATAGAATTTTTGGATGGAGTGCAATATCTTCTACATACACTATATACATAGTATGTGTAGAGAAAGTAAAAATATGCTTTTTAAAGATAACTAGTGTCAGCGATGTAGAGAAACTCATGTGAATGCAACACATCAGATTTTTTTCGTAATAACAGTGACAGGACCGCCGGCTGTACCTTTCCATAAAATTGATCGTCTCCCCAATTTAAATGATTTAAAACACCTTGGAGCTATGCTGTAGGGAAGGACAGACTCCCCATAACATTGTATAGGCCTTAGTTGATTTGTTGCGACGAAAGCAGAATTTCAAATTCGCATATTGTTCCTCGTGCGTCACCTTTATTGTTGCAGTAGGCGTTACTGAACGTGTCTCTGTTTGCCCATCTCTCAGAGGCGAAACCAGGAGTACCAACAGTGAAGCCACAATGGCATGTTTGATACACACTAAACTAACAGCCATTATAGAATTCATTAGATTATATTTTAGTGCGAGAAATTACGACCGTAAAAAATCTGATGTGTCCCGTTCACATGACTTTCTCTACGTCTCTGCAACAAATTATTGTTAAAGAGCTTATGCTTCTATTTACTGCATGCTAACCGAGAAAAAATTAGCAGAAACAGTCTAATTCCTTGCTTCCTTTAAGTAAAGCGAAATATGGGAGTACCATAGGTTAAAGTGATAGTCAAAAGCTGGTTGCTATGGGACTGAAGTTCCTTTGTTTGTATGGACAGGAGTTGACAAATTCCTGTTTGAGAAAAGTATAAGCATTTTAAAGATGAAACCAAAAACAAGAAATATCTCGACAACGATCAACCCCACGAAAAAAATTGTATATAAAATAAAATGTGTGTTTTAACGCGTTCTATATTTTCTGTTAATCTCTGTCTATCTCTTACGGTTTACCAGTTATGCAAAATTCGTATAAAACCTTTAGAATGAAGTAGTCTTTAGGGGCTTCTTCCAAATAATTAGGGATATACATTTCATATGCTTTGTAAATATATTTAGTATACCATATTTTAATCAAAATCGTTACAGATATTTTTTAGAAAATCAACATTTTCGAAAAATTTTCCATGTAAAGGGTAGTTGGGCATGTGGGAATCTTCTTGAAAATGTTTGTGTCGCATCCTTGAAAGATACTTAACTTAAATACCGAGTTTGGTATTTAACGGACTTTTCGTTTATCAGCTATGCTGCCCACAGGTACTCACGCGCGCGCGCGCACACACACACACTCACATACACAATAACAGGCAGTAACACTCACGGACATTTTTGTAACAAACGCTGTAACATATTCGCCATTGGTTACTTATCCCTTTTTGGGATAATCAATGAAAATTACTTCGCGTGAGTCCCAGAAAACTAACGCCATGATCTTGTCTGATGGAACTGCCTTCGCCTTCTTTGGAGCCGATTCTCCCCTTCCAATCCACTGTTTTGATTGTTCCTTCGTCTCAAGTGGGAAGTGATGGACCCAATCTTTTACCATTGTTATAAATGGACGCAAAAACTCAACTTTATTGCAGTGAAAAATTGCCAAACACTCGACTGAAGCACCTCACCACTCTGTTTTGAGCAAACGCGGCACCCACCTTGCACACAACTTTCTCAAATCCACTTTTTCTGCTAATATACGATATACAGAACTTTTTGAAATGCCTGCAATGTCTTCTAGCTCGCGCACTTTCAGTTGACGGTCATCCAATGCCATTTTGTGGATTTTCTATACAATTTCTGGACTGGTAACCTCATTTGGTCGACCATTGCGACGTTCGTCTTGACAGCTCGTTCAGCAGCGCTTAAACTCCGCCACGCAATATTTCACTGTTGCAAACGAAGGATCAGACTCTCTTAAAGTAGAATCTAGCTCAGCTTTAATGTTAGTTGGACTAAGACTTTTCAGATGAAAGTATTGTATCACATAACGATGACCAGTTTTATCTATGTTTACAAATTCGCTGAAAGTTTCATTAATGATGGTTGCCAAACAAATACTAAACGCCCGCCCAGGTAGTGTGGTGGTAGCGTGTCTGCCAGACATTTAGGAGGTCGTAAGTTCGAATCTCGCTTAGGATGAGTTACCCGGATAAGGTTTTTTGGTTTTTTTTTCCTTTATCCTGAGAAGACGAATGTCGAGTAACTTTCAGCTGCATGGACCCCAAGATCATTTGAGCATCATTTCACCAATTTCTTTCATTGTCCGATATGACCAACCATGTTAAAGGACGTTAAACTACCAAAAAACTACTAAACAATGTAAAAACATCAAACTTAGGCTTTCTAAGGCTGGCACTTTTTACTATTGAGTTGTTTGAAACAGCAGCCGGTACCTATACTCCTGGGACATACCTCTGCAGTTCAATCTGGAACATGAATACGCAAAAAAAGGTATTACATAATAACTAGAAGTAAACGAGTAAACCAAAATAAATAAACAAAACCATAAAGGAATATTAATTGCTCTGGGCTTGTTTTGTTGTTTAGTCCATAGAGAGCGCTTTTAAAAGGATTATCAGTGTCACAATTCGTATCACAGAAAGTTGCATATCTCTCCAAATGCAGTTTTTATCTGTTGGAAGAGACAAAAGCCATCGCTACAGACTGTCTGGCGGGTCGTACACAACCATTCCAACTTTTTACTGCTCCCGAGAGGCACAAAACTCTTCTTCCCTTTTTTACTTTTTTCCCTTGAACTTTTTCCATTAATTTAAATGATAGAGAATTATATCGCTTCACCTTCAAGCTAGGACAACTTTGGCGCATAAATTCATGCTTCTTTATTATTTACAAGTGGAAAATATTCTATGCAGAACACCAGATCACATTTTTAAAAAAATCTGATGTGTTCCATTCACATGAACTTCTGTACATCTCTGCAACAAATTATTGTTAAAAAGCTTTATGCTTCTATTTAATCCATGCTAACTAAGAAAAAAAAAATAGCAGATATAGTCTTACTACTTGCTGCCTTGTAAGTAGAAGCGAAATAAGGGACTGCCGTAGGTTAAAGTGATAGTCAAAAGCTGGTTGCTATTGACTGTAGTACCTTTGTTTGTATGGACACGAGTTGACAAATTCCTGTAACAGAAAAGTATAAGTTTTTCCAAGCCGAAACCAAAAACAAGGAATATCTAAAAAACGACCAATTCCACGAAAAAATATGTATAACAAAAATTGTGTGTTTTAAAGTACTCTTCATTTTTTGTGTGGTAAGTTTTTGTCCATCTCTTAAGGTTTAGCAGTTATGCAAAAATCCATAAAATTCATCCAGAATAAAGTAGCCTTCAGAAGCTATTCCCAGAAAATTCAAGATATATATTTTATTTGTCAGGTAAATATCTTTAATATACGATATTTTAAACAAAATCGTTGAGCCATTTTTAACAAAATCATAATTTTTGAAAAAAGTTCCATGTAAAGGGTAGTTGGAGGTGAGGGTATTTTCTTGAAAATCCTCGTGTCGTATCCTTGGAAGATACCAATCTTAAATACCAAGTTTGTTATTTAACGGTCATTTCGTTTTTGAGCTATGCTGTCCACAGACACACACACGCACACATGGACCTTTTTCTGAAAATGCTTTTTTTGGATTCAGGGGGACCAAAAACATATATTTCCGGTGAAATCTCGATATCGAATTTTTGGGTGGAATGCAATATCTTCCCTATACACTATGTACATAGTACGTGTAGAGAAAGTATAAATGTGTTCCATTCATATTATCTTCTCTGCTTGTTTTGAAAACCGATTATTATTATTATTATTATTATTATTATTATTATTATTATTACAATAGGTTATTCTTTTCCTTACATTCAAGAAATGTAACTCGTAGCATCGAAAAAGTTTGCATTTAGCAGCCGTCATCTCTTACTAGTAGGCAGTTAAAGTCACAGCTAATATCCATCACATGGCTTCGTTGCCATAGGCGATTGAATCAACACTTTTATGCTTCTTTAGAAAGATGGGGGAAAAACGAGTTTTCTGCGGTGTTCTATTTAAAAGGCTTAACACCGAAAGAGATAAAAGCCAAGTAGGATGAAGTTCATGGCACATCTGCTCCTGCGTTTACAACAATTTACGATTGGATAAATGAATTTAAACGTGGCCGTATATCCAGAAATGTTGGATATCGTTCCAAAAGTCTAGTGGTGACTTCCCCCGAAATTATTGAGAAAATCCAGGATATTGTTTCGAGTATTCGACGAATCAAAGTTTCCGAAATAGAAAACTGCAGAGGTTTATCAGAAGGTACATTGTTCTCAATTTTGCACCAAAAAGTAGTTCTTTCAAAGGTCTCGGCAAGATGGGTGCCACATTTGTTCTCAGTGGAGAATAAACGCAATCATGTGATGAATTCGGGAGCTAGTTTGGCACTTTCCCGTCGCAATCCTGACGAATTTCTGCGTGGATACATCTGTTTAAACGAAACATAGATACACTACTATATTCCAGAGACAAAATCACAGTCGAAACAGTGGATTTTAAAGGCGAACTGGTTCCAAAGATAGAAGGTGCTGAAATATGCAGACAAGGAAATGGACTTGGCTTTTTGGGGTGCACACGCAATTTTATATATTGATTATTTGCAGAAAGGAAGACTGATATTGCACCAACTGAATGGAGATATCAAGGAAACGCGCTCTCATCTGGCAAAGAAAAATTATCTTATCAAAAAAAGCTCAGTTTCGATGGCAAAAATTATAGAGTTAAGGTTTGAACTACCAAAACATCCACCGTAATCACCAGATTTGGCCCTCAGTGACTTCTTTATATCCAAACTTGAAAAAGTGGCTAGTCTTAAGAAGCTATCATCTCCCATGCCTATTTTGAAGACCTTCCGAAATCCTTATTTTTGTAAGGCTTAAAACAGTTGAAGAAACTTTGGGAAAAGTTGAATAATAAAGACATTTTTTCTAATAAATATAACTTGTTTTTCTAACTTTTTCTAATGACTTATTGAACGCCCCCTCGTGTTATATGAAATGCGTGTTTTCGTGCCTTGCTTTTATTTCTGTGCGGTTTGTATTAACGTTTTCGTCAAAACCAAGCTCGCGGGTTTCCAATTTGCTATGAAGATGCCTGTCAAAAAGATTTTAAACAAGCAATGTCAGATTATCTGGTAGTTAATACACGCAACCATTGTGGTTGTGTGTGGTACACCACATTCTGTCTATATGCACATGCAAATGTATGATTACATGCAATGTGGTTTATCTAATCCGTTAAGTGCAAAAGCAAATCCATTACAATAATATATACACGCCTTCTCTATTACTGACAAATGTAACCATTCTCACCCCGAAAGTCCTTTTACTAAAAGCCTGGTGTTCCATTCTTGCGGTTTAGCAGTTATATACATTTTTTCGTGTAATTGATTGTTTTTTATATATTCCTTGTTTTTGGTTTTGGCCTTGAAAGAAAGACTTTTTTCAAACAGGAATTTGCCAACTCGTGTCCATACAATAAAGGAACTTCAGTCACATAGCAACCAGCTTTTGACTTCACTTTAACCTATGGTACTCCCTTATTTCGCTTCTACTTACAAGGAAGCAAATAATAAGACTATTTCTGATAAGTTTTTCTCGATTGGATGAAGTATATAAAAGCGTAAGCTTTTTAACAATAATTTGTTGCAGAAATGTAGAGAAGGTCATGTGAATGGAACACATCACATTTTTTAGTTATCGTTTCACAGACTCACGGATATACGCATGGTCCTTTTTATGTAAAAGCGTTTTTTATGTTTTTGTTTTTTTGTTGTTTTTTTTTTTTTTTTTGTGGACATGGTGGACCCTGAAATGTGTAATTGCGTACATAATACGTGTAGAGAAAGTAAAAATCACATTTTTTTCTACCACCTAAGCCAACGAACGCGTTTGATATTTGCTTATTATGTTCATTGCTGAAGTTAGTGAAAACAGAAATCTCACTATACGACTAGATTTTTAATCCCCTAGAGAAGTTATAATATGCATTAACCGGACCCTTGTTCCTGGTGAAAAGTTATACATAACCACTGTATGAACTCGCGTTTATAGCACCTGCATTCAAATCCCCAAACGAAAAATAGAAAAGGCAGGAGAGAAACTCTGTATTAACAGCAGAAATAATAACACAAAAGCTGAAGTAGCAGGCGTATGGGGTTATTAGGGCGTAAATTCACCCGGGCTGCATTATGTTCTATGCTAGTTGGAATATTGTTTGTAACTCGACTGTTTCGTCAATTCTGCTGGTTTCATGGCAAAAGTGTACAAAATACCAGCATTTCAAATGTTGTAAGCTACATTCATACACCTTTTTACTTTCTCTACACGTACTTTAGTGTATAGAAAAGGTATTATAATGCACCCAAAAATTCGATAACTAGATTCCACCGGAAATACATATTATAGCAGCTGGTGAATCCAAAAAACATTTTTGGAAAAAGTCTCGTGTGCTATGCGTATGTATGTGAGTGTGCGTGTGCGTGTGAGTGTGCGTATTTAAGTTTGGTATCTTCCAATGATGCTATACGAAGATTTTCAAGAAAATCCTCCCACACCCAACTACACTTTACATGGAAAATGTTTAGAACATTTTGGTTTTGCAAAAATAGCTCTAACAATTTTGATTTAAATCTCGTATATTTAGGATATTTAAATGACAACTAAAATGTCTTCTGAAATATCTTCTGAAGATCTGTGTACTCTGGATGAATTTTTCTGAATTTACCATAACTCTTAAACCGTAGGAGATAGACAAAAATTTACTGCAAAATATGTAGGTCTTCTTTAAACACACACTTTATGTAATATACATTTTCTTCATGGAGTTCACCGTTTTCGAGATATTCCTTGTAATACTTAAACTTTCCTCATAAGGTGGGTTAACAATCCCTGACCACATAAAAACGGATTTCAATCCCATAGCAACCGCATTTTAAAACATGTTTAAAATTTTACAGAGATGTAAAGAAAGTGGTATGAATAGAACACATCCGATTTTCACTTTCTCTACTATATACATACGGTATAGAGAAGGTATTGCACTCCACCCAAAGATTCCATACCGAAATTACATGTATCCAAATAAAGCATTTGCACAAAAAAAATCCGCGCGCGCGCGCGTATGTGTCTGTAAACACCATAACTCAAAAACGAAAATTCGTTAAAGTACCAAACTTGGTTTTTAAGTTCAGCATCTTCCAGGGATGCGACACGAAGATTTTGAGAAAAATTCTCCCACCCCAAACTACTCTTTACATGGAACTTTTTTCGAATTTTTTTATTTTCTCAAAAATATTTCTAATGGTTTTGATTAAAATATCATATATATATAAGATATTTACCTGACAAATAAAATGTATATCTTCAATTTTCCGGGAATAGCCTCTGAAGACTACTTTATTCTGCAGGAATTTTGCAGAACTACTAAACGTAAGAAATGGACAAAAACTTACCACTAAAAAAATGAAGAGCACAAGAAAGCACACAATTTATGTTATATGATTTTTTTCGAGGAGTTGATCGTTTTTAAGACATTCCTTGTTTTTGGTTTCAGCTTTGAAAAACTTATAATTTTCTCATACAGGAATTTGTCAATTCCTGTCCATACAAACAAGGAACTTCAGTTACCTGGTAACCAGTTTTGACTATCACTTTAACCTATGATACACCCATATTTCGTTTCTACTTACAAGGAAGCAAGTAATAAGACTATTTCTGCTAATTTGTTCTCGATTAGCTTGAAATAAATGGAAGAATAAGCTTATTAACAATAATTTGTTACACAGAAGTAGAGAAAGGCATGTGAATGGAACACATCAGATTTTTACAATGAAGGTCCGTGTGTGTGTGTTTGTGTGTCTGTGAACACGATAACTCAAAAACGCAAAGTCGGTTAAGTACCTAACTTGGGTTTTCAGCTTAGTATCTTCCAGCGATGCGACATGAAGATTTTGAGAAAAATCCCTTCTCCCCAAACTACCCTTTACATGGAACTTTTTTCTAAGTTTAAGATTTTCTCAAAAATATTTCTAATGATTTTGATTAGAATATCAAATATTAAAGATATTTACCTGACAAATAAAATGTATATCTTGAATTTTCTTGGAGTAGCCTCTGAAGTTTACGTTATTCTGGACGAGTTTTAAGGAATTTTGCATAACTGCTAAACCGTAAGAGATGGAATAAATGTAGAGCACTTTAAAACACACAATTTATGTTACATGCATTTTTTCGTGGATTTGACCGTTCTCGAGATATTCCTTGTAATTAAATTCAATTTTAAAAAAACTAAAGTTTTCTCATACAGTGGATTGCCAACTCCTGGCCACATATAAACGGATTTGAATCCCTTAGCAACCATATTAAAACATTTTTAAAAAAGAAAGTCGTGTGAAGGGAATATATCCGATTTTTTAGGTTCATGATATTGATAGCATCAATGATTTTAACCGCACATCAACTTCAGTTCTGTATTCTCTGAAAGTTGGTTCGTTTAGCACGTAATATCCGAGAGACCATCTTCAGCATTCCGTGTTAAAGTTACGCTGGCGTGATCTAGTAACCGCATCTTTATATAGGATTTATGGCATTATTCGAGGAATTTCCTTTGCATGTCTTTATCTTCTATCTTTTCTTACTCAGCATAGTTTTTCTTTTCACTTATTCTGCACTACAAGCACTAAATATTTTAGTGCAAATGTCAGATGTATTCCTATACATGGTGATAGGAGCCTTCAAAAAGTCCTTAAAAGTCCAAGAACTTACACACTGACATTTATCGTACAAGCTTTGCAATACCCGCTTCAAAAATGTTGCCACCAATGGTTTCAAATGAGCATTGACGTTGTTTTGAAGATCTTCGTTGGTTTGAAACTGCTGCCCTCCTAGCCGCTTTTTCAGTTCAGGGAAAAGGTGAAAGCCGCTGGGTGCCAGGTCAGGACTGTATGGCGGATGATCGAAAATGTCCCATTGAAACTGTTCAAGGAGCCGATGGGTTGTGCCAGCAGTGTGTGGACGAGCGTTGTCATGGATCAACACAATTCCTGAAGTCAGAATTCCTGTTCGTTTGTTTTAAATGGCTCTTCGCGAACGTCGTAAAGTACAAAGATCTTCAAAATAACGTCAATGCTCATTTGAAATCATTGGCGGAAACAAGGACTGTATGGCGGATGATCGAAAATGTCCCATTGAAACTGTTCAAGGAGCCGATGGGTTGTGCAACAGTGTGTGGACGAGCGTATTCATGGATCAACACAATTCCTGAAGTCATAATTCCTCTTCGTTTGTTTTAAATGGCTCTTCGCGAACGTCGTAAAGTACAAAGATCTTCAAAATAACGTCAATGCTCATTTGAAATCATTGGCGGAAACATTTTTTGAAGCGGGTATTGCAAACCTTATGCACAGGTACGCTAAATTTCTCAATCTTTTCGGTGATTATATTGAAAAGTAACCATAAGTGTACAATACTTTAAGTAATGAAATATTTGTTTTCTATGAACTTGTCTTTTATTATAGCCTATCGGAGGTATAAAAAAAACGGCCCTCGTATTTAGTAACCGTCGTCTCTTACTAGATAGCAGTTTAAGTTTCGGCTATATCCATCACGTGGTTTCGTGCGGTGATTAAACACTTCTGTTTAAAAGGCTTAACACCAAAGGATATGAAAGCCGAATTGGATGAATTTCGTGGCACATCTGCTCCTCCGTTTGCAACAATTTACAATAGGATAAATGAATTTAAATGTGGCCGTACATCCACAAATGATGAACATCCTTCCGGACGTCCAGTAGAAACAACTTCCTCCGAAATGTTTGACAAAATCAAGGATATATTTTTGAGTGATTGACGAATCAAATGTTCGCGAAATAGTAGAAGTCACAGGTATATCACAATGTACAGTGTTCTCAATTTTGTACCAAAAATTAAGTCTGGCAAAGGTCTCGGCAAGATGGGCGCCGCTTTGCTCTCAATGGAAAATAAACGCAATCGTGTGATCGTTTCGGAAGCTGGTTTGTCTCTTTTTCGTCGCAATCCTGACGAGTTTATGCGTCGATACATAAGTGTGGATGGAACATGGATGCACTACTACACTCCAGAGACAAAAGTACATTCAAAACAGTACAGTCTCCGAAGAAGGCAAAGATGTGAATTCTGTAGACAAGGTGATGACCTCGGTTTTTTGGAATGCACACAGAATCATTTACATTAATTAACTACAGAATGAAAGTACTATATATATTATGCGAAGAATAATCGAAGAAATATGACATAAAATGAATATATTAAATTATTTGTCAATAACCTCTGCAAACTTCTTTATCCTGGATGAAGTTTTCTTAATTTTACATAAATGGTAAAATGTAAGAGATAGTTAAAACTTACAGCACAAAACTGTAGATATCGACTGACCAACTCGAAGATATCCTTGTTATTGGTTTCTATTACGGGAATTTGTCCACTCCTGGCATTGCAATGAAATGTATTCCCTTATTTCCCTCCTGCTTAGAAGGAAACAAGAAATAAGACCATTTCTACTGTTTATCTTGATTAGCATTAAGTATATCGGGTGGAAGGGAACTTATTACAATCTTTATAATATTGCTTCATAGAAGTATAAGAAAAAACAGATCTGATGTGTTCCATTCACACGACTTTCTCTACTTCTGTGTAACAAATTATTGTTAAAAAGCTTATGCTTCTATTTACTTCAAGATAATCGAGAAAAAAATAGCAGAAATAGTCTTATTACTTGCTTCCTTGTAAGTAGAAGCGAAATATGGGAGTAGCATAGGTTAAAGTGGAATCAAAAGCTGCTTGCTATGTGACTAAAGTTCCTTTGTTTGTATGGACAAGAGTTGACAAATTACTGTTTGAGAAAGGTACAAGTTTTCCAAAGCTGAAACAAAAAACAAGAAATATCTCAAAAACGATCAACTCCTCGAAAATAATTTATATAACATAAATTGTGTGCTTTAACGTGCTCTCATTGTTTGTGTGTTAAGTTTTTGTCCATTTCTTACGGTTTAGCAGTTTGCAAAATTCTTCCAGAATAAAGTACTCTTCAGAGGCTACTCCCAGAACATTCAAGATATACATATTATTTGTCAGGTAAATATCTTTAATGTACGATATTTTAATCAAAATCGTTAGAGCCATTTTTGAGAAAAAGGTTCCATGTAAAGGGTAGTTGGGGTGGGGGAGTTTCTTGAAAATCTTCGTGTCGCATCCTTGGAAGATACCAAGCTTAAATACCAAGTTTGGTATTTAACGATATTTTCGTTTTTGAATTATGCTGTCCACAGACACACACGTACACATGGACCTTTTTCCAAAAATGCTTTTTTTTTGATTCAGGGGGGCCCAAAACATGTATTTCCGGTGAAATCTCGGTATCGAATTATTTGGGTGGAATACAATACCTTCTCTGTAAACTATGTACATAGTAATTGTAGAGAAAGTAAAAAATATAAGTCTAATGATATATTGTTATTTGATAACCCGATTTCGAATAAAAACAATGGATTTTGTTCATAATTGGCTGCATAATTCAACAAAAGTGTACGAATATAATAGTTTGTTACTTGTAAGATGCGTATTTATGACTGGTAGGAATTATGGAACTTCACACAGGGTTTCCAAATAACTATTTATTTAAAAGAATTAAAGGAATATTCCGAGCAGCTTTCCCGCAACTTTGGGTAGAGGTTGGCCAGAGATCTGAACCGACTTCTGGATGTAAACACGTCGGTTACTTGCAAACACGACGCAGGGTGCTGTTTTTTGAGGTAACGAGTGCAACAGGCATTCTGATTGGCCTACTCTGGTGTGGTAGCAGCTGTGGGACATGTTTGTTTATGTGCTGACCTAGTGACACCACACAACCTGCAGCGTTGTCAAATTGCCTGTCTCTTGTTTTCGACAAAACTAAAATATCTCCATAGGAAAAGGTCAGACACAAAAACGTAAGATACAAAATGTGTTCCAAATAACGTGTAAATTAACGTAATGTCTTCCCGTCCACCCGGTACAGTAGACTAAGCTTTTTAACAATAATTTGTGACAGAGATGTAAACAAAGTCATGTGGATTGATCACATCAGATTGTTTTGATTCCCTTGTGTGAAAAAATTATAAAGTTTAGTCTCTGTTGATCAAGCCTTATGTATACTGTAAAAGAAATATAGATTATAAATACATTTTTACTTTCTCTACCCGTACTATATACATAGCGTATAGAGAAGGTATTGCAATCCACCCAAAAATTCGATAAGGAGCTTTCACCGGAAATACATGTTTTAGGGTCCCCTGTATCCAGAAAAAGCATTTGTATCCGTGTGCCTGTGAACACGATAACTCAAAAACGAAAAGTCGGTAAAGTACCAAACTTTGTATTTAAGTTTAGTATCTTCCAGAGATGCGACACGAAGATTTTGAAAAAAAAATCCCCCCACCCCAAACTACCCTTTACATGGAACGTTTTTCAAAAATTTTGATTTTCTCAAAAATGGCTCTAACGATTTTGATTAAAATATCATGTATTCTAGATATTTACCTGAGAAATAAAATGCATATGTTGACTTTTCTGGGAATAGCCTGTGTAGAAAACTTTATTCTTGATCAATTCTATGGAATTTTGCATAACAACTAAACCGTAAGGGATGGACAAAACCTTACCAAGCAAAACATGTAGAGCATATTAAAAAACACAATTTATGTTATATACATTTTTTTCGTGCAGTTGGTCTATTTTTAGATATCCGTTGTTTTTGGCTTCAGCTTTAAAAAAATAATTATACTTTTCTCCTACAGGAATTTGTCAAATCTTGTCCAAACAAAGGAACATCAGTCACGTAGCAACCAGCTTTTGACTGTCACTTTAACCTATGGTACTCCCTTATTTCGCTTCTACTTACAAGGAAGCAAGTAATAGGACAGTTTCTGCTATTTTTTCTGGATTAGCAAGAAGTAAATAGAAGCATAAGCTTTTTAGCAATAATTTGTTACAGAGATATAGAGAAATTCATGTGAGTGGAACTTGTTTACAACCGTTCAACTATCTCAGTGAACACTCGGAACTGGATTTGGCTGACGTTAACAGAATAAGCAGAGATGCTATTTTGAATAGAGCATAGAGAGGAGCTCAACTTCGACAATTTACGCCTCAAGAGCTCCCTATGTCTGTCTGTGTGTGGGGGTATAAGGGTATACATTCTAGAGGTTCGGTAATGTGGAATTTGTGTATGCTTTGTGTTCGTCTTGTATGGACCTATTGCAGAAGCCTGTCCAAAACGCGTCCAGCATTTCGTACATGTCTCATTTCTATAAAACAGAAATGAGGTTATAACCTTAAGTATTAATGTATACTTCCTTCATTATTACTTTCTCTAGCCCGTATGTCAAGTGTACAATATGGATAGAGAAGTTTTTGTATTATACACAAAAGTTCCATAACTAGATTTCACCAGAAGTACATGTTTTGGTACCCCCTGAATCCAAAAAAATCTGAAGTATTCGATTGACATGACTTTCTCTACATCTCTACAACAAATTATTGTTGAAAAGCTTATGCTTCTATTTACTTCATCCAATCTAGAAAAAATTAGCAGAAATAGTCTTATTACTTGTTTCCTTGTAAGTAGAAGGGAAATAAGGGAGTATCATAGGTTAAAGTGATAGACAAAAGCTGGTTGCTATGTGACTGAAGTTCCTTTGTTCATATGGACACAAGTTGACAAATTCCAGTATGAGAAAAGCATAGCTTTTTCCAAGCTGAAACCAAAAACAAGGATTATCTAAAAACGATCAACTCCGCGAAAAAAGTGTTTATAACATAAATTGTGTGTTTTAACGAGCTCTATATTTTTTGTATCTCAAAGTTTTGTCCATCCCTTACGGTTTACCAGTTATGCAAAAATCCGTAAAATTCATCCAGAATAAAGTATTCTTCAGAGCAGTTTTTGAGATAATCAAACTTTTCAAAAAATTTTCCAGTTTGGGGTGAGGTTTTTTTTCTCAAAATCTTCGTATCGCATCCTAGGAAGATACTAAATATAAATACCAAATTGGTATTTTGCCGACTTTTCGTTTTTGAGCTATCGTCTCCACAGACACACACACACACACACACCTAAAAAATATATTTCCGTAGAAATCTTGGTTTCGAATTTTTGAGTGGAATGCAATACATTCTTTACACACAATGCACACAGTACATGTAGAGAAAGTAAAATCTGTAAATGACATAAAGTTTGTATTTTAATGAGATAGATATTTTTTGTTAGTAAGCTTTTGTATCTCTTAGGTTTACTAGTTATAGGAAATTAAGAAAAATTCATCCAGAATAAAGAGATCTTCAGTAGATATTCCCAGAAAATTCAAGATACACATTTCGATTGTCATTTAAATCTCTTATACACAGGGTATTGCAATCAAAATCGGAAGCAATTTTTGAGAAAATTTAAAAGGTACATTGGGGTGGGGAGGATTCTCTTGAAAATCGTCGTGTCGCATCCTCAGATTTAATGACAAACGGACCTTTTTGTAAAATGCCTTTTTACTTTCTCCACACGTACTATGTACATAGTGTATAGAGAAGCTATTGTAATGCACTAAAACATTCGATACCGATATTTTACCGAAAATACATATTTTGGGTCCCCTTGAATCCAAAAAAAAAAGCATTTTTAGATACAGGTCCGTATGTGTGTGTGTCTTTGGACAACATAGCTCAAAAACGAAAAGACCGTTGAATACCAAACTTAGTACTTAAGTTTGGTATTCTCAAAGGATGCGACACAAAGATTTTAAAAAAATCCCTCCCACCCCCAACTACCCTTTACATTTCGAAAATTAAGATTTTTTTAAAAATGGCAATAACGATACTGATTAAAATATCGTATATTAAAGACCTGACAAATAAAATGTATATCTTGAATTTTCTGGGAATAACCTGTGAAGACTACTTTATTCTTGAGGAATTTTGCATAACTGTTAAGCCGTAAGAAATAGACGAAAACTTAACACACAAAAAATGTAAAGCTGATTAAAACACGAAATTTATGTCATACCCTATTTTTTTCGTGCAGTTGATCGTTTCTTAGATATTCATTTTTTTTTCGGCCTTGAAAAACTTATACTTTTCTCACACGGGAATTTGTCAACTCCTGTCCATAGAAACAAAGCAACCAGCTTTTGATTGTCACTTTAACCTATGCTACTCCCTTATTTCACATCTACTTATAAGGAAGCAAATAATAAGACTATATCTGCTATTTTTTTATTGATTAGCATGAAGTAAATAGAAGCATAAGCTTTTTAACAATAATTTGTTTCAGAGATGTACAGAAGGTCAAGTGAATGGAATACATCGGATTTTTAGAAAAAGGTCCGTTTGTGTGAATGTGAGTCTTTAGATAGCATAGCTCAAAAACGACAAGTCGGTTAATTACCAAACTTGGTATAAAATTTCAGTATCGGACAATAATGTGACATGAAATATTCAAGAAAATCCCCCACCCCAACTACGCATTCTTTACATTTCGAAAATTTGAATTTATTTAAAAAAAATGGCTCTAAAGAATTGTGATTAAAATCTGTTATATTTACAGGCAAATAAAATGCATTTCTTGAATTCTCCACACACTGAGATAATCTTTCAAAAATCCTTTTTTTGGTGGGTCCCAAAACATCTCGGTGAAATCTCGGTATTGAATTTTTGGATAGAATACAATACCTTCTCTAATTGCTATGTTCCTACATGCTAGAGAAAGTAAAACTCTGATGTGCTCCATTCAGATGACTTTCTCTACATCTCTGTAACAAATTATTGTTAATAAGCTTATTGTTCTATCTATTTAAATTAGCAGAAACGGTCTTATTACTTAGTTCCTTTAAAAACAGAAGGAAAATAAGAGAATACATTAGACTAAGCCGACAGTCAGGTGTTTTAAAATGTGGTTGCTATGGGATTGAAATCTGTTTTTTTGCCTAACCAGGAGTTGACAGGTTCCCGAATGAGAAACATTTTAAGCATTTTTAAGCTGAAATCTATAAAAAGGAGTATCTCTAAAACTGCCAACTCCACGAAAAAAATGTATATGACATAGACTGTATGTTTTATCGTGATCTACATTTTTTTATTTTAAAGAAAATCTCCCCACCCCAATTACCCCTTACATGGAACAGACAAGACATACGCTGTGCTTTTTATAAAAATTCTTCTTTCCGGATTCAGGGTCTCAAAACATGTATTTCCGGAGATATCTCGGTGTCAAACGTTGGGTGCAATACAATACGTTATATATCTACAGGGTGATAATGAACTATATCGAAATATTTTCACAGAATATGTAGATTACTTAAATAACCAATTTGATATAAGAGACTTATGGACTCTTTATTAGAATTTCTTAGTAACGGCTATAAGTTTCTTAAGTGACAGTATGCCACTTATCACGGCACTTCCTCTAGAATGAAAAAAAAAAATAATAAAAAAAAAAATTATTCTATGACAGGAATCGAATTCATAACATTTGGGATAGCAGCTTCCCACGTTATGCATTAAGCCATCAGAGCAGTTGAAAAAATGCCTTCAGAGTAGGTTACATTACTAAGAACGTAGTTAATGAATACTTAGTGTCCCACTGTCAAGTGATTAGTTCGAGATTTACCAGATTTTTGCGACATTAAATCTTGAGAACGCTAGTAACGAGCTGCTAAATATCGATATTTCTATACTCGGGCAGCAGTTTTAAAGACATTCTAAGTCATTTTTACTTTCTCTATACGCACTATGTACATAGTGTATAGAGAAGGTATTGCACTCCACCCAAAAATTCGATACCGAGATTTCACCGGAAATATATGTTTTAGGATCCCCAGTATCCAAAAAAAGTATTTTCACAAAAAGGTCCATGTGTGTTTGTGTGTCCGTGTGTCTGTGAACACGAAACTCAAAAACGAAAAGTCAGTAAAATACCAAACTTGATATTTAAGTTTAGTATCTTCCAGGGATGCGACACGAACATTTTGAAAAAATCCCCCCACTCCCAACTACCCTTTACATGGAACTTTTTTCGAAAATTTTGATTTTCTCAAAAATGGTTCTGACGATTTTGATCAAAATTTCGTGTACTAAAGATATTTACCTGACAAATAAAATGTATATCTTGAATTTTCTGGGAATAGCCTCTGAAGAGTAGTTTACTCTGAATGGATTTTACTGATTTTTAGTGTAACTGCTAAACTGTAACAGGTGGACAAAAACTTAAAACACAAAAAATGTAGAATACGATAAGACACAAAATTTATGACTGACACATTTTTTTCGTGGAGTTGGTCATTTGTGAGCTATTCCTTGTTTTTGATTTCACCTTTAAAAAACATACTTTTCTCATACAGGAATTTGTCACCTCGTGTTCATACAAACAAAGGAGCATCAGTCACATAGCAACCAGCTTTTGACTATCACTTTAACCTATGATACTCCTTTATTTAGCTTCTACTTACAATTAACAAGTAGTAACATTATTTCTGCTAATTTTTTTTCTCGATTAGCTTGAAGTAAATAGAAGTATAAGCATTTAGTAATACTTTGTTGCAGAGATATAAAGAAAGTCATGTGAATGGAACACATCAGAATTTTTCAACTTCTTTGCTTTAACACCGACGCTATGTAGTTGCGTTATGTTTATCCGGGGAACATGCATCGCCGATCTCAATTGACTTATGTCAGTCACCTGCACAATCTCTCAATTTCTTTTTTTTTTTTTTTTGTTTCATTTGTATAGCCCCCTTTAACTTCAATGGTCATATCGGGGGCTTTGACTTGCGAAACATCTCGTATTACTGTAGGTTAGAACATTAGGTTAATCATTATTATATTACTAATACATACGCACATTCACATACACTTCCAGGCTCTGTGGGGGATAGGGAATAAATCTGGTTAAAGAAAAATTCCCCGCCCAACCGGGAATCGAACCCAGGACCTTCGGGTGAGAAGTCAGCTCGCTAACCACTCAACCACGGAGGTAGTTCATTAAAATTATATATATCGTACATACGTGCTAGAGAATATAAACAACACAAAAGCACGAAACAAAAAGCCACTGTAACAATATAAAATGCACACAATAGCAACACACATCTACAGTATTTATAATTATTATCATCACTCCACAGCGATGACGTCATAATACGCAATAATATTAGTCTAATTGGGTAGTCCTTTGTAACAATATAGTATTATTCAAAATAACAAGGTTTGTGTTAAACTTACATGAGAAAGAATTCATTTATTTTGTTTTTTCTGTGCTATGATAACCTCCCACTACCGCGTGGGAGGGCGCTACAAGCCGCACTCTAGTTTCATTTGTTTTCAGCAGATGTTTCCTGCTGTGTATCAATTTTCTTTACAACCTTCCGTTAATTACAAAACTGAAAATGCTTGTATCAGGGGGAGGGGGGAAAGCGAGTGGGTTTTAATAACCCGCCTATGATAAACGCTTGCAAATATTCTTTTCATCCTTTTTCTGGATTAATAAAACCAGCACAAAACACCAGCAAAACTCCCTGAGTGCCTTTACAAGATTTAAAACTTGCTGTAGGTGTACAAATATACATCTACATCTGCTCAAAATAAAGGAATATGTACTTAAAACTCTGATGTGTGCCATTCACATGCCTTTCTCTATATCCCTGTAACAAATTATTCTTAAAAAGCTTAAGCTTCTATTTACTTCATGCTAATCAGAAAAAATTAGCAGACATAGTCTTACTACTTGTTTCCTTGTAAGTAGAAGCAAAATTAGGGAGTATCATCGGTTAAAGTGATAGTCAAAAGCTGGTTCCTATGTGACTGAATTTCCTTTGTTTGTATGAATATAGCATAAATTGTGTATTTTAACGTGCTCTACACTTTTAGTGTAGTAAGTTTTTGTCCATCTCTTACGGCTTAGCAGTTATTCAAAAGTCCGTAAAATTCATCCAGAATAAAGTAGTCTTCAGAGGATATTTCCAGAAAATTCGAAATATACATTTTATTTGTCAGGTAAATATCTTTAATGTACGGAATTTTAATCAAAATCGTTAGAGCCGTTCTTGAAAAAATTAAAATTTCCGAAAAAAGTTCCATGTAAAGGGTAGTTGGGGGTGGGGGATTTTTCTTAAAATCTTCGTGTCGCATCCCTGGAAGATACTAATCTTAAATACCAAATTTGGTATATAATGGCCTTTTCTTTTTTGAGCTATGCTGCACACAGACATGCACACACACATATACACACAGAGACAGACAGACACACACATGTACATTTTTCTAAAAAAATTGTTTTATGCAGGGGCACCCAAAACATGTATTTTCGGTGAAATCTCGGTATCGAATTTTTGGGTGCATTACAATACCTTTTTTACACATTAGGGCCTATAACTCTTTCACCGCTAATGGCTCACCATACACAAATTTTTTCGTCGGGTATTTCATGAACAATATTACACTTCTCAAAGATTCAAAAACGATTATTTTTGATACACACATTTCCATGAAAGTGGACCAAGCCTCGACTTGAAAACATTAAATGTGGGTCAATTTCGCCCTTGAGTGTCCACCACCCATAAAATGTGTTAAGACATATAAGTAATAAATAAATACACGCTGTGCAGTAGAAAACAAATGCTGAACCATAATACACCTTGTGACTAAGCACAGAACAAAATAATAAATTTCACTGGTAACATCTCAAACACACGATATCACCGACAGCTCAAAGCTGCACCTTCAGAGCAGAGAAAAATAAGTCAACACCATGACCTTGTGTACAGCAGCGGTATGTTATCATTAGGGATAACATCTTGGGGACCGATAGCGGGACAATATCGAAGATACTTCAGCTTGGTATATAGTTGTGATATGTTGACAATGCAGTGTGTACTAATAGAAGGAAAATGGGGCAGTGGTAGACTGTGATGCTTTCACTAGCAGTTGATTGCGACTGAGGTCGGTAAACATAAATATCACTGATTTACGAGAACTAATAATTTAATATTTACATACATTCAATTGCTGTTGTGCAACAAGTCATCAGCCTCATTGTCCGTTTCATTTTCTCTCAAGATACATAGATTGCAATGCACAACACACATTCGTAACGTCTCAAACGTGAATCGTCACCAATTGGCGCATAAACAGGATTTATATTGTGAAAACCTTCGCTCCACATCACAAGATGTAATTTGAGCAAAACAGAAACAAGACATATTGTTGACTATTGGGTAAGATACTCCACCAGCAATTATTTCCCTAGCAACACCTCGTAGCACATTTCGTATTTCACACATTATTGAAAGTCCAACATTTTTTCCAAACATTGTCTTCACTTTCTTTTTCTCACGGTCTAAAACAGCTGTCAGGGTCTCTGATTAATTGCTTGCACAAGTTTATCGACAGCTTTCTGGTTTGAGGCATTTCAATGTTGATGTTTCCAAATCTGTGTTATTGGCGTAGATAAATCTACAAAGTTCTTCCGTATGAGTTGCAAATCTTCATGCAATCCATTTGAAGCGAGAGATTTTACAATTTTGATGGAAGATCATGTACCATCATCAAGAGCATTAATTACCCATCCAGCACAGTATACTGCTGCGTCGAGCCACGTTCCCCAACGCTACTGCAGGTAATACACTATGTGATCAAAAGTATCCACAAACATATGTTTTTCATCTTGGTTGTATTGTGTTTCCACCTACAGCCTAGTACTCATTATCCGCGACCTCAGTAATCATTAGAAATCGTGAAATAATGAATGGGATGCTGCGTGGACCTCACGGACTTCGAGCGTGGTCAGGTGATTGGGTGTCACTTGTGTCAGAAGTCTGTACGCGAGATTTCCACACTCCTAAACATCCCTAGTAAACGTGAAGGGACATGTACAGGTCGACCTCGTCTGTTGACTGACAGAGACCGCCGACATTTGAAGAGGGTCGTAAAGAGTAACAGGCAGACGTCTATCCAGACCATCACAAACTGCATCAGGATCCACTCCAAGTACTATGACAGACGTGAGGTGAGAAACCTTGGATCCCATGGTCGAGCGGCTGCTCACAAGCCACACATCACGCAGGAAAATGCCTCGCTTGGTGTAAGGAGCGTCAAAATTACACGATTGAACAGTGGCAAAACGTTGTGTGGAGTGACGAATCACGGTACACAATGTGCGATCCGATGGCAGGGTGTGGGTATGGCAAATGCCCGGTGAACGTCATCTGCCAGCGTGTGTAGTGCCATCAGTGAAATTCGGAGGTGGTGGTCGTGTTTCCTACAGGGGCTTGCACCCCTTGTTGTTTTGCGTGGCATGATCTCAGCGCAGACCTACATTGATATTTTAAGCACCTTCTTGCTTCCCACTGTTGAAGAGCAATTCGAGGATACATCTTTCAACACGATAAGCACCTGTTCATACTGCACGGGCTGTGGCGGAGCGGTTACACGACAATATCGTCCCTGTACCTGCACAGATCCTGACTTGAATCCTATAGAACACCTTTGGGATGTTTTGGAACGCCAGGCCTCATTGATACCTCTCCTCAGTTCCACACTCCGTGAAGAATGGGCTGCCATTCCCCACGAAACCTTCCAGCACCTGATTGAAAGTTTACCTGCGAGAGTGAACACTGTCATCAAGGCTAAGGGTGGGCCAACACCATATTCACCTTCAGCATTACCGATGGAGGGCGCCACGAACTTGTACAGCCAGATGCCCGGATACTTTTGATCACATAGTGTATATGCGGCGCGTGCAGCTCGGTCTCTACTCGGTAGGTATACAACTGGTATCAACATGTGTCATGCTATCGGTCCCCAAGATGCTATCCGCACAGGAGTTCGGATGTTTCTGAGTCACACTGTAATAAGCTTATTAACAATAATCTGTTACAGAGATGTAGAGAGACCCATGTAAACACATCAGATTTGTTTCTATCATCTGGTATATAATCAAAAGATATTTTACTGCCACCACATAATTAGGTAGGTACGTAAAGACTAAAACAATGTCGTAATCTAATGTTTTGTGTCCGCTCAAGAATGCCTCCTCTTGAGAAAGAAAACACTTTATCGCAGGCAATACAGAAAAACTAAGGGCGGAACCTGTTGTAGTTGACAAATGATAAAGTGTACGGCTTGCGGATAAGGAGCCAAGAGTTGCAGATGTGGCAAAACAAGTGAGGAAAGAGCGCAGATGCTACGCAACGTCGAGGTATCCGTTAGGTGGTTACAGAGAGATTTTAAGGCAAGGAATAAGATAAAAACCGGGTAAAAAATTACGGAAGAGAATAAATTTCAACCCTAGAGTTAAATGCTTGTTCTTCCCGTGCCATTCTCTCTTTTTCTTTCTTAAATTTTTCTTTATCCTCCTTTTCTTTCTCCTTCATTCCTTTTTCTTCTACCAGACGCATGCTATCCTTCTACCGCTTTTCTCATGCTCTTCCAGGACTATATACGTAAAATATTGTCCTATAGCAAGAGGCTTAAAGTGCCTAAAAATCGGATATTTCATTCATATGAACTTCCCTACACACTCCGCTATAAATTAATGCTATATAAACCTTACATTCACCGGCATCATAATTAGAGCGACTTGAATAGCCGAGATCGTTAGTGCGATACGAAGTGGATTGACCAGCGATTTAAAACCCAACGTCACGAGTCCCAGCGACTACACTCAAAATTGCCTGGGATAAAGGATGGGGAGGATCCACGTAAAACAACTGGTGTAATGGCAGCTTGGATTTTGACGGGGATACATTTGACTGTAGTTGAATGGGTTTCGCATTATATTATTAAAAATCTGATTTGTTCTATTCTCATGATTTTATCTACATCCCTGCAAAAATATTAAAAAGCTTATGCTCTATTTACTTCATGCTAATCAATAAAGAATTAACAGAAATAATCTTCTTACTTGTTTCCTTGTAAGTATAAGCGAAATAATGGAGTACCATAGGTTAAAGTAATAGTCAAAAGCTGGTTGCTGTGTGCCTGAAGTTCCTTTGTTTGTATAGACAGAAGTTCATAGATTCCTGTATGAGAAAAGTATTTTTTAAAGCTGAAACAAAAACAAGCAATATCTCAAAAACAATCAACTCCACGAAAAAATGTAAATAACATAAATTGTGTGTTTTAATGTGCTCTACATTTTTTGTGTGCTAAGTTTTTACCCATTTCTTACGGTTTAGCAGTTATGCAAAATTTCGGAAAATTCATCCAGAATAAAGTAGTCTTCAGAGGCTATTGAAGATAAACATACTATTTGTCAGGTAAATATCTTTAATATACGACATTTTAATCAACATCGTTAGATCCATTTTTGAGAAAATCAAAATTTTCGAAAAAAGTTCCATGTAAAGGGTAGTTGGAGGTGGGCAGATTTTCTTGAAAATTTTCGTGTCGCATCCTTGGAAGATACCAAACTTAAATACCAAGATTTATACTTAACAGTCTTTTCGTTTTTGAGGTATGCTGTCCACAGGCACAAACACACACACACACACACACACACACACACACACACACGGTCCTTTTTCAAGAAATGCTTTTTTTGGATTCAGGGGGATCCAAAACGTGTATTTCCTGTGAAACCTTGGTAGCGAATTGTTGGGTGCATTACTATACCTTCTTTATACACTATGTACATAGTACTTGTAGAGAAAGTAAGCATTAAAATGTTGGTCTAATATTTTAACCTTAGGTTCTCAAAGCATTTACGTTTTAAGTTTCTTTAGCTTTCTCTGTGTGTCTTTTGGTTTTAGTCTCCAAAATACAGGGTTACTACAAAAGAAATAGACAACTTCAACTGCCTGTAAAACAAAATCTATTAGAGATAGCAACCTAATTATTGTAGAGGTATGTTGAGAAACTCTCAAAGTTTTGTTTGTTACTATTGGTAACGCTGTGGTGTTTTGTTTGTTGTTGCAGAAGCTGAAATGGCGGAAAATCCTGTGGAAAAGGCATATTGCGTGTTGAAATTTGCTAGAACGCAATCAGCAACTGTTGTCCAACGACATTTTAGAACACGTTACCACAAAACGCCACCGACTAGACAGTCAATCTACGACTGGTATAGAAAATTCGAGACAACGGGATGTTTGTGCAAAGGGAAGAGCTCGGGAAGACCAAGAGTTTCGGAAGAAAACGTTGAACGTGCTCGTTCTGCCTACATAAGAAGCCCACAGAAATCGACATCTAGGGCAAGCATGCAATTACAAATTCCACAGCAAACTGTATGGAAAATCTTGCGGAAGCGACTGCACATGATGCCTTACAGATTACAGATGTTGCAGTTTCTGAGTGAAGAAGATAAGGTCATACGGCGTGACTTTTGCATCGACATGTTGCGACATGATGAAGACGATGCTGGTTTTTGTGAGCGCATCATTTCATGTTTGTGGTAACGTGTTCTAAAATGTCGTTGGACAACAGTTGCTGATTGCGTTCTAGCAAATTTCAACACGCAATATGCCTTTTCCATAGGATTTTCCGCCATTTCAGCTTCTGCAACAACAAACAAAACACTACAGCGTTACCAATAGTAACAAACGAAACTTTGAGAGAATCTTAACATACCTCCAAAATAATTAGGTTGCTATCTCTAATAGTTTTTGTTTTACAGGCAGTTCAAGTTGTCTATTTCTTTTGTAGTAACCCTGTATTCTAAAGCTATGAATGTGCTTTTTATTCTAATAAAAATATAAATTGTATGTTTGAAAATTGAAAACATATGCTTAAATACACCTGACTGTAAAACTTAGGACAATTTTTATTCATTGTACCTTTGTGAACATGTATAGCATTTTTTTTTTTGTAACGGAAAATATATTCGCAAAGAGCATTTTAGAAGGAGAAAAATGCTGTAAATATCAATAGCTAGAAAACAAGGAAAAATTTAATCCTCGGCTTTCCTTTTGCTTTTTTCTTCTGCTACCTTTTCTGTAATTTTCTTCTTGCATTGCTGATGTTCTTCTGGTCAATTTCGATTTTTACTTTGCATGATGCGAATGAGATCTGTTCGAGCTGATGTTTTTCTTGTCGGGTTCAGTACAGTTTTACCTCTAATGTGCTATAACTCTAGTTAAGCTAGCGCCTGGTCCCCAAATATACCTTTTTATATTCAGGAATGTTTAAGTTGTTTTATGGAATTAAAATAAAAAAGGTGATTTTTCTTTGTGATTTTATATGAAATGTCATTCATACATGCCTATAAATAACTATGTAAACTATAACTATAGTTGTGATATGTTGACAATGTAGTGTGTATTAATAGCAGGAAAATGGGGCAGTGGTAGACTGTGATGTTTTCACTAGCAGTGGAAGGCGATTGAGGTTGTGTGAGTGGTAAACATGAATACCACTGATTTACAGGAACTAACAATTTAATATTTATATACATTCAATTGTTGTTGTGCAACAAGTCATCAGCATCAACATCCGTTCCATTTACTCTCAAGATACATAGATTACAATGCACAACAACATACATTCGTAACGTCTCAAATTTGAATCGTCGCCGATTGGCACGTAAACATATTTTATATTGTGAAAAACACCGCTCCACATCACTAGATGTCATTGGAGCAAAACAGAAATAGGACACATCATCGACTATTGGGTAAGATACATCAGCAATTATTTCCGTAGCAATATCTCGTAGCACATTTCATATTTCACGCATTATTGAAAATCACACATGTTTACTTTCTCTATACTTACTATGTACATAGTGTATAGAGAAGTTATTGCACTCCACCCAAAAATTCAATACCGAGATTTCACCGGAAATAAATGTTTTTGGGTACCCTTTATCTAAAAAAAAAAGCATTTTCAGAAAAAGGTCTGTGTGTGTGTCCGTGTGTCTGTGAACACGATAACTCAAAAACGAAAAGTCTGTAAAATACCAAACTTGGTATTTAAGTTTGGTATCTTCTAGGGATGCGACATGAAGATTTTGAGGAAAATCCTCCCCAACTACCCTTTATATGGACCTGTTTTCGAAAATGTTGATGACCTCAAAAATGGCTCTTAACGATTTTGATTAAAATGTCGTATATTAAAGATATTTACCTGACAACTAAAAGGTATATCCTGAATTTTCTGGGAATAGCCTTTTAAAAGTACTTTATACTGGATGAATTTTACGGAATTTTGCATAACTGCTAAACAGTAAGAAATGGACATAAACTTACCACACAAAAAATGTAGAGCACATTAAAACACACAATTTATGTTCTATAAATGTTTTTGAGTAGTTGATCGTTTTTGAGATATTCCTTTTTTCTGGTTACAGGTTTAAAAAACTTGTACTTTTCTCTTACAGGAATTTGTCAACTTGTTTCCATACAAACAAAGGAACATCAGTCACCTAGTAACCAACTTTTGACTTCACTTTAACCTATGGTATTCCCTTATTTCGTTTCTACTTACAAGGAGGCAAGTAATAAGAATATTTCTGCTAATTTGTTTCTAATTAGCATGAAGCACATAGAAGTCTAAGGTTTTTAACAATATTTGTTTCAGAGGTGTAGAGAAAGTCATGTGAATGGTACACATAAGATTTTTTTCCAAACACTGTCTTCACTTTCTTTTTCACACGGTCTAAAACAGTTGTCACGGGTCTTTGATTAATTGCTTGCACAAGTTCATGGACAGTTTTTAGGGCTCGAGGCATTTCAATGTTCGCTGTTTCCAAATATGTGTTATTGTTGTAAATATATTTACAAAGATCTTCTGTATGAATTGCAAATCTTCATGCAATTCTTTTGAAGCCAGAAATTTTACAATCATGATTGAAGTACATGAACTATCCTTAAAGGCGTTAATTACCTGTAAAACAGTATTGTAATATACAGCACATTATACTGCTGCGTCGAGCCACGTTCCCCTACGCGTTATTATAAGTAATATATACGGCGCCTGCAGTTGCCAAGATGCTATTCCTAAATATCGCTATTATTGTATATAATAACTGGTACAAATTTCAATAAGAAATCTTGCATACTGTTTATTTGACGTAAACTTGGTTTGGCCCTATACAAGCTAACTTTATAAACCATAATAAAGTAACAGAAAATGAAATCTGTTGAGCCGCTAGCTAAAAGCATAAAACGTTTCTTTCTACACATACACACAAAAGTTTATGGTCTAGTTACACGCCATCTCCACCCCAAAAAACATATTTCCTGGTATTTGAAGCATATATTTCCTGATGAAATGGTTCGATAAATTTTAAAGTGCACGAGAATAGCAATAACTGTGAAAAGGTTGCTCGTGGATACCATGCTGTTTACTGGTTTCATGTGAGAAAATGCAGAAATAGCTGCAGATATGAGGGCTGTACATAACCTCACTTCCGTTTCTATAGAGTGTGTTCAATAATAGCATAGCAACGCCATGTTTACAGTTATATAGCTGCATTCAATACACTTTGACTACCAGTAAAGTGAAATTCACCTATTTATTATTTGCTAATCTGCAGTTAATAAAAAAAAATTCTGATGTGTCCCATTCTCATGACTTTCTCTACATCTCTGTAACAAATTATTATTAATAAGCTTATTACTTTCTTTACACGTACTATGTGCATAGTATATAGAGAAAGTATTGTAATGCACCCAAAAATTCGATAACGAGATTTCACCAGAAATACATGTTTTGAGACCCCATGAATCCAAAAAAGCATTTTCAGAAAAATGTCCTTGTGTGTCTGTGCATGTCTCTGTGTGTGTGTGTGTGTGTGTGTGTGTGTGTGTGTGTGTGTGTGTGTGTGTCTGCGGACAGCATAACTCAAAAACTGTTAAATACCAAACTTGGTATTTAGGTTTAGTAGCTTCATGGGATGCGACATGAAGATTTTCAAGAAAAACCCCCCACCCCAAACTACCCTTTACTAGGAACTTTTTTAAAAAAAATTGATTTTCTCAAAAATAGCTCTAACGATTTTGATTAAAATGTCGTATATTCAACATATTTACTTGACAAATAAAATGTATATTCTGAATTTTTGGGAATAGCCTCTGAAGACTACTTTATTCTGGACGAATTTTACGGAATTTTGCATAACTGCTAAACGGTAAGAGATGGACAAAATCTGATGTGTACCATTCACATGACTTTCTCCATATCCCTGCAACAAATAATTCCTAAAAAGCTTATACTTCTATTTACTTTATGCTAATCAGAAAAAATTAGCAGAAATAGTCTTATTACTCGCATCCTTGTAAGTAGAAGCGAAATAACGGACAACCGTAGGTTAAAGTGATAGTTCTCTGTAAACAGTAGTTTCCTTGACAACAGGTTTGTTTATGTTTCCCTTCAACGTTCTTATCAATGCCTTGTTTTGATGCGGTGAGACGGGCGGTTGCAACCTGTATACGAACGGTACAAACTTCTTAGCGCTGGTAATTAGCAATAATTATAATATAATAGTGGAACACATCAGACTTTTGTTCTCTGTAAACAGTAGTTTCCTTGACAACAGGTTTGTTTATGTCTCCCTTCAACGTTCTTATCAATGCCTTGTTTTGATGCGGTGAGACGGGCGGTTGCAACCTGTATACGAACGGTACACACTTCTTAGCGCTGGTAATTAGCAATAATTATAATATAATAGTGGAACACATCAGAGTTTTAGTGTCTGTAGTCTTACTTCTCCCACAAGGCAATTTTCGGCTGCAGCATGGATTGTGTGAATGTTATCCCTTTTATTTTTGCAGCGTTTGCAAACTGCCCCATTACATATTTCCGTAGCAGAGTCCCGGAAAGAGGCGATGATTTACGCAACAGCAGACCACTGGCACGAAACGTTATTTGTCGGCTGGAGAGAGAGCACGAATTGTTATTAAGAGTCGGGTTTTGTCATACTCCCCTTTATCCACTCCCGTTATTGATTAGAAAGAGCGGCGAAACCTTTCTGAAAGGGTTATTGTTGTCATTGATACAAGCCCAGCTCATGCAACCAATTACGGATATTGCTTCCGGAAAATATCCTCCTGCCACAATCTTCCTACCTCGCCCACAAAATAGTTTCTCATTTACCTCTGTGGTTATTAATGTATCTCGTTAACTGCGCCACTGGTGTCGCTGATATTGGCTTTTAACTCACTTCTCCTCGTTAGTGCGGACCTCCCCAGTTCCGGCCCTGCCATATTAGTTGCTCCAGCTTCCGTGTTTAAACTGCTTTACAAAAATGGACACAAAATTCCTCTGAACATATCTGAGCTGTTCCATTCACAAGACTTTCCCTATTGTCACAAAATAATATTCTTTGATCTACGAGGGCCGGCTGATAAGTCTAGGGCCTCTCAATGAAAACAGCATTTAATTTATTATGCTCTATTTCTCAACATAATCTCCATAAAGGCTAAAACATTTGTCATATCGGTGTTCTAATATAATTAAACCATCTCTGTAGTGCGATTTATCAAGGTCACCAGACCAGCTGTTTACCGCATCAATGACCTCCTCGTTGCTGTGAAATCTTCGTCCTCCAAGAAACTTTTTGAGGTGCAGGAACAGGTTATAAGTACTTAGCTATTAAGTTGTATAACTTGCCTGACAGTGTTAAATGTTTAAACATGCAGAATTTTAAGTCCAGAATATATACATGGTTAGTCAAACAACCTTTTTATTCTATACATGAATATTTTAATGATAATTTTTGTGACCTTGGTTTGTAATTTATTATTACAACCATAACGTACTGCATTCAACAGACGTTGTCAATGCCTGTATAGTGCGACAAAATAAAAATGAAATGAAAATGAAATAAGGTGGTAGTCACTGGGTGCTAGATCTGGCGAATAGGGTGGAGGTTCGAGTAATTCCAACTTTAATTCGCACATGTTTACTTTCTCTACACGTACTGTGTACATAGTGTATAGAGAAGGTATTGCACTCCACCAAAAAATTCGATACCAAAATTTCACCGGAAATATAAGTTTTAGGCTCCCCTGTATCCAAAAAGAAAGTATTTTCAGAAAAACGTCCGTGTGTGTACGTGATAACTCAAAAACGAAAAGTTGGTAAAGTACCAAACTTGGTATTTAAGTTTGGTATCTTCCAAGAATGCGACACAAATATTTTAAAGAAAATCCCCCCACCCCAAACTACCCTTTACATGGAACTTTTTTAAAAAAATTAATTTTCTCAAAAATGGCTCTAACGATTTTGATTAAGATGTCGTATATTAAAGATATTTACCTGACAAATAAAATGTATAAGTTGAATTATCTGGGAATAGCCTCTGAAGATTACTTTATTTTGGATGAATTTTTCGGAATTTTGCACAACTGCTAAACCGTAAGAGACAGACAAAAACTTACCACACAAAAAATGTAGAGCACATTAAAACACACAATTTATGTTATATAAAATATTTTCATGTAGCTGATCGTGTTTGATGTTCCCTGTTTTTGGTTTCAGCTTTAAGAAACATACTTTTCTCATACAGGAATTTATCAACTCCTGTCTGTACAAACAAAGGAACTTCAGTCACATAGCAACCAGCTTTTGACTATCACTTTAACCTATGGTCTCCCTTATTTCGCTTCTATTTGCAAGGGAGCAAGTAATAAACTAATTCTGCTAATTTTTTCTCGATTAACATGAAGTAAATAGAAACATTAGCCTGTTAAAAATAATTTGTTCCATAGATGTAGAGAAAGTCATGTGAATGGAACACATCAGATTTTTTTTTTATAAAAGATTATTCTTTTATCTACATCATGCTAATCTAGATAAATACAAGTCACGACCTAACAAAGAAAGCACAAACATTTTGGGGAAAGGCATCTTTATTTCGCTACATACCTTTTAAAACATCTGACTTGTCGGTTTATCTTAGTGTATTCCCTTATTTGCCTTCTACTTATAAGGAACCAAGTAATGCAACGAAAAGTTAGTTCATGTGTATTTAGTTTTCTTAATTTTTGTAGTTTTACCATGTAGACTCTTCTCTCTTCTCAGGTTAGTGGTATACGAGACGCGTTCTGTATTTTGGTTTTAACTACCATAAATAAATACTGTTGTTATTCTCTTGAATTTATTGTGAATCATGGTAGATACATAAACACTCACAGAAGCAATTTATAAAACGTATTTATCACCAGAATAAACTTCTTTCAATAAGCCAAAAATTATCTTCCTTTTTCTTTGCAGAAATTATAATTAGAAATAATAGTGTTGCTGTGCGTTCATTCCAAGGCCGTGTGACGTATGTAAGTTTTAGCAACGCACATGCGTATAAATGTCATTGTTGCGATTATTGGTCACGTCTCCAGCCAACAAACTCCTTTACTTAAACCTTTTTACATTAGAATGAACACGATGTCTTCCAAATATATTAATAACACAAGTAAAACAATTCGGCAATAACAATTCACACACAAATTAGCAGGTAAATGTATGTATGTTTTAAGCTATTGTAGCCTTAATAGTTTTTTTCCCTTGTAGTTTAATATTCTTTAACCTGGTTGATCATATCGGGCGATGAATGAAATTGGTGCAATGATGCTCAAATGATCTCGGAATCCATGGAGCTTAAAGTTACTCGACATTTTTCTCAGAATAAGGGAAAACCACGAAAAATATCTTACCCGGGTAACTCACCCTAAGCGAAATTCCAACCTTTTGAATGTGAGGCAGACACGCTACCACCACACCACCCAGGCGGGCAACTTAATTTTGTCACAGTAACAAGACCATATGTGCTCATTTTTATCTCGATTTGCATGAAGTAGAGAGAGGAATAAGCTTATTAACAATAATTTGTAAAGCCCGCCTGGGTAATATGGTGGTAGCGTGTCTAATTCACATTCAAAAGGTCGCGAGTTCGAATACCGTTTAGGGTGAGTTGCCCGGATAAGGTTTTTTTCGGGGTTTTCCCTTATACTGAGAAGACGAATGTCGAGTAACTTTAAGCTCCATGGACCCCGAGATAATTCATCGTACGATGTGACCAACCAGGTTAAAGGACATTAAGTTACTTAAAATAAAAAAAAAAATGTTACAGAGATGTAGAGAAAGTCATGTGAATGGAACACATCAGATTTTTTTTTTTTTTGTATGTTCCGAAAGATTTGGAATTGCTTACTGACGTTGACTAAATCTATTGCTTTGTGTTGTTCTAGGTAAGTGCTTCCACGGTTGAAAACTAGATGGCAGATGTCAGGGAGATTCACTGGTATGTAACTAGACCTTTTAAGTTTGAAGCTGTGATATTTCAATGTTTAAATAACTGCAGCAAAGAGTTGTTCAGCATAAGAGGTACTGGGACTCTAAAATAAATTGCAAGTACCCAATAATGGTTATTTATAATATAACTGCTTTAACCGTTTCAGTGCTGCGGTAAAGTTAACTCGATCGTAGGTTTGAGCGATTGTATGCCTTAGAATTTCATAATCTCCTGCAGCAATTTCTAAATCAATTGTATCTGTCAACTCTCACGGACTTTTACACAAAATCTCAGTAATACGAGGTACGTCCAGGAAATAAGTTCCGTTTCAATTTATCTCCGCTGCAGCGCTGCGATCGCAGTTCCGCACATGCGCGGTAGACGCTCTGTAACAAGGAGGAGAAACGTGCGCCATTTTGAGATCGCTGTCAGCCACATACGCTTTGTTGTGCTTGTTTACAATGTCGGTGTTGATTGAAAATCCCGCTGCTTGTGAAATCAGATCTGTGATTCGTTTTCTGAATGCTTGGAAAGTGAAACCAATTGAAATTTATCGGCAAATTTGCAAAGTTTACGGACAAAATGCGATGAGTGATTCAATGGTGAGAAGATGGGTCCGACAGTACAATGAAGGACGTAGTGAAGTGCACGATGAAGAACGAACTGGGCGTCCATCTTTGGCTACAGAAGAACTGGTTCACGCGATTGATGACAATATCCAGGAAAACCGCAAGTTTACAATTAGTGCTCTCGCTAAGGAATTTCCCCAAAGCTCACGATCACTAATTCATGAAATTGTTACCGAAAAACTGAAATTTCGTAAACTTTGCTCACGTTGGGTACCAAAGACTACTGAGCAACACAAAACAAAACGGATGGGTAGTGCACTTCAGTTTTTAACCCGTTATGATGAAGACGGCGAAGAATTTCTAACACAGATAGTCACAGGAGATGAAACTTGGGTTTCTTACGACACCCCTGAAAGTAAGCGGCAATCAATGGAATGGAGGCACACTTCATCCCCAGCAAAGGTTAAGTCGAAACAAATCTTGACACCTCGAAAAATGATGTGCACAGTGTTCTGGAACTGGAAAGGCATCTTACTCATTGATCTCTTACCGCACGGTCAAACATCAAAGCAGATGTTTATTGCGAGACACTTAGGACATTGCGCCGCGCAATACAGAATAAGCGCCGAGGATTGCTGTCAAAATATGTTGTTTTTCTTCACGACCACACACTGCAAATGTGACGAAAAACCTCCTACAGGGATTTGGCTGGGACGTGTTTGACCATCCTCCGTACAGCCCTGACCTCGTTCCCAGCGAATTTCATCTGTTCTTACATTTCAAGTCTTTCCTTGGTGGTCAACACTTCAACAATGACGAAGAGCTGAAAGAAAATGTTTGAAACTTTTTGAAGACACAGGCGGCAAACTTCTATGAAGAAGGTATACAAAAACTTGTGCCACGTTATGGCAAATGCCTGCAAAATGTCGGCAGTTATGTGGAAAAGTAGTTTAAGAGTTGTAGAATGTTGTGCAATAAATAATTATTCTGTATGTGTACACAATTTAATTTTATTACCAAACGGAACTTATTTTCTGGGCATACCTCGTATATAAAGCAAAGAAAAATTGCAAGTCATTTGGTCCGAGTCAAGCTGCACTCTGCCGCCAAAACAGTCTCTATTTCACGGCCGAAAATATGCTATTTGTGGGGTGCACTAATTTGCCTGTGGTTGAAGATGGGGAGGACCCATGTTAAATAATCGGTGGTGCGTTATGCCTGGATGACGCCAGTTACCGTGTTCAAATATAATGTATATCTTGAATTTTCTGGCAATAACTTCTTAAGAGCTCTTTATTCTGGATGAATTTTGCCGACTTTTACTTAACTGCTAAACCGTAAGAGTTATAAAAAAACTTACTGCACAAATAATGTAGATCTCGTAAAAACACACAATTTATATCCTTTACGTTTTTGCTGTGGAGGAAGCCATTTCCGAGCTATTCCCTGTTATTAGTTTCATCTGCAAAGTACTTATACTTTTCTGAGGCAGGAAGCGTCCGTTTTGTTTTGTTCCACTCCTGGCTGAGCAAAGAAACGGTTTGCAATGAAGTCGCATAGCGACAGCTTTGATAACATTTGACTATCCAATAGCGTTGTGCGTTCCTTTAGTTCCTTTCTACTTATCGGGAACTAAGTAATAAGAAAATTCTGCTAATGTTCATCTCGATTAGCTCGTTGTGGAAAGAAGAATAATCGTTTGTAAGAAGTTTGTTTGTAGAGCAACTAGAGAAAGGCATATGAGTGTAACATATCAGTTTTTTATTAAATTATTAAACTTTTTTTTTGTAAAAACATTATTGAGCGTTACTTTTCGATCTGCCCTCGTACAAGAAGTCATCAATATTTGTTTAGGTTACTCTTTGCATGAAAATAGCTGGTCTCACATGGAGCTCTTGAATTAAGGAGTTACTTTGTCCAGAAATAAAGTCGTGTTTGGAAACAGGCAGCGTTCCAAAAGACCTTATCGTCTGAGCATAGCAAAGCCCGGGGCAGGGCGGGGGGGGGGGGGTGCGGCACGAAGCAACAGGAGCAGCAAAGAGAAATGGCCATAGCGCTATAGAATACAACTATAAACGTCTCTATTACTCTTTCTGAGCATTCAATTACAGACGCTTCTGGTACGTTTAAAAAGAATCTGTTTCTGAAACTTTGGTCTTTATTTAGTGCTTCATATTTAAGATACATTTAATAAAAACCTCATGATAGCTGCTCCATATCCAAAATATTCTAACTAAAGATTATTCTTTTATCTATTTCACGCTAATCGAGATTAGCATTAGCGAAAATGGTCCTTATTAATTGCTTCCTAAATAGAAGGGAAGGCTAAAACGATAGTCAAATGTTTTAAAAGTTTGTCATAATGGACACAACTGAGGTTCGGTTCGCTTTTCCTGTTTCAGACTAATAACAAGGAACATCGAAAACGTTCACCTCTACACGAAAAAAGTATATGACATAAATTATGTGTCAAGATCTGCACTTTTTGTGTGGTAATTTTTTGTCTACCTCTTACGGTTTAACCGTTTCGCAAAATTCTGCAAAAAAACATCAAGAATAAAGATGTCTTCAGAGTTTAAACCCAGAAAGTTCAAAATATACATTTTATTTGTTATGTTAATATCTTTAATATACTGTACTTTAATCAAAATATTTTTGAGAAAAACAAATATTTTAAATATTTTTCCGTGTAAAGGGTAGTTTGTGGTGGGCGGCTTGCTCAAAATTGTATACTGAAAACAAATACCAAGTTAGTGTTTAACGGTCCTTTCGTTTTTGAGCTTGTTGCTCACATACATACAAAAGGTACCTTTCTCTATAAGTGCTTTTTAGACTCAGGGGACCTTAAAACATATTTACGATAAAATCTCGACGTCGAATTTTTTGGTACATGATGCTAGAGAAAGTAAAAATGTAAATTTAAACTTAAACAACTTTTAAACACATTCCTTAGGGATGACTGTTAACATTCCTTCTTTGGTTTCTTATAAAAAGTATCTAAAATATCAGAAACCAAAAGAGGGAGAGAAAAGACACAGAAAAAGCTACTACACAAAAGATCTGATGTGTTACAATCACATGACTTTCTCTACATCTCTGCAACAAAGCTTATGCTTCTATTTAGTTCATGTTAATCGAGAAAAATGACCAGAAATAGTCTTATTACTTGCTTCCTTGTAAGTGGAAGCGAAATAAGGGAGTACCATAGGTTAAAGTGACAGCCAAAAGCTGGTTGCTATGTGACTGAAGCTCATTTGTTTGTATGGACAGAAGTTGATAAATTCCTGTGTGAGAAAAGTTTAAGTTTTTCAAAGCTGAAACCAAAAACACGGGATATCTAAAAAATGATCAACTACACGAATAATAATAAATATTGCTAAAATGATGAGCTTTTTAGCAATAATTTGTTATGGAGATGTAGAGAAATTTATGTGAATGTGACACATTAAAGTTTTGAGTTATGCTGTGTACACACACGAGCAGGTGGAAACCTGCAAGAGCCTCAAAAATCATGTAATTTCTGTGAAAAATTGAAATTGAAGTTTTGATTAAATACAGTATCTCTTCTAGCTCATTGTACATGGTAGAAAAAGTGAAAATCAGGCGAATGTGATTTTTAATTTTCCTGGTTTTGGTTCCTATTTATTTATTTATTTTAGCTCTTCCATTTATATTTATTTCTCGTATTGTTTATTAAAGTATAGGCGACAACGCATCCATGAGCAGGTTCATAATTTGCATTTCAAAATTATTATTGTTTTGGCAAATACGTTGGTACTAGAAATACTGGAATACTCGCTCCATTAACAAAGCAGAGCCTGTTAACAATAAAAAGTAAAAACGTAACGCTGTGGTTGATTTTGGACCACAAATATTGCCATGGAACAAAAACAGACCGGGTCTGTTTACTATCAGTCACGCAACTGTTATACATTTTCAGCAGCGAGGTTATGAACTAATGTATTTCTTTCTCACTTGGATTATTTAATACGAGAGCCAGTCAATAAGCCCTTAGAAATCAAAGAAATTACTCTTGTAGCATCAAAAAAGTTAGTATTTAGTAACCGTCGTCTTTTATTAGTTGGCAGTTTAAGTTTCAGCTATATCTATAACGTGGTTTCGTTGCCATAGGCAACTGAATCAACAAGCATGTGCTTCTTTAGAAATATGGGAGAAAAACGACTTTCGTGCGGTGATTAAACACATCTATTTAAAGGTTTATCACTGAAAGAGATAAAAACCAAGTTGGATGAAGTTCATGGCACACCTGCTCCTGCGTTTGCAACAATTTACAATTGGACAAATTAGTTCAAACGTGGCCGTACATCCACAAATGATGAATATCGTTCCGGAGGTCCAGTAGAAATGATTGACAAAATCCAGGATATGTTTTGAGTGATCGACGAATCAAAGTTCGTAGAGGACACAGATATAGCACATGGTATAGTGTTCTTAATTTTGCAACAAAAAGGTTTCGGCAAGATAGGAGCCGCTTTTTCTCTCATTGGAAAATGGCGTGTTAGTTATGGACGCTCTTTAACTGCTGTGGTTCTCAGCGTCCCATTCTATTTTGGGCGTGAAAGACTGCTTAATTTTGCTCAGAAGCCTCTCTATCAGGCTTGAGGTTCTTTTACGTGCCGCAAATCTACAACACGGGACCAACGGCTTTACTTCCCTTCCGAAGGAAGCCATGCAAAGGATTTTAAAATTTTTAATTTTTAAGGATTTTTAAGGATTTTCTCAATGGAAAATAAACGTAATTGTGTAATCGATTTTGAAACTGGATTGGTACTTTTCCGTCGCAATCCTGACGAGTTTCTGCATCGATACATAACTGTGGATGAAACATGGATACACTTCTATATTTCATTTTTAAAATTATAGTCGAAACAGTGGGTTTTTAAAGGCGAATCGGCTCCGAACAAGGCAAAGGTGGTGAAATCTGTAGATAAGGTGATCGCCTCGGTTTTTATGGATAACATTATGCATCGTTATTACACGCTGAATAGAGAAATCAAGATAAAACGCCCTCGTCTGGCAAAAAAAAAGGCATTCGCTTCATCAAGGTTATACAAGGATGCACACCTCAGACAGTTCGAGTCCAAAATTGTACAATTATTAAGGTTACAATTACCACAACATACTCTGTATTCACCAGATTTGGCCCCCAGTGTCTTTGTTTTATTCCCAAACTTGAAAAAGTTGTTTGGCGGTAAATGGTTCACGTCTAACGAAGAGGACATCTCCCAAATAGATGCTTATTTTGAGGACCTTTCAAAATCCTACTTTTTGGAGGTCTTAAAACAGTTGGAGAAAGGTTGGGAAAAATATATCGAGCTGAAAGAAGAGTATGTTGAAAAATAATAAAAAAAAATCTATCAAAAATAATTTCTTTTCTACCTTTTTCTCAAGCATTTAGTGAACTCTCCACATATTTACTGTTTTCAATTTATGTCATATTTCAGTATTAGGAACTATTCAAAGTATATCCCGAAATTTAGAATAACAACCGTTTTGACAGAATCTGCAGTACGTACTATGCACATAGTAAGAGGTAGAGAGGGTATTGCATCGCTTCGTAAAATATGATACCGAAATTTCACAGGAAATACATATTATAAGGACCACCATTCCAAAAAAATATGTGTTCCATTCACATGACTTTCTCTACATCTCTGTTACAAATTATTGTTAAAAATCTTATTATTCTATCTGCTTCGTGATAATCGAGACAAAATTAGCATAAGTGATCTAATTACTTCCTTTCATGTAAGTAGAGGGAAAAAGAGAGTACCATAATTTAAAGCGATAGTCAAATCTTTAAAAGAGTGGTTGCTATGTGATTGAAATTCTTTTATTTGTATGGCTAGGAAAATTCCCATATGGGAAAAGTATAAGTATTTTAAATCAATAACCAGTAACAAGGAATATCTTAGAAATGCCGAGGTCCACAAAAGAAATGCGCGTTTTATAGAGATATGCATTTTTGTGTAGTAAGTTTTTGTCTATCTCTTACCGTTTACAATTATGCAAAATTGATCTAGAATAAAGAGGTTTTCAGAGGCTATTGCCATAAAATTCAAGATATACATTTTATTTGTCATTTAGATATCTTTAATATACGATTTTTTAATCAAAATCTTTACCGGCATTTTTGAGAAAATCAAAATCTTCGAAATCTTTTTCATGTAAAGAGTAGTTTGGGGTGGGGGTATATTCCTCAAAATATTCATGTAACATCCTTCGGAAATACCAAACTTAAACACCAAGCTTGGTATTTTAACAAAATTTCGTCTTTGAGTTATCGTGTTAATGGACACATGGACACACACGCGGACCTTTATCTTAAACTACGTTTTTTTGGATACAGAAGACCCTAGAACCTGTATTTCCGGTGAAAAATCGATATCGAATTTTTGGATAGAATACAATACCTTCTCTATGTACCATATACATAGTACGTGTAGAAAAGTAAAAATGTATGTCTTAACGATATCTGTTTTTTTGTGTAGTAAATTTTCTCCTAAAATTTAGCAAAATTTATCCAGAATAAAAAGGTCTTCAAAGGCTAGTCCCAGAAAAGTCAGTGTATATATATATCTATATTATTTTTCATGTAAACATCTTTTATATACGATATTTGAATCAAAATCGTTAGTCATTTTTGAGAATATGCAAGTTTTGCAAAACTTTTCCATGTAAAGGGTAGTTGGGTGCTTGGGGATTTTCATGAAAATATTTTTGTCGCATTCTTTGGAGATACTAAACTTAAATACCTACACACAAAGGATTTTTTTTCTATTTTTTATTAAGAGGACCCTAAAACGTGTATTTCGGGTGTAATATCGTTACCGAATTTTTTAGTTGAATGCACTGCCTTACCTATACACAATGTAGATACATAGCATCTGTAGAGAAAGTAAAAATAATGTCTATTTTGAAAATAAGTGACTCGCATATTTAATAAAGCCATAGAAAACTTTGCCAATATATCAAAGTGAGGACGTAAACTATTGCGCTAGAATCTTAACATTCTGTTATGACGTACATTAAAATGCAATTTTGTGCGAGAACTTCAGTAGAATGATTAAGGTTTCTTGTGTGTTCTACTCTATTCGCTAACACTGAAACACTGCTTTCTATTCAGAAACTGTTCCATACTTTGCTCTCCGAAGCAAACTCTTTCTATACGCAAAAATTCTTTATATTCGATTTTCTCAAAATGGAATCTTAATAATTTTAATTTAACATCATATATTAAAGATATTTGCTTGGCATATCAAATCTATATCTCGACGTTTTTACTTTCTCTACACGTACTATATGCACAGTGTATAGAATTGCACCAAATAATTCGATACCGAATTTTCACCGGAAATACATGTTTTGAGACGCTCTGAATATAAAAAGATTAGATGACGTCCGTGTGTGTGTCTGTGGGCAGCATAGCTCAAAAACGAAAACTGCGTTAAAAATCGAACTTCGTATTTAAGTTTGGTATCTTCCAATGATGCGACATTCTTCACAACCAAAACACGCTCTCCAAGTGAGTACTGCATGTTGCTGTTATAACTGCAAACCAAACACTGTCTACAATGCCATGAAAATGATCGTAATTTCCATCGAAATCAACAATATAGTCAACAGATGGCATTGTTCGATTGTTGCCATGATTGTTGTCGATTCTCCCTGAGACACTGAGATCATTAAAACAAATTTTATATATCTATGAGGTTACAGAGAGAAATTATGGGCTCTTAAAATGGTTCAGGTTTATATGGTCGCACTGTAGTTGGTGGAAAGAGATGGTTATGTGGCTGGAATATGTTAGTCCGCGATGGATGGTTTGATCGGGACATCCATTTCCTTCTTCTGGTACATTATACCTTATGACTTGAGTCACATCCGTTTTATTTGTGTGTTCCCATTTCTCGTGCGTCATCTCCAGGGATTCGCTATCTGTTTCCTATTGTTCGGAAGACTCTTCTGACAGCGGACATGCCGATAAGTTGATCCCATGTCTTTTAGCTACTGGAGTATATCGTTTTGTTTTCGTCTTGTTGCGGTACATGGGCTAACCTTTCTCTCCCTTTAAGGAATTCACCAATAAAAAAGAACATATCCAAGCTACTAATATCTTCTGTGCCTTAAACGCAAAATATCAATCTTATACTTGAAAGCAGAGCGAAGCGTTCGTGGATGCATTTACTAAGTATACCTGATGTTTACCATTCACATGATTTTCTCCTCATCTCTGTAACAAATTATTGTTAAAAAGCTTATTCGGCCGCGCCGTGGCCGAGTGGTTAGATCACCGGACTCTCACCTAGACGGCCGGGGTTCGATCCCGAGTGACCGCATGTGAGATTTGTGGTGGACAAAGCGGCGCTGGGGCGGGTTTTCTCCGGGTACTCCGGTTTCCCCCGCCATCGCATTCCACCGGTGCTCCATCATCATTCATGTATCATCAGTGTCACCGCCTGCGGTGCCATTAGTAGTTAAAGCGGGCGTTAAACACTACAAAAAAAAAAAAAAAAAAAAAAAACTTATTCTTCAATCTACTTCATGACAATGCACATAAACACTTGCAGAAGCTGTCTTAATGCTTATTTCCTTGTAAGTAGAAGGGAAATGAGGGAATACACTAGGCTAAACTGACAGTAAAATTATTTAACCTGTGGTTGCTAAGGGATTGAAATCCGTTTCTTTGCTTAGCCAGCAGTTAACAAGTATTTAAAAACTGAAATTAATAAAAGGAATATCTCGAAAACAGTCAACTCTAGGAAAAAAGTGTATATAACATACATTGTGTATTTTAAAGAGCTCTACATTTTCTATTCAGTAAGTTTTTGTCTATCTCTTATGGTTTACTGGTTATGTAAAATTCAAGAAACAACATCCAAAATAAAACGCTCTTTAGAGGCTATTCCCAGAAATTTTAAAATATACATTTTATTCAAGATGTAAATATATTTAATATACGGCATTTTAATCAAAGTCGTTAAAGCAATTTTTGTAAAAATCAAAATTTTCGAAAACTTTCTATGTAAAGGTTAGTTTGGGGCGAGAGGATTTTCTTGAAAATCTTCGTGTCACATCTTTGGAAGATACCAAACTTAAATAACAAGTCTTTTCGATATTGTGCTATGCTGTCCACAGATACACACAGAGACACACACATACGCAATACACGGACCTTTTTCCAAAAATGCTTTTTTGGATTTAGGTAGACCCAAAATATGTATTTCCAGTGAAATCTCGGTACCAAATGTTTGTGTGCAATGCAATATACTCTCTATACAGAGAAGGTATTCTATAGTGAAAGTAAAAAGAACATGTATTTAAGAAACTAATATCTTCTGTGCCTTAAAAGCAAAATATTGATCTTATACTTGAAAGCAGAACGAAGCGTTCGTGGATACATTTACTCAACAAACTTGTTATGTTCCATATAGATGACTTTCTTTACATCTCTGTAACAAACTATTATAGGCAATGTCACAAGTGTTTTAATCTGGTCGATAATTCACGACCTGAACGAAATGACGGCAGTAAATTGTCCTAAGAGATGAAAACGCGAGTTGTATTTAATAAGACATTCCAGGAAATTGACTATTAATGATTTATAATATATATGAAGTGATATTTTGATCGTAATACTTGTCGCCCTCCATGGTGTAATGCTTACCATTCTAACTTCATATACCCAAGGTTGCGCGTTCAAACCCGGCGGAGGACGATGGATTTTTTGGGTGTAAAAATCCTTTGCATTCCCCTTTGGAAGGGAAGTAAAGCCGTTGGTCCCGTGTCATAGATTTAAGGCACGTAAAGGAACCTCAAGTCTGATAAAGACGCCTCTGAGCAAAATTAAGCGGTCTTTCACGCCCAATTTAGAATAGGACGCTGAGAACCACAGCAGTTAAAGAGCGTCCATAAATAACACTCCATTTTCATTTCGATTGTAATACTTACATTATTTCTCAAATAATAGATGACGCATTGGACCATGTTTATTTACCGAACGTGTTTTTTCTTTCTTTCTTTCCTTCTTTCTTTCTTCACTGCCTCCTGAATTACATCGTCTACCACGTCTACACTCAAAGTACGAATAACAATAGAAATAGGGAACAATTATTTTATTTCAGCTTTTAATAAGTAATGCATGAAATGGAAACAAACGTTATTTTATTTGAGGTTATTGCACTCATCACATATATAAGAAATACAAATAAAGATCATTTTCACTCATGTTTTGAAGTAAATAAATATGAAAGGAATAAACATTAAATAAACATTCTAGGTAACCAAATTAATTGAAAGTATAATTTTTACTTTCTCTATACGCACCATGTACATAGTGTATAGAGAAGGTATTTCACTCAACCCAAAATTTTGATACCGAAATTTCACCGGAAATATATGTTTTAGGGTCCCCTTTATCTAAAACAAGCATTTTCGGAAAAAGATCCGTGTGGGTCCGTGTGCCTGTGAACACGATAACTCAAAAACGAAAATTAGGTAAAATACCAAACTTGGTATTTAAGTTTAATATCTTCCAGGGGTGCGACACGAAGATTTTGAGAAAAATCCCCCCACCCTCAACTACCCTTTACATGGAACTTTTTTCGAAAATGTTGATTTTCTCAAAAATGACTAATGATTTTTATTAACATTTTGTGTATTAAACATATTTACCTGACAAATAAAATGTATATCTTGAATTTTCTGAGAATAGCCTCTGAAGAGTAGTTTATTCTGAATGAATTTTACTGAATTTTGAATAACTGCTAAACCGAAAGAGATGGACAAAAACTTACTACACAAAAAATGTAGAGCACGTTAAAACACACAATTTATGTTATATACATTTTTTGGTGGAGTTCATCGTTTTTGAGACATTCCTTATTTTGGGCTTCTGCTATGAAAAACTTACTTTTCTCATACAGGAATTTGTCAACTGCGGTTCATACAAACAAAGGAACTTCAGTGGCATAGCAACCAGCTTTTGATTATCACTTTAACCTATGGTACTCCCTTATTTTGCTTCTACTTACAAGGAAGCAAGCAATAAGACTGTTTCTGCTAATTTTTTACTGATTAAAATGAAGTAAGGAGAAGTATAAGCTTTTTAAGAATAACTTATTGCAGAGTTATGGCAGTTATTAAAAGTGAAGTGACTGGATTGTCACCTTGTCACCAATAACCAAGAAAGGGATTAAACAAGCGAACGTTTGGTGGGACAAGATTTCAAAAAATTAACATCAGCTGTGAGATGTTTCAACAATATGTCACCATTCAGGTGACCGCGATTGGTGGAAATTGCCTAATCTCAGCCGTTGCTTTGGCGCTTTATTGTCGTTATTAAGCTTGTTCTTCTATCCCCTTCATGCTAATCGACATTAACATTAGAAGAAACGGTTTTATTACTTAGATCCTTATACGTAGAAGGGAAATAAGGGAATACGTAAGAATAAACCGACAGTCAAATGTGGTTGCTATGGAATCGTTATACGATTATTTACATGGCCAGTATTTGACGAGTTCCGGAATGAGAAAACTGAAACCAATAACAAGAATCGGTCAATTCTAGGACAAATGTATATGACATAAATTGTGTATTTTAAGGGCCTTTACATTCCCAGAATTCATTTTAGTTGTGATGTAAATACCTTTAATATACGATATTTTAATGAAAATCGTTAGAGCCATTTTTAGAAGAACAAAATTTTCAAATAATTTTCCACCAAAGAGGTAGTTTGGGGTAGGGGGATTTTCTTAAAAATCTTCATATCCCATTCTTGGAAGATACCCAACTTAAATGCCAAGTTTTGTATTTAACGGTCGTTTTGAGCTATGCTGTTCACATACACACGCACACCATTTTCTAAAAACGCTATTTTACTCAGGGGGGTCTATACAATACCTACTTTATACACTATGCACATAGTACGTGTAGATAAAATAAATGTAAGAGGGCAAGTCGAAGATAAACTTGGTACCTTGCAATCACATGACCTTTTGTATTCACTCTAGAAACTATTCTTGAAAAAAGTTTATTCTTTTATGAACTTCTGGAAATTAATATTGTTCCTGGACAAGACAGAAACTAAACGTATATATTTCAAGAATGTATGAATAAAGAAGCACATAAAACAATAATAAATGCAGTGCAATAAATTATTTAATGTAAGAAGGTTAAGGCAGTAATAATGAATGCAAAAAGAGAAAAATAATTAATAAGCAAGATAATGTAAATAAATATATCTAATATAGAAATGAGAGGATGTTAGCTAAAGGTTACTTACTAAAGAGACAAGATAGCTGAAACTGTACATAGGTCACAAAAAGGAAATCTTTTACTAGATGTTTGTGAACCATAGCCAGGGAGCTGGGATGAAGTGTATAAAAGAATGCCCCTGAGGTAATAAATACAACGCAAGCCTGAAGGGGTGGTGATATTGTGAAAGCTACTCAGAGTTAACAGCCCAATTTAAGTAATAGGATACTTTCTACTAGCGCATGAAAAGAGACGCTACTGAGAGCGAGAATTACAAGCCAATTATTACTGTCGGAAAATTTGTTCACCTGATAAAATGTAAAGCGGTTTTCGTACAACAATATCCCTATTCTTTTGATTAATAAATGCATCTTTTGTATTTGCCTGGCCAACTAGCGGTTTTTACTTTCTCTATACGTACTATGTACGTAGTGTATAGAGACGGTATAGTGGCAGCGCCGTGGCCGAGTGGTTAGACCACTCGCCTCTCACCTAGACGACCGCATGTGAGATTTGTGGTGGACAAAGCGGCGCTAACGCGGGTTTTCTCCAGGTACTCCGGTTTCCCCAGTCATCTCATTCCACCGGTGCTACATCATTCATGTATTATCAGTGTCACCGCCTGTGGTGCCATAAGTAGTTAAAGCGGGCGTTAAACACTACCAAAAACATAATATTGCACTCCACCAAAAAATTCGATATCGAGATTTCACCGAAAATATATGTTTTAGGGTCCCCTGCATCCAGAAAAGCTATTTTTAGAAAAAGGTCCGTGTGTGTCCGTGTCAAAAACGAATAGTCGGTAAAATACCAAACTTGGTATTTAAGTCTAATATTTTCCAGGGATGTGACCCGAAGATTTTGAGAAAAATCCCCCCAATCCCAACTACCCTTTACATGGAAATTTTTTTCGATAAGTTTGATTTTATAAAAATGACTAACGATTTTGATTAAAATATCGTATATTAAAGATATTTGTCTAAAAAATAAAATGTATATTTTGAATTTTCTGTCAATAGCCTACTTTATTCCGGATGAATTTTATGGATTTTTGCATAACTGCTAAACCGTAAGAGATGGACAAAAAACTTACCCCACAGAAAATGTTGAGCACATTAAAACACATAATGTATGTTATATACATTTTTTTCGTGGAGTTGATCGTTCTTGAGACATTCCTTGTTTTTGGTTTTTGCTTTGAAAAACTTATACTTTTCACATACAGGAATTTGTCAACTGCTGTCCATACAAACCAAGGAACTTCTGTGGCATAGCAACCAGCTTTTGACTATCACTTTAACCTATGGTGCTCCCTTATTTCGTATCTACTTACAAGGAAGCAAGTAATAAGACTATTTATTCTAGTTTTTTTTTCTCTCGATTAGCATGAAGTAAATAAAAGTATAAGCATTTTAACAATAATGTTTGAAGAAATGTAGAGAAGGTCATGATAATGGAACGCAACAGATTTTAAATATTTATTGCTTCCAAACTACAAAAGATAGAAACATGATTCCAACATTCATGGAGATAGAAAAATGTACGTTTTTATAATATGCATTCAATATGTGTGTTACACGACATGTGTCAAAACGGTGGCACATTTCTTGACACACACGAATCATCTGGTCTCCAGTTATCGAATTTACAGCTTCAACAATTCGATGTCGTAGATGTTCAAGAGTGGCAGGCATAGGAGGGATAAAAACACGGTATTTTATGTAACCCCATAAAAATCACATGGAGTGAGATCTGGAGACCTGGGAGGCCACCGGCGATAAAGTTGATCTGCTCCTCCTCTCACAATCCAACGTCCTGCAAACGTGTTATTCAAGTAACGTGGGACGTGGTAAGAGAAATGAGGCGGGGTACCATCTTGCATGAAAAAGTTCATTGGAAAACATCAATCGTTGAGTAAAATTGTCTTCTTCCACATCTTCTAACCTGCCACTGTACAATTCGTACCTTTTGTTGTGGTCGTCAGAATTCAATGCTTGCAATAACTGCAGGTTGTATGACTTCAGGTGCAGACGATGTTTTAGAACTCGCCATACCGTTGGTTGGTTGCTCGTGATGTGGATTTCTTTGGGATCCTTTCGTATAGTGTACGAATATGCTCGACATTCACGTCCGATGTGCGAGGACGTCCCGTTCTTTTCCTTTTGCACATGCAATCATCTTCTACGAATTTTCGATGTCACTCTACAGAAATACAACAACAAACAACAGCGCCAAAGCGGCCGTGATTGAAACTTCTACCCCCCCCCCCCCGCGCTATTTCAATTGTAAATGTTTCTCTCTCCCTGATAGTTGGGATCATGTTTCTATCTTTTGTAGTTTGGAAGAAATAAAAGTTTGAAATCTGTTCTTTCTTTTTGAATAACACTACACACACACACACACACACACACACACACACACACACACACACACATATATATATATATAAAAATTTGCATGGACTCTTTTCTCAAGGCGATTTGTGTAAGGAAGGACTTGCTAGTGAATAAACACACTTCATTTTATTATTTCATAAAATGTTTTATTTCACTATTAATCTTTGAACTAAAAGGTCTATTAATTTAACGACCACCTTCTTAAATAAATATTTGTAGAAGATATTAATCATTATCTCTTGTCACTATATGTACAGTCGAGGTATTCCAAAAGTACCACAAAGATGTACATTCCTTCTCTTACGTTCTTATAAGTCTCTAAGTACACTTTTTCAAACAATAAAAGACAGGAGACAATATATTACTAATTCATTCGTTTTCTTTCATTAAGAAAATAAGATTATTGATAGTCATACACATTTGACCATCGTTCATGTTTATATTATAATACAAGGTAAAAGTAATGAAATAAAATTGGATGGTTATACAATAATTTTCCGTTGCAGAGCACAGTTTAATGTTTGCGCAGAATAAGTGTATTCGATATGTAGTCTGCAGAACGGGAAGTTCTGACACAGTTCGTCAACGAGCCACTGACTCAGACTGGCATTCTGGAGGCCCGAATTTGGTCCCTGTTGACCGCCTTGCGTTTTTCCGTGGTTTTCATGGGGCCACTTAGGCGAATGCTGGGGGGAAGAAACCCTCTGGTTGCACTGGTTGAGGCCAGGTGCCGTTGTAGAGGAGGCCTTTTTCCGGCCTCCCGGCGCCGGTATAGCCTCCGTGGCGCGCTAGGGACTTCCGTGCGTCTCTGCGGTTAGCTCTGTCGTTTATTGTGTGCTGGGCTGTGATTTTCCCTCCACCATCCCTTCCCGCAGGGGGTGGTAGGTCACCATAGATCAGTACTTGGTCGCATTGCCGAGGTATCCCCCGCCGTTAAAATGTTCATACCTCATAACGTACTCATTGACTGCGCAGGTCAGTTCGTCTTTAGATAGCAGTAAATTCAGTTGCTCTCCACAGTCCGTCGGTTTTGTTGATTACGTAAGAAATGAGATACATGACTTATAAGTTTTATTTGTAAGTGAACGCGTATAATACAGCTTCACCAAAATCCTAATAAAAAATCTTATGTGTTCCATTCACATGACTTTCTCTACCTCTCTGCAACAAATTATTGTTAAAAATCTTATGCTTCTATTTACTTCATGCAAATCGAGAAAAAAAATTAGCAGAAATAGTCTTATTACTTGCTTCCTTGTAAGCAGAAGGGAAATAAGGGAGTACCATAGGTTAAAGTGATAGACAGAAGCTGGTTGCTATGTGACTGGAGTTATTTTGTTTGTATGGACAGGAGTTGACAAAAGTATGTTTATCAAAGCTAAATCTAAAAACAAGGAATATCTTAAAAACCAATAACTCCACGAAAAACATTATATAATATAATTGTGTATTTTAATGTGCTCTACATTTTGTGTCCGGTAAGTTTTTGTCCATCTCTTATGGTTTAGCAGTTATGCAAAAATCCGTTAAATTCATCCAGAATAAAGTAGCCTTCAGAGGCTATTCCCAAAAAATTCAAGATCGTGTTGCATCCTTGGAAGATACTAAACTTAAATACCAAGTTTGGTTTTTAACGGTATTTTCATTTTTGAGCTATGCTGCCCATAGACACAGACAGACAAACACACACACGGAAATTTTTCTAAAAATCCTTTTTGGATTCAGGGGTGAAATCTCGGTATCGAATTTTTGGGTGGAATACAATACCTATTCTATACACTATGTACATAGTACGTATAGAGAAAGTAAAAGTGAGTATGGTAATATGTTTCAAAATTTACAAAACCGGTGGCACAGCGGGTGCTTCGACCTGCCCCGTCATCATCTAGGCATGTCGTACCACCAGTTATTTAACCTGGGCCCTCCCCATCCTAAACTACAGGCGAGATAGAGCACCCGGCAGGCCTCCCCACACCTCACAAACAGCTTATTTCTGGCCGTGAAATAGGGACAGTTTTGGCGGCAGTCCTTGGAATTAGTGTAAACAATTGAGAGTTGACAAATATAATTGGTTCAAAAATGTCTGCAGGAGATTATGACATTCCAAGACTTACAAAGAAACAGTGTTAACTTTAAAATGTTCCACACGATTCAGGCTTTATTCAAGGTCTATTAAATTGTTAGGATGGGTTCGTAATAAGCAAAATCGGGTTTCTCATATGATTTTTTTAAAATTCCTAATATTGCTTTAGATATTGATTTTTAAAGTCAATTTTGATCGTGTGGAATGATTTGAATTTGGCGTCAGATTTTTACTTTAAAAATTAATAAATCAATAACTACTTATGATACATAAACTAAATTTTAAAGCATGTAACTACAGTACAACATAAATACATGTTAAGAATTTCAGCCTGATTAGTTCAAAATAGCTGAATTTAAAAGATTTGACTATCGTCTTAGCCTAATGTATTCCTTTATGTCTTTTTTATTACTTTCTCTACACGTACATAGTGTATAGAGAAGGTACTGCACTCCACCCAAAAATTCGATACCGAGATTTCACCGGAAATATGTTTTAGTGTCCCCTGTATCCAAAAAAAAAGTATTTTCAGAAAAAGGTCCTTGTGTGTGTGTGTGTGTGTGTGTCCGTGTGCCTCTGAACACGATAACTCAAAAACGAAAAGTCGGTAAAATACCAAACTTGGTATTTAAGTTTAGTATCTTCTAGGGATGCGACACGAAGATTTTGAGAAAAATCCCCCACCCCAAACTACCCTTTACATGGAAGTTTTTTCGAAAAGTTTGATTTTCTAAAAAGTGGCTCTAATGATTTTGATTAAAATGTCGTATATTAAAGATATTTACCTAACAAATAAAATGTGTATTTTGAATTTTCTGGGAATAGCTTCTGAAGCCTAATTTATTCTGGGTCAATTTTACGGAATTTTGCATAACTGCTAAACCGTAAGAGATGGACAAAAACTTACTACACAAAAAATTTAGAGCACGTTAAAACACACAATTTATGTTGTATACATGTTTTCATTCAGTTCATCGTTTTTGATACATTCCTTGTTTTTCTTTAATGCTATGAAAAACTTGTACTTTTCTCATAAAGAAATTGTCAACTCTTGTCCATACAAACAAAGCTACATCAGTCACATAGCAACCAGCTTTTGATTATCACTTTAACCTATGGTGCTCCCTTATTTAGCTTCTACTTACAAGGAAACAAGTAATAAGACTATTTCTGCTAATTTATTCTCGAGTAGCATGAAGTAAATACAATTATAAGCTTTTTAAGAATAATTTGTTGCAGAGATGTAGAAAAATTCATGAGAATGTAACACGACAAAGTTTTTATACAACGTGCTGATCTCTTATTACGTATACAGACACGTGGCATGTTTCTGTAACCTTATTTCAGACGCTACATTAAGAAGATGGTGTTTCTTATGACTATTCTTAGGCTAAGTATGAAATTGAGGATGAGGGGAGGTGAAGGGACTAATCTTAATTCTCACCAAGCCCCGACATTTTGTGTTACCCCTGGGAAACCTAACTCTCTGTTTTGTGCGTGTCCCGTAATTGAAAACGCCGAGTGCTCACATTGTTCGCAAATTGCAGAATGTTCGTTAAACTTTTTGTTAATATTATTCCAAGTTTTACAGGAGTTGATTGTTAGAATGCCGTTAAGCGATACTTTCTGCACGAGCATCAGATTTTCATTAAGGAGATGTTTGAGTGTCGAGCGAATATAATAAGAGAACAAGCACTTCCTCTAAAGTGGAACTTAGTGGAGTATTATTAAACCTTCAACATGAAGCATGACAATGACAGACTAAATTAGCTCTAAATAATAGAGTCAATGTACGTTTTACATTCTCTAGTACGTATTTACAGTATATATAGTGGTAGAAAAGATATTGTATTCCACCCAAAAATTCGTTACTGCAATATTACTGGAAATACATATTTTGAGACCACCTAAATCCAATAAAAACTATTTTTACTCTCCCTGCACATACTGAGTACCTACATTATATATAGAAAAGGTATTGTATTCCACCAAAAGATTTCATAATTATTCTTCATTAAAAATATATTTTGAGGATCTCTGAATAAGAACAGCGTGTGTGTCTGTGGACACTATAGTTCAAAGACGAAAATATTGTTTGATACCTAAATTTAATATTTTTCAAACTACCCTTAACATTGGAAAATGTTTGAAAAGTTAGTGTATCGCAAAGTATCTCTAACGTTTTGATTAAAATGCCAAATATTAATTATATTTACGTGACAAATAAAATGTATATTTTGAATTTACTGGGAATAACCTCTAAGGTACCCTTCCTACAGAATAACTCTTGCATAACTGGCAAACCGTAAGAGATAGACAAAATAATAGTACTCAAAAACTGCAGAGCTCTATAAAACAGTCAATTTACATCTAATAAATGTTTGTAGAATTAACCATTTCTGAGATACTCTTTGTTGCTTGTTTCAATTTTAAATTACTCAAACTTTTCAGAGCGGAAAATATTTTCGTTTCAACTCTCTTATGTTTTACTACTAACATTTGCAAAGAGAACCGAATTGCTATAGTTTCACATAGCGAGAGTTGTTAAAGAATTTCACTATCACTTTAGCCCAGTAACTAATCCCAAGTCGCGACAGTGCACAAGGGACCAAGGGCTACCGCCCGACCGCTGCATCGCCCCTCTCGGCACGAAAGCGTCATGAATGAGGTGCGGTGCTGGAGGATGAGACGTGATCTCGAGTCCCTTCCGGCCTGTTGATGTGGTCTTCTCGATCTGGAGCTGTTACTTCTCAATCAAGTAGATCCTCAATTGTCCCTCCAGGGATCTCAGGGGGCTGAGTGCACCCAGGACCAGTTCTCCCGACGGGAGAAACTTCCCCACGCCGGTACCAGGATTCGAACCCATGTCTCCTGCCTTTAGCCTTATGTATTCCCTTATTTCCCTTCTACTTGCAAGGAAGCAAGTAATAAGGCCATTTCTGCTGTGTTTATCTCGATCAGCATTATGGTTATAAAAGAATAAACATTGAGACCGTTAGGTGACCTGGCTACTATTCTTACCATTATTTCTATTAATTATTGATTATTTAATATATCACAAGTGTATAAAGCTAGCTTATTGCAAGTACAACTCAAAGTTGTTTACCAAACTCGGCCGTTGCATAAGGGAAAGTTCTTTGTGAGGGAGAATGCTATTTTAAGTAACGTACTCTTGTGCACGTGCGTGCAATAGAGAAATAAGTGAAAAGTGATTTTTGGGGAGGCCTGGATGTTTGAGAAATGTGTTTTTCTTCATTGTATGGAGGCGCTCACGAGGTGTTTATGATGCATTTTTGATAAGGAGAAATGTATTATGGGACGCATAGACGCCGAGTTCGCGGTGTTTCTGACCAATTAAAACGAAGATTTTACTATATAAGTAAACAGATTGTAGGCTGTTGGGGCATTCACTATCATGTTTGGGGTCACATACGCGTAATTGCTGTCAAGTTGAGAAACTAACCGCTAGTTTAAGGCGCATATACTCATTGTCAAGTTGCTATATAGTTTGAATATTAATTTATATATATATTAGACGAGCAAAGTGATAAAGTAATTAGTTTAACGAGATAAGTAAATTTAAATCGTCGAATATGGAAAGTTCTAAGCAGTCATAGAATAGCATAAGTGCTTGTCTAAATAAGTAACAATTTCTAGTCAAGAATAAAGTCATATATTAAAGGCAAAATGTGTCAATCATCTCAAAGGACAACTCCTAACTACCCACATTGTTTTCTCACCTAAGAGAGTCAATTTCATGCAGACTGAGTAACGCCGAGGCAGTTTCATGGTGGATCTCAAAACTCAGGTACGTGGAGAGATCTGCGGCAACAACACAACCACAAAAATCTGATGTTTTCCATTCTCATGACTTTCTCTACTTCTGTGTAACAAATTATTATTAATAAGCTTATTCTTCTATTTATTTCAAGCTAATCGAGAAAAAATTAGCAGAAATAGTATTATTACCTGCTTCCTTGTAAGTAGGAGCGAAATAAGGGAGTACCATACGTTAAAGTGAAGTCAAAAGCTGGTTGCTATGTGACTGAAGTTCCTTTGTTTGTATGGACAGGAGTTCACAAACTCCTGTATGAGAAAAGTGTATTTTTTAAAGCTGAAGCTAAAAACAAGAAATATCTCAAAATCCCCTCATCCAAAACTACCTTTTATATGGAACAATTTTCGAAATGTTGATTTTCTCAAAAATGGCTCTAATGATTCTAATTAAAATATCATATATTAAGATATGTTTATTCTGGATGAACTTTACGGAATTTGGCATTACTGATAAACCGTAAGAAATACGCAAAATCTTACTGTACACAAAATGTAGTGCACATTAAAACACACAATTTATGTTATATAATTTTTTTTAAGGAGTTGATCGTTTTTGAGATATTCCTGGGGTTTTTTTCAGGTTTAAAATTCTTACACTTTTCTCATACAGGAATTTGTCAACTCGTGTCCATACAAACAAACAAAGGGACTTCAGTCACATAGCAACCAGGTTTTGACTATCACTTTAACCTATGGTACTCCCTTATTTCGCTCCTACTTACAAGTAAGCAAGTAACAAGACTATCTCTTCTAATATTTTCTCGATTAGGATGAAGTAAATAGAAGCATTAGCTTTTTCACAATAATGTGTTGCAGAGTTGTAGAGAAAGTCACGTGAATGGACGTCCGCGCCGTGGCCGAGTGGTTAGACCACTCGCCTCTCACCTAGACGGCCCGTGTTCGATCCCAAGCGACCGCATGTGAGATTTGTGGTGGAGAAAGCGGCGCTAGGGCGGGTTTTCTCCGGATTCTCCGGTTTACCCTGCCATCGCATTCCACCAGTGCTCCATCTTCATTCATGTATCACCAGTGTCACCGCCTGTGGTGCCATAAGTAGTTAAAGTGGGCGTTAAACACTACCAAACAATATGTGAATGGACGCATATTTTTTTTTTTTTTTATTTATGGATGCCTTAACCTATTTTAAATCCTCATTTCGTTCGGTGTTTAGTTATCTATTTATCTATTAATAATGTTAACTTGTTGTGTTTTATTTGTAATGTTTTTGTAGATATAAAGCAAACAATAGAACAAGTTTCAATCTGTACACGTCAGAGCATATCAGAAACAGCTGCACATTGCGTCAGGTTTGTCACTGTTGACAGCTTGGGACACTGTTAAAACACCCGCTGGGAAATTTTATGTAGAATACTGTTTACAATTTTTACGCCGTGTTTTACTGAAAGCGTCACTAAGCGTACTCCCTGCTTGTTAAATATGTACTGGTTAGTTTCTATGTAAAAAAATCTGATGTAATCCATTCACATGACTTTCTCTACATCTCTGCAACAAATTTTTGTTAAGAAGTTTATGCCTCTATTTACTTCATGCTAAGTGAGAAAAAAAATAACAGAAATAGTCTTATTACTTGCTTCCCTGTAAGTAAAAGCGAAATAAGGGAGTAACATAGGTTAAATTGATAGCAAGTGATTGCTATGTTACAGAAGTTCCTTTGTTTGTCTGGACAGGTGTTGATGAATTTCTGTATTTTAAGGCTGAAACAAAAAACAAGGAATATCTAAAAAAAAAAAAAAAAAAAAGAATGAACTCCACGAAAAAAATGTATATAACATAAATTCTGTGTTTTAATGTGCTCTATATTTTTTGTTTGGTAAGTTTTTGTCTATCTCTTACGGTTTACCAGTTACACAAAATTCATAAAATTCATCCAGAATAAAGTAGTCTTCAGAGACTATTCCCAGAAAATTCAAGATATGCAATATTATTTGTCAAGTACATATCTTTAATATATGATATTTTTATCAAAATCGTTAGAGCCTTTTTTTTAGAAAATCAAAATTTTCGAAAAATTTTCCATGTAAAGGGTATTTGGGGGTGGAGGATACTGAGCTTAAATACCAAGTTTGGTGTTTAACGGTCTTGTCGTTTTTGAGCTATGCTGCCCACAGACACATACGGACATTTTTCTAAAAATGTTTTTTTTGGATTCAGTTGGTCTCAAAACAAGATTTGCCGGTGCAATCAGGGTATCGAATTTTTGGTTACAATGCAATATCTTCTCTATACACTATGTACATAGTACGTATAGAGAAATTAGTATCCGATGTGTTGCATTCACATGACTTTCTCTACATCTCTATCACAATGTATTATTAAAAAGCTTATTCTTCTACCTAGAGGAGAATGGGGCAATGGCAGTCACTTAAGCAAAGTCGCTTAGAGTAGCAGTTTAAAAAAGTTATTTTTATGTCAAACGGTTTTTTGGTTCTTTACCACACTCAGTAAACAAATGCGTATAACATAAATATTCTGTTTTAATAATACCTACATTTTTACTTTCTCTATACGCTCTATGTATATAGTGTATAGAGAAGGTATTGCACTCCACCCAAAAATTCGATACCGAGATTTCACCTGAAATATATGTTTTAGGGTCCCCTATATTCAAAAAAAGTATTTTCAGAAAAAGGTCCGTGGGTGTGTGTGTCCGTGTGTCCGTGTGTCTGTGAACACCATAACTCAAAAACGAAAAGTCGGTAAAATACCAAACTTGATATTTAAGTTTAGTATCTTCCAGGGATGCGACACGAAGATTTTGAGAAAAATCCCCCCACCCCAAACTACCCTTTACATGGAACTTTTTTCGAAAATTTTGATTTTCTAAAAAATGGCTCAAACGATTTTGATTAATATATCGTATATTAAAGATATTTACATGACAAATAAAATGTACATTTTGAATTTTCTGGGAATAGCCTCTGAAGACTACTTTATTCTTAGTGAATTTTACGGAATTTTGCATAACTGCTAAACCGTAAGAGATGGACAAAAACTTACCACACAACAAATGTAGAGCACTTTAAAAAACACAATTTATGTTATGTACATTTTTTTTCGTGGAGTTGATTATTTTTGAGATATTCCTTGTTTTTTTTTTCAGCTATAAAGACATACTTTTCTCATACAGGACATTGTGAACTCGTGTCCATACAAACAAAGGAACTACAGTCGCAGAGCAACCAGCTTTTGACTATCACTTTAACCTATGGTACCCCCTATATCGCTTCTACTAACAAGGAAGCAAGTAATAAGACTATTTCTGCCAATTTGTGCTCCATTAGATGAAATAAATAGAATCATTTGTTCGGTGATATAGAGAAAGTCATGTGAATGGAACACATCAGATTTTTTTGTATAGAAGTTTTTGTGTATCTATTAAGGTTTATCCGTAATGCAAAATTCCACAAAATTTATCCAGAATAAAGATATCCTAAGAGGCTATTCTCAGAAAATTCAAGATATGCATTTCATTTATCAGTTAAATATCTTTAATTTACGATATTTTAATCAAAACCGTTTGAGCCATTTTTGAGAAAATCAATATTTCGAAAATTGTTCCATATAATAAGTAGTTTGGGATGAGGGGACTTTCCTCAAAACCTTTGTGTCGTATCCCTGGAAGATACTAAATTTAAAGACCAAGTTTGGTATTTTACCGACTTTTCGTTTTTGAGTTCTCGTGTTCACAGACACACGGACGCACACATGGAACTTTTTCTATAAATTATTTGTTTGCATACAGGGACCCTAAAATGCCCAATTCCGGTGAAACGTTATCGAATTTTAGGGTTGAATGCAATTCTTTCTCTATACACTAAGTACATATTACATGTAGAGAAAGTAAAAATAGTGTGTTCTATTCACTTGAATTTCTCTACATCTCTGTAACAATTATTGTTAAAAAGCTTATTCTTCCAGCAAATCCTGGTGGTTACCATGCTGGCTTCATATTCTCAAGGTTGCGGATTCAAACCCGGCGGAGGACAATGGATTTTTATGGGCGTAAAAATCCTTAGCATAATAACTCCATGGCACGACAGCTCACGGGGAGCCTTGGCCTACCGCCCGGCCGCTGCGTCCCCCATCTCGGTCCACTACAGACGTCATGGATGGGGTGCAGTATTGGAGGGTGAGACGTGGTCAGCGCCTCGAGCCCCTCCCGGCCGGTTAATGCGGTCCTCGCGACCTGGAGCCGCTACTTCTCCATCAAGTAGCTCCTCAATTGGCCCCCCAGGGACCTCACGAGGCTGAGTGCACCCCGGTCCAGGTCTCCCAGCGGGGGAAAAATCCCCACGCCGGTACTGGGGATCGAACCCAGGTCTCCCGCTTGGTAGGCAGCTGCGCTACCACCGCGCTAAGGAGACGACCAAAAATCCTTAGCATGGCTAAGTAAATTTGTGGGTCCCGTGTCGTAGATATACGGCACGTAAAAAAAAATCTGAAGCCTGATAGAGAGGCCTCTGAGCAAAATTAATAGGTCGTTCACGTTCAGTATAGAATGGAACGCTGAGAATCACAGCAGTAAAGGGCGTCCATAAATAACACGCCATTTCATTTTCTACCTAGTTCACTCTAATCTAGTTAAATATTAGCAGAAATGGTCTTATTACTTGCTTTTTTGTACGAGAGCCAACCTGAAAGTGACAGACGATTTGGCGTAACTAAATAATAACGAAAGTTATCAACACAAAACTTTATTTACAAAGTTGCAGTACCTTACTCTATTTCTCAACGTAATCTCCATTCTGTCACGTGGAACCAGTTTTTAATAGGAATGTTACACATTTCAACCGCAAAAGAACTTATTCGTTTTTTACTTTCTCTAAACGTATTGCGTACATAGTTTATAGAGGAAATATTGTATTCCACCCAAAAATTCGATGTCGAGATTTCATCGGAAATACATGTTTTAGGACCCACTGAATCCAAAAAAATCTGATGTGTTCCATTCACATGACTTTCTCTACCTCTCTGCAACAAATTATTGTTAGAAAGCTTATGCTTCTATTCACTTCATGCTAATCGAGAATAAAATTAGCACAAATAGTCTTATTACTTGCTTCCTTGTAAGAAGAAGGGAAATAAGGGAGTAATATAGGCTAAATTAATATTCAAAAGCTGGTTGCTATGTGACTGAAGTTCCTTTGTTTGTATGGATAGCAGTTGACAAATTTCTGTATGAGAAAAGTATGTTTTTCATAGCTGAAATAAAAAACAAGGAACATGTCAAAAACGATCAATTTCATGAAAAAAATGTATATGACAAAAATTGTGTGGTTTGATGAGCTCTATATATTATGTGTGTTAAGTTTTTGTCCATCTCTTACGGTTTAGCAGTTATGCAAAATTCCGTGTAATTCATCCAGAATAAAGTAGTCTTCAGAGGCTATTCCCAGACAATTCAAGATATGCATTTTGTTTGTCAGATAAATATCTTTAATATACCTTATTTTAATCAAAATCGTTACAGCGATTTTTAAGAAAATCAAAATTTTCGAAAAAAGTTCCATGTAAGGTTCCCTCTCTTTGGAAGATACCAAACTTAAATACCAAGTTTGGTATTCAACGGTCTTTTCGTTTTTGAGCTATACTGTCCACAGACACACAGACACACACACGCGCACACACGGACCTTTTTCCAAAAATGCTTTTTTTTGGATTCAGGGGGACCCAAAATATGTATTTCCGGTGAAATCTCGGTATCGAATTTTTCGGTGCATTGCAACACCTTCTCTATACACTATGTACACAGTACGCGTAGAGAAAGTAAAAAGTATTTTCAGAAAAAGGTCCGTGTGTATGTGTGTGTGTCTGTCTATGGACAGCATAGCTCAAAAACGAAATGACCGTTAAATACTAAACTTGGTATTTAGATTTGGTATCTTCCAAGGATGCGACAGGAAGATTTTCATGAAAATCCCCCACCCCCAGCTAACCTTTACATGGAAAATTGTTGATGAATTTTAATTTTCTAAAACATGGCTCTAAGGATTTTCATTAAAATCCCGTATATTAAAGATATTTACATACCAAATAAAATGCATATCTTGAATTTTCTGGGAATAGCCACTGAAGAGCTCTTTATTCTGGATGAATTTTAATAAATTTTGCTTAATAGTAAGAGATAGACAAACACTTACTGCACAGGAAATGTTGATCTTACCAAAACACACAATTTATGTCCTTTACATTTTTGTTGTGGAAGTAACCGTTTCCGAGATATTACTTTTTTTTGGTTTCAGTTGTGAGTACTTATACATTTCTCAGACAAGAAGTGTCCGTTTTTCTTTTGCTCTACTCCTGGGCACGCAAGGAAGCGATTTGCAATGAAAATCGAATAGAGGAAGCTTTTAAAACATTTGACTATCGGTTTAGTCTACTGCTTTCCCTCATTTTCTTTCTACTTAAAAGGAACTAAGTAGTAAGAACATTCTGGTAATGATTATCTCGATTAGTAAGGTGCAGGAAGAAGGATAATCTTATGTTAGAAATTTGTAAAATAGCTAGAGAAAGTCATGTGAGTGTAACACATTTGACTTTTTTAATGCACAAAATGTTCGATCATTCGAAAGATATGTCCAGATAACTCATGTATATGGGCCTACAGTTAGGAAATTGCGTATAGTTTATTGTAACCAAGGAAGAACAAGTATGCCCGACAAAGACCGGAGTGGAAGTTCATCAAATGAAAGTAAATGTTATAAAAGAATTCAGAAAAATCTGTGTTCCATTCACACGGACACACACACGGATCTTTTTCTGAAAATGGTTTTTTTTTTTTTTTTTTTTTTTTTTGATACAGGAACCCTAAAACATATATTTCCGGTGAAATCTCGGTATGGTATTTTTGGATGCATTACAATTCTATACACTATGTACATAGTACGTGTAGAGAAAGTAAAAAGAAGGACAAAGAATGATATGAATGGGATGTATATTCCAGCACACCCTGTTTGAATATATTATTTATACCGCTAATTGAATATAGGACATATTGCGGCTCTACAACCCCCATCATTTATTAGTTAAATGTTGCTGAATATTTTATACCAACAAGAATAATTATACCGCCAATTTAGTTCACACACACACACACACACACACACACAGAGCAAATGTCGAACAACAGGCGGCATTGGGTTATAACAACTGTCCAGAACACTTTCAGTAAAATGTTTACTATCTCTACTGGGTATAAAAGTAAGGGAAATATTGTATTCCATCCAAACATTCCATGTTTAGATTTAATTCCCATATATATTACTTTCTTTACACGTAATAAAAAATAAAAATAAAATCTATATATTATACCCCGATATCTAATTACTTACACCGGGGCAAATATCTCAGACCTTATTTCATTTATTTACAAATATTTTTTTTAAATTTTACAAAATAAAATATATATACAATTGTCAGATTAATAACTTAACCTTAATAACTTAAATTAAAATACGCATCTGAACTTATATATTTATCAAAATTACACTTAATATTTACATGTTTATGTATTATATTTATGATTACTAGCTACCTAAATTTTTACCTGTATCCAAAAAAACGCATTTTTAGAAAAAAGGTCTGTGAACACAATAGCTCAAAAACCAAAGTCGGTAAAACACCACACCTGGTATTTAAGTTTGCTATCTTTCAGGGCTGCGACACGGATATTTTCACAATAATCCCCCAACCCAAACTACCTTTTACATGAATATATTTCGAAAATTTCGATTTTCTGTAAAATGGCTGTAACGATTTTGATTAAAATACTTTAGGGGAAGCCGGGGCACCATGAGCCTAAAAAATTCAAAGTCTCAAAAGTGTAGTTAGATACAACATGATTTTAACCAAACTTTGCACATTTTTAAAGGGGAGTGTATATTTTAGTATTAATTGTTCAGAGTTTTTAAAATTATCAGTGTCTTTTCAGAAAAAATTAAAATACATTTTTTGGTAAATGACCCAAGGTGCCCCTTATATGGGGCACTATGGGTCATTCTCAAGGGCACTATGGGTCACTCACAGAATAAATAACTCCATTCAAAAAATAACAGTTAAGTGAGGTGAACTGAATTTTATTTTACATACATATGGTTAAATGAATTAAACACATTGCAACAAAGTAAACCTGTTTGCTCAATACATATTTATCAAAAGAAAAAATGTAAATGTTGTATTGTTACATAAAAACTAAAAATTATATTATTTAGAATACAATGCATCTTACAAATGAAGTTTATTGCTTAAATCTGTAAACTAACCCTTCTACTGCATATTGAATGAACTAAATATGACTGGAAATTTGATGAATGACCTTTGACGATCAGTTCACACTCTTCAGGACTGGGTAAGACAAATAAAATATCAGGAGGCCTTACTATAGAAATGTCATCCTCTTGAGGAAAAATAAACTTTTGACATTATTCCTTTGAACATCTCATAAATTTTATTTCATATTCTCTCTCTTCATCTTAGTCATTTATAATTCTCAAAACCTTTCCAACATAAGGCATATTACTTTTCTTATCTCTGAATTCAACCAAAACAAAACTATTTTCCTCTGGTTCTCTTATCACTGAACAATATCGAATCTACACATGTATAGTTTGAGATACAGCTTCACTATCACTCCCACTCTCTATAAAGTCTGCTCTGGTGTACTTTTCTTATCTCTGAATTCAACCAAAACAAAACTATTTTCCTCTGGTTCTCTTATCACTGAACAATATCGAATCTACACATGTATAGTTTGAGATACAGCTTCACTATCACTCCCACTCTCTATAAAGTCTGCTCTGGTGTACTTTTCTTATCTCTGAATTCAACCAAAACAAAACTATTTTCCTCTGGTTCTCTTATCACTGAACAATATCGAATCTACACATGTATAGTTTGAGATACAGCTTCACTATCACTCCCACTCTCTATAAAGTCTGCTCTGGTGTCAGCCTCTGAGAAATCACTATCATTAATGAAAATATTTCTTTTAACCGATGGCTTTTTGGCAAGTATCTTCTTTTCTTTCTTTTCTTGTTTCCTCTTCTTTTCCAATAAATGTTCTTTCTCTGGAGTGTCTGTGAGTACTTTGCTGCTACCTTGCTGCCTGCGTTTCCTAGTGCCTGTTTGATGGTCTGCCTCTAATTTCAGCAGGACTTTTAAATTGGCATGGAACTTTATTAGTTACATTTTCTTGATATGCTGGTAATAAAACTGGATTTTCATTTGTCACTGTTGGTGCTGCTTTTGAAGGTTGTGATGGACCAGGTATGTTGTCAGTTTTCTCTGTTACATTTGGAGGAAGAGGTCGACCAGTCACTGAACTCTGAAGAAAAGCATCATCACTGAACACATGTGCATCCAAAGGGTGTATTCCTGTCTTCTGAAAGCCACTGATTATATTACAGGGTGTAAAAGCACGTGGTAAGGCTATGCCTACAAAACCAGCTACTTCATAAATTGTTACTGGTTTGCCTGGGTGGTTTAGTAACCATGAATCCACAGCAGCATTGTAATATTGCTGAAATGGCCCATATACACTTACATCAAAATGCTGCATCCGATGTGATGAATGAGGTGGTAGTGTCAAAATGTGGACACCATTTGCTTTTGCCATTTTGAAGACCTCTATACTTATGTGGCTTTCATGGTTTTCAAATATTAATAGTGATGGATTGTCCTTTGTGCTTTTTGACAATTTAATGAAATGCTGCAATGTTGAAACAAAGCGTTCACTAGTCATCCATCCTGAAGGACTAGCCAGGCCCAAGGTGTTAGATGGTGCACCAAATAGCATGTGGTCAGGGAAATGAACCCGGGGGAATATTAAAACTGGTGGTAAATAGTTACCATCAGCACGAATAATACCACAAGTTGTTACAAGGGTTCCCTTTTCTGACTTTGACTTTGCAAACAGCTTTGCAACCTTTCTCAGCAATTACCTTACCACCGTTTTGAACAGTTGGGGTTTTCGTCTCGTCCAAATTAAAAATCCTTGTAGGATTTCCAAGTAGCGGCTCTCTCTTTAGTAAAGTTGCATAGTTATCGAAAAATACCTTCACATTATGTGGATTAAATGAGGTGGCACGGGCAAGGCTACACCCTTCTGGAGATCTGAGGGAGAAACGTTTATTTCTTTTGAAAAATTCTACCAACCAGTCTTCTCCAGCCATTTCTCTTTCTTTCCATGATTCTGGGCATTTAAATTATTTGCAACTGCAGTTTGGTAAGCCAGTTTACGACATTCTTTTGTACTTAACCCATAAAACATTTTGCAGCAAGTTGTTAGATAATGAGTTATTAAGTGTTCTTGATCTTCTGTAAAAACTTGGCGATGGCTGTAATTGGGCTTCAGTTCAACTTCTATGCCAGGATGCAACTTCAGTATCTTTATGTCTCAGGGTCTCTTTCTTGATACCACATTCATCGGCTGCACTTCTTATGCTCCTCCCTTCAGCAACCAAATTAATTGCTGTCCTCAGATCCTCTTCTTCATACAATCCCTTGTCAGATTTTCTCTTGTATGTTCGAACCTTAACTGGAAGGATATAAACTAAATATCTTCTATCCTCAGTTTGTTACATGTGTTTAGTATATGACCCATGGTACCCCAGTTATGACTGACCCATGATGCCCCGGGAGGAGTTAATTATAAAAGTGTCCAAATATAAGCCTAAAAATAATGATAAATAATTATCTTCAGTGTAATAAGATGTGCAAAGATACAAAGAATCTTGACTAATAGCTAAATTAAAATTATTTGAATTACAGAAACCAATATTTAAACATTTCCAAGAGCTTCAGATTTTACTTTCGCACAGAAAGAAACAACAATCCAACATGTGCTTTGAAACAAAGAAACCAGGTCTCTGCCACCTGGATAATATGTATTGGCAACATTGTAAAAATCATGTGTTGTCAGTACAGCCACTGTAAATACTCTAGATTTACTGTAACAGTCAATGACTCAAGGTGCCCCATGACCCATTGTGCCCCGGGCTCCCCTATATTAAAGATATTTATATGGCAAATAAAATGTATATCTTGAATTATCTGTGAATAGCCTCTAAAGATCACTTTATTCTGAATAAATTTTGCTGAATTTGCGTAACTGGTAAACCGTAAGAGGTAGAAAAATACCACGTAATAAATCTGATGAGATCCATTCACATGACTTTCTGTACATCTCTGCAACAAATTATTGTTAAAAACTTACGCTTCTATGTACTTCGTGCAAATTGAAAAAAAAATAGTATAAATATCCTTATTACTTTCTTCCATACAAGTAGAAGCGAAATAAGGGAGTAGCATAGGTTAAAGTGACAGTCAAAAGTTGTTTGCTATGTGACTGAAGTTCCTTTGTTTGTATGGACAGGAGTTGACAAATTCCTGTATGAAAAAGGAATGTTTTTCAAAGCAAGAAATATCTCAAAAGCGATCAACTCCATGAAAAAATTAATATTACGAGAGCGGTCTAAAGAGTTCTCGACCTGATAGTGAAAAACGACAATTCATGTTTTCAAATTATTTTTTATTTTTTATCATAATCTCCTCTAATATCAATAGATTTTGTCCAGCGGTGTTCTAATGTCATTATCCCCTCTCTGTAGTGTTCTTCTGGAAGTGCTGAAAAGAACCCATTTACAGCCGCAATTGCTTCTTCATTAGACGAAAAGTGCCTACCAGCGAGGAATTTCTTCTGTTTTGGAAACTGATGGAAGTCTGAGGGAGCCAAATCTGGGGAATAAGGTGGATGTTCCAGCACTTCACAGTGCAGATCTCTCAATTTCCTCAGTGCCAAAACACTTTTATGGGCAGATGAAATGTCCTGATGGAAAACAATATACTTTTCTTTTTTAACCCGGGTCTGTTTTCACGAATACCTGCATTCAGTTTGGTTCGAAGTTGAGAGTAGTATCCTCCAGTAATGGTTTTACTTTTTTCGAGATAATCAATCAACAAAATTCCTTTGGCATCCCAAAACACTGACGCCAACATCTTTCCCGCCGATGGCACCATCCTCGCCTTCTTTGGAGCTGAAGAACCAGCTTCTGTCCACTGCCTCGACTGCTGTTTGGATTCGGGTGTGTAGTGGTGAATCCATGTTTCAACCACTGTGACGTTTCGGCGCAAAAACTCACCTCTGTTCTCTGAAAATGCGCCAAGCACTTTTCAGAAAGTGTCGTGCGAATGCGTTTGTTATTCACAGTGAGGATACGAAGCACCCATCTTGCTCAAAGCTTTTTGATGTTTAATTCCTGATGCAAGATGTGACCAATACGTTCCTTTGAAATTCCAAGACCATTAGCAATTTCACGCACCTTTGTGCGCCGATCTTCCAAAATCATGTCATGCACTTTTTCAATGATTTTCGGTATGGTTAAAGTTTTTAGACGTCCTTCGCGTGGAAAGTCTTGGACGCTTTCACGGCCACGTTTAAAATCGACCGCCCATTTCTTCACAGTGGAAACTGAAGGTGAAGAGTCACCATACACATTTCCAATCCGCAAATGAATTTCTGTAGGTGTTAAACCTTCTTTTATGAAGAATTTTGTCTCACCTCGATAATCGAATTTCTCCATTTCGAAGCAATGTGCACTTGCACTGCTTCAAACAACTGCCTACAGTCAACTATTGCCTGTGCGTGCGTGCGTGCGTGTCTGGTAGGCTCGTGGTGAGCATGGGTGTTGTTGCTGTGTACCTACCCTGCTAAGGGTTTAACCACAGGAATGAGTTGATGGTTAAGGTTTTGTTTGAGGTTTCGAGTGTTGGTGTTAAGGAGGTAGCGCTGGTAGGCTCCTCGAGCGGTTGCATTTTCAGGAGCAGCATTCTTTCCTCTGCTCCGCTGGTGTTTATTTATTTATTTATTTAAATATGGTGGTGAATTTTGATAGACCTCTCCCTATGGGAGGGGGGGGGGCGTGCTTTGTTCAGCTTTTACGCTGTTGGCTGGTTTAAAGCCGTTGTTACCGGGGGTGCCCGCAAGAGGGTAAGTACTTCCCCAGAGATCTGACAAGAGCGTTCTCATGTTCGCCCGATCTGGCGTAGAATTTTTGAGCCCGGCGCCTAATAACATCTTCCACATATGGGAGGGCCGAAGCTTCATGTAGTAGCCTCAAAGGGAAACGTCGACATACAGAATATATTGACCGGAGTCCTCTATTCTGCACCCGCTGTAACCAGAGAAGCCAGGAGTCTGCTGCCACACCCCACACTTCGCAGGCATAGAGTATCAGGGTACTATTACCTAGAATGACTTGTAATTTTATATAGGGTTTATAAACATGTGTACCAACGTAAGGAAAGAAATCATACAAGTAGTGCCGCGATCTCTGGGTGAGACCGAGAACTTTTCAGATCACCCTCGTACATAAATTATGTGCTTTAACGCACTCTACATTTTTTTTGTCCATCTTTTACGGTTTAGCAGTTATGCAAAATCCAGTGGAGTATAATACTGCTTCTACCTAATATGAACGTGGTAGATAAACTAAACATTCTAGTCTGTAGCGAGAGATTTGGATGTTTCGAGCTGAAAGACACAGGAAAGTAAACTCTCCAGAAACCGCGTGAGATTGGGAGCGAATAACAAAGGAATAATATTCATAAGGGGTTAGAAGAATATGAGAATATACTGGCAAAGGAAGAAAGCGTGAAAACCGCAGAGAGTAAGAGACGCCGGGAGATTAAATGAACGAGAATGAAGTGACAAAAGAGCTGTGGAAACCGCGAAACGAGATATGTCGTCTCTCGCACTGCCTAACTATATACATATATAACCGTAAATATTTAATGACTACTAAATTGCTTTTAGGATCGAGTGGTTTGTAACCAAATAGATATGGATAGGATTTAGGTCACTGTATATCTATGGAGAAATAGTTTGAATTTCGAGTGCGTTGCATTTCAACCTTCTGTACACTCCAAATATTTCATTCACATGACTTTCTCTACATTTCAAATCTTATGCTTATATTTACTTCATGCTAATCGAGAAAAAAATAGCAGAAATAGTCTTGTTACTTGCTTCCTTGTAAGTAGAAGCGAAATAAGGGAGTACCATAGGTAAAATTGACAGTCAAAAGTTGGTTGCTATGTGACTGAAGTTCTTTTGTTTGTACGGACAGGAGTTCACAATGTCCAGTATGATGAGAGTATGTGTTTACAGCTGAAACCAAAAACAAGGAATATCTCAAAAACAATCAACTCCACAAAAAATGTATATAACATAAATTGTGTGCTTTAAAGTGCTCTATATTTGTTGTGTGGTAAGTTTTTGTCCATCTCTTACGGTTTAGCAGTTACGCAAAATTCCGTAAAATTGACCCAGAATAAAGTAGTCTTCAGAAGCTATTCCCAGAAAATCCAAAATATACATTTTATTTGTCAGGTAAATATCTTTAAAGCCATTTTTAGAACATCAACATTTTCGAAAAAAAAACCCATATAAAAGGTAGTCTGGGGTCGGGGGATTTTTCTCAAGATCTTCGTGTCGCATCCCTGGAAGATACTAAACTTAAATACCAAGTTCAGTATTTTACCGACTTTTCTTTTTTTGAGTTATCGTGTTCACGGACACATGGACACACGGACACTTACACACACGGACCTTTTTCTGCAAATACTTTTTTTTGGATACAGGGGACCCTAAACAATATATATTTCCGGTGAAATCTCGGTATCGAATTTTTTGGTGGAGAGCAATACCTTCTCTATGCACTATGTATATAATACGTATAGAGAAAGCATTTATTGTTAAAAATCTTATTCTTCTATCTACTTCATGATATTCGAGATAAAAATTAGCAGAAATTGTCTTATTACATGCTCCCTTGTAAGTAGAAGGGAAAAATCTAATGTGTTCCATTCACATGATATGCTCTATCTGTTCAGTAAACAAAACTTTTATTCAAAACTTTAATATAAGCAGAAGTAGTCTTATTACTAGGTCCTTGTAAGTAGAAGGGAAATAAGAAAATGCACAGGCTAACGTGATAGTCCCGTCCTTGAAAAGCCGGTCCCTATGTGTAACACTGGAAATTCTAATCTCTTTTATTGCCAGGAATAAACAAACGACAGGCGAGAAGAAAGTTTCTTTTCGTTTGTGAAACGTTTAAGTGGCTAAAATTGAAACCAAATATCCGGAATATCTCGAAAACGTTAACTCCACAAAAAGATGTATGTAATGTAAATTGTATGCTTTAATGAGATCTACATATTTTGTGTAGTAAGTTTTTGTATATTTCTTAAAGTTTGCCAATTAAAAAAAAATCATCCAGAAGGAAGAGTTCCTCAGAAGCTATTCCCAGAAAATACAAGATATACATTTTATTTGTCAAGTAAATATCTTTAACACATGGTATTTTAATCAAAATCGTAGGAGACACTTTTTGAGAAAATCAACATTTTTGTAAAAATCTGATGTGTTCCATTCACATGACTTTCTCTACATCTCTGCAACAAATTGTAGTCAAAAAAGCTTATGCTTCTTTTTACTTCATGCTAATTGAGAAAAAAATAACAGAAATAGTCTTATTACTTGAATCCTTGTAAGTAGAAGCGAAATAAGGGAGTTCCATAGGTTAAAATTATAGCCAAAAGCTTGTTGCTATGTAACTGAAGTTTCTTTGTTTGTATGGACAGGAATTGACAAATTCCTGTGTGAGAAAAGTATAAGTTTTTTAAGGCTGAAAACAAGGCATATCTTAAAAATGATCAGCTCCACGAAAAAATGTATATAACATAAATTGTGTGTTTTAAGTGCTCTACATTTTCTGTGTGGTAAGTTTTTGTGTATCCCCTACTGTTTACCAGTTACACAAAATTCCGTAAAATTCATCCAGAATAAAGTAGTCTTCAGAGGTTATTTACAGAAAATTTAAGATATACATATTACTTATCAAGTGTATATATTTAATATATGATATTTTAATCAAAATTGTTAGAGCTATTTTTTAGAAAAACAAAATTTTCAAATTTTTTTCCTTATAAAGGGTAGTTTGGGTTGGTGGGATTTTCTTGAAAATCTTCGTGTCGCATCCTTGGAAGATATGGAAATTAAATACCAAGTTTTGTCTTTAATGGTCTTTTCGTTTTTGAGCTATTCTGCCCACAGACACACACGCATACATGCAGACACACACGGACATTTTTCTAGAAATGTTTTTTATAGATTCAGGTGGTCTCAAAACATGTATTTCCGGTGAAATCTCGGTATCGAATTTTTGGTTACAATGCAATACCTTCTTTATATACTATGTACATAGTACGTATAGAGAAAGTAAAAAGTTCCACGTAAAGCGTATTGGTGGTGGGGAAATTTTTTTGAAAATCTTCGTGTCGTATTCTTGGAAGATACCAAACCTATATACCAAGTTTGGTTTTTAACGGACTATTCGTTTTTGAGCTATACTGCCCACAGGCACACACTTGGACATCTTCTTAAAATTCTTTTTTTTTTTTTTTGATTCGGGGGGATCCAAAACATGTATTTCCGATGAAATCTCGGTATCAAATTTTTGGGTGTATTACAATACCTTCTCTATACACTTTGTACATAGTACGTGTAGCGAAAGTAAAAAGGTTATTCCTGTTTTTTGACCGATTTAATCTCAATATAATTAATACTAGCTCTAGTATCCAACGTGGCAGGAAAACAGAAATACCGCGGTATATTTTAGGCTAATATTAAGAAGCATACTGTAACAGATTTGTTTTGATCAGTATGAAATTATCGTGAACGCCTGTGTGTCTATATTGATATGCCCTATACAGAGCTTATATCGGCTTCCGATCATCTGTCACTCGGTAAATTGATATTTCCTGAAGCATAAAACACCACATCTATAATGTTGATTCATAGCAGATTCAATTAAGTTGTAGATCAATCAGGTCAGAGCCTGCATCAGAGACGGTTTTCTTTGAGTGGCAGATCATTAATACAGTATCGGTGTGTATGACGTAACTTTTCAGTCCCTAATGTACGAGCACCATCCAGAAAATACCTGATGTGTTCCATTCACATGACTTTCTCTACATCTCTGCAACAAATTATTGTAAAAAAGCGTATTCTTCTATCTATGTTATACCAATTGAGATAAACATTAGCAGAAATTCTCTTAATTACTTTCTTCCTTCAACCATGTGGTTGAAATTCATTTCTATGCATGGCCAGGAGTTTAAAAATTTCGGAGTGAGAATAGTTCAGGTATTTTAACTCTGAAACAAATAACAAAGATTATCTCAGAAAAAATAAATTCTACGAAAAAATCGTATATGACAAATTGTGTGTTCTAGCGTGATCTACATTTTTGTATAGTAAATGTTTGTATATCTTTTAGATTTTACCAGATACGCAAAAATCAGTAAACTTCATTCAGAATAAAGAGGTCTTCAGAAAATTCAAGATATCCATTTTATTTGCAATATAAATATTTTTAATATATGGTATTTTAATCAAATTCATTATATCCATTTTTGAGAAAATCAAAATTATCGACTTTTTTTCCCATGTAAAAGGTAGTTTGGGGTGGGGGGCTGCAAATAATATATATATATTGAATTTTCTAGTAATAGCCTCTGAAGGCCTCTTTATTCTGGATAAATTTTGTTAAGGTTTACATAACTTGTAAACCGTGAGAGATAGACAAAAGCTTACTTAACAATACATGTAGAGTACGTTAAAAAATAAATTTATGTTACGTACTTTTTTTGCGTGGAGTTGACAATTGTTGAGATATTTTTGTTATTAGTTTCAGTTGTAGAATACTTAAACTTTTCTCATACAGGAATGTGTCAACTCCTGTCCTTACAAACAAAGGAACTTCAGTCACATAGCAACCAGCTTTTAAAGCATTTGCATATGGCTCTAGCCTGATGTATTGCCCTACTTTCCTTCTACATACGAGGGTCGGCTGGTAAGTACCAGGCCTCTCAACGAAAACAGCATTTAAAGTTTTATTTTGCTTTATTTCTCAACATACTCTCCAGAAAGGCTAATACATTTGTCATATCGGTGTTCTAATTTAATTAAACCATCCCTGTAGTGCGATTTATCAAGGTCCTCAAAATAGCTGTTTACTGCATCAGTGACCTCCTCGTTGCTGTGAAATCTTCGTCCTCGTAGAAGTTTTTTGAGGTTTGGGAACAGGTGGTAGTCACTGGGTGCTAGATCTGGTGTATATGGTGGGTGTTCAAGCAATTCCAACTTTAATTCACACATTTTCCCCATTACTATGACTGAAGGATGGGCCGGAGCATTGTCGTGATGAAACAAGATGTTGTTTTCAAAAGAGGTATTTTTCTTTTCACCTCATCACTTAAACGTTGCAGTAAGCTTGCGTAGTAGTCACCAGTAATACTTTTACCCTTTTCCAAGTAATCAATAAAAATAATTCCCCGTGCGTCCCAACCTTGTTAACTGACATTTTGACTGTCCTTTTTGGAGTGTAGTGATGTATCCAAGTTTCATCCATGCTAATAAGCCGTCTCAAAAATTCACTGGGAGTTTTACGGTACAGCTCCACATTCTTAACAGAAATAGTTTTTCTTTGCAACTTTTGATCAGGTGTCAACAAACGCGGCACCCATTTTTCACAGAACTTGTGTGTGACCGTGGTTAGACCACTCGCCTCTCGCCCGGGTTCGATCACAAACGACCGCATGTGAGATTTGTGGTGGACAAAGAGCGCTGGGGTGGGCTTTCTCCGGGTTCTCCGGTTTCTCCCGCCATCGCATTCCACCGGTGCTCCATATTCATTTATTTATCATGAGTTTCACCGCCTGCGGTGCCATAAGTATTTAAAGTGGGCGTTAAACATTACAAAAAAAAAAGGCCTTGTGAAAGCCCAAAACATAACCTAAAACATTATCTGCAAGTTATTTTGTTATGTTTACAGCCTCTGCCATCTCAAACAACTTTAATCTGCGGTCTTCCAGTACTAAACGATGAATTTTTGTTGTCACTTCTACAGGGCGTCCAGAGCGAGGCTCATCACTAGTGCTCGTACGTCCCATTTTAAACTCTACAACCCTCCTTTTCATTATTGAATATGAAGGGATAGAATCCTTAAATGTATTGTCCATTTCCTCCTTGATTTATTTATGGGTTAAGCCATTCAAATGGAAGTATTTAATCATTGCTCGTTTTTCCAAATCCTCCATTTTCGTGAAAACTCTTAAAGTTGTCTTGTTTGAAATGATGTCATTGGAAAACTAAACAGGCTATTGACCTGTAACTATGGATGCAAGCTCGTCTAGAGTTAGTCTGTATGATGCTATCGTCTAAGTGGCCTAGGGGCGCCATATCTATGTGAGGCCCGGGACTTATCAGCCGACCCTAGTACGTGGATGCAAGTAATAGGGTCATTTCTGCTAATGTTTTCTCGATTAGTATGAAGTAAATAGAAGAATGAGCTTTTTAACAATAATTTATTGCAGAGGTAGCAAAAGTCATTTTTGAAACCCCCTGTATAACAAACCTGGTACATATATTCTGTAACCAAAATTGTGCCAGTTAGTAACGAACATAGACACAAATTAATAATTATTCAAAATGGTTTCTGGGTCAACCGCCAGACGGTATTATCAAACATGGACGCATGATGCAAGAAGTAGAAAGCATTGCGACTAATTAATTATTCTATGCATTTACGGTCTGCGCTGCTCACTTGTTTGTTCGAACATCTGATAGTAGCGCCTGCAGGGAAGTGCAATCTGCTATTGCTGCACTTCGACTTCATTTCGAGCATTAAATACGATATTAAAATGCATATCAACCTTTTCTGTTAGGTAAACATTGTGCGCTATCTGGTCATTTAGAGAATGGGGAGTATAAGTTTTTAGCTGAAATGACACAATTTTTGATTGTATGATTATACAAGGGTGACTGTCAATTTTTAGGACGCTATGTTTCTAAAAAATCTTATGTGTTCCATTCACATGACTTTCTCTACTTCTGTGTAACAAATTGTTGTTAGTAACCTTATTCTTCTATTGACTTCATGCTAATCGAGAAAAAAATAGCAGAAATAGTATTATTACTTGCTTCCTTGTAAGTAGAAGCAAAATATGGGAGTAGCATAGGTTAAAGTTAAGTCAAAAAGTGGTTGCTAGGTGACTAAAGTTCCTTTGTTTGTATGGATACGAGTTGATAAATTCCTGTATGAGAAAAGCACAAGTTTTTTCAAAGCTGAAACTAAAAACAAGGAATATCTCAAAAACGATCGACTCCTCGAAAACATTTATATAACATAAATTGTGTGTTTTAATGTGCTCTACATTTTTTGTGTGGTAAGTTTTTGTCAATCTCTTACGGTTTACCAGTTTTGCAAAATTCCGCAAAATTCATCCAGAATAAAGATGTCTCCAGAGGCTATTCCCAGAACATTCAAGATATATATTTTATTTCTCAGGTAAATATCTTTAATATAGGATATTTTAATAAAAATTGTTAGAGAAAGTCAACTTTTTCGAGAAAGTTAAAGGGTAGTTGGGGTGGGCGAAGTTTCTTAAAAACCTTCGTGTCTCATCCTTGGAAGATACTGAACATAAATACCAAGTTAGGTATTTAACGGACTTTCGTTTTTGAACGATGCTGCCCACAGGCAAACACGGACTGTTTTCTAGAAATCCTTTTTTTGGATTCATGGAGTCCCAAGACATATATTTCCGGTGAAATCAGAGTATCGAATTTTTGGGTGCAATACAATACCTTCTCTATACACTATGCACATGGCACGTGAAGAGAAAGTAAAAATTGAATATACTAGGAACATTTCAATCCTAACGACCTCATTAAAATACTCTTTTAATTTCTCTAGCACGTATGTAGAATGTATACAGTAGATAGAGCAGGTATCGTATGCCGTTTAAATATTAAATTCGAGATTTCACCGGAAAATATATATTTCGAGATATCCTGAGGCCAGAAAAGCATTTTTAAGGAAAGGTCCATGAGTGTGTGTTTTATATTTCAATTCAGCATCTTTCAAGGATCCGTCAGGAAGGTTTTCAAGAAAATCCTCCACCCCAAACTACGCTTTACATGGAAACATTTTTGAAACCTTTGATTTTCTCAAAAATGCCTGTAACGATTTTGATTAAAATATCGTATATCAAAGATTTTACATCACAAATAGTACGTATATCTTGCATTTTCTGAAATAGCCCCTAAAGACCTCGTGATTTGTATGAATTTGCTGAACTGGTAAACCGCACTTTAAAACATGTTATTTATATCATTCATACTTTTTTGTAGAACTGACCGCTTCACATAAGTTACATGTTGTTGGTTTCAGCTTTAAAATATTTATACTTTTCTCAAACGGGAGCACACAAAGCGAACCTAAACTTATTGTTTCACTTAGCGACGAGCTTTCAAAGAAATTGACTATCGCTCTTGGCTAATGTACTTAATGTATTTCCCTTCTACACAAAGAGAAGCAAATAATAAGAACAATTATGCTAATATTTATCTCGTTTAACAGTCTTTTTACTTTCTCTATACGTACTATAGACATAGGGTATAGATAAGGTATTGCACTCCACCAAAAAACTCGATATCGAGATTTCACCGGAAATATACGTGAAAAGGTCCGTGTGTCCGTGTGTCTGTGAACACGATAACTCAAAAACGAAAAGTCGGTAAAATACCAAACTTGGTATTTAAGTTTAGTATCTTCCAGGGATGCGACACGAAGATTTTGAGAAAAATACCCCCACCACAAACTACCATTTACATGGAACATTTTTCGAAAATTTTGATTTTCTAAAAATGGCGCTAACGATTTTGATTAAAATATTGTATATTAAAGATATTTACCTCACAAATAAAATGTATATTTTGAGTTTTCTGGTAATAGCCTCTGAAGACCGCTTTATTCTGGATGAATTTTTCGGTATTTAGCATGAGTGCTAAACCGTAAGAGATGGACAAAAGCTTACCACACAACAAATGCAAAGCAATTTAAAACACACACTTTATGTTATATACATTTGTTTTCGTGGAGTCGAATGTTTTTGAGATATTCCTTATTTTTTGTTTCAGCTTTGAAAAACTAATACTTTTCTCATACAGGACTTTGTTAACTCCTGTCCATACAAAGGAACTTCACTCTCAAAGTAACCAGCTTTTGACTGTCACTTTAATCTATGGTACCCCCTTATTTCGCTTCTACCAACAAGGAAGCAAGTAATAATACTATTTCTCCTAATTTGTTCTGCATTAGTAAAGTAAATAGAAATAATTTGCTGCAGAAATGTAGAGTAAGTCATGTGAATGGAACACATCAGATATTTTAAGAATTGTCTAGATAAAGTCAAGTGGATGGAACACAACCGTGTTTTGTTTAATTACACATTGCCGAAATATCCCTTGTTATTGGTTTGAATTTTTAGAATATTGTGTAATTTGTGGTTGCAAAGCTTTTTGAAAATCTTCGTGTCGTATCCTTGGAAGATACTTAATCTAAATACCAAGTTTGGTATCTAATGGTCTTTTCGTTTTAGAGCTATACTCTCTAAACTTACACACACACACACACACACACACACACACACACACATGGACCTTTTTTAAATACATTTGTTCAGACTCGAGGGACCAAGTACATTTGCGGTGAAATCTCGACATCGAATTTTACGGTGGAAAACAATACCTTCTCTATCTACCATGCACATTGTACTTGCGGGCTAGAGAAAGTAATACGTGTTTATAGAAGAGTGAGTAGAAAAACTGATGCGAATGCAACGTATCTGATTTTTATTTGGTCATTTTCATACCTTTCAATTCTTACACTCCCTCATATTGCCTTGCCTTGTCCTGAATCTGTTCACGTTTGCCTTTTTGCTCTCTTTCCTCTAAAGTTTTCGTATATAGTTTAGATTTCAAGAGATTTTATTTCTTGTTTTGCTTTTTTTGCTTCTCCAAGAGCGTCATGTCGTGTTAAATCATGTACCAGGACTCGAGAGAGAGAGAGAGAGAGAGAGAGAGAGAGAGAGAGAGAGAGAGAGAGAGAGAGAATGTGTTTATTTCACAAGCAACCAGCAGCACGTAAAACTGAAGCTATAATTTAAAATGACCATGTTTGTTGAAGTTCATTTTTTTAGATTCGTTCAAATTGAAGTGTTTCTTTGAGTTGATTAGCTGGGTTCTCTCTCGTATATGACGTATTGCAAATAGTTCAGTTGGATTAATCTATCATATCCAAAGAAGTGTAATGTGCAATCGAGTCAATGGAAAAATTTTCTATACTTAATCCTGTAGAAACCCCTCATCTGTGTTCCACACAAGGTCTTGTTATGTCCGTCTCTTATTGGTTAGTCCAACACGTAGAAATTAGACTACTAACAAAGGTCAGATATAGGGTGTAGGTCAGTCATTGAGAAAACTGCCTCTAAATCGGACATGAGCACGACAAGCCAAGTATGGAGGGAAGATGCCTTACTCACCTCACATTCTATGAGTAATGTACTTGCTCTTCTACAAGTCAAGAGCAGTGGTGGACTTGGTGTCAACTCTGCGCGTCAGTATTATTTCTTTACTGGTATTTAAAGTTTAGGGTATTTCAAAATTCACTTCAATTTTAAACACCTATAAATACGAGGGGTGTTTAATAATTCTTTGGAAAATCCAAGAATGTATACTCGTAGCATTGAAAAAAGCTTTTATTAAGGAACAGTTCTCTCTTACTAGTTGGAAGTTAAAGTTTCAGCTATATCAATCTCTGGTTTCATTGCCATCGGCGATTTAATACAAAATCTTGCAATTCTTTAGAAAAATGGGGTGAACGAGTTTTGTGCGGTGATTAAACACTTCTATTTAAAAGGCTTAACACCGAAAGATATAAAAGCCAATTAGAATGAAGTTCATAGCACATCTGCTCCTGCGTTTGCAACAATTTAAATGAATTTAAACATGACCGTGCATCCGCAAATGATAAAACATCATTCTGGACGTGCAGTAGAAGTGACTTCCACCGAAATGGTTGACAAAATCCAGGATATGTTTTTTTTATTTATCGACGAATCAAAGTTCGTCAAATAGTATAGACCACAGGCATATCACAAAGTGTGGTGTTCTCAACTTTAGACCAAAATTAGGTCTGACAAAGTTATCGGTAAGATAGTTGCCGCATTTGTTGACACCTGATCAAAAGTTGCAAAGTAAAATGTTAAGAATGTGGAGCTCTACAGTACAAATCCCAGTACAATTTTTGAGATGGCTTATTACCATGGATAAAACTTGGATACATCACTACACTCCAGAAAGTAAATCATAATCAGAACAGAAACAAAATCAAAAAAGCAAAATCAATTTTGTCAGTTAACAAGGTTATGGCGAGCTTTTTCTCGGATGCACAGGGAATTATATTTATTGATTACTTACTACGCACGCTTACTGCAACGTTTAAGTGCTGAGGTGAAAAGAAAAATACCTTATTTGGCAAAAAAGTCTTGTTTCATCACGACAATGCACCGGCCCATTGTTCAGTTATTACAATGGGAAAAATGTTCGAATTAAGGTTCGAATTACTTGAACATCCATCTTATTCGCCATATCTAGCATCCAGTGACTACCACCTGTTCCCAAACCTCAAAAAAGTTCTTGGAGGATGAAGTTTTTACAGCAAAGAAGAGGTCATTGATGCAGTAAACAGCTATTTTGAGGACCTTGATAAATCCCACTACAGAGATGGTTTAATTAAATTAGAACATTGATATGACAAATGTTTTAGCCTTTATGGAGATTATGTTGAGAAATAAAGCTGTTTTCATTGAGATTCAGAATAATCTATAACTTGCGCATAATATTTTATCTCTAGGGGTGTACGGCGATTTGCGATATAGGTGGTTTTGGGAGTCCAGGATTCAAATTCCGCGTCATGGTTCAGGAGATTAAAGAATGGTGTGGAAGTGTGAATGCCCTAGTTAAGGATATATCAACTTGGAATCTTTCTCAGGTGTTGTGTTAAGACACAAGTCGTTTCCTTTGAGTACACGACTACTATTTAAGCCTTTGATATTTTCTGCCGTCGAACACACACGCATTCCTCCTAAACTCTCTCTCCCTTTAGTCTACTACTCACTCGACCACGCCTACCAACCTTATTACTTGTGACACTTACTTTGGTGTATGAATTAATAATGTTTCTATAACGAGCATACATAGCCCGTTTGTCTCCACCGCATAGTAAAAATCACGTCTTAACTGATCACGTTTCCCATAGCAAGTGAAAGAAAAAAATCCCTCTGGCCTGTGCAAGCACAGACATTTAACAAAACAAAGGAATATGACTTAAATTAACCTAAATTTAACATAAATTATCACATGCATTTTTACATACCCGTAACTAAGCGATATAACAAAAGAATAAAGAAAATAAGATACATTCAAACAATTTTAAGCGTTTCTTCTAAAATCATCTTCTCCTAAATTCAATTGTTGCTCTCCTTGATATTGCAGTTTTAGCTACCCAGATCCAAAGTTTTCTATTCCTTAATAAGTGGTAGATACTCCTGTCTTGTACATACGATAGAGCGGTTGTTCTCCAGTCTGACTCTATTGGACACTCCCACGTTGCGTATTCTTCTGTATCCTCAGCTCCGCAGCGGCATTGACTCGTTTCTCTTAGTCCAAAGCGATGTAGGTAAACTCCGTAAGGTCCATGTCCTGTTATATAATGAATTAAACCTCTTGTCGGTCGTAGACGTTCGTCTATGTTAGGGAATATATCATGACTTCATCCCGTAGTACTGCTGTCCCATTCTTGTTGCCACTCGTAGATTGGTACTTCACGGGTCTCTAACTGATGCTGCTACTAGTAGAGCTGCACGGATGTTGTTGTTCCTTCTAAACCAGTATATGGCAGCGCGGCGTCGAATTTCAACATCTAATGGAAATATTCCTAAGATTACCAGAAGGGCGGCAGTAGGTGTCGTAGAATACGCACCAGTTAGTCTTAAATGTATCTTTCTTTGTAATCTACGCAGATCCCTTTTTGCTGTTTTAGATACAATGAATGGGTGAAGTCGCGTCCCTTGACCAACAAGAAATTCGTTTGTATTAACTTTTGTCAGGCAATGGACCTTATATATTCCCTGGCCATTTTAAATGTATATTTGTCCCTTCTTAATGCAATGTATATCTCCCTTATAAATATCTTTTCATTCCGTGGTATGATATGCATTGTTTCGGATAGCAAAGTGCAGAGCCGTGTGATCTGTTACGTAAACAATCCTCAAATGTCTGACATAGGGAATAACAATCTTCTTAAAAACATCTGAAACTTTCCTCATAAATATAGCTTTTGAAAATAGCAAAAAACTGCAAATACTGGATGATTGAATCTCCTTAAACGCTGATAAAAATATTTCCATTTATTCACATCCCACCCTGTATATGTATACCTGAGCAATGTGAGAAGCAATTTAAAGTTTTTCAGTCAATGGACACATTATATGCATTGATAAATTGACTGACCCGGAAAATTAGGCTTTGGAAAACCGCGCCAATGGAATTCTATAGCGACTGCTAAAAATTCATTATCACTGTTTGGGAATTCCAAAACAAATTAAAGAGGAGCAGTAAAAAGCGATGAAATTCATTTTATCACGTTTGTGTGCCCCAAAACAAGTGCTATGCTTGCTGTGATTTTATTGCAAGGCTATTACAACAAAGACACTTGTTTCAACGTTTGGGGAGATGGACTTGAAAATATACTTTGTTACATTTACATGGTTTTCTCTACGCATTATCATATACTACTTTCTCTACGTATAATAAGTAAAGGAAATGTAGTATCTAACCCGAAAATGTCATACCGAAAAGGGAATAAATCTTTGGGATGCCGGATTCCAAAACAGATACATTTTTACTTTCTCTATAAGCACTATGTAGATAGTTTATAGAGAAGCTATTGTATTGCACCCAAAATTTCAATACTGGTATTTCACCGGAAATACATGCTTTGGGTCCCCCTAAATCAAAAAAGAAAACGCATTTTCAGAAAAATGTCGATGTGTGTGTGTGTCTTTAGGCAAAATAACTCAGAAACGAAAATACTGTTAAAAACCAAACTTGGTATTTCAGTTTGGTATCCCCAAGGATGCAAAAAGAAGCTTTTCAAGAAAATCTCCCCACCCGCAAATACCCTTCACATGGAACTTTTTCGAAAATTTTAATTTTCTCAAAATTTGCTCTAACGATTTTGAATAATATAGTATGTATTAAAGATATATATCTGAGAAATAAAATGTATATCTTGAATTTTCTAGGAATAGCCTCCGAAGACTACTTTATTCTGGATGAATTTTGCGGAATTTTGCATAACTGCTAAACCGTAAGGGATGGACAAAAGTTTACTACACAAAAAATATAGAGCTCGTCAAAACACACAATTTATGTACTATACATATTTTTCTTGGATTTTATCGTTTTTTAGATATTCCTTTTTTTGGTTTCAGCTTTGAAAAACTTAACTTTTCTCATACATGAATTTGTCAACTCCTGTCCATACAAAGAAAGGAACTTCAGTCACATAGCAACGAGCTTTTGACTGTTACTTTAACCTAAGGTACTCCCTTATTTCGCATTTGCTTACAAGGAAGCAAGCTATTTCTGCTAATTTTTTCTCATTTAGGATGAAGTAAATGGAAGCAGCTTTTTAACAATAATTAGTTACAAATATGTAGAGAAAGTCATGTGAATGGAACACATCAGAGTTTTGCTTTCTCTATAGGTAATATGTACATAGTGTATAGAGATGGTATTGTAATGCACCCAAACATTCGATACTGATATTTCACCGGAAATACAGGTTTGGAAAAATGTCCGTATGTGAGTGTGTGTGTGGGGGGCAGCGCCATTTTTGAGAAAATAAAATTTTTGTAAATTTTCTCCATGTAGAGGGTAGTTGGAATTGCAGGGATTTTCTTGAAAATCTTCGTATCGAATCCTTGTAAAATACAGAACTTAAATACTTTTCGTTTTGAGCTATGCTGCCCAAAGCACCCACACACACATACACACGCATGCGCCCGCAAACAGACAAACAGCCACACAAACATTTTTCTAAAAACACTTTTTTTTTGGGTTGAGGGGAACTCAAACCTGTTCTTCCGGTGAAATCTCGGTATTGAATTTTGGGTGCAATACAATACCTTCCCTATACACTATGTACATAGTACGTATAGAGAAAGCAAAAATGTGATGTGTTCCAGTCACATCATTTTCTCCATATAGAAACTATTCTTACAGAATATTATGCGTTTATCTTCATAAGCTAATCGATATAAACATTAGCAAGGAAATGAGGAAATGCATTAGGCTAAAGCGATAGTTAAATATTTTAAGAGCTAGTTGCTATGTGAAACAATTGAGGCAATGCATGTCCCCGTTTTAGAAAAGTTAGGTACTTTACATTTGAAACCAATAACAAAGAATATCGCAGAAACGGTGGATTCTACATAAAAAATCTGACATTTTCCAGTCACATGACTTTCTCTACATTTCTGCAACAAATTATTGTTAAAAAACTTATGCTTCTATTTTCTTCATGCTAGTCGATAAAAAATTAGCAGAAATAGTCTTATTACCTGCTTCCTTGTAAGTAGAAGTGAAATAAGGGAGTCCATAGGTTAAAGTGATAGTCAAAAGCTGGTTTCTATGTGACTGAAGTTCCTTTGTTTGCATGGACAGGAGTTCACAAATTCCTGAATGAGAAAAGTATAAGTTTTTAAAGCAGAACACTAAACACTGAATATCTCTAGAAGGACCAACTCGACGACGAAACTGAATATAGCATAAATTGTGTGTTTTAACATGCTCTACGTTTTTTGCCTGGTAAGTTTTTGTTCATTACTTATCTTTTAGCAGTTATGCAAAATTCCGTAAAATTCATCCAAAATAAAGTAGGCTTCAAAGGCCATTCCCGGAAAATTCAAGATATGCATTTTATTGGCATATAAATATAAAAAAATATAAGAGATTTTAACCAAAATCGTTAGAGCCATTTTTGAGAAAACCAAAATTGTCAATTTTTTTTCCCCATCTAATGGGTAGCTTGAGGTGGGGATTATCTTGAAAATCTTTGTCGCATCCTTGAAAGATGCAAAATGTATATACCAATTTTGGTATTAAACGGTATTTTCGTGTTTAGGCTATGCTATCCAAAGGCACACACACACACACAAACGCACATATGACAAATAAAATGTATATCTTGAATTTTCTGGGAATAACCTCTGAAGACCTCTTTGTTCTGGATGAAGTTTGGTAAATTCCTTAACTGGCAAACTGTAAGAGATGGACAAAAGCTTACTGCTCAAAAAATATCATTCCTCTTAAAACAGGCAATTTATGTGTTATATGTTTTTACTTTCTCTATACGAACTATGTACATAGTGTATAGAGAAGGTATTGTATTGCACCCAAAAATTCGATACCGAGATTTCACCGGAAATATATGTTTTGAGACCCCCTGAATCCAGAAAAACTATTTTTAGAAAAATGTCCGTGTGTGTGTGTGTCTGTCCGTCTGTTTGTATATGTGTGTGTGTTGTGTGTCTGTGAGCAGCATAGCTCAAAAACGAAAAGACCGTTAAGTCCCAAACTTGGTATTTAAGTTCAGTATCCTCCAAGCATGCGACACGAAAATTTTCAAGAAAATCCCCCCACCCACAACTACTCTTTACATGGAAACATTTTCGAAAATTTTGATTTTCTTAGAAATGTCTCTAACGATTTTGATAAACATTTCTTATATTTAAGATACTTACTTGTAAAACAAAATGTATAACCTGAATTTTCTGGGAATAGCCTCTGAAGACTACTTTATTCTGGATCAATTTTTCGGAATCTTTCATAACTGCTAAATCTTAAGAAATGGACAGGAACTTACCACATAGAAAATGTAGAGCACATTAAAGCACACAATTTATTTTATATACATTTTTTTCGTGGGAGTAGATCGTTTTTAAGATCTTCCTTGTTTTTAATTACCTCTTTGAAAAACTTGTACTTTACTCATACAGGAATTGGTCAACTCCTGTCCATACAAACAAAGGAACATCAGTCACATAGCAACCAGCTTTTGGCTTTCACTTTAACCTATGGTACTCCCTTATTTCGCTTCTACTTACAAGAAAGCAAGTAATAAGACTATTTCCCATTTTTTTTTTTTAAAGGTTTTAGAGATAATCCAATTTAGAGGTTTCTGTTTGTAGGTACTTTAAACTGTTCAAAATTAAGAGCTATTTCTAATTGGCTCCTTTTGTTTCCTCCCAACAAGCAAAGAGAACAGAATTTCAATTATTTCACTAGGGTTTTAAAGAGTTGAATATCGTTTTAGCCTGATATATCAATTTTATTTCCCTTCTACTTATAAAGTATGAAGTAATAAACCAATTTTGTTAATGTTTACCTCGAGAGGCATGAAGTGGATGTTATTAACAATTTGTAACAGAGATGCAGAGAAAATCACTTCAGATTTTTGTAGATTGTCATCTAGACTTTAAAAAATGTTAGAAATTGGACGGCACATACTTGACTTTCTGCTTTAAAAGTATTCCTGATTAAAAGCAATGGCGTACTTTTAAGGTCTGAAAGTGGACTGTAACATAGTATAAGGTATTTATTTTCTTTCTTTTCTTTTAAAAGTTGCCGCTCCTCATTCTTTCACGAAAGAGGGAGACGGAGGGAGACAGAAGGGGAGAGAAAGAGAGAAATTCAGGTAGGCAGGTTAACAGCAAAGAACTCAGCATCAAGGAATTAATGCTTTTAATGAAAGTACACAGAGCTGAAAGTTCACAGCAATTAAGGTAGAACGTGGGAAGTGAAATAGAGACGGTGAAAAGGTTAAAAAGAACCCCAAAAGAGAGAAATGGTAATGGTCCTTGAAAGTAACACTGCCAGAAGAGATGTCCCATGCACCTATTGCTTTAACTTACTACCTAAACCTGTGGTTCCCAAACTGTGGGCCGCGGAGCCCACGTGGTCGCTGATGTGTTCCATTCACATGCCTTTCTCTACATCTCTGCAACAAAGTGTTGTTAAAAAAGCTTATGTTTCTATTTACTTCATGCTAATCGAGAAAATATTAGCAGAAATAGTCTTATTACCTGCTTCCTTGTAAGTGGAAGCGAAATGAGGGAATACCAGGTTAAAGTGATAGTTAACAGCTGGTTGCTATGTGAATGAAGATACTTTGTTTGTATGGACATAAGTTGACAGCTTCCTGTATGAGAAAAGTTAAGTTTTTCAAAGCTGAAACCAAAAACAAAGAATATCTCAAAAACGATCAGCTCAACGTAAAATGTGTATGCAACATAAATTGTGTGTTTTAACGTGCTCTATATTTTTTGTGTAGTAAATTTTTGTCCATTTCTTACGGCTTAGGAGTTATGCAAAACTCCGTAAAATTCGCACAGAATAAAGTAGTGTTCAAAGGCTACTCCCAGAAAATTCAAAATATACAATTTATTTGTAAGGTAAATATCTTTTATATACGATATTTTAATCAAAATCGTTAGTCATTTTTTAGAAAATCAAAAGTTTCGAAAAATGTTCCATGTAAAAGGTAGTTGGTGATGGGGGGATTTTCTTAAAAATGTTCGTGTCGCATCCTTGGCAGATACTAAACTTAAATACCAAGTTTGGTATTTTACCGACATTTTGTTTTTGAGTTATCGTGTTCACAAACATACGGACACACTGACACACACAATGCTTTTTGTTGAATACAGGGGACCTCAAACACATATTTCTGGTGAAATCTCGGTATCGAATTTTTACTATGTACATAGTACGTATAGAGAAAGTAATAAAACACATTTAAATGTCTTTGTAAATACGAGAGCCATCCATAAAATGACAAACGATTTGACATAAGTAAATAATAACGAAAGTTAGCAACACAAAAATTTATTTACCATGTTACGTACCTTATTCTAATTTTCAACGTAATCGTCAATGCAACCAAGGTATTTATTATCACGTGGTACAGATGTACTCTTCCACCGCTAAACATCTGAGCCAAGATGTCACTGTCACTTTGAAGTTGGGAATTTTTTTTCATCCAAAAAGTCTTGCATGGTTTCCAAAGTGAAACACAGAGTTTTACTTTCTCTACACATACTATGTAAATACTGTATAGAGAAGGCTTTGCATTCCACCCAAAAATTTGATACCGAGACTTCACTGGATATAAGTTTTAGTGTCTCATTTATCCAAAAAGAAGGCATTTTCAGAAAAGGGTGTGTGTGTGTGTTCATGTGTCTATAAACGTATATTAAAGATATTCATAATGTTTATCCGGAATTTAATGGGAACAGCCTCCAAAGACCTCCTTATTCTGGGTAATTTTGCTCAATTTTGCGTAACTAGTAAACCGTAAAAGATAGATAGAAACTTACTTCACAAAAAATGTAGATCATGTTAAAACACACAATTTATGTCATATTAATCTCTTTCGTGGAGTTGATCATTTTTGAGATATTCCTTATTATTGCCTTCAGCTATAAAATACTTATACTTTTCTCCTACGGGAGTTTGTCAACTCGTGTCCATACAAACAAAGGAACATCAGTCACATGGCAACCAGCTTTTGACTGTCACTTTAACCTATGGTACTCCCATATTTCGCTTCTACTTACAAGGAAACAAGTAATAAGACTATTCTAATTTTTTCTCGATTGGCATGAAGTAAATAAAAACATTAGCTTTCTAACAATTTTTTGCAGAGATGTAGAGAAAGTCATGTGATTGCAATACATAAGATTTTTTTTGATTAAGGGGGACACAAAACATGTATTTCCGGTGAAGTCTCGGTATCGAATTTTTGGGTGTCTGGATCCAAAAAAAAAAAAAACATTTTTGGAAAAAGTTCCGTGTGTCTTTCGACAGCATAGCTCAAAAACGAAAAGACCGTTAAATACCAAACTTGGTATTTAACTTTAGTATCTTCCAAGGATGCGACACGAAGATTTTCAAGAAAATCACCCAACCCTAAACTACCTTTTACAGAAAAATGTTTGAAAATGTTTTTTCTGACAAATGGCTCTAACGATTTTCATTAAAATCTCTTATATTTAAGATATTCACATACCGAATAAAATGTGCATCTTGAATTTTCTGGGAATAGCCTCCAAAGAGCTCTTTATTCTGGATGATCTTTATTGAATTGTGTATTACTGGTAAACTGTAGGAGATAGACAAAAACTTACTACACAAAAAATGTAGATCACGAAACAACACATAATTTATGACATTTGCATTTGTTTCGTGGAGTTGATCGTGTTTGGAATATTCCTTGTTTTAGTATGAGCTTTAAAAACCTTAAACCTTTCTCATACAGGAATTTGTCAACTTCAGTCACATAGCAACCAGCTTTTGATTATCTCTTTAATGGTATCTAATGATACTCCCTTATTTCGCTTATACTTAAAAAGAAGCAAGTATTAAGACTATTTCTGTTATTTTTTTCTCGATTAGCATGAAGTAGATGGAAGCACAAGCTTTTAAAAATAATTTCTTGAGAAGACGTAGATAAAGTTATTTGAATGGAACATATCTGACTTTTAGACATACGAATATATTCAAGATTCTCACTTCGTTCTGTTCTGCTGGTGACGGACTTCGAGATATATCGATTTCGAAAATGAATTCTTAATTTTTCTTGCTGAAAAGAGAGACCTGCACGAGTTCTTGAAGTGATGGTACTAATTTGAAATAAAATATTCAGTACTGCGTCATGATTTCACTCTCTCTTGCGTTCTGTGAGTCTATTGCTTTGATCTCTCAATTAACCATGCAGGCGGAAATCTCTAATATTAATGAGAATTATATATTTTTCAGCTGCCTTTACGAATTTGATTCCTATCTAATATTCAGTGCTGGATTTTTATTAAAGTAGTTAGTTACCCTTTTACCTTCATTAGATCTGTTTTACCAGAACCTTCTGATATATTTACTGAATTCAAGGTGAAAATTTTTATTATTATTATAATTCTGATGATGATTATTGTTTTTATTATTATTGTTATTATTACTATAATTATTATTACAATTATTATTTTTGTTATTATTGTTGTTATTATTATAATAATTATTATTGTTATTATGATTGTTATTATTGTTATTATTACTATACTTATTATTATGATTATTATTGTTATTATTTTTGTTATTATTATTTTATTATTACTTTTACTATGATTTTTATTATTATAGTTATTATTGTTATTATTATTTTATTATTGTTATTATGATTGTTATGCTGATGATTATTATTATTATTGTTATTGGTGTTGCCAATTCATCAGCTCTTTCACTTCAAGACCCAAGAGGTGTGTGTTTATAAAATAGTGGACAGAGTTTAGAAAACCTTCCGGATGTTAATGAAATAATGCGATCCATTTGGGCAAGTGAGTTTGTGTCCAGCATTACTCCAAGATACCTGACAGGTGTGGTAGATTTGTTTATTATAAATATTCAGGGCAGAGGGGTTAGCGAAACATTGTAATGAAAAACTCTTAGCTTCAGTTTTTTCTTCTGTGTTAAGAAGTATTCGTCAAGCACGAAACCACTGTGCAAGGCATTAAGAGAAGATTGAAGTGTGTGAACAGCTTCAGAGAGATCTGTGTGTGAGTAAAATAACACAGTATCGTCAGCTATGGAAGTCGGGCCCACTTTACATCTGCTTCTCAAGTCTGGGGGACTGCTCAGGTACTCCAAAACACATTCCTGAGAATCGCTACCAGGAACCAGCAGCTACATCAAGAATTCGGTCTCCTTCCAGTTCATAAGATCGCCTCTCGCTTCTTCTCACTCTTGCAGGACGTTCCAGGAGATGTGCCGTACACACGACTACCAGGACCTGCTACTCAGTAACGCCGAAGATTCCGATCACTTGACTCTCACAATATCACTTTACAGTTCTTTATCCACATTTCATACTTAAAAGGAACCTCTTGGGTTTTACTTAAATGTTATTATTAATTATGTATTTATATTCTCAGAGTTCTGTAAAGCATGTAATGCTGATCGATCATTAATAAAATAAAAAAAAAGTATGGACTGGCACACAAGATAAACTAATATATTTCAGAATAATAATTGACATAGAAAAAAAAAAATCTGATGTGTTACACTCACATGACTTTCTCTAGCCGTTCTACAAACTTCTTACATAGATTATTCTTCTTTCTGCACCTTGTTAATCGAGGTATTCAGCACAATGTTCTTATTACTTAGTTCCTTATAAGTAGGAAGAAAATAATAGGCTAAATCGATAGTCAAATGTTTTAAAAGCTTCTTTTCTCGGCCAGGAGTAGAACAAAAGAACAACGGACACTCCCGTATGAGAAAAGTATTAAGAATACTTCACAACTGAAACTAATAACAATGAATTCCTCGAAAACGGTAAGCACGAAAAAAAATGTATATGACGTAAATTGTGTATTTTAACAAGGCCTATAGTTTTTGTATAGGAATTTTTGTCTATCTCTTACGGTTTATTAGTTATACCAAATTAAGCAAAATTCATCCAGATTAAACAGGTCTTTAGCAGCTATTCCCAGAATATTCAAGATATACATTTTATTTGTCAGGTAAATATCTTTAATATACGATATTTTAATCAAAATCGTTAGAACCATTTTTAAGAAAATCAAAATTTTCGAAAAAAGTTCCATGTAAAGGGTAGTTTGGGGTAGGGGGATTCTTCTCAAAATCTTCGTGTCGCATCCCTGGAAGATACTAAACTTAAATACCAAGTTTGGTAGTTTAGCTACTTTTCGTTTTTGAGTTTTCGTCTTCACGGACACACACACACACAAGCGCGCGCGGACCTTTTTATGGAAATGTTTTTTTTTTGTATTCAGGGGGTCCTAAAACTCGTATTTCCTTTTAAATCTCGACATCGAATTTTTAGGTGGAATGCGATACTTCTCTATCCCTATGTATATTGTACATACCGGGCTAGAGAAAGTAAAAAAAAAAAAAACACACACATAAGAATGAGAGATAACTAAAATGAAATACAACTATAAACTTAGCATTACATGTATACAGTGGTATAAAAATCTGATGTGTTCAATTCACATGACTTTCTCTACATCTCTGCAACAAATTTTTGTTAAAAAGCTTAAGCTTTTATTTACTGCACGCTAATTGACAAAAAAAAAAAAAAAAAAAAAAAAAAAAAAAAAAAAAAAAAAGACAGAAATGGTTTTATTACTTGCTTCCTGGTAAATAAAAGCGAAATAAGGGAGTACCATAGGTTAAAGTGATAGACAAAAGCTGCTCTATGTGACTGAAGTTCCCTTGTTTGTATGGACACGAGTTTTCAAATTCCTGTATGAGAAAGGTAGCTTTTTAAAGCTGAAACCAATAACAAGGAAAATCTAAAAAACGATCAACTGCACGAGATAATGTAAATGACATAAAATTACAATTTTGGTAATAATAAGTATGGAATGATCACGAAAGTATATATAACTTGTTTTGTGTGTTTCATCGTGATCTACATTTCTTGTGTGGTAAGTTTTTGTCCATCCCTTATGTTTTAACAGTTATGCAAAATTCTGTAAAATTTATCCGGGGTAAAGTGGTTTTCAGAGGCTACTCCTAGAAAATTGAAGATATACATTTTAATCGACATTCTAAATCGTTAGAGCCATTTTTGAGAAAATAAACATTTTCGAAAAATGTTCCATCTAAAGGGTAGTTAGGGGTTGGGGGATTTTCTTGGAAATCTTAGTGTCGCATCTTTGAAAGATACCAAACTTTAATACCAAATATGGTATTCAACGGTCTTTTCGTTTTTGAGCTACGCTGTCCACAGGCACATACACACAAGCACAGGTTTTTGGATTTAGGGGGACGCAAAATATGTATTTCCGGTAAAATATTTTTATCGAATTTTTGGGTGCAGTGCAATACGTTCTCTATACGCTATGTACATAGTGCATGTAGAACATGTAAAAAGGGAAACGAATCCCCACAGAAATTTCAGTTTAGATGGAAAATTCATAGTGAAATATGAAGGCATTCTTTGCTTGGCCAGGAGTTAAGCTCCTGTACGAGAAACGTCCAAAAAAGACGTTTGTGTCTGTGGGCAGCATAGCTCAAAACGAGAAGACTGTTAAATACCAAATTTGGTATTTAAGTATGGTATTTTTCAAGATTTTCAAGAAATTCACCCCAACCCTAATTACCATTTAAATGTAGCATTTTTCGAAAATTTTGATTCTCACAAAAATGGCTCTAAAATTTTGATTAAAATATTTTATATTTAGGATATTTATCTGACAAATAAAATATATATCTACAATTGTCCAGGAATAGCCTCTGAACCGACAGAGAAAAACGCACCACCTAAAAATGTGGATCTCTTTAAAACACACACTTTATATTATATACATTTTTAATGGAGTTTACCGTTTTCAAGATATTCCTTGTTATTAGTTTCAGCTGTAAAATCCGCCTGGGTAGTATGGTGGTAGTGTGTCTGCTTCACATTCAAAAGGTCCTGAGTTTGAATCTCGTTTGGGGTGAGTTACCCGGATAAGGTTTTTTTCGGGGTTTTCCCTTATCCTGAGAAGACGAATGTTGAGTAACTTTAAGCTCCATGGATCCCGAAATCATTTGAGTATCATTTCACTAATTTCATTCATCTTCCGATATGACCAACAAGGTTAAAGAACGTAAAACTAAAAAAAAAAAAAGTTATACTTTTCTCACACAGGAATTTGTCAACTCCTGTCCATACAAACAAAGGAACTTCAGTCACATAGCAACCAGCTTTTGAGTATTAGTTTAGCCTATGGTACTTCCTTATGTTCCCCCTACTTACAATGAAGCAAGTTATAAGAACATTTATGCTATTTTTTTCTCAATTTACATAAGTAAATAGCAGAATAAGTATTTTAACATTAATTTGTTGCAGAGGTGTAAAGGAAGTCATGTAAATGGATAACATCAGATTTGTTTTTGATTCAGGACGTCTGAAAACATATTTCCGCTGAAATCTCAGAAGGTATAAATTTTTGGACAGAATTCAATACTAGGGTTGGCTGATAAGTCCCGGTCCTCACACAGATATGGCGCCACTAAGCCAGTTAGACGGTACCATCGTAGAATTTAACTCTAGACTAGCTTGTATCCATAGTTACAGGTCAATAGCTTGTTTAGTTTTCAAATGACAGCATTTTAAACAAGACAACTTTAGAGTTTTCACGAAAATGGAGGATTTGGAAAAACGAGCAGTGACTAATGCTTCTATTTGAAAGGCTTAACGCCTAAAAAAATCAAGGAGGAAATGGACACTACATTGAAAGACTCTGCCCCTTCATATTCAATAATTAAAAGGTGGGTTGCAGAGTTTAAAATGGGACGTACGAGCACTAGTGATGAGCCTCGCTCTGGACGCCCTGTAGAAGTGACAACTCCAGAGATCATTGAAAAAATTCATCGTTTAGTACTGGAAGGCCGCAGATTAAAGTTGTTTTAGATAGCAGAGGCTGTAAACATATCAAAAGAACGTGCAGGTAATATTTTAAGTAATGTTTTGGGCTTTCACAAGGTCTGTGCAGGATGGATGCCGCGTTTGTTGACACCTGAGCAAAAACTGCAAAGAAAAACGGTTTCTGTTAAGAATGTGGAGCTCTACCGAAAAAATCCCAGTGAATTTTTGAGACGGCTTATTACCATGGATGAAACTTGGATACATCACTACACTCAAGAAAGTAAATCACAGTCAAAACAGTGGATTGCGCCAGGTGAAGCAACTCCAAAAAGGCTAAGTCAATTTTGTCAGCTAACAAGGTTATGGCGAGTGTTTTCTGGAATGCACAGGGAACTATTTTTATTGACGACTTGGAAAACGGTAAAAGTATCACTGGTGACTACTACGCCAGTTTACTGCAACGTTTGGGTGATGAGGTGAAAAGAAAAAGGCTTCATTTGGCAAAACAATTCTTGTTTCATCATGACAATGCTCCGGCCCATCGTTCAGTCATTGTATTGGGAAAATGTGTGAATTAAAGTTCGCATCGATCCTATTCGCCAGATCTAGCACCCAGTGACTATTTCCTGTTCCCAAACTTCAAAAAATGTCTTGAAGGACGAAGATTTCACAGCAACGAGGTCATTGGTGCGGTAAACAGCTATTTTGAGGACGTTGATAAGTCGCGCTACAGAGATGGTTTAATTAAATTAGGTCACCGATATGACAAATGTATTAATCTTTACGGAGATTATGTTGAGAAATTAAAAAAAATAATCTGATGTGTTCCATTCACATGACTTTCTCTACACCTCTGCAACAAATTAGTGTTAAAAATCTTCTGCTTCCTTTTACTTCATGCTAATCGAGAAACCATTAGCAAAAATATTCTTGTTACTTGCTTCAATGCAAGTTGAAGGGAAATAAGGGAGTAGCATAGGCTAAAAGTTATTCAAAGCTGGTTGCTATGTGACTGAAGTTCCTTTGTTTGTATGGGCAGAGGATGACAAATTCCTGTATGAGAAAAGTATAAGTTTTTTAAACCGGAGACCAATATCTCTAAAACGATCAACTCCACCAAAAAAATGTATATGGCATAAATTGTGTATTTTATCGTGATCTACATTTGTTGTGTAGTAACTTTTTGTCTATATCTTACGGTTTACCAGTTTTGCAAAATTCAATAAAAATCATCCAGAATAAAGAGATATGTAGAGGGTATGCCCAGAAAATTCAAGATATACATTTTATTTGGCATGTAAATATCTTAAATGTAAGAGCTTTTAATCAAAATCGTTAGAGCCATTTTTGATAAAATCAAAATTTTCGAAATATTTTCCATCTAAAGGATAGTTGTGGGTGGGGGCATTTTCTTGAAAACTTCGTGTTGCATCCTTGGAAGATAGCAATGTTAAATAGCAGGTTTGGTATTTAAAGGTCTTTTCGTTTTTGAACTGTGCTACCCACAGACACATACACACATACGCACACTCACACGTACCTTTTTCCAAAAGTTTCTTTTTTTAGATTCAGGCGAAATCCGGCATCGAATTTTGGGGTGGAATTCAACACCTTTTCTGTACACTATGTACATAGTACATGTAGATAAAGTAAAAATGTGTGAATTAAATTTCGAATTGCTTGAAAATCCACCCTATTTGTCAGATCTAGCACCCAGTGAATACCAACTGTTCGTAAACTTCTAAACATTTCTTGGAGAACGGGGATTTCACAGCAACGAGGAGGTCATTGATGCGGTAAACAGCTGTTTTATGAGATAGTTTAATTAAATCATAAACACTAATATGACTAATGAATTAGCTTTTCTGGAGATTATGTTGAGAAATAAAATAAAAATGTTTTGAAATGCTGTTTTCATAGAGAGGCCCAGGATTTATCAGCCGACCCTCGTACCTGACTACTATGCATGTTGTACGTACATGTTATAGAAAGTAAAAATTAAACCACGTGTGGCGAATATCTACCTAGCATTTAAACATTATTGTTCCGTGCCATACACACGTATACAATAATCTAATACTGCCACTCCCCACGCATAATACCAAGCGCATTACCACTGCATGGTTCCAAGTCTATTATCTCGTCTATTTATCTGTGAGGCTGCAAATATATATTTAGCACAGTTTAATTAATAGTCTTAATAGTGCTATAAACATTATACACGTTTTGTATTGATAGAAGTTATGCCATAAATAACAGAATGCGGGTCTAAAACAAATATACGGGAAACATGCTATAATATTAAATTTATTTCCATTTCTGTGGGCAAGCCAAACAAACAAACATTTTCTCAACGGAATAATTATTAATTTAACTTAAATTTCTCCAGTATCGCATACAAAATAAGTTCATTACGAAGGAGAATATTTATATTTTGAGCCTAATAATAAAAAAAATCTTATGTGTTCCATTCACATGACTTTCTCTATATCTCTGCAACAAATTATTGTGAAAAAGCTTATGCTTCAATTTACTTCATGCTAATCGAGAAAAAATTAGCAGAAATAGTCTTATTACTTACTTCCGTGTAAGTAAAAGCGAAATAAGGGAGTACCATAGGTTACAGTGATAGTCAAAAGTTGGTTGCTATGTGACTGGAGTTTCTTTGTTTGTATAAACAGGAGTTCACAAATTCCTGTATGAAAAACGTATGCTTTTCACAGCTGAAACCAAAAACAATGAATATCTCAAAAACGATCTACACCATGAAAAAATGTATGTAACATAAATTGTGTGTTTTAAAGTGCTCTACATTTTTTGTGGTGTAAGTTTTTGTCTATCTCTCACGGTTTAACAGTTATATAAAATTCCGTAAAATTCATCCTGTATAAAGTAGTCTTCAGAGGCTATTCTCAGAAAATTCAAGATATACATTTTATTTGTCAGGTGAATATTTTTAGTATGCGATATTTTAACCAATATTGTTAGAATCAATTTTAAAGTATCAAAATTTTCAAAGAAAGTTCCATGTAAAGGGTAGTTTGGGGTGGGGGGATTTTTCTCAAAATTTTAGTGTCGCATCCCTGGAAGATACTAAGCCTAAATACCAAATTTGGTATTTTACCGACTTTTCGTTTTCGAGTTATCGTGTTCATAGACACACGGACTCACGGACGCACACACACGGACCTTTTTTTGAAGATGCTTGTTTTGGTTATTGGGGACCCTAAAACATTTATTTCCGTTGAAATCCCGGTATCGAATTTTTGGATGGAGTGCAATACCATCTCTATACATTATGTACATAGTACGTATAGAGAAAGTAAAAATCTGATGCGTTACACTCACATGACTTTCTCTAGCTATTCTACAAACCTCTTAAAAAGAAATTCTCGTTTCAACACCTTGCAAATCGAGATAAATATTAGCACAGATTTATTACTTAGTTCCTTATAAGTAGACTGGAACTAAGGGAATGCACTAAGTGATAGTCAAATGTTTTAAAAGCTGTCATGCGATTGTCGACTTATCTGCACCTGGTACCCACACGTTTAACGCTGCGTTATGTTTATCCGGGGGCCATGCATCGCCGATCTCAAATTATTTATATCAGTCACGTGCACAATCTCGCAAATTATTTCGGTGTAGTTCATTAACATAGTTCATATATAATAAGGAATTGCACGTAGCTTGCACAGAACAACTCAACGCACGTGATAGGAGTTCACAAACTGAGCACGCGGTCGGAAACAGCCAGATATTCCAACGGTGCAGCTTCTCCGTGGTGTGATGGTTACCATGCTAACTACAAATACCCAAGGTCGCGGGTTCAAACCCGGATTTTTTCGAGTGTAAAATCCTTAGCATGGCTTCCTTCGGAGTAAAGCCGTTGGTCCCGTGTCATAGATTTACGGCACGTAAAAGAACCTCAAGCCTGATAGAGAGGCCTCTGAGGAAAATTAAGCGGTCTTTCACGCCCAATTGAGAATGGGACGCTGAGAACCACAGTAGTTAAAGAGTGTCCATAGATAACACGATCCGTTTCCGTTGCCTGACCGACCGGAATGCTGCTTTGTGATTGGTTCAGAAAGTCAAATGGGTAAAGCCCTTCATCTGTTATTTGGGGGTGTACCAACTTAACTCGCATCTGTCAAGTGTAAGGATTCAGCGGCAGTGGTTTAATTCCTTTGAACCGTTATTTGAAATGCATAAACACATTATTCTTTGTAGAGAATATATTTAGGATGTGTAACTGTTGGTACGACTGAAACCATACACAGCGCCATGAAGCGGAAGCTACCAGGAACACTGCAGAAATAAAACAAAGTTTCCTGCTCTCCACAAAGCTGCCTTATTATGCAGCTCAGCGTTCGTTCGGGCAGAACAGTTCTACATGTTCGTCTTTGGATAAGGACTCAATTAGTGTCTGATGCATGCGCTAGAGGGTAGAGTTTTTGTAACCTTTTTGTCGTCAACAAGTGCCCTCTAGTTTGTTAACCATCACATCTTTCTGCAGATGGGAGACTTCTTCCGACTTTATGCATTAAGTGCTCTTGTAAACGATAGTAATGAACAGAGTTGCATTTCTAACGGTAGTACAATACAAACTCCCTGTATGCCATGAAATTAAAGAGGTAAAACCCAGAAAGAATAGAAAATGTGTACCGCAAAGCGTGAAGAACCATCTCGAGTGTGTTTTTAGTCTGAAACACGACCTCGTGAGTCGATATGTTGTTGTCGAGTTTCACCTTACGTAGGATGATTCAAAAATACTTTTTTGAAATACTTGGTAAGTAAGTTAATCATTTTGCACACATATTCGGTGATGTAAGCTAAATTTACAATTCATTTATTAATTGCCATGGCAACAAGCACTGTAAGAGTTTGAGAGGTCATTAATACTTACAGTACAATTAGGAAATGACGTAACACTCAAGACATGTGCTACTTCAAGTAAAGAATCTATTGCAACATATGACGTCTTCCATTCACATGACTTTTTCATCATGTGTGCAACAAATTATTACTAAAAAGCTTATGCTTCTATTTACTTCCTGCTAATCGAGAAAAAATTAGCAGAAATAGTCTTATTACTTGCTTCCTTGTAAGTAGAAGCGAAATAAGGGAGTACCATAGGTAAAAGTGATAGTCAAAAGCTGGTTGCTATGTGGCTGAAGTTCCTTTGTTTGTATGGACACTAGTTGTCAAATTCCTGTATGAGAAAAATATGTATTTATAATTAAAATTCGAAGGCTTTCGCGGCCGGTGTTAGAATCATTTATAGAGAGAAGGGGAGAAGCCCAGTGGATCACGGCCTACAAGCCCGGTTTTGTTTTCTAAAATATGTATTTATAGCTGAAACCAAAAACAAGGAATATCTCAAAAACAGTCAACTCCTCGAAAAAAAATGTATATAACATAAATTGTGTTTTTTAAAGTGCTCTGCATTTGTTGTGTGGTAAGTTTTTGTCCATCTCTTACTGTTTAGCAGTTATGCAAAATTCCGTAAAATTGACCCAGAATAAAGTAGTCTTCAGAGGCCATTCCCAGAAAATTCAAAATATACATTTTATTTGTCAGGTAAATATCTTTAATATACGATATTTTAATCAAAATCGTTAGAGCCATTTTTTTAGAAAATCAAAGTTTTCGAAAAAATTTCCATGTAAAGGGTAGTTTGTGGTGGGGTGATTTTCCTCAAAATCTTCGTGTCGCATCCCTGGAAGATACTAAACTTAAACACCAAGTTTGGTATTCATCGTTCTTTTCGTTTTTTACCTATGCTGTCCAAAGACACAAACACACATACACACGGAACACCTTTTTGTAATTTTTTTTATTCAGGGGGACCCAAAACATGTATTTCCGGTGAAATCTCGGTATCGAATTGTTGGGTGGCATACAATACTTCATCTATACACTATGTACATAGTACGTGTAGAGAAAGTAAAAAATATATCCGCTTATGAAGTAGATAAAAACACTAGTTTTTAACAATAATTTGTTACAGAGAAGTAGAGAAAGTCATATGAATGGAACACATCAGATTTTTATTGTAGAGTTACCGTTTTCGAGATATATCTTGTTATTGGTTTCATCTTTAAAATACGAGAATTTTTCAACTCCTGGCATTACCCAGAAACTGTTTCAACCACATAGCAACCAGATTTGACGGTCGTTTTAGCCTAATGTATTCCCTTATTTCGCTTCTGCTACAAGGAAGCAAGTAAGTAAGAAAATTTCAGCTAACGTTTAACTCTATTACCATAAAATAAGATAAAAGAATATGTTTTAAACAGTAATTTGTGAGAGCGAATTGGGGAAAGTCATATGAACGAAACACATCAGCGTTTTCATACGTAAATTTGTCATCTTCGGGCAACAGATCGAACTAATTTCAATCTCTCAGTAGTCAGCTTTTAAAAGATTTGCAATTCTTCTGGCCTAGGGATTTCCTTATTTGTACTAGGGTTAACAATTTCTGAGATGTTCCATATTATTGATTTCAATTTTAAAATACTTAATATTTTCTAAAAAGGGAATACGTCTTTCGTTTCATATCTGCTTGCTATATAAAGAGCCTCGACTTTCAATTGTTTCACATAGCAACCTCCTTTTAAAACATTTGACAGGCTTTTAGAGTTTCATATATATTTGCTTTCTACTTACTAGTATGCAAGTAATAAGACTATTTCTTCTAATTTTATCTCGATTATAATTATGTTGATAAAAGAATAATCTTTTGTAAGATCAGTTCGTTTGTGGAACAGGTCGAGAAAGTCATAAAAATGGAACACGTCAAATGTTTTATAAGCTACATTTTTAGGTTCACTTTCTAATGTTTTACTTTCTCTTCATGTACTATGCACATAGTGTATAGAGAAAGTATTGCATTCCACCCAAAAATCCGATACCGAGATTTCACCGGAAATACATGTTTTGGGTCCCAATGAATCCAAAATAAGCATTTTTACAAAAAGGTCCGTGTGTGTGTGTGTGTGTGTATATATATATATATATATATATATATATATATAGAAAGCATAACTCAAAAACGAAAAGACCGTTGAACATCAAACTTGGTATTTAAGTTTGGTATCTTCCAAGGATGCGACATGAAGATTTTCAAGAAAATCCCCCCACCCCAACTACCGTTTGTACGGAATTTTTTCGAAAATTTTGATTTTCTCAAAAAAGGCTCTAACGATTTTGATTAAAATCACGTATATTAAAGGTATCTACATCCCAAATATAATGTATATCTTGAATTTTTTGGGAATAGTCTCAGAAGGCTACTTTATTCAGAATGAATTTTACGGAATTTTGCATAAGTGCTAAACCGTAAGAGATGGAGAATAACTTACTACACAAAAAATGTAGAGCCCTTTAAACACACAATTTATGTTGAATACATTTTTTTTTCATGGAGTTGATAATTTTTTAGATATTCCTTGTTATTCGTTTCAGCTTTGAAAACCTTAACTTTTCCCATACAGGAATTTGTTAACTCCTGTCTACACAAACAAAGGAACTTTAGTCACATAGCAACCAGCTTTTGACTATCACTTTAACCTATCGTACTCCCTTATTTTGATTCTACTTACAAGAAAGCAAGTAATAAGACTATTTTTGCTAATTTGTTCTCGATTAGCATGAAGTAAATAGAGGTATAAACGTTTTAACAATAATTTGTTGCAGAAATGTAGAGAAAGTCATGTGAATGGAACACATCAGATTTTTATACGAAAATTCAAGGGTATCAACTGAAAGCTGAAGAGAGAAACTTGTTAATGTCAGGAGTTTCGAGCACGGTAAAGCGAATGTATATATTAAAAGCAAAATTAGCATCGTAAAGGGTATACAGTTATGTTGCGTTCACAAAGGTTGGTATTTATTTGATTTAAGTAGCGTCAAACATCATGCTTGCTACGTTTTCCTTTAATCTAGTTCCGAACGTACTTCTTTCGGGCAACTTTCTTTGAGGTAGTAATGTAAAGCAAGGACCTGCCTTTATTTTAAGTCGGAAAACCGCCCGAGGGTACAACATAACAAAGACCATCACTTCACTTGAAGCCGATGCGGAGGATAAAGTCAATGATGTTTCTGCTGAAGGTAATTACTCTCAAAGTGGCAGTACAGAGGTAAAAGAAATTTACACACAAGAAAAGTTATATAGAATATTAGTTGTTTTCTAGAAAATGAAGATTAAGTTCATGCTCAGCATTCAAGTACATACTTACATTTAATGTGTTCCATTCACATGATTTTCTCAGCATCTCTGTAACAAATTATTCTTAATACACTATTCTTCTATTTACTTAATACTAATCGAGATAAACAATAGCGGAAACTGTCTTATTACTTAGTTTCCTTGTAAGTAAAAGGGAAATAAGGGAATACACTAGGTTAAACCGACAGTTAAATGTTTTAAAATGTGGTTGCTATGGAGTTGAAATCAGTTTTTTTGCGTGGTCAGAAGTAGACAAATTCCCATACGAATTTTACTTTCTCTACGCGTGCTATGTACCTAGTGTATAGAGAAGGTATTGTAATGCACCCAAAAATTCGATACTGAAATTTCACCAGGAATACAAGTTTTGAGACCTCTTAGATCCAAAAAAAGCATTTTTAGAAAAATGTCCGTGTGTGTGTCTGTGAGTAGCATAGCTCAAAAACGAAAAGTCCGTTAAAAACCAAAGTTGGTATTTAGGTGTAGTATCTTCCAAGGATACGACACGAAGGTTTTCAAAAAAAATCCCCCCACTCCCAACTACCCTTTACATAGAACTTTTTTCGAAAATTTTGATTTTCTTAAAAATGGCTCTAACTATTTTGATTATAATATCGTATATTAAAGTTATGTTCGCCTCCTTAGCGCGGTGGTAGCTCAGCTGCTTACCAAGCGGAAGACCTAGGTTCGATCCCCAGTACCGCCATGGGGATTCTTCAACCCGCCGGGCGACCTGGCCCGGGGTGCACTTAGAATCGTAAGGTCCCTGAGGGGCCAATTGGGGAGCTATTTGATGGAGAAGTAGTGGCTCCAGGCCATGAGGACCGCGTTAACCGGTCGGGGGGGGGGCTAGAGGAGCAGACCACGTCTCACCCTCCACTACTGCACACCATCCGAGATGGGGGACGCAGCGGCCGGGCGGTAGGCCAAAGTTCCCCGTGAGCTGTCGTGCCATGGAATTATATTAAAGATATTTACCTGACAAATAAAATGTATATCTTGAATTTTCTGGGAATACCCTCTGAAGAGTAGTTTATTCTGAATGAATTTTGCACAACTACTAAACCGTAAGAGATGGACAAAAAGTTAACACACAGGTTAAAACACACAAAAACACGCAATTTATTTACATTTTTTCGTGAAGTTGTTCGTTTTTGAAATATTCCTTGATTTTGGTTTCAGCTTTCAAAAACTTACACTTTTCTCATACAGGAATTTGCCAACTCGTGTCCATACAAACAAAGGAACATCATTCACATAGCAACCAGCTTTTGCCTTTCTCTTTAACATATGTTATTCCCTTATTTTGCTCCTACTTACAATAAAGCAAGAATTAAGCCTATTTCTGCTAATTTTTCTCGATTAGCATGAAATATATAAAAGAATAAGCTTATTAACAATTATTTGTTACAGAGATATAGAGAAAGTAATGTGAATGGAACACATCAGATACTTTTTAAGTATTTTAAAACTAAAACCAATTACAAGTAATATTTAAAAAAAAATGGTGTGTTATTAATGGACGCTCTTTAACTGTTGTGATTCTCAGCGTTCCATTCTAAACTGGGCGTGAAAGACCGTTTAATTTTGATAAGAGGCCTGTCTATCAGGTTTGAGGTTCTTTTATGTGCCGTATATCTACGACACGGGACCAACGGCTTTACTTCCCTCCCGAAGGAAGCCATGCTAAGGATTTTGACACCAGATCAAAATCCATCGTCCTCCGCCGGATTTGAACCGGCGACTTTGGGTATATGAATTTAGCATGGTAACTCTTACACACGGAGGGTACCCACAAAAAAAAAAAAAAAAAAAAAAGAGTGTGTTTTAACATTTTTTGTGAAATAAGGTTTTGTATATATCTGACGGTTTACCAGTTATGAAAAGTTCCGCAAAATTCGTCCAGAATAAAGATGTCTTCATTGTTCCTTGAAAACTTCGAGATATATAAGTTGTTTGTCATGTAAATATGTTAAATGTAAATGTAAGAGATTATAATCATAATGTATATTACATATCTTGTGTATTTTAACGAGCTATACATCTTTTGTGTGGTAATTATTTGTCTGTTTCTTAAGATTTACCATTTCTGCAAAATTCCGCAAAAATTAATCCATAATAAATATATCTTCAGAAGCTATTCCCAAAAAATTGAAGATATACAATTTATTGGGCCTTTAAATTCCTTCAATATACGAAATTTTAATCAAAATCTTCTAATTTTTGAAAACAAAAAATTTTCAACAATTTTTTCCATATGAGGGGAGTTTGGGGTTGGGAGATTCTGTTCGCATCCTTGGAAGATACTAAACTTAAATAGCAATTTTGGTATTTCACGATCTTTTAGTTGTTTTAGATACGCTGCCCACAGACACACACACACACAGACACATGGACATTTTTCTAAAAGTGCATTTTTTGGATTCGGGCGTCTCAAAACATATATTTTTGGTGAAATCTCGATATAGAATTTTTGGGTGCCATACAATACCTTCTCTATACACTATGTACATAGTACATATAGAGAAAGTAAAAATATAGATCTAATTACAATGTTACAATGTTACATTTTTTCGTGGAATTGACCGATTTTAGATATTCGTTGTTTTGGTTTGAGTTTTAAAATACTTGTGCTTTTCTCATACGAAAAGTTTTCAACTCCTGGTCATACAAACAAAGGTATGTCAACCACACAGAAACGTTTAAAAAATTTGACTATCGACTCAGCCTAGTAAATTTCCTTATTTCGCTCCTACTAACAAGGAAGCAAGTAATAAGACCATTTCTGCTATTTTTTATTTAAGATCATGAAGTAAATAGAAGAATATTTTTTTTTGTTAATATTTGTTGTAGAGATGTAGTCAGAATGATGTGAATGGATGACAGAGAACTTTTATCTCTCGTCCAGGTTATGAAAGTGGTGACAGCATGTAAAATATGATCATAAGTTTATGATGATACTTCGCTTCCTACAGCTGGTGAGTGTCAATGCTTGGGAATACTTGCCAAGCTATTTGCTGGGGGGTTCTAAATGGGAGTGTGTCAGCTAGAGAGGAAAATTGGACAAATTTAGGAAACTTTTTTTTTTTTCAAATTTAAAGAGAGAAAGGGAAGCGAAATAATTACATCGTAGCGGAACGAGTGCTCGACAACTTATTTGACACAAGGGAGAGAGAGAGAAAGAGAATGTGTGTGGGTGCACAAAGAGGAAAGTGCAAATCTCTGCTGTTTCGTGCTTCGTTTACTCTTCGTTGTTACTTTCTCTTGCGCTGACCTATTTTGGTAGGAGAAATACCTATGGATTCTACCCAAAAAAATCTGATGTGTTCCATTCATATGACTTTCTCTACATCTCTGCAACAAATGTTTGTTAAAAAGTTTATGCTCCTATTTATTTCATACTAATTGAGCAAACATTAGCAGAAATAGTCCTATTACCTGCTTCCTTGTAAGTAGGAGCGAAATAAGGGAGTACCATAGGTTAAAGAGATGGTTTTGGTGTTTGCAAAAGAGTACAGCGTTTTATATAAATTACAGTTTTATGCTATAGGAGCTGCCATATGACTACCATCCCCGTGTAAAAACGATACAGCTTAACATAAACACACAGACGGCATGGCGATGAGTAATGAATCGTGAACGAATCGTATGAATCGGTTACTGAAAATGAATCGCTCGACCCAACTCTAATTCCATTATTTACCTTTTACTTAAAAGAAAAAAATTTCTGCTAAAATGTTTCTTGATTAGCATGGAGTATATAGAAGAGTAAGATTTTTAACAATACTTTTTTACAGATATGGAGAGAAAGTATAACTGTTGCTTCTTTAGAATCTGGCTTGTAGTTATAACTTATTTCAATGCTGGAATCCATTTTCTTTAAACAAAAGGTTAACGAACCGTTTCCCGTATTGTTTGCTTATGGTGCGCGCATTTATTTTAAATGTTATGAAGAATCACTAAAGAGATGGAAGAAAGCTTCTGGAAATCATGAAATAGCTTGGGCCACATCATTTTCTTTCCGCCTGTGTGTGTTAGAAAAGGAGAAAAAAAAGCAAAAGCATTGGAATGATGGGAAGTTTGATGGAAGAAATGTTTTATTCATGCAGAGACATCTGCAGGCCCATCACTTTATCATTCACAACTTCCAAGTCAAACGCAGAATACGAATAAACGCTCGACACACACAAAGGGAAAATACTGAAGCAGTAATGCTTTTTTTATTACTATTATTTTCGCAGCTCAATCTCATTCAATAATTACCAGCGATCAATCTACGAGCGCCTCTAGAGGCTTATAAAAGAAACATTTTCCTCCGCGAGTGCATTTTCTTGTTGGAGTCCATATTACATTATAGTGTAGTTCCATTATTGAACACAAGAGGTATTACTCGATACAGCAGAAAATACCCTTTTTATGTTCACTTTTTTAATACATATCTAGTACAACATAGATATTGAGGTTTATGTATCCCACCCAAAATTTCGATACCGGGATTTCACCGGAAATATATGTTTCCAGACTCCTGAAAACTCCCCCCCAAAGAAAATTAGAGAAGTGCATGTGTGGGCGTGTGCTTTGTGTGTGTATGTGTCTATGGACAGCATAGCTTAACTAAAAGACCTATGGAAATGGAAATGGCGTGTTATTTATGGACGCTCTTTAACTACTGTGGTTCTCAGCGTCCCATTCTATATTGGGCGTGAAAGACCGCTAAATTTTGCTCAGAGGCCTCTCTATCAGGCTTGAGGTTCTTTTACGTGCCGTAAATCTACGACACGGGACCAACGGCTTTACTTCCCTTCCGAAGGAAGCCATGGTAAGGATTTTTACACCCGAAAAAATCCATTGTCCTCCGCCGGGTTTGAACCCGCGACCTTGGGTATATGAAGTCACCATGGTAAACATTACACGAGGTACGAGAGCCATTTTTTTCAACTTCCGATAGGCTATAAATAAAAGACAAGTTCATAGAAAACAATTCCTTTATTACTAAAAGTTTTGTACATTTATGGTTACTTTTCAGCAAAATCACCGAAAAGATTGAGGCATTTATCGTACCTTTGCACAAGCTTTACAATACCCGCTTCAAAAAATGTTACCGCCAATGATTTTAAATGAGGTTTGACGTTGTTTATAAGATCTTCGTTCCTAGCCACGTCTTCAGTTCAGGGAAAATGTGAAAGTCGCTGGGTGCCAGGTCAGGACTGTACGGCGTATGACCGAAAATGTCCCATTGAAATTGTTCAGGTAGCCAATGGGTTGTACCAGCAGTGTGTGGACGAGCGTTGTCATGGATCAACACAATTCCTAAAGTCAGCATTCCTCTTCGTTTGTTTTGAATGGCTCTCCGCAAACGTCGTAAAGTACAAAGATCTTCACAACAATACCTTCTCTATGCATTGTACATACAGGCTAGAGAAAGTAAAAATAAATATTTCCCCAATTGAGAAAAGCAAAGTATTCCAAAACTTAAATCAATGACAAAGGATGCTCGGAAATAGTTAACTGCACATAAAAGTAAAATAAATTCTGTGCCTTAATAAAACGTGCATTTCTTGTAATATTGCAGTTTAATTGAGAATGAGTAGTGCCATTTTTGAGATAATCAACAATTTCAAAAATTTATCCATTTAAAGGGTAGTTTACGTGTAGGGATTTTCCCAAAAACTTCGTGTCGCATCCTTGGAACATACTACAATTAAATACCAAGTTTGTATTTGACGAAATCTTCATTTTTGAAAAGCGGCATAACTCAAAACGATAAACACTAAATTTGGTACTTAAGTTCAACATATTTCATGGAGAGGATACTAAAATGGCTTTCCGCAAACGTCGTAAAGTACGAACACCTTCAAAACAATGTAGGATTATGTTGAAAAGTAACCATAAGTGTACAAAACTTTTAGTAGTAAAATATCCATGTCCATGTCTCAGTCATCTTAAATACCAGGCCATAATATCACGCGAACCAATCAGATGTTAGCTTCATTCCAGCTCTTATAAATACCAGTCTCCGCAAGCTCAATCCATCAGTTCACCCTGAAGACGAGGAAGATGCACTTCTTCGAAACGTTGGTATCAAGGCAAGTTTTTACCTGGTTAGAAGCCCGAGAAGATTTTGAGTTAATACGTCGCCAGGAAAGATTCAGTTCTTATTTCAATAGTCAAGTGTTTTAAAAGCTGTCGTTATGCGATTGTCACCACAAATCGCTTCTTTTCTTGGCCAGGAGTAGAACAAAAGAAAAACGGACACTCCCGTCTGAGAAAAGTATAAGTACTTCACAACTGAAACTAATAACAATGAATACCTCGAAAACGGTAAGCTCCACGAGAAAAATGTATATAACACAAATTGTGTGCTTTAACAAGAACTAAATTTTTGTATAGTAAGTTTTTGTCTATCTCTTACAGTTTACTAGTTATGCCAAATTGAGCAAAATTCATCCAGAATAAACAGGTCTTCAGAAGCTATTCCCAGAAAATTCAAAATATACATTTTATTTATTAGGTAAAATATCTTTAATATACGATATTTTAATCAAGATCGTTAGAACAATTTTTTAGAAAATCAAAATTTTCGAAAAAAGTTCCACGTAAAGGGTAGTTTGGAGTGAGGAATTTTTCTCAAAATCTTCGTGTCGCATCCCCGGTAGATACTAAACTTAAATACCAAGTTTGGTATTTTACCGACTTTTCGTTTTTGAGTTATGGTGTTCACAGGCACACGGACAGACACACACACGGAACTTTTTCTGAAAATACTTTTTTTTTTTATACATGGAACCCTAAACATATATTTCCGGTGAAATCTCGGTATTGAATGTTTAGGTGGAGTGCAATACCTTCTCTATACACTATGTACATAGCGCGTATAGAGAAAGTAAAAAAAGGACACTTCAGTCTCAGAAAAGTTAAGTACTTCACAATTGAAACCAATAACAAGGAATATCTCGGAAACGGTTACCTCCACAACAAAAACGTAAAGGACATAAATTGTGAGTTTCGTAAAGTAAGTTTTTGTCTATCGCTTACGGCTTAGTATTTACACCAAATTAAGCAAAATTCATCTCGAATAAACAGGTCTTTAAAAGCTATTTGCAGAAAATTCAAGATACACATTTTATTTGAAATGGCTTTAATATGTGGAATTTTAATCGAAATCAGTAGAGCCATATTTAAGAGAAACAACATTTTAGAAATTTTTTCCATGTAAAGGGTAAATAGGGGTGGGGGATTTTCTTGAAGCTCTTCGTGGCGCATCCAAACTTAAATACAAAATTTGGTATTTAACGATCTTTTCGTTTTTGGGCTATGCTGTCCACAGACACACACGCATACACGCACACACTTACGGACCTTTTCCAGAAATGCTTTTTTGGGGGGATTCAGGGGAACCCAAAACATATATTTCCGGTGAAATCTCGGTATGGAATTGTTGGGTGCATTACAAAAAATTCTCTGTCCCTAAGTACACTGTACATTTGGGGCTAGAGAAAATAAAAATGACTAACGATTTTAATTAAATTACTATATACTAAATATATTTGCATTATATATAAAATGTAGATGTTAATTTTTCTGGGAGTGGTTTGTAAAGACCACTTCATTCTGAAATACTTTTACTTTTTACCTTCTCTATACCTACTATGTACATAGTGTATAGAGAAGGTATTGTAATGCACCCAAAAATTCGACACCGAGATTTCACCGGAAATACATGTTTTGGGTCATCCTGAATCAAAAGAAAACTGCCCTTTACATGGAACTTTTTTTTGAACATTTTGATTTTCTCAAAAATAGCTGTAACGATTTTGATTAAAATGTCGAATATTAAAGATGGAAACCTCACAAATAAAATGTATATAATGAATTTTCTGGCAATAGCATCTGAAGACAACTTTATTCTGGATGAATTTCACGGAATTTTGTATAACTGCTAAACCGTAAGAGATGGACAAAAACTTACCACACATAAAATGTAGAGCACGTTAAAATATACAATTTATGCTATACATATTTTTCTCGTGGGGTTGATTGTTTTTAAGATATTCCTTGTTGTTGGTTTCAGCTTTAAAAAACTTATGCTATTCTCGTACAGGAATTTGTCAACCTGTCCATACAAACAAGGGAAATTTAGTCACATAGCAACAATATTTTGACTATTACTTTAACCTATGGTACTCCTTATTTCGCTTCTACTTACAAGGAAGCAAGTAATAAGACTATTTGTGAAAATATAGTACATATAAACAGGGTGTAGTATTTTCTTGCCTCGCATTCTGACAAAATGGAGTACAGTAAACAAGACCAAGTTGCAGTATAAATAATTAAGGGACCAAGGGCTTACATGTTGATGTGGTTTTGTTTATTTTACATTGCCACAGCGTACAAAGCTAAGGGTTAACCAACACGCTATTGATCGCAGTGGAACCACCTTCATGATCAGCTGATGTCAATTTGTGGCTCTTTGGCGGCGAGGGTACATGCAGCCCCGTAAATATGTAATGCACGTAATCTACGTATCATATTTATTTTTCCATCCGCATTAACCAAAACTGTTATTTCCCCTCTTTCTAAGGCATGCAATATTCAATGTGTATGTGCTTTTAATTTTTCATAAATGACTGATGCTTTCCGGGCGGGATTTATATGTTGTAATGCTTTTCGTGCACCCATTAATTTACCAATAGAGCAGTAAATTATTAACGAATATTATAACGACATATAAAATGATTTTAAGCCTCTAAAAGCTATTAGTTTTCAATGCAGGTTTAAAATTACCGTTTTGCTTTCTCTAGCCCCATGTGTACAATGTACATAGGGATACAGAAAGTATTGTAATGCACCCAAAAATTCGATAACGAGATTTCACCGGAATAGCATGTTCTGGGTCCCCCCTGAATCCAAAAAAAGAATTTTTGGAAAAAGGTCCATATGTGTGTGCGCGTGTGGGTGTGTGTCTGTTGACAGCATAGCTCAAAAACGAAAAGATCGTTAAATACCAAACTTGGTCTTTAAGTTTGGTATCTTCCAAGGATGTGACAGGAAGATTTTCAAGAAAATCCCCTCCCACAACTAACTACCCTTTACATGGAATTTTTTCAAAAATTTTGACTTTCTCAAAAATGGCTCTAACGATTTTGATTAAAATATCGTATATTAAATATATTTACCTGACAAATAATATGTATATCTTAAATTTTCTGGGAATAGCCTCTGAAGACTATCTTATTCTGGAGGAATTTTGAATAACTGTTAAACCGCAAGAAATAGACAAAAAATTACCACACCAAAACGTAGAGCACATTAAAACAAACAATTTATGTTATATACATTTTTTTCGAGGAGTTGGTCGTCTTTGAGATATTCCTTCTTTTTGGTTTCAGCTTTGAAAAACTTGTACTTTTCTCATACAGGAATTTCTGAACTCGTGTCCACACAAACAAAGGAACTTCAGTCACCTAGTGATCAGGTTTTGAGTTCACTTTAACCTATGATATTCCCATTTTTCGCTTCTTCTTACAAGGAAGTAAATAATAAGACTATTTCTGCTAATTTTTTCTCGATTAGCTTAAAGTAAATAGAAGAATAAGCTTACTAACAATAATTACTTACACAGAAGTAGAGAAAGTAATGTGAATGGGACACATCAGATTTTTTGTATATATTACTTTCTCTACACGTACTATGTACGTGGTCTTTTTTTCAACTTCCGATAGGCTATAAATTAAATACAAGTTCATAGAAAACAATTATTTTACTACTAAGAGTTTTGTTCACTTATGGTTACTTTTCAACATACTCTTTCTTACCTATGCACAAGCTTTGCAATGCACGCTTCAAAAAATGTTGCCGCCAATGATTTCAAATGAGCATGTTTTGAAGAACTTCGTACTTTACGACGTTTGCGGAGAGCCATTTTAGTGTCCTCTCCTTGAAATATGCTGAACTTAAGTACCAAATTGAGTGTTTATCGTTTTTGAGTTATGCCGCTTTTCAAAAATGATAATTCCGTCCAACTTGGTACTTAATTTTAGTATGCTCCAAGGATGCGACACGAAAAACCTCGAATGCGGGTGTCTTTTACAGCTTGGCCTATGCCCCTCAGTTATATGCTATTAAATACAACATTAGTGTTCATAATTGCGCACTTTCCTTTCACCGCTTGCTTAAATAAGAGAGTCCCTGGTTAAGTATTATTGAGCAACTAGAATCATAAATCATTGAACTTTATGATTGTCATAAATAACCATTTTTCATCGTTCCGTTTGGCGCCAGTGTATCTCTGTTGCCTCCGTGGAAACTTTATGACTGTACAGTGGCGTGGAAAATGAGGTATGTGCCCCCGCTCTTGGCAGTCTTTCTGATTCATACGTTTGACTGGCACATTTTCTTGTCTTTGATCCTTGAACACATTCTGATTCCAACAAATCTGCTAAATTAGTTTCTGGGAAATTCAAAAGTGTGTGACACTTATACAATTCTAGGACGGTAAATTTCCATGAAACAGTGGGAAATGACTTTCTCTACATCTCAAATTAATTGCTTACTTGTAAGGAAAAGCAAAATAAGGGAGAACAATAGGTTAAAGTGATAGAAAAAAGCTAATTTCTATGTGAATGAAATTCCTGTGTGAGAAAAGTATAAGATTTTCAAAACTGAAACCAATAACAAGGAATATCTCAAAATCCATCAACTCCACAAAAAAATGTATATAACATAAATTGTGTGTTTTAATGGGCTCTACATTTTTTGTATGGTAAGTTTTTATCTTTGTCCTACGGTTTAACAGTTATGCAAACTTCCGTAAAATTAATCCAGAATAAAGTAGTCTTCAGAGGTTATTACCAGAAAATTCAAGATATACATTACATTTGTCAGGTAAATATTTCTAATATACGATATTTTAATCAAAATCGTTAGAGACATTTTTGGGAAAATCAAATTTTTCCAAAAAAGTCCCATGTAAAATGTATTTGGAGATTGGGGGATTTTCTTGAAAATCTTCGTGTCACATCCTTGCAAGATACCAAACGTAAATACTAAGTTTGGTATTTAACGGTCTTTTGGTTTTTGAGCTATGCTGTCTACAGACACACAAGGACCTTTTCCAAAAGGCTGATGTGTTCCATTCGCATGACGACTTTCTTTATATCTCTGTAACAAATTATTGTTAAAAAGCTTATTTACTTAATATTGATTGAGAAAAATTAGCAGAGATAGTCTTATTTCTTGCTTTATTGTAAGTAGAAGCGAAATAAGGGAGTACCATAGGTTAAAGTGAAAGCAAAAAGCTGGTTGCTATGTGACCGATGTTCCTTTGTTTGTATGGACACGAGTTGGCAAATTCCTGTATGGGAAAGTATAAGTCTTTCAAAGCTGAAACCAAAAACAAGAAATATCTCAAAAACGATCAACTCCACGAAAAATATTTATAACATGGGTGTTTTAACATGCTCTACATTTTTTGTGTGTTAAGCTTTGTCCATCTTTTACGGTTTAGTAAGTATGCAAAATTTATCCAGGATAAAGTAGTCTCCATGGGCTATTTCCAGAAAATTGAAGATATACATTACATTTGTCAGCTAAATATCCTTAACATACGATATTTTAATCAAATTTTTAGAGCCATTTTCCCCGTAAATGGTAGCTGGGGGGTGGCGGATTTTCTTGAAAATCTTCGTGTCGCATCCTTGCAAGATACCATATTTAAATACCAAGTTTGGTATATACGTTCTTTTGGTTTTTCAGCTATGCTCTCCACAGACTCTCTTACACACACGCACAAAGACATGGACTTTTTTCCAGATTTTTTTTTCGAATTCAGGGGGACTCAAAACATGTATTTCCGGCGAAATTTCGGTATCAAATTTTGGGTGCATTACAATACATTCTCTATGCACTATGTACATGGTACGTTTACAGAAAGTAAAAATGACCGAGTGAGTGTCTGTAGAAAACGAAAAAAGATCGTTAAACACCAAGCTTTGAATTTGATTATAGTAACTTCTAAGGAGTAAATACCAAGATTTCGAAAAAATCACTGTACCATAAACTACGCTTTACATGGAAAAATTATCGAAGATTTTGATTTTCTCAAAAATTACTCTAATGATTTTGATTAAAATGCCTTATGTATAAGATATTTTTACGACAAACGAAATGTGTATCTTGAACTTTCTGGGAATAGCCTCTAAAGAACTCTTCATTCTGGATAAGTTTTATATAATTGGCAAACCGTAAGAGAATACTAGAACTTACAACACAAAAACCGAAAAATGTAGAACTCATTAAATACAAAGCTATATCATACACTTTTTACTTTACATAGTTTATAGGGGAAGTAGTGCATTCCACCCAAAAATTCGATACCGAGATTTCGCCGGAAATACATATTTTAGGATCCCCTGAATACAAAAAAAAAAAAAAATAGAGAAATGTCCGTGTATGAGTGAGCGTGTCTGTCTGTCTGTCTGTCTGTCTGCCTGTCTGTCTGTGGACAACATAGATCAAAAACGAAAAGACCGTTAAATACCAAATTGAAATTTAGGTATAGCATCTTCCAAGGATGTGACACGAAGATTTTCAAGAAAATTCCCCCACAAAAAACTACCTCTTACATGGAAACATTTTCGAAAATTTTTATTTTCTTAAGAATGGCTCCAACGATTTTGATTAAAATCACATATATTAAAGCTATTTGTACCCCGAATAAAATGCATATCTTGAGTTTTCTGGGAATAGCTTATGAACACCTGTTTATTCAGGATGAATTTTGCCAAATTTTTCATAACTGCTAAACCGTACGAGATGGACAAAACCTACCACACAGAAAATGTAGAGCATATTAAAACACACAATTTATGTTGTATACCTTTTTTTTTTTTTTTTAGTGGGGTTGGTCGTTTTAAAGATATTCCTTGTTTTTGGTTTCCGCTTTGATAAACTTATACTTTTCTCATACAGGAAGTTCCCAACCGCTCTTCATACAAACAAAGGAACATCAGTCACATAGCAACCAGCTTTTGACTTTCACTTTAACCTATGTTTCTCCCTTATTTCGCTTCTACTTACCAGGAAGCAAGTAATAAGACTATTTTCTAATGTTTTCTCGATTAGCTTGAAGTAAATAGAAGCATGAGCCTTTTAACAATAAATTGTTGCACAGATCTAGAGAAAGTCATGTGAATGGAACACATCGGATTTGTTGCTTTCTCTAGCCTCGTAAGCACAATGTACATAGTGTATTGAGAAGGTATTGTATTGCACCTAAAAATTAGATACCAAAATTTCACCGGAAATACATGTTTTAGGACCCCTTGAATTCATAAAAGGAACTTTCAGAAAAAGTCCATGTGTGTGTATGTGTGTCTGTGGACAGCGTAGTTCCAAAACAAAAAGACGGTTTAATACCAAACCTGGTATTTAGGTTTGGTATCTTCCTAGGATGCGACACGAAACTTTTCAAGAAAATACCGCTACCCCTAACTACCCTTTACATGGAAAATGTTTTTGAGAATGTTGTTTTTCTTAAAAATGGCTGTAACAAATTTGATTGAAATACCGTATATTAAAGCTATTTCCATCACAAATAAAATATATATCATGAATTTTCTGGGAATAGCTTCTGAAGACATGTTTATTCTTGATGAATTTTGCATAACCAGTTAACCGTAAAAGATAGACAAAAACTTGTGATCCAAGGAGTGCACGCTAAAATACACCATTTATGTGATATACTTTTTTTCGTGGAGTTGATCTTCTTTAGGATAGTACTTATTTTTGGTTACAGCTTTAAAAATCTTGTACTTTTCTCATACAGGAATTTGTCAACCCCTGCCCATACAAACAAAGGAACATCAGTCACATAGCAACCAGCTTTTGACTCTCATTTATTTTGACCTATGGTAGTCCCTCATTCGCTTCCACTTACAAGGAAGCAAGTGATAAGACTATTTCTTCTAATTTTTCTCAATTAGCATGAAGAAAATAGAGGCATAAACTTTAAAGCATTAATTTGTTGCAGGGAGGTACAGAAAGTCATGTGAATGAAACATATAATATTTTAAATTAATTGTGAGTCTAAAACGTGACTTTATCCTCTAAAAAATAACCGCTCTGTAGTTGAAGTGAAAAGCATTTTCACTTTGTCTTTAAGTTTACACTGTTCGTGTATATCATCAGGCATCACAAGCCCGGGAATTGCCTCTCAATGAGCCCAATTCCTTCACCGTTTACGCTAAGATGCAAGGGGAAAAGAACGAAGGTCGGTCCTTCTTACAATGCCACTGACCGGCGTATCCTTGGATTTACCCCGTGGGGTTTTGCAATTTTATAATGCATGAAGGGTTGCCTTCACACGCCAAATACGGCGCTTTTGAGCCACTTAGTAAATTGTACGGGGGCCGTTTTTGTTCAACCTCCGATAGGCTATAATTAAAGGACAAGTTCATAGAAAACAATTATTTTTGTACTAAACGTTTTGTACACTTACAGTTACTTTTTAACATAATCACCGAAAAGATTGAAAGTTAACCATTAGTGTACAAAACTTTAAGTAATAAAATAATTGTTGTCTGTAAACTTGTCTTTTATTTATAGCCTATCGGAGGTTGAAAAAAAAAATGGCCCTCATGTAAGCATTGTACCTAGTATGTTCTGTATTTTTACTTTCTCTAGCCCCATATGTACAATGTACATAGGGTTAGAGAAGTATTGTATTCCACCCAAAAATTCGATAACGAGACTTCACCAGAAATACATGTTTTAGGGCCCCCTGTATCCAAAAAAAGCATTTTCAGAAAAAGGTTCATGTGTGTGTGTCCGTGTGTACGTGTGTCTATGAACACAATAACTCAAAAACGAAAAGTAGCTAAAATACCAAACTTGGTATTTAAGTTTAGCATCTTCCAGGGATGCGACAAGAAGATTTTGAGAAAAATCTCCCCACCACAAACTACCGTTTACATGGAACATTTTTCGAAAATTTTGATTTTCTTAAAAATGACTCTAACGATTTTGATTAAAATATCATATATTAAAGATATTTACCTAACAAATAAAATGTATATCTTGAATTTTCTGGGAATAGCTTGTGAAGACCTGTTTATTCTGGATGAATTTTGCTTAATTTGGCATAACTAGTAAACCGTAAGAGATAGACAAAATCTTAGTATACAAAAAATTTAGGTCTTGTTAAAATACACAAGTTATATTATATACATTTTTCTCGTGGAGCTTACCGTTTTTGAGGTGTTCATTGTTATTAGTTTCAGTTGTGAAGTACTTATACTTTTCTCAGACGGGAGTGTCCGTTTTTCTTTTGTTCTACTCCTGGCCAAGAAAAAAAGCGATTTGTAATGGCAATCGCATAACGACAGCTTTTAAAACATTTGACTATTGGTTTAGCCTGGTGTGTTTCCTTATTTTCTTCCTACTTATACGGAACTAAATAATAAGAACATTGTGCTAATGTCTACCTCGATTAGCAAGGTGCAGAAAGAAGAATAATCTTATGTATGAAGGTTGTAGAACAGCTAGAGAAGGTCATGTGAGTGTAGCACATCATTTTTTTTTTTTTTTTTTTAACTCTCAAAGTATTTCCAAGTTGAAAGTTTGGTGATGGTGTTTCTAGGCAAGGGATGAACTATGCCGCAATATGATTGGTGAAGGGTTTTTTGATGTATGACGTGTTCAATATCCCGCTCGGTGTGGGATCTGGTGAAGGAAACAAACAAACAAACAAACCCATCTCTCATCTTGTGGGAGTTTTTGTTCTTCTTAGATCCATTTGTTTCTTTGTTCCTTGTTGTTTCGACACATTGGTCTGGGATACTATGACGGCATGCAATTTTCTTGTATGAAATCAACACCAATTATAATCCCTGCTGCATCATAACAGCTACATGAATTTCTCTACCCATTCTTCCGCAAACTATTCTTGCAAATCTTCATTCTACATTGTTATAGGTATAATATGTGTATGTACTACTTTCACATGACTAATATTTCTGCATTTTGAGCAACTAAACATTCTTACGAGAGCGTAATCTAATATACTTCATGCTAAAAGAGATAAACAAAAATAAGGTACATGATTACTTATAATTCAAGCAAATTCATTAAGGTAAATGCTTGTAAAATATAATGGTGAAATTTGGCCAAAATTTATTAAATAACGTGTCCCATTCCCGAGACTTTTTCCACATCTCTCTATCAAATTACTGTAAAAAATCTTATTCTTTTACCCATATCATACAAATTGATTAGCGAAAAGGTCACGGGTTCAAACCCGACGGAGGACCATGGCTTTTTTTTTGGGCGTAAAAATCCTTAGCATGGCTTCCTTCGGAAGGGAAGTAAAGCCGTTGGTCCCGGGTCGTAGATTTACCACACGTAAAAGAACCTCAACCCTGATAGAGAGGCCTCTGAGCAAAGTTAAGCGGTCTTTCACGCCCAGTGTAGAATGGGACGCTGAGAATTACAGCAGTTAAAGAGCGTCTATAAATAAAACGCCATTTATTTATTTATTTATTTATTTTGCTCTTACTACATCCTTCTTTGCAAGTAGAAAAAAAAATAAGGCAGTAACTTAAGCTAAAGCGATAAAATCTTTTAAAACCTGGTTGCTATGTTGTAAATATCTATAATATGCGATATTTTAATTAAAATCGTTAAAACCATTTTGAAAAGAAACTCAAAAGTTTTTCTATATAAGGGCTATTTTTGAGTTACGGGGATTATTTTGAAAATATTCGTGTCACAACCACCGAAAATAATAAACAGGAATACCAAGTTTGGATTTTAACGGTCTTTTAGTTTTTTAGCTATGCTACCCACAGGACACACACGGACCTTTTTCCAAAAATGTACCATGTACATAGTACGTATAGAGAAAGTAAAAAGTATAAGCATTTAAAAATGTAGACCAATAACATGGAATCCCTGGGGAACGTCAACTTTACAACAACAATGTATACGACCTGAATCGTTTGCTTAAACGAGATGTTCATCTTTGTGTAGTAAGTTTTTGTCTATCTGTTACGGTTTACTAGTTATTCAAAATTCAGAAAAAAATTATCTATAACTAACATGTGTTCGGAAGCTATTACCAGAAAATTTAAGGTAAACATTTTATTTGTCATATAAATATCTATAATATGCGGCATTTTAATCAAAATCGTTAAAGCCTAAAGCCATTTTTGAGAAAAACAAAAGTTTCAAGTTTGGATTTTAACGGTCTTTTAGTTTTTGAGCTATGCTGTCCACAGACACACACACGGTCCTTTTTCTATTTTTTTTTTACTCAGGGGGTGACATAATATATATTTTCGATTAAATTTCGGTATCTAATTTTTGGTGGAATATAATACCTTCTCTATACACCATGTACATTGTAGAGAAAGTAGGGAAAATGTAAATTGTTCCTTCGATTCGACCTTATATGTGCCTACATTTTACCATGCATTTTCATAATGGTTTTACTACAACAGACGGTCCACATCTACACGACGGAAGGTGTGATTGGACTGTAACGTTACGTCATAATCCACACCGTCATCCCGTCATTCAGGGGCTGCATTCGCAAGTACAGTTTTGGACACGTCAGTAGTAGATTAACGAATAATATTTTGTAATAATAGTTTGTAAGAGAATGTATTGCATTCTACCCAAATATTCGATGCTGAGATCTTACCGGAAATAGATGTTTTAGGATCCCCTGTATCCAAAAAAAAAGCATTTTTAGAAAAATGTATTGTGTGCCCGTGTGTCTGTGAACACGATAACTCAGAAACGAAAAGACGATAAAATACCAAACTTGATATTAGGTGTACTGTCTTCCAAGGATACGACACAAAGATCTTTAAAAAAAACTCCCCACCCCTAACTATCCTTTACATGGAAACATTTTCGAAAATTCTGATTTTCTCAAAAATGGCTGTAACGATTTTGATTAAAAGCTCTTTATTCTGGGTGATCATTATTGAGTTTTGCATAACTGGTTAACCGTAAGAGACCGACAAAAACTTGCTGTACAAAATATGTAGATCATTATAAAATAAACGATCTATGTCATACACATTTTTTCGTGGAGTTGGTCGTTTTCAAGGTATTCCTTGATATTGATTTCGGTTCTGAAATACTTAAACTTTTCTCTTACGGGAACTTGTCAACCCTGTGCCACCCAAAGAAACGGATTTCTGTCCCATAGCATATTTTAAAACATTTGACTCAGTTTGAGCTGAGTTTATATCTACTTGTAAGGAACTACGTAATAAAACCGTTTTTGCTGATATTTTAGCATTCAGTAGATAGAAAAATAAGCTTTTTAACAATAATTTGTTACAGAGATGTAGAGAAAGTCATGTGCATGGAACACATCAGAAGTTTTAGCTACTTGTAAGTTAAGTTAAGCGTATCTGTGTGGAATTAATAAATGAATTAATAATATCATTACACATACAATATTGAATCAAATTTAGCTACTGACGATAATAGATTCAGACCATACTAATGACTTGCTTTATTATATTAGGTATTACTAATTACCTCGAAAGCTTTTACTCAAATTAGTATCGATAGCAACGGCAAAATCACAAATGAAGTATTTTATAATCATTCAAAATTACTAAAGTGGAAAGATTTGACTATCGATAAATGTATTTGTACGCAAAACATACATAGTATTTCATAACATTTTGTTTTTGGTTAATGCTTATTTGATTTATCAAAGTATACTTTTGGAATAATGAGATAGTCGTGATCAGTAATTATAATTAGATAGAATCTAAAAACTATGACCATGAGACCCATTCATCAACCTCAGTGACTAGCATTTTTACTTTCTCTGCACGTACTATGTACATACTGTATAGAGAAGGTATTGTAATGCACCCAAAAGTTCGATACCGAGATTTCACCGGAAATACATCTTTTGGGATCCCCTGGATCCAAAAAAAGCACTTTTACAAAAAGGTTCGTGTGTGTGTGTGTTTGCAGGCAGCATAGCTCCAAAACAAAAAGACCGTTAAATACCAAACTTGGTATTTAGGTTTAATATCTTCCAAGAATGCAACACAAAGATTTTTAAAAAAATCCCACCACACCCAACTACCCTTTACATGGACCTTTTTTCGAAACTTTTGGTTTTCTTAAAAATGGCTCTAACGATTTTTATTAAAATCTCACATATATAAGACATTTACTTGCCAAATAAATTGTATATCTTGAATTTTCTGGGAATAGTCTCAAAAGACTTCTTTATTCTGGATGATTTTTACTGACTTTTGAAAAACTGCTTAACCGTAAGAGATGGTCAAAAACTTGCTACACAAAAAATGTAGAGCACGTTAAAACACATAATGTATGTTGTATACATTTTTTTCGTGAAATTGATCTTTTTTAAGGTATTCCTTGTTTTTGTTTCAGCTTTGAAAAACATACTTTTCTCATACAGCAATTGGTCAACTCGTGTCCACAGAAACAAAGGAACTTCAGTCACATAGCAACCAGATTTTGACTATCACTTTAACCTATGGTACTCCCTTATTTCGCTTCTACTTTTAAGGAAGCAACTTATAAGACTATATCTGCTAATTTTTTCTCGATTAGCATGAAGTAAATAGAAGCATACACTTTTTAACAATAATTTGATGCTGAGAGGTAGAGAAAGTCATGTGAATGGAACACATCAGGTTTTTTTATAACCAATTGATGAAGTTGCCCTTAAATGTGTATTAATTAAGCTTTTGTAAGAAGATTGGGTGTAGAAGGTCATGGTAATGCAACTCACAGGAGTGTTATAAACTTAGAAGTAATTACTCCTCTATATGCATCCTTTCAGAAAATGTTCATTGATCGAGCTCATATTAATAAGCTCATCAATAATAATCGCTGTTGAATGGAATGAAGGGTGACATATTCTCGATGTAAACCAGACTTTGGCTTTTTACATTAAGTACTAGTGTGGTTATGGTTTGAAGCTGCCGCTTGATGGCGTTGCAGTGGCAATTCGATCATCCCAAGCTAATGACAAAATGGAGTGCAGTGCAGAACATGACGCTCTGTGACCATCTCCTGTAGGGGGAATATTTCTCATTAAAATGAATACTTTTAACAACCTCTAATAAAAACGTTCCATTATCATCCTTTATAGATTAATTTCGCTTGTAGCCATAGGCCCGAAAATTCTTCTTTATTAGAAACATTGTGGGTTACTCTTCAGCCCATCAAAAATTACACATGACAATATAAAAAAATCTAATGTGCTCCATTCACTTGACTTTCTCTACATCCCTGCAACAAATTATTCTTAAAAAGCTTATGCTTCTATTTACTTCATGCTAATCTACAAAAATTAGCAGAAATGGTCTTACTCTTTCTTCCATGTAAGTAGAAAGGAAATAAGGGACTAGCATAGGTTAAAGCGATAGTCAAAAGCTGGTTACTATGTGACTGAAGTTCCTTTGTTTGTATGGACAGGAACAAATTCCTATATGAGAAAAGTTAAGATTTTCGACCCTGAAAACAAAAACAAGGAATATCTCAAAAACAACCAACTCCAAGAAAAAAATGTATACAGCATTCGAATCTCACTAGGGTAAGTTACCCGGATAAGGGTTTTTTCGGGGTTTTTCGTGGACTCCGAGGTCATTTGAGCATTATTTCACCAATTTCATTCATCGTCCGATATGACCAACCTGGTTAAAGGACGTTAAACTACAAAAAACAAAACAAAAAAAAAAGCATAAATTGTGTGTTTTAAAGTGCTCTACATTTTTGTGTGGTAGGTTTTTGTCTATCTCTTACTGTTTAGCAGTTATACAAAATTCCGGAAAATTAACTCAGAATAAAGTAGTCTTCAGAGGCTATTCCCAGAAAATTCAAAATATATATTTTATTTGTCAGGTAAATGTCTTTAATATAAGATATTTTAATCAAAATCGTTAGAGCCATTTTTTAGAAAATCAAAATTTTCGAAAATAATTTCCATGTAAAGGGTAGTGTGGGGTAGGGGGATATTTCTCAAAATCTTCGTGTCGCATCCTTGAAAGATACTAAACTTAAATACACAGTTTGGTATTTTACCGACTTTTCGTTTTTGAGTTATCGTGTCACACGGACTCACACACGGACCTTTTTCTGAAAATACTCTTTTTTTGGAAACAGGGGACACTAAAACGTATATTTCCGGTGAAATCTCGGTATCAATTTTTTTGCAATACCTTCTCTATACACTATGTACATAGTACGTGTAGAGAAAGTAAAAAAGGAAGATCTAATTAAAGGATAATTTATGTCATTTACATTTTCTTTGAGGAGTTAACCGTTTTCGAGTTATTCCAGGTTATTGGTTTCAATGTTAAGCCACTTAAACCTTTCTCAAACGGCAAGACATCTTTCTTTTCGTTTCTCGTTTGTTCACTCCTTGCAAGCAAAGAGATATGAATTTCATATGTTTCATACGACGCTCGCTTTAGCCTGTGCATTTTCTTATTTCCCTTCTACTTACAAGGAGCTGGTAATAAAACTAATTCTGCTTATAATAACTTGATCAGCATGGTGTAAGTAAGGAATTAATGCTTTGAATGAAATATTTGTTTACCAAACAGCTAGAGGACATCATGTGAATGGTACACATTAGATTTTTTTCCTTTCTACTTACAAGGAACCAAGTAATAAGCACAATTTTTCTAATGTTAATCTCGATTAGCATGATGTGTTTGTTTCGAGTTTCTATTAGCTTATTGTGCCCGTATTATCATTAACAATGCCGCCACCAAGACAATCGAATCTTTCCCGACAAAGGATTCGAAACATTGCGAATGAAATTGCACGTGAAGAGCAACTATCCAATTAAATTTTTAAACTCCTTGGATGTGCCTGGCTTACCACCGCACAATTTACGACTAAAGGTGGGCTCCGTAGTAATCATGCTTCGAAACATAAACCAACCAAAACTGTGCAACGGAACGCGTTTGGTGGCAAGTAAATTGATGAACAATGTGATTTACGCGACGATACTCAAAGGAAAATTCGAAGGTGAGGAAGTTCTCATTCCGAGGATCCCGATGATCGCAACCGATTTGCCGTTTGAGTTTAAACGACTCAATTTCCGATCTGTCTTGCATTCGCCATGACCATTAACAAATCACAAGGCCAATCCTTGAAAGTTTGTGGTCTGAATCTAGAAAATCCATGTTTTTCCCATGGTCAATTATATGTGGCATGTTCACGGGTCGGAAGACCATCTGCGTTATTTGTTCTTGCGCCTGATAATAAAACAAGAAATGTCGTCTATCACAAGATGCTTCACTGAAGAGTGCAACCCATGCATCAAAATACACTGTCAATAAATAATCATTAAAATACTTGTTTTTTTATTTATATTTATTATCCTAATAAGAAATTTAACTTAATAAAATACAAAATCTGCTCATTTATTGCTTCTAAGACGGAAGAAAGTTCGCCGGGTCGGCTAGTAGTGTATTGAGAAAGTATTTTATTGTACCAAAAAATTCGATACCGAGTTTTCTCCGGAAATACAAGTTTTGGGTCCCCTTAAATCCAAAAAAGCATTTTTTAAAAAAAGGTCCATGTGTATGTGTGTGTATGCAATATCTCACAAACGGTCAACCCTATAAGAAAAATGTACCATTTATGACAAATTCAACAAAACTGATACACAATACATAAGTGACTGCCTCCGTGGTGGAGTGGTGAGCGAGCTGACTTCTCACCCGGAGGTCCCGGGTTCAATTCCCGGCTGGGGCGGGGAATTTTTCTTTAACCGGAATTATTCCCTATCCCCCATTGAGTCTGGAAGTATGTATGTGAGAGTGAATGTGCGTGCGTTTAGTAATATAACGTTTATTAACCTAATGTTCTGAACCTACAAGTCAAAGCCCCCGATATGACCATTGATGTTAAAGGGGGCTATACAAACCAAGCAATTAAAAAAAAAAAAGCAGAAGTTTTTAGATGGTACTCTCAGAAAAATTAAAGTTTACAATTTATTTGTAAACATCTTTAACATACGGTATTTTTATCAAAATTATTAGACCCATTTTTGAGAAAAAAATTCAAAAATGATTCCATGTAAAGGGTAGTTTATGGCGGAGGATTTTCTTGAAAATCTTAATGTCGCATCCTTGGATGATACCAGACTTAAATACCAAGTTTAGTATTTAACGTCTTTTCGTATTTGAGGTATGCTGTCCACGGACATACACACACAGACACACACACGGACCTTTTTTTAAAAATGTTTTATTTTGGTTCAGGGGTACCCAAAATATGCGTTTCCGGGGAACTCTCGGTATCGAATTTTTGGGTGGATTGCTAAACCTTCTCTATACACAATGTACATAATAAGTTTAGAGAGTGTAAAAATGTTTTTGCGGAATCAGGGGAGCTCAAAAAATTTCTGTGAAATCTCGGCATGCAAATAATACTTTCTCTATCCATTATGTGTATTTTACATACTGGCTAGAGTAATTAACATGATACAAATAATTTATGTACCCACAAATAAATCATAGAGAGTAGAGAAAGTAATGTGAATGTAACACATGAGAGTTTATTAAAATGTTTTTCCGCTGAAATACTGTTTCGCAGGTTTTCCACTCGTATTCAACACTTGTACCGTAGGTAATGGATAGACAGAGCGAAAAAACTTCAATTGTTTACTTTGCTTCCAGAAGCGTTGCTGGTTATATATGAAGTCAAGTTTGTGTGCATTTAAACGCAATTTTAACGACAAACTAATAGAAAATGCAGGTGGAAAATGTCACTAGAAAGCTGCGGAAGCGGAAATTTTGTTCGTTAGGGCTTTCTTTTCAATGCGACAGAAATAGAACCTCTATAGAATTTAGCTTTGGTGTTCTTCACACGGAATAAAGTACGCACCGCTTGTAAACAGTTTAAATAGGCTTGGCTATGGAAAGAAAGCCTCTCGGTTTTATAGAATTCTGTTCATTATAGAGATTAACTAGCAACTCTGTGTTCGCTTTCATTCCTTACATTAACAGTTATTTAGAGGACCTGTTTACAAAAACAGAAGTTTAGTAACGAGAGGTTAAAGTTAGAATCCAACCGAGTTCCTAATACTACAGGGTTACTACAAAAGAAATAGACAACTTCAACTGCCTGTAAAACAAAAACTATTAGAGATAGCAACCTAAATATTTCGGAGGTATGTTGAGAAACTCTCAAAGTTTTGTTTGTTACTATTGGTAACGCTGTAGTGTTTTGTTTGTTGTTGCAGAAGCTGAAATGGCGGAAAATCCTGTGGAAAAGGCATATTGCGTGTTGGAATTTGCTAGAACGCAATCAGCAACTGTTGTCCAACGACATTTTAGAACACGTTACCACAAAAATGAAATGATGCGCTCGCAAAAACCAGCATCATCTTCATCATGTCGCAACATGTCGATGCAAAAGTCACGCCGTATGACCTTATCTTCTTCACTCAGAAACTGCAACATCTGTAATCTGTATGGCATCATGCGCAGTCGCTTCCGCAAGATTTTGCATACAGTTTGCTGTGGAATTTGTAATTGCATGCTTGCCCTAGATGTCGATTTCTGTGGGCTTCTTATGTAGGCAGAACGAACACGTTCAACGTTTTCTTCTGAAACTCTTGGTCTTCCCGAGCTCTTCCAAACATCCCGTTGTCTCGAATTTTCTGTACCAGTCGTAGATTGACTGTCTAGTCGCTGGCGTTTTGTGGTAACGTGTTCTAAAATGTCATTGGACAACAGTTGCTGATTGCGTTCTATCAAATTCCAACACGCAATATGCCTTTTCCACAGGATTTTCCGCCATTTCAGCTTCTGCAACAACAAACAAAACACTACAGCGTTACCAATAGTAACAAACGAAACTTTGACAGTTTCTCAACATACCTCCAAAATAATTAGGTTGCTATCTCTAATAGTTTTTGTTTTACAGGCAGTTGAAGTTGTCTATTTCTTTTGTAGTAACCCTGTATATTGCGTACTAAGAACTGTAAGTTATAATTATCTGGTCGAGAATGTATATTGGGAATACGAGATCTGATAATAACTTACAGTTCGTGGTTAGCCAATTATTTCTTGAAATACTTGTAAAACATAATAAAAAAGCAATAATAGAAGGTATTGCACTTCACCCAAAAGTTTGATACCGAGATTTCACCGGAAATATATGTTTTAGGATCTTCTGTATCCAAAAAAAAGTATTTTCAGAAAAAGGTCCGTGTTCGTATGTCTGTGAACATGATAACTCAATAACGAAAGGTTGTTAAAATACCAAACTTGGTATTTAAGTTTAGTATCTTCCAGAGATGCGACACGAAGTTTTTCAGAAGAATCCCCCCACCCCAGACTACCCTTTACATGGAACTCTTTCAAAAATGTTGATGTTCTAAAAATGACTCAAAAGATTGTGATTAAAATATCGTATATTAAAGATATTTACCTGGCAAATAAAATGTATATCTTGAATTTTCAGGAAATAGCCTCTAAATACTACTTTAATCTTAGTGAGTTAAGAAAGTTTGCATATCTGTTAAACTGTAAGAAATGGACAAAAACTTAACCTACAAAAAATGTAGAGCACATTAAAACGCACAATTTAACTCGTATACATTTTTTTCTTCGCGTTGATCGTTTTCAAGATATTCCTTGTTTTTGGTTTCAGCTTCCAAAAAGTTAACTTTTCTCATACAGGAATTTGTCAACTCGTGTCCATACAAACAAAGGAACTTCAGTCACATAGCAACCAGCTTTTGACTATCACTTTAATCTATGGCACTCCCTTATTTCGCTTCTGCTAACAAGGGAGCAAGTAATAAGACTATTTCTGCTAATTTTTTGTTGATTAGAATGAAATAAATAGAAGCATAAGCTTTTTAACAATAATTTGTTGCAGAGATGTAGAGAAAGTCATGTGAATGGAGTACATCTGTTTTCTTTTATACACTGACGATTTTATTTACTGTCAGTTTATCGTGGTATAATCGCTTATTTGTTTTCCAATTATAAGGAACTAAGTAGCAGGAGTAATAATTTTTTTATACTTATCTCTTTTAACATGATGTAAACAGAAGAATAATCTTTTGTGAGAAAAAAATGCAAATGTCGCGTTATTTATGGACGCTCTTTAACTACTGTGGTTCTCAGCGTCCCATTCTAATTGGGCGTGAAAGACCGCTTAATTTTGCTCAGAGGCCTCTCTTATCAGGCTTGAGGCTCTTTATGTGCTGTAAATCTACGACACGGGACCAGCGGCTTTACTTCCCTTCCGAAGGAAGCCATACTAAGGAATTTTACGCCTGAAAAAAATTCATCGTCCTCCACCGGGTTTGATCCCGCGACCTTGGACATATGAAGTTAGCATAGTAACCACTACACCACGGAGGGCAACTTTCTCAAAATGGTTAAAGAATGTCATGTGTATGCAACAATCAGATTTTGCAGTTTAGAGAAAATCAGTTTAACGACTTATGAATCAGCAGCATATTTTTTTGGCTACATGTAATAAACACAGTACACGATGGTAACACCAACTTGGCTTAGCAACATCTTGTATTTGTTTGTTGAACCTCTCTCGTGTCTATTGCTATGAGAGATGAAATGAAATTGGCCGTACTGCTTGCTCGTTCTGTCTGATCGATTCCGGCGTCGATATCTCGACTCGACATGTGTATCGAGATACATGGCACTGATAGAGCGAAACCAGAACATGGAGTGGAAACAATGGGCTTGTGGTAAGAGTACAAGATGCAGTGTAAAGTCAACATGATCATGAACTCAAACAAATCACTGCTGCCAACTGTCCATCAAGTCGAAACTCTGCTCCCTATACTGTAGTGGGAAAACATATCTCAAGGGTATTTGTATACACGCTGTTCATCTTAATACAGTTCCCGTAGGTGTGCTTTATCGACTCTACCTCGTATATACCTACCAGCTAGAGAAGGTATTGTATTCCACCGATATTTCACAGCAAATGCTTGTTTTGAGGCCCTGAATCCAAAAATCATGTGTTACATTCACACAACCGTCCCTAAATGTTCTGTAACAAATTATTCATGAAACATTAATAAATGCATTTAAATCTGCCAGCCTTATAGCAAGCAAATGCAGGTTTTGAGTTCCCTGAATCCGTAAGACTTCCGGATTATAGCAGGGATGAAATTTTGAGACCTCTGAATCTAAAAGAGCGTAAATTAGATTCACATGACCTTTTCTACAAACTAACTCTGCAATAAATATTTCCTGCAAACTTAATAATTACAAATCAATCTATTGGGCTTGTAGCAAGGAATGCAGGTTTTGATACCTGAATTCAAAAAATCATTTGTTTCATTCAAATGAACTTCACTACATATTCTGAAGATCCATTCCAATAAAATTAATAAATACATTTAAATTTCGCAGCTTTTAACAAGGAAAGACAATTTTTGAGATCCTTTAACAAAAAAAATTGTATTATGTTCTCTACATAAAATGTAACAAACCATTCCTGCAAAATTAATAAATGAATTTAAAACTGCTGGTTACTAGGGTCGGCCGATAAGTCCCTGGCCTCACACAGATATGGCTCCACTAGGCCAGCTAGACGTAGCATCGTATAGTTTAACTCTAGACTAGCTTGTATCCATAGTTACAGGTCAATAGCTTATTTAGTTTTCCAATGACAGCATTTTACAAGACAACTTAGAGTTTTCACGAAAATGGAGGATTTGGAAAAACGAGCAGTGATTAAATACTTCCATTTGAAAGGCTTAACGCCTAAAGAAATCAAGGAGGAAATGGACAGTACATTGAAAGACTCTGTCCCTTCATATTCAATGATTAAAAGGTGGGTTGTATAGTTTAAAATGGGACGTAAGAGCACTAGTGATGAGCCTCGCTCTGGACGTCCTGTAGAAGTGAAAACTCCAGAGATCGGTGAAAAAATTGATCATTTAGTACTGGAAGACCGCAGATTAAAGTTGTTTGAGATAGCAGAGGCTGTAAACATATAAAAAGTTGCAGATGATATTTTAAGTAATGTTTTGGGCTTTCACGAGGTCTATGCAAGATGGGTGCCACGTTTGTTGACACATGATCAAAAGTTGCAAAGAAAAACTGTTTCTGTTAAGAATGTGGAGCTCTACCGTAAAAATCCCAGTGAATTTTTGAGACGGCTTATTACCATGGATGAAACTTGGATACATCACTACTCTCCATAAAGTAAATCACAGTCAAAATAGTGATTTGCGCCAGGTGAACCAACTCCATAAAAGGCAAAGTCAATTTTGTCAGTTAACAAGGTTATGGCGAGTGTTTTCTGGGATTCATGGGGAATTATTTTTATTGATTACTCGGAAAAGGGTGGCCGCGCCGTGGCTGAGTGGTTAGACCACTCGCCTCTCACATAGACGGCCCGGGTTCGATCCCAAGCGACCGCATGTGAGATTTGTGGTGGACAAAGCGGCGCTGGGGCGGGTTTTCTGCGGGTTCTCCGGTTTCCCCCACCATCGCATTCCACTGGTGCTCCATCTTCGTTCATGTATCATCAGTGTCACCGCCTGCGGTGCCATAAGTAGTTAAAGCGGGCGTTACCAAAAAAAAATTTGGAAAAGGGTAAAAGTATCACTGGTGACTAGTGCACAAGCTAACTGCAACATTTGAGTGATGAGATGAAAAGAAAAGAACTTAATTTGGCACAAAAAAGCTTGTTTCATCACGACAATGCTCCTGGCCATTGTTCAGTCATTGCAATGGGAAAAATGTTCGAATTAAAGTTCGAATTGCTTGAACATCACCCTAATCGCCAGATCTAGCGCCAAGTGACTACCACCAGTTCCTAAACCTCAAAAAATGTTTTGGAGGATGAAGATTTCACAGCTACGAGGAGGTCATTGATGCGGTAAACAGCTATTTTGAGAACCTTAATAAATCGCACTACAGACATGGTTTAATTAAATTAAAACACCGATGTGACAAATGCATTAGCCCTTCTGGAGAATATGTTGAGAAATGAAGCAATTTTTACTTTCTTTATACGAACTATGTACATAGTGTATAGAGAAAGTATTGCACTCCACCAAAAAATTCGATATCTAGATTTCATCGGAAATATATGTTTTAGGGTTCTCTGTATCCAAAAGAAGTATTTTCAGAAAAAGGTCCGTGTGTGTGTTCGTGTGTCCGTGAACACGATAACTCAAAAACGAAACGTCGGTAAAATACCAAACTTAGTATTTAAGTGTAGTATCTTCAAGGGATGCGACACGAAGATTTTGAAGAAAATCCCCTCACTCCAAACTACCCTTTACAAGGAAATGTTTTCGAAAATTTTTATTTTCTAAAAAATTGCTCTAATGAATTTGATTAAAATATCGTATATTAAAAATATTTACATGACAAATAAAATGTATATTTTGAATTTTCTGGGAATAGCCTCTGAAGACTACTTTATTCTCGGTAAATTTTACGGAATTTTGCATAAACCGTAAGAGATGGACAAAAACTTACCACACAACAAATGTAGAGCACCTTATAACACACAGTTTATGGTATATACCTACATTTTTTTCGTGGAATTCATTGTTTTTGAGATATTCCTTTTTTCAGCTATAAAGACATACTTTTCTCATACAGGACTTTGTGAACTCGTGTCCATACAAACAAAGGAACTTCAGTCACATAGCAACTAGCTTTTGACTATCACTTTAACCTATAGGACTCCCTTATTTCGCTTCTACTTACAAGGAAACAAGTAATAAGACTATTTCTGTTAATTTTTGCTCCATTAGATGAAGCAAATAGAACAGTTTGTTGCAGTGATATAGAGAAAGGCATGTGAGTGCAACACACAGATTTTTTTGGATACTGGGTACCCTAAGACATATGTTTCCGGTGAAATCTCGTTATCGAAATTTTGGGTGCAGTGCAATACGTTCTCTATACATTATGTGCACAGTACGTAAAGAGAAAGTAAAAATTAATGCTGCTAGCACTTTCATGATGCTCAACTGTTGAAATGGACTTATCGCTAAGTGATCGCTAGTCTACGCTACCGTTTGCGTCATTAGTAATGTCAGTTTTATGAACACAGCCACATCCACTTATCTAAAGTAACTTCCAGATATTATGCAAATGCACTTCAGAATATCTGATTCACCAATCTGTTGAATTTAAAGCCAGTTGAGATTCCAAGGTACGCTGAGGTAATGTATCGATACCAGGGTGTATTTAAAAAACAAAAATTTTAGTTTACATTCATATTACTTTTTATACTCTCTAGAAATGGTTACTTTCTGTTCTTGTACACTTAACCAGGGGGAAATTTTGTGTTTGCTGCCAAAAATTCAATGTTGAGATTTTTACAGGAAATCTAGTGTTTTGACATCTCCTTAAGGGATGCTGAAATAGGATTTTCGTAATTTTTTTCCGTTTTCATGTTTTAATTGCATTTGAATATTTCAAGCCTTCTGCTCATTTTGGTATAATTTTCACAGATGTACGCAAATTGTATATAGCTTAAAAATATTGTTGATAATCCTGCACAGTAGTTTTTAGAACACTCTAATACACTTACTTGGTAAAACATTGATAAGTTTGTAAATATTAGTGTTAGAGAAGTGATCTTTGTAGTTTCTCTACATACTATGTACATAGTTTAATAGAGAAGGTATTGTAATACACTAAAAAATTCGATACCGATATTTCACCGGAAATACACGCTTTGGGTTCCCCTGAATCCAAAAAACAACAAAAAAACTTTAACCTATAGGACTCCCTTATTTCGCTTCTACTTACAAGGAAGCAAGTAATAAGACTATTTCTGCTATTTTTTTCTCAATTAGCATGAAGTAAATAGAAGAATAAGCTTTTTAACTACAATTTGCTACAGGGATGTAGAGAAAGTCATGTGAATCAATCACATCAGATTTTTATATATGAAGTTTAAAAGGCTTGCGGTTAAATTACGCAAAACCAAAACAAACTTCGGAACTTTCTCGTGCCTGAAATTTAATAAATAAATAACAACACAAAAACTCCTAAAATATCCGAAAGCAATATGGTATGGTTTGAAATTGCTCTACTCTACATAACTTAATCTGACGTTTTTAAAATACTGTCCCTTCTGGCATATGGCAGATATGTTGTATATAATAAACGAAAGCGTGGCTTTTACCTTGAGATTTTTCTACCACGTACATAACAGAGAATGTAAATCGTTCCGACCAAAGTATTGGATGCTGATTTTCACCGAAATCGTTTGTTTTGAGAACCCCTGAATAAAAATTACTTTTAGAAAAGAAATTTGATGTGTTCCATTCACATGACTTTCTCTACATCTCTGCAACAAATTATTGTTAAAAAAAACTTATACTTCTATTTACTTCATGCTAATTGGGAAAATTAGCACAAATAGTCTTATTACTTGCTTCCTTGTAAGTAGAAGCGAAATAAGGGAGTACCATTGGTTAAAGTGATGGTCGAAAGCTGGCTGCTATGTGACTAAATTTCCTTTGTTTGTATGGACAGGAGTTGATAAATTCCTGTATGAGAAAAGTATAAGTTTTTAAAAGCTGAAACCAAAAAAACAGGAATATCTCATAAACGATCAACTCCACGTAATATATATATATATATATATATATATATATATATATATATATATATATATATATGACATAAATTGTGTTTTAATGTGCTCAACATTTTTTGTGTGGTAAGTTTTAGCCAATCTCTCACGGTTTACGTATTATGCAAAGCTCAATAAAAATCATCCAGAGTAAAGAGGACTTTAGAAGCTATTCCCAGACAATTCATGAAATGCATTTTTTTCGGCAAGTAAATATCTTAAATATAAGGGATTTTAATCAAAATCGTTAGAGCTATATTTAATAAAATAAAAAATTTCGAAATTTTTTCCATGTAAAGTTCTGTTCGGGGTGAGGTGATTTTCATGAAAATCTTCGTGTTGCATGCTTATAAGATACCAAACTTAAATATCAAGTCTTTTCGTTTTTGAGTTATGCTGCCCACTGATACACACACATACACACAAAGACAGACACTAAACAGACATTTTTCTAAACTTTTTTGGATTCAGGGGGTCCCAAAACATACTGCCGGTGAAATCTCGACATCGAATTATTGGGTGGATTACAATACCTTCTCTATAGACTATGTACATAGTAGTGTAGAGAAAGTAAAAATGTCCAGCCTCACTGTTAGCTTTAAAACTCAAAAATGAAAAATAGTTTAAATGCCCAACTTCCAAGTACGCGACATAATGGTTTTCAAGTATATCCCCCCACCCCAATTACAAATGAAATGTATTTCTTGAATTTTCTGGGAATTGACTGAAAGAACGCCTCTCCAAGCTAGATGACTTATGAATAACTGGTAAACCGCAAAAGATAGACAAAAGATGTAGAACGTGTTAAAACACATAATTTATGTTTTTCGTAGGGTTGACTATTTCCCCGATATTCCTTGTCGTTAGTTTCAGATTTAAAATACTTAATTTTTTGTAAACTAATGGCCAAGCAATGAAATTATTTCAATCGCATGTCAACCAGCTTTTAAAAGATGTTGCTGTCGTTTTAGCCTAGTGAATTCCCTTATTTCCCTTTTACTAACAAGAATGCAAATAATAAGACCTTTCTACTAATGTTTATCTCTAATAGTATGAATTACATAGAAAAATAAACTTTTTCACAATATTTTGTTTCAAAATGTAGCGAAAGTAATGTGAAAGAAAGATATTGGATTTTATAACAGAAAGAGCAAAATCCTCGTAACTGTACTCAAATTTACCCGCAGCAGCTTACAAGTGTGGTATTACACCGTTTATTTTACTTAGGCCCTCCCCATCCTATAAAGTTTTGGGAATGAAACCGCGGAAGAACAGATGTTAACGGTTAAAACATACACGGTTTAGGTACACGCAAGAGAGCGAAATAGTATTCTACTCTCTCATTGTATACCATCACATGTTTACAGTTGGGGTGCAAATAGCGTTTGTAAACCGGATTATAATACAGGATTAAACAAAGGGACTGGTTTTTCACTGTTTTCACGCATAAATCAACAATGTGGAATATAAAAATAAGAGTAGTAATTGCTGGGCGCTCTCAGAAAACAAAGCATTGACAGTTTACTTTTTTACTTTCTCTACACGTACATAGTGTATAGAGAAGGTATTGTACTGCACACAAAAATTCGATACCGAGATTTCCGCGGAAATATATGTTTTGGAGCGTGCTGAATCACAAAAAATTAATTTTTAGAAAAAAGTGTGTGTGTTTGTGAGTGTGTCTGTGGTTGCATAGCTCAAAAATGAAAAGTCAGCTAAATACCAAACTTGATATTTAAGTTCAGTACCTTCCAAGGTTGCCACAGAAATATTTTCAAGAAAATCCCCCTCCCAACTTACCTTTAATGGAAAAAATTAGGAAAATTTTGATTTTCTCATAAACAGCTGTAATGATTTTGACTAAAATTTCTTATATTTAAGATACTTACATGACAAATAAAATGCATACCTTGAATTTTCTGGGAATAGCCTCTGAAAACCTCTTCGAGCTGGATGACTTATGAATGACTGGCAAACAATACAAAATAGACAAAATCTTACAACACAAAAAGTGAATAACGTCTTAAAACCTAAAGTTAGATATTTTGTTCCTGGGGTTGACCATTTTCTATATATTCTTTGTTATTGGTTTCAGTTTTAAAATCCTTAAACTTTTGTAACCTACTACCCATGCAAAGAAACAAATTTCAACTACATGGCAACCAGTTTTTAAAATATTTCACTGTTAGTGTATTACTTTATTTTACAAGATAATTTCTGCTAATGTTTAACTGGCTTAGTATGGAGTAGATAGAAGAATAAATTTATTAACTATAATGTGTTACAAAGATGTAGAGAATCCACGCAACTGCAGTCAAATTCACCCCTATCAGCTTCCAAGTGTGGTATTACACCGTTTGTTTTACTTGGGCCGTCCCCATCCTTTAAAGTGTTGAGATGGAAACCACGGAAGAAGAGATTTAAAAGGTTAAAAGAAACGTAGTTTAGGTACAGGGAAGAGAGAGAGAAATAGTATTCTTGTCTCTCGCTGTAATATTTACCATCACATGTTTACAGTTGGGGTGCAAATAGCGTTGTAAACCGGATAATAATACGGGATTAAACAAAGGGACTGGTTTTTCAGTGTTTTCACGCAAAAATCAACAATGTGGAATATAGAAATAACATTGAGTAGTAATTGCTGGGCGCTCTCAGAAAACAAAGCGTTGACAGTTTACTTTTTTTTTTTTTTTTTTTCCATTTCTAGTGTGAAGAACAGCATTATAAAACAAACCGCAAACAAAACGCTCTTGCTTTGGCAAAATCCCAGCTTTTCAAACACCGCAGCGAAACAACGTTTTTTTTTTTTTTCGCGGCTTTTTCACTCCGATTCACATTTTAAAAGTATATGCTCTGAATTTTGACACTAGCTGCGTGATTCTCTGCTTCCCAGTTCAAACGTATCCCCAATTGGGTTTAAAACACTGCTACAGAAGTAAAAACGATGAAAATGTAATTATAGCGTGCGATATGCATTCCAAACAAATAACAGTTCGGATTTGGTATTGTTCATAAGGACAAAGCACACGCTAGTGCGAATTGTATCAGATTTACCTAACAGAATTTCATGAAATCCCTAGACCGTGTATATACAGTGATTAAAAAGCTGCAATATTAAAGTGCGTTATTTTTCGCTTGAGTAGAAACCAGTGCATGGCCATCTTTGATTCCATTTTGGTTTCTCGAGTTCAATATTGCGTACATAGCTTAGGTAAAGAGTAAAATTACACTCCATCAACGATTTTACTAACGATAGTTAAAAAAGAATCTGATATATTGGACACACATGACCTTCTCTAGCTGTTCCTTTGTCTACGTCATGCTAATCAAGCTAAACATTGCCAGCACTGCGTTTTTAGTTGCCTCTTTATAAGGGAAACAATGGAATACATTAGCGATAGTCAGACCTTATAGTAGGCGGTAATTAAGTGAAACAATTGAAATTCGGTTCTATTTGCCTGCTGTAATTATGAAAAATAAGTTATTACAATTTTGAAATACTTTTTCCAAAATAATTACGGTTAATATAAAAAATCTTATATCTAAATCTCGCATGACTTTCTCTATGTTATAATAAGGCTTCTCACAAAAGATTGTTCTTCTTTTTACACCATGCTAATCGAAATATGCAATAGTAGAATGCACCTATTTCATAATAGAAGTCAAGAAAGGGAATTCGCTATTTTGCTTTGTTTCTCAACATAATCTCCAGAAAGGCTAACACATTTGTCATATCGATGTTGTAATTTAATTAAACCATATCTGTAGTGCGATTTATCAAGGTCCTCAAAATAGCTGTTTACCGCATCAATGACCTCCTCGTTGCTGTGAAATCTTCGTTATCCAAGACATTTTTGAGGTTTGGGAACAGGTGGTTGTAGTTAGATCTAGCGATTAGTGTCATGTTGAAGCAATTCGAACTTTAATTCGAACATATTTCCCATTGCAATGACTGAACGATGGGCCGGAGCATTGTCGTGATGAAACAAGAATTTCTTTTTCCCCCACATAAGGTATTTTTCTTTTCACCTTCTCACTCAAACGTTGCAGTAAGCTTGCGTAGTAGTTACCAGTGAAAGTTTTACCCTTTTCCAAGTAATAAATTAAAATAATTCCCTGTGCTTCAGAAAACACTCACATAACCTTGTTAGCTGGCAAAATTGACCTTGCCTTTTTTTGATATGGTTCACCTGGCGCAATCCACTTTTATGACTGTGATTTACTTTCTTGAGTGTGGTGGTGTATCCAGGTGTCATCCATGGTAATAAGCCGACTCAAGAATTCACTGCAATTTTACGGTAGAGTTCCACATTCTAAACAGAAACAGTTTTTTTTTTTTTAAACTTATGGTCAGGTGTCAACAAACGCGGCACCCATCTTGCACACACCTTGTGAAAGCCCAAAACATCACTTAAAATATTATCTGCATGTTCTTTTGATATGTTTACAGCGTCGGCTATCTCAAGCATCTGTAATCTGCGGTCTTCCAGTACTAAACGATGAATTTTTTCAATTATATCTGGAGTTGTCACTTCTACAGGGCGTCCAGAGCGAGGCTCATCACTAGTGCTTGTACGTCCCATTTTAAACTGTACAACCCAACTTTTAAGCGCTGAATATAAAGGGGCAGAGTCTTTCAATGTACTGTTCATTTCCTCCTTGATTTCTTTAGGCGCTGAACCTTTCAAATGGAAGTATTTAATCACTGCTCGTTTTTCCAAAACATTCATTTTAGTGAAAACTCTAAACTTATCTATACGAGAATTTTTCAAAACCTAGACATGCAAAAAAACAAATTTTCGTCCAATACCAACCATATTTTAAAACTTTTGACTGTCAGTTTAGTCTAATGTATTCCCTTATTTCCCTTCTACTTATAAGGTACTAAGTAATAAGACCGTTTCTGCATATGTTTATCTCTATTAGCATGAAGTAGATAGAAAACATTTTATGTGTTCCATTCACATGACTTTCTCTACATCGCTGTAACAAACTATTATTAAAAAGCATAAACCTCTGTCTACTTTATGATAATCGAGATAAACACCAGCAGAAAAGGTCTTAATTACTTACTTTCTATAAAGCCGGATGCCATGTGATTAAAATCTGTTTTCCTTGCTGGGCCGGGAGTTTACACCTTTACGTGTGAGAAACGTTTAAGTATTTTGAATCTGAAATAAATAGTGTGGCATATTTCAGAAATTATCAACTCCAGAAAAATACGTGTATGTTATAAATTGTGTATTTTACCGTGATGTACATTTTTGGTACAGCCAGTTTTTACCTATCTCTTACGGTTTACCAGTTACGCAAAATTCAACAAATTTCATTCAGAATATAGAGGTCTTGAGAAGATATTCTCAGAAAATTCAAGATATACATTTTATTTGGCATGTAAATACATTTAAGATACGCTATTTTAATCAAAAGCATTATAACCAATTTTCAGAAAACAAATATTTTCGAATTTTTTACCATGTAAGGGTTACTTTGGCTGGGGGAATTTTTTATCAAAATCTTAGTGTCACATCCCTGGAAGATACTAAACTTAACCTCTAAGTTTGGTATTTTACCAACTTTTCGTTTTTGAGTTATCGTGTTCACAGAAACACGGACACGCATAAATAGGGCCTTTTTCTACAAATGCTGTTATACTTTCTCTATACGTACTATGTACATAGTGTATAAAGAAGGTATTGTACTCCACCCAAAAATTCGATACCCAGATTTCACGAAAAAAATATGTTTTAGGGTCTTCTAAAATAAAAAAAAAGCATTTTCAGAAAAAGTTCCGTGGGTGTGTTTGTGTCCGTGAACACAATAACTCAAAAACGCAAGTCGGTTATATACCAAACTTGGTATTTAAGTTCAGTATCTTCTAGATTTTGAAAAAAATTGCCCCAACCAAAACTACCCTTTACATGTCACTTTTTTGTAACTTTTGAATTTCCTATAAATGGCTCTAACGATTTTGATTAAAATATAGCCTTTTTAAGATATTTAGCTGACAAATAAAATGTATATCTTGAATTTTCTGGGAATAGCCTCTGAAGACTATTTTACGGACTTTTGCATAACTGCTAAATCGTTAGAGATAGACAAAAACTTACCACACAAAAAATGAAGATTACATTAAAACACACTTTCTATGTTATATGTATTCATTTTTTTCGTGGAATTGATCGTTTTTTAGATATTCCTTGTTTTTGGTTTCAGCTTTGAAAAACTCATCCTTTACTTACACAGGAATTTGTCAACTCCTGTCCATACAAACAAAGGAACTTCAGTTACATAACAACCAGCTTTTGACTATCACTTTAACCTATGGCACTCCCTTATTTCCCTTCTACTTACAAGGAAGCGAGTAATCAGACTATTTCTGCTAATTTCTCTCGATTAGCATGAAGTGAATGGAATACATGAGGTTTTTTTGCATATATGAGTCCCTAAAACGTCTATTTCCGGTGAAATCTCGGTATCAAATTTTTGGATGCATTACAATAACTTCGCTATACACTGTGTACATAGTACGTGTAGAGAAAGTAATAAAGTTTTTAACAATAATTTGTTACAGAGATGCAGAGAAACACATAAGATTTTTCATCAGGAAACTTGGTAACTGCTGGTGTGGTAATAAGCTATAAATTTGAGGCCACTTGAAGGAACGTTATCAACATATGTTTCGCTTCCAAAGCGACCTGTTTATTCCCAGTTCAACGCCAACTTGATTTATACAAACAATTCCTGTTTGCGGTTTGTTGTTTGTTTGTCCGGTTATTCATGACTTAGGAACTGCCACACATACTTGCTCTAGCAAACACTGCTGCCAACCATATGAACGCTGCGAGCTAGGTATATGGACAACGTCAGTCACTTGTTTAACATAGCGTGAAGTACTGGGATCTGGGTGATGATGGGTGTCCAAAATGTCACTTCTGACTAAACCATACATTTTACAACACGAAAATTGTTTCTCTATGTTTTCATTTAGATCACACTACTTTTGACTATAGAGGAAGTATAGTATTGAACCCAAAAAAGCTAATACCGAAATTTGACCGGAAATACATGTTTTAGGACCTACTGAATCAAAAAAAAAAAAAAAAAAAAATCAGATGTTTTCCATTCACATGGCTATCTCTACATATCTGCAACAAATTATTGTTGAAAATCTTATGCTTCTATTTACTTCATGATAATCAAGAAAATAATAACAGAAATAGTCATATTACTTGCTTCCTTGTAAGTAGAAGCGAAATAAGGGAGTACCATAGGTTAAAGTGATAGTCAAAAGCTGGTTGCTATGTGACTGAAGTTCCTTTGTTTGTATGACGCGAGTTGACAAATTCCTGGATGAGAAAAGTTGAAGGTTTTTAAAGGTAAATTCAATAACACAGAATGTCTCAAAAACGATCAGCTCCACGGAAAAAAAAAAAAAAAAAAAAAAAAAAAAAAAACCTATTTAACATAGATTGTGTGTTTGAACGTGCTTAACATTTTTTGTGCAGAAAGGTTTTACCCATCTCTTACGCTTTAGCAGTTATGCAAAATTTGTTTAAAATAAAGATGCATTTAGAGGCCATTGCTAGAAAATTCAAAATATACATTTTATTTTCATGTAAAATACCTATAATATACGATATTTTAATCGCAGCAACTTATGAAAAAATCAAAATTTTCGAAAACTTTTCGCTGTAAAGGGTAGTTTGCTGTGAGGGATTTTTTTGAAAATGTCCGTGTAATATCTTTAATTACTAAATTTTGTAACGGTCTTTTCGTCTTGAGCTATGCCTTCCACAGACACACATACACAGCTTTTTACTTTCTATATTCACGCTATGTACATAGTGTATAGAAATTGTATTATATTGCACCCAGAAATAAGATACCGAGATTTCACCGCATTAATACATGTTTTGAGACCAGCTGAATCCAAAAAAAAATCATTTTTAGAAATATGTCCGTGTGTGTGTATGTATGTCTGTGAGCAGCATAGCTCAAACAGGAAAAGACCGATAAAAATCAAACTTGGTATTTAAGTTTAGTATCTTCCAAGAATGCGACACGAAGATTTTCAAGAAAATCCCCTCACCCACAACTATCCTGTACATGGACAAATTTTGAAAAGTTTGATTTTCTTAAAAATGGCTCTAACGATTTTGATTAAAATATCGTATATTTCAGATATTTGTTTGCCAAATAAAATGTATATCTTGAATTTTCTGGCAATAGCCTTAGAAGGCCCTTTTTTTTCTAAATGCTTTTTATTGAATTTTGCATAACTGGTAAATCGTAAGAGATAGACAAAAACTTACTACACAAAAAATGTAGATCACGATAGAACACGCAATTTATGTCATATACATTTTTATCGTGGAGATGAACGTTTTTGAGATATTCCTTAATTTTGGTTTCAGCTTTGAAAAACTTTTCTCATACAGGAATTTGTAAAGTCCTGTCCATACAAAGGAACTTCTGTCACATAACAACCAGCTTTTGACCATCACTTTAACCTATGGTACTTCCTTATTTCCTTCTAATTACAAAGAAGCAAGTAATATGACTATTTCTGTTAGTTTCTTGATTATCATGAAGTAAATAGAAGCATCAGCTGTTTAAGAATAATTTGTTGCAGAGATGTAGAGGAAGTCATGTGAATGGAACAGATTAGGTTTTTTTAAGTGGAATATAACTTCCCCTACGTAGTGGAGAGTCAAAATCGGACTATCTCTCTGCGTACTGTATCCTAAGTGTAAAGACAAAACTTTAAAAACACTACAATGCCCTGACACACCTATTGTTAATATCCGGTGACAGTTACACGTGGCTAATAATTAAAGCAGCAAAAATACTGGCTAATGAATGAGGGAACAACAATGTAACCAAATCTGTGTAGTCACCTGCCAATAGGACGTAATTGCATCGGATGGTAAATTTCACCTCAGTACGGAGCACAATTTGATTATCCTGCAAACGAACGTTCGTTTAGACTAATAGGTATCTCTCTATGCGTGTTTCAAAATGTAATTTTCTTGTGAGAGAATTTGTTGCAATTTAAACAGGACCTGTCGGCTCTTGTTATCAATTAGCCCAAGTGTTTGTGTGGAATATTTATGCGGCTCAGTTCTACCTTATCACCTCGACGTGCTCCATTCTCCCGCAGCCCTAAGGGACACCTTTTGTGTGAGTAATTCAGAGAACAGCTCCACGCACGTGACCGATGTGCAGTCTCTTATTGGTTTGAGAACAAATCACTCAATTTAAGGGGAGCAGAATAGATCCATTTATTTACTGAAACAATACAAATAAATAGCCCAGCTGTGGAGTGTGGTGGTAGGTATCTGCCTCACGTTCTAGTTTTTTTTTATTTTGTTTGTTTGTTTGTTTTTTTTGTTTTTTTGTTTTTTGGAGTTTTCCCTTATCCACATAAGACGGACGTCGAGTAACTTTAATCTCTCTAGACCCCGTAATCATTTCAGCATATTCCACCAATTTCATTCATCATACGATATGACCAAACAGGTTAGGGACGTTAAGCTATAAAAATTATAATAATAAGAATAATAATAACTCCCTCTGAAGTGTTCCATTCTCATGTCTTTCTCTGCTTATCTGCAAAAAAGTGTTACTTCATGCTAATCGAGAAAAAAAATACAGAAATAGTCTTATTAATTGCTTCCTTGTAAGTAGAAGCGAAATAAGGGAGTACCATAGGTTAAAGTGACAGTCGAAAGCTGGTTGCTATGTTGCTGAAGTTCTTATGTTTGTATGGACGGGAGTTGATAAATTTCCGCATGAGAAAAGTAAGTTTTTAAAGGTGAAACCAAAAACAAGGAATATCTCTAAAACGATGAAATCAACGAAAAAAATGTATATGACATATATTGTGTGTTTTAACGTTCTCTACATTTGTTGTGGTAAATTTTTGTCCATCTCTTACCGTTTAGTAGTTATGCAAAATTTCGTGAAATTCGTCCAGATTAAAGTAGTCTTCAGAGGATATTCCCAGAAAATTCTAGATACACATTTTATTTATCAGGTAAATATCTTTAATATACGATATTTTAATCAAAATTGTTAGAACCAATTTTGAGTGAATAAAATTTTTCAAAAAAGGTCTATGTGAAGAATAGTTGGCGGTGGGGGGATTTTCTTATAAATCTTCTTGTCGCATCCTTGGAATATACTAAATTTAAATACCAAGTTTGGTATTCAACAGTCATTTCAAAATGTAGTTTTCTTGGGAGAGAATTTGTTGTAATTTAAACAGGACCTGTCAGCTCTTGTTATCAATTAGCCTAAGTGTTTGTGTGGAATATTTATGCGGCTCAGTTCTACCTTATCATTTCGACGTGCTCCATTTTCCCGCTGCCCTAAGGGACACCTCTTGTATGAGTAATTCAGAGAACAGATCGACGCACGTGAGCAAAGTGCATTCTCTTATTGGTTTGAGAACAAAACACTCAATTTCAGGGAAGCAAAATAGATTTATTTATTTACTGAAACAATTCAAATATATAGCCCACCTGTGGAGTGTGGTGTAGCGTATCTGCCTCACATTCAACAGGTCGCGCGTTCGAATCTCACTTAGGTTGAGTTACCGGATACAACTTCTTCTTTTTTTTCGGAGTTTTCCCTTATCCTGATATGACGAACGTGGAGTAACTTTAAGCTCTATGGACCCCGTAATCATTTCAGCATATTCCACTAATTTCATTCATTATCCGATATGACCAAAAAGGTTAGAGGACGTTAAGCTAAACAAAAAAAAAATAATAATAACATCAACAACAACAACTCCCGTATTTATGGGGTTCCAATAAGGATAGAGTAAACCAGTCAAATTATAAATGAACATCTAAAAGAAATATCTCATGTGCTTATTTTTTTATGTGTTAAAAATAATGTCATTTAGCTCGATACACTTTTCCCAACGTTTCTCCCACTTTTTTAAGTCTTCCAAAAAGCAGGATTTCATGTATCCAATTGTAAAGTGTTATAAACGCAGGAGCACACATGCCATGTACTTCATCCAACTCGACTTTCATCTCTTTCGGATTTTAGCTTTTAAATCGAAATAATTTATATGCTTTGAACAGAACGTAAAATGTATTATGGTTTAATAATTGCTTTATTTATGTAGTTTTTTTATCTTTTATTGTTATAACTTTTATTGTTGCACATCTTTTATAATCTAATACAATTTGTTCACATAGCTTAATTTTATATAACTATTATCATGTACGGTAAAATATGTTTTGTAATAATCACTAATATTTTTACTTTCTCTAGCCCCTATGTACATACGGATAGAGAAGTATTGTATTCCACCAAAAAATTCGATACCGAGATTTTACCGGAAATACATGTTTTAGGACCCCCTGTAGGCAAAAAAAGCATTTTCAGAAAAAGGTCCGTGTGTGTGTCCGTGTGTCTATGAACACGATAACTCAAAAACGAAAAGTAGCTAAAGTACCAAACTTGGTATTTAATTTTAGTACCTTCCAGGGATGCGACACGAAGATTTTGAGAAAAATCCCGCCACCCAAAACTACCCTTTACATGGAACTTTTTTCGAAAATGTTCATTTTCTTAAAAATGGTTCCAACGATTTTGATTAAAATAAAATGTATATCTTGAATTTTCTGGGAATAGCTTCTAAAGACCTGTTTATTCTGAATGAATTTTGCTTAATTTGGCATAACCAGTAAACCGTAACAGATGGGCAAAAACTTACTATACAAAAATTGTAGGTCTTGTTAAAATACACAAGTTATGTCAATTACATTTTTTTCGTGGAGCCTACTGTTTTCGAGGTATTCCTTGTTATTAGTTTCGGTTGTGAAGTATTTACACTTTTCTCAGACGGGAGTGTCTGTTTTTCTTTTGTTCTACTCCTGGCCGAGAAAAGAAGCGATTTGTTATGACAATCGCATAACGACAACTTTTAAAACATTTGACTATTGGTTTAGCCTTATTTTCTTCACGCTTATAAGCAACTAAGTGATAAGAACATTGTGCTAATGAGTGCCTCGATTAGCAAGGTGCAGAACGAAGAATAGTCTTAAGTATGAAGTTTGTAGAACAGCTAGAGAAACTCATGTGAGTGTAACACATCAGACTTTTTGTTAAAACCTTGAAATGTGTCATTTGGCAAACTCATTTATGAGTCAGATTAATAAATAAATAGATGAATGAAAATATTCGCACGAAGCTCGTTTTTCCCATCCTTTTAAATAAACACAAGATTGTTGATTCAATCGCATATGGCAACGAAACCACGTGATGGATATAGCTGAAACTTCAACAGCCATCTGTTTAGAGACGACGGTTACTAAATACAAAATTTTCTCGATGCTATGATTGTATTTTTTTGGATTTTCTAAGGATTTATTGAACGGATGTAGTATAACGATTAGTGGTAAGAATTTTCTAATCCTCGGCTCTAATCTAGTCCCTCGGGAACTTGTAATAGCTGAGCGCAAAGGGATAGCAGTGGAAACTTGAGTGGCCTCCAGCACAATATGTAGGCTATAGGCTTGGAGAGCAGGACAGTGTGGTGAGGTAATTCAGTCTTAACATCGTCATCTTCAAGCCCAGTAACAAGATAACCCCAAACTTTATACTCCAAATTTTACACACGGAATTGCGTCCAAAATGTTCACTGTTTGCAACTTTACTCAAGTTCTATAACATATTCTTACAAAGGCTTTTCTTTCTATCTTCTTCTAGTTGAGGCAAAGCTTCTGTAAATTTTAAAACGTCATCAGTATATCATTAACTTACACACAATATCAGGATAGTATTGCATTTTTAAAATTACTTGTTTTTGTGGTTGTATAAATAAAAATCTGATGTATTCCATTATCATGACTTTATCTACATCTCTACAACAAACAATTGTTAAAAAGCTAATGCTTTTATTTACTTAAAGCTAATCCACAAAACATTAGCAGAAATAGTCTTATTACTTGCTTCCTTGTAAGTAGGAGCGAAATAAGGGAGTACCATAGGTTAGTTAAAGTGATAGTCAAAAGCTGGTTGCTATGTGATTGAAGTTCCTTGCTTGTATGTACAGGAGTAGAAAAATTACTGTGTGAGAAACAATAAGTTTTTAAAAGCTGAAACCAATAAGAATTAACATCTCAAAAACAATCAACTCCAGGAAAAAAATGTATGTAATATAAATTTCGTGTTTTAACGTGTTATACATTTCTAGTGTGGTAAGTTTTTATCCATCTCTTACGATATAGCAGTTATGCAAACTTCCGTAAAATTCGTCCAGAATAAAGTGGTCTTCAGAGGCTATTACCAGAAAATTCAAGATAAACATTTTATTTTTCATATAAATTTCTGTAATATACGATATTTTAATCAAAATCGTTAGAGCCATTTTTGAGAAAATCAAAATTTTTTTTAAAAAGTTCCATTTAAAGGGTAATTGGATGTGGGGAATTTTTTTTTTTTTTTTTTTTGCAAATCTTCGTGTCGCATCCTTGGAAGATACCAAAGTTAAATACCAGGTTTGGAAAAGGACGATAAATTCTAAACTTCGTATTTAACTTTGGTACCTTCCAAGGATGTGACACAAAGATTTGCAAAAACTCCCCCTATCCCCAAATTCCCTTTACATGGAACTTTTTTTCGAAAATGTTAATTTTCTTAAAAATGACCAATGATTTTGATTAAAATATCGTATATTAAAGATATTTACATCAAAATTAAATGTACAATTTGAATTTTCTGGGAATAGCCTCTGAAGACTATTTTATTCTGAATGAATTTTACGGAAATTTGCGTAACTGCTATATCGTAAGTGATAGACAAAACCTTACCACACACAAAATTCAGTTTATATTAATACACACAATTTATGTAATGTACATTTTTTAATTGAGTGGATTGCTTTTGAAATATTCCTTGTTATTTGTTTCAGCTTTGAAAAACTTATATTTTTCCCATATAGGAATTTGTCAACTCCTGTGCATACAAACAAAGGAACTTCAGTCACTTAGCAACCAGCTTTTGACTTCACTTTAACCTATGGTACTCCCTTATTACGGTTTTACTTACAAGGAAGCAACTGATTACACTATTTCTGCTATTGTTTTCTCGGTTAGCTTGAAATGTATGAATAAGCTTATTAATAATAATTTGTTACAGAGATATAGAGAAAATCATGTGAAAATCAGATTTTTTAGTCTGACTCTACTTATCCAACTCTTGTCCTACATACGGGTTGTGTGAAAGACAATTGAATTGCCACTATTTAGTGAATAGTTTTAATAATGAATGTGCGTTGTTTAAAGTTCCCTAAGTGTATTCAGTATCGTTTGGGACACTCAATGGTTCATGGCAGCGAAATGGTTGGAGATGAATCCTGGGATGCTACTAATTTGAAAAGTATTTTATATTCAGAATTTGAATAATGAATTTTGATTTATAGTAGTGGTATACGATTAAAAGGTAAACAAAATAACTGTTCAGTGCATTAATGCGTAACGGATATCACATATGTTACTGTGTGATCTGTTCCAGAACAGTTACCTGATATTGACGTGATCACATAGTTTCACGCAGCTCACCGTGAACTGTTGAACTCGAATTGCCATATCTAGCTGAGCATGGAGTCCACATCTGTCACTAGTATATTTGGTCTTTTGAACCACAGGGTCTACTCGACAATAGGTTTCTTGTGACACACACAAAGAACTTCACTGAACTAGAGATTCATATATTTGGTGTGCTACGAGGACCGTTTTTACTTTCTCTATACACACTATGTACATAGTGTATAGAGGATGTATTGCATTCCACCTAAAAATTCGATACCGAGATTTCACCGGAAATATATGTTTTAGGGTCCCCTGTATCCATAAAAGCATTTTCAGAAAAAAGGTCCGTGTGTGTGTGAGTCTGTAAATACGATAGCTCAAAAACGAAAAGTCGGTAAAATACCTATGTTAGTATTTAAGTTTGGTATCTTCCAGGGATGTGACAGGAAGATTTTGAGATCTCAAAAATAGCTCTAAAGGTTTTGATTAAAATTTTGTATACTAAAGATATTTACCTGACAAATAAAATGTATATCTTGAATTTTCTGGGAATAGTCTCTGAAAAGTAGTTTATTCTGGATGAATTTTACTGAATTTTGAAACCGTAAGAGATGGACAAAAATTTTCTACACAAAAATGTAGAGCACATTGAAACACACAATTTATGTTATATACATTTTTTTCGTGGAGTTCGTCGTTTTTTAGACATTCCTTATTTTTGGTTTCTGCTATGAAAAACGCATACTTTTCTCATACAGGAACTTGTCAACTCCTATCCATATAAACAAAGGAACTTCATTGACATAGCAACCAGCTTTTGACTATCACTTTAACCTATGATAGTCCCTTGTTTCGCTTCTATTTGCAAGGAAGCAAGTAATAAGACTATTTCTACTAATTTATTCTGATTAGCATAAAGTAAATTGAAGTATAAGCTTTTTAAGAATAATTTGTTGCAGGGATATAGAGAAAGTCATGTGAATGGTACACATCAGATTTCATTACTGAAATTTTTGTACTTTTCAACATAATCATCGATAAGATTTAGACATTTATCGTACCTGTGCACCAGTTTTGCAATACCCGATTCTAAAAATGTTGCCGCCAATGATTTCAAATGAGCATTGACGTTGTTTTGAAGATCTTCGTACTTTACGACGTTTGCGGAGAGTCATTCAAAACAAACGAAGAGGAATGCTGACTTCAGGAATTGTGTTGATCCATGACAACGCTCGTCCACACACTGCTGGCACAACCCTTCGGCTCCTGGAGCAATTTCAATGGGACTTTTTCGATCATCCGATGTAGTCCTGACCTGGCACCCAGCGATTTTCAGCTTTTCCCTGAACTGAAGACATGGCTATGAGGGCAGCACTTTCAAACCAACGAAGATACTCAAAACAACATCAAAGCACATTTGAAATCATTGGCGGCAAAATTTTTTGAAGCAGGTATATTAAAGATATTTATATTGTAAATAAAATGTATCTTGAATGTTCTGGGAATAGCCTCCAAATATCTCTTTATTCTGGATGAATTTTGCTTAATTTTACGTAACTAGTAAACCGTAAAAGATAGACATGAACTTACTTCACCAACCAGTAGACCACGTTAAAACATACAATTTATATCATATACGTTTTTTTTCACCAATAAACCATTCCTGAGATATTCCTTGTCAATTATTTCATATTTAAAATACTTTAATTTTTCTGACTCGGAAAGTTGTAAACTCCTGGCCATGCATAGTAACGGATTTCAATCCTAAAGCAACAACATTTTAAAACATTTAACTGTCGGTTTAGCTTTCTACTTATAAGGTACTAAGTAGTAACATGTCGCTCTCCGTGGTGTAGTGGTTACCATGCTAACTTCATATACCCAATGTCGCGGGTTCAAACACGGTGGTGGACGATGGATTTTTTTTCGGGCGTAAGGGAATTAAAGCCGAAGGAAGCAAAAGAACATCAACCCTGATAAAGAGGCCTCTGAGGAAAATTAAGCGGTCTTTCACGCCCAGTATAGAATGGGACGCTGAGAACCATAGCAGTTAAAGAGCGTCCATAAATAAAACTCCATTTCCCATTTCTTAGTAAAAAGACCGTTTCTGCTAATGTTTATCTCGATGAACATTAATTACATACAAGAATAAGCTTACTAACAAAAAATTGTTACAAACATCTAGAGAAAGTCATGTGAATGGAGCAGACATATTCTTTTATTTTTACTTTCTTTACACATACTATGTACATAGTGTATAGAGAAGGTATTGCACTCCACCCAATAATTCGATGCCGAGATTCCACCTTTTCAGAAAAAGGTCCGTGTGCTTGTGAACACGATAATTCAAAAACGAAAAGTCGGTAAAGTAGCAATCTTGGTATCTAAGTTTAGTATCTTCCAGAGATGCGACACAAATATTTTGATAAAAATTCCCCCACCTCAAACTACCCTTTACATGGAACGTTTTTAGAAAATGTTGAGTTTCCCAAAATGGCTCCAACGATTTGGATTAAAATTTTGTGTATTAAAGATATTTATTTACCTATCTAATAATATGTATATCTTGAATTTTCTGGGTATATTCTCTAAAGACTACTATACCCTGAATAAATTTTACGGAATTTTGTAGAACTGCTAAACCTCAAGAGATGGACAAAAACTTACCCCACTAAAATGTAGAGCACGTAAAAACACACACTTTATGTTATATATCTTTTTTCGTAGAGTTGATTGTTTTTAATTATTTCCTTGTTTTTTGGTTTCAACTTATACCTTTCTCATACAGGAATTTGTCAACTTCTGTCAATAAAAACAAAGGAACTTCAGTCGCATAGGAACCAGCTTTTGACTGTCACTTTAACTTATGGTACTCCCTTATTTCGCTTCTGCTTACAAGGAAGCAAGTAATTAGATTAATTCTGCTAATTTTTCTCAATTCGCATGAAGTAAATAGAAGCATAAGCTTTTTAACAATAATTTGTTGTAGAGATGTAGAGAAACTCATGTGAATGGATCATATCAAATTTTTATTAATACTGCCTAATAATACATGAGAGTTTGCTTCATATTCTCCCTGTCTATAATTATTAGCAACCTTGTGAATTTGATTTTCTGTATTTTTTTTCGAAGAGAAGCAACATTTGCTTGCAAATGTACAACAGCCCAAACGCTGCGCACATGAATGAGGTAAAAAAAGCAAAAAAAAAAAAAAAAAAAACAGCATCAATAAACGAAGGCCGGCAGCCCAGGGGGAGTAATTTTGCAGTCAATTAACTATGCGCATTCCACTGGAATGGTTTTTATTTCTAGGAAAAACTCTGCGTGCTTTAAACCAGAAATGATGCAATAAACAAGAGACTAGCTAGTCGCTATGCAACAGGGAACGGTATCCTGCTTGTATGTGTAGAAGTCTTACCCATTATACTGACACGTGACAAACTGAGTCTTGCATCTGCTTGTTCAATGACTTAACAAAAAATCTGATGTGTTACACTCACATGACTTTCTCTAGCTGTTCTACAAACTTCATACATAAGATTCTTCTTCTTTCTGCATCTTGCTCATACTGGTACTCATTAGCACAATGTTCTTATTATTTAGTTCCGTATAAGTAGGAAGAAAATAAGGGAATACACTAGGCTAAACCAATAGTCAAATGTTTTAAAAGCTGTCGTTATGCGATTGATATTACAAATCGCTTCTTTTCTTGGCCAGGAGTAGAACAAAAGAAAAACGGTCACTCCCGTCTGAGAAAAGTATAAGTATTTCACAACTAAAACCAATAACAATAAATACCTCGAAAACGGTAAGCTCCAGAGAAAAATGTATACGACATAACTTGTGTATTTTAACAAGACCTAAATTTTTTGTATAGTAAGCTTTTGTCTATGTCTTACGGTTTAGTAGTTCTGCCAAATTAAGCAAAATTCATTCTGAATAAACAGGTCTTCAGAAGCTATTCCCAGAAAATTCAAGATATACATTTTATTTGGTATGTAAATATCTTTAATATATGATATTTTAATCAAAATCGTTAGAGCCATTTTTAAGAAAATCAAGATTTTCGACAAAAGTTCCATGTAAAGGGTAGTTTGTGTTGGCGGGATTTGTCTCAAAATCTTCGTGTCGCATTCCTGGAAGATACTAAGCTTAAATGCCAAGTTTGGTAATTTAGCTACTTTTCGTTTTTGAGTCATCGTGTTCACAGACACACGAACACACACATGGACCTTTTTCTCAAAATGCTTTTTTTGGATACAGGGGGTCCTAAAACATGTATTTCTGGTGAAATGTTGGTATCTACTTTTAGGTGGAGTACAATGCCTTCTCTATCCCTATGTACATTGTACTTATGGGGCTAGAGAAGGTAAAAACATTTATTCCTATCAAAGGTTTGCTAATCTGCATTGACTCAGAATTTTGAAAACAAACTGTGTTTTCTCTTAGATAATAATAGACCTATTGTAAGCAATGTTGTTCTAATTATTTTCTATACTACGTATAATAGTACTCGATACCGGTAAATAGTTGTTTTGAGGATCCCTAAATAAAAAAAATCTGATATGTTACATTCACATCGCTTTCTCTACATATCTGTAACAAATTATTGTTCTAAAGCTTATGTTTTTATTTACTTCATGCTAATTGAGAAAAAAATAGCAGAAATAGTCTTATTACTTGCTTCGTTCTAAGTAGAAGCGAAATAAGGGAGCACCAAGGTTAAAGTGACAGTCAAAAGCTGGTTACTATATGACTGAAGATTCTTTGTTTGTATGGACAGGAGTTGACAAAGGCCTGTGTGAGAAAAGTATAATTTTTTAAAACTGAAACCAAAAACAAGGAATATCTAAAAAAAAAAAACGACTAACTCTATGAAAAAAAAATGCATTCAACATAAATTGTGTTTGAAAGTGCTCTACATTTCTTGTGTGGTAAGCTTTTTCCATCTCTTATGGTTTAGCAGTTATGCAAAATTCCGTAAAAATCGTACAGGATAAAGTAGTCTTCAGAGGCTATTCCCAGAAAATTCAAGATATACATTTTATTTATCAGGCAAATATCTTTAATATACAAACTTTTAATCAAAATCGTTAAAGCCAATTTTGAGAACATTAAAGTTTTCGAAAAAGTTCCAAGTAATGGGTAGTTTGGGTGGAGGGATTTTTCTCAAAATCTTCGTGTCGCATCCCTGGAAGATACTAAACTTAAATACCAAGTTTGGTATTTTACCGACTTTTCGTTTTTGAGTTATCGTGTTCACAGACACACGGACACACATACACACACACACACACACACACGGACCTTTTTGCGAAAATTCTTTTTTTAAATAAAGGGGACCCTAAAACATATTTCCGGTGAAATCTCTATATCGAAATTTGGGTGGAGTTCAATACCTTCTCTAAACACTATGTACATAGTACGTATAGAGAAAGTAACAATAATCCTAAGGTGTTTCTTTCACAAGATAAACGTTAACAGAAATGATCTTATTACTTGCTTCCTTGTAAGTAGAAGGGAAATAACGCAATACATTAAACTAAAGCGAACATCAATTTCTTTAAAAACTGGTTACTATGCAAGGTCACGTTTGCGACAAATTAATTGGGTTAACAAAGAAACCAATGCCAATGGATGTTTCTAAACCGGTCAGCTCTACAAGAATAACGTACATGAACATAAATTATGTGTGTAGCGAGATTTTGTCATTAGAGGTTATTGCCATAAAATTCAAGATATACATTTTATTTGACAAGTAAACATCTTAGATATAAGAGAATTTAATCAAAATCGTTAAAGCCATTTTTAAGAAAATCAAAATTTTCGAAAAATTGTCCATATAAAGGATAGTTTGGCATTGGGGGATTTTCTTGAAAATCTTCGTGTCCCATCCTTTGAAGATATCAAACTTAAATACCAAGTTTGGTTTTTAACGGACTTTTCATTTTTGAGATATGCTGCCCACAGACACACACACGGACATTTTTCTCAAAGTGCTTTTTCGGGATCCCTCCAAACATTTATTTCCGGTGAAATATCGGTATCGAATTTTGGGTGCAATAGAATACCTTCTCTATACACTGTACATAGTACGAATAGAGAAAGTAAAAAAATTAATCTAATGTGTTTCCTCCACAAGATAAACATTAGCTGAAATGATCTTATTACTTGCTTCCTTGTAAGTAGAAGGGAAATAAGATAAAAGATTTTGAGAAGATCCCCCCACACCCAACTACCCTTTACATGGAACTTTATTTGAAAATTTTGATTTTCTCTAAAATCGCTCTAACGGTTTCGATTAAAATATCGTATATTAAAAATATTTACTTGACAAACAAATTGTATATCCCGAATTTTGAGTGAATAATCTCTGAAAACTACTTTATTCTAGATGAATTTTACGCAATTTTGCATAACTGCTAAACTGTAAGAGATAGACAAAAACTTACCACACAAAAAATAAAGGGCACGTTAAAAGATACAATTTAGTTATAAACATTTTTTTCGTGGAGTTGATCGTTTTTTAGATATTGCTTGTTATGGTTTCAGCTATAAAATACTTATACTTTTCTCATACAGGAATTTGTCAGCTCCTGTCCATACAAACATAGAAACTTCAGTTACATAGCAGCCAGCTTTTGACTATTACTTTAACTTATGGTACTCCCTTATTTCGGTTCTACTTACAAGGAAGCAGGTAATAAGACTATTTCGGTTAATTTTTTTCTCGATTAGCATGAAGTAAATAGAAACATAAGCTTTTTAACAATATTTTTTGCAGAGATGTAGAGAAAGTCAAGTGAATGGAATACATCATATTTTTTATGCAAACTTTAGTTATGCTGTGGGTTACTTGGTCTATCTGGTCCACAGAATGCCATTATGTGCACAGAAAAAGTAAGAATCTTGTCGCGCAAGACGTGAGTAAACTCTAGAAACTGCCAACTTGATGCGGTAAGAAATTAACTAAGTTAGAAATGCTCAAATGGAATTAGCCGTAGTTACCAACTCCTAAATGCAAAACATCCCGAAACTGAGCAGAGGCAGCGAAAAACAGTTTCGGCTTCGGTTAATTCTGTTCCAATGTTTAATTCCACCAATCCACGAAAACATCCGGTTTAATGGAAACTTTCTTAGAAATTGAAACATTAAGCATTTAATTATATTTTTACTTTCTCTAACCCCGTATGTACAATGTACATAGAGATACAGAAGTATTGTATTCCACCCAGAAATTCGATAGCGAAATTTCACCAGAAATACATGTTTTAGGACGCCCTGAATCCAAAAAAAAAGAAAAGCAGTTTTAGAAACTGGTCCATTTGTGTGTCTGTGGACAGCATTGCTCAAAAACGGAAAGACCCTTATATACCAAACTTGCTATTTAAGTTTGGTATCTTCCACGCATGTGAAACGAAAATGTTGATTTTCTCAAAAATGGCTCTAAAGATTTTGATTAAAATATCGTATTGTAAAGATATTTACCTGACAAATAAAATGTGTATCTTGAATTTTCTGGGAATAGCCTCTGAAGGCTACTTTATTCTGGATGAAATTTACGAAATTTTGCACAACTGCTAAATCGTAAAAGATGGACAAATACTTACTATTCAAAAAATGTAGAGCTCCTTAAAACACACAATTTATGATATGTAGGTACATTTTATTTCGTAGAGTTTATTGTTTTTTGTTTCAGCTTTCAAAAGCTTATACTTTTCTCATACAGGAATTTGTCAACTCCTGTCCATACAAACAAAGGAACTTCAGTCACATAGCAACCAGCTTTTGGCTATCACTTTAACCTATGGTACTCCCTTATTTCGCTTGTACTTACAAGGAAGCAAGTAATAATTTTCTCATACAAAAGTTGTCAACTTCTGTCCATACAAACAAAGGAACTTCAGTCACATAGCAACCAACTTTTGACTATCACTTTAACCTATGGTACTCCGTTATTTCGCTTCCACTTACAAGGAAGCAAGTAATAAGTCTATTTCAGCTAATGCTACTATTTTCTTCATGCTTATCGACAAAAACATAGCTGAAATATTCTTATTACTTACTTCCTTGTAAATAGAAGCGAAATAAGGCAGTCCTATACGTTAAAGTGATAGTCAAAGGCTGGTTGCTACGTGACTGAAGCTCCTTTGCTTGTATGGACAAGAGTTGAGCAATTCCTGTATGCGAAAAGTATTCGTTTTTTAATGCTGAAATCAATAACAAGGAATATCTCAAAACGACCAACTCTACGAAAAAAATGTATATAACATAAATTGTGTGCTTTGATGTGCTCTACATATTTTGTATGGTAAGTTTTTGTCCATTTCCTACGACTTAACATTTATGGTAAATTCCGTAAAATACAGCCAGAATAAAGTAGTCTTCAGAGGTTATTCCCACAAAATTTAAAATGTACATATTTTTTGTCGGATTAATATCTTTAGTATACGTTATTTTAATCAAAATCGTTAGAGCCAATTTTGAGAAAATCAACAGTTTCGAAAATTTTTCCATGTAATGGGTAGATGGGGATGGAGGGATTTTCTTGGAAATCTTTGTGTCGCATTTATGCAAGATACCAAACTTAAATACCAAGTTTCGTATTTAACGGTCTTTTCGTTTTCGAGCTATGCTGTCTAAAGGCAGACACGCGCGCGCGCGCACACACACGCGCGCGGACCTTTTTCCAAAAGTACTTTTTTTTTTTTTTTTTGGATTCACAGGGAGCCAAAAATATGTATTTCCGGTGAAATCCCAGTATCAAATTCCTGTGTGGAATACAATACCTTGTCTATACACTATGTACAAAGTACGCGTAGAGAAATAAGTAAACTGTATATCTTAAATTTTCAAGGAATAGCGTATGATTTACCTCCTTATTCTGGAATTTTTTCTGATTTTTGCATTACGTTCTCTAGCAAGAATGTGCATGCAATATACATTTTAGCCAGAAAATAGAATGTCGTGTTATTTATGAACGCTCTTTAACTACTATGGTTCTCAGCGTCCCATTCTAAATTGGGCGTGAAAGACCGCTTAATTTTGCTCAGAGGCCTCTCTATTAGGCTTGAGGTACTTTTGCGTGCCGTAAATCTACGACACGGGACCAACAGCTTTACTTCCCTTCCGATGGAAGCCATGCTAAGGATTTTTACACCCGAAAAAATCCATCGTCCTCCGCCGGGTTTGGACCCGCGACCTTGGGTATATGAAGTTAGCATGGTAACTATTACACCACGGAGGCCGACTTTTAGCCAGAGAAGTTATTGTATTCCACCCAAAAATTCGATGTCGAAATTCCCTATAATCTAACATTGTTCGAACATTTTTATTTTCTTAAAAATGGCTCTAAAGATTTTCATTAAATCGTCATATGTTTAAGATATGTTTACGACAATCAAAATGTATATCTTGAATTTTCTGGCATTAGCCTCGGAAGACCTCTTTATTCTGGATGAATTTTTCTGAATTTTGCATAACTAATCACGCAACTCTTGGCCATGCAAAGAAACGGATTTCAATCCCATAGCAACCACCTTTTAAAACAGTTGACTTTCGGTTTATTCCTTTATTTCCCTTCTAGTTGTAAGGACACAAGTTTGCCAGCGTTTATCTCGATTATCATGAAGTAGATAGAAGAATAAACTTATTAGCAATAATTTGTTACACAGATGTAGAGAAAGTCATGTTAATGGAGCAAATTAGAATTTTTACTTTCTCTACACGTACTATGTAGTGTATAGAGAAGGTATTGTAATGCATCTAAAAATTCTATACGAGATTTCACTGGAAATACATGTTTTGGGAGCTCCTGAATCCAAAAAATGTATTTCTGAAAAAACGTCCGTGTGTGTGCGTGTGTGTGTGTGTCTGTGTGTCTGTGGACAGCATAGCTCAAAAACGAAAAGACCGTTAAATACCAGACTTGGTATTTAAGTTTGATGTCTTACAAGGTTGCGACCCACCCCCAACTACCCTTTACATGGAACTTTATTCAAAAATTTTGATCTTCTCAAAAATGGCTCTAACGATTTTAATTAAAATATCGTATATTAAAGATATTTACCTGACAAATAAAATGTATATCTTGACTTTTCTAGGAATAGCCTTGAAGTTTACTTTATTGAATGAATTTTACGCAATTTTGCATAACTGGTAAACCGTAAAAGGATAGACAAAAGCTTACCACACAAAACATGTAAAACTCCTTAAAACACACCGTTTATGCCATACCATCATCCTTCGTGAAATTGGCCGTTTTCGAGATTTAACTTGTTATTAACATTTTTTTCTCATACGGGAACTTGTCAACTTCTGTTCCATTCACATGGCTTTCTCTACAGCCCTGCAAAAAATTATTGTTAAAAGGCTTATGTTAATATTTCCTTAATCCAATTGAAAAAAAATAAGTAGAAATAGTCTTATTACTTGCTTCCTTGTAAGTAGATGCGGAATAAGGGGGTCAAAAGCTGGTTGCTATGTGACTGATATTAATTTGTTTGTATGGAGACGATCTCACAAATTCCCTTATGAGAATAGCAAGACTGAAACCAAAAACAAGGAATATCTCAAAGACGATCAAGTGCACGAAAAAAAGTGTATTACATAAATTGTGTGTTTTAATGTGCTTTACATTTGTTGTCCGGTAAGTTTTTGACTATCTCTTACGGTTTAGCAGTTATGTAAAATTTCCAGAAAATTCAAGATATACATTTTATATGCCAGGTAAATATCTGTAATATATGATATTTTAATCAAAACCGTTTGAGCCATTTTTTAGAAAATCAACATTTTTGAAAAAAGTTCCATATAAAGGGTAATTTGTGGTGGGGGATTTTCGTGAAAATCTTCGTGTCGAATCCTTGGAAGATACCAAACCTAAATACCAAATTTGGTTTTTAACGGACTTTTCGTTTTTGAGCTATGCTGTGCACAGACACAAACGCGCACACACGGACGTTTTTTGTAAAAATGCTTTTTTTGACCCAAAACATATATTTCCGGTGAAATCTCGGTATCGAATTTTTGGGTGGAATACAATACCTTCTCCATACACTATGTACTTAGTTCGTACAGAGAAAGTAAAAATTGACTATCGTTTTAGCCTAGTCGATTAGAATGAAGTAGATAGAAGTATATGTTTATTAACATAAATGCTTATATCGCAAGAGCAGTAAAAGCGGGCGTTAAACACTACAAAAAACAAAAAACAAAAAACAAAAAAAAACAAAAAAAAAACAAAAAAAACAAAAAAAAAAAACAATACTTATTAGCATGTGATAGGAGCATATTAGATTGTGTTATAGTCAGCGACGGTCATAGACTTCCAGAACTTTCTTTGATAACTTTATGCATTTTAAGCGGAGATAACGTTACACCAAATCAACTAAATTTGAGGGAATGCATATCACCTGAAATGGAATGGTAGCCATTCAAAACGAAAATATCGGTTCCATACAATTAGAGAAGCGATAGCTTATAGCTAATTAGACACACATACACACAAAATTGATGCTGTGTACCACGTCAAACGCTAAATATTAAATTAATATTTCAAATCGGGGGTGAATTACGGCTCGTATATTTGATTATTAGCTTTAAACCCTCTAATAGGGTTTTAAAGCTAAACGGCTATATAATGCAGGTACGTTTTCGAGGCGATAGGGCCTTCATCTGGTATAAAGGGGGGTTAACGCCCAAAAGCCTCTTAATTTTGAAGCCTCCAGGTAACTGCGTGGTATCATGGACATCAATTCCTTGTTATAGGAATATTTTAGAGTCTACTAAATTTTCATGCTTTCATTATTACCTTGAGAATAAGGATTGAATATTACTGCACATCTGGATAAAAGCAATATTAATAATATTTTATTTTCTCTACACGTACTATGTACATAGAATATAGAGAAGGTATTATATTCCACCCAAAATTTCGAACCGAAATTTCACCGGAAATACATATTTTGAGTCCCCCTGAATCCAAAAAAGCATTTTTACAAAGAGGTCCATGTCTGTGTGTGTGTCTCTGTGTGTGTGTGGACAGCATAGCTCAAAACCGAAAAGTCGGTTAAATAACCAAACTAAATTGGTTCACATAGCGACCAGTTTTTACAAAATTTGACATGCTTTAGCCACACTTATTTTCCTTCTACTTACAAGGAAGCAAGTAATGAGTCCATTTCTGCTAATGTTTATCTCGATTAGTATGAAGTATATAAAAGAATAGTCTTTTGTTTGTAGAACAACTAGGGAGAGTTATGTGAATGGAACACATCATATTTTTACTTTCTCTACAAGTACTATGGACATAGTGTATAGAGAAGGTATTTTATTGAACCCAAAAATCGACACCAAGATTTCACTGTAAATACAGGGTTTAAATCCCCCTGTATCCAAAAAAAAGCAATTTTATAAAAAGGTTCGTCTCTATATGCGGGTATGTGTCTGTGGATAGCATAGCTCAAAAACGAAAATACCGTTAAATGCCAAACTTGGCATTTAAGTTTGGTGTCTTCCAAGAATGCGACACGAAGATTTTCAAGAAAATCCCCGCAAACCTACTATTGTTTACATGAAACTTTTTTCGAAAATTTCGATTTTCTCAAAAATGTCTCTAACGATTTTGATTAAAATATCATGTATTAAGTATATTTACTTGAGAAATAAAATGTATATCTTGAATTTTATGGGAATAGCCTCTGAAAAGTAGTTTATTGATGATGAATTTTACGGAATTTTGCATAACTGCTAAACCGTAAGAGATGGGGAGAAACTTACCACACAAAAAATGTAGAGCACATTAAAACACAGAATTTGTTATATACATTTGTTTTGTGGAGTTGATCGTTTTTTGGATATTCCTTGTTTTTGTTTTCAGCTTTAAAAAAACTTAAACTTTTCTCAAGAAAAGATTAGCAGAAATGGTTTTCCTACATGCTTCCTTGTAAGTAGAAACGAAATAAGGGAGTAGCTTAGGTTAAAGTGACAGTCTAAAGGTAGTTGCTATGTGACTGAAGTTCCTTTGAGTGTATGGACAGGAGTTGACAAATTCCTGGGAAAGAAACCTTATGTATTTCATTCACATAGCTTAGTCTACATCTATGCAACAAACTATTCTTAAAAATCTTATTCTTCTATTTACTTGATGCTAATCCAGAAAAAAAATTAGCAGAAATAGTCTTATTACTTGCTTCCTTATAAGTAGAAGCGAAATAAGGGAGTACCATAGGTTAAAGTGATAGTCAAAAGCTGGTTGCTATGTGACTGAAGTTCCTTTGTTTGTATGGACAGGAGTTGGAAAATTCCTGTATGGGAAAGTATGTTTCAACGCTGAAACCGATAACAAGGAATATCTCAAAAACGATCAAAGCCACGAAAAAATGTACATAGCATAAATTGTGTGTTTTATCGTGATCTACATTTTTTGGGTGGTAAATTTTGTCCATCTCTTACGGTTTAGTAGTTATGCAAAATTTTGTGAATTTCATCCTGAATAAAGTAGCCTTAAGAGGCTATTCCCAGAACATTCAAGATATACATTTCCTTTGGCAAGTAAATATCTTAAATTTAAGCTATTTTAATCAAAATCGCTACAGCCATTTCTAAGGAAATCAAAATTTTCGAAATTTTTTCCATGTAAAGGTTAGTTAGGGGTGGGGGTATTTTCTTGAAAATCTTCATGTTGCACCGTTGAAATATAGCAAACTTAAATACCAAGTTTGGTTTTTATTGGTCTTTTAGTTTCTGAACTATTTAACAGACTTTTTTCTAAAAATGTTCTTTTTTATTCAGTGGGACCCAAAATATGTATTTCCATTTAAAACTCGGTATTGAATTTCTGGGTGCATTACAATACCTTCTCTATGTACATAGTACATGTAGAGAAAGTAAAATGATAAAATAAGTGGTTTTGTAACTTTATAAATTGTCTTACAGTATCTACGAAACACCCGAGGTTTTCCTTGTACATAATTTGCGCCGAAACGTTTTTCATAAGCAGCAGTTAGTAAGGAGATACTAAGCAGCAGTAATTTAGTGGGGTGGAAGTTTTAATGCGCCATCTTCACTACGGTGAGTGTGAGTGGCAGTTTAAGTTTACTAGTCTGCAAGGACGAGCAACATTGCCTTGGCTTTCAACAAGGGCGTGGAGTAAAGTAAAACAACAGTAGCGTGCCAAGGTAGTGTCATACTTGCGTTCATACAGACCGGGGAGGATAGACACAAATACCTCTCTCTCTCCTCTCTCTCTCCCTCTCTCTCTCCCTCTCCTCCTTCCCTCTCTCACTCTCTCCCTCTCCCTCTCTCCCTCTCCCTCTCTCCTCTCTCTCTCCCTATCTCTCGCCCCCTCCCCCCTCTCTCCCTCCCCTCCCTCTCTCTCCTCCCTCCCTCTCTCACTCTCTCCCTCTCTCTCGCTCTCTCCCTCTCCTCCTTCCCTCTCTCTCTCCCTCTCTCTCTCGCTCCCTCCCTCTCTCTCTCCTCCCTCTCTCTCTCCTCCCTCTCTCTCTCCTCCCTCCCTCTCTCACTCTCTCCCTCTCCCTCTCTCTACTTCATGCCAATTGAGAAAAAAATAGCAGAAATAAGTCATTACTTGCTTCCTTGTAAGTTGGAGCGAAATAAGGAAGCACCGTAGGTTAAAGTGATAGTCAAGAGCTGGTTGCAATGTGACCGATTCTGCTTTGTTTGTATGGACAGGAGTTGAAAAATTCCTGTACGAGAAAAGTACAAGTTTTTCAAAGCTGAAACCAATAAGAAAGAATATCTCTAAAACTATCAACTCCAAGAAAAAAATTATGGATCACAAAATGTGTGCTTTAATGTGCTCTACATTTTTTGTATGGTAAGTTTTTATCAATCGTTAAGGTTTAGCAGTTATGCAAAATTCCGTAAAATTCGTCATGAATAAAGTAGTCTTCAGGGGTTATTCCCAGAAAATTCCAAATATACATATTATTAGTCATGTAAATATCTTTATTATACGATATTTTAACAAAATCGTTAGAGCCATTTTTGAGAAAATAAATGCTTTTGAAAATTTGTGCATGTAAAGGGTAGTATGGGGTGGGAGGATTTGCTTGAAAATTAGCGTGTCACATCCTTGCAAGATCAATTTTGGTATTTAACAGTCTTTTCGTGTTTGAGCTATTTTGTACACAGAACCACACGCGCCCACACATACACACGGTCCTTTTTCAAGAAATGCCTTTTTTGGTTCCAGGGTCACCCAAAACATGCTTGTATATCTTTAATTTTCTGGGAATAGCTTCTGCAGACTACTTAATTCTGGATGAATTTTACGGAATATTGCATAACTGCTATCCTGTAAGAGATGGACAAAAATGTAGAGCACATTAAAACGCATTAAATGTAATATACATGTTTTTCGTGGAGTTAGTCGTTTTTGAGATATTCCTTGTTTTTGGTTTCGCTTTGAAAAACTTTACTTTTCTCATTCAGGAACTTTTCAACTCCTGTCTTTATCTATCTGTTACGGTTTAGAAGTTATGCAAAATTCCGTAAAATTGACTCAGAGTAAAGTAGTCTTCAGAGGCTACTCCCAGAAAATTCAAAATATGCATTTTATTTGTCAGGTAAATATCTTTAATTTGTGATATTTTAATCAAAATCGTTAGAGCCACTTTTGTGAAAATCAAAATTTTCGAAAAAAAGTTCAATGTAAAGGGTAGTTTGGGGTAGGAGGATATTTCTCAAAATCTTTGTGTCGTATCCCTGGAAGATACTAAACTTAAATACCAAGTTTGGTATTTTACCGACTTTTCATTTTTGAGTTATCGTGTTGACACTCGGACACACACGGACCTTTATCTGAAAATACTCTTTTTTTGGCTACAGGGGACCATAAAAGATATATTTCCAGTGAAATTTCGGCATCGAATTTTTTGGTGGAGTGCAATACCTTCTCTATAAACTATGCACATAGTGCGTTTAGAAAAAGTAAAAAATGAGAGTAATTGGTACATAATATCATTGTTATTAGTGGTTTGTATACTGTATTTTATCGTTAACCAAAAAAAAATTATATTGAAAGTTTTTCTTTCTGCATGAAAACTTGCTAGGGCTTGTTGAATTTCAAAGGAAACTTTGAAGAATAAAAGCAGGGAGTAAAGTTAGAAGATGTTGCTATAGGAAATCAATTATAATAAAGGTTTGGTGGGAAGGGAAGACGTTTCCGTGTGACAACAAAGTTGTCTTAATTAAGATTTGTTTTAATGAGCAACAGTTTCACCGTTACTTTGTCATCCTTCATAACTCTACTTCTTTGATGACAGTATTCATATCATGGTATCCAACATAAAGTAAATAACTTTTCGTAGTCTTTGGTTGAACGTGGTATAATATTATAATGAGCAAAAATAATCTCATATGTTACAGAGGGCCACTTATTTTCAAGTTCAGATAGGCTATAAATAAAAGACAAGTTTATAGAAAACAATTATTTTATTAATAAAAGCTTTGCAATACCCTCTTCAAAAAATGTGCCACCAGTGATTTCAAATGAGCATTGACGTTGTTTTGAAGATATTCGTTGGTTTGGAAGTGCCTCTCTCCTAGTCACGTCTTCAGTTCAGGGAAAAGGTGAAAGTGGCTGGGTGCCAGGTCAGGACTGTACGGCGGATGATCGAAAATGTACCATTGAAATTGTTCAAGGAGCCGATGGGTTGTGCCAGCAGTGTGTGGACGAGCGTTGTCATGGATCAAAACAATTCCTGAAGTTAGCATTCCTTTTCGTTTGTTTTGAATGGCTCTCCGCAAACGTCGTAAAGTACGAAGATCTGCAAAACAACGTCACTGCTCATTTGAAATCATTGACGGCAACTTTTTTTTTAAGCGGTTATTGCAAAGCTTGTGCGCAGGTACGATAAATGTCTCAATCTTTTCGGTGATTATGTTGAAAAGCAACCATAAATTTACAAAACTTTTAATAATAAAATAATTGTTTTCTATGAACTTTCTTTTATTTATAGTCTATTGGAGTTTGGAAAAAAAAACGGCCCTCGTAGAAATAGAGGGGAAATAAGTGAGTAGCATAGGTTAAAGTGATAGTCAAAAGCTGGTTGCTTTGTAACTGAAGTTCCTCTGTTTGTATGGACAGGAGTTGACAAATTCGTGTATGAGAAAATCAAAAACAAGGAATATCTCAAAAAACGGACAATCCCACAAAAAATGTATATAACGAATTGTGTGTTTTAACAAGTCTATATTTTCTGTTAAGTAGGTTTTTGTCTATCTCATACGGTTTACCAGTTATGCAAAATTCTACAAAATTCATCAAGGATAAAGTTGTTTTCAGAAGCTATTCCCGGGAAATTCAAAATGTAAATTTTATTTTTCACGTAATTGTCTTTAATATATATTATAATAATACAAATATCGTTAGAGCGATTTTTGAGAATATAAAATGTGTGAATGTCTTTTCATGCAATGGGTAATATGGGGTGGGGGATTTTCTTGTAAATCTTTGTGTCGCATCCTTGAAAGATATTGAATTTAAATACCAAATATGGTATATAACGACTTTTTGTTTATGAGCTATGCTGCCCAAGTTCACGCACACACACATACTCACGCGGACACACAGACTGACAGACACATACGGACATGTTTCTAAAAATGCTGTTTTTATTCAGGGGGGGAGCCCAAAACATATATTTCCGCTGAAATTTCAATATCGAACTTTTATGTGCATTATAATAACACCTCTATACACTACGTGCATATTACGTGTAGAGAATATAAAAATCTTATGCATTCCCTTCACATGGCTTTCTCTAACTCTTCTATCTTAAATTATTGTTAATAAGCTTATTATTCTATGTACTTCATGCTAATCGAGACAAACATTAGCAGAAATGGTCTTATTACTTGCTTCCTTGTAAGTAGAAGGAAAATAATGTAATGCACAGACCAAAACGGTAGTCAAATATTTGAAAAGCTGGTTGCCATGAGATTGAAATCCGTTTCTTTGCATGGCCAGGAGTTTACAAATTTCTACGTGAAAAAAGCTTGAAACAAATAACAGGGAATATCTGAGAAACGGCCAACTCCACGAAAAAAAACGTATATGACATAGATTGTGTGTTTTAATGATATTTAGATTTCTTTGTGTAGTAAGTTTTTGTATGTCTCTTTCTTACGGTTTACCAGTTACGCAAAATTTGGAAAAATTCATCTAGAATAAAGAGAACTTTAAAGGATATTCCCAAGAAATTTCCAGACATCATTTTATTTCCGATGTAAATATCTTTAATATAGGGCGTTTTAATTAAAATCGTTAGAGCAATTTTTGAAAAAATTAAAATTTTCGAAATTTTTTCTATGTAAAGGACAGTTTGGCGTGTAGGACTTTCCACAAACTCTTTGTGACGTATCCTTGAAAGGTACTAAATTTAAATACCAAACAGACAGTCGGACACATTCACGGACTTTTTTCTAAAAGAGTTTTTGGATACAGAGGCGCTTAAACGCGTATTTCCGGTTAAACATCGGTTTCGAATTTTTAGGTGGAACGCAATAGCTTCTCTACCTAAGTAGTATGTACTGAGTAGAGAAAGTAAAAATTACTTTGATCTTTATATAAAGGGCTCAGGATTTAATCAAAGGATTCCAAATTTATTTTACCTGCTGGATATTTAAACATTTAGAATTATGCTAAATATTTATATAGTATGGCATTCATTTATTACGGTTTTATTTGAAATTCAGTATTAATTTTTACTTTCTCTATACGTACTATGTACATAAAGTGTAGAGAAGGCATGGCACTCCACCCACAAATTTTGTATCGATATTTCACCAGAAATATATGTTTTAGGGCCCCCTGTATCCAAAAAAAGCATTTTCAGAAAAAGGTCCGTGTGTGTGTGTCCGTGTGTCTGTGAACACGATATATCAAAAACGAAAAGGCGGTACAACACCGAAGTTGGTATTTACGTTTAGTATTTTCCAGGGATGCGACATGTAGATTTTGACAAAAAAAATCCCCCCACCCCAAACTACCGTTTAAGTGGAAACATTTTCGAAAATTTGTATTTTCCAAAAAATGGCTGTAACGATTTCGAATAAAATATCGTATATTAAAGATATTTACCTGACAAATAAAATGTATATCTTGAATTTTCTGGGAATAGCCTGAGAAGACTTCTATATTCGGGATGAATTTTACGGAATTGTGTATAACTGTTCAACTGTAAGAGATGGACAAAAACTTAACGCACAAAAATGTAGGGCACCTTAAAACACACCATTTATGTTATATACATTTTTTCATGGAGTTGATAATTTTTTAGATATTCCTGTTTTTTGGCTTCACCTATAAAAAACTTACATTTTTCTTATACAGGAATTTGTCAACTCGTGTCCATACAACAAAGGAACTTGAGTCACGTAGCAACCAGCTATTGAGTATCACTTTAACCTATGGTACTCCCTTGTTTCACTTCTACTTACAAGGAAGCAAGTAATAAGACTATTTCTGCCAATTTTTTCTCGATTAGCACGAACTAAATAGAAGCATAAGCTTTTTAACAATAATTTGTTGCAGAGTTGTGGAGAAAGTCATGTGAATGAAACAGATTTTTCGTGAAGGTAGCAGCAGTCCGAACTCTCAGTGGTTTGTCAGCCTTTCCTTCAGCAACCTTATTCCGGATGGTCTAGGTTGGTACCTGTATCTGTTAGCAGGCAAGAGTTGATGTGTGTTTTAATTGGGGGAATAAAGCGCTTGCTTGTGTTTAGAATTTGTTTCTTTCTCTACACGTACTATGTGCATAGTGTGTAGAGAAGGTATTGTAATGCAACCAACAATTCCATACCGACATTTCACCGAAAATACATGTTTTGAGTTCTACTGAATCCAAAAAAAGCATTTTTGGAAAAAGGTCCGCGGTATTTATGTTTCGTATCTTCCTAGGATGCGACACGAAGATTTTCAAGAAAATCCCCCCACCCTCAACTACCCTTCTCATGAGAAATTTTTCGAAAATGTTGATTTTCTAAAAAATGATTAACGATTTTGATTAAAATATCGTATTTTTAATACATCTACCTGACAAATAAAATATATATCTTGTATTTCTTGGGAATAGCCTCTGAAGACTACTTTATTCTGAATGAATTTTACAGAATCTTAAACTGTAAGAAGTGGATAAAAACTTACAACACAAAAAATGTAGAGCACGTTAAAACACACAATTAATGTTGTATACATTTTTTCGTGGAGCTGATCGTTTTTGAATTATTTCTTGTTTTTGATTTTACCTTTTAAATACTTATGCCTTTCTCTTACAGGAAGCGATTAATAAGGCTATTTCTGCTAATTTTTTTCTTGATTAGTATTAAGTAAATGGAAGAATAAGCTTTTTAACAATAATTTGTTGCAGAGATGTAGAGAAAGTCATGTGAATGGAACACATTAGATTTTATTTTACAGTATTGTCAAGTATTTCAAAAAGTAACTGGCTAACAACGAACTGTAAGTTATTTATCACTTGATAAGCATAACTTACATGCCGTAGTACGCAACGTACTATTTGTAGTATGGCATTCATTAAGTATTTCTTTGAAATTCAGTTTTAGTTTGGTGGAGCTAGCAAGAAAGCTCTCCATATAGCTGTTCGAGCTCTCAGCGCTGCCCGCAAGTGTGCATTATGTTTGCGTCTTTTCCCTCTAGAGGAACTTTGTTTCGGTGGCCTTGGTTTGTACCCGTACATGATAGCAGGCGACAGTTGGTGTGTGGTTTGATTGGAGTGCGGATTACGGGAGAAGCAAGGTCTAGCTTGTGTTAGATAGGAATTTGTTTTTTTCTTCGGATAACAGCAAGAGCCTTCTCTAACTAGGTGAGTACATAAAGAAATTTAAACTTTCTTGCTTCTGGATGATTATCTACCTGATTGTCATGATCCTATTGGATTTAAGTGAATATAATGTAAAATTATGTCTTTGCTTCAGCTTTTTCCCCTTTTTTCTACGTAGTACATAAGTATTGCATTCTAAACAAAATTTCCAAACCGAGATTTCAATGGAAATAAACGTTTTAGGGTCCACTGTATCCAAAAGTGTATTTTACACAATCCAATTAGTAAATTCATAGATAGAGAAGGTATTGCATTCCACTAAAAATTTCGATACCGAAATTTCACTGAAATAAACGTTTTAGGGTCAACTGTATCCAAAAGAATAATTTTTCTTTTTCTGCTTAGTACATGGATAGAGAAAAAAAATGGATATCGAGATTTTACTGGAAATAAACTTTCTAGGATCCACTGTATCCAAAAGTGTGTTTTTACAATCTAATTAGTAAATTCATAGATAGAGAAAATAATGCATTTCACCAAAAAAATTCAATACCGAGATTTCACTGGAAATAAACGTTTTAGGGTCCACTTATCCAAAAGCGTATTTTTACACAATCTAATTAGTAAATTCATAGATAGAGAAGGTATTGCATTCCACCACGAAAGTCTAACCGAATTCACTGGAAATACACGTTTTATGGTCCACTTCATCTGAAAATGTAGTTTTTATTTTTTTCTACTCAGTAAGTACAAGGATAGGGAATGTATTACATTCCACTAAAATTTTCGATACCAAAATTTCACTGGAAATAAACGTTTTAGGGTCCACTGCATCCAAAACTGTATTTTTTACTAATTAGTAAATTCATAGATTAGGAAAATATTGTATTCCACCAAAAATTCGATACCGTAATTTCACTGGAAATGTATGGTCCATTGCATCCGAAAATATATTTTTACTTTTTTCAACTTAGTAAGCACATGGTTACAGGAGATATTGCATTCCACCAAAGATTTCGATACCAAGATTTCACTGGAAATAGACGTTTAGGGTCCATTGTAGCCAAAAGTGTATTTTTGCTAATTAGTAAATTCATAAATAGGCAAGTTATTGCCTTTCACCAATAATTCGATACTGTAATTTCACTAGAAATAAATATTTTAGGGTCAGCTGTATCCCAAAGTATAATTTTACTTTCTCTACTTTAGTAAATACATAGATAGAGAAGGTATTGCAATCCACCAAAAAAATCATGAGGTAAAAAATTTTAGGCTCCCCTGAATAAAGAGCACATTTTCATAAAAGGGTCCGTCCGTGCGTGGGTCAGTTTGTGGAAGAAAACTGGAACACCAAAAGTCGGTAAGATACCAAACTTACTATTTAAGTTTAGTGTGTAGAACGTATGTTACAAGTACTTTGGAGAATACCCCCCCCCTATTGCCCTTTACGTGAAAGATTTTTTGAAAATGTTGATTTTATATAAAAAAAATACAAACGATTTTTATTAAATATATCTACTTGACAAATATATATCTTAACTTTCTGGGAATACCCTCTGAAGACCTCTTCATTCTCGATGAGTTTTGCATACTTGGTTAAGTTGACTCTTGCCGAGAAATTCCTTGTTACAGTTTTCAGTTTTAAAATATTTAAAACTTTTCGGATACGAGAATCTGTCAACCCCTAGTTATGGTAAAAAGCTAATTTACAGATTTAACTATCGTTTTAGCCTAGCGTATTCCCTTTTACTTACAAAGAAGCAGGTAATAAGACCATTTCTGCTAATATTTAGTTCGATTAGCATAAAGTGGATAGAAAAATAAGATTTTAACAATATTCTGTAACAGAGATGTAGAGAAAGTCATGTGAATGAAACACTTCTGCTTTTTAGGCTGATAGAGACGTCTTGTCCGCGAAACTGTTTCCATTTGACGTTTTAGATATCTGCTTTGTTTACGACTACCTTGGGGGTGCGTTCCTCTGTTTGTGTTACATATTATTTTTACTTCTTTTATACGCACTATGTACATAGTGGTTAGAGAAGGTATAGGTAGAGAGGTTATTTCGGCAATTATAGAGAACTTGGGCCCCTCTAGAAATTAAAAAAATTGTGGTTTGACTGTAAGTTTGGTTTATACGTTACGTTTTCACCAATTTTCTTTATCGGAAAAGCTCCGTAATTAAGTTAAAGGCTAATTTATTACGTGCGCGTAGCGATCCTTTTTTGTGAATATTTATGGAGTATGCTGCCTAGAAGGAGTAGAATATAAATAAAGAAGTCTTGTAGTACTTCTGCAATGTAAATATATAATAATACTACACACTAAAGTGCCTAAAACCTGAGTTTCATTGTCCACGGCAGGCGAACAGTGTTGTGGAATGCAACACCGGCATATGTCGCTAGACGCTGTGCTGATGTATTACAAGATGTTTCACGCAGATACAGCTGTTCAGTCAATTTTATTATACAGAACTTCGACCACTCTAAAATCGAATGAAACTAAGTGCGATTGATTGACTTTGTATTTATGATGACAATTTCAAAGCCTGTGGATTTCAAATTTAGCGCGAGGTTAGGTTCCAATCCGTTTAGGTTAGTGTGTGTATATAAATTTATGTTTCTAATTTTATATCGTGTTAGTACCTCATTATCGATATTTCCAACAACTCCTAACAGCGCAATGGATACAACATTAGTTTTTTAAACCATCTCCCCATCCATAATCCCTCTCTAACCACACCGGTCCCGTTAGAGTGCAAAACTGGCATAAGTCGCAGCGGAGAGATGTAGCGGCCCAACTTGTAAATAATTACCGATATTTCACTCCAAGCAAAACATTCATTTCAGCAGAAATACAAGTTTTAGGGTCCTCGTAGCTTCGCCCCGGTCATGAATCGTGCTGTTACTTGTGATAATTTGCAGAGTTGTGCCACAAAGCGATTATTCAATAAGTCTACGCGCCACACCTACAAATGTCAATAAAGCCTACACAAGGGAAGGCTCATTTTGGATGCCTTTACGCTCTGTCGATTCGCTCCCTGTAAACTGATATCTGGCGCTTTCCAAACAACACACTGCCTATCAGAGTAATTGTTCCTCTTACTTTGGCACTCAAGGGTTATAGACGCTAATATAATTATTAGCATCAGACAACTTGGCAATCCTGGTGTCGAAACCTTGAGACCATCATTCACGTTAAACAATGGAACTGCTGTTCTAATTATGTAAATCAAAATTGTTCACAGACCATTGATTATTGCAAATAATGGATTATAATAATTATTTGTGATATAACAGTTAAAAATCTGATGTGTACCATTCACATGACTTTCTCCATATTCCTGCAACAAATAATTCTTAAAAAGCTCATAGGTTAAAGTGATAAGTCAAAAGCTGGTTGCTATGTCAATGAAGTTCCTTTGTCTATATGGATAGGAGTTGACAAGTTCCTGTATGAGAAAAGTACACGTTTTTCATAGCAGAAACCAAAAATAAGGAATGTCACAAAAATGACGAACTCCACGAAAAAAATGTATATAACATAAATTGTGTCTTTTAATGTGCTCTACATTTTTTGTGTAGTAAGTTTTTGTCCATCTCTTACGGTTTATCAGTTATTCAAAATTTAGTAAAATTCATCCAGAATAAACTACTCTTCAGAGGCTATTCCCAGAAAATTCAAGATATACATTTTATTTTTCAGGTAAATATGTTTAATATACGAAATTTTAATCAAAATCGTTAGTCATTTTTGTGAAAATCAAAAATTTCGAAAAAAGTTCCATGTAAAGGGTAGTTGGGGGTGGGGTGATTTTTCTCAATCTTCGTGTCGCATCCCTGGAAGATACTAAACTTAAATACCAAGTTTGGTGTTTTACCGACTTTTCCTTTTTGAGTTATCGTGTTCACGGACACACACACACACACACATACACACACACACACACACACACACACACACACACGCGGACCTTTTTGTGAAAATGCTTTTTTTGGATATTGGGGACCCTAAAACATATATTTCCGGTGAAATCTCGGTATCGAATTTTTTGGTGGAGTGCAATACTTTCTCTATACACTACGTACATAGTGCGTATGGAGAAAGTAAAAATCTGATGTGTTCTGCTCACTAGATTTTTTCAACATATCTACATACTGTATATAGAAGGTATTCTATGGCATACAAACATTCTATACCGAGATTTCGCCGGAAAAGTATGTTTTGGGTCCCCCTATTTCCGAAAGAAGAATTTTTAAGTCTGTATACAAATGTGTATACGTATGTATGTATGTGTGTGTGTGAGAGAAAGAGAGAGAGAGAGAGAGAGAGAGAGAGAGAGAGAGACAGTGTGTTTGTGGGCAATGTAGCTCAAAAACCAAAAGACCGTTAAATACCAAACTCGCTATTTAAGTTTGCTATCTTCCAAGATGCGACAAGAATTTCAAGTAAACTCCCACCCCAACTACATTTTACAAGGAAAATTTTCCAAAATTTTGATTTTCTCAAAAATGCTCCAAAGATTTTGATTAAAATATCGTATACTGAAGCTATTTATATCACAATTAAATTGCATATCTAGAATTTTCTGCGAATAGCCTCTGCAAGCTACTTTATTCTGGATGAATTTCACGGAATTTTGTATAACTGGCTAACCGTAGGAGATAGACAAAACTTACCTAACAGGAAATGTAGAGCTCGTTAAAACACACAATTTATGTTATATACTTTTCGTGAGTGGATCATTTTTGAGACATTCCCCGTTATTGATTTCAGCTTTAAAAAACTCATACTTTCCTCATTCGAGAATTTGTCAACTCCGGTCCATAGAAACAAAGGAACTTCAGTCACTTAGAAACAGCTTTTGACTATCACTTTAACCTATGTTACTCCCTTATTTCGCTTCTACTTACAAGGAAGCAAGTAATAACACTATTTCTATTATTTTTTTCTCGATTAGAATAAGGTAAATAGAAGAATAGCCTTTTAACAGTAATTTGTTGCAGAGATGTAGGGAAAGTCATGTGAATGGAGGATATCAGATTTTGTTTCTAAATGTCTCTTATTTTCAATACACTTACAGCATTAAACCCAGGCTGCTATTTCATTCACATGAGTTACTTGTATCTTTTCACCGTAATGTTGAAACAAATCACTTAACTGTGCTAACAAATTCTGCAATGATGTGTTTACAATTACTGAATAAATGTTTGCTTGTTAAAATCCAAACAAATTCTACAGGTCACCAGATAACATTACATAACGTGCCTTTCAGCAAAATGGATGGCTATTAAAACCATTTCATTTGATTTGCGAGTAATACACGTTATATATTATACAATATTATACGTGTAAACGTGAAAACATGCAATTATTTGTAATGTTTGATAGGGTATTGATTTCTGATGTTTATTTAACAATAAAAGTAATTTACTACATCGAATTGATATGTTTCGATGCAGTGTAGCATAGATTTCCATTACTGTTCATAAAACTGCCCTCCCAGCTATAGTGTTGTTAATAGCTTAAGATAAACACAAATATACAGTCCGTTGTTTAACAACATGTTTTCTGTGTATATATGAGGAACCGTAACACCACTTAATATCTTATGAGTTGCATTTACCCAAGTTTCTCTAACACCTGCGAAAGCTTTTGTTCTATCAATTATGTACTAATCAAGATAAATATTAGCACAAATTGTCTTATAACTTAGTTGGTTAGAACTAGAAAGGAAATAGGGAACACACTTGTCTAAATCGAATCGTCTTATAAAAGGTTCATCCTATATATATGTATATACACACACACACACACAGAAAACCAAATGTGCCCCATTCTCATGACTTTCTCAACATCTCTGGAACAAATTATATTTAAAAAGCTTACTCTTCTATTTACTTCATGCTAATCGAAAAAAAATGAGCAGAAATAGTCTTATTACTTGCTTCCTTCTAAGTAGAAGCAAAATAAGGGAGTTCCATAGGTTAAAGTGATAGTCAAAAGCTGGTTGCTGTCAACAGGAGTTGACAAATTCCTATATGAGAAAAGTAAGTTTTTTAAAGGTGAAATCAAAAACAAGGAATAACTAAAAAACGATCAACTCCACGAAAAACATTTATATAACATAAATGGTGTTTTAACGTGCTCTACATTTTCTGTGTAGCAAGCTTTAATTTATCCTTTACCGTTTAGCAGCTAAGCAGAATTCGGCCAGAATAAAGAGGTCTTCAGAGGCTGTTCCCAGAAAATTCAAGATATACATTTTATTTGGTATGTAAATGTCGGTAATATACGGAATGTTAATCAAAATCGTTAGAGCAATTTTTTAGAAAATCAAAATTTTCGAAAAAGTTCCATGTAAAGAGTAGCTTGGGGTGGGGGATTTTCTTGAAAATCTTTGTGTCGCATCCTTGAAAGACACCAAATTTAAATACCAAGTTTGGTATTAAATGGTCTATTCGTTTTATAGCTATACTGTCCAGAGACAGACACACACATACACTCGGACCTTTTTCCAATTTTTTTTTTGGAATAAGGGGTCCCAAAATATGCATTTCCGGTGAAATCTTGGTACCGAATTTTTGGGTGCATTGCAATACCTTCTTTATACACAATGCTCATATTACGTATAGAGAAAGTAGAAAGTGAATGCAGCACATCAGATGTTTTCTAAAAACAAAATAAGGCTATTTTGACGTTATTATTTATAGAGAGACGTTGTGTGTATGAAAGATGATTTAAGTGTTTACTTGGAAACGCTAGACAAGCAAAGATAAAGAAAATGGAAAGGTAACACGAACAAAACAAAAATGAGACATCGAGAAGGAAACTCTTGAGATATGAAAGCCTTATTTCTGGTCCAAAGCAAGTAAACATCCGCGAACGAGGATGTTTTCCACTTGCTAAAAATCAGAGCAAAAGGGGGTGGGGGACCTCTCTGTGCAGAATAGGATGGAAATAAAGCTCTTAAAACTTCACCTAGAGGATCTTCCTTAAGTAAGCATTACTGCTAATAGAGCCCGCCTTTTTATACTGGTGGTGGCGTATCTACCTCTCAGTCAAGGCTCACGAGTTCGAATCTCGATTCATTTCTTTACACGTACTATCTACATAGTGTATAGAGAAGATATTCTATTGCACCCAAAAAACATATACCGAGTTTTCACCAGAAATACATGTTTTGAAACCCCCTGAATAAAAACATTTTTTTAGAAAAATTTCCATGTGTGTGTCTGTGTGTGGGCAGCATATCTCAAAAACAAAAAGACCTTTAAAAACCAAACTTGGTATTTAGGTTTGGTATCTTCCAAGAATGCGACACGAGCATTTTCAAGAAAATCCCCCCACCCCCAACTACCGTTTAAATTGAACTTTTTTCGAAAATTTTGATTTTCTAAAAAATGGCTCTAACGATTTTGATTAAAGCATCGTATATAAAAGACATTTACCTGAAAAATAAAATGAATATCTTGAATTTTCTGGGCAGAGACCTTGAAGACTACTTTATTCTGGATTAATTTTACGGAATTTTGAATAACTGCTAAACCAAAAGAGATGGAGAAAAACTTAACACACAAAAAGTCTAAGTCACGTAGAAACACGCAACTTATGTTATATACTTGTTTTTCGTGGAGATGATCGTTTTTTTGATATTCTTTGTTATTAGTTTCAGCTTTGAAAAACTTCCACTTTTCTCATACAGGAATTTGTCAACTCCTGTCCATACAAACAAAGGAACTTCAGTCACATAGCAGCCAGCTTTCGACTATCACTTTCGCCTATGGTACTATGCCAAATTGAGAAAAAATCAGCCAGAATACATAGGTTTTCAGATCTGTCCCCAGAAAATTCAAGATATACATTTTATTTGTCATGTAAACTTTTAAGTATAAGAGATTTTAATCAAAATCTTAAAGCCATTTTTGAAAAAAAAAAATAGATTTTTTTTTCATTTGAAGATTAGTTGAGGGTGGGTGGATTTTCTTGTCTCGCATCCCTGGAAACTGAATTTTCGTTTTTGATCTATGCTACCCACAGACACACATACGGACATGTTTGTAAAAATTACAAGGAAATAAATAATCAGACTATTACTGCTAACTTTTTCTCAATTAGCATAAAGTAAATATAAGCATAAGCTTTTTAACAAACATTTGTTGCAGAAAAGTAGAGAAAGGCATGTGAATGTAAGACATCAGAATCTTTTTCGTATTTAGGGTTTCCCAAAACACGTATTTCCGGTGAAATCTCGGTATCGAACTTTTGGGTACATTACATTGGTACAGTAGTCTGTTTGGGATCAAACCCGGACGGAAGGCGAGCGGTCTAACCACTCACCCACGGCGGCATCACAGAAATGGTATAGTATGTGTAAAACTATTTTGAAGACTGAAGACGTTCTAAACAGTGTTGTCGATTGTTGTAAGGAAACAGCTTACCTGTGGCTATACGCACCGTGTAAAGGAGCAACCGCTTGTACAAATAAAGAAGGGTGTTAAATTCAATTCTCCTGGAAAAGTACATATAAGGAACAAAATAGTGTCTAGCATTGACTACATTGACAAGAATTTGTTGCATCGAAACTTTTTTTCTGGGTATGAGAATGGAAAGTTTCGTACGGCGCAAAATCTTGTGTTAGAAACGAAACAAACACAGGCTTTGAGGGCAGAGAATTTTCTATGCGGCGCATTTTGGGTAAAATGCGATTTCGTTTCAGGAAATGCGGAGAAGGAAGAGAATTAATACTAAAATTATAGCAGCAAGAGTTCGCGTCAACTGCCACATGCTTACAGATATTTCTCTCCTTTCTCCTTCTCTAGAAAAATGTTGCAACGCAGCACTTCCCTATGCTCCCCTACCTGAGCGCATAATGTCGATTGCCGCCTTCGTTTCCAACGTTGACTTTACTATACAGAAAGTGTAGAACAAGTCGAAACACATAATGTATTGCCTATACATGTTTATTGAGCCACTAACCGTGTTCGCGTCCATTTTAAAATATCTGAACACTTTTGTGAAACAAAAGGCATCTGTGTTACCTTTGTTTTAGTCTTAACCTTGTTTAGAAACGGAATTTCATTGAGAATCGTATAGCGACAGATTTTAAAGCTTTTTAATGTATCTTTAGCCCTGTGCTTTGCCTTATTTCCTATCTATTTTTAAGGAAAGAAATAATGAGGTAATTCTGCTAATGTTTATCTTGATTAGCATGATATAGATAAAAGTGTAAGCTTCTGTAAGTGTTTTACTTTCTCTATACGTACTAACTGTATAGAGTATAGAGAAGGTATTACATTGCAACAAAAAATTCGATACCGAGATTTCACCGGAAATATATGTTTTGAGACCCGCTGAATCCAGAAAAATCATTTCTAGAAACATGTCTATGTGTCTGTGGGCAGCATAGCTCAAAAACGAAAAGACCGTTAAAAAGCAAATTTGGTATTTAAGTTTGGTATCTTTCAAGGACGCGACACGAAGATTTTCAAGGAAATCCCCCACACCAAACTACCCTTTACTTGGAACTGTTTTCGAAAATTTTGATTTTCTAAAAAATGGCTCCAACGATTTTGATTAAAATTCCGTATATAACCGATATTTACATACCAAATAAAATGTATATCTTGAATTTTCTGGGAATAGCCTCTGAAGACCTCTTTATTCTGGAGGAATTTTGCTTAACTGCTAAACGGTAAGAGATTAACAAAAGGTTACTCACAGAAAATGTAGAGCACGTTAAACACACGACCTATGTTATATAATATTTTTTGTGGAGTTGATTGTGCTTGAGCTATTCATTGTTTTTGATTTCAAATTTAAAAAACTTATATTTTCTCATACAGGAATTTGACAAGTCCTGTCCATACAAATAAAGGAACTTCAGTCACATAGCAATAGCCTTTGACTATCACTTTAACCTTATTTCGCCTCTACTTAAAAGAAAGCAAGTAATAAGACTATATCTGCCATTTTTTGTCGGTTGGCATGAAGTAAAGAGAAGCATAGGTTTTTTTAATAATTTGTTGCAGAGATGTAGAGAAAGTCATGCGAATGGAACACATCAGATTTTTTTTGTTTATTTTCTGTAGCCCGTACTATGTACATAGTGGATAGAGAAGGTATTGTAATCCTTCCAAAAAGTCAATACCAAGATTTTACAGGAAGTATATGTTTTGAAGCACCTGAGTCCGAAAAAAAGCATTTTTAGGAAAAGGTGCGTGCGTGTGTGTCTGTGCACAGCATAGCTCAAAACCGAAAAGTCGGTTAAATACCAAATATGCTATTGAAGTTTAGTATCGTCCAGGGGTGCGACACCAATATTTTGAGAAAAATCCCCCCACCCCCAACTACCCTTTGCATGGAACTTTTATCAAACATTTTGGTTTTTTCAAAAACGGCTCTATCGATTTTGATTAAAATATCGTATATGAAATCTATTTATCTGGCAATTAAATGTATTTTTCGATTTTTCTGAGTATAGCCTCTGAAGAGTACAGAATTTTGAACAACTGCTAAACCGTAAGAGATGGACAAAAACTTACTACATGAGAAATGTAGAGTACGTTAAAACACACAATTTATGTTATATACATTTTTTTCATGGAGTTCATCGTTTTTGAGACATTCCTTGTTTTTGGTTTCTGCTTTGAAAAAGGTATACTTTTCTCATACAGGAATTTTTCAACTGCCCATATAAACAAACGAATTTCATTGGCATAGCAACCAGTTTTGACTATGATTTGAACGCATGGTACTCCCATATTTCACTTCTACTTACAACGAAGCAAGTAATAAGACTATTTCTGCTATTTTTTCTGATCAGCATAAACTAAGTAGAAGTATAAGATTTTTAAAAATAATTTGTTTACGACGATGTAGAGAAAGTCATGTGAATGGAACACATAAGATTTTTTACGTGAGTGTATCTGACGTTGTATGATAATTAATATGGAGGTTACGCAATTAGCAGAATGTCGATCAAAGCGTTGCTTGCCCAAGATTAGACAAGAGCATTTGACCGACATTGCATATTCAGATGTATACAGCTTGGCGATTAACCATACTCTAATTAACGTTTAGCGTGTGGCTAAATCTAATATCTCCCTTAGCTAACTACAACTGCAAACTTAACAAATTGATGCTGCATATTGAACCGTGACTGTGTAGTGAAAATACACCGAAAACAAAACATCTACATCGGCTTTCTCTCTCAAGTAGTCCCTATTCGCCATGAAACAAGTTCTGATGTGTTATACTCGCATGACTTTCTCTAGCTACTCTACAAACTTCTTACAAAGATATTTCTTCTTCCAACACCATGCTAATCCAGATAAACATTAGCAGAATTTTATTACTTAGTTCCTTATAAGTAAAATGGAACTAAGGGAATGCACTAGCTAAAGTGACAGTCAAATGTTTTAAAAGCTGTCGTTATGCGATTGTCATTCTAAAACGCTATTTTGCTTGGCCAGGAGTAGAACAATAAAAAATCTGTGTACCATTCGCATGACTTTCTCTATATCCCTGCAACAAATTATTCTTAAAATGCTTTTTTCTACTTACTTTATGCTAATCAGAAAAAAATAGCAGAAATAGTCTTATTACTTGCTTCCTTGTAAGTAGAAGCGAAATAAGGAACTATCATAGGTTAAAATGATAGTCAAAAGCTGGTTGCTATGTCAATGAAGTTCCTTTGTTTATATGGATCGGAGTTGACAAGTTCCTGTATGAGAAAATGTTTTTCATAGCAGAAACCAAAATTAAGGAATGTCTCAAAAACGACTAACTACACGAAAAAAATGTATATAACATAAATTATGTGTTTTAACGTGCTCTACATTTGTGTGGTAAGTTTTTGTCCATCTCTTACGGTTTAGCAGTTATTCAAAATTTAGTAAAATTCATTCAGAATAAACTACTCTTCAGAGGCTATTCCCAGAAAATTCAAGTTATACATTTTACTTGTCAGGTAAATATGTTTAATATACGAAATTATAATCAAAATCGTTAGAGCCATTTTCGAAAAAAGTTCTATGTAAAGGGTAGTTAGGGGTGGGGGGATTTTTCTCAAAATCTTTGTGTCGCATCCCTGGAACATACTAAACTTAAACACCAAGTTTGGTATTTCACCGACTTTTCGTTTTTGAGTTATCGTGTTCACGGACACACGGACACATACACGGACCTTTTTGTGAAAATGCTTTTTTTGGATATTGGGGAGCCTAAAACATGTATTTCCGGGGAAATCTCGGTATCGAATTTTTGGTGGAGTGCAATACCTTCTGTATACACTATGTACATAGTGCGTATGGAGAAAGTAAAAATGTATATAACATAACTTGTGTATTTTAACAAGATCTGCATTTTTTGTACAGTAAGTTTTTGTCTATCTCTTACGGTTTACTAGTTACACTAAACTAAGAAAAATTCATTCAGACTAAATAGATCTTTAGAAGATATTCCCAGAAAATTGAAAATTCACATTTTATTTGTGATAGATGTGGCTTTAATATACGGTATTTTAATCAAAATCGTTAGAGCCATTTTTAAGAAAAACAAAACTTTCGAAAATTTTGCCATGTAAAGGGTAGTTGGGATTGGGTGATTTTCTTGAAATCTACGTGTCGCATCCTTGAAAGATACCAAACTTGTACCAAGTTTGGTATTCAAAGGTCTTTTCGTTTTTGAGCTATGCTGTCCAAAGGCACACATACCGACACACTCGGCCCTTTTGCTGAATTGTTTTTGATTCAGTCGCTCCTAAACGTGTATTTCCGGTGAAATTTCGGTATCTAAGTTTTGTGTGTATTAGAATACATTTTCTATACACTATACATAGTACGTGTAGAGAAAGTAGAAATTAATCGGTCTTTCACGCACAATATAGATTGGGATACTGCGAACCACAGCAGTTAGAGCGTCCGTAAATACAACTCCATTTCGAGTATACCTAGGTTGAGGCTCGTTTGTTAAATGAGTAACATTTTATATATTTCAAGGAAGATTCTAGATTTTAGCAGTCTCGACATGGAATCCCCTAAAAGACATGAGGAATAGAAGAAACCGTCAAAAGCCGCTTAGAGCTCGGGAAATTTATCCTTTCCGTCTGAAATCGAATGGAAACACGTAGCTTCATTTCGGCACGATTGAGGAGAGCTGAAAGAAGAGACTGAGAAATATTTGAACCTCTCAAGAAATCTTATTTTTTAATGTCCAGCCCTGATATCTGCCATTCCGGGCACGCGGATGCTGGAGAGGATCATTTAGACAATTGGATGATGGTGAAATTGACTGTGACGTAACGGGCGATTGTTTGTTATGCGGGCAACGACTCCTCGTCGTTCAGCCTTCTAACGCCTTTATCATGTTCAACATTCTCGCGTGATGGTAAGCTCTTACAGGCTCACATATTCTCTTTGGACATATAAATTTACTTGTACTTTCCTTACTATTTATCTGTATTAAGTAGAGGGTGTATTCTATTTCAGAGGGCTTTCAATGTGATCTATTCACACGACTTTCTCTATATCTCTACTACAAATTATTGTTAAAAAGCTTATTCTTTTATCTACTTCATGCAAACAAGAAAAAATGAGCAGAAATAGTCTTATTACTTGTTTCCTTGCAAGTAGAAGTGAAATAAGGGAGTCCCATAGGTTAAAGTGACAGTCAAAAGCTGGTTGCTATGTGACTGAAGTTCCTTTGTATGTATGGACAGGAGCTAACAAATTCCTGTATCAGAAAAAGGCTGAAACTATAAACAAGGAATATCTCAAAAACGATCAACTTCACGAAAAAATTATATATAGCATAAATTGTGTGTTTTAATTTGCTGTACATTTTCTGTATGGTAAGTTTTTGTCAATCTCTTACGGTTTACTAGTTATGCAAAATTCCTCAAGAATAAAGCAGTCTTCAGAGGCTATTCCCAGAAAATTCAATCTATACATTTTATTTATGAGGTAAATATCTTTAATATACGATATTTGAATCAAAATCGTTGGCCATTTTTAAAAAAAATCAAAATTTTTTAAAAATGTTCTATGTAAAGGGTAGTTGAGGAGCGGGGCATTTTCTTGAAAATCTTTGTTTCGCATCCTTGGAAGATACCAAACTTAAATACCAAGTTTAGTATTCAACGGTATTTTCGTTTTTGGGCTATGCTGTCCGCAGACACACACGCACGCACACACACGGACCTGTTTCGAAAAATGCTTTTTTTGGATTCAGGGGGATCCAAAACATTTTTATCAGTGAAATCTTGGTATCGAATTTTTGGGTGGAATACAATACCTTCTCTGTACACTATGTACATATGTATAGAGAAAGTAAAAATACACATACACACACGTGCATTTTTCTGAATATGTTTTTTTTTCGATTCAGGGGCTCAAAACAATATTTCCGGTGAGATCTTGGTATCGATATTTTGGGTGAATAAAATACCTTCTTTATTAACTGTGTGCATTACAGATACGTGCTAAAGAAGGTAGAAATGATAATAATTTTAATATAAATCAGTCCTTAAATACGAAATAAGGAAAGTAAAATAATTTTGACGCACGCAGAAAACTATTGAGATAAAGAACATGGAACTAGTAATTAAACACGAGACAAACTGTTCTTTTACGTTAGAGGCAGTGTGTGTGTTGTCGAGTAGTTGGAATCCCTTGGATATTTTCAAAGATGCATTTATTTTTACTTTCTCTACACGTGCAATGTACTTAGTGTATAGAAAAAGTATTGCATTCAATCCAAAAATTCGATACCGAGATGTCACGGGAAGCACATGTTGATATTTTGATTAAAATATTGCATATGCAAGATATTTACCTGACAAATAAAATATGTATCTTGAATTTTCTGGGAATAGCCTCTGAAGACTACTTTATTCTGGATGAATTTTACATAATTTTGCAAAACAGCCAAACCGTAAGAGGTGGACTAAAAATTACCACACAAAAAAATGTAGAGCACGTTAAAACACACAATTTTTGTTATATAAATTGGATAGTTTTTGAGATATTCCTTGTTATGGTTTCAGTTTTAAAATACGCAATCTTTTCTCGTACGGGAACTTGTCAAAGGAACGGATTCCAATGCCATAGTAACCACATTTTAAAACGTTCAACTGTCCGTTTAGCCTAATGTATTCTCTTATTTCCATTCTACTTATAAAGGAACTAAGTAATAAGACCATTTCTGCTAATGTTTTAGTATGAAATAGAAGAATAAGCTAACTAACAATAATTTGATACATAGATGTAGAGAATGTCTTATAAATGGAGCACATCAGATTTTTTTTAATTCAGCAGGTCTCAAAAGAACAACAGACACACACATATACACGCGCGCGCAGGGACCTATTGCTAAAATGCTTTTTTCGGACTCGGGTATCCCAAAGCATGCATTTCCGGTGAAATCTCGCGATCGAATTTTTGGGTGCAATACAATACCTTCTCTATACACTTTGTACATAGTACGTGTAGAGAAAGTAAACAAAAATCTGATGTGCTCCTTTCACATGACTTTCTCTGCAGCTGTGTAACAAATTATTGTTAAAATGCCTATGCTTCTATTTACCTCATACTAATCTGGGAAGAAAAAAAAACAAAAAAAAAAAACAAAACAAAAAAAACAAAAAACAAAAAAACAGATAGTTTTCATACTTGCTACCTTGTAAGTAGAAGCAAAATAAGGGAATACCATAGGTTAAAGTGATAGTCAAAAGCTGGTTGCTATGTGACTGAAGTTCCTTTGTTTGTATGCATAGGAGTTTAAAAATTCCTGTTTTTCAAAGCTGAAACCAAAAACAATGAACACCTTAAAACGATCACCTCCATGAAAAAATGTATATAACATAGCTTGTGTGTTCTAATGTGTTCTACATTTTATGTTTAGTAAGTTTTTATCCATCTCTTACTGTTTAGCAGATATGCAAAGTTCCGTGAAATTCATCCAGAATAAAGTAGTTTGCAGAGGCTATTCCCAGAAAACTCATGATATATATATTAATAAACGATATTTTAATCAAAATCGTTAAAGCTATTTTTGAGAAAATCAAAATTTTCTAAAAAAGGTTCCATGTAAAGGGTAGTTTGGGATGGGGGGGATTTTATTGAAAATCTTCGTGTCGCATCCTTAAATACAAAGTTTAGTATTTAACAGTCCTTTCGTTTTTGGTTTATGCTGTCCACAGACACACACGCACACACAGACCTTTTTCCAAAAATGCTTTGATTGGGATTCAGGGGGACCCAAAACATTTATTTTCAGCGCAATTTCGGTATCGAATTATTGGATAGAATACAATACCTTCTCTATACACTATGTACATAGTACGTACTGAGAAATTAAAAATACACACAAACACAGATACACACACACGCGCGGACATTTTTATGAATGTTTTTGATTAGGTATCGCAATTTTAGGTGAAATAAAATACTTTCTCTATCCAGTGTGTACATAAAAGATTTGGGCTAGAGAAAGTAAAATGGTAATGCCTTTAGATATAAATCAGTCGTTAAATACGAAATAAGGAAGGTAAAATATATTTGACGCATGCAGAGAACCATTGAGATAAAGAACGTGGAATTAATTTCAATTTAGTAATAAATTAAACACGAGACAAACCGTACGCAGTTAGAAGCAGTTTCTGTGTGTATATTGTCGAGAAGTTGGAATCCCTTGGATATTTTCAAAGCCGCTTTCATTTTTAAATAAAGTTAGCCAACAAGATGCTACGAGATAAAACTTGTGACGTGTTAAATATTTAACCAAAACATAGATTTCTCTGTGTAAACATTTACATTTGTGTTTCTTTCTTGCACAGGCGAGGTTGTAATATCAGCATCCAGCACTTCTCTTGCATTGTTCCTTCGGGATTATGAGTTTTAATTAAAATCTACGACCGTATCAAAGGCAGCCATTTTGTAAGTCCTTGGCTTAGTATTTTCACTGCATTAACATGTAGCTCTTAAACCACAGAGATTAAAGCAAAGAGGACCAGTGATGCATATCCCTTATTAAACAGTGTACTCCATGCAAATGACATTTCAGTTAACACGAGCTTAGATCGCCAGCATATTACATCAGCAATCTATTGCTTCAGGATTCAATATACGCGCTTTGTCGTCTGTATGGGGCTTACGTTTATATTTCTTGTTCTTCCTCTTCGTAAAATTAGGCTCTGAGTCCATCCCATTTATGTGTGAGACAATGTTTATTTTATATTCATGTTACCAGGAGTATAATACTGGTATTGGGGGACATCCCATTTAGTTTGTAGACTAATAATTTTAGTTATTAACACTACTATGTTATCCAGTTGGTTAGTACCTCCGAGAAATGAAATGGAGCTTTATTTATGTGGTTCTCAGTGTCCTATTCTATTCTAGGCGTAAAAGATCGCTTAATTTGGCTCATATGCCTCTTTATCAGGCTTGAGGTTCCGTTTTTCTGAAGAATTCTGTTGCTCTCCACCGGGTTTGAACCCTAGTACCTCTGAGTGCGCTGAATGAGTTTTGCATATGACAAATCCACTTAACTCGCCACTTTCTTAATTAGCTCAGGTTCCACTAAATACGCTTTCCCCCACTTTTGGTCCATCTGGTAGAGAAATATGGATTCATGAAATAGTGAATTTTTTGAGAAAATTCAAGACTGAAGATTAATCTCTTCCTACTTTGCTGCTCTTACTTTCTCTACCGTGCATAATGTACAATAGTTAGAGAAAGTATTGTATTTCACCCAAAAAAAATTTATGCCAAGATTTTACCGAAAATCTCGCTATCGAATTTGGGGTGGCACAGTACCTTTTCTATACACTATGTACATTGTACACTCAAAGACATTAAAAATAGACTTGTACATACCCATTATAAGACGCGGTCTTTTGGTTGACTCCGCCCATGTCTTCCAGCTGTTTGCTATGCTCTTAAAGACGTATATAACCCACGTTATCGAAGGGAAGGGGATTAACATGAAACAGAACTTGCGAAAAATGAAGGTCTGAGTTGCTATCCCTAAACTTTCTAGTTGACACCGGGTGATACAAAATTAGATAAATATTCCCTCTATGCTAAATACTGAAGTTCTCATGCCAAGGTAGTTGGCACACTTTCTGGACAAAATTAACGCACTGCTTATACAAGTCAACGAGTTCTGAGGGAGCGTCGAGCGGGGTTGAGAGATGAAAGGGTGAATTGCACAATCAGTTTGCCCTTTCTTACTCGAGTGGTATTTTGTACAAGAAGAGCAGCAATAAAATAGTCGTAATGCTCGTACCTTTACATTTTCAGAAAACTCACAGCACCAGGCGTATTTTATTTGAATGTACGTATGTTCTAGAGAATATAAAAATATACGAGGGTTGGGGCAAAAGTCATGGCAACTAATTTTTTTCTTGTAGATATGTGAACGGATCACAAACATATGTGATGTGTGGAAGTTCTGCAGGCAGAGTGTGTATGCTCTCTGATAGCTGGCAGTAGCGCAGCGAGGGCTATGGATTCAGTCAGTTGGTGAGTGTCGTGCGGAGATGGGAAGAACTGGAGCACCCACCGTACTCTCCTGACATTTTGCCCTGTGACTTTGATCTCATTTGAAAGATTAAGGAACCACTACATGGTAGGCGGTTTGCAACACGAAAGAACATAGCTAATGCTGTGCGCGATCAGATGACCCGATTCACACATGGTACGGCAAATGCTGCGGCACTTAGATTTCACCACCTCCCACGTTGTTGGCTGCGTGTGATGACAGTAGCAGGGGACTAGAGGGTCTTTAGGCACAGGTTTATCATGTCAACTGTGTGTACTGTGTTGTCATTCTTTTGCTCCTTGAAGGCCATATTGCCCAGTATACTACCGTAATAAATTAGTGTTTTACGATATTCAGTGCTATTCATTATCCACACATGTAGCTCACACCTTGTCCTTTTGTCTGTATGTGTCACATTTTCCAGCCGGACTGGTATCTTCAAGGAAATAAATAGTTGCCATGACTTTTGCCCCAACCCTCGTAGATCACCTTACAATACAATTTATCACAAGTTAACCATGTTTTAAAACACTCATACTTTTCTTAAATGGGAAATCATTTGTTTCATTCTCTCTTCTTTTACGCCTGGCCATGCAAAGAGAACAAAATTTCAGTTGCATCACATAGATACAGAGAAATATACGAAGATAGATCTCTTTATTCGCCAGGACAAAATCAATTGTATAGCAACATCGAAACAATACATTAGACTTGCATACATATTGCATAAAACATTAAAATATTCTGTGTCGTAAAATCCTTTAAGGCTATAAAAGGGGTTATATGACAATTTTGACTTTATAGTTCTCTTAAAAACTAAAATCTGATGTATTACTCACATGATTTTCTCTAGCTGCTCTACAAACCTCCTACAAAAGATTATTCTTCTTTGTACACAATGCTAATCGAGATAAATATTAGCAGTAGGAGAGAATAAGGGAATGCGCTATGCTAAAGCGATTGCCAAATGTTTTAAAATCTATCGTCATTGCAAATCGCTTCTTTGCTTGGCCAGGAGTAGAACAAAAGAAAAACGGACACTTCCTCTTTGACAAAAATTTAAGTACTTACAGTTGAAACCAGTAACAAGGAATATCTCGGAAACGGTTACCTCTATAACAAAAACGTAAAGGACATAAATTGTGTGTTTTGACTTGATGTACATTTTTGTGTAGTGAGTATCTCACGGTATAGCACTTAAGCAGAATTCGTCCAGAATAAAGAGCTCTTCAGAGGCTATTCCACAAAAATTCGAGATATACATTTTATTTCGGACATGAATAGCTTTAATATACGGGACTTTAATCAAAATCGTTAGAGCCATTTTTAAGAGAATCATTTTCGAAATTTTTCCCATGTAAAGGGTAGTTTGTGGTAGGGAGATTTTTTTTTAAATTCTTCGTGTCGCATCCTTGGAATATACTAAACCCAAAGACCAAGTTTGGTATTTAACGGACTTTTCGTTTTGGGGCTATGCTGTCCAGACCCACACAGACACACGGACGTTTTTTTAAAAATTCTTTTTTCGGAATGAGGGGACCTCAAAACATATATTTCCGGTGAAATCTCGGTATCGAATTTTTGGATGCATTACAATACCTTCTCTATCCCTATGTACAGGCTAGAAAAAGTAAAAATAAAAGGTATTTTGGATCATTTGTTGAAATGTTGATCAAGAATATGAACTGAATTTCAAAACTATTCTTAATCTTCTAAAATTTGTTTTTATGCACATAAAGCCAACAGTTTTAAAAGATTTGACTGTCAGTTTAGACTATTGCATTCCCTTATTTCCCTTCTACCTATAAGGAACTAAGTAATAAGAAAATTTCTGCTAATATTTATCTCGATTAGCACGAAGTAAATAGAAGCATAGCTTTTTAACAATAATTTGTTGCAGAGATATAGAGAAAGTCATGAATGGAACACATCAGATATTTTCTCTTCCATCTTTACTGCAATTCTATGTGTGGTTACTTCATAAAGAATGCATGTCCTCTAAGCAGAGAGTAATCTGGAATGCGGGGCTCTTGGCCATTTTTTGTAAGGCCTTTTGGAGGCACTTAGCCCTACAGCTACTTTCAGAACCAAATTTCATTATACTTTGAAACTAGACTCTCAGAGGTTCTTTGAAATCAGATCTTGAAAGCCAAGCGCATTAAGAGGAAGAGTTTCAAGGTTGTCTGCCTAACACATTTATGAAGAATTCTCCTTGGACCTTCAATTTTTACTTTCTCCATCACGTATGCACAATTTACGTAGGAATAGATAAGTATTTTATTCCACCCAAAAATTCGAGGTCGAATTCTGAGTCCAAAAAAAGCATTTTCAGAAACAGATGTGTGTGTGTGTGTGTGTGTCGACAGCATAGCTCAAAAACGGAAGGGCTATTAAATACCAAACTACCCTTTACATAGAACATTTTTCGAAAATTTTGTTTTTCTTAAAAATGGCTCCAACGATTTTGATTAAGATACTACACATTAAATCCTGTTCTATCACAAATAAAATGTATATCTTGAATTTTCTGGGAATAGCTTCTAAAGACCTGTTTATTCTAGATGAATTTTGCTTAATTTGGCATAACTAATAAACCGTAAAAGATAGACAAAAACTTACTAAACAAAAAATGTAGATATTGTTAAAATACACAAGTTATGTCGTATACATTTTTTTCGTGGAGCTTACAGTTTTCGAGGTATTTCTTTTAATAATTTGAATTCTGAAGTACTTATACCTCTCTCACACGGAAGTGTCCGTTTTGCTTTTGTTCTACTCCTGACTAAGCAAAGAAGCGATTTGCAATGACAATCGCATTACAGTAGTTTTTAAAACATTTGACTATCACTTTAGCCTAGTCATTCCCTTAGTTCCAGTCTACTTATAAGAAATTAAGTAATAAAATTCTGCTAATGTTTATCTCGATTAGCATGGTGTTGAAAGAAGAATCATCTTTCGTAAAAAGTTTGTAGAGTAGCTAGAGAAAGTTATGTGAGTGTAACATCAGATTTTTACTTTCTACAGCTCATATGCTCAATGCACTTAGTGTATAGAAAAGGTATTGTACTCCACCCAAAAATTCGATACCGAGATTTCAGTGGAAATACATGTTTTCAGACTCCCTGAATTATAAAAGCGTATTTTTAGAAAAATCTGATGTATTAAATTCAAAAGACTTTCTCTAAATCTGTACAACAAATTATTGTTAAAAAGAAAGCTTATTCTTCTATCTACTTCATGATAATCTATATAAACATTAACAGACATTTTCCTTATTATTATGTCCCTTGTTAGTTGAAAGAAAAAGTCTGTAATCCATTCATATGACTTTCTCCACATCTTTGTAACAAATTATTGTTAAAAAGCTTATGCTTCTATTTACTTCATGATAATCGAGAAAAAAGTGGCAGAAGTAGTCTTATTACTTGCTTCCTTGTAAGTAGAAGTGAAATAAGGGAGTACCATAGGTTAAAGTGATAAGTCAAAAGCTAGTTGATAATTAACTGAAGTTCCTTTGTTTGTATGGACTGCAGTTGACAAATGTCTATATGAGAAAAGTATAAGTTTTTCAAAGCTGAAACCAAAAACAAGGACTATCTCAAAAACGACCAACTCCACGAAAAAATGTGTAGGTAGGATATAAATTGTGTACGTGCTCTACAGTTTTTGTGTGGTAAGTTTTCGTCCATCTCTTACGGTTTAGCAGTTATGCAAAAATCCGTAAAATTCACCCAAAATAAAGTAGTCTTCAGAGGCTATTCCCAGAAAATTTAAGATACACATTTTATATGTCAAGTAAGTATCTTAAATAAACGAGATTTTAATCAAAATCGTTAGCTATTTTTAAGAGAAAAAAAATTCGAAATTTTTTCCATGTAAAGGGTAGTTTGGTGTGGGGGGGATTTTCTTGAAAATCTTCTTGTCGCATCCTTGGAAGATACCAAATTTAAATACCAAGTTTGGTTTTTAACGGTCTATTCGTGTTAGAGCTATGCTGCCCCCTCACACACTGTCACACTCACACGATAGACACACACGGACGTTTTTCTAAAAAAAAATTCTTATTCAGGGAGTGTCAAAACATATATTTCCGGTGAAATATCGGTATCGAATTTTTGTGTGCAATGCTATATCTTCTGTGTACACTATGCACATAGTACGTGTAGAGAAAGTATAAATCGAATGTGTTCCTTCATATGATGTCCTCAAACTGTTCGGCAAACAAACGTGTTATTCTAAACAAGGATCTGTTATATTTATCTTGATTAGCATGAAATAAATAAGCAGATATAATATTATAACTAGTTCCTTGTAAGTAGAAGGGAAATAAGAAAATACGCAAGATAAAGCGATGGTTTCCTGCTTTAAAAGCCGGTCACTATGTAAAACAATTGAAATTCTGTGCTCTCAAGGGGTAAACAAACAAGAGACGAAAAGAATATCTTCCCGTTTGAGAAAAGTTTAAGTGGCTAAAATTGAATACAATATCTCGTAAACGGTTAACCCTACAAATAAATGTATATAGAATAAATGTTGTGTTTTAATGAGATATTTGTGTATCTGTTAGAGAAAACTCATCCAGAATGTGGAGTTCTTCAGAGACTATCCAAGATAAACATTTCATTTGTCATAAAAATATCATAAACATACGGTATTTTAATCAAAATGGTTAGTCACTTGTGAGGAAATCAAAATTTCCAAAATATGTTCCATGTAAAGAGCAGTTCCGGGGGTGTTTCATCCTTTTAAGATACTGAACTCAAATACCAAGTTTGATATTTAACCGACGCTTCGTTTTTGAGCTATACATCCCACAGTCACACACACGGAAATGTTTCTAAAAATGCTCCTTTTGGAATCAGAGGGTCTCAAAGTATATTTCCGGTGAAATCTCGGTATCGAATTTTTGGATGCAATTCAATACCTTCTCTATACACTATGTAATAATACGTGCAGAGAAAGTAAAAAAAAAGAGTATGTTTAGTAAAATTGTGTGGTCAGCATGGCTCAGAAACTAAAAGTCGGTTAAAGGCAAAACGATTTTATACAGGCCGTTTCAAAATGACACTAAACGAAGATGGCAGTCGATTAGCCTACACTTTGACTTGTCCGAAACTTGGTATCGCAACCTTCAAACTCTTCTATTTAAAGTTTTATGTGTGTTTAAAACTCGCACGCTACGTTTTCCATTACCAAGGTGACCTGTGACGCGCCAGCGTGTGTATCAAACCACCCCTACATCACGCGACTAATACCTTCGCTACCAACCGGCATCTCTCTTGGAGTGGGCCAGGCACGTGCCATTTGGTTATGTACGGCTGCCATTACCATGGTGATTTTATGGCAGTTTTTGTAAGCGTCAAATTTAGAGCTGGTGTCGATTTGAAACACCCTGTATATAATTGTCATATATAATTTAATATCTATATATAAATTCAATAAGTATTTATATATGATGAACATGGACATGTATATTTAGAATTTATTCAAAATCATTTAAATTAGTGTTAGGATTGGTTGACCATTTCCGCTAATGTTTATTTCGATCAGCATAAAGTCGACAGAATAAACGTTTTAACAATATGTTACAAGGATGAAGTGAATAGAACACATCAGTTTTTTACTTTCTCTACATGTACTATGCACATAGAGTATAGAGAAAGTATTGCATTACACTAAAAAATTTGATACCGAGATTTCGTTGATAAAACATGTTTTGAGACCTCCTGAATCCAAAAAAAACATTTTTAGAAACATTTCCGTGTGTGTGTGAAAGGAGGGGGGCAGTGTAGACGATTAACGAAGAGTCCCTTAAATATCAAACTTGAAATTTAATTTTAATATTTTCCAAGGTTGCGGCAAGAAGATTTTGAAGAAAATTCCCCTACCCCGTCATAGAAATATTTTCGAAAATTTTGATTTCTCAAAAATAAATAACGGTTGTGATTAAAATATCGTATATTAAGGATATTTGCAATACAAATAAAACGTATATCCTAAATTTTCTTGGAATGGCTTCTGAAGATGATATTTATTGAATTTTGCATAACTGGTAAACCTTAAGAGGTGAGCAAGGTAATTTTTCAACATCCTGTCCGTATAAGTAGCGGATTTCAAACGCATGTCAATCACCTTTTGAAATAGTTGACTATCGTTTTAGCCTAGTGTATTCTCTTATTTACCTTCTACTTACAAGTAAACAAATAATGAGCGCATTTCTGCCAACATTTAACTCGATTAACAAGAGGTAGATAGAAGAATGAGCTTTTTAACAATAATTTGTTACGAAATGAAGAGAGAAAATCATCTGAAGGAACATATCAGGTTTTTACTTTCTCTACACATAGTATATACGCAGTGTATAAGAAGATATTGCACTCCACACAAAAATTCGATAAACCAGATTTCACCGGAAATATATGCTTTAGTGTCCCCTGTATCCAATTGTTTTTTTCAGAAAAAGGTCCGTGTTCCTGTGTCTGTGCGAGTGTGAACACAATAAGTCAAAAACGAAAAGTCGGTAATATACCAAACTTGGTATTTAAGTTTAGTATCTTCTGGGGATGTGTCACAAATATTTATAGAAAAATCCCTCCATCCCAAACAATCCTTTACATGGAAAAATTTCGAAAGTTTTGATTTTCTCAAAAATGCTTTAACGATTTTTATTAAAATATTTTATATTTAGGATATTTACCTGACAAAAAGGGTATATCTTGAATTTTCTGGGATAGCCTCTGAAGACGGCTTTATTCTGTTTGAATTTGACGGATTTTACATAATTGCTAAACCATAAGAAATGGACAGAAACTTACCACACAAAAAAGGTGGAGCACATTAAAACACAATTTGATATATAATTTTTTTTCGTAGAGTTGAACGTTTTTACTTTCTCTATACGTGCTATGTACATAGTGTATAGAGAAGATATTGCACTCCACCCAAAAATTCGATACCGATATTTCACTGAAAATATATGTTGTAGGGTCCCCAGTATCCATAAAAAGCATTTTCAGAAAAAAAGGTCCGTGTGTGTCTGTGAGTCTGTGAGTCTGTGAACACGATAACTCAAACGAAAAGTCAGTAAAATACCAAACTTGGTATTTAAGTTTAGTATCTACCAGGGATGCGACACGAAGATCTTGAGACAAATACCTTCACCCCAAACTACCCTTTACATGAAACTTTTTTCGAAAATTTCCATTTTCTCAAAAATAGCTCTAGCGATTATGATTAAAATACAGGGTTACTACAAAAGAAATAGACAACTTCAACTGCCTGTAAAACAAAAACTATTAGAGATAGCAACCTAATTATTTTAGTGGTATGTTGAGAAACTCTCAAAGTTTTGTTTGTTACTACTGGTAACGCTGTAGTGTTTTGTTTGTCGTTGCAGAAGTTGAAATGGCGGAAAATCCTGTGGAAAAGGCATATTGCGTGTTGGAATTTGCTAGAACGCAATCAGCAACTGTTGTCCAACGTTTTTTAGAACACGTTACCACAAAAATGAAATGATGCGCTCACAAAAACCAGCATCGTCTTCATCATGTCGCAACATGTCGATGCAAAAGTCACGCCGTATGACCTTATCTTCTTCACTCAGAAACTGCAACATCTGTAATCTGTAAGGCATCATGTGCAGTCGCTTCCGCAAGATTTTCCATACAGTTTGCTGTGGAATTTGTAATTGCATGCTTGCCCTAGATGTCGATTTCTGTGGGCTTCTTATGTAGGCAGAACGAACACGTTCAACGTTTTCTTCCGAAACTCTTGAATTTTCTATACCAGTCGTAGATTGACTGTCTAGTCGGTGGCGTTTTGTGGTAACGTGTTCTAAAATGTCGTTGGACAACAGTTGCTGATTGCGTTCTAGCAAATTCCAACACGCAATATGCCTTTTCAACAGGATTTTTCGCCATTTCAGCTTCTGCAACAACAAACAAACACAATAGCGTTACCAATAGTAACAAACAAAGCTTTGAGAGTTTCTCAGCATACCTCCAAAATAATTAGGTTGCTATCTTTAATAGTTTTTGTTTTACAGGCAGTTGAAGTTGTCTATTTCTTTTGTAGTAACCCTGTATATCATAAAGACATTGACCTGACAAATAAAATGTATACCTCGAAATTTCTGGGAATAGCCTCTGAAGAATATTTTATTCTCGATGAATTTTACGGAATTTTGAATAACTGCTAAACTTTAAGAGATGGACAAAAACTTACTACACCAAAAATGTAGAACACGTTAAAACACACAATTTATGTTATATATTTTTTTTTCGTGGAGTTCATCGTTTTTGAGATAATCCTTGTTTTTGGTTTCTGCTATGAAAAACTTACCTTTCTCATACAGGAATTTGTGAACTACTATCCATACAAACAAAGGAACTTCAGTGACATAGCAACCAGCTTTTGGCTTTCACTTTAACCTATGGTACTCCCTTATTTCGCTTCTACTTATAAGGAAGCAAGTAATAAGACTATTTCTGCTAATTTCCCTCGATAGCACGAAGTAAATAGAAGTATAAGCTTTTTTAACAATAATTTGTTACATAAATGTAGAAAAAGTGATGTGAATGGATAACATCAGATTCTTCAGTATGTTTTCTGCGATATTTTGTCGACTTAAATACTTCAATTCCCCATTAAAATTTCTGCCACGTATAAACCTTGCTTAAAAGCGTAAAGACCTAATATTTAACCAACGGTGGTCGGAATATTTTGGAGTATTTCTTTTTGAGTATTAATGAGGGGAGAAATGCCACGCCAGTGCTCCAGTTCATGGGTAGATTAAGTTATGAGTGCCATGCGCGTGACGAAAAATATACCTTCTATATTTTAATTTGTCCGGTATTCTTTAAAAACGCGAATTTTATACCAACCAAGTGTGAATAAACTTAAATTAAATGGGGGCTTAGAAGCGTGTTAATTTTCAATTAAACATGTGGTGTTGTACCTTCATAAGACTTTTCACTATCCACGAAAATAATGTATTACTTTCTCTACACGTACCTATTATGTACATAATGTATAGAGAAGATATTGCACTCCACCCAAAAATTCGATACCGAGATTTTAGGATCCCCTACAGCTAAAAAAAATCTGTGTGCCATTCACATGACTTTCTCGGCATCTCAATTATTCTTAAAAAACTTATACTTCTATTTGCTTCATGCTAATCAGAAAAAAATAGCAGAAGTAGTCTTATTACTTGCTTCCTTGTTAGTAGAAGCGATATATGGGAGTACCTTAGGTTAAAGTGATAAACAAAAATTATTTACTATGTCATTGAAGTTCCTTTGTTTATATGGAAAGCAGTTGACAATTCCTGAATGTGAAAAGTATGTTTTTCAGAGCAGAAACCAAAAACAAGGAATGTCTCAAAAACGAACTCCACAAAAAACGTATATTACATAAATTGTGTGTTTTAACGTGCTCTACATTTTTTATGTGGCAAGTTTTTGTCTATCTCTTACGGTTTAGCAGTTATGCAAAATTCTGTGAAATTCGTCCAGAATAAAGTAGGCTTCCCAGGTTATTCCCAGAAAATTCAAGATATACATTTTATTTGTCAAGTCAATATCTTTAATAAACAATATTGGGGTGGGGTGATTTTTCTCAAAATCTTCGTGTCGCATCTCTGGAAGATAGAAAATTAAATACCAGTTTGGTATTTTACCGGCTTTTCGTATTTCAGTTATCGTGTTCACACACACACACGCACACACACACACACACACACACTTTTTGTGAAAATGCTTATCTTTTTGGACATAGGGGACTCTAAAACATATATTTCCGTTGTAATCTCGGTATCGAATTATTTAGTATAGTGCAATCAATACCTTCTCTATACACTATGTATATAGTAAGTGTAGAGAAAGTAAAAAAACATTTTTAGAAAAAGGTCCCTGTGTGTGTCCATGAGTCTGTGTACACGATAACTCAAAAGCGAAAAGTCGTTAACCAAACTTGACATTTAAGTTTAATATCTCCAAGGATGCGACACGAAGATTTCCAATATCATCCCCCCACCCCAAACTACATTTTACATGGAACTTTTTTCGAAAATTTTGATTTTCTCAAAAATAGCTCCAACGATTTTGATTAAAATATCGTATATTAAAGATATTTACCTGACGAATAAAATGTATATTTTGAACTTTCTAGGAATAGCCTTTAAAGACCTCTTTATTCTGAATGATTTTTATTGAATTTGTATAATTGATAAACCGCAAGAGATGGACCAAAGTTCACTGCACAAAAAATGTAGGTCAGGATAAAACACAGTTTGTCATTTAAATTTTTTTCCTGGAGCTGATCGTTTTTTGAGATATTAGGGTTTTTTGGTTTCAGCTTTGAAGCACTTACTTTTCTCACAAGGAATTTGTCAACTCCTATCCATACATACAAACAAAGGAACTTCAGTCACATAACAACCAGCTTTTGACTGTCACTTTAACCTATGCTACTCCCTTATTTCGTTTCTACTTACAAGGGAGCAAAAAATAAGACTATGCTATTTGTTTCTCGATTAGCAAGAAGTAAATAGAAGCATAAGCTTTTTAACAATAATTTGTTGCAGAGACACAGAGAAAGTCATGTGAATGGAACACATCAGATTTTTAGGAGTAGTGTTGAGAACAGGTAGAGAATTTGAATGGAGCACATTTGATGTACAGCATCTGATGTTATACAATAGCTTCTAGGTTATCTTCTCTCTAGATGACCAACCAACTAAATCATATAGTATATCGAGCGTAAAAACGGAGCTTTGAATACTAAATTTGGTTTTAAGCGACTTTTCGTTTTTGAGTTATGCCTTCCACAGATACACAAATACCTTCAGGGATACTAAAAGCATACCAAACTGGCCCAGCAGCGCCGTACTTTGCATGTGCAGATAACCCTTCATGCGTTATAAAAATTGCAGAACACCACGGGGTAAGTCCAAGCATGCGTCGCTCATAGCAAAATGTTACCTTTCCTCTCTTTGGCATGTTTACTGTTACCTTCATGTTTTGTTTGCTCTGCTCATGCGTAAACTGCGTTTTTTGTTCTACTACTACTTCTAATATTGCTGTTACAGTATGACTACTTAGTCGTCCTAGTAGTGTACTACTATAGCATTAGTAATTCTACTACTACCTTTCTACTACTATATAGGTAGTACTTACTACTATAGTAATACTTACTACCGTAGTACTGCTTACCACTATAGTACTACTTACTACCATAGTACTGCTTACCACTTACTACCATAGTAATACTTACTACTATAGTACTGTTCACCACTTACTACCATAGTACTACTTACTACTATAGCACTGCTTACTACTTACTACCATAGTACTACTTACTACTATAGTACTGCTATAGTACTACTTACCATTATAGTACTACTTACTACTATAGTACTCCTTACTACCATAGTACTGCTTACCACTTACTACCATAGTACTACTTACTACTATGGTACTACTTACTACCATAGTACTACTTACTACCATAGTACTACTTAATACCATAGTACTCCTTACTACCATAGTACTCCTTACTACCATAGTACTGCTTACCACTTACTACCATAGTACTACTTACTACTATAGTACTGCTTACCACTTACTACCATAGTACTACTTACTACTATAGTACTCCTTACTACCATAGTACTGCTTACCACTTACTACCATAGTACTACTTACTATGGTACTACTTACTACCATAGTACTGCTTACCACTTCTACTATAGTACTGCTTACTACTTACTACTATAGTGCTGCTTACCACTTACTACTATAGTACTACTTACCACTTACTACTATAGTACTGCTTACCACTTACAACTAAAGTACTACTTACTACTTACAACTATAGTACTACTTACCACTTACTACTATAGTACTACTTACCACTTACTACTATAGTACTACTTACTACTATAGTACTCCTTACTACCATAGTACTACTTACTACTATAGTACTGCTTACTACTTACTACTATAGTACTACTTACCACTTACTACTATAGTACTACTTACTACTATAGTACTACTTACTACTATAGTACTACTTACTACTATAGCACTGCTTACCACTTACTACTATAGTACTGCTTACCACTTACTACTATAGTACTACTTACTACTATACTACTGCTTACTACTATAGTACTACTTACTACTATAGTACTACTTACCACTTACTACTATAGTACCACTTACTACTATAGTACCACTTACTACTATAGTACTACTTACTGGTATAGTACTGCTTACTGCTATAGTACTGCCTATTGCTATAGTACTTACTACTATAGTACTTACTACTATAGTACTACTTACCACTTACTACTATAGTACTACTTACCACTTACTACTATAGTACTACTTACCACTTACTACTATAGTACTACTTACTGCTTACTACTATAGTACTACTTACTACCATAGTAATGCTTACCACTTACTACCATAGTACTACTTACTACTACAGTACTCCTTACTACTTACTACTATAGTACTACTTACTACTATAGTACTACTTACTACTATAGTACTACTTACTACTATAGTACTACTTACTACTATAGTACTACTTACTACTATAGTACTGCTTACTACTTACTACTATAGTACTGCTTACTACTATAGTACTGCTTACTACTATAGTACTGCTTACTACTATAGTACTACTTACTAGTATAGTACTACTTACTAGTATAGTACTACTTACTAGTATATTACTACTTACTACTATAGTACTATAGTACCACTTACCACTTACTACTATAGTACTACTTAACACTTACTACTATAGTGCTACTATAGTACAACTTGCTACTATAGTACAACTTGCTACTATAGTACAACTTGCTACTATAGTACAACTTACTATAGTACAACTTACTATAGTACAACTTACTACTATAGTACAACTTACTACTATAGTACTGCTTACCACTTACTGCTATAGTACTACTTACCACTTACTGCTATAGTACTACTTACCACTTACTGCTATAATACTACTTACCACTTACTGCTATAATACTACTTACCACTTACTGCTATAGTACTACTTACGACTTACTGCTATAATACTACTTACCACTTACTGCTATAATACTACTTACCACTTACTGCTATAGTACTGCTTACCACTTACTGCTATAGCACTGCTTCCACTTACTGCTATAGTACTGTTTACCACTTACTGCTATAGTACTGCTTACCACTTACTGCTATAGTACTGCTTACCACTTACTGCTATAGTGCTGCTTACCACTTACTCCTATAGTGCTGCTTACCACTTACTGCTATAGTGCTGCTTACCACTTACTGCTATAGTGCTGCTTACCACTTACTGCTATAGTACTGCTTACCACTTACTGCTATAGTACTGCTTACCACTTACTGCTATAGTACTGCTTACCACTTACTGCTATAGTACTGCTTACCACTTACTGCTATAGTACTACTTACCACTTACTGCTATAGTACTGCTTACCACTTACTGCTATAGTACTGCTTACCACTTACTGCTATAGCACTACTTACCACTTACTGCTATAGTACTACTTACCACTTACTGCTATAGCACTACTTACCACTTACTGCTATAGTACTACTTACCACTTACTGCTATAATACTACTTACCACTTACTGCTATAGTACTACTTACCACTTACTGCTATAGTACTACTTACCACTTACTGCTATAGTACTACTTACCACTTACTGCTATAATACTACTTACCACTTACTGCTATAATACTACTTACCACTTACCACTATAGTGTACAATAGAGTACTTACTACTACTACTCTAGAACTACTTACTACTAGTACTACTACTAATGATAATAAAACAATAATAATAACAATAGTAATAACAATAGCAGCAACAATAACAATAGCAGCAACAATAATAATAACGATTCTACTATGACAGTAGAACTACTACTGTTACAGTACCTAATTATTACTAGTACTATAGTGCAGCAAACACTATGTGCTTTGATACATGGTTTTATATATTTCTGAATCTAAAATGTGACTTTCTTCTCTAAAAAATAAATGCTCTGTAATTGAAGCGGAAAGCATGTCAACTTTCTCCTTGTAAGTATACACGGACTCTAGTACAAGCCTGTCATTGAGCGTGATTCCTTCACTGTACTCTGATATGCAAGAGGAAAAGAATGACGGTTGCTCTCGCTAAGAACTCCAATGAGCGGTGAATGCTTGGATTTTTGCCGTCGAAATTTGCAATTTTTATATAAAACAAAGGATTGTCTACACGAAACACAGATGTTGGGCCACCTGGTGTATTTCCAGTGAAATCTCGGTAACGAACTTTTGGGTAGACTACCATATCTTCTCTAAGTACTATGTTAGTTGTAAATAAGTGGTAGAGAGTAAAAATGTAGAGGAATTATTACAAATTATTAATAAATCGGTGAATAGGCGAGTTAATTGATGACTCACTGTAATAATGGTATTATTGAGTCTCATGATCGTGGCCGGAGGGAGATAATACATTACAGGTAATACAATACTTGTAAATAATACACTGGTAAATGTTCTTCAACATCACTGGATACAATAAATATTAACACTGTAGGATGGCACAGATAAATTAAGATTGCATTCCACAGCACGTGTTCCCATAGGACGCTATCCTTGTGCCGAGCAATGATGATCACGTGACAATAAGGTTGAGCGTCTATTCAGCTCATATATAGGCTCAAAGCTTATTCTACATGTTTCTCCTTCTTAAACATTCTTTAAGGAAGTATATAATACAGACTTCCTTTTATTTATGAATAATTTACTTTTGGTACATATAATAGTTATTTCATAAGCACTTAGTGACTATTTAAATATGGGTATACAACCCTTGGGGATGCGGTTTACTAGAAAGAACAGCTTCCTTTTTAATTCACGTAGCAATGTAATTATCATTGTTGAATTTTTTCAAATTATTATTTCTGATCATAAATTCAATTATACTTAAAATATCCATTAAATTCAATATTCTGAAATTCACAAAACAATTGCAGGATAATTATTTTCAGTAATTAATTTTTCCTTTACCGCATAATCAAAAAATCAATATTGCATTAATTTGTTTCGATTAACAAAAAAATCTTGAGTGTTACATTCACATCACTTTCTCTATATCAAAGTATTGCCAAAAGTTTATGCTTCTATTTACTTCATGCTAATCGAGCAAAACTTAACAGAGATAGCTTTATTGTTTGTTTCCTTGTAAGTGGAGACGAAATAAGGGAGTACCATAGGTTAAAGTGATAGTCAAAAGCTGGTTGCTATGTGACTCAAATACCTTTTTTTGTATGAACAGGACTTGCTAATTCCTGTGCGAGAAAAGATATTTTTCACAGTTGAAACCAAAAATAATTAATACCTAAGAAAACGATCAACACGACGAAAAAATGTTTATAACGTGTGTTTTAACCTGCTCTACATTTGTTGTGTGTTAAGTTTTTGTCCATTTATTACGGTTTTGCAGTTATGCAAAATTCTGTGAAATACATCCAATATAAAGTAGTCTTCAGAGGATATTCCCAGAAAATTCAATACATTTTTTGTAAAGTAAATATCTTTCTTATACCAAATTTTAAATAAAATAGTTGCAGCCATTATTTTTAAAATCAAAATTTTCGAAAAAAGTTCCATGTATAGGGTGTTTGTGTTGGGGTATTTTCTTGAAAATTTTCGTGTCGCATCCTTGGAAAATAGTTAACTTAATACCAAGTTTGGTATTTTATCGACTTTTCGTTTTTGAGTTATCGTGTTCACGGATATACGAACACACACACGGACGTTTTTCTGAAAATGCTTCTTTTGGATACAGGGGACGCTAAAACACACATTTCCGGTGAAATCTCGGTATCTCATTTTTGGGTAGAGTGCAGTACCTTCTCTATACACTATGTACGTATTACGTATAGAGAAAGTAATAAACACTTGGTATGAAAACGCTTTGCTTCCTATATTAACGTCTCAGAATTTTATTTGACCTTTAACCCTAATTTCATGTTTAGCTCTGTTGTTTATTTAGAATAAACAGTCATAATTATACAGTAAAGCTACATGGTTTAATTGGCAGAATGTAATATCAAAATTTAACGTATAGCTGGATGAAAGGTTAGAGTTTAGCATTTAAAGAGAGGAAATACCAATCCAGTTCTCAAAGGAGCTTGAAGAATACAGAAATGAGAAACGTTTGGTTTCTTTTCCTCACGACCTACTTTCCCTTTTATTTCTTAGGATAACAAGGAAATCCATAGAAAATGTACATAATGTATACACCAGAGAAATTTCAGATTCTCCAAGTATGCTCCAGAGATTTCTCCGGAAGAAGAGAGTGCGTTAAGGCCGAACTTTCACTGAACTGCACACCAAGCAGCGTTCATGTTAACGTGCAAACAAAATATCTGCATTTCGTCCCAATTACAATATGATAAAAACCTGATGTGTTCCATTTCTCATCAGCTCTGCAAGAAATTATTGTTAAAAATTTTATTCTTCTTTTTACTTCATGCTAATCGACAAAACATTAGCTGAAATATTCTTATTACTTGCTTGCTTGTACGTAAAAGGCAAATAAAGGAGTACCATAGCTCAAAATGACAGTCAAAAGCTGGTTGCTATGTGACTGAAGTTCCTTTGTTTGAATGGAGAGGAGTTGAAACTTCTGTATGAGAAACGAATAAGTTTTTTAAATTTGAAACCAAAAACAACGAATTTTCCAAAATAGATCAACTCCACGAAAAAAATATATATAACATAAATTGTGTATTTTAAGGAAATCTACATTTTCTGTGCAGCAAGTTTCCATCTATCTCTTACGGTTTACCAGTAATGCAAAATTCAGTAAAAAATCATCCAGAATACAGTGGTCTTCAAAGGCTATGTGCAGAAAGTTTAAGATATACCTTATATTTGTTAGATAAACACTTTAATATACGATACTTTGATCAAAATCGTTGGAACCATTTTTGAGAAACACAAAATTTCCATGTAAAGGGTAGTTGGGGATAGGGAGATGTTTCTGGAAATCTTCGTGTCGCATCCCTGGAAGATACTAAACTTTAACACCAAGTTCGGTACTTTATCTACTTTTCGTTGTTGAGTTATTGTGTTCATAGGTACACGCCCTTTATCTGATTTTTTTTAAACAGGGGATCTTAAAACGTATATTTCCGGTGAAATCTTGTTATTGAATTTTTGGGTGTACTGTAATAACTCCTCTATATACTATGTACATAGTACGTGTAGAGAAAGTAAAAATATGTGAAATGAATGAAACGTCTATATTTTCAATTAATTGCACACAATCTTATTGCTTCCTTTAATATGTATATATCACAAAAAATTACCATTTTGGGTTTCTACTTTCTCTGCACGTACTATGACATATGCATAGAAAAGGTATAGTAATGCACCCAAAAATTCGGTACAGAGATTTCACCGAAAATGTTTTGAGACCCCTAACTCCAATAAAAGCATTTTTAGAAAAGTGTCGATGTATATGTGTGTGTGCGTGTGAGCGCACGCTCATAGCTCAAAAAATATAAGTACGTTAAAAACCAAACTTGGTATTTAGGTTCGGTATCTTCTAAGGATGCAACATGATTTTCAAGAAAATCCCCCCCCCAACCGCAACTACTCTTTACATGGAACTTTTTCTCGAAAATTTTGATTTTCTCAATGATTAAGATATCGTATATTAAAGATATTTACCTGACAAATAAAATGTACATCTTGAATTTTCTGGGAATAGCCTCTGAAGACTTTTTATTCTGGATGAATTTTACGGAATTTTGTATAACTGCTAAGCCGTAAGAGATGGACAAAAACTTACCTGAAGTAATGTACAGCATGTTAAAATACACAATTTCTGTTACATACATTTTATTTTCGTTGAGTTGATCGTTTTGTAGATATTCCTTGTTTTGGGGTTTAGCTTTAATGAATCTGCCATGATCCATTCACATGCCTTTCTCTGCATCTCTGCAACAAATTATTCTTAAAAGCTAATTCTTCTATTTACTTCATGCTAATCGAGAAAAAATTAGCAGAAATAGTCTTATTACTTGCTTCCTTGTAAGTAGAAGCGAAATAAGGGAGTACCATAGGTTAAAGTGATAGTCGAAAGCTGGTTGGTATGTGACTGGAGTTCCTTTGTTTGTATAGATAGCATTTGACAAATTCCCTGTATGAGAAAAGTATAGGTTTTTTAAAGCTGAAACCCAAAACTAGGAATATCTCAAAAACAACCAACTCCACGAAAAAATATGTATAGTACAAATGGTATAATTTAATATGTTCTACATTTTTTTCTTCAGAATTTTCGAAATAAGTTCCATGTAAAGCGGAGTTTAGGGTGGGGGATTTTGTTGAAAATCTTCCTGTCGCATCCTTGGAAGATTACAAAAATAAAAATACCAAGTTAGGTTTTTAACGGTCTTTTCGTTTTTGAGATATGCTCCGCACACACACACACACACACACACACACACACACACAGACACACAGAAATACACACATGGTCATTTTTCTGGAAATACTTTTTTTTTGGTACAGGGGACCCTAAAACATATTTCCGGTGAAATCTTGGTATCGAATTTTTTATGGAGTGCAATACCTTCTCTGGTCTGCCTGGGTAGTATGGTGGTAGCGTGTCTGCCTCACATTCAAAAGGTCGTGAGTTCGAATCTCACTTAGGGTGAGGTTTTTTACGGGTTTTTTTCCCTTATCCTGAGAAGACGAATGTCGAGTAACTTTAAGGTACATGGCCCCCAAGATCCTCTGCGCATAATTTCACCAATTTCATTCATCGCCCGATATGACCAACCAGGTTAAAGGACGTTAAACTAAAAAAAAATAAAAAAAAAAACCTTCTCTATACACTATGTATATAGTACGTGTGGGGAAGGTAAAAAGGAACTTCAGCTACATAGCAACCAGATTTAACCTATGGCACTCCCTTAGTTCACTTCTACTTGCAAGGAAGCAAGTAATAAGACTATTTCTGCTATTTTTTTCTCGATTAGCATCAAGTAAATAGAAACATAAGCTTTTTAACAATAATTTGTTACAGTATTGTAGACGAAGTCTTGAGAATGGAACACATCAGGTTTTTGTACAACTTTTCCTAATAGCGTTTGTATCCACAGTTGCTGAGACACAAAATCAAGCGTGTTGGTTTAGCCTGGTTTAGATGCTCGTAAACGTGATCTATCTTTAAATCCTGAACCAATGAAGCCATGAGCTTTATGCAGCGTATTATATCCGCTTTTGGGATATCTCTCTCCAACCACGAAGTGTTGGATGCCGTCCAAACACTTTATTTTCCGACCCAAGCTCATAACCGTAAGTCATCTGTTTGTCCACTAGCGCATATTCATAGACATAAAATTACGAAGTTACGAGAGTGACATATACAAATCTACATACACGCTGAACCTTCTGCTTACTTATTCTATTCTTACGAAACATTTGAGTTCAGAATTACATCAAATATCTGATGTGTTGCATATACATGACTTTCTCTATACCTCTGTAACAAATTATTGTTAACAAGCTTATGATTCTATTTACTTCCTGCTAATCGAAAAAAAAATTAGCAGAAATAGTTTTATTACTTGCTTCCTTGTAAGCAGAAGCGAAATAAGGGACTACCATAGGTTAAAGTGAAGTCAAAAGCTGGTTCCTATGTGACTGAAGTTGCTTTGTTTGTATGGACAGCAGTTGACAAATTTTCTATATGAGAAATATGCAAGTATAACAAGGGATATCTCAAAAACAATCAATTCCACGAAAAAAATGTATACAACAAAATTGTGTGTTTTAATATGCTCTACTTTTTTGTGTGGTAAGTCTTTGTCTCTCTCTTACGGTTTAATACTTATGCAAAATTCCGTAAAATTCACTCAGAATAAAGTAGTTCCTTTACTTGTATGGACAGCAGTTGACAAATTTTCTGTATGAGAAATGTGCAACTTAACAAGGGATATCTCAAGAACAATCAACTCAACGAAAAAATGTATACGACATAAATTGTGCATTTTAACGTGTTCTATGTTTTATGTATGGTAAGTTTTTCTCCATCTCTTGCGGTTTAGCAGTTAGGTAACATTCCGTAAAATCCACTCAGAATAAAGTAGTCTTCAGAGGCTATTCCCAGAAAATTCAAAATATACATTTTATTTGTCAGGTAAATATCTTTAATATACGATATTTTAATCAAAATAGTTAGAGCCATTTTTTAGAAAATCAAAATTTTCGAAAAAGGTTCCATGTAAAGGGTAGTTTGCGGTGGGGGGATTTTTCTCATCTTTGTGTCGCATCCCTGGAAGATACTAAACTTAAATACCAAGTTTGGTATTTTACCGACTTCACGTTTTTGAGTTATCGTGTTCACAGACACACACACGGACCTTTTTCTGAAAATACTTTTTTTGGATACAGGAGACCCTAAAACACACATTTCCGGTGAAATCTTGGTATCGAATTTTTGGGTGGAGTGCAATACCTTTTCTATACACTATGTACATAGTGCGTATAGAGAAAGTAAAAAACTTCATTCTATTTAGTTCATGCTAATCAAAACAAAAAAGTAGAAATAGTTTTATTACTTGCTTCCTTGTAAGCAGAAGCGAAATAAGGGAGTACCATAGGTTAACGTGATTGAAGTTCCTTTGTTTGTATGGACAGCAGTTGACAAATTTCCTGTCTGAGAAAAGTGCAAGTTAACAAGGAATATGTAAAAAACAATCAACTTCACGAAAAAATGTATAGGACATAAATTGTGTGTTATAACGTGTTCTACGTTTTTTCTGTGGTAAGTTTTTCTCCATCTCTTACGGTTTAGCAGTTATGTAAAATTCCGTAAAATTAATCTAGAATAAAGAAGTCTTCGGAGGCTATTCCCAGCAAATATAAGATATACATATTATTTGTCAGGTAAATATCATTAATATACGATATTTTAGTCATAACCGTTAGCCAATTTTGAGAAAAGAAACATTTTCGAAAAAAGTTCAATGAAACGAATAATTAGGGCTGGGGGCATTTTTCTCAAAGTCTACCAAGTTTGGTATTTTACCGACTTTTAGTTTTTTAGTTAATGTGTTCACGGACACACAGGGACGTTTTTCTGTATTGTTTTCTTTTTTGATACAGGGGACCCTAAAACACAGATATCCGGTGAAATCTCGGTATCGAATACCATCTCTGTGCACTGTGTACACAGTACGTGTAGAGAAAGCAAAATTTGATGTGTTCCATTCACATGACTTTCTCTATATCTCTGCAAGAAATTGTTAAAGAGCTTATGCCTTTATTTACTTCATGCTAATCCAGAAAATAAATAGTCGTATTTGTATTCTTTGTATAGAAAGTTTAATTCTGACCTGAAGTTGTTGCTTTTGTTCCATAGTGTATAGAGAAGTTATTGCATTCCACCAAAAAATTCTCTACCGAGGTTTTACCGCAAATATATGTTATATGGCATCCCGTATCCAAAAAAAGCACTTTCAGAAAAAGTTCCGTGTGTGTCCGTGTAAATCTAAACACGATAACCCAAAAACGAAAAGTCGGTAAAATACCAAACCTGGTATTTAAATTTGGTAGCTTTTAAGGGTGCGACACGACGATTTTCAAAACCACCTTGTACCTGGAAAAAATGTCAAAAGTTTTGATTTTCTCAAAAATGGTTCTCACAATTTTGATTAAACTATCGTATATTAAGAATATTTGCCTGTAAATATGTATATCTTGAATTTTCTGGGAATACCCTCTAAATACCTCTTTATTCTGCACGATTTTTATTGAGTTTTGCATAATTGGTTAACTGTAAGAGATAGACAAAAATTCACCTAACACAAAATGTAGATCACGATAAAAAAACAATTTATGTAATTTACATTTTTTACGTGGAGTTGATCGGTTACGAGATATTCTATGTTTCAGCTTTAGAAAACTCATACTTTTCTTCTATAGGAATTTGTCAACTCGTGTCCGTACAAACAAAGGAACTTCAGTCACATAGCAACCAGCTTTTGACTATCACTTTCGCCTATACTACTCTTATTTCGCTTCTACTTACAAGGAAGCAAGTAATAACTATTTCTGCTAATTTTTACTTTCTCTACAAGTACTGTGTCCATAGTGTATAGAAAAGGTATTGCACACCAACAAAAAAATCGATACCGAGATTTCACCGGTAATATATGTTTTAGGGTCCCCTGTATCCAAAAACAGTATTTTCACACTCCATGTGTGTGTCCTTGTGTCAGTGTGTCTGTGAACACGATGACTCAAAAACGAAAAGTCGGTAAAATACCAAACTTATTATTTAACTTTAGTATCTTCCGGGGATGCGATACAAAGATTTTGAGAAAAATTCTCCCATTCCAAATTACCCTTTACTTGGAAGTTTTTTTCGAAAGTTTTGAGTTTGTAAGAAATTGCCCTAACGATTTTGATTAAAATATCGTATATTAAAGATATTTACCTGACAAATAAAATATATATTTTGAATTTTCTGGGAATAGCCTCTGAAGATTACTTTATTCTGAGCGAATATTATGGAGTTTTGCATAAGTGCTAAACCGTAAGAGAGAGAGACAAAAACTTACACACACAAATGTAGAGCACATTAAAACACACAATTTATGTTGTATACATTTTTTTTTCGTGGAGTTGATTGTTTTTGAGATATTCCTTGTTTTTGGTTTAAGCTATAGAAACTTGTATTTTTCTCATAAAGGACTTGTGAACTCCTATCCATAAAAATAAAGGAGCTTCAGTGACATAGTAACCAGCTTTTGACTATCACTTTAACCTATGGTACTCCCTTATTTCGCTTCTACTTACAAGGAAGCAAGTAATAAGACTATTTCTGCTAATTTTTTCTTGATTAGCAGGAAGTAAATAGAATCATAAGCTTTTTAACAATGACTTGTAACAGATATGTAGAGAAAGTCATGAGAATGGAACACATGTGATTTTTCAATAAGTTTAAGTCACAGAAGTAATTGGCATTACTTCACAAATGATTGTCAAACTTTCCTTTTATTGTCGCTACTTTTTCTATAGTTTAGTTTACTGGTTCTTCTGGAAAGCTGCAAGCTTCTAGAAGTTGGTGCTGAACTTTCAGAAAATGCTTATAGCCGAAGGATAAACTCCTGCGGAGTCTCTTTCATATCTCCCATTCTTTATCCTCGTTTCTCTCCTTCTAACAGAAATGCATCTTTCTTGTGGACGGTGCCTCCCTTCTTCCATTCCGTTTATTGACTTCAACTACGTCTTGCTCTCTGTTTCCGACCTATTTCTGGCTGCCATTCCGAAAGAAGCCTGTATGCTGGAGATTACTTTCATTTTTCTTCTGCTCGTCGAGAGTTGATCTTTGAGCTGCACAAGAAATTTAAGGAGAGTGATTGTCTGTTACTTGGAGAAATGTATCTTTCTTCATGACGTATTTCTCTCTCTCTCCTCTACAATATTTATTGGCTATCTTTTCTCTAAGGGTCCCTTGACAGATACAAAAAGGGCGTTAGAAGTTGAAACAATAGGGGAAGTCACTACTAGTAATTAATATTCACGCACACGCAAGTTTTTCTAGAAATCACTTTACTTTCTCTATACGTACTATGTACATGATGTATAGAGAAGGTATTGCACTCCACGAAAAATACCAAACCGAGATTTGACCGGAAATATATGTTTTAGGGTCCCCTGTATCCAAAAAAGTATTTCCAGTAAACGTCCGTATGTGTCCCTGTGTGTCAATGTATATCTTGAATTTTCTGGGAATAGCATATGATGAATACCTTATTGAGGATGAATTTTACAGAATTTTGAATAACTGGTAAACCGTAAGAGATAGACAAACTTACCACACAAAAAATGTATGATGTACATATTTTTTTCGTGGAGTTGATCGTTTTTTAGATTTGGTTTCAACCTTGAAAAATCTGATGTGTTCCATTCACATGACTTTCTCTACATCTCTGCAATAAATTACTCTATTTACTTCATCTAATAGAGAAAAAATTAGCCGAAATAGTCCTATTACGTGCTTCCTTGTAAGTAGAAGCGAAATAAGGAATTATCATAGGTTAAAGTGAAGTAAAAAGCTGGTTACTAGCTACTATGTGCATAGCGTATAGAGAACGTATTGTAATTGAAATCTCGATATAGAGATTTCACCGGAAACACATGTTTTGAGACACCCGGAATCCAAAAAAAAGCATTTTTAGAAAAATGTCCGTGTGTGTGTGTGTGTCTGTTGGCAACATAGCTCAACAACGAAGGGTCTGTTAAAAACCAAATTTGGTATTTAGATTGGTATTTTCCAAGGATGGGACGCGAAGATTTTGAAGAAAATCCCCCCACCCCAAACTACCTTTTTCGAAAATTTTAATTTTCTCAAAAATGCCTCAAACCATTTTGATTAAAATGTATATTAAAGATGTTTACCTGACGAATAATATGTATATCTTGAATTTTCTGGGAATAGCCTCTGAAGACTACTTTATTCTGGATGAATTTTACAGAATTTTGTATAAGTGGTAAACCGTAAGAGATAGACAAGAACTTACCACACAACAAATTTAGAGCACAATTTTTAGTATACTTTTTTTTCTTGGAGAGGATCATTTTTTTAGATTTGGTTTCAACCTTGAAAAACTTACTTTTCTCATATAGGAATTTGTCAACTCTTGTCCATACAAACAAAGGAACTTCAGTCACATAGCAACCAGTTTTTGACTGTCACTTTAACCTATGGTCCTCCCTTATTTCGCTTCTACTTACAAGGAAGCAAGTAATAAGTATTTCTGCTGATTTTTTTTCGATTATTATTAAGTAAATAGAAGCAGAAATTTTTCAATAATAATTTGAAGCAGATATGTAGAGAAAGTCATGTGAATGGAACACATCAGATTTTTTTTCTAATTTCCTATTTCACTAACTTTCATCAATAAAATTAGGTTAGTTATATCTGTGGGAGAGAGAAAGGGCGGGAGAGAAAGGGGGAGAGAGAGAGGAGGGAGAGATGTTCTAGGCATTAGCCTCCGCGACAGAATCCACAAGGAGGAAATTTGCAAGATGATAGGCATCAAAGACGCAAATCAGCCACGTAAATCAAATGGAAGTGGGCGGGCCACGTCATGAGCATGGACCACAACAGATGGACACAACGGAGTGGAGGACGGTCATAATACTTGAATACCTGTTTTGTTCACCTGTCTTTTCCTGCTCTCGCCTAAGTAATTTATGTTTAGGATGTAGTCTTACTACGTGTAATGGAGCATTCTTTGTTAAATAAATAAATAAATAAATAAATACGGGGGCTGTCCCAGAAGTACCCGACTTAACAAAGAAAGCACAAAACTCTGTAGGGAAAACATCTTTATTTCTCTATATAGTCTCCTTTCAGCTCGATACACTTTTCCCAGCGGTGTTCAATAGCCTCGATACCCTGTTTATAGTGAGAACTATCGAGGTGTGCAAAATAGCCATCAACTACCGCCTCCACCTCTTCATTGTTGGAAAAACTTCTACCACCAAAGCATTTCTTCAAATTTGGAAACAGAAAATAATCAGAAAGGGGCTAAATCTGGCAAATAGCATGCATGTGGAAGCAATTCGAACTTTTAAGTTATTGATTTTGGCCATGGCAATAATGGACGTGTAAACTGGTGCATTGTTTTGATGAAACAAAACTTTCTTTTTCGCTAAATGCGGCCGTTTTACTAGACTTCATCACCCAAATTCTGTAGCAATTACGCGTTTTATTCGCCATTGATTACTTTTCTTTTTTTGAGATACTGAAAATTATCCCGCGTGCGTCCCAGAAAACTGATGCCATGACGTTGTCTGCGCCTTCTTTGGAGCCGATTCTTCCCTTCCAATCCACTGTTTTGGTTGTTCCTTCGTCTCAGATGTGAAGTGATGGACCCTGGTTTCATCCATTGTTATGAATCGACGCAAAAACCTGAGTTTTATTGCAGCTAAAATTGTAAAGACTCGACGGAAACTCCTCACAACGTTGTTTTTGTTCTATTTTGAAAAAACGCAGCACCCATCTTGCACACAAGTTTATCATAAACAAAATTTTAATCAGAACTTTTTGAAATGCCTGCAATGTCTGCTAGCTTGCTCACTTTCAATCGACGGTCATCCAGTACCATTTTGTGGATTTTCTTTACAATTTCTGGTCTGATAACCTCATTTGGTCGACCACTGCGATGGTCGTCTTGGCAGCTCGTACGGCCGCACTTAAACTCTGCCACCCAATATGTCACTGTTGTAAACGAAGGAGCAGACTAGCCCAAAGTAGAATTTAGCTCAGCTTTAATATTAGTTGGACTAAGATGTTTCAAATGAAAGTATTGTATCACATAACGATGACCAGTTTTATCATCCATGTTTACAAATTTGCTGAGAGCATTCACTAATGATGACTGGTAAACAAATGCTGATGAATGTAAAATCGTCAAACTTTAAACTTAAGCCTTCTAAGGTTGGTAGTGTTTACCAATGTTGTTTAAAACAACAGCCGCTATCTATATGTGAGGTCGGGTACTTCTAGGAAGCTACTGTAAATATATACAGGTGTTTCAAAACGACACCAAACGAAAATGTGGACCTTGCTGGTCATACCGTACGTGATACGTGAATATCATTTTCAGCTCTAAATTCCGCACATACAAAAACTGCAGTTTAAACCAAATGGTACGTGCCAGGCCCACTCCAAGAGAGATGCCGGTTGGTAGCGAAGGTCCCAGTCGCGTGATATAGGTGTGGTTTGAGAGACACGCCTGCGCGGGACAGATCACCTTAGTAATGGAAGACGTAGCATTATCTCAACTGTTGTTCCTTCGATGCCTAACCCCAAATGTTTGAGATTTTTAAACACCCAAAGTTGCGACATCAAGTTTCGGATGAGTCAAAGTGTAAGGTAATCGACTGCTATCTTCGTTTGCTGTTTTGAAACGACCTGTATAGTATAGTCATGAATTTATAATACAAATTAAAATGGTTGTATCTTGCTGAATGATGTAACAGGTGAAATTCGCACAAGAGAAGTAAAACGAATATAACTAGGCAACAGCAGATGTAAGTGGACACACATTGATGCACTGGAGGTGGCTTAAAATCCGTGAATCATGATGATAATGCTGGCGGTGATTATCCTGGTGCTAATGCATGAATGATGTTTGCTATGTGAGCGAGTTTCTCTTCCCTCTTAATTATAACGCTAAGGCAATTAATTATCTGAACAGCGCAGATTTTCCAATAATTTTAACGTAGCCAGGGTTAGTCACAGCAGCAAGCGTGGCTTCGTTATCTAACTTCCGTTCTGTGTTGTTCACAAGACCGAACACTCTTCAGTCTATTCTTAGACACTATCGCCTGTAATTACTGTTCAATGATCTACTCGAATTTCATTTTGATTTGGAAATGTAAATGGAGTTTTATGGACCCTCTTCAACTACCTTAGGTCGCCTCCTTAGCGCGGTGGTAGTGTTGCTGCTTGCCAAACGGGAGACCTGGATTCGATTCCCAGTACCGGCGTGGGGATCTTTAACCCGCTGGGAGACTTGGGCCGGAGTGCATTCAGCCTCGTAAGGTCCCTGGGTGGGGGAGGTCGATTAAGGAGCTAATCATCCTTACCATTTAGACACCTATAGACCCTGACCCATTATAGCAGCAACATAAATTATAATTGCAATAATTGGGTTTATTTAATTCTCCTATCAATTTAACGAAAAACTTATATTTACAGGTATAATAATTTTAACATTAACTATCATTCAATAATGATGAGATGTAGTTCGACTTGATGGAGAAGAAGTGGCTCCAGGTCGTGAAGACCGCATCAACTGGCCGGGGGGGATCAAAGCGCATTACTGCAGGCGACGCAACGGCCGGGCGGTAGGCCACGATTCCATGAGCTGTTGTGCCATGGAGTTATTAGGTTTAACATATTTGGATAGGTAGAGTCAGACTGAAAAATTCAATGCTATAGCCGGAATTTGAACCACAGATCTCCCGGTCTCTAGCCCGTTGCTCTGCCACTGAGCTACTTAGACAACACGCTGGCATAGCACTGAATTTCTCAACAGACTCGCATGTTCTCAAATTATTTTCAGATGACAACCCCAAAGGCGACTTACAATGTTGTAAGCACTTTAAGTCCCCAAAAAATTTAAAATTTAAATGGGATTTTATTTATGGACGCTCTTTAACTGCTGTGGTTCTCAGCGTCCCATTCTAAATTGGGCGTGAAAGATCGCTTAATTTCGTTCAGAAGCCTCTTCATCAGGCTTGAGGTTTTTTTTACGATACGGGACCAACGGCTTTACTTCCCTTCCGAAGGAAACCATGCTAAGGAGTTTTACACCTGAAAAAATCCATTGTCCTCCGCTGGATTTGAACCCGCGACCTTGGGTATATGAAGTTAGCATGGTAACCGTTGCACCACGGAGGGCAACTTTTAAGTCCCAGAATTCATAGTATAGCCAACTATTACGGTCAATTAACTAGCCGGGGGGAGAGGGATCGAAGCAATGACCACGTCTCGCCCACCAATACTGCACCCTATCCATGATATCTGTAAGGGACCGAGATGGGCGACGCAGCGGCCGGGTGGTAGACCAAGGCTCTTAGTGAGCTGTGCCAAGAAGTCAAACAAATACTTTGGATCTCAACTCTAAGAGAAATATGTTATCGGCATCAGATGAATAACTTAGAGCATCCAAAATGGTGGGCGGCGGGGCTACAACGGGGATTTGAACATTTGGCTAAGGGGTAACGAAAATAGATTTAACGCCGTGAATACAGTAAAAAGAATATGCGATATAAAGAGGCACAAAATAGAATCTGAATGTACAAAAAAGTCGTCACTGCAGTTACAAAATGAAATAAAAATTGAGTCGGGTAGAGAAACATATATTTTAAAATTGGGTATGAAACAAAGATCGGGAATAGCGTGACTCAGGCTAGGAGGGTGGAAAACCCGTTAGGCAGTTGATGAAGCTGGTAGGCGGATTTGCCCATTATGTGGGGATCAGGAAGACTGGACGTATATTTTGGCAGATTGCGTGCAGATGTAGGATGTTAGGAAAAAATTATTGCCGGAAGTATTTTTAGCTTCAAACAGACGAATTTGATTCTAAACAGTCAAAACTGGCCAAGCCTGGGCACATACTTAATGGAAGTTCGTGCACTAAGAGATAAAATATTTGTGTAAATATTGTATAGACTTATTTGGTGTTTGAATAATCTATATGTATGAATACGCGGTGTGTATTTCCAATGTGTTACACTTCTGATGTGTCCCATTCACATGACTTTCTCTTCATCTCTGCAACAAATTGTTAAAAAGCTAGTGCTTCTATTTACTTCGTGCTAATCGAGAAAAAATTAGCAGAAATATTCTTATTGCTTGCTTCCTTGTAAGTAGAAGCGAAATAAGGGAGCACCATAGGTTAAAGTGATATCAAAAGCTGGTTGCTATGTAACTGAAGTTCCTTGGTTTGTATGGACAGATGTTGACAAATTCCTGTATCAGAAAATTGTTTTTCCAAGCTGAAACCAAAAACAAGGAATATCTCAAACGATCATCTCCACGCAAAAACATCTATTTAACATAAATTGTGCCTTTTTAATGTGCTCTACATTTTTGTGTGGTAAGTTTTTGTATATCTTTTACGGTTTACCAGTTATACAAAATTCCGTAAAGCTCATCCTGAATAAAGTAAGTCTTCAGAGGCTATTTCCTGAAAATTCAAGATATACATATTATTTGTTAGGTAGATATTAATTTACAATATTTTAATCAAAATTGTTAGAACCACTTTTGCGAAAATTACAATTTTCGAAAAAGTTCCATATAAAGGGTAGCTGGGAGTGGGGGGATTTTCTTGAAAATCTTCGTGTCGCATCCTTGGAAGATAGTGAACCTAAATACCAGGGGACGGACACACACACGCACGCGCGGACATTTTTCTAAAAATGCTTTTTTTTGATTCAGAAAAAATGAAATGGCCTGTTATTTATGGACGCTCTTTAACTGCTTTGGCTCTCAGCGTCCCATTTTGCTTAGGCCTTTCTTATCAGGCTTGAGGTTCTTTTACGTGCCGTAAATCTACGACACGGGACCCACAGCTTTACTTCCCTTCCGAAGGAAGCCATGCTAAGGATTTTTACGCCCGAAAAAATCCATCGTCCTCCGCCGGGTTTGAACCCGCGACCTTTGGTATATGAAGTTAGCATGGTAACCATTACACCACGGAGGGCGACAATGATTCAGAGAAGCCCAAAACAGGTATTTCCGGTGAAATCTCGGTATGGAATTTTTGGGTGCGATACCTTCCTTCTTTATGCACTATGTACATAGGACGTGTAGAGAAAGTAAAAATCTGATGTTACATTCACATGACTTTCTATAGCTGAGCAAACTTTTCTTACAAGAGATTATTCTTCTCTGCACTTCATGCTAATTGAGATAAATATTAGCAGAATTTTATTACTTATTTCCTTATAAATAGGAGGGAAATGAGGGCATACACTAGGCTAAACTGTCAGTTTCTTTAAAACCCGGTCGCTATATGAAACAATTGAATACTGTTCTCATTCATTGCCAAGAATAGGTACACAGAAGACAGACGAAAAGTTTAAGTAGCTAAAAATTGAAACAAAAACACGGAATATCTCGAAAACGGTTAATGCTACAACAGAAGTATTTATAACATAAATTGTGTATAGCAAATATTCGTCTATTTCTTACGGAAATTTAAGTAAAATTAATCCAGAATTAGGTCTTCCGAAGCTACTCCCAGAAAATTAAAATTATACAGTTTATTTGTTATGTAAATAGCTTAAATATAAGAAATTTTCATCCAAATAAGAGGTTATTTTTGAAAAAATAATATCTTCGAAAGATATTCCATGTAAAGTGTAGTTGTGGGTTGGGGAATTCTGTTCAAAATATTCGTGTCGCATCCTTGAAATATATGGAATTACAAACCAAGTTTAGTATTTAACAATCGTTTTATTCTTGCGGCTGCTGTTTAAAGACCCACACACAATTCCGAACATTTATCTAATTGTTTTTATCAGGGAGTACTAAAACATGCATTTCTGGTGAAATCTTGCTTTCAATTTTTGGGTGAAATGTAATACCTTCTCTATATACTATGTGGAATGTGTGGACAAATTAAACTTTGTAAACAAAACAATAATAAATTTTGGATGAGTAAGAGCTTTATAAGAAGCGAATTCCTTGTTGCAGGACAGAAGCTGTTTGGATTTGAAGGTAATGTAATGTAACCTCTGAAGCAATTTCGAAGTAAAGACATGTATACGGAGGAGAAGGTAACGTTCCTCAGAACGCGCCTGATACCCCCAATCCCTGAGATGTAGCTGGTGATAAAGGTGGCTTTATTCAGAGTTGTTGCTTTCTGTTTGGCCTGAAATGCCTTGTGGGATAGAAGTATATGCGTCCCTAAAAGTGACTGCAGCTCAGATGTCGTGCTATGTTTACAGAATTTTTAGGTTATTACGTAAATGACAACCAGGAAATTCATTAAATAAATCTGATGTGTTCCATTCACATGACTTTCTCTACATTATTGTTAAAAAGCCCATGCGTCTATTTACTTCATGCTAATCGAGAAAAAAATTAGCAGAAATAATCTTATCACTTGTTTCCTTGTAAGTAGAAGTGAAATAAGGGAGTAGCATAGGTTAAAGTGATAGTCAAAAGCTGGTTGCTATGTGACTGAAGTTCATTTGTATCGATAGGAGTTGATAAATTCCTATATGAGAAAAGAATGTTTTTTAAAGCTGAAACTAGTAACAAACAATATCTCATAAACGATCAACTCCACGAAAAAAATGTATATAACGTAAATTCAGTCTTTTACCGTGTCCTTTATTTGTTGTCTGGTAGGTTTGTACCCATCTCTTACAGTGTAGCAGTTATGCAAAATTCCGTAAAATTCATCCAGAATAAAGAGATTTTCATTGGCTCTCCCAGAAAATATTTGTCAAGAAAATATCTTTAATATACAATATTTTAATCAAAATCATTGGCCAGTTTTGAGAAAATCAAAATCCATGTAAAGGGTAGTTTGTGAGGGGGCGATTTTCTTGAAAATCTTCGTGTCGCACCCTTGGAAGATACCAAACATACCAAGTTTGGTGCTTAACGGTGTTTTCGTTTTTGAGCTATGCTGCCCACAGACACACACACACACACACACACACACACCCAAAAGCATACACTGACACACGAACATTTTTCTAAAAATCCTTTTTTTGGATACAGGGGGATCTAAAACATGTATTTCCGGTGAAATCTCGGTATAAAATTTTTGGGTGCATTACCATACCTTCTGTATACACTATGTACATAGTACGTGTAGAGAAAGTAAAAATATTATATGTTCAATTTACAAGTATTTTTCTACATCTCTGTAACAAATTATTTCCAATAGCTTATTCCTCTCTGTACATCCTGCTAATCATTAGCAGAAACAATCTTATTACTTGCTTGCTTATAATTATAAGGGAAATGAGGGAATACACTTAACAGAACTGACAGTCACATTTTTACTGTCTCTAGCCCGTATGTACAATGTACATAAGGATAGAGAAGGTATTGCACTCCACCCAAAAATTCGATACCGAGATTTCACCGAAAATATATATTTTAGGGTCCCCTGTATTCAAAAAAAGCATTTTCAGAAAAAGGTCCGTGTGTCAGTTTGTCCGTGTGTTTGTGAACACGATAACTCTAAAACAAAAAGTCAGTAACATACCAAAATTCGTATTTAAGTTTAGTATCTTCCAGGGATTCGACAAGAAGATTTTGAGAAAAATCTCCCCAACCCAAACTACCCTTTACATGGAACTTATTTCGAAAAATTTGAATTTCTGAAAAATGGCTCTAACGATTTTGATTAAAATATCGTATATTAAAGATTTTTACCTGACAAATAGATTGTATATCTTCAATTTTCTGGCAATAACCTCGGAAGCTTACTTTATTCTGGATGAAAGTTACGGAATTTTGCATACCTCCTAAGCCGTAAGAGATAGATAGAAACTTACTATACAACAAATGTAGAGCACGTTAAAACACACAATTTATGTTATATACATTTTTTCATGGAGTTGATCGTTTTTTAGATATTCATTGTTTTTGGTTTTTGCTATGAAAACATACTTTTCTCATACAGGAATTTGCCAACTCTGTCCATGGAAACAAAGGAACTTCACATAGCAACCAGCTTTTGGCTATCACTTTTAACCTAAGGTACTCCCTTATTTCCGTTCTACTCACAAGGAAGCAAGTAATAAGGCTATTTCTCCTATTTTTTCTAGATTAGCATGAAGTAAATAGGAACTTAAGCTTTTTAACAATAATTTGTAGCAGAGATGTAGAGAAACTCATGTGAATGGAACACATAAGATTTTTTAAAATGTGGTTGCTATAGAATTGAAATAAATTTCTTTGCGCTCCCAGGATTTGACATGTTTCCCTATGAATGAAATGTAAGTATTTTAAAACTGAAACCAATAACAAGGAATATCTCGAAAACAGCCAACTCCACGCAAAAATGTATGTACTCTAAAATGTGTTTTAGAAGACCTGCATTTTTTTATAGTAAGTTTTTGTCTATGTCTTACGGTTTGCCAGTTATGCAAAATTCATCCGCATTAAAATTTTCTACAGAGGTAATTTTCAGAAAATTCAAGATAATACACTTGATTTCTCATTTAAATATCTTAAATATTATTACTAGATATTATTAAAATTTTATTAATCTTGATTTTTCTCTTACTTTGCAGGTAAGCTACATACATTTTCCAGCATAAATATTAACGGGTGAGTCGGTAAAGTCAATTCTCTTTTGTTATTGTTTTTTCCTAGTTTAAGACGGAACAAAATGCCCAAAAATTATCGAAATACGAGTATGGTGTGAACATATGCGTGTGTCTGAAATAGAGTCGCTAAAAGCGTAACTCGATTAAAATAATCGGTGTTACACTCACATGATTTTCTCTAGCCGTTCTACAAACTTCTTACATAAGATTATTCTTCTTTCTGCACTTTGTTAATCGAGGTATTCAGCACAATATTCTTATTACTTAGTTCCTTATAAGTAGGAAGAAAATAAGGCAATACAGTAGGCTAAATCGATAGTCAAATGTATTAAAAGCTGTCGTTATGCGATTGTCGTTACAAATCGAGTATTTTCTTGGCCAAGAGTAGAACAAATGAAAAACGGACACTCCCGTCTGAGAAAGGTATAAGTACTTCACAACTGAAACCAATAACAACGTGCTCTACATTTTTCATGCAGTAAGGTTTTGTCCATATCTTACGGTTTAGCAGTTATGCACAATTTCGTAAAATTCACCCAGAATAAAGTAGTCTTCAGAGGCCATTCCCAGAAAATTCAAGATATACATTTCATTTGTCAGATAAATATCTTTAATTTTCGATATTTTAATCAAAATCGTTACAGCCATTTTTAGAAAATCAAAATTTTAGAAATTTTTTCCATGTAAAGGGTAGTTTGGGGTGTTTTTTTTTCTGAAAATCTTCGTGTCGCATCCCTGGAAGATACTAAACTTAAATACCAAGTTTGGTATTTTACCGACTTTTCGTTTTTGAGTTATCGTGTTCACGGACTCACACACACACACACACACTCTCTCTCTCACACACACACACACACACACACACGGACCTTTTCCTGAAAATGCTTTTTTTAGATACAGGGGACCCGGTGAAATCTCGGTATCGAATTTTTTGGTGGAGTGCAATACTTTTCTATGCACTATGTACATAGTGCGTGTAGAGAAAGTAAATGTTCATTGGGGGCCAAATCTGGTGAATACGATGGATTTTTTAGTAATTCGAATCTTTATTCTATAATTTTCGCCATCGAAATTGCGCAGGTGTGCATCCTTACATTGTCTTGACGGAAGAGGATCTTTTTCTTTGCCAGACGAGGGCGTTTTTTCAACCGGTGCAATACCGATTCACACTCTCCATTTATCGTCCTTCCTTTCTAACAAGTATTTATTGAGGATGATTCCGCGTGCATCCCCCCCCCCCAAAAAAAAACCAGGCTGTCGCATTGTCTGCGTATTTCACCACCTTTACTTCAATCAGAGCTGGTTCACCTTTAAAATCTACTGTTTGGACTGTACTTTTTTCTCTGGAGTGTAATTGTGTATTCATGTTTCACAGTGCAGTTATGAATCGACGCAGAAACTCGTCAGGGTTGCGACGGAAAAGTGCAAAACCAGCTTCCGAATCCATCAAACGATTGCCAATATTCTCCATTGAGAGCAAACGCGCACAAATCTTGCCGAGACCTTTGTCACATCTGATTTTAGTGTAAAATTGAGAACACTGTATCTTACGCTATGTCAGTACTCTCTGTTATTTGCGGATTACGCGAAACCATATGCTAGATTTAGTCAATAATTTCGGAGGAAGTCGCTTCTTTTGGACGTCCGGAACGATGTTCATCATTTGTGGATGGATGTACGTCCACGTTTAAATTCATTTTTCGAATTGTAAATTGTTGTAAACGCAGGAGCAGAAGTGTCATGAACAACACACAACTTGCCTTTATTTTTTGCGGTGTTAAATCTTTTAAATAGAAGTGTCTAATCACCGCACGAAACTTGTTTTTTCCATCTTTCTAAAGAAGCACAAGATTGTTGATTCAATCGCCTATGGCAACAACCCATGTGATGGATTTATTGGTAGCTAAAATTTTAGCTGCCATCTAATAAGAGACGAAGGTTAATAAATACAATTTTTACTTTCTCTACACGTTAATAGAGAAGGTATTGCAATGCACCCAAAAATTCGATATCGAGATTTCACAGGAAATATGTTTTGAGACCCCCTGAATAAAAACACATTTTTAGAAAAATGTCTCTGCCTGTCTCTCTTTGTATGTGTGTGTCCATGGACAGAATAGTTAAAAACGAAAAGACCGTTAAAAACCAGACTTTGTAGTTTGATACCGAAACAAGGATGCGACCCGAAGATTTTCAAGAAAATCTCCCCAGCCGCAACTACCCTTTACAGCTAACTTTCTTTTCGGAAATTTTGATTTTCTTAAAAATGGCTGTAACGATTTTGATTAAACTATCGTATATTAAAAATGTTTACCTGACAAATAAAATGTATATCTTGAATTTTCTGGGAATAGCATCTGAAGACTACTTTATTCTGGATGAATTTTACGGAATTTTTCATAACTGCTAAACCGTAAGAGGTAGACAAAAACTCACCACACAAAATATAGAGCACATTAAAAGTCACAATTTATGTTATATACATTTTGTTCATGGAGTTGGTCGTTTTTGAGATATTCCTTGTTTTTGGTTTCAGCTTTGAAAAACTTATACTTTTCTCATACAGGAATTTCTCAAATCCTGTACAAATAAAAGAACTTCAGTCACATAGCAACCAGCTTTTGACTATTACTTTAACCTATGGTACTCCTTACAGAACGCCTCTGTTATGGAAGGTACCGAAGACAAGAAAATCATGTAAAGGCGACGGTGAGAAAGGAGTCCATAAGCACTCCAGTTATCTGATGCTCACCAACCTGGGTCTAAATGGAGAGCAACTTCTGCAAAGCCTTCAAATTTATATGCTCTTGTGCCAAGAAAGCTTGACTTGCCAAGATGACGCCTTTAAGTATTTCCAACAACTTGCCAAACAAGATGTATACAATTTCTGATTATTTGACAAAGGAAAGCAACTGGAAGCGATAATTGCTTGGCAAAGACAAAATACAGTTTCCAGTGTTTCTCTAGTAAATAACAGGCCTCTAAATACACACTATTGCAAACTACTAGAAGCTTCATCTTCTCCAGACAGACCTATGAACTCACTGTTCCTTTGTTATTAACGTCGCTACACCTACTATATGCACAGAGTATAGAGAAGGTATTGTACCCAAAAAATTCCATACCAAGATTTCACCGAAAATATGTTTTCATATCACCTAAATCCAAAAAAAAAAGTGTGTTGTTCCATTGACATGAGTTTCGCTATATCTCCACAACAAATTTTTGTTAAAAAGCTTATGCTTCTATTTACTTCATGCTAATCAAGAAAAAATAACAGAAATAGTCTTATTGCTTGCTTAAGTGATAGTCAAAAGCTGGTTGCTATGTGACTGAAGTTCCTTTGTTTGTAGGACAGTAGTTGATAATTTCCTGTATGAGAAAATTATGTTTCTCCAAGATGAAACTAAAAACAAGGAATATTAAACAAACGATCAACCCCAGGAAAAAAATGTGTATAACATAAATTGTGTGTTTTAAACGGTTCTACATTTTTGGTGTGGTAAGTTTTTGTCCATCTGTTACGGTTTAGCAGTTAAGCAAAATTCCGTAAAATCGATCCACAATGAAGTAGTCTTCAGAAAATTCCAGATATACATTTTATTTGTCACGTAAATATCTTTAATATACGATATTTTAATCAAAATTGTTAGAGCCATTTTGAGAAAATTAAAATTTTCGAAAAAAGTTCCATGTAAAGGGTAGCTGGAGGTAGGGGATTTTCTTGAAAATCTTTGTCCCATCCTTGAAAGATACCAAACTTAAACACCAAGTTTGGTATTCAACGGTCTTTTCGTTTTTGAGCTATGCTGTCCACAGGTACACACAGACATATTGACCATTTTCTGAAAATGCTGTTTCTTTTGGGGGTTTCAGGGGGACCCAAAACATGTATTTCCGGTGAATTCTCGGTATCGAATTTTTGGATGCATTACAATACCTTCTCTATACACTATGTACATAGTACGTGTAGAGAAAGTAATTTGTATAAGGTGTATGTGTGTGTCTGAGGGCAGCATGGTTTAAGGACGAAAAGTCGGTTAAATTAGATATTTAAATTCGGTGTCTCCCAAGAATGCGACCCGAGGATTTTCAAGAAAATCCTCCACCCTCGATGACATTTTTGTTGTAAAAGGTTCTAAACTTTTTATTTTCTCAAAAATGGCTGTAACGTCTTTGATTTTTAGATTTTAAGATATTTCAAAGACAAATAAAATGTTTATCATGAATTTTCTGGGAATATCTTCTAAATACCTCTTTCTTCTGGATTATTTTTTTTTAAATTTGCATTAACTAGTAAACCGTAAGATATTGACAAAACCTTAGCACACGAAAAATGTAGATCTCGTTAAAACATACAATTTATGTCTAGTACATTTTTTTTCAGTAAGTGACCGTTTCCGAGATGTTCGTTGTTATTGGTTTCAGTTTTGAAATACTTTTCTCATAGGGGAACATGGCAATCCTGGCAAAGGAAGAAACGGATTGCAATGCCATAGCAACTACACATTAAAAAAATTGACTGTTGGTTTAGCCTAGTGTATTCCTTTATTTCCCTTATATGTATAAGGAACTAAGTAATAAGACCATTTCTGCTAATTTTTATATGGATTAATATAAAGTTTACAGAAAAATAAGCTTATTAAGAATAATTTGTTACAGATATGTAGAGAAAGTCATGCGAATGGAACATGTATCCACCCAAAACTTCGATACTGAGATTTCACCGGAAATACACGTTTTAGGTCCCCCTGAATCCAAAAATAACATTTTTGGAAAAAGGTCAGGGTGTTTGTGCGCGCGCGCGTGTATGTATGTATGTGTGTCTGTGGACAGCACTGCTCAAAAACGAAAAGACCGGTAAATACCAAACTTGGTGTTTAAGTTCCATATCTTCCAAGGATGCGTCACGAAGATTTTTAAGAAATACCCTCAAGGCCAACTACCTTTACATGAAACTTTTTTCGAAACATTTATTTTCTCAAAAATATCTAACGATTTTGCTTAAAATATCGTATATTAAAGATATTTACCTGCCAAATAAAATGTATATCTTGAATTTTCTGGGAATAGCCTCTGAAGACTACTTTATTCTGGATGAATTTTACGGAATTTTGCATACACGCTGAACTGTAAGAGATGAACAAAAGCTTACCACACAAAAAAAGTTGACCACATTTAAACACCGAATTTGTCATATATTTTTTTTTTCATGGAGTAAATCGTTTTTTAGATATTCCTTGTTTTTGGTTTCTGCTTTGAAAAACTTATACTTTTCTCATGCAGGAATTTGTCAACTGCTGTCCATACAAGCAAAGGAACTTCAGTGACATAGCAACCAGCTTTTGACTGTCACTTTAACCTATGGTACTCCCTTATTTCACTTCTACTTACAAGGAAGCAAGTAATAAGACTATTTCTGCTGATTTCGGAGTAAATAGAAGCACAACTTTTTAACAATAATTTGTTGCAGAGATGTAGAGACAGTCATGCGAATGGACACGTCAGATTTTTATGTTAACTTTGGCGTCTCTATGCAATTATTATACTGAACATTTTTGTGGTATAACCACGGTAATATAAGTTAGCATTAAACTCCTTGAGAAATCTTGATTTAGTTGAAAACAGTTCCACATCCAGAGATAGATACATAATATAATGTTGGAGGCGGAGTGATATGTACCTATAAACTTAGAGGAGGTAGCAAAATGTTGCAGCTTTTCTAGAGAAGATTGCTATTCAGTCTGAAGCTTACCCGACATGACAAAAGGGGAGAAAAGCCAAAATCCCGCCTGAGCCCACATCCTTGTCGTCAAGATCGACTCCCATTTCTTATTTCCCAACCTATCATGTAAAAGCGGGTGGGGGGATAAAGGATGTGCTATAACCCTCACCAGAATATTGGAGAAGAAATTGTTCCATCGCGTGGGGTTGAAACTTTGTATAAAGAAAAATGTGAACAAGGGGAGAGATCCATTCAAAGAAAAGAAATAAAAATAAATCTAACATGACGTCCCTTGCGATATTAATGTTGAACTTCAGAATCTGTTTCCAAACTCCGATTTAAAAATGAATTTTTCAATGCTTTTACGTCATCACATATTTGCGAAGAGAGGGAGAGAATAAATATGAAAAAATATCTACAAGGTCGTTTTTTTTTCAACCTCCGATAGGCTTTAAATAAAAGACAAGTTCCCAGAAAACAATTATTTCATTACTATAAATTTTGTACACTTATGGTTACTTTTCAACACAATCACCGAAAAGATTGAGACATTTATCGTACCTGTGCTCAAGCTTTGCAATACCCGCTTCAAAAAATGTTGCTGCCAATGATTTCAAATGAGCATTGACGTTGTTCTGAAGATCTTCGTACTTTACGACGTTTGCGGAGAGCCATTCAAAACAAACGAAGAGGAATGTTGACTTCAGGAATTGTGTTGATCCATGACAACGTTCGTCCACACACTGCTGGCACAACCCATCGGCTCATTGAACAATTTCATGTGCATTGCATTATTTCTCTTGTACTTCAAGGAAAGTAATGTTTATCTTTGTGTAAACAAACTGTTACAAAAGATTATTCTTTTATCTGCATCATGCTAATCAAAATAAACATTAGAAATTATCCTATGACTTGTTTCCTTCTAAGCAGAAGGTAGATAAGGTAGTACAGTCCATATTCAAATCTTTTAAAAGCTGCTGCTATATGAACTATGAAATTCACTACGCTTTGCATTGCCGTTAGGTGACCCCGTTTGAGAGAAAATGTAAGTAGTTTAAAATTGAAATCTAAGCCAAAGAATATCTAGGAAACGTCATTTCTGCAGCAAAAATGTGTGCTCTAATGACATCTACACAATTTGTATATGAGGTAGGCATTTTACTTTATCTATACGTACTATGTACATACTGTATAGAGAAGGTGTTTTATTATACCCAAAATTCGATACCGAGATTTCACCGGAAATATATGTTTTGACGCCCCCTGATTCCAAAAAAAAACACATTTTTAGAAAAATGTCCGTGTGTGTGTCTGTGGACAGCATAACTCAAAAACGAAAGGACTGTTAAAGCCCAAGCTTGGTATTGGTTTTGTATCTTCCAAGGATGCAACACGAAGATTTTCAAGAAAATCCTCCCACCCCCAAGTGCCCTTTATATGGAACTTTTTTCGAAACTTTTTATTTTCTTAAAAATGGCTCTAAAGATTATGATTAAAATCTCTTATATTTAAGATATTTACTTGCCAAATAAATTGAATATCCTGAATTTTCTGGAAATGGCCTCAAAAGACTTCTTTATTCTGGATGATTTTTACTGCATTTGGCATAACTAGTATACCGTAAGAGATAGACAAAAACTTACTATACAAGAAATGTAGATATCGATAAAACACACAAATTTTGTAATATACATTTGTTCGTGTAGCATAACCTTTTCGAGGTATTCCTTGTTATTAGTTTTAGTTGTGAATTACTTACCTCTCAGACGGAAGTGTCCGTTTTTCTTTTGTTCTACTCCTGGCCAAACAAAGAAGCGATTTCCAATGACAATCACATAACGACATCTTTTAAAACATTTGACTATCACTTTATCCTAGTGCATTTCCATAGTTCCATTCTACTTATGAGGAACTAAGTAATAACATTCTGCTAATGTTTATCTCGATTAGCATGGAGTTGAAAGAAGTATTATCTTTTGTAAGAAATGTGTTTGTAGAGTGGCTAGAGAAAGTCATGTGAGTGTAACACATCACATTTTTTTCTATTTATTACGGTTTATCAGTTATGCAAACTCGAAAATAATTATGCAGAATGAGCAGATCTTCAGACGCTAGTCCAAAAAAAGAAAAAAGAAAAATCAATATAAACATTAATTTGTGATGTAAATATCTTTAATATAAGGTGTTTTAACCAAAACCCTTAGAGCCTTTATTGAGAAAATCAAAATATTTGAAAAATGTTCTACGAGTATGTAGGTGGAGGTGAAGGGACTTTCTCGAAAATCTTCGTGTCGCATCATTGAAACTAAATATAAATGGCGTGTTATTTATGGACGCTCTTCAAATAACTGTGGTTCTCAGCGTCCCATTCTAAACTGGGCGTGAAACACCGATTAATTTTTCTCAGAGGCCTCTCTATCAAGTTTGGGGTTCTTTTACGTGCCACAAATCTACGATACGGGACCAACGGCTTTACTTCCCTCCCGAAGGAAGCCATGCTAAACCCGAAAAAAATCCAATGTCCTCCGCCGGGTTTGAAGTCGCGACCTTGGGTATATGAAGTTAGCAGTAACCATTACACCATAGAGGGCGACAATTGAAAGTCACAGCCAAATTTGGTATTTAACCATTGTATTTTTGAGCATTGTTGTTCACACAAACACACACACACTAATAAACGTGGGTCTTTTTCAAAAATGATTTTTACTTTCTGTATACTTACTAAGTACATAGTGTATACAGAAGGTATTGTATTGCACCCAAAAAATTGATACGGAGATTCTTCGGAAATACACGTTTTGAGACTCTGAATAAAAAAAAAAAAGCTTTTTAGAAAAAGGTCCATGTGTGTCAGTGTGTGTGTGTGTGTGTGTGTGTGTGTGTGTGTGTGTGTGTGTGTGTGTGTGTGTGTTAGATTCGAAACTTGGTATTTAAGTTCGGTACCTTCTAAGGATACGACACAAAAATTTTCAAGAAAAAATCCCCACCCCCAACTAACCTTTACATGAGAAAGAAATCGATATCTTTGATTTTCTATAAAATGCCTGTAACGATTTTGAGTAAAATCGCTTATGTTTAATATATTTACTTACGGAATAAAATGTATAATATATGGTTCTTTTAGGGATAATAAAGATAGAATAATAAATAATATAATAAATCCTAGAATGTCTTAAATGTTTGTTTAGTATAATCAAGTACTTTTGTCTTCCAATCAAAAAGCCTATAATAGCCTTAGAATAAATAATTCAAATCTCTTGAATTTTCTGGGAATAGCCTCTGAAGACCTCCTTAATCTGAATGAATTTTATTGAATTTTGTATAATTGGTAAACCGTAAGAGATAGACAAAACCCACCACACAAAAAAATGTAGATCAGAATAAAATACACAGTTTGTCATTTACATTTTTTTCCTGGGGCTGATCGTTTTTGAGATATTCCTTTTTCTTTTGGTTTCTGCTTTGAAAAACTTATACTTTTCTCATACATTAGTTTGTCAATTCCTGTCCATACAAAAATACTTCAGTCACATAGCAACAAGCTTTTGACTTCACTTTAACCTATGGTACTCCCTTATTTCACTTCTACTTACAAGGAAGCAAGTAATCAGACTATTTCTGATAATTTTGCTCGTTTAACATGATGTAAGTAGAAGCATGAGCTTTTTAATAATAATTTGTTTTAGGGATGTAGAGAACGGAACACACAAGATGTTTTAAAAGTGCTTTTTTCTTTTATTCAGGGGTACTTAAACCATATATTTCTGACAAAATCTAGACATTGAATTTTATGATCAATAAAGCACTAGAAGTTCACGCTATGAGTAGGCCGGGCTAAATTTGACAATATGATTATATAGAGACGTGTTCCATTAAGGGCCACTTTTTAAGCTCGGCAGTGTACATATATATCTCAGACATTATCGTATTTTAATGCCCTTTGTAAACCTTTATGATACTCCCATATCTGTATTCGCTTTTGAAAAACGCATTCCAGTAAAGGAGAAAGCATAAGAAAACGACTATCGCTGCTGATAAAACTGAATCAAAAAGGGTATGGTGAAACCATATGGAGTGGTGCAATCCCTGCTCCCTGAGGAGTGTAACAACTTGCAAGCGTATCGTTCCCTTGGCCGTCAGGTGGAACTCGCTCGCCTCCATGAATTCGATATATCTCGATGAGGGACGTCATTCGCTCAGGTTACTGCTCGCGATAACAGCATCCCTGCTGGCTTCTCCCACCTTACAGCTTACATTACGACCCATCAGATAAGTGCACGTCTGCTGAGCAGCACCGGCTAATTAATACAGCAGCGACTTTACGTAAACAAATGCTACCCTTGTAATGAACAGCACAGGGTGGGCCATGTTATTTACCATATACAATACAAAGCAACATTTCAAAATCTGATGTGCTCAATTCTCATGACTTTTCTCTACTTCTCTGTAACAAATTATTGTTGAAAACCTGATGTTTTTATTTATTTCATGTTAATCCAGAAAAAAATAGCAGAAATAGTCTTATTACTTGCTTCCTTGTAAGTAGAAGCGAAATAAGGGAGTGTCATAAGTTAAAGCGATAGTTAAAAGCTGGTTGCTATATGACTGAAGTTCCTTTATTTGTATGGACACGAGTTGACAAATTCCTGTATGATGAAAGTATACGTTTTTTCAAAGCTGAAACTAATAAGGAATATCTAAAAAACGATTAACTCCACGAAAAAATGTATAAAACATAAATTGTGTGTTTTAATATGCTCTACATTTTTGTGTGGTAAGTTTTTGTGCGTCTGTTACGGTTTAGAAGTGATGCAAAATTCATCCAGAATAAAGTAGTCTTCAGAGGCTTTTAGTTTAACGTCCTTTAACCTGGTTGTTCAGATCGGACGATGAATGAAATTGGTGAAATGATGCTTAGTTACTCGACATTCGTCTTCTCAGGATAAGGGAAAAACCCCGAAAAAAACCTTATCCGAGTAACTCGCCCTAAGGGAGATTAGAACTCACGAACTTTTGAATGTGAGGCAGACACGCTACCACCACACTACCCAGGTGGGCATATACATATTATTTGTCAGGTAGATATCTTTAATATACGATATTTTAATAAAAATTGTTGACCATTTTTGAGAAAATAAAACTTTCGAAAAATGTTCTATGTAAAGGGTAGTTGGGGGTAAGGGGATTTTCTTGAAAATCTTTGTGTCGCATCCTTGGAAGATACGGAACTTAAATACCAAGTTTGGTATTTAACGGAATTTTCGTTTTTGAGCTATGATGTCCACACACACACACACACACACACGGACCTTTTTCCAAAAATGATTTTTTTTTGGATTCAGGGGGACATAAAACATGTATTTCCGGTAAAATCTCGGTATCGAATTTTTGGGTGCAATACAATACCATCTCTATACACTATGTAGATAGTACGTGTAGAGAAAGTAAAAATAGTTGTGTTCTTTTAAGAAGTTATAATATATTTATTAGATACCTGCTGTACACAGTATGAACCAAGGAGTTACCTTTACTAACTGAGTGTTTCTTTTACCAGCTGATAATAGGAGTCCTGGTAGTTTATCAAAAGGGCTGACTGAATTAGATGTGTTACAGCGCACAAAAACTGCACAGATTAATGCAAAGGGTGAAATATTCACTCTCCCTCGACAACAAGGGGAATGATGTTACTTTCAGGGCGGCGGGGAAAACCCTTCTTAGCCCGGAGAGTAAGTTACATGTTCCGTCTGTTGAATTGAGCGACTCTGGGACGTATCTTAACTTCATTGTTCAGTTGTAAAGCACGCACACAAACTTGGTTGACGACTTCTGTGAACTCATTCAGGCGTGTCTGGAGTTGTAACTCACGATTCCATATAATTATGTGAAGTAAAGCTGAAAGGAAGCCTTTTCTAAGAGAAGCTTAAGTGTAGCCACTTAAAGCTATTACAATGGCGCTGCTGTGTCTGTTTCATACGGGGCAAAGCCCTCTTTAAAAACATTTCTCTTGGAAGATCGTCATAACAAATATACAGAGCCTTCGTTTGGCCGCGTGGCCGGCTACGAGAATTTTCTTGGCACTAGAGACGCCGCAGTCTGATGCCAGGGTCACTCAATAAGTCAATAGCAAATCTCAAGTGTTCCATTCACATACATTTCTCTACATCTCTGCAACAAATTGTTAAAAATATTATGCCTTTATTTACTTCATGCTAATCGAGACAAAATTAGCAGAAATAGTCTTATTACATGCTTCCTTGTAAGTAGAAGCGAAATAAGGAAGAACCATAAGTTAAAGCGATAATTAAAAGCTGGTTGCTATGTAACTGCAGTTCCTTTGTTTGTGTGGACAGGAGTTACCAAATTCCTGTATGAGAAAAGTACAAGTTTTTAAAGCTAAACCAATAACAAGGGATATTTTTAAAACGATTTATCCACGAAAAAACTTTATATAACATAAAGCGTGTGTTTTAACGAGCTCTACATTTAGGTTAAGAAATGTTTTCTCTATCTCTTACGGTTTACCAATTATGCAAAATTCCGTAAAATTTATCCACAATAAAGAAGTCTTCAGAGACTATTCCCAGAAAATTCAAGATATGCATTTTATTTGTCATGATAAATATCTTTAATTTACGATATTTTAATCAAAATCGTTAGAGCCATTTATGAGAAAATCAACATTTTGGAAGTCAGGGGTGGTGGGATTTTCTTGCAAAGTTTCGTGTCGCATCTTTGAAAGATACTATTTTGTATTTAACGGACTTTCCGTTTCTGAGCTATGCTGTGCAACGATACACAGATACAAACACGGACCTTTATTTAGATTTTTTTTTTTGGATTCAGAGGTACCCAAAACATGTATTTCCGGTGAAATCTCGGTATCGAATTTTTGGGTGCAATACCTTCTCTATACACCATTGTATAGTACGTGCGGAGAAAGTAAGGTTTTATATAGGAATAGTAATCCCGCAATATCTCTTCTGAAATTTAAAGCTGTAAATCCAAATATTTGTATCAAGGTTTCGTATTTTGCGTATGTAGGGAAATATTCGTTGTCATTCACAAAATATACGAGGGTCATTTCATAAGTCATGGCAACTATTTTTTATATTCCGAATGACTGAATATGCCAGCATCTGAGAGCACAGTTAGGTGCCAGTAGACACATGTAAACGTTAGTATCCTAGAGACTGTCTTCCTAGAAGAATGTCACTAAAGATGAACAGTGAGCATGCGTGGCAGAAATGCTCGTGAGTGTCAAAAGTTGTGTGGAAGCCTAAGGGAATTATTTTGAAGGTCGTTAGCTCGCGTACTCTTTTGTATATGGACATAATACGAATAAAACAATGAACACTTTTTGTGCATTTTTCAATGTCCTGTACCCATAATCCCTTGTACCCGGATCCCAATTTAGTACCAACGTTAAGAACAACATTCTAGTGACTTTCAATCGTATATCCTGAGTTTTGTTTCCTGCTGATTTGTTGACCGATAAAAAATAGTTGGCATGACTTTTGTAATGACCCTTGTATTTAACCCTTTATTGCGTGTTGGTACTTATAAGTCCTGGTTGTTTTAAGCACTACTATAAAAGGAGAGTTTTCATTCTACGGTTAATTTCATGTTATACTTTTCGACCATAAAATACAAATAATTAAGTGTGTTTTAAATGGCAAAATATTAAACTTTGGCAATAAAATGGTAGTGATTATTTTTACTTTCTCTACATGTACTATCTACATAGTGTATAGAGAAGCTATAGCAGTGCGTCCAAAAATTCCATACCGAGATTTCACCGGAAATACATGTTTTGAGTCCCCCTGAATCAAAAAAAAATTTGGAAAAATGTCCATGTGTGCGTGTGTCTGTGGACAGCATAGCCCCAAAACGAAAAGACCGTCAAATTTCAAACTTGGTATTTAAGTTCGGTATCTTCCAAGAATGTGACACGAAGATTTTCAAGAAAATCCCCCCCACCTCAACTAACTTTTACATGGAACTTTTTTCCAAAATTTTTATTTTCTCATAAATGGCTCTAATGATTTTGATTAAAATATCGTATATTAAAGATATTTACCTGACAAATAATATGTATATCTTGAATATTCTTGAAATAGGCTCTGAAGACTACCTGATTCTGGATGAATTTTACGAAACTTTGCGTAACTGCTAAACCATAAGAAATGGACAAAAACTTACCACACAGAAAATGTAGAGCACATTAAAACACACAATTTATGCTAAATACTTTTTTTTTTTTTTGAAGAGTTGATCGTTTATTCGATATTCCTTATTTTTGGTTTCAGTTTTAAAAAACTTGTACTTTTCTCAGACAGGAGTTTGTCAACTTGTGATCATACAAAAAAAGTAACTTCAGTCACCTAGTAACCAGCTTTTGAGTTCACTTTAAGTATGGTACTCCCTTATTTTTCTTCTACTTACAAGGAAGCAAGTAATGAGACTATTTCTGTTAATTTTTTTTCTCGATTAGCATGAAGTAAATAGAAGAATAAGCTTATTATAAATAATTTTTTACACAGAAGTAGAGAACACACAAGATATTTTTAAGAAAAGGAGCAAAATCCGTGAAACTGCAGTGAAATATATTCCATGCTCCGCTTCCAAGCGTGCTATTACACCATTTATTTTACTTGTGCCCTCCCCATTCTGTACATTTGACTGCAGTTGCTGATCTTCAGATGAGCAATGTTTAGCTTAGAATGGACAGGCAGTTCAATGTCAAGCGCCTAACTATCCAAACCACTTCACTGATGATGCCTACAGACGCATGAAGAAATCAGTTGGGAAATTAGAGGAAAAGTGGCATATGTAGAAAATTAAAACACGCAACTAAGGGCATGGCTTTCATTAAAACTCTGTTTGGGGCACCAGGGAGCTTCAAAACGTGTATTTCCGGTGAGATCTCAATACCATCTACACTCCTGTCTGTGTTTATTTTGCGGAATGTACAATATTTGAATTCCTTTGCGGCATATTTAAATACCGGTGGAATATTCAGTGTTCTCGGTATTTAAACAAGGATGAAGGTTCTATTTCGGCAACGAGTGGACCCATCACAGAAACACAATCGTGTTCTACACAAACACGCAATTGTCAGTGATGAACATCGCTTCGGATTTGTTTATCCCTTTTGTTTGATCGATGTAAAGGTCCCAGCCCACATTTCTGCAGTGCCCCCGTCAATTACTCTTTTATCGCTTCTTCCTTCCCTCCGACGACGGGTTCCAATGCATCACCCCCCCCTGATAAGCACTAATCCTTGCCATAAATTGTCCCAGTCTGCCCTTTGGCAATGATTCCTTTGAACTTGAGCTTTGCATCCTTCTTGCTGCCTTAAAAGTACATAAACTTATCTGTCAGTGTTCTGCATTCCACCCAGAAATTCAATATAAAGCTTTCAAAGTAATGTTACTTGGGGCGGTAACGGGTTCTTTTCCCGGGTGCAGGTTATGGTTATAAGAATGGTGTGGAAGTGTGGTTGGCTTTGCTCAGGGTTTTTAACAGCATGGAAATTCTTTCAGGTAGTGGTGAGACACAAGAGCTTTATTAATTGAGTCCGGCCTGTTTCCGCCGTAGAACACACGCGTATACTTCTTAATGTTCTACTGTGACGTTACACTTTACCCTTACGCGACTATTATAATTTGATGTAGTGATATGTCTCGTACTATGATCGGTCTTAAAATCACTTACTTCCGTCACACTAGGGTTACACCACGCGCTCAAATATCACATCTTGGTCGTGCGGGAGTTCTTCGTCAAATGCCTCACAATTAAAAGGTTGCCTGATGGCCTTCACCACGGATTCTAAAAATCACATCTTGGTTGTGCGGAGGTCGTTCACCAAGTGCCTCAGAAAGCGTCCCCTTGACCAGCGGAGAGCATTGCTTGTTCTCCCGTTAGTCCCCTCGGGCAGGGTCTATTCATATTCACCCCTTCCCTCGGTTCAACGCTCTAAAGTAGCGGTATCTTGTACCCCGAGCTCGTGACTTATACGTGTTAAAAGTCTTTCTACCCATCCCATTTTCAGTCTACATTTATATTTTCTCTTCTGAATAATTCTTTTCCCTAGGACAAGACATGTACTGTTTCATACTGGGTAGAGAAACTCATGTGAAGGTAGTAATCACATTTTATTTTGTCTGCCACCTGTTCATTACCAGCTAACAAAGTGATTTTCTTACACTTTTATATTATTTAATTTGTATACTAGAATGTTAAATTGATTTTATAAGAAACTCATAAAACCCTTTTAATGAAACCTTATTATAATTATTTAAAAATCTAATGTGTTCCACTCACATGACTTTTCTTATATCTCTGCAACAAATTATATACTTAATATTAATCGAGAAAAAAATTAACAGAAACAGTCTTATAACTTGCTTCCTTGAAAGTAGAAGCGTCATAAGGGAGTACCATAGGTTAAAGTGATAGTCAAAAGCTGGTAGCTATGTAACTGAAGTTCCTTTGTTTTAATGGACAGGTTCACAAATTCTTGTATGAGAAAAGTATAAGTTTTGCTTTCTCTGGCCCCATATGTACAATGTACATAGGGATAGAGAAGGTATTGTAATGCACCCAAAAATTCGATACCGAGATTTCACCGGAAACATGTTTTGGCATCCCCTGAGTCCAATAAAAGCATTTTTTTAAAAAAGAAAGGTCCGTATGTGTCTGTGGACAGCATAGCCCAAAAACGAAAAGACCGTTAAATACCAAACTTGGTATTTAGGTTTAGTATCTTCCGAGGATGCAACACGAAGGTTTTTAAAAAAAATCCCCTTATTAAAAACTACCCTCTACATGGAACAAATTTCGAAAATTTTGATTTTCTTAAAAACGGCTCTAACGATTTTGATTAAATCTCATACATTAAAGCTATTTATGTCCGAAATAAAATGTATATCTGGAATTTTTGGGGAATAGCCTTTTAATACCTCTTTATTCTGGATGAATTTTGCTTAACTGCTAAACTGTAAGAGATAGAAAAAAACTCACTACACAAAAAATGTACATCACGACAAAACACACAATTTATGTCCTTTACGTTTTTGTTGTGGAGGTAACCGTTTCTGAGATATTCCTTGTTAATGGTTTCAATTGTGAAGTGTCCGCTTTTCTTTTGTTCTACTCCTGGCCAAGCAAAGAAGTAATTTGCAATGACAATCGCATAATGATGGCTTTTAAAACATTTGACAATCACTTTAGCATAGTGCATTCTCTTATTCTCTTCTACTTATTAGGAACTAAGTAATAACATTCTGCTAATGTTTATCTCGATTAGCATTGTGTAGAAAGAACAATCTTTTGTAGGAGGTTTGTAGAGCTGCTAGAGAAAGTCATGTGAGTGTAACACATCAGTGTAACCAAAAACAACGAATGTCTCAAAAACGATCAACTCCACGAAAAAAAATGTATATAACATAAATTGTTGTTTTAACGTGCATGGCCGCGCCGTGGCCGAGTGGTCAGACTTCTTGCCTCTCATCTAGACGGCCCGGGTTCTATCCCAAGCGACTGCATGTGAGATTTGTGGTGGACAAAGTGGTGCAGGGACGGGTTTTCTCCGGCTTCTCCGGTTTCCCCGTCAACGCCTGCGACGCCAGAGCAGTGAAAGCGGGCGATAAACACTATGAAAAAAAAAAAAATTAACGTGCTCTACATTTTTCGTGTAGAAAGCTTTTGTCAATCTCTTACGGTTTAGCAGTTATGCAAAATTCCGTAAAATTCATCCAGAATAAAGTAGTCTTCAGAGGCTATTTCCAGAAAATTCAAATTATTTGTCAGGTAAATATTTTTAATATACGATATTTTAATCAAAATCGTTGTCATTTTTGAGAAAATCAAAATTTTCGAAAAAAGTTCCATGTAAGGAGTAGTTAGGGGTGGGGGGGTTTTCTTGAAAATCTTATTGTCGCATCCTTGGAAGATGCCACACTTAAATACCAAGTTTGGTATTTAATGGTCTTTTCGTTTTTGAGCTATGCTGCCATCCCACACACACACGCACACGCACACACATGGACATTTTTCTAAAAATGCTTTCTTGGCTTCAGATGGTCCCAAAATATTTATTTCCGGTGAAATCTGGGTACCGAATTTTTGGGTGCATTACAATACCTTCTCTATACACTATGTGCATAGTACGTGTAGAGAAGGTGAAAAAGTAATCTCTTTTAAAAATAATAATATTAAATATTTTAATAATTAAGTATTAAATAACTTGTATGCAATTATGACAACATAAATTGTGCGAAATAACGAAATTTCTAGTACCGGTGCCAGAAAAGGTGTGACGTAATTACCATGGTAACGAGATAGTAATGACGTCATCATCGACTGTGCCTACAAGAAAAGTTGAAATCTTCAATTTCAAGTAAATACTTATCATTAGGAGCACTGAGAATTTCAAAAAATCATAAATCCTTGCCAAAAGATGAAATGTCGACGTTATCATTTTATTACATTCTCTAGTTCATATGTATATAATGGACAAGTAAGGTATTGCATTTCACCCAAAAATTCTATACCGAGGTTTCGACGAAAATACACGTTTTAGCGTCTCTGTATCCAAAAAATGTATTTTTATTTTCTCTACACGTACTATGTACATAGTGTACAGAGAAGGTATTGTATTGCACCCAAAATTACGATACCGAGATTTCGCCGGAAATACATATTTTGAGATCTTCTGAATAAAAAAAAAAAGCATTTTTAGAAAAACATCTGGTGTGCATGTGTGTGCGTGTTTTTTTGGGGGGGCAGCATAACTCAAGGACGAAAAGTCTAGCTTGGTATTTAGTTTTGGTGACTTTCAAGGATGCCACAAGATGATTTCCAAGAAAATCCCCCTACCCCAACTACCTTTACATAGAATTTCTTTTTTTGAAAATTTTTGATTTTCTGAAAAGTGGCTCTAACGATTTTGATTAAAATAGCATAATATATTAGAGTTTTACCTGACAAATAAAATGCATATTTTGAATTTTCTGGGAATAGATTACTTATTCTGTATGAATTTTACGGAATTTAGCATTTACTGCTAAACCGTAAGAGATGGACAAAAACTTACCACACAAAAAATGTAAGCACTTTAAAAAACACACAGTTTATGTTATATACATTTTCTTTTCTTGGAGTTGGTTGTTTTTTACATATTCCTTATTGATTTCAGCTTTGAAAAACTTATACTTTTCTCATACAGGAATTTGTCAACTCCTGTCCATACAAACAAAGGAAAACTTTTGACTATCACTTTAACCTATAGTACTCCCTTATTTCGCTTCTACTTACAGGGAAGTAAGTAATAAGACTATTTCAGCTAATTTTTTCTCGATTAGTATGAAGTAAATAGAAGCATGACCTTTTTAGCAATAATTTAGTGCAGAGACTTAGAGAAAGTCATGTGAATGGAACACACAAGATTTTTAGAAAGGGTCCGTGTGTTTGTGAACATAACTCAAAAACGAAAAACACACTTCCTTCAGCACATAACGTCATCTAGGTTTCTTGCTTAACAGTTTCGACTCGATATCACCAAGTAGTTGAAGCGATATCGACTGAAATGGATTAATAACAAAAGAATCGAAGGTCCCTCCGAGATATAAGGAACTGTTCCAGAAGTTAATTATAACCCTAAGAATTTTATGGTATAACTTATAGAGTGTATCCCAAAGAGGGAAGTTGAACCTTTGCACAACTTATTGCCTAGTTGGACAAAGATAAAACATGTTGTATTAGCATGAGTTTCTATAGCTGCTCTACAAACAAACTTCTGATAAAAGATTGTTATTCTTTCTACAAAGTGCTGATCGTGATAAACATTAACAGAATGCACTTATTACTCAGTTACTTATAGGTAGAAGGAAACTAAAGGAATGTGCTTTGTTAAAGTGGTAGCCAAATGTTTTAAAATCCACCATTATGTGATTGCCATTGCAAATCGCTTCTTTGCTTGGCCTGAAGTAGAACAATAGAAAAACTGTCAATTCCTGTCTGAGAACAGTATAAGTACTTTACAATGAAACCAGTAATAAGGAATATCTCGGATACGTTACATCCACAACAAAAACGCAAGGGACATAAATTGTTGTTTTGACGAGATGTTCACTTCCTTTTATATATCTTATGGTTTAGCAGTTAAAAAATCCGTAAATTTCATCCAGAATAAACTAGTCTTCAGAGAATATTCCCAGAAAATTCAAGATATACATTTTATTTGTCAGGTGCATATCTGTAATATACGATATTTTAATCAAAATGCTTTGTCATTTTTGAGATCATTTTTTTAAACAATTCCATGTAAAAGTTAGTTGTGAGTTGAGGGCCTTTCTTCAAAATCTTTGTGTCGCAAACTTGTGAAATACTAAACTTAAATATAAAGCTTGGTATTTTATTGACTCTTCGCTTTTGAGTTCATAGAGATGTACACACATGGACCTTTTTCCAAAAATGCTTTGGATGCATGGGGCCCTGAAACATGTATTTCCGATGAAGTCTCGGTATAAAATTTTTGGGTGGAATGCAATACCTTCTCTATACACCATGCACGTAGTACGAGCAGAGAAAGTAAAGAAACAGTAAGTGGTAGCACAGCGTGGTTACGATCCCCTGACTTCTGAGTTATGGGCCCAGCGCGCTTCCTCCAGCACAACCATATAGCATAGCGTCATCGAACCGTCTTAAGAGTTCTGTCGCGATATGACCAAGTAGCTGAAGCGATATATCTAATAACAAAAGAATCGAACTATATCCCTCCGAGTTATGAGGAACTATTCCAGAACTTAATTAGAACCCTAAGAATTCTATGGTATAACTTCTAGAGCGTATCCCAAAGAAGGAAATGGAAACTTTGCACAACTTATTGCCTAGTTGGACAAAGAAAGAGAAAAAAGAGTGCCTTTATTTAACACAGCATACACCAACACTGCAGCGATGGAGTGCGGGGATAAAGAAAGCAGACGAGGGTGAAGAAAAGTTACGAAAACGTTTTTCTTCCCTTTCCATCCATTTATCCATCCATCCGCTGGTCCATTCATCCATCCATCCGTCCTTATGGGTGTTTCGCGATTCAATGCTGTACGTGCCTCGATAAGTGAATTGCAGACCCAAGAGGGGGGTAGTGGCGTTGAGAAATACCAAGAGGAAAAGTGGATCTCAAGAAATGAGGTCATTCATTATTGATACTGCGGTAAAATTGATACTGTGCTTTTATGTACTGTCAGATAATACAGCGATATCAGATAGAATATAACTGCATTCGAGTGCAAAATAAAAAATATGACACATTCCATTCACATGGCTTTCTTTACATCTCTGCAAATACATTAAAAAGCTTATGCTTCTGGTTACTTCATTCTAATCGAGAAAAAATTAGCAAATAATCTTATAACTTGCTTCTTTGTAAGTAGAAAGGAAATAAGGAAGTACCATAGGTTAAAGTGATAGTCAAAAGCTGGTTGTTATGCGACTGAAGTTACTTTGTTTGTATGGACAGGAGTTGACAAATTCCTGAATGAAAAGAGTATGTTTTTCAAAGTAGAAAACGAAAAGCAAGGAATGTCTCAAAAACGATGAACTCCACGAAAAAAAGAATATAACATAAACTATGTGTTTTAATGTGTCTACATTTTTCGTGTAGTCAGGTTATTTCCATTCCTTACGGTTTATCAGTTACTCAAAATTCCGTAAAATTCATCAGAGGCTATTCCCAGAAAATTCAAGATATACTTTTTATTTGTCAGGTAAATGGATATAATTTACCATATTTTAATCAAAATCATTAGAGCCATTTTTAAGAAAATAAAAAATTTTGAAAAAACTTCCACGTAAAGGGTAGTTGCGGGTGGGGGGATTTTTCTCAAAATCTTCGTGTCGCATCCCTGGAAGATACCAAACTTAAATGCCAAGTTTGCTGTTTCACCGACTTTTCGTTTTTGAGTTATCGTGTTCAGGGATACACGAACACACGGACCTTTTTCCGAAAATGCTTTCTTTTTAGATAAAACGTATGTTTCCGGTGAAATCTTGGTAACGAATGCAATACCTTCTCTTTACACTATATACATAGTACGTATAGAGAAAGTAAAAAATATAAACATTAAAAATCTGATGTGTTGCAATCACATGACTTTCTCTACATATCTGCAACAAATTAGTTTTAAAAAACTCATGGTTCTATTTACCTCATGCTAATTGACAAAAAATTAGCAGCAATAGTCTTATTACTTACTCATTTGTAAGCAGAAGTGAAATAAGGCAGTAGTATAGGTTAAAGCGATAGTCAAAAGCTGGTTGCTATGTGACTGAAGTTCCTTTGTTTGTATGGACAGCAGTTGACAAATTCCTGCATGAGGATAGTTAAGTTTTTCGTACCTGAAAACATAAACAAGGAATATCTAATAAACGACCAACTCTACGAAAAAAATGTATAACAGTACAAATTGTGTGTTTTAATGTGCTCTACATTTTTGTGTAGTACGTTTTTCTCTATCCGTTACGGTTTAGCAGTTATGCACAATGTTGTAAAATTCACTCAGAATAAAGTAGTCTTCAGAGGCTATTCCCAGAAAATTCGAAATATACATTTTATTTGTCAGGTAAATATCTTTAATATAGATATTTTAATCAAAACCGTTAGCCACTTTTTAGAAATCCAAAATTTTCCAAAAAAAGTTACATGTAAAGGGTAGTTTGGGGTGTTTTTTTTTCAAAATCTTCGTGACTCATCCCTGGAAGATATTTAACTTAAATTCCTACTTTGGTATTTTATCGACTTTTTGTTTTTGAGCTATCGTGTTTACGGACACACTGACACACACGGACCTTTTTCTGAAAATTCTTTTTACTTCTCTATACGTACTATGTACATAGTGTATAGAGAAGATATTGCATTGCACCCAAAAATTCGATACGGAGATTTCACACGAAATACATGTTTTGAGACCACCTTAATCCAAAAAAGAAGCATTTTTATAAAAATATCTGTCTGTATGTGTGTGTCTGTGGGCAGCATAGCTCAAAAGAAAAGACCGTTAAATACCAAACTTGGTATTTAAGTTCAGTATCTTCCAAGGATACGACACCAAGATTTTAAAAAATACCCCACCCCCAACTACCCTTCTCATGGAAAAATTTTCGAAACTTTTGATTTTCTAAAAAATGGCTGAAACGATTTTGATTAAAATATCGTTTATTAAAGATATATACCTGACAAATAACATGTATACCTTGAATTTTGTGGGAGTAGACCCTGAAGACTATTCTGAATGAATTTTACGGAATTTTGTGTAATTGTTAAACCGCAAGAGAAAATCTTGCCAAACAAAAAACGTAGAAGACATTAAAACACACAATTTATATTATATACATTTTTCTCATGGAGTTGATTTTTGTTTTTCAGATAGTTCTTGTTTTTTATTTAGAGCCTTCAAAAACTTATTTTTGTCATACAGGAATTTGTCAAATTATGTCCATACAAACAAAGGAACCTGAGTCTCTAGTAACCAGCTTTTGACTATCACTTTAACCTATGGTACCCCCTTATTTCGCTTCTACTTACAAGAAAGCAGGTAATAAGACCATTTCACCTACCTTTTTTCTCTCTCTATAAGCTTGAAGTAAATAGAAGTATAAGCTTTTTAGCAATAATTTGTTACAGAGATGTAGAGAAACTCATCTGAATGGAATGCATCAGACTTTTCCTTACACACAGGACTTTCCTCATATTTATTTATCTATATGTATTAATTTCTCCATCCCCGTATGTTCAAAGTACATAGGGATAGAGAAAGTATTGTATTCCACCTAAAAATTCAATACCGAGATTTCACCGGAAATACACGTTTGGTTTCCTCTAAATCAAAAAAAAAGAAAGCCTATGTGTTCCATTCACATTAATTTCTCTACATCTCTACAATAAATTATTGTTTAAAAGCTTATTCTTCTATTTACTTCATGCTAATCGAAAAAAAGTAGGAGATGTTTCTTTATACTTTCTTCCTCGTAAGTAGGAAGGAAATGCGGGAGTACCACAGGCTAAATCGATACTCAAACGGTTTAAAAGCTGTTTGCTATGTATCTGAAGTTTTTTTGTATGTATGGACAGGAGTTGACAAATTCCTGTATGAGAAAAGTGTTAATATTAATATACGGTATTTTAATCAAAATCGTCAGAGCCATTTGTGACAGAATAAACATTTTCGAAAAAAGTTCCATGTAAAGGGTAGCTTAGCGTGAGGGGATTTTTTTCAAAATCTTCGTGTCGCATCCCTGGAAGATACTAAACTTAAATACCGACTTTGGTATTTTACCGACTTTTCGTTTTTGAGTTATCGTGTTTACGGACACACACCCGGAAAAAAGCATTTTTCTGAAAATGCTTTTTTGGGATACAGGGACCCTAAGACATATATTTCCGGTGACATCTCGGTGAAATCTTTGGGTGGAGTGCAATACCTTCTCTATACGTACTATGTACACAGTACGTGTAGAGAAAGTAAAAAGTAAGAGGAAATTATCACGAAAATTAATGTAAATTGCTACTGTTTGTATTTGCGTGCAGAACAGGTTTTCACTCGATGACAGGAAACAGACATGTTGAAAATCATAAACTAAGCGCCCAGCAGAACATTTTGTTTTCTCTAAACGTCCACGCCGTTGCTATTGCTTCGTGCAGTAACATAAATCTATTTCTCTTGTGAGAAAACACGTTGAATGTGGGATTCACTTTCACAACGAAGATAAATTGTGACGTTACGAGAAGGTTGAGAGTGAACATCAGCAGAGTTGCTTCGTATGCTGCAGTTTATTTATTTGTCCAACACAAACTCTTGCAGATTTAATAACTTCTCAACACGTTCTTGACTGAGAAACATGAGAAAGTTTTCCCATGTGTTTCCATAGAGAGATTCCTTGTATAAGTTTCAGAGAGCTCAATAAAGGGAAAATCTCGTAAAAGTTATACTTCAAATGTATATGGGAATAGTTTAACACTGGCATGTTCCATTCAATGCCTTTCTCTACATCTTGTAACAAATTACTGTAAAAACTTTAAAACGCACATTTTTACTTTCTCTATACGTGCCATGTACGAAGTGTATAGAGAAAATATGCACTCCACCCAAAAATTTGATACCGAGAGCTCACTAGAAATATATTTTTTAGGATCCCCTGTATCCAAAAAAAAAAAAAGCATTTTCAGAAAAATGTCCTTGTGTGTGTTTCCGTGTGCCTTCGAACACGATAACTCAAAAACAAAAAGTGGGTAAAATACCAAACTTGGTGTTTAAGTATAGTATCTTCCAGGGATGCGTCACGAAGATTTTGAGAAAAATCCCCCCACCCTTATCTACCCTTTACATAGAACTTTTTTCGAAAATTTTGATTTTCTAAAAAATGACTCTTAAAGATTTTGATTAAAATGTCGTATATTAAAGATATTTACCTGGCAAATAAAATGTATATCTTCAATTTTCTTGGAATATCCTCGGAAGCTTACTTTATTCTGGTTGAAATTTACGGAATTTTGCATAGCTTCTAAACCGTAAGAGGTAGATAAAAACATACTACACAAAACATGTAGAGCACATTAAAACATACAGTTTGTCATATACTTTTTTCACGGAATTGATTGTTTTTTATATATTCATTGTTTTTGGTTTCAGGTATAAAAACTTATCATACAGGACTTCGTAAACTCGTGTCCATATAAACAAAGGAACTTCAGTCACATGGCAGCCAGCTCTTGACTATCACTTTAACCTATGGTACTCCCTTATTTCCCCTCTACTTACAAGGAAGCAAGTAATAAGACTAATTCTGCTAATTTTTTCCCGATTAGCAGGAAGTAAATAGAATCATAAGCTTTTTAAAAATAATTTATTTCAGAGATGTAGAGAAAGTCATGTGAATGGAACACATCAGATTTTTACTATAGGGCTAACCGTTTACGAGAACTTTCTTCTTACTGGTTTCTAAATTTCCAAAACTTTTCTCAAATGGGAGGTCATTATTCAGCTTTTTCCGTCCTGGCCATGCAAACAGAACGGAATTCCAAATCCGTGGCATAGTGAGTAGCATGTAAAGGATTTGACTATTGCTTTACCCGAGTGTATTCCCTTATTTCCCTTCTACTTACAAGGAAGTAAGTAATAAGATCATTCTGTTAATGTTTATCTAGATTAACATGAAGTAGATAGAAGAATAAGGTTTTGTAAGAATACTTTTAGCCCGCTTAGGTGGTGTGGTGGTAGCGTGTCTGTCTCACGTTTAACAGCTCCCGAGTCGAATCTTGTTTAGGATGACTTACCCGGATTTTTTTCCGAAATTTGGCCTCGTCCTGAGAAGACGAATGTCAAGGAACTTTAAGCTGTATGGATTATTTCACTACTGTTTCACCAATTTTAATTCATCATCCTATTTTATGAACCACGTTAGAGGACGTTAAACATGCTGATGTGTTTCACTCACATGTCTTTCTCTAGCTGCTCTACTAAACTCCTACAAAAGATTATTCTTCTTTGTACACAATGCTAATCAAGATAAATGTTAGCAGAATGTTATTACTTAGTTCCTTATAAGTAGAAGGGAATAGGGAATGCACTATGCTAAAATGATTGTCAAATGTTTTAAAAGCTATCGTTATGCAAATCACTTCTTTGCTTGGCCAGGAGTAGAACAAAAGAAAAACAAACACTCCTGTCTGAGAAAAGTTTAAGTACTTCACAGTTGAAACCAATAACAACGAAAATTGGGTGTTTAGTCATGAGGTACATTTTTTGTGTAGTATGTTTTTTTTCGGTTTAGTAGTTAAGAAAAATTCAGCAAAATTCATCCAGAATAAAGAGGTCTTCAGAGGCTATTTCCAAAAAATTCGAGGTATAAATTTTATTTCGGAGGTAAATAGCTTTAATATACGGAATTTTAATCTAAATCGTTGGACATCTTTAAGAAAATAAAAATTTTCGAAATTGTTTTCATGTAAAAGGTAGTGGTGGGGAATTTTTTTGAAAATCTTCGTGTCGCATCCTTGGAAGATACTAAACCTAAATACCAATTTTGGTATTTAACGGTCCTTTTGTTTGGGGCTATGCTGTCCACAGACAGACAGGCAGACAGACAAGCACACACACGGATCTTTTTCCAAAACATATATTTCCGGTGAAATCTCGGTATCGAAGTTTTGGGTGCATTGCAATACCATCTCTATCCCTATGTACACTGTACATAAGGGGCTAGAGAAAGTTTGTGTTCCAGTCTCATGACTCTCCAACAGTTTTAACCTTTCGCCGTGACGCGGCGGCAACTACTCTGACAGGTTAGTATAGCGGTACAGTATTTCATTAACAGTAGGCGCTACCAACAGTTTTTACTTTTTCTACACGTACTACGTACATAGTATATAGAGGAGATATTGTAATGTACCCAAAAATTCGATACCAAGATTTCACCGGAAATACATTTTTGAGGCCCCATGAATCCAAAAAAAAAAAAAAAACAATTTTTTGAAAAAGGTTCGTGTGTGTGTGTGTCTTTAGACAGCATAGCTCGAAAACGAAAAGACCGTTAAATACCAAACTTGGTATTTAAGTTTGGTATCTTCCAAGGATGCAACACGAAGATTTTCAAGAAAATCCCCCCACCCCAACTACCCTTTACATGGAACATTTTTCGAATTTTTTTATTTTTTCAAAAATGGCTCTAACGATTTCGATTAAAATACCGTGTATTATAGATATTTACCTGACAAATAATATGTATATTTTGAATTTTCTGGGGATAGCCTCTGAACACTACATTCTGGATGAATTTACGAAATTTTGCTTAACTGCTAAACCGTAAGAAATAGACAAAAATTTACCACACAAAAATGCAGAGTACATTAAAACACATACTTTATGTTATACAATTTTTGGAGGAGTTGATCGTTTTTGAGATATTCCACTTTTTGGTTTTAGGTTTAAAAAATTTGTCCTTTTCTCATACAGGAATTTTGTCAACTAGTGTCTATACAAACAAAGGAACTTCAGTTGCCTAGTAACCAGCTTTTGACTTCACTTTAACCTATGCTACTCCCTTATTTCGTTTCTACTTACAAGGAAGCAAGTAAATGGAAGTACAGGAAGTGGATAGAGTATACTGATAGAGAAGGTATTGTATTCCACCCAAAAAGTCGATACCGTAAATACATGTTTTGAAACTCCCTGAATAAAAAACATTTGTTTGTGGGCAGCATAGCTCAAAATCAGAAATAACCGTTAAATATCAAACTCGGTATTTATTTCATATCTTCCAAGATGCGACACGAAGATTTTCAAGAATATCTCCTTCCTCCAACTAGCCTTTATATGGAGCATTTTTCGAAAATATTAATTAAAATATTAATTTTCTTATAAATGCCTCTAACGATTTTGATTAAAATGTCATGTGTTTAAGATATTTTCACGGCAAACGAAATGTATATGTTGAACTTTCTGGAAATAGTCTTTGAGGTCCTCTTCATTCTGGATGACTTGTGTATAACTTTTGTAGAACTGGTAAACCGTAAGAGATAAGCACTTAACTTCACAAAAAAATCTGACTTGTTCGAATCACATGATTTTCTTTTCACCTCTACCAAAAATTATTGTTAAAAAGTTCTTGCTTCTATTTTCTTCGTGCTAATCGAGAAAACAATAGCAAAAATAGTCTGATTACTTGTTTCCTTGTAAGTATAAGAGAAATAAGGGAGTACCATAGGTTAAAGTGATAGTCAAAAGCTGGTTGCCATGTGACTGAAGTTACTTTGTTTGAATGGACACGAGGAAACATTCCTGTATGAGAAAGGTATAAGTTTTTCTAAGCTGAAACAAAAAAAAAGGAATATATTAAAAACAATCAACTCCACGAAAAAAATATACAACATACATTGTGTGATTTAATGTGCTCTACAGTTTTTGTAGGAAGGTTTTTGTCCATTCCTTAGCAGTTGTGCAAAATTTCGTAAAATTCATCCAAAATAAAGTTGTCTTTAGAAGCTATTCCCAGAAATTAGAGATACATTTATTATTTGTCAGGTAAATATCTTTAATATACGATATTTGAATCAAAATCGTTATACATTTTTAAGAAAAACATTATTTTCGAAAATGTTTCCATGTAAAAGGGTAGTTAGGGGTGGGGGGGACTTTCTTGAAAATCTTCGCGTCGCATCCTTGGAAGATACCAAACTTAAATACCAAGTTAGGTATTCAACCTTCTTTTCGTTTTTGGGCTATGCTGTCCACACACACACACACACACACACACACACACACACACACGGACATACATATATTTCCGGTGAAATCTCGGTATCGTATTTTTGGGTGGAATGCAATACCTTCTCTATACACTATGTACATTGTACATATGGGGCTAGAGAATGTAAAAATCTTGTTCCATTCGCATGACTTTCTCAAACAGTTTTAACCTTTCGCCGTAACGCGGCGGCAACTGCTCTGACAGGTTAGTGTAGCGGTACAGTATTTCATTAACAGTAGGCGCTACCAACAGTTTTTACTTTTGCTACACGTACTATGTACATAGTGTATAGAGAAGGTATTGTAATGAAGGTTTTTTTTTATACAGAGGGTTTCAAAACATATATTTCCGGTGAAATCTTGGTATCGAATTTGTGGGTGGAATATAATACCTTCTCTATACACCTTTTACGTAGATCGTATAGAGAAAATAAAAAATAGTTTGTTGCGAAATATGTAGTGAAGTTCACCTTAAAGAAACAAATGAAATTTTTGTGGTGGTCATGCAAGCAGCGTGCAGTTTCAAAGCCACCTTTATCATGATTTTTAAAAACCTTACTCTTACACATGCAAAGAAATGTGTAAGTTTATAATGAATGTTTTATTTCGATTAAGAGGAAACAAAATTACTTTAATATATAAGCCGAATGCAAAATTCAATCTGCTCACTTCCTCGCATCAACAAAGATCTTTTCTTTAAGGAATGTGGCAACAAACAAGGCTTACCAGACTGAAATTTCAGTTTTCTTCTGTCTTCTAATTTTCATGTGTTCGCGATTGATTTCCCCCCCCCCCCCCGCCCGTTTCTTTTGCAGCATACATTAGCAAATAATGAGATTCTGCGCACGTGGCGAGGATAAACCACAACTACTCTGTTTCTCTTGTTCCTTTTCTCACTCTGAGGAGAAGGATGTGTAGTGTTGTCGAGGGAAAAAGGAATTTATACCTCGACATTGAGGAAGAAAAACTTTTTTACAATCCCCAATTTCTCTACTCCCTTTTTACTTCCTTTCTTTGCCCAGAGCTAGTAAACGAAAAGGGATTTTATCCTGCAGAAACCTTTACAGAAATCTTTGCTTGCAAGAAGCAACATTCATATGTAAAAATGCGTCCTTGCATAAACAAGTCTTTTTAAGAAATGCGTCTAATTAAACGCTAATTAAATAACGTAAGGTGTTTTTTAAAAAGCTTCAGAAAGAAAATAAAGGCGTTTATAATTCCTAAAGCTCTTTGAAACTTTATTTGAAGTTTTACTTTATGCTCTAATTTGATATAATTATACTTATTTTTGGCATTTTCTTTATAAACATATATTTGACACTATGCAAAATATACTGCTCTCAAGAAAAGCCTATGAGCATTTATAAATTTCTTTCAGTAACAGCGACCTTTATGTAAGGGAATACTTAGCGTGTTAAATCTATTTATTTTGCATATCCGTTTTATACATTCTATAGCCCTATATGTGTAATGTACATGATGAATAGAAAAGGTATTGTGTTCCGATGACGAGATTTCACCGAAAATATATGTTTTGGGGACCCGGAGTCCGAAAAAAAGCATCTACTTCTATATACATCATGCTAATCGAGAAAAAATTAGCAGAAATAGTCGTATTACCTGCTTCTTTTAAGTAGAAGCGAAATAAAGGGAGTACCACAGGATAAAGTGATAATCAAAAGCTGGTTGCTATGTGACTGAACTTCCTTTGTTTGTATGGACAGGAGTTGACAAGTTCTTGAATGAGAAAATCATAAGCTTTCCAAGAATAAACCAAAAACAAGGAATATCTAAAAAAAAACGACCAACTCCATGAAAAAAAGTATATAACATAAATTGTCTATTTTAACGTGCTCTACATTTTTGTGTGTCAAGATTTTGTCCATGTCTTACGGTTTAGCAGTTATGCAACGTTCCGTAATATTCATCTAGAATAAAGTAGTCTCCAGAAAATTCAAGATATACATTTCGTGAGGTAAATAGCTTTGATATACAATATTTTAATCAAAATCGTTAGAGCCATTTTTGAGAAAATAAAAATTTTCGCGTGGCATGCTTGGAAGATACTAAACTTAAATACTGATTTTAGGGTTTCACCAACTTTTCATTTTTGAGTTATCATGTCCAAGGACACACACATCCGGAGTTTTTTTTTCTGAAAATTGTCTTTTTTTATACTGGGGACCCTAAAACATATATTTCCGGTGAAATCTCTGTATAGAATTTTTGGTTGAAGTGCAATACCTTCTTTATACACTACGTACATAGTACGTTTAGAGAAAGTAAAAAAGTTCCGTGTGTGTTTGCGCGCGTATGTCTGTTTGTGGACAGCATAGCTTAAAACCGTTAAATACCAAACTTGGTATTTAGATTTACTATCCTGCAAGGATGCGAATCGAAGATTTCAAGAAACTCCACCCCCACCACAAACTACAATTTACATGGACATTTTTTTGGAAATTTTTCTGTAAAAAATGGCTGAAACGATCTTGATTAAAATGCCGTATATTAAAGATATTTATATCACAAGTAAAATTTTTATTTTGAATTTTCTGGGAATAGCCTCTGAATACTTCTTTATTCTGGATGAATTTTACGGAATTTTGTATAACTGCTAAACTGTACGAGATGGACAAAAACTTACCACACAAAAAATGTAGAACACATTAAAACACATAATTTATGTTATATAATTTTTTTGAGGAGTTGATCGTTTTTTAGATATTCCTTGTTTTTGGTTTCAGCTTTGAAAAACATACATTTCTCACATTGGAAGTTGCCAACTCCTGTCCATAAGAACTTCAGTAACACAGCAACCATCTTTTGACTATCTCATTCCTTGACACTACTGTGTAACATTGCTAAAAATCTGAAATTTGATTTTCACCAATAATATTTGACTTTAAATGTGTGTATTTGAAGTTCAAAATTGTAAAATAAGCATTAAAAACCAAAACATGTGAGTATAGTAATAGTTTTCAAAATTTAGAAAACATCTCTCACAGCGGATACCTCTAACTCCCCAGTCATCATCCAGGCTTGCCGTACCACTGATTATTTAACCTGGGCCCTCCCCATCCTAAACCACAGGTGAGATATGGCATTTTACGGCCGTGACACAGACTGTTTTGGCGGCAGAGTGCAGCTTGACTCGGACCAAATGACTTGCAGTTTCTTCTTTGCTTTATATATTACTCAGAATTGGTGTAAACAGTCCGTGAGAGTTTACGATATAATTGATTTAAAAATTGCTGCACGGGAATAAGAAATTCTAAGGCTTACAATCGCTCAGAACTATAGTCGAGTTATCTTACCGTAGCACTGAAAAGGTTAATTGAGTTAATTCTAGTTTATTCTCATTATTGTTTGTTATTTAAAGACTGTGACTGGTCAAATTTTCGATTGCGCTGCAGCAACTCTGACCGTAGCGATTAAGACCCGTCTCCAATTGAAATCGAGAACTGCGTGTAATAGCAATCAAGGAGAAAGTGATTGACCCCTAAGAAGCTTTTGTTCCAAATTGCATCTGAGTTCTCCCTTGAAGGGCCTCGCTCGGATTTACAACAAAGCCACTGAAGGCATAACAAATTCCCCCTAGAGAACACATAAAAGAGGATTTGACAAAAGCAGTACAAGCAAAAACACGGCCCCCCCCCATCCTTTCCTGGGGCGTCATTCCCTTGGAGATTCGTATTTTATTTACTCCTAAATTTTGTTTGTTTTATTATGTTTTTAAAGTACACTTAGTTATCCTACAAGGTCTGTAAGATTAAATTCAAGAAACAACCACAATGTACAATGCGACAAGGTATTCTAATTGCACCCAAAAATTCGATAAAAAATCTGATGTGTTCCATTCACATAACTTTTTCTACATCTCTGCAACAAATTGTTGTTAAAAAGCTTATGCTTCTACTTACTTTATACTCATCGAGAAAACAACTAGCAGAAATCGTCTTGTTACTTGCTTCCTTGGAAGTAGAAGCGAAATAAAGGAGTCCGTAGGTTAAAGTGATAGTCAAAACCTGGTTGCTATATGACTGAAGTTTCTTTGTTTGTATGGACAGGAGTTGACATATTCCTGTATGAGAAAAGCGTAAGTTTTTCAAAGCTGAAACCAAAAACAAGGAATAACTCAAAAACAACCAACTCCACGAAAAAAAATGTATATGACATAAATTGTGTGTTTAAATGTGCTTTACATTTTTTGTATGATAAGGTTTTGTCTATCTCTTAAGGTTTAGCAGTTATACAAAATTCCGTAAAATACATCTAAAATACAGTAGTCTTCAGAGGCTATTCCCAGAAAATTCAAAATGTACATGTTATTTGTCAGTTAAGTATCTTTAATATACGATATTTTAATCAAAATCCTTAGTCATTTTTGAGAAAATAAAACTTTTCGAATAAAGTTCCACGTAAAAGGAAACTGGGGGTGAGGGGATGTCCTTGAAAATCTTAGTGTCGCATCCTTGCAAGATACAAAACTTAAATAGCAAGTTTGCTAGTTAACGGACTTTTTATTTTTGAGCTATGCTGTCCACACAACACACACAAACTCGAATTTTTTTTTCAGAAATTATCTTTTTGGATTCAGTGGGACCCAAAACATTTACTTCCGGTGAAATCTCGATATCGGAATTTTTGGGTGCATTACAATAACTTCTCTATTCACTGTGTACATAGTACGTGTAGAGAAAGTAAACATCTGAATGTGTTCCATTCACATATCATGCAGAGATAAATATTATCAGAAATACTCTTATTACTTGCTTCAATGTAAGTAGGAGCGAAATAAGGGAGTACAGTTGGCTAAAGTGATAGTCAAACGTTTTAAAAGCTGGTTGCTAAGTGAAGCAATTGAAGTTCGGTTCCCTTAGCATGGTACGGTTTGAGAAAGGTTAGGTTCTCTAACTTTCCTTTAACAAGGAATATTTATTTCTAAAACGGTCAATTCTACAAGAAATGTTTTTCGGATAAATTATGTGTTTCAACGATATGTATATTTTGTATAGTAAGGTTAGTTTATCTCTTACGGGTTTACCCAGAAAATTCAAGATATACATTTTGTCATGAAAATATGTTAAATATAAGAGATTTTTTTATCAAAATCCCTACTGTCATTTTGCAGAAAATTAAAAAGGTGTTAAAAAATATTCCATATAAAGTGTATTTGGGGGTGGGGAATTTTCTTAAAGATCTTCCTGTCGCCTCTTTGGAAGATACTGAACTTAAATAACCAGTTTGTTATATAACGGACTTTTCGTTTTTGAGCTGTGCTTCCCGGAGACACGTACAGACACGGACTTTTTTCTAAAAATGCTTTTTTCGGATTCGGGTGATCTCGCTATCGAATTTTGGGGCATTACAATAACTTCTCCATATACTATGTACATAGTACGTGTAGAGAAAGTAAAAATTATTTTGTCCAGGACGTATGTACAATGCACCTATGCACCTAGTATACTCAGAAACTGTTGTATTCCACCTAAAAATTCGATACCGAGAGTTCGAGTATAAGGGTCCCCCCAAAAAACAACAAAAAACACCAAATTAAAAGTCCATAATGTTCTCATAAAAGGTATCAAAATTCATAAAATTAGGGACAACAAATATGAAAACACAGAGTAAAAATAACATAATTAACTAGATACAGGACATAAACAGTTTCTCCTCCGAGTCTGAAAGAAAAGGTATTCTTATTTGGAACATAGGTAATAAATAAGTTATTGCATTCCACCCAAAAAAGTCGAAATAGAGATTTCCGCCGAAATACTCTTTTAGGGTACCTTGTATCAAACACAAATTTTAGTAAAACGCCAGTATGTGTAAGTTTGTGCATTTCCATGTAGCTGTGAACACGATAACTCAAATAGTCAGTAAAATACCAAACTTGGTATTACTTTCTCTACAGTTATTATGTACATAGTGTATAGAGAAGCTATTGCATTCCACCTAAAAATTCAATACCGAGATTTCACCGAAAATACATGTTTTGGGTTGCCCTGAATCCAAAAAGCATTTTTAAAAAAAGATCTGCGTGTGTGTGTGTGTCTGTGGCCAGCATAGGTCAAAATGGAAAATACCGTTGAGTACCAAGCCTATTTAAGTTTGGTTACTTCCAAGGATGCGACACGAAGATTTTCAAGAAAATCCACCCACCCTCAGCTATCTTTTACATGGAATTTGTTTGGAAAATTTTGATTTAAATATTGTATATTAAATATATTTGCCTGATAATATGCATATCTCGAATTTTCTGGGAATAGCTTCTGAAGACTACTTAATTCTTTTAAACCGTGTGAGATACAGAAATGCTTACCACACAAAAATGTAGAGCACATTAAAACACACAATTTATGTCAAATACATTTTTTTCGTGGAGTTGATCGTTTTTGACATATTCCTTGTTTTTGGTCTCAGCTTTGAAAAACTTAATCTTCTCTCATACAGGAATTTGTCAACTCCTGTCCATACAAACAAAGGAACATCAGTCACATAGCAACCAGCTTTTGGCTTTCACTTTAACCTATGGTACTCCTTTATTTCACTTCTACTTACAAGGAAGCAAGTAATAAAACTATTTCTGCTAATTTTTTCTAAATTAGCATGAAGTAAACGGAAAAATAAGCTTTTTAACAATACTTTGATGCAGTTCTGTAGAGAAAGTCGTGTCAATGAAACACATCAGATTTTATCCTTCTTGTCTGTCAATGTAGGCGTTGATAAAACCATATTTTACAAGAAGCCTGCGGCTAACGATTAATCGATTGTGGTTGTCGATTGCCAGGTGAATCGAAATGAGCATTGTGGTCGTTCTTGACAAAGATATTTTTTCCTTTTGTTGAGTTCGACCAGAATTAGTCTGACGTTACAAATCAAAGGCGAGCTTGCTCCGTGAAATAACGAATACGTCAAAAAAGATTTGTTCCCTCAGGAGAAACATAAATTCGCCTGGATTTAAAACGTTCGATGTATCGGCTTACCGGACAGAATCAAGAATGACTCACGCTATGGCTTTGCTTCCTGATTATTAACAGTGAAAAGAAACAAAGGTTTTAGATCCATGTGATGCATAAATCAGGATTTGATTTTTCTCTTTTTCTTTTTCTCTATACGTTCTCTATATGTCCATAGTATATAGAGATTTCATCTGAAATATATGTTTTAGGGGACCCTGTTTCCAAAAAAGCATTTTCAGAAAAAGATGTGTGTCTGTGGATAGGATAACTCAAAAACGAAAAACGAACTTAGTATTAAAGTTTATTATCTTCCAGAGATGCGACACAAAGGTTTTGAGAAAGATCCCCCCACCCCAAACTACCCTTTACATGGAACTTTCTTTGAAAATTTCTATTTTCTCAAAAATGGCTCTAACTACGAACCGGTTGCGCGGTGTTCTGCCTGTCCACCGCTATCATAAAAAGGCGCGGATGAAACCTTGCAATATTTTTACTTTCTCTACTCGTACTATGTACATAGTGAATAGAGAAAGTATTGTATTCCACCCAAAAATTCGATACAAAGATTTCACCGGAAATACACGTTTTGGATCCCTCTGAAGCCAGAAAAAATTCTGATCTACTTCATTCACATGACTTTCTCTACCTCTGTGTAACAAATTATTATTAATAAGCTTATTCTTCTATCTACTTCATGTTAATCGAGAGAAACATTAGCAGAAAATGTCTTATTACTTGGTTACTTATAGGTAGAAGGAGAAATAAGGGGATGAACCAGGCTAAACCGACAGTCAAATGCTGCAAAATGTGGTTGGTACACCTAGTACAGAAATCCAATTCTTTGCGTGGTCAGAAATTGACAAGTTGCCTTATTAGAAAAGCATATATACTTTAAAAATTAAAGCAATAATAAGGAATAGCCAAAAACGATCAACTCCACAAAAAATGCATATAACATAAATTGTGTGCTTTAACGTGCTCTTAATTTTTTGTGTGGTAAGTTTTTGTCTATCTCTTATGGTTTATAAGTTATGCGAAATTCCATAAAATTCATCCAGAATAAAGTAGTCTTCAGAGGCTATTTCCAGAAAATTCAAGATATACATATTATTTGTCAGGTAAATATCTTTAATATACGAAATTTTAATCAAAATCGTTACAGCCATTTTTGAGAAAATCAAAAGTTTCAAATAAAAGTTCCATGTAAAGGGAATTTCGGGGTGGAGGGATTTTCTTGAAAAATCTTCCGTGTCGCATCTTTGGAAGACACCAAACTTAAATACTAGGTTTGGATTTAACGGTCTTTTCGTTTTTTAGCTATGCTGTCCACCGACACATACGCACACACGGACTTTTTCAAAAAAATGCTTTTTTTGAATAAAGGGGATCATAAAACGTGTATTTCCAGTGATATCTCGGTATCGAATTTTTGCGTGGAGTGCAATACCTTCTCTATTCATTGTACATGTAAAAAAAGTAAAAAATGTAAATGGCGTTTTATTTATGGGCGCTCTTTAACTGCTGTGGTTCTCAGAGTCCCATTCTATACTGGGCCTGAAAGACTGCTCAGAGGCCTCTTTATCAGGCTTGAGGCCCTTATACGCGCCGTAAGTATACGACACGGGACCAACGGCTTTACTTCCCTTCCGAAGGAAGCCATGCAAAGGCTTTTTACGCCGAAAATATCCATCGTCCAACTGTGACCTTGGATATGTGAATTTCGCACGGTAACCATTACACGACGGAGGGCGAAGAGAAGAAGAGTGTTCCCCTCCATGGTGTAGTGGTTACCATGCTAACTTCATATAAGCAAGGTCGCGGGTTCAAACCCGGCGGAATACAATGGATTTTTTTCGGGCTTAAAAATCCTTAGCATGGCTTCCTTCGGTGTAGATTTACGGCACGTAAAAGAACCTCAAGCCTGTAAGAGAGGCGTTTGAGCAAAATTAAGCGGCCTTTCACGCCCAATCTAGAACGGGACGCTGAGAACCACAGTAGTTCAAGAGCGTCCATAAATAACACGCCATTTTATTTTAGAAGGATAGTGAGAGTGAGGTAAAAGAAAGTGAAATGCCCGAGTGAAGTAACACCAGTGCAAAGCTGTTATCTCTGCATTCTTGAATGCTGACATGCCCGAGTGAAGTAACACCAGTGCAAAGCTATTATCTCTGTATTCTTGAATGCTGACATGCCCGAGTGAAGTAACACCAGTGCAAAGCTGTTATCTCTGCATTCTTGAATGCTGACATGCCCGAGTGAAGTAACACCAGTGCAAAGCTGTTATCTGTGTATTCTTGAATGCTGACATGCCCGAGTGAAGTAACACCAGTACAAAACTGTTATCTCTGTATTCTTGAATGCTGACATGCCCGAGTGAAGTAACACCGGTGCAAAACTATTATCTCTGTATTCTTGAATGCTGACATGCCCGAGTGAAGTAACACCAGTACAAAACTGTTATCTCTGTATTCTTGAATGCTGACATGCCCGAGTGAAGTAACACCAGTACAAAACTGTTATCTCTGTATTCTTGAATGCTGACATGCCCGAGTGAAGTAACACCAGTACAAAACGGTTATCTGTGTATTCTTGAATGCTGACATGCCCGAGTGAAGTAACACCAGTGCAAAACTGTTATCTCTGTATTCTTGAATGCTGACATGCCCGAGTGAAGTATCACCAGTGCAAAACTGTTCTCTGTATTCTTGAATGCTGACATGCCCGAGTGAAGTAACACCGGTGCAAAACTGTTATCTCTGTATTCTTGAATGCTGACATGCCCGAGTGAAGTAACACCAGTGCAAAAATGTTATCTCTGTATTCTTGAATGCTGACATGCCCGAGTGAAGTAACACCAGTGCAAAACTGTTATCTCTGTATTCTTGAATGCTGACATGCCCGAGTGAAGTAACACCAGTGCAAAAATGTTATCTCTGTATTCTTGAATGCTGACATGCCCGAGTGAAGTAACACCGGTGCAAAACTGTTATCTCTGTATTCTTGAATGCTGACATGCCCGAGTGAAGTAACACCGGTGCAAAACTATTATCTCTGTATTCTTGAATGCTGACATGCCCGAGTGAAGTAACACCAGTGCAAAGCTATTATCTCTGTATTCTTGAATGCTGACATGCCCGAGTGAAGTAACACCAGTGCAAAAATGTTATCTCTGTATTCTTGAATGCTGACATGCCCGAATGAAGTAACACCAGTACAAAACTATTATCTCTGTATTCTTGAATGCTGACATGGATCATTGGAACGACTTGACAGCTTTCTAAATAATTGAGTTTGTAATGACTCGAATTTTATCAATATTTTCATCTCTTCTTGTGGTTCGTTAGCTGCCATTGAGTATCCTTTAATTGCTCTCTTCTGTTCGTTCCAACAACTTATTAAATTGGGAGTTTTTTTTTTCTTTAATGAGCTCATTCTTCTTGCAGATTCTGCTAAAAGTAATAAACCCTTGGTTTTCTGTATTAATGATATTCTTTTCGTACTCGACTTGACACTGAATTTTGTGTTGTATCACTTGGGTATTGCTGAATTCCACTTGTGTTTGTTTCTCAAGCAACACAAGATGACAGGAGGGTTAGTAGAAGCAAGGTATACCAGCTTTCAATGTGATTAGCTTTTACGTTCTCTATACAAACTATGTACATAGTGTATAGAGAAGGTATTGCATTATACCCAAAATTTCGATACCGAGATTTCACCGGAAATGCATGTTTTGAGACACCCTGAATCCAAAAAAAGCATTTTTATAAAAATGTCCGTGTGTGTTTGTGTGTGGGCAGCATAGCGCAAAAACCAAAGGAACGTTAAAACCCAAACTTGGTATTTAAGTTTAGTATCTTCTAAGGGTGCGAAACGAAGATTTTCAAGAAAAGCCCCCCACCCCAAACTACCCTTTACATGAAAAAAATTTCGAAAATTTTGATTTTCTTAAAAATATCTCAAGCAATTTTGATTAAAATATCGTATATTAAGGATATTTACCTGAAAAATAAAATGTATATATTGAATTTTCTGGGAATAGCCTCTGAAGACTACTTTATTCTGGATGTGTTTTACGGACCTGTGCATAACCGTGAGAGATGGACAAAAACTTACTATAGAGCAAATGTAGCTCGCAATAAAGCACACCATTTTTGTCATATACATTTTTTTCGTGGAGTTGATCATTTTTATGATATTCATGCTTTTCTCATACAAGAATTTGTTAACTCCTGTCCATTCAAACAAAGGAACTTCAGTTACGTAGCAACCAGTTTTTGACTAACATTTAACCTATGGTACTCCAATCATTTTGCTTCTACTTACAAGGATTCAAATATTAGGACTATTTCTCATAATGATTCTTGATTAGCATGAAGGAAATTGAAGCATAAGCTTTGTAACTAAAATTTGTTGCAGAGATGTAGAGAAAGTCGTGTGAATAGAACACATCATATTTTTTTAAACAAACACTGAGTACAAGTTGAATTTTCAAATAAATGTGCAGTAATGTATTTGTTAAGTAATAGATATTATACATTTAAAATTAGAATGCATTATTTTGTTCTGCCATTGGGATTGGTTTTTCGAAGTTTAACTTTTTGAGTGGATTTTTCTTACAAAATATTGTATCGTATAATGGAAAATTCCACGCGTCGAAGAAGCTGCTGCAACATTTGCAAATGTACTAAGACCACAGAAAATTTTGAGATTTTGGCTTCTCACCCAGAGGTGCCAGGTGGGGCGTAAAGGTTTCCTTTAATGAGAAATATTCCTTATCTCCCATAAAGACTGGAAGTATGAATGTGGGAGTGAATGTGTTTCTGTGTGTATGTTTAATAGTATAATATTGAAAGTGTCAAAATTAGGAAACCCTACAGTTCAGCGAAAAAATGCCAGTAGCTTTACTTTCTCTATGCGTACTATGTACATTGTGCATAGAGTAGGCATTGCACTCCACCAAGATTTCACCGGACATCCATGATTTTAGATCCCCTGAATTCAAAAAGGTATTTTTAGAAAAATGTCCATATGCTTGTGTGTATTTGTGCAGCGTAGCTAAAATACGAAAAGATCGTTAAATACCACACTTGGTATTTAAGATTAGTACCTTCCAAGTTTGCTAAACAAAGATTTTCAAGAAAATCCCCAACTCGTACCACCCTTTACATGGAAAAAGTTTCGAAATGTTTGATTTTCTTAAAAATGGCTCTAACAATTTTGATTAAAATGCCGTATATTAAAGATATTTACCTGACAAATAAAATGTATATCCTGAATTTATTGGGAATAGTCTCTGAAGACTACTTATATTATGGATGAATTTTACGGAATTTTGCATAACTGCTTAACCGTAAGTGATGGATAAAAACTTAGCATACAAAAAATGTACAGCACGTTAAAACGCACAGTTTATGTTATATATTTTTTTTCTTTGGGTTGACCGTTTTTGTGGTATTCTTTTGACTATCACTTTAACCTATGGTACTCCCTTATTTCGCTTCTACTTACAAGGAAGCTAGTAATAAGACTATTGCTGCTATTTTTCTCAATTATCATGTATTATTAAAATCAGAGTGGGGTATGGAGCAATACACCAAAATAGGTACCAAACTCATTAGAGAGGGGCTCGCGTGGATTAGAATAGGAGCATGAAAGAGCACGAACATTTCTGACGACAATGGTACGAGAATCTTTTCCATTTGCGAGGAGGAAGAGTCGTGGACCCACATCTTGGCAAGATGTACGGGTACGGAGGAATGGCGGGAAAAATATTTACCGCGATTCTTTACCACTGCGAATGTAGGGCTAGAAGCATGTTGGACGCTACTGGCAGGCACGAAAAACATGGACGGGCTAGGTAAATTTATACTTAAGGCAAGACAGCTGAGACCTGAGGAGGCTGTCAATAGAGAAGGGGGGGATAAGATCAACTAAATAAAAGTGACTACAATGTTGTGTTATGGTTTTTTTATATTGTGTATATATTATGTGTGTATATTTCTATTAAGTGTAATCTTCGATTATAAGAGGGTGCATTTATGAAGGCGTACTCTTTGCTGTAAATTTATTGTTTTTAGTGTGTATTAGAAAAGCACATGTGGACCCGTGCGATTGTTGAAATTCTATGTACACTTGATATTATGTCAATAAACATACCTATTCATTCATATATATAATATAGCCAGAATTACTAACAAACTATATGCTAACAGTTTATGACGAGATGCTACGGACGGCGGTGATTTCATTAACTTTTCCACTGACAGAATCCTCCGCTTGTATTTCATTTTAAATGTATAGCTAACATTAATTAATCCACCAGTCTTGATGAGACACTTTCTATTTAAAGTTCTTAATTAAACTTTGCTACAACATCACTCATTTTTGATGTTCCAGCCTTCACAAAGGGCAAGAGATACGCAACGATATACTAAGGAGTATCTCTGCAACAAAATATTGTTAAAAAGCTTAGCTTCTATTTACTTCATGTTAGGTGAGAACAAAAATAACAGAAATAGTCTTATTACTTGCTTCCTTGTAAGTAGAAGCGAAATAAGGGAGTACCATAGGTTAAAGTGATAGTCAAAAGCTGGTTGCTTTGTAACTGAAGTTCCTTTGTTTGTATGGACAGGAGTTGAGAAATTCCTGTATGAGAAAAATATAAGTTTCTCAAGGCTGAAACCAAAAACAAGGAATATAAAAAAAAACAAAAAAAAACGATCAACTGCACGAAAATAATGTATATGACACAAATTGTGTTTTAATGTGCTCTACAGTTTTTGTTTGGCAAGTTTTTGTTTATCTCTTACAATTTACCAGCAACACAAAATTCTGTATAATTCAGCCAAATAAAGTAATCTTCAGAGGTTATTACCAGGATATAGATATTATTTGTCAGGTAAATCTTTAATATACGATATCTTAATATCGTTACAGCCATTTCTGATAAAATCAAAAATTTTGAAAAAGTTTCCATGTAAAGGATAGTTTGGGGTGGAAGGTACCAAACTTAAATACCAAGTTTGGTATTTAACGGTCTTTTCGTTTTTGAGCTATGCTCCAGACACACACACACACATGGACCTTTTTCCAAAAATGCTTTTTTTGGATTCAGGGGGACCTAAAACATGTATTTCCGATGAAATCTCGGTATCAAATTTTTGGGTGCATTACAATACCTTCTCTATACACTATGTACATAGTACGTGTAGAGAAAGTAATAATTATTCCTTCTCTACATTTCTCTACCTATGTCCGAAATAAAGTGCTTGTTTTGTTTCTAAATTGGGTATCCTCAAAGTAAATTTTAATGCAATCTCGGTATTAAATTTTCGGTGGAATGCAATGCCTTCTCTACTTAATATCAGATAATATTTTCCAACCATTATCTGCTCGCGATATTGTGAGTTGAAGCTAGAAGGGGTGCGCGATTTTCTCTCTTTGTATTCCGGGGGTGGCTAGCGCAGACAGCGACGGCGGGGGTGGAATGATGGGTTCAATGGCGCCGCCAACGAGAACAAATGGTGGCGACATGGTTCCTGACGTGGTATTCAAATTCCCAGGTTGCTATAAAAAACTCCGACTTTCGTACTTGGTGAAAACAGGATGCGCACTTGTGTTATGATAGCGAAGCTGAAGAATATATGTTAGTTTTATATAGTAAACGACATATTTATTGCCTTTGTCACGCCTTGGTTATGTTGTTTCGGGCACTAATTGAGGCCAGCTCCTGAATAAGGGCGCTTGTATATAATGGCCTATTAATGAGGTGATTTCCAATACTCATTTCGAAAATGTACGCACACAAACTGTGGCTCATTCCATTAGATTAGCACCCACTGCGTAACTTATGCAAAGGTATAGTAATTAAGTAAACAGTATTGTGGCAATGCCATCCGTGCGTGCCACCTTTGATATGTCCACTGTGGTATGAGGCAGTGACGCTAGAAATGCATAACAAGAATTATAAGTTGAATAAAATAAGATGTAGGAAATTAGTGTTAACGAGACAATTTTTTGTATTTATAAAATAATGAAACAATTTATTTGCGAGAGATCTCCAACGTTTTGTATATCACTTTCTCTACACGTACTATGTACATAGTGTACAGAGAAGGTATTTTAATGTACCCAAAAAGTCAATAACGAGATTTCACCGGAAATATATCTTTTAAGGACACCCTGAATACAAAAAAAGCATTTTTAGAAAAATGTCCGTGTGTGTGTGTGGGGGGGGGCATCATAGCTCCAAAACGAAAAGACCGTTAAATACCAAACTTGGTATTTAAGTTCAGTATCTTCCAAGGATGCGACACGAAGATTTTCAAGAAAGTTCCCCACCCGCAACTACCCTTCACATGGAAATAGTTTCGAAAATTGTTATCTTCTAAAAAAATGGCTCTGAATCTTTTGATTAAAATATCGTATATTAAATACATATACATTTTATTTGTAAGGTATATCTTGAATTTTCTGGGAATAGCCTCAGAAGACTACTTTATTCTGGATGAATTTTACGGAATGTTATATAACTGGTAACGCGTAAGAGATAGACAAAACTTACCGCACAAAAAATGTTGAGCACATTAAACCACATAATTTTTGTTATTAAATTTTTTTCGTGGAGTTGCTCATTTTTTAGATATTCCTTGTTTTTGGTTTCAGCCTTGAAAGACTTATACGTTTCTCATACAGGGATTTGTCATTTCGTGTTCATACATACAAAGAAACTTGTCACATAGCAACCAGGTTTTGACTCGCTTTAACCTATGGTACTCCCTTTTTTCTCTTCTACTTACAAGGAAGCAAGAAATAGGATTTATTTTTGCTAATTTTTTTCTCGATGAACATGAAGTAAATAGAAGCATAAGCTTTTTAACCATAATGTGTTAGTGATTTTTTTGGTAGTGTTTAACGCCCGCTTTAACTACTTATGGCCCAGCAGGCGGTGTTACAGTGATGTAGAGAAAGTCATGTGAATAGAACGTATTAGAATTTTTTCTACTTAGATTTCTATTTATTTTTCTTCTTTACAAAATTGGAATAATCCATATGACAAATAACCATGTCCAAATATATGTCTTAAACGTCTTAAACCAAAAATCAATATTTATTAAAAATATTAAAGCAAAAAAAAAAAAAAAAAAACAAGTTTGGATACATATCAATCAGTACTTACAAAACTCAAAGGAATAATACGAATTCTGTATCATGATTCCTTCTCAATATTCGATATGTTCCTCTAAGCTTCGGTTTTTTACTAACTCGGAGAGATACATAGGAATCCCTGAGAGCTGTCTTACCTCGTGGCTGCTCCGTCACACTGTTGCCACTTCCTCACGACCACGGCTGCAGCACCAAAGCTCTGTCTCTGGGCAAGGCCTCTACTTTTAAATGATCTTCATCGTTGTTTCTAAAGGCAATGTCATTAGAATTGCTTATATTTACAATGAATTTACTAGAATTACTTGTTGCCAACTGAAACTGCTTTGAGGAATGTTTGTTACATGTTACAACAAGGATGGCATCATTGCTTACGTAACATGAATCTATTGGCAGACACATGTCTTATCAGCTGAGACAAGTGTCAGGGATCACTATGGATCTCCCTCACTTTACCTTCGACAAGTTTCCAAAAGAATTAGTGACGTAATTTTCTCTATCTTGGCGTAAAAATCCCACTCCTGACACCAATGTTACAAATGTCTATTGACTCGACAATTATAAATAAAATCTTTAAATCACTTCCGCAAATAGTTCTCTTCATTAGACAGTTGGCACTTAATGTCTTCACGTATCTATGGCTCGCACCCTACTTGCTTCCTTGTAAGTAGAAGGTAAATAAGGGAATACACTAAGCTAAAACGATAATCAAATGTTTTAAAAGCTGGTTGTCATGTGAAACAATAGCAGCTCGGTCCGCTTTGCATGACCAACAGTAAAACTACAGAGATGAAATGAAAAGAGGCTTCCTGTTAGGAAGAGATGACGTAGTTTAACGTAAATATCTTTAATGCACGATAATTTAATGAATCGCAACAACCATTTTTGACAAAAACAAAGTTTTTAAAAATCTTTCCATATAAAGGATATTCTGTGGTGGGGGATGTTTTTGAAGATCTTCGCTACCCATCCTACGACGATACTAAACATAAATATCAAATATGGTTTTAACGGGTTTTTTCCTTTTCGAGCTAAGCTGTCCAAAGGCACTCACATGGACCTTTTTCTCAAAATGCATAAATTTGATACCGAGAATTCACCGGAAATATGTTTTGTGGTACCCTGAATCCGAAAAAAAAAATTAGAAAAAGTTTCCTGTGTTTGTCTGTGTACAGCTCAAAACCGAAAAGACCGTTAGTCTCAGTATCTTCCAAGGATGCCACACGAAGATTTTCAAGAAAAAAAAACCCACCCCAACTACATTTTACATGGAATATTTTTCGATTTTTTTATTTTTTTCTAAAACGGCTAACGATTTTGAATAAAATATCGTAAATTAAAGATATTCACATGACATAAAATGTATATTTTGAATTTTCTGGGAATAACTTGTAAAGAGCTCTTCCGGTTTAATTTTGTAGAATTTTGTATTACGGTCAAACCGTAAGCAATGGTCAAAAGATTACCACACAAAAATTGTAGATCTCGTTAAAACACTTACTTTAGGTCACATGCGTTTTTTATGTAGACCTGGCCGTTTCTGAGACATTCCTTAATATATGTTTCAATTTTAAACTACTGTTTAACGTTTCTCAAACAGGAAGTGACGTTTCGTTACATTTCTCTACTTTTATTGGAGGCCATGGAAAGCGAGTCGAACTTCACTTGTGTCACATAGGACCAGTTTTTAAAAGATTTGACTATCGATCTAGCCTAGTGTATTCCCTTAAATTCCGTCTACTTACAAGGAAGAAAGTAATATTTACCTGGATTAGCATGACGTAGTTGAAATAATATTTTTACTTCTCTACACGTACTATGTACCTAGGTATAGAGAAGGTATTGTAATACACCCAAAAATTCGATACCGAAATGTCACCGGAAATACATGTTTTGAGTCCTCCTGAAACCAAAATATACATTTTTAGAAAAATGTCCGTCTATGTGTATTTGGTATCTTCCAAGGAAGCGACACAAATATTTTCAAAAAAATCCCCCCAACCCAAACTACCCTTTATACGGAAAAAATTCGAAAATTTTGATTTACTTAAAAATGACTCTTAACAAGTTTGGTTAACATTTCTTATATTTAAGATATCTACTTGCCAAATAAAATGTATACCTCTAATTTTCTGGGGTTAGTCTCAAAAGACCTCTGTAGTAGTTAAGATAAAGGGATTCTGGGCCAGGGGCTAATGCGCATACATGGGAAAGATAGGAAATTCAGGGAGGAGGGAGTGTCTGGCGAAAGATCAGGGCTAGGGCTAATGCGCATACATGGGAAAGATAGGGAATTCAGGGAGGTGGGAGTGTCTGGTGAGAGATCAGGGCTAGGACTAATGCGCATACATGGGAAAGATAGGGAATTCAAGGAGGAGGGAGTGTCTGGCGAGAGATCAGGGCTAGGGCTAATGCGCATACATGGGAAAGATAGGTAATTCAGGGAGGCGGGGAGGACCTCACCTAAGCTCAGCAAATTAGGTGTCTTTTTCAGTCCAGTACAGTCCTTTTCAAGGTTGTCTGCTTTGTTTTACATTTATATTTACGGCCTTTTCCCAGAATTTTGAATTGTTTAATAACTATTTTTAGTACTGTGGGGTGCCGTTTTGAAGATCTTTGTTTTATTATTTTTCAGCGTTTTGCTGTGCTTTATGGGGATGTACAGGACATTTATAAGCTCTTTGTAGGTTTTTCGAGTGCTAGAACAGCTGTTTCGAATCATTTCATACCAGTGGGAGGGTGTTTAGGACAGGTAGTTCCAGGGTGCTTATCAAGCATTTTAACTCTTTTAATTTCATTTCACTGTATTTTGAGGGTATGTAGGACTATTAAAATAGGTATTTTGGGTTTTTTCAGGTGTTTAACAGATATTTTACATTATTTTGCAGTGCATTATTTATTGCTTTTTAGCACTTCTACAGTCATTTGCTATCTTTTTGAGATACTTTTTTAGTGCTTTTTGGTGCTTTCACATACATTTTTTAGGATTTTAGTAGTCATTTGTTGTTTAATGTGCTTTTAATGCTATGTCATACCATTTGGGGGGGGGTGTTTAGGACTGTACAACAGGGTATTGATGAGTCATGTTAGCACTTTCAGGCATATTGCTAATGTTTTAGAGTATTTTCACTGTTTTCTGCTGGTTTTTAACACTTTTATGGCCATTTTAGCACATTTGAGCATATTGTGCAGTATTTTGTAGTGCTTTATGTCTCCTTTCAGATCATTTACCACTTTTAGGGTATACAGAACATTAGAGTACTGTTAAACCCTTAGACAATAGGTATTTCAACTCACTTTGGAAGTATTTTTGGAAGCTTTTTAAGAACTTTATGCCTTTAAGGTGTACTAACGACATTTTAGTTCGCTTAGGAGCACTTTAAGCGTATTTCAGGTAATGTACTTTTCATGCAGTTTTCTTATGTTTGATAGTAATTGAGGTAATTTTTCTGCTAGTTTATTTCATTTCTGCAAACATTTTAAGAATTTCTGTGGTAATTGATGTCATCGTTTCAGTGTTTCTGACGTTTTTCACACTATTTGCTATGTTTTATAGCATTTTCATATGTTCCAGGATGTTGTGATCGCTTTTATAGCAAATCCGATATTTTACAGATTTGTGATATTCTTCCATAGCTTGAATCAATTCTGTGTTCTGTTTCAAGTGCTTTGCGGTCCTGTAAGACTCATATTATATATCCTTTTCGCATACTATTGCATGTTCAGATGATAACTTCTGAAGCAGGGGGGGGGATATGTTTGTATGGTTTTTCCAGTCTTTCCTAGCTTGTATATCTAACATAACCTAACTATTCGTTTCTCCGTCTTTTTATTTGTCTTTTTGTATGACATCTCTTTTCCTATGTTGTTACTAGAAGAAGGGTCTAAGCCTTTGTTGTCGAAGTGTTTATTGTTTTGTGATCATCATAATTCTTCGTCTTTTGTTGCTTTTACTGTCTATTTTCTTTTATTCAAGATGTTTTTTCGCTCTAGAATAATGATATCGACATTTGTTACTACTGTTGAAGCGTTGAGCATGTTTTCTGACTCATTGTTAGTATTTTTAGGTTTTATATTAAGATAATTAGCATTCGAGGTTAGGCGTTTCTCCTCTTTTATCTGGGCTTGAGACCAGCATTAGAAATGCATTCTAATGGCAGAGTTCCCGCCATCTCTCATTCTTATTCTTCTCTCTTCGTATACCCTTGCTAGATGCATGGGGGTGTTCGGAGTCTAAGCTTCAATTTTCGTACCACGTTACCGATGATGAGCAATGCATGTAGTATTCTCTCACGATACGTTCACAATTTTGTAATGACCATAAGCATAGGTTGATATTCCATCATCAGCAATCACTCTTTTATCATCATGGGGCGATAGAGCGATTTTGTTGACTTTTACAGAGGAAACGTTATGCTGTTGCGACATCAAATTCATTGGAGTTCTTATTATTTCACTGTTTTTAAGACAATCTACATAGCTGTCGAATGTGATGTACTGCTTAATAGCGCTTCGTTTTATACCTTTAATCTTTTTGATCATTCGTCCATCAATATGGACAGCATACATCTTAGGTCTCAGTCCCACAAAACGTTGGATGATTTTCCCGTTAGCTTCATCTTTAAACTTTCCCAACACTTGTTTGTTCTGTGTGGAGTAGCATATGTGGCTTGCAGGGTAATCAGATGTATCCAAATGTCCAAGAAATTGCATTTTGTCGTGGTATATGTCAGCTGTTGTAACTCGATGAATGGAGGAGTCAGTATCCATGTACATGAGCTTCAGGTTTTCTGTTCCATAATAAGGCAATAACACATCATATTGGTATGAATACATGAGGGTTTTTGATATATCCAATACGCTCATTCCGATGTATATTGGCTTGTTGAATATAATCTCTCTTGATGCCATATGAACAGCTGCTAGGTTAGGTCCATATATACTTCTGTCGATGAAGGTCGGCTTAGCAATCAGCTTTTCCAATGTTTTCTCGTTCGTCACAAGGCGTATATCCATGCGATTTCGTATATTCTCCATGGTTTTTCCAAACATAGCATTGCTGAAGAGTTTGTACAGATCCTTTTCAAAGTCATTTCTAACCTGTTGCCTCAGCTTGTTATTAATCGCTATGTAAGGTTTTAACCAGCACGATTGTTGAAATTGTAGCACACGATGGATTTTTGTTAGTCGTAGTCCATGTGAGAGTGCCTGTTTTAACGTCATGTAATGGACAACATACTTCTTCCTGCTTCCAAGATGAGCAATTAGTTTCTTTAGACTTGAATTTTCTGGTTTCAGACACTCAGGTAGGAACGGCAAATCATTATGTAGATCGTGAAGCTCAGTAGGGTAATCCATATCAACTTCGAATATGTATCCAAGAGGATCATCTTCTTTTAGTGTTTCTATATAAATACTGTCGGGAGAAATCCACTGAAATCTTCCATAAGGCAGTGGATGCTGCATAGTCCATCCATATTGGTTATTTGCGTCTTCGTATGTAATAAATTGTGTTGGTTTATTAGGATCAAACTCCTCCATGTAAGTGTTAGCCTGGGCATACCGATGAGACACCTGACATAGTCCTCCTCTTATGCCCGATTCTACCATGAGAAGCTGCTCATAATCCATCAATAATTCTAGTTCAATTCCGGTATACAGAAGCATAGCGTCCCAGGTTAGTCCTGGAGATGTAAGGTAATGTGCAGGATCAACTTTATGAGTATTCAATGTTTGCTCTCTGAAGGCTTCAAAAACATCTGCGAGTAGCAGAACATCTGAGGTTAAGTAGAGATTACTGTATTCCCCCAAATTTCGGATATTAAACTGCTCCCATACATTTCCAGCATGTTCGTAGTCTTGATCATTGATTTCCTCTTCATTTAGTCTATTGTAGAACGCTTCCTTTGGAGGCAAGCATGTTTCTTTTAAAGCATCCCATGAATTTATGTAATCATAAGGAAATACTCCTTTGCGAATCACCAAACCAATCTTCTCTTCTCCAAAGTATTTGCATGTCTCAGAAAACGATGTTAGGGTTTTTGTTAGTTTATCCAAACTTGAACTGAGGAAACGGTATGTATCCACAAACCGAAGCTTAATATCTCCAACATGCTTCGAGAATGAAATATACTTTTCTTCTGAGCACGGAATCACCTCCACTCTTTCACTTCTACAACCTAACTGTTTAACGATGAAATGAGAATAACATCCGCTTAAGTTGTACATGAAGACAGGAATATATTACGGTGTTTTGCAGGCTAGATTGCACTCATTATGGAGACTTCCTCGATATTCGCCAGTCAAATGGTCATGATCCCTAACCTTCCAATTTTCTTCAGTGAATTTTTTATTACACAAGTAGCATTCAGTAGAAGACTCAAAATCCTCCTGTTGTTGGTCCGTTAGTTTCAGAGGTTTAGCAGATTTGTATATACTGCTAATCTTATTTGCAAGAGACATTAGACAATCCATAAATTTCTCAGCAGCATCATATCCTCTGTACACATAAGGAGCAATAGGAAGATCAGTCTGCAGCTGCTCAACAGATGACGCTGGTTTGACGTAAACAGCGAAACTCATAGGAGAATGCTTCTGATAGGGTGTTGTGTAGGAAGCTTCCGGATTATACTCGCATGAGTAATACGGACTAAGAATACTCTCAAAATCTGCATAGATGACATACGGGAGTTTCAACATCCTTTCCACATTTTTAAAGTGAAGGATAGAGGTTTCCTTTGTAGGCATAACTATCCTAGCGACAGCATCTTGCTTACAGATAGTAGCATGTTACTTCAATTTTTGCACCCCACTGCGACCATATCGGCCATCAAAATGAGTGAAGCAGCGTTTACACTCGTCCTTTATATTTTGTCTTTTGTTCTCCAATAAGGTTCTAAAAGTTCTTGATATATACATAGTGATGCGTACCATTTCCATTACTCAGAAGAAGAAAAAGGTCACGATGATCAGCTAGTTCTTCCTCTGCAACCTTTATTGGAAACACTTGCTTCTTTTCATCCAGTCCAAACACGTTAATAGACATATCATTTTTCTTTTCAAATGTCGGGATTTCAGACAAGGGCGTAGGAAACGTGATACACGCGAAGTCATATTTTCCCTCGAATTTCTTGTATTTGCTGATACGTTGAGGCTTGTTGTCGACGAACTGAGCAAGGATTGCGTATAAAAAGCACCGCTCATCACGATGGTTCTGAGGGTTCACACACGCTTTCTTTGCTTCTATAGATACAGGTAGAGGAATATAACTGCTTCCACGAAGAGGGTTGTACTTGTTAATTCGAAGGCGTACTCCCTCCACAGCAAACAGGGCCCAATTGCTTCCTTTAAGTTGTGATTCATCCATTTCAGTATCCAGTTTCTTGAATTTCGTCTCTAACATGGTGTTTAAATCAGTTTCTAGAAATACTGCCTGATTCCTGGTTTTGAAGGTTTTGTCTGTAGTTTCTGCAGCACTATTTACAAATCGGCATTCCACTAACACTAACAGATTAATCTTGACAGCTTTATGCATTGGGAGCTCTATTTTAACTGACTGTATAATCCTCTGCGTAGCTTCGTGTAGATAAGTCTTCAGGTCCTTGCTAGAGTTGCGTCGGATGAAGTAAGATTTCAGACGCCCTTCAAACGCTGTCTCATACTCTTTCATATTGCATTCGTTGTCCATCGTAGTTATCTAGTAGGCTCGGTTTTTGGCTTCTTCAGGGGTATGTCTGCACCGCAATGCTCTTCATGACGGCTCCCATTGTAGCTGTTCCGGAAAGTTGTAGCGCAGTGTTTGCATTTGAAGAGTTGACCGCAACTCATTTCATGCCGTCTCCTGTCATAACTCCTTAGAAAGCTTTTGCCACACTTAATACAACTGTAGCCAGAAGTAGTGTTCGCAGAAAGTCCGCTGAATGTAACTTTCTACATGTCTGCAGTGTAATAAATCCTTCTGGGTATAATTAGAAGTTCAGAACTTTTCTCGCCGTAACACGTTCTTGTCACAACCGATAGCTAGTTTCACTAAGAGGAGCTGATGCGCTCGAAGCAAACTGTCGCAATGAAGATGTGCTATAGACACCTCCTATTTATACCAACGGCATGGACCTGCTTGGAGGCCACGTGACTTAAGCAATGTCATTTCCCTGTTTTTCCTGAGTTTACTGCTCGAGTTAGAACTCGTATTTTGGAGGCTTTAAGAAGTTAAATTATATATCAAATACGGGTTTTTTCATCTTTTTAATGGATTTTATATACTTTTATCTGCATAAATCCATGAATTATCATATAATCAAGGATTAAGCATGTACAGTTGTAAGTTCAACATTCATTTCTCGCTGTTGCTCCTCATAAAAGCCGTCCGACAGGTTAATGCATCTGCCTCCCCGCCCTAAAACCGGTTTTCATGTTTTAACCCCTCCCCGTGCATGTTCGTCCCAACGTCATGTGTCACTATTTAGCATCGTGTCCTAAAAGACGTGTTTTTATCATGCCTATTCTTGAATCATGATGTTCAGACATGCTCTCCTTCCACGCCATACACTACCCTAGACAGAAGGATACTAGCCAGAACAGATATATACACCTTCCCCTCTAGTACAGCACACCCATATTTTAGAGGTTTTAAGAAGTTAAATTATACGCCAATCTCATATTTTTTATGTTTTAATGTCTCTATTAGCGTTTATACACAATTATACAGATAAATTCATACATTTTTATTTTTGGTAATGTTTAATGACCACTTTTACTACTTATGGTACCGCAGGCGATTCATTTTCATTTAAACTTGTATTTTGCATGTGAAGTCGGAAACCTCTCAATCATCACTTGTTGTTTACACATAAACGTTATCCAACGGCCTAACTCATCTTCCTTCCCCTAAAGATCAGACTTTCATCGTATTTTCACTAATTTTTAGGTTTACACTTTCTTATATAGCCCCAGGGTAGCATTGTAAGCACACCTCCTATCGGTAAAAGTATTATTTAATTTAGTTGCATTTTCTCCAAGTTTTATGTAATCGAAGTCTAGAGCGTAAGGATTAGGTAGTTGTATATAGCTAATTCAGCATATAAATACATTTATATAAGTGCTCCAGGGCTTATTCGCCTTTAAAAGTTGCAGTGCACCTGAAATGTTAAAAAGTTGTCATGAAAGGACGGGAATCGAACCAGTGTTCTTTTTATAAACTTATTAACCAGTTTAATATTCCCAATACTAGCCCTTATTGTGCATATTTATTTAAGCTATATAACAATCTTAATTTAGAAGTTATAAAAACGGACCCTTTATAGACCCGAACTAAGTCCCTAATGATATCTTTTTTTATTTGTATCAATATTCAAGAACAGAGGGAGGGGCAACAGCTTCCGCTTTATTCGCTCTCCAGTCCATTCCTCTTAAGAGTTATTGATCTTAGAATTAAGGTACATTAGAGTCGGTGATCGAAGCGGGTACTCTAGACTAAGAAGTACTTAGAATCTTAAATACATGCGCTAAAAGCATCAATATACACGTATTCCTGGTAATATCGGTGTAGTATTCGAGAGTTGCGCTCAAAACTTATGTCCTTGAAAGTTATAAAGTCGAACCAAGGACCTACAATCATAATTTATTCTCAAAACTGTTGTTGCGTAACAATAACTATGTAGGAGGCTTTGCTACGTCTCGTTAGGATTAATAGTTCCTGAGATAATTATTTGTAAAGATTTTGCTCAAACCCAGGACCTTCAGGTATATCTGTATATATTTAGCATTGCACATAATGCTGTATACTGAATAAAGTTTGTTCGAAGCCAGTATCTAAATTAGTATAGCCCCTATAAGGGATTAAAGTTTCATACTTCAACCTAGAATCGAACCGAGGCCCTTAAAGATAAAATCACTATATAATCATAGTTTGACATGCTAAGACCATTAATACTAGCTTTTCTATGTTAAGTTAGGCCTTATAGTTCAGGTTTGAGCCCAAAACTTAAAAAGTCATCGAAAGTTGTGGATTCGAACCAAGGACCCAGGATTACAAATTATAATTTAATCTGATGTAACGAATATCAGATACCATATAAACTGCGTTCCATCATGTTAGGATTACAAGTTTCTGAGAAAATCAGGTTTAAATTTTCATATCGAACCCAAGACTCTAAGGTAGTGGTATATATTTATAACATTACACCAATTTCTGTCTATTGAATGCACTTTATTCGAAGTCTTTATCTAAATTAGTTTAAGAGGATTGTTTGTCTAAGAACTAAATAAATTTGTGTGATTTTTTTTATTATGTTCACTTAGATGTAAAGGTAGAACCATACGATTTTGATTTGTAATGTGCATATTTTAATTGATAAGATAAAATAGGATTAGTCTAATCTATCATCACATATAACCTGTAAATATGAGCGTTTCTAATAATCTGCTTCAGACATCAGTTGGTCATCGTTTGTTCATGTTGGTATTAGAATGCTCTAAATATGCAAAGACATCCTGGGAGACCCTTGCATGGAGCCTATGATAAACTTAATTTCTATAACACTATGAAGAGAGAGAATGTATATGCTTTTTGTGGAGTGTGTAGAAAAAGATTAAGAAATACGACAATTTCTCGACTTAAAGCACATCGCGGAATTTGTGATAATGAGAGATTAGATCATGGTGGGATTTACTTTCCTAATACAATGTCAACGTCAGATGATGGAATTGATTCAACTAATGATCTTGGATTATCTACTTGTAGTGTAGAAGAAGTAAGAGACACTACAATGGTAGTGATGGCATCGCCTCATCTGAATACAATAATCATAAAGAGAATGGAGGACATTGTGAATGAAAGTGCTTGGACAGCGTCAGCATTGAGAAAGATGCATTCAGATCATTTTCTTATGAAGATCCAAATTCTCTGGTAAGTCATCTACGCTTGTTAATGTGCTCACAAACAGCTTACAAAAGAGATCACTCAAAAAAATCTCACTGATTATACAGGAGTTGAAAAATTCAGGTGTTATAGAGTGAGAATGTCATATGTACCAAAATGATTTATAATAAATAACTTTTCCAATGTGATTGTGTTTCTCATATTCAGGCGTATCCTTTTCCCTCATCGTAGTGCAAATAATATATTAGGGCGGTAACAACTAATCGATCATATAATTAATTGATGAAATTAATTGCACTATGTAGCTAATTGATGTAATTAATTACGTGGTGAAGTTAATTATTGTGGTTTATTACGTGGCGTAGTTTATTGTGTGGTTTATTACTGGTGTAGATAATTATTGTGGTTTATTACGTTGTGTAATTAATTAATGGAAACGTTTTGATGGTACATATTCTCCTAGGAAGTGAGGCAAAGATTAGGTTACTTCAGGTTAGGTTAGGTAAAAGATTCTTGATGTGCTTTTATTAATGTGATTAATTACGTGGTGTAGTTAATTAATGAAACATTTTATGTTAAGTATTCTCCGAGGAAGTGAGGCAAAGATTAGGTTAGGATTATTAGTTTTGGGTTAGGCTAGGTTGGAATAGGTTCAAAGTTCTCGTTATATGGCTTGAATGGAATACTCATGAAGTTAAGAAATTGTCTGGCAATCCACTATCCCTCCCTCCATGTAATTTTTTTTCTTTGGATAATATGTAAGTAGCGGTATGAATTCTGTGGCGTAGCATCATAAAAGAGAAGAGCGCCTGATGTCATTGTCACATCTCCAACTAATATGTTCATGTTAGGGAGGGTTAAGATCACATAGATGTAATATTATTAAACTAGCTTAGGATATCCCTAGGTTAGGTTAGACCAGATAAGATTAGGCCAGGCTGAGATCGATACCTATCCTTTCCTTGCTCTTGTTTGGTTGTGTATGTCTTGAAAATCATAAATCCATGTGATTATGAAGTTGGGATTTACACTGAAATCTAGCAATGCAATTTGACATTTCACCAAAAATATTATTATTTTAATTTTTAGGCCCCACGTAAGCTTATGGTATTGTATATGTTTCAGAAAATGTCTTAAGTGTAGAATATGAGTATGTAGTTGGTATCTACATTGGAAATTAGTGGTTTATTTTGAGTTTGAGTAGAATTGGTACACTTTTAATTTTTTAGGCACCTGAAAGCTAATGGTTTTGTATATGTTTCTGAAAATGTCTTAAATGTAGAATATGGAAATGCAGTTGGTATCTGTATTGGAAATTAATGGTACATTTCGAGTTTGAGTAAGATTGGTTGATTTTAATCTTTTAGGTTCCTGTGGAATGATCAGTGTAATGTCATAGGAACGTAGGCTTTTTTCCTTGGAATTTGTCGCTTTTATCTCAGTCTTGTGGGACTGTGTGAAAGTGGCGGTTTTCTGTCAGTAATATTTCTTCCTACAATGGGAGACAATGCCTTTGGGTTTGCAATGGAATGCTGGGTCCTCCATGGCTTTACCTGAAGGGAGTTATTATACGTGTCCCTTTGCATTTCAGGCCAGACTGGTGTTAGCGTTGGCCAGCAGTACATGTGTTGTAGACCGATTTCCTATTTAAATACGCTCGCAGTAGGAGATGTTTGCTAATTCATTCTTGCTGTATTATTAGTGAAAATTGTTGATATAATATATTATTGATATTTGACGAAAATTGTTGAAAGGCCGATCTCGTAGTTTCGTTAATATTACAGTGATAATCTTTTATTCTCGTGTTATTGAAATTCGTATTCTTGTTTGTGTGTGCGTGGTTGCTCATATGCAAGTCTAGTCGTGAGCAACATATTGTCTGTGTGTGTAACTGTATATGTGTGTATGAGTTTTTGTGCTTGTGTGTGCGTGCATTCAAGTGTGCATGTGTGTGTGTGCGTGCGAGGAAGTGTGCATGTGTATGTGTGAGATTTTGTCTGTGTGTTGGTGTAACTGTGTATATGTATGTGACTGTGTGCGTGTGTATATGCAATAGTGCATGCGTATCTGTGTATGTGTGTTCTGATCAGGGTTCGATTCCCGCTGGTACCATGTTTTTTTATAGTAACGCTATTGCATTTCATTTTAATTTTGTCATACTGATGGATCATAGACATTTCGTTCTCAAAGTTTTGGATGAATAACAATAAGTCCATTTTCGGAGCTTATATTCAGCTCTGCAATGAAATAAAAAATAAATACATTAAATAAATAATTTCCTTTTCCCCTGAGTCATGTACTTCCTTTATTAGCTATAAGTTGCATTAATTCACTTAAGGGTTACATATTTGAAGATCTGTTATATTCTTATATTTCTCATCATTTTGTGATTTTGGCGATTTTTAAGCGGATTTCGCTAAATAAAGCGCTGAAATTTGGTTTTTGTATTACTAAGTGTTGGTATTAAATATTTATAAACATTTTCATGTCCCAACAGGTATAATGTAATGCCATCTTGTGATCGTATACCTGGAAATGCCAATTCGTTCACCATTAAATTAATTATAGTAAATATTCAAATCGGATAATGTATAAAGTTTTTATTATGCAGTGATAGGTAAAATCCGATTGCATAATTAGAATCCTCAGTAAATATCAATTGTAAATGACCCCTCAAACTCCCATGTAGCTCAATAATAGATGTTCTTTTTCCGCGAGGGTGGGCGTGGCCCGCGGGGGGCGTGGTCCACGGACTCATTAATATGCATTAATGATTGATAGCTGTCTGATATGAAAATAAACTGTTCTAATTATTATTCAAAATGTTTATATGGAAAATTTTTAATATGCAAATTTTTTTATATGCAAATTATTTCATTATGCAAATTAATTGCTGTTATTATTATGCAATGAGGGCCAGATGTAGCCTTTATAGACTACTCTCTTTATTCTAGATGAGTTTTACTGAATTTTGCATAACTGGTAAATTGTAAGAGATGGACAAAAACTTACAATACAAAAAATGTAGAACACGCTAAAACACACACTTATGCTATATTTATTTTTCGTGCATTTAATCGTTTTTCAGATATTCCTTGTTATTGGTTACAGCTTTAAAAAACGTATACTTTTCTCATACTGGAATTTGTCAACTCCTGTCCATACAAACAAAGGAACCTCAGTCACATAATAACCAGCTTTTGACTGTCACTTTATCCTATGGTACTCGCTTTTACTTACAAGGAAACAAGTAATAACACTATTTCTGCTAATTGTTTCTCGATTAGGATGAAGTAAATAGAAGCATGAGCTTTTTAACAATATTTGTTGCAGAGATGTAGAGAAAGTCATGTGAATGGAACAAATCAGATTTTTGTAATTTATAAGAGCTAGAGTAAATAATGTGAATGAAATACAATACGTTTTTTGAAACTAACCTTTTCAGCATTGCTTTTCTTTTTGGTTTCTGTTCTAAAGTACGTATACTTTTCTCAAATAGGAAATCATCCTTCCTTTCATATTTTTTTTGTTTTACTGTTGGCCATGAAAAGTGAGCCAAAGTTTAATTGCACAACAACCAGCTTTTAAGAGATTTTATTGTCTTTTAACCTTATATATTCCCTTCCAAGTAATAAGACCATTTCTGCTAATGGTTATCTCGATTAATATAACATACTTGGAACAATAAGCTTTTATAATAATAGTTTGTTGCAGAATAAGTAGTGAAAGCTATGTGAATGTAATACATCTTATTTTTTTCAGCTGATCTTGTAGTTTGTTTAAATTGCTGCGTGTGCAATAAATCAGTGACTGTACAACAGATACCCGTTTCCAGCAACTTGATGATAAAGGAAATTCTGGTTTTTTTGACCTTACCAGAAGAAATGTTTAATGTTATTACTTCATTAACCCAGAAAGTATAAAATATTCAGAATTACGCCGTGATTTATGTAGCCTTACCTCTTTTGTTTTTTTACATGCAGAACCAATGAAATTAACGAGGGGGGGGGGGAAAGAGGAAGGTTCACGAAGGAAGTAATTATGGAGCCAATGAGGTTTCTTGCAGGGACACTTGGAAACCAAGTCAGTTTAGGATGATAAATGCGCAGGAACACTTTATATCTAGCCTCTCTTAGGGACACTATATAAACGTGGTCTAACAGACGTTTCAGTTAAATCCAACAGAGAGGTAAGTCTAGCTTACACATCCAAATAACCCACAATGCAAAGGTCAATAACCCTACTGTTCACGAAAATGTGATACACATTCATGTTTATTTACAGAATTTAAAGATAAATGTATTACTTTGTCTCGTAAATATGATATGAGAGCACCTAAATCCACAAAAATAACATTTTTAAAAAAGATTCGCGAGTGTGCGAGCGTGTGTGGAAGTATAGAAGTCTAGTGAAGGTTTTGTATTGCACCCAGAAATTCGATACCGAGATTTCCCGGAAATATATGTTTTGGGTCCCCCTGAATCCAGAAAAAAGCATTTTTAGAATAAAGCCCATGTATGTGTGTGTGTGTCTGTGTGTGAACATCATAGCTCAAAACGAAAAGACCGTTGAATACCAAATTTGGTATTTACGTTTGGTATCCTCCAAGGATGTGACAAGAAGATTTTAAAGAAAATCCCCCACCCTCAACTACCCATTACATGCAACTTTTTTTGAAAATTCGGATTTTGTTAAAAATGGCTCTAGCGATTTTGATTAAAATATCATATATTAAAGATGTTTACCTGACAAATAAAATGTATATCTTGATTTTTCTGGGAATAGCCTCTGAAGACTACTTTATTTAAGATGAATTCTACGGGATTTTGCAAAACTGCTGAACCGTAAGAGATGGACAAAAACTTGCCAGAGAAAAAATGTAGAGCACGTTAAAATACACTACGTAATAAGCCTTTTTTTCGTAGATTTGATCGCTTTTTCGCTATTTCTTCTTTTTGGTTTCAGCTTTGAAAAACGTAATACTTTTCTCATACAGGAACTTGTCAACTCCTGTCCATACAAACAAAGGAACATCAGCCACATAGCAACCAGCTTTTGGCTTTCACTTTAACCTATGGTACTCCTTATTTCGCTTCTACTTACAAGGAAGCAAGCAATAAGACTATTTTTGTTATTTTTTTCTCGATTAGCATGAAGTAAATGGAAGCATAAGTTCTTTAACAATTTGTTGCAAAGATATAGAGAAAATCATGTGAATGGAACACATCAGATTTTTAAAAAATGAAGCAAATAACCAGGAATATGTGAAAAACAATTCACTCCGCGAAAAAAAATGTATATAATATAACTTGTGTGTTTTAACATGATCTACATTTTCTGTTAGGTAAGTTTTTGTCTATCTCTTACGGTTTGCCAATTATGCTATGCTATTCCGTAAAATTCTCCCAGAATAAAGTAGTTTTCAGAGGCTATTCATTTTATTTGTCAGATAAATATGTTTAATATATGATATTTTAATCAAAATTGTTAGTGAAATTGGAGGATATCAAAATTCTCGAAAATGTATCGGTGTAAAGGGTAGTTGCAAATCTGCGAGTTTGGTATTTTACCGATTTTTACATCAGTTTAATTCGAACACTCACACAAAATACAATGCTCATAAATACAATGATTATTACGGTATTGTCAGACAGATTTGTCACCTAAATATTTTTTTTTTTTTGTTTCTAAGGTCATATCGGGGGCTTTCCACTTGAAACAACTCGTTGTCTATAGGTTACTTTACGTTGGTTTAAATCATTTTGTTTTACTCAAACACGCGCACATTCACACTCGCATGCAAACTGTGGGGGATATGGAATAATTCTGGTTAAAGAAAAATTCTCCGAAACCGGGACCTCCGGATGAGAAGTCAGCTCGCTGACCACTCGACCACGGAGGCCGTCTTCACCTAAAGATTCATCTACAGAGTAAAATTATTGTAGAGTTTAGTTTAGAAGATGAAGGTTTTTGCAATCCGCTGCAGAATTAGGGGAGAGGTTTGGACTGTGTGCGAGCCCCCCCTGGGGTAATTTAACTGTGTAACATTGAGTTAACACAAGCTAGGGCAAGTGACAGCTGAGTCTTGCCCAGTAATTAGCAGTCTTGTTGCTTTAGTCTCCCTCTACCGGCCACTCTTCCTCTCAGCACACACACGAGGCGGTATGTTTCCATTAATAACACACTCGCGTCTGCTTGCTCATGCTTCAATCAGTGTTGCCAACCAGTACCAAACAAAATCCGCTATAATTCAGACCAAATCTCGCTATAAAATCGCCAAATAAAGTGTATTAATCATAATTAAAACAATTTTAAAAGGAACATTCAAAGTTAATTACTTTCTCTACACGTTCTTAAAAAATAAAAATAATATCTAATTGCTTACACCAGGGTAAATATCTCATACCTTATTTTATTTATTAACAAACATTTTTTTTTTAATTTTACAATTATCAGATTAATAACTTAGTCTAGATAACTTAAATTAAATTATACAACTGAACCTATATATTTATCAAAATTAAATTCAATTAATATTAATTATTACTTTATTATACTATAATATATTTAACAATTTATTATGCTTTTATCAATTTATTTTATTATTTATTATTTTAATAATTATTTATTATAATTTGTTTATTGTATTAATTAAATATATAATCCTTTAATATCTATTATAATTATTATTTTTAAATATTTTATTACTTTATCCCACATTCTAGTTACATAATGTGATAAACATCCAACTATTATTATAATTAAACATTTTAAAATATTACTGGTAACCAGTTCATAAATAAAGGTAACCAGTTATTATAATTTAAATTAATAATTAAAAAAACTAAACTTAAATGAAAATAAAAATAACTTCATACTACACTACTGTACTTGACTGCAACAAGCATGGAACAAGGGCAATTTATGAATCTACCATTCCCTTTTACAAGGACAAATATAACCTTCAAAATATATCAGTGACTGAATTAATAATAGCGCCCAGATGGACAGTACCCAAAAAATTACACCAATTTTGGATAGATTATGGCCTGGATAAACGCCTACTACATACAATAGCGATCATGGTAATCAGAGGATCTATTCTCATCTTCAAAAATCATTTGTATTCGTTTTAATGCTGGTGCTATAACAATTCATTAAATTTTGCTCTGTAATTTTGAACTTACCAAAGTGTTTTTTGAGAAGATTGTATGTGCTATTTATATTAGATTTGAAATGTATCACTTCTAATTTTATATGTTACTTGTACTTAGTTATACGAATTTATTTTTAGCATTGTAAATTATTTTTAAAAATGTTAATTGTGTAGTTATACTTTGTCTACATGGCAGCCCTCAATTGAGGAAAGTAATAAAATAAAATACAGTGTACTTAGTGTATAGAGAAGGTACTGTATTGCACTCAAAAATTCGATACCGAAATTTAACCGGAAATACATGTTTTGAGACTCCTGAGTCCAAAAAAAAGCATTTATTGAAAAAGGTTTGTGTGAATCTGTCTCTGTAGACAGCATAGCTCAAAAAATAAAAGATGGCTGAGCATCAAACTTGGTATATGATTTTAATATCTACCAAGGTTCACGAAGATTTTCAGGAAAATCGCCCCACCCTTAACAACACTTTACATGGAATCATTTTCGTAAATTTTCTGGAAGTAGCAGCTTCTGAAGACCTCTTCTTTCTTGATGACTTTTGCATAATACATAAATCGTAAGAGATAGACAAAAACTTACTACACAAAAATATATATATTGTTAAAGCACATGATAACTATATACTTTTTTTTCTTCGGGGAATTGAAAATTTTTGAGATAAACCTTCTTATTGGTTTAAGTTTTAAAATGTTAAAAACTTTTCTCCACTTTTATTTTTTTTTAATTGTTTAATTAATATAGTGCCCTTTAACGTCTAAGGTCATATCGTGGGCTTTGCTCTAGAAACAACCCGTTGTCTGTAGGTTCCTTACGTTTGGTTTAAATCATTTTATTTTCTTCAAACACACACACATACATTCTTCCAGACTCTGTGGGGGGATAAGGAATAATTCTGGTTAAAGAAAACTTCCCCACCCCAGCCGGGAATCGAACCCGGGGACTCTGGGTGAGAAGTCGGCTCTCTGACCACTCGACAACGGAGGCAGCCTCAACTTTTGTCAGACCCTGGTGTTGCAAAGAGTGATTTCTTTGGTTTTAAAATATTTGACTGTCATTTTAGCCTAGTATATTCCCTTATTTCCCTTCTAATTATAGAAAAGCATTTCTGCTCATCTTGATCTCAATTAGCACGAAGTATATAGAAGATAGAACAATAGTTTGTTACAGAGATGTAGAGAAAATCTTGAGAACAGAACACGTAAAAATGAAATCAGAAGAATATCAAGGAAAAAATTTTGTTGTTCATAAATCTAATAGAAATTGTTTGTTGTCAAATTGGCCACACTTTGTAGCTATACCAGAGAATGCGCCCCTACTTGAGACACCGGGCAGTAAAATAGCGTCAGCAACAATGTGCGACGTTCAGATTGATTACTTCAGTTAAACTTCTCCGTTTCTCGTTCTCGCACATCCGATCCGACCAGATTAAATATTTCAGTTTCTTCAATAAAAGTTACTTTTTCCTAGTCAGACCATTTGCAGCGTTCCTTGGTTCCCTTTTTTCATTTCCTTGGCCAGAAAAGTTTCCTTTCGTGGACTTAAGCGTCCAATCAATCTTGAAATAGTTCCTTACTTATCGTGATTACTCCATCTTGCTTTCCTTCCTTCTACTCTGGCTTCAGATGAATGAACGAAGCATTTTTTCTTTTCTTCAAAATTCACGCTTGGTGTGAAACGTAGACTGTCATTTGTTACTGTTCCCTGTTTTTATGCACGAACGGTGAATGGTGCTTGTGTATTCTGTCTCCTCCCTCACGGACTCGCTGACATATATTTCATCGAAAATATATGTTTTGGGTCCCCCTGAATCCAAAAAAAAAAAAAGCATTTCTGAAAAAAGATCGTGTGCGTGTGTGTGTGTGCATGTGTGTGTGTGTGTGCAGCATAGCTCAAAAACAAAAACACCATTAAATACCAAGGATGTGACACGAAGATTTTCAAGAAAAGCTCCCCACACTCAACTATCCTTTACATGGAACATTTTTCGAAAAGTTTAATTTTCTCAAAAGTGGCTGTAAGGATTTCGATTAAAATTTCGTATATTAAAGCTACTTGCCTGACAATGTGTGCATCTTGAATTTTCTGAGTATAGTTTTTGAAGACTACTTTACTCTGGATAAACTTTACGAAATTTTGCATAACTGCTAAACCGTAAGAAATAGATAAAAACTTCCAACACGAAAAATGTAAAGCACATTAAAACACACAATTTATGTTATATGCTTTTTTTCGTGGAGTTGATGGTTTTTTATATATTCCTTATTTTTGGTTTCAGCTTTAAAAAACTTAAAACTTTTCTCATGCAGGAATTTGTCAGCTCCTGTCCATACAAACAAAGAAACTTCAGTCACATAGCAACCAGCTTTTGACCATCACTTTAACCTACGGTACTCCCTTATTTCGCTTCTACTTACAAGAAAGCAAGTAATAAGATATTTCTGCTAATTTTTTCTCACTTAGCATGAAGTAAACAGAAGCATAATTTTTTTAAAAATAATTTGTTGCTGAGAATTAGAAAAAGTCATGGGAATGAAATACATCAGATTTTTTTACTTTCTCTGCACGCACTACGTACATAGTGTATAGATAAGGTATTGTATTTCACTCAAAATGCCGATACCGATATTTCACCGGAAATAGGGATTTTGGGACCCCCTGAATCCCAAATAAGAAGCATTTATAGAGAAATATCCGTGGGTGCGTCTGTCTGTGTGTAAAGCATAGATTTCAAACGAAAAGACCGTTCAATACTAAACTTGGTATTAAAGTTTGGTATCTTCTAGGGATGCGACACGAAGGTTCTCAAGAAAATTGCCCCACTGCAACTACCCTTTGCATGGAAAATATTTCGAAAATTTTGATTTTCTCAAAAATGGCTAACGTTTTGGATTAAAATAACATATGTTTAGGATCTTTTTATGAAAAACAAAATGTATATCTTGAATTTTATGGGCATGGCCGCTGAAGACCTCTTTATTCTGGATTTTTTTTTTTCATTTTGTCTACTGGTAATCCGTAAGAGATGGAAAAAACTTACTACAAAAAAAATGTAGATCACGATAAAACGCAGAATATGTCATATAATTTTTTTTTCTTGGAGTTGGCCGTTTTCGTTTTATTCCTAGTTGTTGATTTCAGTTTTAAAATATTTATTTTTCTCATACGGGAAGCTGTCAACGCTAGGCCACGCAAAGGAACGATTTCAATCCCATAGCAACCACATTTTAAAACATTTGACTGTCGGTTTAGCCTAATGTATTCCCTTAATTCCCTTCTACTTATATACGAACTAAATGATATGACCGTTTCTAATAATGTTTTTTAATTAAATAGATCGAAGAATAAGCTTATTAACAATAATTTGTTACAGACCTTGATCTTGACCTTTCTGGGAATAGCTTCTAAATACTTAATTATTCTGGATGAATTTTGCTTAATTTGGCATTACTAGTAAACCGTAAGAGATAGACAAAAACTTACTGTACAAAAAATGTAGGTTTTGTTAAAATGTACAACTTGTGCCATTTACACTTTTTTCGTGGAGCTTACCGTTTTAGAGGTATTCATTGTTAAATGTTTCAGTTGTGAAATACTTAATACTTTTCTCAGACGAGAGTGTCCGTTTTTCTTTTGTTCTACTCCTGGCCAAGAAAAGAAGTGATTTGTAATGATAATCGCATAACGACAGCTTTTAAAACATTTTACTATCGGTTTAGCCTAGTGTATTCCCTTATTTTCTTCCTACTTATAAGGAACTAAGTAATAAGAACATTGTGCTAATGAGTACCTCCGTTAGTAAGGTGCAGAAAGAAGAATAATCTTATGTAAGAAGTTTGTAGAACAGCTAGAGAAAGTCATGTGAGTGTAACACATTTTTTTTTAATTACATGTAGCGGTACGAAGGAATGGATGTAAAAATATTTACCGTAGAGTTAGGAGCATGTTGGGCACTACTGGCAGACACGGAAGACGCGGAGCGAATAAGTTAATTTCTACATAGGGCGGGGCAGCTGAGATCTGATACTATGGAACAGCTAAAAATATGTGTAACATTCACATGACTTTCTCCATATCCCTTCAAAAAATTACTCTTAAAAAGCTTATACTTCTATTTACTTTATGCTAATCAGAAAAAATTAGCATAAATAGTCTTATTACTTGCTTCCTTGTAAGTAGAAGCGAAATCAGGGACAACCATAGGTTAAAGTGATAGTCAAAAGCTGGTTGCTATGTCAATGAAGTTTCTTTGTGTATATGGGTAGTTCACAGGTTCCTGTATGAGAAAAGTATAAGTTTTTCATAGCAGAAGCCAAAAATAAGGAATGTCTCAAAAACGACGAACTCCACGAAAAAATGTATATATCATAAATTGTGTGTTTTAACGTGTTCTACAATTTTTGTGTGTAAGTTTTTGTCCATCTCTAACGGTTTAGCAGTTATTCAAATTTCAGTAAAATTCATCCAGAATATACTCCTCAGAGGCTATTCCCAGAAAATTCAAGATATACATTTTATTTGTGATGTAAATATCTTTAATATACGACATTTTAAACAAAATCGTTGGAGCCATTTTTGAGAAAATCAAAATTTGGAAAAAAGTTCCATGTAAAGGGTAGTTGGGGGTTGGGGATTTTTCTTCAAAAATCTTCGTGTCGCATCCCTAGAAGACACTAAACTTAAATACCAACTTTGGTATTTTACCTGTTTTTCGTTTTTGAGTTATCGTGTTCACAGACACACACACACACTGACACACGGACACACATGGACCTTTTTGGATATTGGGGACCCTAAAATATAATTTCCGGTGAAATCTTGGTATCGAATTTTTGGGTGGAGTGCAATACCTTCCCTTTTCACCATGTACATAGTGCGTATAGACCAAGTAAAAAGTGTTTATAACAGATAGGTAAGGGGCAAACTGAAACATTCAATGTCATATTCGGGATTTGAACCACAGATCTCCCGGTCTTTAGCCAGTCGTTCTACAATTAAACTACTATGGCAACATACCATAGCATTAAATTATTTTGAGATGACATTCCCCAGTGGTGACTTACAGCAAGTCCCTGAATTCATAGTATAGCCAACTGTTATGGCGAATTAGCACGTTGAGAGAAGTGCTATACAAAGTAAAACCTTTCGAATGTTGGTATACTGAGTTTGAGGTGTAAATTAGAAACTTCAGGCACATTTAGTGGTTTAATACTAAGGTTTCCAGTCTAGAATTAATCTCTCTCCTAGGGGCTAATAGCTATTCCCGGAAGGGGGGACCGCCGTGTTAATCAACATGAGTAGGCTTTTCGAAACGAAAACAAATTAAAAACTGACGTGTTTTTTATCAGACGAAAGTGTGCGGAGGGTTTTTCAAAACACAGGGTAGATGGTACAGGAAGAGGCAATGTAAATTTATTGTATCAAAATTCCTTGCGTGAACCTATTTTCTAGATAGGAAGAGTTAGATTGAAAAATCTGACGTGTTCCATTCACATGACTTTCTCTATATCTCTGCAACTATATTGTTAAAAAGCTTATGCCTCCATTTACTTGCTTCCTTGTAAGTTGAAGCGAAATAACTGAGTATCATAGGTTAAACCAAAATCAAGATATATCTCAAAAACGATCAACTACATGAAAAAATGTATATATATCATAAATTGTGTGTTTTAAAGTGCTCTACATTTTTTGTGTGGAAAGTTTTTTCAATCTCTTACAGTTTAGCAGTTACTCAAAATTCGGTAAAATTCGCCCAGAATAAAGTAGTCTTCAGAGGCTATTCCCAGAAAATTCAAAATATACATTTTATTTGTCAGGTATTTGTCTTTAACATACAATATTTTAATCAAAATCGTTAGAGCCATTTTTTAGAAAATCAAAATGTTCGAAAAAAGGTTCTATGTAAAGGGTAGTTTAGGGTGGGGGGATTTTTCTCAAAATCTTTGTGTCGCATCCCTGGAAGATACTTAACTTAAATATCAAGTTTCGTAGTTTACCGACTTTTCGTTTTTGAGTTAATCGTGTTCACGTACACACACACATACATATGGACCTTTTTCTGAAAATGCTTTTTTTTTTAATACAGGAGACCTTAAAACATATATGGGCCGCGCTGTGGCCGAGTGGATAGACCACTCGCCTCTCGCCTAGATGGCCGGGATTCGATCCCAAGCGACCACTAGTGAGATTTGTGGGTGGGTTTTCTCCGGGTACTAAGGTTTCCCCCGCCATCGCATTCCACCGGTGCTCTATCATCATTCATGTATCATCAGTGTCACCGCCTGCGGTACCATAAGTAAAGTGGGCGTTAAACACTACCAAAAAAAATAAAACATATATTTCCGGTGAAAGCTTGGTAGGAGTGGAGTGCTTGGGTGGAGTGCAATACCTTCTCTATACACTATGTACATAGTACGTGTAGACAAAGTAAAAATAAGATCTGCTTGTTTGTTTCTAATCATAATTATTTTGGTTTCAGGTGAGTGAAACAATGAAGCTAAATACTATCCCTAGTGAGTAAAGGTAAGCTTTGACTATTAGAGTCTATGCCTGTAGATGAAATGGACATTATAATCTGAATACAGCTTTTATCATTAGTAAGGAATAATGCATACAGAACTAAAATTTATTCATTAAAAAAAATGTTTTAGATTCGACACATTTAACATTTTTAAAAGAAAACTTTACAAGAAAGAAACATTTTATTTTCTCTAACAGGTATATACGATTTGAATGAAATAATAATGTATTTATTGACAAAATAGTATCATATATTGAGATTCAAAAATCGCACGGGTCCACATACTCTACCTGCTTTTGTAATACACAAAATATTAGGCAAAAAAAAAAAAAAAAGTGTGTGTTCAATTCACATGATTTTGCCTACATCTCTGCAACAAATTATTGTTGAAAAGCTAATGCTTCTATTTACTTCATGCTAATCAAAAAAAAATTGCAGAAAGGGGCTTACTACTTGCTTCCATGTAAGTAAAATCAAAATAAGGGAGTACTACAGGTTAAAGCTATAGTCAAAAGCTGGTTGCTATGTGACTGAAGCTCCTTTGTTTGTATGGACAGGAGTTGACAAATTTCTGTATGAGAAAAGTAAAAGTTTTTCAAAACTGAAACCAGTAACAATGAATATCTCAAAAACGATCAACTTTAACATACATTTTTTGTGTGGTAAGCTTTGTCCGTCCCTTAACATTTAGCAGTTATGCAAAATTCCGAAAAAATCATCCAGAATTAAGTAATCTTTATAGGCTGTTCCCAAAAAATTCAAGATATACATTTTATTTGTCAGATAAATATCGTTAATATACGACATTTTAATCAAAATCGTTAGAGCCATTTCTGAGAAAATCAACATTTTCAGAAAGTTTTATGTAAAGGGTAGTTGGGCCATTTTCTTGAAAATCTTAGTGTCGCATCCTTGCATGATACGAAACCAAAAACCAGGTTTGGTATTTAACTGTCTTTTCGTTTTTGAGCTATGCTGCCCCCCCCCGCACACACACACACACACGGAAATGTTTCTAAAAATGCTTTTGTTGTATTCAGGGGGTCTCAAAACATATTTCCGGTGAAATCTCGGTATCGAATTTTTGGGTGCAATACAATACCTCCTCTATACACTACGTGCATAATACGTGTAGAGAAAAATAATAAAATATCAATAGTTTGTTCGTAGGGTGGATAGAGAAAGTCATGTGAATAGAACAGATCAGATTTTTAACGATTAATACAAAATTAATACGGAGTATGCAACACCATTAATTAAAATGATTAATTATTAATTTTAAAGTAATTTTCGACACAAAATCTGTGCTCTGGAGCCAAACTGGTTGCAGAACACCCAATGACGTCAATAGTGTGAAATTCCGACATCCCTGTGTGATCCAGATCATGCAGAACCTCAAAGCTTTGTACTCTATAATGCTGTTTAGCCAGTGTTTTGTTATTCGTCATTTTAATAATGAAATATCACTTCATTTGCACTGTTTGTGACTTAATCACTGCGTCATGACATGACCTATGTCATATAGTGACTATAATCAACCATGCAATTTGTTGCATTCATGTAACATTCCCTGTTTCTTCATCTATTTCTTCTTATTACTTTCTCTAGCACAAATGTAAAATTTACATGGTGGGTAGAGAAGTATTGACATCAACCCAAAAACTTGATGCCGAGATTTCACCGGAAATATACGTTTTGAGGTCACCAGAAACCGAAAAAAGATTTTTTCAAAAAACTGTGAGTCTGTGGACATCAGAGCTCAAAAACGAAAAGTCTGTTAAATACCAAACTTGGTTTAAAGTTCAGTATCTTCCAGAGATGAAGGTCATGAAGATTAGGTAGAAGATTTCCCATCCCTTAATTCCGTTTACTTGGGATTATTTTAGAAAATTTTGATTTTCTCAAAAATTGCTGTAAAAATCTTGATTAAAACCTCATATTAAATATATTTACCTGACAAATAAAATATATATATTGAATTTTTTGGGAATAGCCTCTCAAGAGTTCTTTATTCTAGATGCATTTTTCTGAATGTTGAATAATTGGTACACGGTAAGAGAGAGGCAAAAACTTACAGTACAAAAATCTGATGTGATCCATTCACATGACTTTCTCTAAAACTCTGCAATACATTATTGTTAAAAAACGTATGCTTCTATTTACTTCCTGCTGATCGAGAAAAAATTGACAAATAGTCTCATTACTTGCTTCCTTGTAATTAGAATCGAAACAAGGGAGTACCATAGGTTAAAGTGATGGTCAACAACTGGTTGCTATGTGACTGAAGTTCCTTTGTTTGTATGGATACGAGTTCACAAAGCTCTGTATGAGAAAAGTATGTTTTTAAAGCTGAAACAAAAAACAAGGAGTATCTCAAGAACAATCAGCTCCACGAAAAAAATGTATGTAGCATAAATTGTGTTTTAAAGTACTCTACATTTTTTGTGTGGTACGTTTTTGTCCATCTTTTACGGTTTAGTATTTATGCAATTCCGTAAAATTGACCCAGAATAAAGTAGTCTTCAGAGGTTACTCCCAGAAAATTCAAAATATACATATTATTTGTCAGGGAAATATCTTTATTATACGATATTTTAATCACATATTTAGAGCCACTTTTTAGAAAATCACAATTTTCGAAAAATGTTCCATATAAATGGTAGTTTGGGGTGGGGGAATTTTTCTCAAAATCTTTGTGTCGGAACCCTAGAAGATACTAAACTTAAATACCAAGTTTGGTATTTTACCGACTTTTCGTTTTTGAGTTATCGTGTTCACAGACACACAAACACACACACACGGACGTTTTCCTGAAAATATTTATTTTGGATATAGGGGTTCCTAAAACATATATTTCCGGTGAAATCTCGGAATCGAATTTTTGGGTGCAGTGCAATACCGTCTCTATACACTATGTACATATAGAGAAAGTAAAAATGTAGATCTATTTAAAACGTACAACTTATATATACAACCACACATATGTGGGGTCGGGCGTTTTTGAGATATATCGTGTTATTGATTTCTATTTTGAAATACTTAAAACGTTTTCACACTACAACATGTCAACTCCTGCCCACGCAAAGAAACGGAATTCCAATCCCATAGCAACCACCTTTTAAAACATTTGACAATCGTTATATCCTAGTGCAATCCCGTATTCCCTTCTACTTATAAAGGAACTAAGTAATAAGACCATTTCTAATAACGTTTATCTTTATTAGCATGAAATAGAAAAATAAGCTTACTAAAAATCTGTTAGAGATGTAGAGAAAGTCATGTGAATGGATAAAATCAGATTTTTAGAAAATGATGTGTGTGTATGGATAGCACAGCTCAAAAAATCTTATGATTGATTTAGTAGAAGTGGTCTTCTTACTTGCTTCCTTGCAAGTAGAAGCGAAATAAGGGAGTACCATAGGTTAAAGTGAAAGCCAAAAGCTGGTTGCTATGTGACTGAAGTTCGTTTGTTTGTATGGACACGAGTTGACAAATTCCTGTATGAGAAATATAAAAGTTTTTCAAAGCTGAAACCAATCATAAATGGTGTGTGTTAATGTGCTCTACATTTTTTGTGTGGTAGGTTTTTGTCCAATTCTTACGGTTTAGCACTTATGCAAACTTCAGTAAAATTCATCCAGGATAAAGTAGCCTTTTGAGGCTATTCCCAGAAAATTAAAGATATACATGTTATTTGTGAGGTAAATATCTTTAATATACGATATTTTAATCAAAATCGTTATAGCAATTTTTGAAAAATAAAAATTTTCGAAAAATTTCCATGTAAAGAGTGGTTGGGGTTGGGGGGAATTTCCTGAAAATCTTCATGTTGCATCCTTGGAAGAACCCAAACTTAAATACCAGTTTGGTATTTAACGGTCTTTTCGTTTTTGAGCTATGCTGTCCACACGCACACACACATGGACCCTTTTGTAAAAATGCTTTTTTGGATTCAGGGAGACCCAAAATATGTATTTCCGGTGAAAACTCTGTATCGAATTTTTAGGTAGAATGCAATACCTTCTCTATACACTATGTACATAGTACGTGTAGAGAAAGTAAAAATGTATGACAAATAGGGTGTTTTTACCATATCTTAAATTTTTTGTGCAGTAAGTTTTTTCCATCTCTTACGATTTACCACTTATGAATAATTCAGCACAATTTTTACAGAACAAAAGAGGTCTTCAGAGGCTATTCCCAGAAAATTGAGTATATTAATTTTGTCATGCAAATATCTTAAATATATGGAGAATATTATAACCAAAATCGTTAGTCATTTTTGAGAAAATAAACAATTTTTTAGCTATTGTAAAGGGTGGTTTGGGATGTTACATACTTTTAATATCTATAAATTAATTAGCAAGTTTTGTATTTTGCCAAATTTTCGTTTTTGAGTGTTACTGCCCAGACATGCACACGGATATTTTTCTAAAATGCTTTTTTATTATTCGGGGGTCCTGAATACACCTATTTCAATGAATAATTGATATGGTATCGTTGGGTGGAATAAAATACCTAATCCACCTACTATATATCGCACTTACGTGCTAGAGAAGATAAAAGCTTTTGAGACCCAGGGACCTCAAAATATACATTTAGGTGAAATCTCGACATGGAATTTTTAGGTTGGCTGTACATACGTGCTACTATATCGGCTGGATGGAAAGAAGTCATTACATTTATTTACACCAGTGATAGATCTCTGTATTTGGAACACATTTTGTATCTTAAATTTTTCATTTCCTACTTACTGAAATATTTTAATTTTGTCGAAAACGAGAGACAGACAAGCTGGCAACGCTGCATGTTTGTGGTCAGTACATCACAGCAGTGTAGGCCAATCAGAAGGCCAGTTACACTCGTTATCTCCCAAAGCATTACAACATCCTGCGTCGTGTTTGCAAGCGACCAACGTGTTTACATCCAGAAGCCGGACCAGAAACCTGACCAACGTCGACGCAACGTTGCTGGGTTACTTCACGTCTGAAAAACTGCTGCCGGTCCCCATGGCCGCGCTCGCTAAAGCGTCTCGCTTTGGTGTTTCGCGGCGCAGGGGATCGTGGGTTCGAGTCCCGCCTTGGGCATGGGTGTTATATGTTTGTGTATGTGTGTAAAAAGTAAAACAGAAATTCAGTAACCATACGGTAATCAAAGTAAACAAAGTGGGTAAATAAAAAGTAGGGTATACAGTGTCGGAGTCCTGATCAGACTCCGGAACTGTATTAAAAAACTGCTAGGAATATTCCTTTAGTTCTTTTAAATGATTAATTATTTCGAAACCCTGTGTGATGTCCCATAATTCCTACCGCAACTGTCATAAATACGTTACTCTACACATGCTACAATTAACAAACTATTAACTTCGTACATTCTTGTGGAATTACGCATCTAATTTTGAACAAAAATTAGTTATTTTTACTTTCTCTATACGTACTATGTACATGGTCTATAGAGAAAGTATTTCACTCCACCCAAAAATTCGATTCCGAGATTTCGCCGGAAATATATGATTTAGGGTCCCGTGTACCCAAAAAAAGCATTCTCAGAAAAAGGGTCTGTGTGTGTGTGTCCGTGAACATGGTAGTTCAAAAACGAGAAGTCGGTAAAATACCAAAGTTGGTATTTAAGTTTAGTATCCTCCAGGGATGCGACACGAAGATTTTGAGAAAAATCCCTCCAAACCAAATCACCCTCTACATGGAGCTTTTTTTCGAAAGTTTTGATTTTATCAAAAATGGCTGTTAACGATTTTGATTACAATTTCGTATATTAAAGATTTACACCTGACAAATAAAATTTATATCATGAATTTTCTGGGAAAAGCCTCTGAAGACTACTTTATTCTGGATCAATTTTACGAAATTTTGCATAACTGCTAAACCGTAAGAGATGGACAAAAACTTACTACTCAAAAAATGTAGAGCACCTTAAGACACACAATTTATCTTATATACATTTTTTCGTGGAGTGGATTGTTATTGGTTTCAGCTTAGAAAATATTATGCTATTCTCATACAGGAATTTGTTAAATCCTGTCCATACAAACAAAGAAACTTCAGTCACATAGCAACCCGTTTTTGACTATCACTTTAACCTATGGTAATCAATTATTTCGCTTCTACTTTTAAAAAAGCAAGTAATAAAGCTATTTCTGCTGATTTTTAATATTTTTTGCAGAAATGTAGAGAAAGTTTTGTGAATGGAACACATCAGCTTTTACTTTTTTGTTTGTAATGCTTCTATGAAGTACATATTAGAAGGTATGTAAGAAATTCCCTTCCACCCGGTATAGTGGGCTAGCAGTAAGAAGTCAGGGGTAGATTATGAAATTTGTAGGAAGAGAGAGAAGAAAGTTAAACGTCCTTGTTATGAAACGCAACAGACGGTTCAGCAGAGTGGAGAGAAGATTTTGCGAGAAACAGAATTAGGGCTGAAATCTTGAGTGGGCGATGAAGCAGTGCAGTAAAACAGGGCCCAAATTCATTAACCAAGGGGTCTTGAACTCTCTGCCTAGCGGGTGATCAAGATTCGCCCCATTTACTGTGTTGAGCGTTGCGCGTTGCAGGCAACCAGGGGGCGAGAAAGGTGTACACGAATTTCAAGCATAGCTCAGGTGTAACAGAGAACAGGCAATCCTGGAAAATTTATACTTGATACGAAAGTTAATCATTCTCAACACACATTTGATGACGTAAGCTACATTTACAATTCATTTATTAATTGCCATGCTAACAAGCACTGTAGGTACTTACAGTAAGAGTTTGAGAGGTCATTAATACTTACAGTACAATTAGGAAATGACGTAACACTCGAAACGTGTGCTACTTCAAGTAAAGAATCTATTGCAAAATTCATTAACAAAAGAGTGTATAAAAAGGCTTTGTCCATATAATTTACATGTCTTTCATTTGTTCTCACCGAGAATTCCTTTTTATTTTCTCTGCACGTACTATGTACTTAGTGTATAGAGAAGGTATTGCACTCCACCCAAAAATTCGATACCGAGATTTCACCGGAAATATATGTTTTAGGGTCACCTGTATCCAAAGAAAGTATTTTTCAGGAAAAGGTCCGCGTGTGTGTATCCGTGAATCTGTCAACACGATAACTGAAAACAAAAATTCGAAAATTTTGATTTTTTAAAAAATGGCTCTAATGATTTTGATTAAAATATCGTATATTAAAGATATTTACCTGACAAATAAAATCTTTTTTTTTTTTTTTTAATTTTCTGGGAATAGCCTCTAAAGACTACTTTATTCTGGATGAATTTTACGCAATTTTGCATAACTGCTAAACCGTAAGAGATAGACAAAAACTTACCACACAAAAAATGTAGAACACATTAAAAAACACAATTTATGTTGTATAAACTTTTTTTCGTGGAGTTGATCGTTTCTGAGATATTCCTTGTTTCTGTTTTAAGGTTCGGAAAACTTAACTTTTCTCATACAGAAATTTTTCAACTCCTGTCCATACAAATAAAGGAACATCAGTCACATAGCAACCAGCTTTTGACTATCACTTTAACCTATGGTACTCACTTATTTCTCTTCTACTTCCAAGGAAGCGAGTAATAAGACTACTTCTGCTAATTTTTTGTCAATTAGCATGAAATAAATAGAATCATCAGCTTATTAACAATAATTTTTGCAGAGATGTAGAGAAGGTTATGTGAATGGAACACACAAGATTTTTACTTTCTCTGCAGGTACTATGTACTTAGTGTATGGAGAAGGCATTGCACTCCACCCAGAAATTCGATACCGAGATTTCACCGGAAAAATATGTTTTAGGGTCACTGTATCCAAAAAAACACTTTCAGAAAAAGGTCCGCGTGTATGAGTGTGTGTCTGTGAAAAATGTAACTCAAAAACTAAAAGTTGGTAATATACCAAACAGTCTTTTCGTTTTTGAACTATACAGCCCACAGACACACGCACGCACACATGGATCTTTTTCTGAAAATGTTTTTTTGGATTCAGGGGGGGCCCAAACAAGTCCTTTCGGTGAAATTTCGCTATCGAATTTTTGGTTGGGATGCAATACTTTCTCTATACACTATGTACATAGGACGTATGGAGAAAGTAAAAACTGTGCCGCGTTGGTGAGATGAAGGTGGTCTAACCACTGGGCCACGGCACGGCCGCATCTATCTAGGCAGTTGGTGATAGTATGTCCTGTAACTCCGAAGTAGTAGGGCATCGTTACGATGTTTCCTTGATTGGGCTTGACTTTCTAGTTCGTGAATTCTCCGCTGTACGCCGTGGTGATGTGGGAACAGGTTGTCACTCACAGATGGCGCCTACGGACGCGAAATGGTGGAATTTTGCCCAGGAATTTTCTTCTTTGAATGTATGAGTCTTTTACCTGCAAATAAACATTACATGGGACCACCGGCTATACTTTCTATCTGAAGGAAGCCATGCTAATGTGTTTTGCGTCCGAAAAAGTCAATCACCCTCCGCCAAGAGTGGATCTACAATATTAGGGTTTAGAAGCTAGCGTGGAAGGTGACTATAAGAGAGATAAAAGCGAATTATTACATTTAAAGTTGTAAATAACGGAAAATGAGTCAAGGTTTACTCTGACATAAACTACATCAATAGTGGAACTGCTATAATTAGCCAGAGCCGAACGTGCGCGACGCTGCAGGAGTTTCTGTTTGTTGTGGTGGTAGAACTGCTATCAGAGTTGGAACTCCGGCAAGTAGCAGAGCACACCACGCTGTACTGAACACACACTTGGAATTTGCTTTATGAGAAGCGCTAAAGTTATATCAGAACTGCTTAATTGTGAAAACCAACTTATAAAGCTCAGAACCACAAAATGTGTGTATGATATTATAAAAACAAATTTTTGCGTTCCATTTACATGACTTTCTCTACATCTCTGCAACAAATTATTGTTAAAAAAGGCTTATTACTTTCTCTAGCCCCATATGTACGATGTACATAGGCATAGAGAAGTATTGTATTCCACCTAAAAATTCGATACCGAGATTCCACCAGAAATACATCTTTTAGGACCCCCTGTACCCAAAAAAAGCATTTTCAGAAAAAGGTCCGTGTGTCTGAACACGATAACTCAAAAGCGAAAATATCAAACTTGGTATTTAAGTTTAGTATCTTCCAAGGATGCGACACGAAGATTTTGAGAAAAATCCCCCCACCAAAAACTACCCTTTACATGGAAGTTTTTTCGAAATTTTGGATTTTCTTAAAAATGGCTCTAACGATTTTGATTAAAATATCATATATTAAAGATATTTACACGACAAATAAAATGTATATCTTGAATTTTCTGGGAATAGCCTCTGAATGTAGAGCACGTAAAAACACAGAATTTGTTATATACATTGTTTTCGTGGAGTTGATCGTTTTTGAGTTACTCCTTGTTTTTTGGTTTCAGCTTTAAAAGCATACTTTTCTCATACAGGAATTTAACATTTCAGGTCCATACAAACAAAGGAACTTCCGCCTCATAGTAACCAGCTTTTGACCATTTCTTTAACCAACAGTACTCCCTTATTTCGCTTCTACTTACTAGGAAGCAAGTAGTAGGCTAATTCTGCTGATATTTTCTCGATTAGCATGAAGTAAATAGAAGCATAAGCTTTTTAACAATATTTTGTTGTGGAGATATAGAGAAAGTCATGTGAATGGAACACACCAGGTTTGTTTTCTATTCACTTCATGCTAATCCAGAAAAAGTTAGCACAAATAGTCTTATTACTTGCTTAATTGTAAGTAATAGCAAAATAAGGGAGTACAATGGGTTAAAGTGGTAGTCAAAAGGTTGTTTCTATGTGACTGAAGTTCCATTGTTTCTATGGACACGAGTTGAAAAATTCCTGTAAAAATTAAGTTTTTTTACATTTTAAACCCAAAACAAGAAATATCTTAAAAACGATCAATTACACGAAAAAAATATATTTAACAAATTGTGTGTTTTAATGTGATTTTTAAGTTTTAGTCCATCTGTTACAGTTTAGCAGTTATGCAAAAGTCCGTAAAATGCATCCAGAGTAAAGTAGTCTTCAAAGGCCATTCCCAGCAAATTTAATATATACATTTTATTTGTCGTGTAAATATCTTCAGTATATGATACTTTAATCAAAATCATTGGAGCCATTTTTGAGAAAATCATAATTTTCGAAAAAAGTTCCATGTAAAAGTAGTTGGGGGTTTTCTTGAAAATCATAATGTCGCATCCTTGGAAGATATCAAGATTAAATACCAAGTTTGGTAATTGAGCTATGCTGTGTACAGACACACACAAACGCAGGGTCCTTTTTCCTGAAAAGCTTTTTATGGATTCAGGGGGACCCAAAATATGTATTTCCGGTGAAATTGCGGTATCGAATTTTTGGGTGCATTGGAATACCTTCTCTGTGCACTATGTACGTAGAAGTGTAGAGAAAGTAAGATTTAGATAAACTATCAGAAATCGTCTTATTGCTTGTTTCCTTGTAAGTAGAAGGAAAATAAGGGAGTATACTAGACTAAAACGATAGTCAAATCTTTTAAAATCTCTCGCAATGCGATTAACTTGTGAAACAAATGGGAGGTGAAACGAATGATAACTTGCGTACAAGAACAATATACGTATTGCAAAACCGAAACCAATAACAGGGAATATCTCGGAAATGGATAACTCTAGAAGAAAATGTACACGAAAAAAATTACACATATTAACGAGCAATGAATCGTTTCATCCATCTTAACAAGTTGTGCGAAAATACTCCAAAATGAAGAAGAGTTCAGTAAACTAATCAAGAGCCGTTTATGAGGAAACCGAAATATCTTCAATGTAAAGGGTAATTTGTGGTGGGTGATTTTCCTGAGAAGTTACGTGTTGCTTAATCGGTAATTAACCTATTACTTTCTTTATACGTAATACGTACATAGCGTATAGAGAAGGTGTTGCATTGCACCCAAAGATTCGATACAGAGATATACCGGAAATATATGTTTTGAGACCCCCTGAATCCAAAAAAAGCATTTTGAGAAAAATGTGTGTGTGTGTATGTGTGTGTGTGTCTGTGGATAGTATAGCCCCAAAACGAAAAGACTGTTAAACACCTAACTTGGTGTTTATATTTAATATCTTTTAAGGAAGCGACACGAATTTTTTCAAGAAACACGGTAGCGGGACCCCAAACTACCCTTTACATGCAAACAATTTCGAAAATTTTTATTTTCCTAAAAACATCTTTAGCGATCTCTTATATCTAAGATATTTTCTTCCCATACAAAATGTATGTTATGAGTTTCCTGGGAAAAGCTTCAAAAGACCTCTTTATTCTAGATGATTTTTTATTGAATTTCTTAATAACTGGTGAACCGTTAGAGACATACAAAATTTACCACAAAAAATTTAGATCACGATAACAAACACAAATTTATGTTATATACATTTTTTTTTGGAGTTTATCGGTTTTGAGATATTTCTTGTTATTGGTTGCAGCTTTAAAAAAACGTATGATTTTCTCATACAGGAATTTGTCAACACCTGTCCATAAAAACAAAGCAAATTTAGCTTTTGACTATCACTTTAACCTATGGTACTCTCTTATTTGCTTACAAGGAAGCAAGTAATATGGTTAGTTCTGCTATTTTTTCTCGATTAGCATGAAGTAAATAGAAGGCTAAGCATTTTAACAATTTATTACAGAGATGTAGTGAAAGTCATGTGAATGGAACACATCAGATTCTTTTTGGAAGGAATACAATAATATTGTATGTGCATACGTGCTAAAAGAAGTAGCATATTAAAGAATTTAACCCTTATTGAGGTACCTGATCCAACGGAATTTAAAGAAATACGTAACCTCAGAAGCTTTCAGTGTAACGCTGTTGGAACGAAGCTGGTAATCTTGTTTTGGTGCACTGTCACTTTTGGCAGAATGGAGTATACAAGAAGAAGGCATTAGCTTCTCACTTTGTTAGTGCGGCTGTTGTTAACAGCATTGCTTAGGTTGCTAAGTAGCTTATCCTGTAAAAAGCTAATGTGTTCCATTCACATAATCTTCTTTACATCTCTGCAGCAAATTATTGTTAGAAAGCTTATACTTCTACTTACTTCACTCTAATCGAGAAAAAATTAGCAGAAATAGCCTTATTACTTGCTTCCTTGTAGGTAGAAGTGAAATAAGGGAGTAACATAGGTTAAAGTGGTAGTCAAAAGCTGGTAGCTATGTGACTCAAGTTCCTTTGTTTGTATGGACAGGAGTTGACAAATTCCTGTACGAGAAAAGTAAAGTGTTTCTTAAAGCTGAAACCAAAAGCAAGGAATATCTAAAAAAAACTACCAACTCCATGAAAAAATGTATATGACATAAAATGTGTGTTTTAACGTGCTCTGCAGTTTTGTGTGGTAAGTTTTTGTCCATCTCTTACGGTTTAGCAGTTACGAAAACTTCCGTAAAATTCATCCAGATTAAAGTAGTCTTCAGAGGCTATTCCCAGAAAATTCAAGATATACATTTTATTTGTCGTGTAAATATCTTTAAAATATTATATTTTAATCAAAATCGTTAGTCTTTTTGAGAAAAATCAAACATTTTGAAGAAAGTTCCATGGAAAGGGTAGCTGAGGGTGTGGGGATTTTCTTGAAAACCTTCCTGACGCATCCTTGGAAGATACCAAACCTAAATACAAAGCTTGGTATTTAACGGTCGATACACACAGAGAGACAGCCACACACGCGGACATTTTTCTAAAAAAGTTTCAGGGAGTCTCAAAATATATATTTCCGGTAAAATCTCGGTTTAGAATTTTTGGGTCCATTTCAATAGCTTCTCTCTACACAATGTATATAGTACGTGTACAGAAAGTAAATTTTCGATAATTAAATAAGGTGATGCTTGTGTATGAGTTTCCTGTTCTTTTTATTACCACGCGGAGCTTTAAACCGTATCACGTGACGATTTAAATGGATGACTGTAAGTGGGTGTGGTGCTTTAACCTTTTAACTATGGTGAAAATTGCTAAAAATTCGAAATTTGGTTAAGATCAATAAGATATGGCCTGTAATGTATGTTATTTCAAGACAATAATATGCACTAGTAACTATAAAAAAGTGAGTAAATTTTTTAAAATCAGCAAAACAGGTCTCACAGCTGGTGTTTCTCCTTGCCCCGTCATCATCCAGGCATGTCGTACCACCGATTATTTAACCTGGGCCCTCCCCATCCTAAACAACAGGCGAGATAGAGCATTTTACGGCCGTGAAATAGAGACTGTTTTGGCGGCAGAGTGCAGCTTGACTCGGACCAAATGACTTGCAGTTTTTCTTTACTTTACTACTCAGAATTAGTGTAACAGTCCGTGAAAGTTGACATATGTTATTCTACAGAAGATTATGACATTCTAAGACTTACAAAGAAACAGTGTTTAATTGTGTGTTAAACCTTAAAAAATATTTTCTCATTTTCATTTTTCAGCGTTTTCAAATCTTTAAAATGCTTCATACTATGCAAATTTTATTCAAGCTATCTTACATTTCCAGAATACGTTTTTAACAAGCAAAAAAGGGTTTCTGTCATTTGATTTTTTTTTTAAATTCTTAATTTTTTTTAAGTTCTGATTTTTAAAGTTAAATGTACTATAAAATTTCTTGGATTTTTGTGTTTCTTGCTCTAACTTTTTCCCCTCTGGAACCAATTGTGGTATAATAAATTCATATAACAGTTCTGTTTGTGATACTTAAATTCATATTTTGAAAACTACAAAAATAAAAATTGTCATCATTTTCATCGTGTGGAGTGATTTTGAATTTGGCGCCAGATTTTTAATTTAAAGATTAATAACTCAAAAAACTTCTTATGACACGTAAACTAATTTTTAAAACGTGTAACTACTATGCAACATAAATGATTATTAAAAATTCAGCCTGATTAGTTGAAAAATTTTAATTTAGGATTTTGAGTGATACATCAGCATTGACCTTATTACTTGCTTCCCTTTAATAGAAGAGAAACAAGGCAAAAACGATAGTCAAATCCTATAAAAGCTCGTCGTTATGTGAACAAATTGAGATTCGGTTCGCTTTGAATGCATCCATTTGGGAAAATATGTATTTTAAAGCCGAAATCAATAAGTGATATCTTAAAAGCGACAATTTCTACAAAAAAAGAAAGCGTAATGTACACAAATTATGTGTTTTAACGAGATCTATATGTTATGTGGCAATTGTTTGTATATCTCTTATGGTTTAACCAGTTATGCAAATTTCAGCAAAACATATATTGAAGACCTCTTCCCAGAAAATTCAAGATAAGCGTTTTATTTGGAATGTAAATAACTTTAATATACATAATTTAATCAAAATTGTTAGAGCCATTTTTAAGAAAATAAGAATTTTCGAAAACTTTTCCCTGTAAAGGGTATTTTGCGGTGGGGGATTTTTTTTTGAAAAATCTTCGTGCCGTATCCTTTGAATGTGTTGAACTTCAATACTAAGCTTGGTATTTAACTTTTCGCTTTTGAGTTATTCTGCCCACAGACACACACGTGCACACAGTGGCAGACAGACTCACACCCCCACTTGCTTCTAAAATGATTTTCTTACTTTCTCTATACGTACTGTACATAGTGTATAGAGAAGGTATTGCACTCCACCAAAACATTCGATACCGAGATTTCACCGGAAATATATGTTTTAGGGTCCCCTGTATCCAAAAAAAGTATTTTCAGAAAAAGGTCCATGTGTGTGTGTGTGTGTGTGTGTGTGTGTCCGTGAACACGATAACTCGAAAACGAAAAAACAGTAAAATACCAAACTTAGTATTTAGGTTAACTATCTCCCAGGGATGCGACACAAAGATTTTGAGAAAAATACCCCCACCGCAAACTACCTTTTACATAGAACTTTTTTCGAAAATTTTGATTTTCTAAAAATGGCTCTAAAGATTTTGATTAAAATATCGTATTATAAAGATATTTACCTGACAAATAAAATGTATATTTTGAATTTTCTGGGAATAGCCTCTGAAGACTACTTTATTCTGGAGGAATTTTGCATAACTGCTAAACCGTAAGAAATGGACAAAAACTTACCTTAAAAAAATGTAGAGCACATTAAAACACACAATTTATGTTATATAAATGTTTTTCGAGGAGTTGATCGTTTTTAAATATTCCTTGTTTTTTGGTTTCAGCTTTGAAGAACTTGTACTTTTCTAATACAGGAATTTGTCAATTCGTGTCCATACAAACAAAGCAACTTTAGCCACCTAGTAACCAGCTTTTGACCTCACTTTAACCTATGATACTCCTATATTTCACAAGTAATAAGACTATTTGTTCTAATTTTTTCTTGATTAGCTTGAAGTAAATAGAAGAATAAGCCTATTAGCAATAATTTGTTACACTGATGTAGAAAAAAAATGGTTTATTTATGGACGCTCTTTAACTGCTGTGGTTCTCAGCGTCCCATTCTATATTGGGCGTGAAAGACCGCTTAATTTTGCTCAGAGGCCTCTCTATCAGGCTTGAGGTTCTTTTCGTGCCGTAAATCTACGACACGGGACCAACGGTTTTACTTCCCTTCCGAAGGAAGCTATGCTAAGGATTTTTACACCCGAAAAAATCCATCGTCCCCCGCCGGGTTTGAACCCGCGACCTTGGGTATATGAAGTCAGCATGGTAACCATTACACCACGGAGGGCGACACACTGAAGTAGAGAGAGTCATGTGAATGGAACCCATAAAAGTTTTATAGACTTTAAAGGTCCGTACTGTTCAGCGCATTTTCCAATCTCGGCCTACGACACCAATACTAGGGCTGTCCCAGAAGTACCCGACCTAACAAGGAAACCACACAAACTTTAGGGAAGAACATCTTTATTTCTGTACATAGTCCCTTTCAGCTCGATACACTTTTCCCAGGGATGTTCAATGGCTTCGATACCCTGTTTATAGTGAGAGCTATCGAGGTCTGCAAAATAGCCATCAACTGCAGACTCCACCTCTTCATTGTTGGCAAATCTTCTACCACCAAGCCATTTCTTCAAATCTGGAAACAGAAAATAATCAGAGGGGAACTAAATCTGGCAAATAGGGTGCATGAGGAAGCTATTCGAAGTTAATTCAGCTTTTGCCCATGGCGATAATGGACGCTAAATGCGGCCGTTTTTACTCAATTTCATCACTCAAACGCTGTAACAAATTCGCATAATATTTGCCAATGAAAATTATTCCACTTGCGTCTCTGAAAACTAACGCTATGACCTTGCCTGCAGATGGAACTTCCTTCGCCTTTTTTGGAGCCGATTATCCCCATCCAACTCACTATTTTGAATATTCCTTCGTCTTAGATATGAAGTAATAGACCCAGGTTTAATCCATTGTTATGAATCGACGCAAAAACTCAGTTTTATTGCAGCGAAACATTGCCAAACACTCGACTGAAACATCCTCACGGCGCTGTTTTTGTTCTATTGTGAGCAAACGCGACACGCACCTTGCACACAACTTTCTCATATCCACATTTTCAGTCAGTATGCGATGTGTAGAACTTTTTGAAATGCCTGTACTGGCTGCTAGCTCGCACACTTTCAGTCAATGGTCAATAAAACCATTTTGTGGTTTTTCTTTACAAATTTTGGACTGGTAAACTCATTTGGCCGACCATTCGATGTTCGTCTTGGCAGCTCTTAAGGCCGCGTTTAAACTCTGCTACCCAATATTTCACTGTTGTAAACAAAGGAGCAGACTCCCCCAAAGTAGAATCTAGCTGAGCTTTAATATTAGTTGGACTAAGACCTTTCAAATGAAAGAATTGTATCACATAACGATCCATGTTTACAAATTCTCTAATGATGACTGCCAAACAAATGCTTAAGAATGTAAAATCGACAAACTTCAAACTTAAGCTTTCTAAGGTTGGTACTTTTTACTTTCTCTATACGTACTATGTACATAGTGTATACAGAAGGTATTGCACTCCACCCAAAAATTCAATACCGAAATTTCTCCGAAAATATATTTTTTGGGTCACCTGTAACCAAAAAATGTATTTTCACAAAAAGGTCCGTGTGTGTGTGTGTGTGTGTGTGTGTGTGTGTGTGTGTGTGTGAGTGAAATTGGTATTAAAGTTTAGTATCTTCCAGGGATGTGACATCAATATTTTTAAAAAAAATCCACCCCGGACTACTCTTTACATGGAATTTTTTTTAAAAAAAATTGATTTTCTCAAAAATGGCTCTAACGTTTTTGATTCAAATATCATCAATTAAAGATGTTTACCTAACAAATAAAATGTATAACTTGAATTTTCTGGGAATAGGCTCTGAAAACTTTATTCTGGATGAATTTTACGGAATTTTGCATAACTGCTAAACCGTAAGTGATGGAGAAGAACTTACCTCACAAAATACGTAGAGCACTTTAAAACACACAATTTATGTTGTATACACTTTTTTCGTGTAGTTGATCGTTTTTGAGATATTGCTTGTTTTTGGTTTCAGCTTTAAAAAACTTATACTTTTCTCACACAGGACTTTGTCCATATAAACAAAGGAACTTCAGTCACATAGCAACCAACTTTTGACTACAGTTTAACCTATGGTACTCCCTTATTTCGCTTCTACTTAAAGGAAGCAAGTAATAAGACTATTTCTGCTAATTTTTTCTCGATTAGCATGAAGTAAGTAGAAGCATAAGCTTTTTACCATTGTTGTTTGAAACAACAATCGCTGTCTAAACGTCAGGTTGGGTACTTCTGGGACAGCCAGTGTAACTCTCAAAATACACACTAATGTAGTGCAATCTATACAAAGTAGCATTAGCTCCGAGTCAAAGTGTTTTGGTGCCAACTTTAAAGCTGGTAAAGCAATAGCTCAAGAGCTAAAGCTTTCTCTGCATTATGGCAGCCGCTATTTCGCAGGTTGCGCATAAGCGGATTAATATCAATACAAGATTCATATTGTTACCGAGGGATTAGTTCTGTTTTCGGCCGCAGTCACGTTGAGATTTATCATTATTAATCTATAGCAAAGAAGGCCGTGCGTATTTAGCGCTAAACAATATCTGTTCAACGTGGTTATTGCGTAATATAGGGAGCACAATTCAATTTGGTCAAAATTAATATGCCATTTGTCTTTTATCTTACTGACATTAATCTACTTAGCTTTATCTTTAAACGTTTTCCAATTTCTCTGAAGTATTATACTACTTAACTATATACATTATTTTTACTTTCTCTATATGTACTGTTCTGAAAATATTGCGCTCCAAAAAAAAAAAAAAAAAAAAAAATATCAAAAGTGGTAAAATATTAAATTTGGTAGGTAAGTTTAGTATCTTCCAGGGATGCAACACGAACATTTTGAAAAAAATCCCCCTAAAACCAAACTACCCTTTACATGGAAATTTTTTGTAAATGTTGATATTTTAAAAAATGCCTAACGATTTTGATTAAAATATCATATATTAAAGATATTTACGTAACGAATAAAATTTATATCTTGAATTTTTCTGGGAATAGCCTCTGAAGACCTCGTAGCTGTGGACGATTTTTATTTGTATAACTGGTAAACCGTATGAGATATACAAAAGGTTACTTACTATATATATAAAATATAGATGTCATTAAAACACAACTTATGTCAAATACTTTTTTTTTTTCCTTTTTTGTAGAGTTAATCGTTTTCAAGATATTCCGCATTATTTGTTTCAATTTTAAGTCGCTCCAAAAACTTTTCTCAGATGATAAGACATCTTTCTTCTCATTTCTCGTTTGTTTATCATTCGTACTATTTATCCATCCATCCACCCACCCATGCGGTCGTCCTATTTATCCATTCATTCCTCAGTCCGTTCGTCCTATTTATCCATCCATCCATCCACCCATCCACCCACCCATCCGTCCGTTCGGCCTATTTATCCATTCATCCATCCACCCACACATCCGTCCGTTCCTCCTATTTAACCATCCACCCATCCGTCCGTTCCTCCTATTTAACCATCCACCCATCCGTCCGTTCCTCCTATTTAACCATCCACCCATCCGTCCGGTCGCCCTACCTACCTACCTACCAATGAAAGTCACCTTCAGCAGCTTTCTGGGTCCCACCTGACAACTTCATTTATTTGTGTCTCATTCATAGAAGGCTTTGATCCAGTTTACCCTGCGGGGTTGTCCGTGTGTTGCCATGGCTGCTTGTTTACATTTACTGGCTGCTCGTTCCTTGTAGACAAATGACCTTTAGCGAAGATACAGTGAGCTAGCCTACCCTTGATAAACAGGTCTGCAAATACTTTGTTACAATAACAAACATCCTGGAAACCGACACAAGAAATAAATAAAAATCTAATGTGTTCCATTCACATGAATTTCTCTACATGTTTACAATAAATTATTGTTGAAAAGCTTACGCTTGGTTTACTTAACGCTAATCCATAAAAAAATTAGCAAAATAGGTTTTATTACTCGCTTCCTTGTAAGTAGAAGCGAAATTAGGGAGTACCATAGGTTAAAGTGATAGTCAAAAGCTGGTTGCTTTGTGACTAAAGTTCCTTTGTTTCTATGGACACGGTTGATAAATTCCTGTATGAGAGGTATAAGTTCAAAAACAAGGAATATTTAAAAAACGATCAACTTCACGAAAAAAATGTACACAACATAAATTGTGGGATTTTGGGTGGGGGATTTTTCTCAAAATCTACGTATCGCATCCCTGGAAGATACTAAACTTAAATAGCAAGTTTGTATTTTACCGACTTTTCGTTTTTGAGTTAACGTGTTCACAGACACGGACACACACACGGACCTTTTTCTGAAAATGCTTTTTTGGATACAGGGAGCTCTAAAATATATGCTTCCAGTGAAATCTCTGTATCGAATTTTGGATGGAGTGCAATATCTTCTCTATACACTATGTACATAGTACGTATAGAGAAAGTAAAAAGCTGATGTGTTCCATTCACATGAATTTCTCTACATCTCAGCAACAAATTAGCAGAAAAGGACTTATTACTTGGTTCCTTGTAAGTAGAAGCGAAATAAGGGAATACACTAGGCTAAATCGTTTGTTAAATATTTTAAAAGCTGGTTTTTATGTGATTGAAGTTTTTTAGTTTGTATGGACAGAAATTGACGAATTCCAGTATGAGCAAAGTATAAGCTTTTTAAAGCTGAAACTAATAAGGATAATCTAAAAAACGGTCAACTCCACGAAAAAATCATATGACGTTAATTGTGAGTTTTAACGAGATCTACATTAAATCTATATATCTGTCTATCCGCTCTATCTGATCTGTCTCTTTGTCTTTTTACTTTCTCTATACGTACTATGTACAGTGTATACAGTGCACTCCACCAAAAAATTCGATACCGAGATTTCACCGGAAATATATAATTTAGGGTCCCCTGTATCCAAAAACAAGTATTTTCAGAAAAAGGTCCGTGCGTGTGTCAGTGTGTTTCTGAACACGATAACTCAAAAACGAAAACTCGGTAAAATACCAAACTTGGTATTTAAGTTTAGTAGTTTCCAGGGATGCAACACGAAGATTTAGAGAAAAATCCCCCCACCCCCAACTACCCTTTACATGTAACCTTTTTCGAAAAAGTTGATTTTCTAAAAATTAGCTCTAACGATTTTGATTAAAGTATCGTATATTTAAGATATTTACCTGAGAAATAAAATTTATATCTTGAATTTTCTGGGAATAGCCTCTGAAGTCTACTTTATTCTGGGTCAATTTTTCGGTATTTAGCATGACTGCTAAACCGTAAGACACGGACAAAAACTCACCGAACAACAAATGTAGAGCACCTTAAAACACACAATTTATGTTATATAAATTTTTTTCGTGGAGTTGCCTGTTTTTTAGATATTCCTTGTTTTTGGTTTCAGCTTTGAAAAACTTATACTTTTCTCATACAGGAATTTATCAACTCCTGTCCATACAAACAAAAGAACATCAGTCACATAGCAACCAGCTTTTGTCTTTCACTTTAACCTAATGCAATCCCTTATTTCGCTTCTACTAAGAAGGAAGCAAGTAATAAGACTATTTCTGCTAATTTTTGCTCCATTAGATGAGGTAAATAGAATAGTTTGTTGCAGTGTTATAGAAAAAGTCATTTGAATGGGACGCATCCGATTTTTATATGTCTATATCTATCTCAGTATCTGTCTAAATCGATCTATATATCTATCTCTAGCGGAGTAGTGAATTTTGAAAGACTTATATTTCAGCTTCCTGTCTCATAAAAATGCTTCCTCCCATTTTAATGACGTCCAGAGTACATTAATGTATAACGTAGTACTTTTTGGTATTTAAGTAAAACTGTAATAAATTGTAAAACATTTTGAGCATGAGAGAACATAATCCTGTCTGTATTTCTTGATTACTCGACAAGAGGATTTTTCGCTAGTTAACTGCTGCAGTGAAACGCAATTTAAATTTATATGAATTACGACAGTGTTTTTCATATAATGAGAGCAATTTGAACAAAACAGGAGTTTCTCTGTCACGTGAGTAAAGAAATCAGTGTGGCGGCAGTGTATATCTCCCCCCCCCAAGGCTATTCTCTGCATCATCTCAAAATAAAACGCAAGTGCAGAGATTTCCAGCAAATTACGCCCTTTTCGTCCCCCGCCCTCTAGTTTAGTAACAAGCGCTCCGATACAAAAAAAACGCCATGGATTGTGCCTTTTGGAGGCAACGAACAAAATCCTCTCTCCCTTAGTTGACTTAATCCTTCTGTCTGCTTTACTCTACTTTATAATATTTCACAACTTTTTGGGAGAGATTATCCCTGCGGCGTTTCAGCCAACTGGCACTTTTGTATTAGAGTTACTTTAAAGAACGACCGTAATAATTAAATCTGAAAATTACGCAGAGCAAAACTGCTGATCGAATCGCGATTCAGCGTAGAAGTGATAGGATTAGGTTTTGATCCTTTCGGCGTTCCTGGTGAATTTTCTTCAAAGCTCGTCTAGTGCATACCTCATCCCTATTTCTCTCTGATTATCTCTTCCCTTTTACACTTCGACAGTAGCGGTCGCAGTGAATTTCTACGAATTCATAGCAGGGAGAGATTTAAGGAACAGGGAATGTTAGTTTCCGCACTGATTTTGTTTTATACTAAGGTAATTGATAGCAAGAATTCATCCTCTGGTGAGAAATTAATTTGTGACTGACATTCCTGCTGACACGGGGCTGTCTCAGTAAGCTGTTGCCATATTCTCTCGATGTCCGTCTGATGTACTTTCACACAGTGACAATTCAGCTCAACTTTTAAAGCACCAGAAATTTCAACCAATCGTGGGCATCTGACTGAAATTATATTGTCGAAGCATCTTATCACAGCTTGATTTGGGTCGCCAAATTTCCGGAAAAAAATGGCGTGTTATTTATGGACGCTCTAAAACTATTGTGGTTCTCAGCATTCCATTCCCTATTGGGCGTGAAAGACCGCTTAATTTTGCTCAGAGGATTCTCTATCAGGCTTGAGGCTGTTTTACGAGGTTGTAAATCTACGACACGGGACCAACGGCTTTATTTCCCTTCCAAAGGAAGCCATGCTAAGGATTTTTACACCCCAAAGAATCCATTGTGCTCCGCCGGCTTTGAACCTGCGACCTTGATATGGTAACCACTACACATGGAGGGCGACAAATTGCCGGAATAGGGTTCGCTGCACACAGAATATAACTATGACGTGAGGGAGTAGGTTTGGTTGCATTATCTAGCTTTGCTCACTGCTTGACCTCGTTCAGTTCCTGCTAGTAGATAAACCAGTGAATACTGAAACAGAGGATAGATAAGAGGAGGAGTGTCTTTTCTTTCAATGCAGTAAAGATACATCTTGTAAATCAGTGCAATGAATTCTGAATGAGTTTGGTTGATTTATGTGCATTGTATTTTCAAAGCTCTACATGTTGATGTCCTAAGTTTTTTATGTCAAATTTTATACTTTTATTTGAAGAAGTACAAGAAGTTTTTATTTACTAATCATATTATAAAATAACTGTTTTATTGTATTACTCTATGAATTAGAACGATTAATATAATGACAATACATGTAATGAGCTACTTTTGGAACATATTATACTTCAAAGTGTGCATGTTTACATTACATAGCCCTCCCCACTACCCTCTGTTTATACCGCTGAAGCTGAGTGTGTTCGTAATTGTGCGCTTCGGAACACAAAACTGAGCTCTAGATACAGGTGTTGTTCAAAGCGTATCCATTTCCGTTAAGACAATTTTTGAATCTTCGGATGAAATTACCATTCATATGTCTAGGTTCTTCAACATCATTTCTGTACTAACTTGCACAGTAGTGTTTCAATTTTAAAAGTTTGGTGGCTTTATGGACAGAAGTTTGTGAAAAATCTACTTGCTGTGCAATACCACCGAGAGACATTTACCTTATACGTGTTATGTATATAGTGTATAGAGAATGTATTGCACTCCACCAAAAATTCGATACCGAGATTTCCGGATATATATGTTTTATGGTCCCCTGTATAAAAAAAAAGTATTTTCAGAAAAAGGCCCGTGTGTCCGTGTGTGTCTGTGAACACGATAACTCAGAAACGAAAAGTCGGTAAAATACCAAACTTTGTATTTAAGTTTAGTATCTTTCACGGATGTGACACGCAGATTTTGAGAAAAATCCCCCACCCCAAACTACCCTTAACATGGAACTCTTTTCGAAAATTTTGATTTTCTAAAAAATGGCTCTAACGATTTTGATTAAAATACCGTATATTAAAGATATTTACACGACAAATAAAATTTATATTTTGAATTTTCTGGGAATAGCCTCTGAAGACTAATTTATTCTCGGTCAATTTTACGGAATTTTGCATAACTGCTAAACCGTAAGAGATGGACAAAAGCTTACGACACCACAAATGTAGAGCACTTTAAAACACACAATTTATGTTATATACATTTTTTTCGTGGAGTTGATTGTTTTTAGATATTCCTTGGTTTTTTTTTTTTAGCAATAAAGACATACTTTTCTCATACAGGACTTTGTGAACTCGTGTCCATACAAACAAAGGAACTTCAGTCACAGAGCAACCAGCTTTTGACTATCACTTTAACCTGTGGTTATCCCTTATTTCACTCCTACTAACAAGGAAGCAAGTAATAAGACTATTTCTGCTAATTATTGCTCCATTAGATGAAGTAAATAGAATAATTTGTTGCAGTGATATAGAGAAAGTCATGTGAATGGAATACATCAGATTTTTTAGGTGAGCGTTCGAATGAAACGCCAATTTCTCCTAGCTTTCCTGCGTTATAACTTGTCGTTTTCGCTTCTTTGGTTTTGTTCAGCGACCCTGTTCTAAATTGATAGACTAATTAGCTCGCACTGTTTCTAACTGGAACTGGATAACACTTAAAGAAAATAATTTATAACTTTGGAGTATATTAGTTTATTTAAATTAAAGTCGATATAGCTTTTTACTTGCTCTACACTAACTATGTACATAGCGTGTAGAGAAGGTAGTGTAATGCACTAAAAAATTCGATATCAAGATTTCACCGGAAATACGTGAACCCAGAAAAAATATTTTTAGTAAAAGGCCAGTCAGTGTGTGCTCGAGTGTGTCTGTGAACAGCATAGTTCAAGAACGAAATGACCGTTGAATACGAAACATGGAATATAAGTTTGGTATCTTCAAGCATGCGACACGAAGATTTACAAGAAAATCTCCCCACCCCAAACTACCCATTACATGGGAAAATTATCGAATTTTTGATTTTCTCAAAAATTACCAACGATTTTAATTAAAATGTCTATAAGATATTTACATACCAAATAAGACGTGCATCTTGAATTTTCTGGGAATATTCTCTAAAGACTTCTTCATTCTAGATGGCCTTTATTTAATTTTGCATAACTAGTAAGCCATAACTTACTGCACAACACACGTAGATCACGATAAAACAATGAATTTATGTCATATAGGAGGTACGTCCAGAAAGTAAGTTCCGTTTCAATTTATCTCCGCTGCAGCGCTGCGATCGCAGTTCTGCACATGCGAGGTAGACGCTCTGTATCAAGGAGAAAAAACGTGCGCCATTTTGAGATCGCTGTCAGCCACATACGCTTTGTTGTGCTTGTTTACAATGTCGGTGTTGATTGAAAATCCCGCCGCTTGTGAAATCAGATCTGTGATTCGTTTTCTGAATGCTAGGAAAGTGAAACCAATTGAAATTTATCGGCAAATTTGCGAAGTTTACGGACAAAATGCGATGAGTGATTCAATGGTGAGAAGATGGGTCCGACAGTTCAATGAAGGACGTAGTGAAGTGCACGATGAAGAACGAAATGGGTGTCCATCTTTGGTTACAGAAGAACTGGTTCACGCGATTGATGACAAGATCCAGGAAAACAGCAAGTTTACAATTAGTGCTCTCGCTATGGAATTTCCCCAAAGCTCACGATCACTAATTCATGAAATTGTTACCGAAAAACTGAAATTTCGTAAACTTTGCTCACGTTGGGTACCAAAGATTCTTACTGAGCAACACAAAACAAAACGGATGGGTAATGCACTTCAGATGAGAAGACGGCGAAGAATTTCTGACAGAGATAGTCACAGGAGATAGTCTTACGACACCCCTGAAAGTAAGCGGCAATCAATGGAATGGAGGCACACTTCATCCCCAGCAAAGGTTAAGCTGAAACAAATCTTGACACCTCGAAAAATGATGTGCACAGTGTTCTGGGACTGGAAAGGCTTCTTGCTCGTTGATTTCTTACCGCATGGTCAAACAATCAAAGCAGATGTTTATTGCGAGACACTTAGAAAATTGCGCCGCGCAATACAGAATAAGCGCCGAGGATTGCTGTCAAAATGTGTTGTTTTTCTTCACGACAACGCACGACCATACACTGCAAACGTGACGAAAAACCTCCTAAAGGAATTTGGCTGGGACGTGTTTGACCAACCTCCGTACAGCCCTGACCTCGCTCCTAGCGACTTTCATCTATTCTTACATCTCAAGTCTTTCCTTGGCGGTCAACACTTCAACAATGACGAAGAGCTGAAAGAAAATGTTTCCAACTTTTTGAAGACACAGGCGGGAAACTTCTATGAAGAAGGTATACAAAAACTTGTGCCACGCTATGACAAATGCCTGAAAAATTTCGGCAGTTATGTGGAAAAGTAATTTAAGAGTTGTAGAATTTTGTGCAATAAATAAATAAATAATTATTCTGTATCTGTATACAATTTAATTTTATTACCAAACGGAACTTACTTTCTGGACGTACCTCGTACATTTTTTTTTCGTGGAGTTGGCCGTTTTCGGGATATTCCTTGTTATTGATTTCAGTTTCAAAAACATTTCTCATAAGGGAACTTGTCAACGCTTGGCCACGCAAAATAACTAATTTCAATCCCATAGCAACCACATTTTAAACCATTTGACTGTCGGTTTAGTTAAGTGTATTTCCATCATTTCCCTTCTACTTATAAAGAAACTAAGTATAATACAGTTTCTCTTAAATTAAAAAGATAGAGCAATACGCTTATTAACAAAAATTTGTTACATAAATGTAGAGAAAGTAACGTATCAGATTTTGCTCTTCTTTTGTATCCTTTCTTGATAAATTCGTGCATTTAAAGTAAAAAAATCTCATGTGTTCCATTCACATGACTTTCTCTATATCTCTGCAACAAATTATTGTTAAAAAATGTATGCTTCTATTTACTTCATGCTAATCGAGAAAAAATTAGCAGAAATAGTCTTATTACCTACTTCTTTGTAAGTAGAAGTGAAATAAGGGAGTAGCATAGGTTAAAGTGATAGTCAAAAGGTGGTTGCTATGTGACTGAAGTTCCTTTATTTGTATGGACAGAAGTTGACAAATTCCAGTATGAGTAAAGTTAAGTTGTTCAAAGCTGAAACCAAAAACAAGGAATATCTCAAAAACGATCAACTCCACGAAAAAAACGTAAATTCCGTGTTTTAATATGTTCTACACTTTTTGTGTGGTATGTTTTTGTTCATTTCTTACGGTTTAGCAGTTATGCAAAATTCCGTAAAATTCATCCAGAATAAAGTAGTCTTCAGAGGCTATTCCAGAAAATTCAAGATATACATTTTATTTGTGAGGTAAATATGTTTGATATATGCTATGTTAATCAAAATGGTTAGAGCCATTTTTAAGAAAATCAAAATTTTCGAAACAATTCCATGTGAAGGGTAGTTCGGGATGGGGGGATTTTCTTGAAAATGTTTGTCGCATCCTTGGAAGGTACTGAACTTAGATATCAAGTTTGGTATTTAACGATCTTTTGGTTTTTTTGTGTTCAGGTGGTCTCAAAACGTGTATTTCCGGTGAAATCTGGGTTTCGAATTTTTGGGTGGAGTGCAATATCTTCTCTATACACTATGTACATGGTACGTGTAGAGAAAGTAAAAATGATCCCTAATAAAACCTGAAAACAAGGAATGTTGTAAATCGCATTTGGTCTTTCTCTGAGCGTATGGGAGTAATTGTGCTCCAGAGCGATGTAGTGGTTGGGTTTTCAATTTGCACCCGACGATGCAGTCCCCTTACCTGTTTAACGTTCATGACGGGATTAAGTGAAGCCATAACCACTCGTGCTGAAGCTGAAAGAGGCAGTGAAAACACCACTAATTCCTCTCGCTCGGTGCTCCAGGATATGCCATTATCCGGTATAAATCTCCTGTAAACCAAATTCTCTCAACTTATGTTCAATGCCAGGAAGCTATAAATCCATAATAATGTTCCTCTTGAAGCTTGTTCAAAAATGTCAGCAGGGATTTCGATCTGAAGGAGTTTAGAAAAAACATCTGTGAAATTTTTAAAATCCAGAGTACGAGAGTCGACTGATAAGTCCCGGGCCTCACACAGATATGGCGCCACTAGGCCAGTCAGACGGTAGCATCGTATAGTTTAACTCTAGACTAGGTTGTATCCATAGTTACAGATCAATAGCTTGTTTAGTTTTCGAATGACAGCATTTTAAACAAGACTACTTTAGAGTTTTCGCGAAAGTGGAAGATTTGGAAAAACGAGCAGTGATTAAATACTTACATTTGAAAGGCTTAACGCCTAAATAAATCAAGGAGGAAATGGACAGTACATTGAAAGACCCTGCCCCTTCATATTCAATGATTAAAAGGTGGGTTGCACAGTTTAAAATGAGATGTAGTGATGAGCCTCGCTCTGGACGCCCTGTAGAAGTGACAACTCCAGAGATCATTGAAAACATTAATCGTTTTGTACTGGAAGACCGCAGATTAAAGTCGTTTTAGACAGCAGAGGCTGTAAACATATCAAAATATTTTAAGTAAAGTTTTGGGATTTCATAAGGTTTGTGCAAGATGAATGCCACGAACGTTGACCCTGATCAAAAGTTACAAAGAAAAACTTTTTCAGCTAAGAACGTGGACATCTACCGTAAAGGTCTCAGTAAATTTTTGAGATGGCTTATTACCATGGATGAAACTTGGATACATTGCTACACTGCAGAAAGTAAATCAGTCAAAACAGTGGATTTCCCAGGTGAAGCAACTCAAAAAAAAAAACAAAAAAAAAAAAAAACGCAAAGTCAGTTTTGTCAGCTAACCTGGCTATGGTGAGTGTTTTCTGGGATACACAGGGAATTATTTTTATTGATTGCTTGGAAAAGAGCAAACGTATCGCTGGTGACTACTTCGCAAGCTTACTGAAACGTTTGAGTGATGAGGTGAAAAGGACCTCATTTGGCAAAAAAAAAAAAATATTGTTCATCACGACTGTGCTCCTGCACATCGTTCAGTCATTGCAGTGGTGAAAATTTGCGAATTAAAGTTGGAATTCCTTGAACATCTACTCTCCTTCTGTTCCCAAACCTCAAAAAATGTCATGGACGACGAAGATTTCACAGCAACGAGGAGGTCATTGATGCGGTAAACAGCTATTTTGAGGACCTTGATAAATCGCACTACAGAGATGGTTTAATTACATTAGAACAGCGATATGACAAATGTGTTAGCTTTTCTGGAGATTATGTTGAGAAATAAAGCAAAAAAAAATTGTCGAATGCCGTTTTCATCGAGAGGCCCGGGACTTATTAGAAGACCCTCGTATAGTATCCTTGGAAGACGCTGAACTTAAATATAGTATTTAACTCTCTCTCTCTCTCTCTCCCTCCCTCCCTCTCTCTCTCTCTCACACACACACACACACAGAAACACAGAAAACGGCCGTGCCGTGACCAAATAGTTAGACCACTCGCCTCTCACTTAGACGGCCCAGTTTCGATTCCAAACGACCCATTATGGGATTTGTGGTGGACAAAGCGGCGCAGGGGCGGGTTCTCCGGGTTCGCCCACCTTCGCATTTCACTAATGCTCAATATTCGTTCCGTGTATCATCAGTGAGATCGTCTGCGGAGTCAGAGTAGTAAAATCACATGACTTTCTCTACATCACTGCAACAAATTATTCTATTTCCTTCATCTAATGGAGCAAAAATTAGCAGAAATGGTCTTATTACTTGCTTCCTTGTTAGTAGAAGCGAAATAAGGGAGTACCATAGGTTAAAGTGATAGTCAAAAGATGGTTGCTATGTGACTGAAGTTCCTTTGTTTGTATGGACACGAGTCCACAAAGTCCTGTATGAGAAAAGTATGTCTTTATAGAAGAAAAAAACAAGGTATATCTCAAAAACAATCAACCCCAGGAAAAAAATGTATATATCATAAATTGTGTGTTTTAAGGTGCTCTACATTTGCTGTGTGGTAAGTTTTTGTCCATCCCTTACGGCTTAGCAGTTATGCGAAATTCCGTAAAATTGACCGAGAATAAAGTAGTCTTCAGAGGCTACTCCCAGAAAATTCAAAATATACAATTTTATTTGTCATTTAAGTATCCTTAATATACGATATTTTAATCAAAATCGTTAGAGCCATTTTTTAGAAAATCAAAATTTTGTAAAAAAAATGCCATTTAAAGGGTAGTTTGGGGTGGGGGAATTTTTTTCAAAATCGTGTCGCATCCCTGGAAGACACTAAACTTAAATACCAAGTTTGGTAGTTTACCGACTTTTGGTTTTTGAGTTATCGTGTTCACGGACAGACACACACACGGACCTTTTTCTGAAAATACTTTTTTTTGGATACAGGGGACCCTAAAACATATATTTCCGGTGAAATCTCGGCATCGAATTTTTTGTGGAGTGCAATACCTTCTGTATACACTATGTACATAGTTCGTATAGAGAAAGTAAAATAAAATAGCAGAAATAGTCTTATTACTTGCTTCCTTGTAAGTAGAAGTGAAATAAGGGAGTACCTTAGGTTAAAATGATAGTCAAAAGCTGGTTACTATATGACAGAAGTTCCTTTGTTTGTATGCATAGGAGTTGACAAATTCCTGTGTGAAAAGTTTTTTTAAAGCTGAAACCAAAACAGGGAATATCTTAAACACCATCAAATTGACCAAAAAAATTTATGTAACATAAATTGTGTGTTTTAATGTGCTCTACATTTTCTGTGAGTTATGTTTTTGTCCAACTCTTACGGGTTAGCAGATATGGAAAATTTCGTAAAATTCATCCAGAATAAAGTATTCTTCAAAGGCTATTGCCAGAAAATTCAAGATATACATTTAATTTGTCAAGTAAATATCTTAAATATATGAGATTTTAAACAAAATCTTTTAAGATTTATTTTTAAGAAAATCAAAATTTTCGAAAAATGCTCCATGTAAAGGGTAGTTGGGAGTGGGGGGATATTTTTGAAAATCTTCGTTTTTAGCTATGTTATCCGCAGACATATGGACCTTTTTCCAAAAATGCTTTTTTTGGATTCAGGGGGACCCAAAATATATATATTTCGGTATCGAACTTATGGGTGCAATACAATACCTTCTGTATACACTGTGTAGAGAGAGTAACACGTTAGTAAATGTGACTAAAGACTTTGTTTTTAGTGCTATCCCGAGGCGAGAGGGTACTTGGCCTGTTTGTTAAGTGTAGGGTCAAATTTGGCAGCGTCTCTCGCAATCTCAGGTCATTTTCTTCGCTTCATCTACCTTGGCCGTCACGTAGTGGTCGATAGAGCTCTTCTTGAGGCTTCAGTGTAGCTAATACTAACTCGATCGGCAGTCCACTTTGTCTTCACTTTCTGCAACAGCTGAGACCAGCATGTTCACAAGCATAGTTCTGCTCTTTACTGGTCGCCGGGGATTTCGTTCTCAAAGGCTTCCCTATCAAAGTTTTCAGCGTTTCCTTCACACACAAAATCCCTGGTATCCGGCTCTGCTATAAGATCCAAGCCCTCCATCACGCTTCATTTGTTTCAAAACTGAATAACGGTTACAGCATCAATCTCATGTGTTACGCTCACATGACTTTCTCTAGCTACTCTGCAAAAAAGAAAACTTCTTACAAAAAATAATACATCTTGAAACGCCCTGCTAATTCAGAAAAATAATAGTAGCATTTAATACGTGGTTCCTTATAAGTAGAATGCAACTAAGGGAATACACTGGGCTAAAGTGATAGTCAAATATTTTTAAAGCTGTTGTTATGCGATTGTCATTGCTAATCGCTTCTTTGCTTGGCTAGGAGTAGAACAAAAGAAAAACGGATACTTCCCTCACAATTGAAAGCAATAGGAAAGAATATCTCGGAAACGGTTACCTCCACAACAGAAACGTAAAGGACACAGATTGTGTGTTTTGACGTGATGCAAATTTTTTGTGAAGTTATTTTATTTCTATCTCTTACGGTTTTGCAGTTAAGCAAAATTCGGCAAAATTCATACAGAATAAAGAGGTCTTCAGAGGCTATTCCCAAAAAATTCGAGATATACATTTTATTTCGGACATAAATAGCTTTAATTTACGGGATTTTAATCAAAATCGTTATAGCCATTTCTAAGATCAAAATTTTCAAAATTTTTTCCATGTAGGATTTTTTTGAAAATATTTTTGTCGCATCTTTGGAAGATACTAAACCTAAATACCAAGTTTGGTATTTTAACGGTATTTTCGTTTTGGGGCTATTCTGTCCACAGGCACACCGCGCGCACACACACACACACACACACACACACAAACCTTTTTTTAAAAAAATGTTTTTTTCGGACTCAGGGGACCCCAAAACATATATTTCCGGTGAAATCTAGGTATTGAATTTTTGGGTACATTGCAATACCATCTCTATTCCTATGTACATTGTACATATGGAGCTAGAGAAAGTAAAACTGCATATATTAATTGTGTGTTTTTACAAGATCTTCATTTTTTGTGTGGTAAGCTTTTGTCTATTACTTACGGTGTACTAGTTATGCAAAATTTAGAGTGTTTTATCCAGAACGAACTAGTCTTTAGAGGCTATTCCTAGAAAATTCAGGATATACATTTTATTTGCCCTGTAAATATCTTAAATATAAGGGATTTTAACCAAAATCAAGCATTTTGGAGAAAATTAAAATTTTCGCATTTGTTTCCATCTAAGGAATAGTCAGAAATGGGAAGATGTTCTTGAAAATCTTCGTGTCCACCCTGGGAAGAATTTATATCAAGTTTGGTATTTAACGGTCTTTACATTTGTTGAGCTGTGCTGCACACACACACATACACACACACACACATAAAGGACATTTTGCTGAAAATGATTCTTTTGGATTAAAACTGTCCCAAAATATGTATTTCCGGTGAAATCTCGGTTTCGAATTTTTAAAAGCAATACAATAACTTTACTATCCACTGTGTATATAGTAACTGTAATGCTGAATTCACAATGAAATGCAAGCGCAGACGCAATGAGTGCAAAAGTTTGGACTCCTATTATTTAATGTAAGTATTCACATTGAAACGCAATGCAATGCAACTCCATATTTTATCCTTGCGTTGCGTGCAAAGAGGATGAAGTCTACTTCTTTTCTCTATGCATTGCCTATGAAATCAACAACAGACGATCGCACTACAAGATTTTACATGGCCTGCTGTACATGCATGCTTTTCTATTTGGCCGTGCTGCGCCATTACTAATTTCCCTCAGGAGGTTATGACAGTCTCCTTGCGTATCGTTCTTTGATTTAATGTAACTTATCATCTGTGTATAGATGGATAGATCGTTTATTTGTCTATTGAATACAATTATTCATGACTTCGTCAGTAAACTACACACATCAATCATACATTCTATCATCACATATTTATATTATAAAACTGGTCAACAGTATACAGAGGATTAACCGTCAATATTGATCTGAGCCTCCTCTTGAAACTCTGAAATGAAAGATGTCGTATGTGTATAGGTAAGAAGTTGAAACGTTTTAGTGAGATACAACAGAAACTATTTACACTTACACTATATTTACTTTTGGGTATATAAATATTTGAATTCTTCCGTGTTGGGTAATTATGTATATTGTCACAGGTAGTAAAATAATTAATATTTTTCTTGACATACAAGAGGCAGGCCAGAACGTACATTGACGGTAAAGTAAGTATATTAGATTGAATAAAAGGTGGTTTACAATGAGTCCTGGGTGAAGCTCCATAAATTAACCTTAAAGCTCTCTTCTGTAAAATAAAAACTCGTAATGATGAACCGTGGTTACCCCAGAGCAAAAGTCCATAATTCAAATGGCTATGAATGTGTCCGTAATAGGCCGCAATTAAAGATTCTACATTACTATTCTTAAATATTCGTAACATGAAAAAACCCTTACTTACCTTTTTTTACAACATACGTAACATGAGTTTGCCAGCATAAATTTGAGTCGATATGCAAACTTTCACTATTTTATGATCATCTGGATTTATTCTCCTTAAACTAAAATGTAATATCTCTGTTTTTGAAGTGTTTAAAATCAAATTATTAGCATTACACCAAGTTTGGACACTATTAGTTAACTCTTTTAAGTTTTGAGGTCAAGATATCTGTTCCTGACTCAGTAATGTTGACAGCCAAGTCATCAGCAAATATATATGTCTCTGAGTAGCAACTGTGAACAAAATTAGGAAGATCATTAATGTAAATTATGAACAATACCGGTCCCAATATGGATCCTTGAGGTGCACCATGCTTCAAGAGTTTGAAGGAAGAAACTTTACTACAATTTAAAAACACTGCTTGGTACCTATTACTAAGATAAGAGGACAGAAGGTTTACACTAATATCATTAAAACCATAAAATGTTAACTTATGTTGGAGCGTTTTATGAGAAACTGTATCAAAAGCCTTCGTGAAATCATAAAATCTACTACAAACTACATTACCAGACTCAATGCCAGAAAGACAGCGTTTATAGAACAGGGTTATTGCATCTATAGTACTATGGGATGTCCGAAACCCACTGTTGCTTACTTAATAGAGTTTTTTTCAAAATATCTATAAATTTGTTTATTGATTAAAATCTCGAAAATTTTTTACATAGTTGGTATAATACATATAGGCCTATAATTTCCGTGGTCTGCTCTATTACCTTTTTTAAACACTGGAATTACTTTTGCGTATTTAAACGCATCGGGAAACACACCAGAATCAATGCAAAAATTAAAAATATGCGTAAGGGGTTCTAATATATGAATGACTGCCAATTTTAGTATTTTGGAATTTATACCATAAATATCAAGAGAAGTGTTATTACTTAAGCTCAGTATGGAAGAGTATACTTCGTCTGCGCTGACATGTTTAAAGGAAAAGCTGTTGTCAGCTTTGGACATATAATCCAGAAATTATTTTGGTTTACTCGGAGGTATGCTGCTCACTAGTTCTTCTACTTTGTTAATAAAATAAGAATTACATACTTCAGGGTCTAGCTCTGGAGTTGAAGGTTTCGAATTTTTGTTAACTATGCTGTTAATAACAGACCAAGTATCTTTTGTTTTGTTTTGAGAATCCTCAATTAAACTAGAAAAATAATTTATCTTTGCGTTTTTAAGTTCTTCTGGTACAGTTTTTTAGCTTCAATATACTTCATCTTAATTTCGGAAATGCCAGAGTGTACATAAAGATTATAGTATTTCAGACATAAGTTTATGGAGCTCCCCATTATACCACTTTTTATGCTTAAGTCCTCTTTTATGTTTTGTTTTAAAATAAATTAAGGGAAAAAGTACATCAATTAAATCAATAAAAACCGAAAGAAAGTAGTTAACTTTATCATTTAAATAAAACCAACACATTTGACTTATTAACAGAGTAAAATAGCAGGCACTTTGATCATTTATAACACGCTTTAAATGTACAATTGTGGTTATTGTCATCATGCACACAAGTCGGTCAACATCTACAACAAGCTGTATAGCATCATGATCAGAGAAAATTGTTGGTAAAACACATGCTTTACAATCATCATAAATATTGATCACATTATCAATATATGTGCCAGGATTATTAAGTATACCAGACGTGTGGGAGTATTAATTAAGTATCTAAGTCCAAAACTTGTAAATAAATTAACAAGTTCCCGTATTTCAACAGCAACAGAGCAGAAGTCGACATTAAAATCACCACTTAAAATGATGTTGACTGACTTGCTAAACTTATAAAACAAAGTCACAAAAAGGTCGCTAAGACATATTAAAAAAGCATTAAAATTTGTGGTGTTCTATAGAAATTGATACAAATTAAGTTGCTGTTACTTATGTATGACGAGCATGCTTCAAACACATTTTGTCTGGTAAATGTTTTTCAGTTCAACCCCCTTGCTGGCCGCGATTCCATCACGTACAAATATAGCAGAGCCCCCATGCATTTTACTAGACGGCCTACAATAACAGTCGACCAATTTCATATCAGAAATTTTCAATAAAATTAGATTATAGCACAACCAGTGTTCAGTAATGCATAATATGTGTACATCTAGTCCATTTATGAGAACTGAGATGTAATTTATTTGTTAAGCTTTGAGAGTTCCAATATAACATATTTATATTCGATTTAGACACCAACTTATAGTCCCTATCACCATAGCTTAGTCATTCTTTCAGGGGTATTTTTTCATTTGACCCAAAATGTTGGTCTGGTCTAAGTTTACCATAGAATTGAGAGACAAAGCATCCTACTGGCCAATATTTTGAATTAAACATTTCGTAAAATAGTTTTTCATCAACTTCAATATGAAATGAAGCGTACGTATCGTTTCTAATTTAGTGATTTTTTATGGATTTCAAGTTAAAGTTACCTAAAGGTTGTGCCTTTTCATTAACTGTGACTTCTGGAGCCAATCTACTGACGAACATAGCCTTTGTTTTCTGCACTACTTTAATACTGTTAGGAGTATTCGTTCCACACAACACTGTTTTATGAGATGGTTTATTTCCTATATTTCGCTTCTTTTTATTTACCACTTCTACCCAATCACTTGGGGACTTTTTAGAAGCACCAATATCACTGTGTTGACTCAGCATTAGCTGCACTTTGTTTCACTTTATCGTCGAATGCGACACCACGGTTATTTGCTGAATTATCACCAGAATGAGCAGCGTGATTTTTGTTTTCCGAAGGTCCACTAACAGAACAGTGTTTCTGCCGCACTATTTTAATTCGATTTCGTCAGCAAGTCTATATGTTGGTTAAGTAGTTTAACTTCCCCTCTGAGTTCTTCTATAATACAATCTTTCTGTTTTATAATGTACTTCAGAATTTGAATATCTATTTTGCCATCACTGTCTGTTAAAGCACTTAAAGCATTATAAAATGCTTCGTCATTATTTCCATCACTTTCACATAAGTTAATGATGTTGTCGTCCAAAAATGTTATCTTACTTGTCAATGTTGCACAACTATTGTGGAAATAATTCTCACAATCAACACATTTTAAACCAGTAACCACTTTGTTTTTACGCACACACATATATTTGCACTGTTGGTTACTTTACTAGAGCTAGCCATTCGAAGGTTAAGACTACCACAAGAGCATACAGAGCGCAGAAGAGACGTCCGTCCGCCCGCCACGAAGGCCTCTTAACATAAACAAAACCTTCTTATTAACTATTACTTCTTATAAATCAAAGACGCAGAGAAATAATTCTTAGTTCATTAAATATGTAGCTTAGCTTTATCACTTGCTACAGACTCTATGCTTGTACCATTTTCGGTAATTCTGCACAACGGCTCTGTTAATTCTGCCGTCTCAAAACGAGAACTACCATGTTGGTATCTGTAGTAGGAAATAAAAGTGGTATGTGCGGATTGTGGTGAAAACGCATTGAAGACTTTCTATTTATTAACCGATTGTAATTACTTTCTGTATATTCACCACAATCCACATATTTCACTTTTATTTCCTACTATAGATACCCCGACGTATCTCCGTTTATCAGACCTTGGCATTAATAGAGCCGTTGTGCAGAATTACCCTATTTTCAATAATTTTGAATGAGCAATTATTATGACGTCACTGCCGCGTGCATCAATTGTTAGTATGTAATGTATTTTTTTTTTTTTTGTGTAAAAGATTAAGGGAATTTTCTTATGTGGTATTATTGGTTGTTATTCAGTTTGTAACTTGCGGAGAGCTTGGAAGATATTTGAACTTACGGATCTAGCAACTCGTGACAATTTCTTGCGTTGCGCTTACGATTACGCTGTGAATGGTGTTCCCTCGCGCTTGCGCTTATGGTGCATTACGTTTGCGCTTGCATCTCATTGTGAATGTAGCATTAAACGTGCTAAAGTGGAGCTAACTTTTTACTTTTTTTGTCGAATAGGTAGAGAATTTCCTGTGAAAGGAACAGATTTTTAGAAAAAGACGTATGTATGTGTCTATATGTATGTCTCAGTGTTTAAATACGAAAGCAAAAATGTTCCGTAAATATCAAATTGTCACAACTAAATTTGGTCACAGGGAGGAATAGCTGAAGATAAAATGATAGAGAACTCAAAGCTTGGCTTAGCGTAACTAATATAATCTGTAATATGCACAAGTATGAAAGGGGCTAGTGTTTGGTTTACAGATTGGGGCTCCCTAACTTAGCTGACTGATTTACAATATTGGGATTAGTTAAGGAGTTAGAAATTTAGATGTTTACCAGAAAGTGATGTACTATACCATGGCAAGGTAGCGGTCGTAGTCCAATTGGATCCTGCGGAGGCCTGCAGAGTCTGGGTGCAGCGCAGCCCAAGGGGCTAAGCCCCGAGCTTCGAGAAGACAAAAGAAACGAACTAAACGACTAGAAGACCAACAAGACCTCCAGGAGCGGGCTTACCTACTTGCTTATATAGACTCTTAAGCTCTTATCGGTGTATCAGTATTGACAAGCCAGATATTTACCAAACATGGTGTTGACCCAACTTATCCTTGCGCAAATCAAAGTGACCTTTCTCCAGAAGCTTCTATGAGGAAGCTGACGTAGCGGAAAAGCCATCAGGAACTCTCCTGGCAACTGACACTCCTATAGAACATCATGTTGGTTGCACAACTTGGTGAAACTGCTGCATTTTAAAGTATAAAGAGATTTCTAAGCTTAATTCAAGCTGCTATAAAATGATTAATAAAATAACCTGACAGTAAAAAAAGTAAAATGAGCCTCTTGCCACTGTACAGGTGACAAAGTTTCGTTTCGCAATTGTAGTTATTCTTTTGTGCTCCAAACTAGCTGATTCTCGGCTTCCATTCTATGATAGATATTCTAATACATTTGTAAAAGTGTGCTCTACAAATCTACTGTACTTATAATGATTTATATTTCATCCCAAGCTCGTCTGGTTCGATATCAGCGCTTGTCTCGGCTCACAGAATACAGATGTCACTTGTATCCGCCGTCCCACATTCCATCTTAAAGAAATTACTTCCACACGTCAGAGCTGATTCTTTCAGGCATAGCGGTGTTTTAATCTTCTCCCAGAATTTAATTTAAAGAGCGGGAAGTTGGTAACTGATGTCTTTTTCAGTTTCCTTCTTTATTGTATCGACTGAAAGTCAATAGGAAGTGTAAAATGGGGTTAAAAGTAATATTAGGTTCTCTTTTAGCATGGAAATTCATCCACTTTATCTTTTGACAGTGTTATTAATCTTATCTTCAGGATATTACATGGGATGTTATGTATATGAATCCACAGCGTAGCTGCCTAGTAACCAAAATGTTAAAATTAAAAACAGAGAATTTATAACATTTAAAAATGAATATTTTAATATTATTAAAACAACTTATTATTTAATATTTCACTATCTCAAACACGTACGGACATAGTACCCAGAGAAGATATTGTACCCCGCCGAAAAAAATTATTTACAGATTTCACCAGAAATATATTTTGAGGTCCCCGAGTCCAAAAAAGCATTTTTAAAAAAATATTCGTGTGTATATATGTAAGTCATTGTATTAGAGTATGATAAAGCAATGGTTGTACACACATATTGGCGGTTGGAACGATGAAAGGCAATGCAATACGCCATAAAACATTTACACAGGCACACACAGACATTTTTCTAAAAATACCTTTTTGGACTCGGGATCTCAAAACATATTTCCGGTGAAATCTCGGTATCGAATTTTTGGGTGCAATACAATACTTCCCCAGTACACTATATACATAGTACCTATAGAACATGTAAAAGGTTATTTTTTACAATTTCTGAGTTCCTCGTCCCCTTAAAACAGGTTCGTTTACCTGTCCACTGTGCGTTCCTATATACAGGGTTACTACAAAAGAAATAGACAACTTCAACTGCCTGTAAAACAAAAACTATTAGAGATAGCAACCTAATTATTTTGGAGGTATGTTGAGAAACTCTCAAAGTTTCGTTTGTTACTATTGGTAACGCTGTAGTGTTTTGTTTGTTGTTGCAGAAGCTGAAATGGCGGAAAATCCTGTGGAAAAGGCATATTGCGTGTTGGAATTTGCTAGAACGCAATCAGCAACTGTTGTCCGACATTTTAGAACACGTTACCACAAAACGCCACCGATTAGACAGTCAATCTACGACTGGTATAGAAAATTCAAGACAACGGGATGTTTGTGCAAAGGGAAGAGCTCGGGAAGACCAAGAGTTTCGGAAGAAAACGTTGAGCGTGTTCGTTCTGCCTACATAAGAAGCCCACAGAAATCGACATCTAGGGCAAGCATGCAATTACAAATTCCACAGCAAACTGTATGGAAAATCATGCGGAAGCGACTGCACATGATGCCTTACAGATTACAGATGTTGCAGTTTCTGAGTGAAGAAGATAAGGTCATACGGCGTGACTTTTGCATCGACATGTTGCGACATGATGAAGACGATGCTGGTTTTTGTGAGCGCATCATTTCATTTTTGTGGTAACGTGTTCTAAAATGTCGTTGGACAACAGTTGCTGATTGCGTTCTAGCAAATTCCAACACGCAATATGCCTTTTCCACAGGATTTTCCGCCATTTCAGCTTCTGCAACAACAAACAAAACACTACAACGTTACCAATAGTAACAAACGAAACTTTGTGAGTTTCTCAACATACCTCCAAAATAATTAGGTTGCTATCTCTAATAGTTTTTGTTTTACAGGCAGTTGAAGTTGTCTATTTCTTTTGTAGTAACCCTGTATGATTCGTTTTGATACGCGAGATGGCTGGTCGCAACCTATATTGCGGGACGGCTAACGGTACAAATTTCCAAGTTCCGCTTGTGGCTTTTCTACAAGACCGATTCATTTGTATGCCAAAGTGGGAGCACAGTAGGTCTATTTTACGAGCCACCTCTGACTTTTCCAAATAAATATCCTGACTACAAATGGATGATGCACTGCTTATGTCAAAATTGCCGGATAAACCGTGATATCAAGGAATATACAGGGTGTTAATGAACTATACCGAAATATTTTCACAGAGTATGTAGATTACTTAAATAAGTAATTTGAGATAGGAGACTTACGGCCTGTTTATTAAAATTTCGAAGTAACGGCTATAAGTTTCTGAAGTGCCAGTAGGCCACCTATCGCGGTACTTTATCTGGAATGAAAAAATCTGATGTGTTCCATTCACATGACTTTCTCTACATCTCGGCAACAAATTATTATTAAAAATCTTATTGTTCTATTTACTTAGTGGTAATCGAAAAAAAAATTAGCAAAAATGGTCTTATTACTTGCTTCCTTATAAGTAGGAGGAAAATAAGGGAGTACCATAGGTTAAAGTAATAGTCAAAAGCTGGTTGCTATGTAACTGTAGTTCCTTTGTTTCTATGGACAGGAATTGACAAAGCCCTGCATGAGAAAAGTTTAATTTTTTAAAGCTGATACCAAAAAGTAGGAATATCTCAGAAAAGTTCAGGTCCATGAAAAAAATGCATATAACATAAATTGTGTGTTTGAAAGTGCTCTACAATTATGCAAAATTTCGTAAAATTCGTCTTCAGAGACTATTCGCAGAAAATGCAATATACACATTTTATTGGTCAAGTAAATATATCTTTAATATCGATTTTTTAATCAACATTGTTAACTAATTTTGAGAAAATCAAATTTTTCAAAAAAAGTTTCTTGTAAAGGGTAGTTTGGGGAGGGGGCATTTTTCTCAAAATCTTCATGTCGCATCCCTGGAAGATAGTTAACTTAAATACCAAGTTTGGTATTTTCCCGAATTTTCCTTTTGAGTTAACGTGCATACGGACACACACACACACACACACACACACACACACACACACACACACGGACCTTTTTGTAATAATGCTTTTTTTGGATACAGGGGACCCTAAAACACGTATTTCCGGTGAAATCTCGGTATCGAATTTTTGGATGGAGTGCGATACCTTTTCTATACACTATGTACATAGTGGCTACATAACTCAAGGACGTAGGTATTGAATGTTCAGTGTCGCACTGTTAAATGATTAGTTCGAGATATTACATATTTTTGCGAGTTACATCTTGAGCACGCTAGTAACGAGCTGCTAAAAATCGATATCTCTATACTCGGTCAGCAGTTTTAAAGACATTTTAAGCCATTTTTTCAACCTGCTTTGCTTTAACACCGACTTATGAGCACCTGATACCCACACGTTTAACGCTATGTAGTTGCGTTATGTTTATCCGGGGGCCATGCATCGCCGATCGCAAATTACTTGTATCAGTCACGTGCACAATCTCGCAGATTATTTCGGTGTAGTTCATTAACAGCCTGTACACTATCACACATAAACGAGGATGACGAATATACAAGCAAGTCCCCATGTGGCAGCGTATTAGTCCCCTGTTATAGGAGTCTCACCGTCATCCAAGTTGGTTATCTGTAAACTGAAGACAAACTTTTATCCAACTTCCTTAACTTGTACGCACATTCTTTCTTTTAATGCTCGTTTGGAGACTCCTGGGTGTTCTTGTCCAAATGACAGTGAATTCTACGCTTTGGGATATTAATAAATATCTAATTTTGTATTCATATATCCTCTACCTTTTGATATAGCACTTTTACTTTCTCCACCTTCTTTGGTATACATTTGATGGAGAAAGAAATGTATTCCACCTAAAATTTCAATGTAGAGGTTTCACAAAATGAATGTTTTTATGTGCACTGAGTGAAAAAACCTAAAGTCCTCCTTTCATAAGACTTCTCTACATTTCTACAATAAATTGTTTAAAAGCTTATGCCTCTATTCACTAAATATGGGAGTATCATAGGTTAAAGTGATAGTCAAAAGCTGGTTACTAGGTTACTGAAGTCCCTTTGTTTGTATGGACAGGAGTTGACACATTCCTGTAGATGCATTTTTTAAAGCTGAAACCAGAAACAAGTAATAGCTTAAAAACGATCAAATCCACGAAAAAAATTTTATGCGTTCCATTCACACGACTTTCTTTATCTCCCTGTAACAAATAATTGTTAGAAGGCTTATGCTTCTATTTAATTCATGCTAATCAAGAAAAAATGAGCAGAAATAGTCTTATTACTTGCTTCCTTGTAAGTAGAAGCGAAATAAGGGAGTACCATAGGTTAAAATGAAAGTCAAAAGCTGATTGCTAAGTGACTGAAGTCCCTTTGTTTGTATAAACAGGAGTTGACAAGATTTTTAAAGCTAAAACCAAAAAACAAGGAATATCAGCTCCATAAAAATGTATATAACATAAATTGAGTGCTTTAACTAGCTCTAAATGTTTGTGTGATAACTTTTTATCTATCACTTAAGGTTTAGCAGTTATGCAAAATTCCGTAAATTGCAGCCAGAATAAAGTAATCTTCAGAAGCTATTCCCAGAAAATTCAAGATATACATTTTATTTGTCAGGTAAATATCTTTAATATACGCTATTTTAATCAAAACCGTTAGCAATTTTTTAGAAAATCAAAATTTTGTAAAGAAGTTCCATGTAAAGAGTAGTTTGGGGTAGGGGGATTTTTCTCAAAATCTTCGTGTCGTATCCCTGGAAGATAACTCCATGGCACGACAGCTCACAGGGAGCCTTGGCCTACCGCCCGGCCGCTGCGTCCCCCATCTCGGTCCACTACAGACGTCATGGATGGGGTGCAGTACTGGAGGGTGAGACGTGGTCAGCGCCTCGAGCCCCTCCCGGCCGGTTAATGCGGTCCTCACGACCTGGAGCCGCTACTTCTCAATCAAGTAGCTTCTCAATTGGCCCCCCAGGGACCTCACGAGGCTGAGTGCACCCCGGTCCAGGTCTCCCAGCGGGGGAAACATCCCCACGCCGGTACTGGGGATCGAACCCAGGTCTCCCGCTTGGTAGGCAGCTGCGCTACCACCGCGCTAAGGAGACGACCATCCCTGGAAGATACTAAACTTAAATGCCAAGTTTGGTATTTTACCGACTTTTCGTTTTTGAGTTGTGTTCACACATACGGACCTTTTTCTGAAAATACTTTTTTTGGATACAGGGGACCCTAAAACATATATTTCCGGTGAAATCTCGGTATCAAATTTTTTGATGGAGTGCAATACCGTCTCCATACACTATGTACATAGTAGGTGTAGAGAAAGTAAAAATCAAAGCACTGCAAGTCCTGCGCTTACAGCTGTGTGTTCTTTGCTCAGGGCCACACCTGTACTGCACAAAGTATACTTACAGGGAAGGTTTTATGGCTTGTATAAGCGCGAGAAAGCGAAACATCTCCGTAATAAACTTTCTTTCTGTTGCACCTTTTTGTGTTGTACACCTTGCGGCTTATAATGCTGTGCGGAATAAAACACAATCTAGTGTTTGCATTAAGAGCGGTCTTAAACCTCGCGTGACACTCCATTAAAGACGCGGCGAGTAGCTGTTTTCACTACGGGACATTTTAATCCTAAGGAATGGAACAAGAATCTGCGAAAACTCGTTTGGGAAGTTTATTATAACGTCAGCGAATGTAACTGAATCGCACCAACCAGATTATACAAGAGCGGCAATGCAAAGTTTATAGAAGGCCGTGATTTCAAAATTCTGCTTCAAAATTTTAACGAACTATTCTTAGAAACACTCATTTTTACTTTCTCTACACGTGTATAGGGAAGGTATTGTAATGCACCCAAAAATTCGATACCGAGATTTCACCGGAAATACACGTTTTGGGTTACCTTGAATCCACAAAAAGCATTTTTAGAAAAAGGTTCCTATGTGTGTCTGTGGACAACATAGCTAAACAAAGAAAAGACTATTAAATACCAAAGGATGCGACACGAATATTTTCAAGAAAACCCCGCACTCCAAACTACCCTTTACATGGGACTTTTTCGAAAATTTTGATGTTCTTAAAAATGACTCTAACCATTTTGATTAAAATATAATATATTAAAATATTAACCTAACAAATAAAATGTATATCTTTAATTTTCTGGGAATAGCTTCTGAAGACCTGTTTATTCTGGATGAATTTTGCTTAATTTGGCAACACTAGTAAACCACAGGAGAGACACAAAAACTTACTGTACAAAAAATGTAGGTCTTGTTAAAATACACAAGTTATGTCATATAAATTTTTCTCGTGGAGCTTACCGCTTTCGAGGTATTCATTGTTAAATGTTTCAGTTGTGAAGTACTTATACATTTCTCAGACGGGAGTGTCCGTTTTTCTTTTGATCCACTCCTGGCCAAGAAAAGAAGCGATTTGTAATGACAATCACATAACGACAGCTTTTAAAACATTTGACTATTGGTTTAGCCTAGTGTATTCCCTTATTTTCTTCCTATTATAAGGAACTAAGTAATAAGAACATTGTGCTAATGAGTACCACGATTAGCAAGGTGCAGAAAGAAGACGAATCTTATATATGGAGTTAGTAGAACAGCTAGAGAAAGTCAGGTGAGTGTAAAACATCAGATTTTTACTTTCTCTACACGTACTGTGTACATAGTGTATAGGGAAGGCATTGTAATGCACCGGAAATACATGTTTTGGGTTACCTGAATCTACAAAAAGCATTTTTAGAAAAAGGTCCCTGTGTGCGTGTCTGTGGACAGCATAGCTCGAAAACGAAAATACTGTTAAACACTAAAGTATGCGACACGAAGATTTTCAAGAAAATTCCCGCGCACTAAACTACCCTTTACATGGGACTTTTTTCGAAAATGTTGATTTTCTCTAAAATGGCTCCGACGATTTTGATTAAAATGTCGTATATTAAAGATATTTACCTGAAAAGTAAAATGTATATCTTGAATTTTCTGGGAAAAGCCTCTTAAGACTACTTTATTCTGAATGAACTTTACAGAATTTTGCATAACTGCTAAACCAAGAGAAATGGACAAAAACTTACCACACACAATTTATGTTATATCCTTTTTTTTCGAGGAGTTAGTCGTTTTTGTGGTATTCCTTGTTTTTGGTTTCAGATTTGTAACACTTGTACTTTTTACATATAGGACTTCTTTTTTTTTTTATTGTTTCATTTGTATAGCCCCCCTTTAACATCAATGGTCATATCGGGGGCTTTCACTTGTGAAACTGTAGGTTCAGAACATTAGGTTAAACTTTATACACACACGCACATTCACTCTCACATTCATACTTCCAGACTCTATGGGGGATAGGGAATAATTCCGGTTAAGAAAAATTCCCCGCCCTAGCCGGGAATCGATCCCGGGACCTCCGGGTGAGAAGTCAGCTCGCTGACCACTCGACCACGGAGGTAGTCTAACAAGCTTGTGACTGTCACTTTAACCTGTGATACACCCATATTTTGCTTCTACTTACAAGGAAGCAGGTAATAAGACTATTTCTGTTAATTTTTTCTCCATTAGCATGAAGCAAATAGAATAATGAGCTTAGTAACAACACTTTGTTACAAAGAAGTAGAGAAAGTCATGTGAATGGAACACAATAGATTTTTCTGTCTACTTCATGCTGTTCGAGTTAGCAATTTCCAAGAAATTTGGATACTATTTTTGTTTTTGTTTTGTTTGAATACTTGATAGGTAAGTTTATCGTTCTGAACACACATTTGGTAATATAAGCTAAATTTACAATTCATGGTCATTAATACTTACAGTACAATTAGGAAATGACGTAAAACTCAAGACATGTGCTACTTCAAGTAAAGAATCTATTGCAAAAATTCATTAACAAAAGAGTGTATAAGAAGGCTTTGTTCATATGATTTGGATGTAGCCTTTCATTTCTTCACATCGCTAATTTAGTTTTACTTTCTCTACACGTACTATGTACATAGTGTATAGAGAAGGAATTGCACTCCACCAAAAATTTCGATACCGAGATTTCACCGGAAATATATGTTTTAGGGTCACCGGTATCCATAAAAAGCATTTCCACAAAAAGGTCCGTGTGTCTGTGAACACGATAACCCAAACGAAAAGTCGGTAAAATACCAAACTTGGTATTTAAGTTTAGTATGTTCCAGGGATGCGACACGAGGACAACCCGGCGGAGGACGATGCAAGTAGGGGTAAGCAAACCGTGGGTCCCGTGTCGTAGATTTACGGCACGTAAAAGAACCTCAAACCTAATAGAGAGGCCTGTGGCAAAAATTAAGCGATCTTTCACGCCCAGTATAGAATCGGACGCTGAGAATGACAGCAGTTAAAGAGCGTCCATAAATAACACGTTATTTCACAGACACACGCACATGGACATTTTTTCTATATACTCTTTTCTTGGTTACTAAAACATTTACGGTGAAATCTGGATGGAGTGCAATACCTTCTCTACACACTACATAATGCATGTAGAGAAAGTATAAAGCAATTTGAGAAGATGGTCCTGAATATGTGTGTCCGTGTGTCTGTGAACACGATAACTCAAAAATGAAAAGTCGGTAAAATAGCAAACTTGGTATATAAGTTCAGCATCTTCCAAGAATACGACTCAAAGGTTTGAGAAAAATCCCCCCACCCCAAACTACTTTTTAATAACTGCATATCTAGGCTTTTATGAGAATAGCCTCTAAAGAACTATTTATTTTGGATGAATTTTGCGGGATTTTGCATAGCTGGTAAACCGTAAGCGACAGACAAAAACTTACTGCATAAATAATGTAGGACATGTAAAAATACACAATTTATGTTATATACATTTTTTTCCTGGAGTTGACCATTTTTAGGAGCATTCCTTAATATTTTGTTGTAGATTTAAAATACTTTTCTCACAATGGAAAGTTGTAAAGCCCTGGCCATGCATAGAAACGGATTTAAATAACATGGCAACCAGCTTTTAAAATATAGCCTAGTGTATTCTTTTGTTTTCCTTATACTTACAAGAAGCAAGTAATTAAAACAATTTCTGTTAATATTTATCTCGATTATCATAAAGCGGATAGAAGAAAAAGCTGTTTAATAATTATTTGTTATAGCGATTTAGAGAAAGTCGTTTGAATGGAACACATTAGATTTTTCTTTCTGTTATATAATACAATAATAGCTCAATGTCACGACAGCTCACGAGGAACTTTGGCCTACCGCCCGGCCGCTGCGTCCTCCATCTCGGTCCATGAAAGACATCATGGAAGGGGTGCAGTATCGGAGGGCGAGTTGTTCTCCATGGTCACTTCATATACCCAAGGTCGCAGATTCAAACCCGGCAGAGGAAAAAGTATTTTTTCGGGTGTGAAATTCTTAGCATGGCTTCCTTCGAAAGGGAAGTAAATCTGTGGGTCCCGTGTCGTAAATTTATGGCACGTAAAAGAACCTCAATTCTGATACAGAAGCCTCTGAGCAAAATTAGGTTGTCTTTCACGTCCAGTATAGCATAGAGCGCTGAGAACCTCAGTAGTTAAAGAGCGTCCATAAATAAAATGTCATTTCGCAGACAGACACATGAACATTTTTCTAAAAATGCTCTTCTATGTGCAGTGGATCCCAAAGCATACCTTACCGGTGAAATCTCAGGATCGAATTTTTGGGTTCAATACAATACCTTCTCTATATACAATGTACATAGTACATATAGAGAAAGTGAATTCGAAAATTTGATCTAAAATTTTTAAACCTAAGTTCACAATACAACTATTTTTTTGACATTTCTCTAGGTTTCTGTGTCTCTTTATTTTAGGCTGCAAAAATGTCTTAAGTTATGAATTTTTTTTTTTTTTTTTTTTTTTTTTTCGTAGAGCTGACCATTTCTAAGATATTTCTTGTTTGTTTCAGATTTAAAATACTTTAAACTTTTCTCATACAGAAAGTTGTAGGCTCCAAGCCCTACATAGAAATGGATTTCAACCACATGGCAACCACATTTTAAAACATTTGACTATCGTTTTATCCTAGTGTGTTCCCTTGTTTACCTTCAACTTACAAGGAATCAAGTAATTAAGGCAATTTCTGCTAATGTTTATCTCGATTATCATAGAGTGGATATAAGTATAAGCCGTTTAATAATAATTTGTTATAGCGATGTAGAAAAAGTCATGTGAATGGAACAGATAATGTTTATGTGTGTTGAAATCGTGTTTATATTAACTTAGGTAATCAAAAATAAACCAGGAGAGAAATATGACATGGCATAGAAATCTTAGCTCTAGTATAAATTAATTTTTGTACGTTGATAAAGATTTGCTGTTGTTTTAAAGCGCCTTTTAATTGAATATACTGTGATAAGTAGCGCCTTGGATAATGAAGTGCATAAAGAACGGGCGAGGAATGTATGGCGTCTGAATAACATTCCACAGAATCAAGTTCGCGTTAGTACAAAAACTTGCAGATAACAGCTCAAGAACGTAGCTTGAGAAAATTAAAGCAAGGCGCTGAGAATGGAACAGCAAGCATGGCGATGCAGTGAGGAAGTTTAATTAAACAAAAGATAGATGCTGGCGTCAGTGCTTTTAGACCCGCTGATTGATTCCCTTCCTGCATACCAGCAAGACACTGTCAGTCTCACGATATTACAAAACTCCCTTCCGGTACTCCACTTCCTTCATATTAAGGCACTTCCAAGAGCCGAGGTACTCATAAAAATGAACGCGGAGCATCGCCCTATATTAACAGCAGTACGGATGAGGTAAGTTACGTAAAACGTCACGAGTGGCTTTGGCTCACGGTGTACACAGTCGTAATTACCAGAAATAAGGTTAATGGTGATAATTAATTGGTGTTTCAGACTGCCTTTTCTAGGTTAGTTTCGTAAGGAACAATCAAACTGCAGAACATTATTCTTAGAAGCACTTTTTACTTTCTCTATACGTACTATGTACATAGTGTATAGAGAGGTATTGCACTCCACCTAAAAAAGTATTTTCAGAAAAAGGTCCGAGTGTGTGTCCGTGTGTCTGTGAACACGATAACTCAAAAACGAAAGGTCAGTAAAATACCAAACTTGGTATTTAAATTTAATATCTTCCAGGAATGCGACACGAAGATTTTGAGGGAAAAAAACCCACTACAAACTACCCTTTACTAGGAACTTTTTTAGAAAATTTTGATTTTTTAAAAAATGACTAACGATTTTGACTGAAATATGGTATATTAAAGATATTTACCTGACAAATAAAATGTATATTTTAAATTTTCTGGGAATAACCTCTGAAGATTACTTTATTCTGGGTCAAAGGCAGACCACTTTAAAGCACACAATTTGTTATATACATTTTTTCGTGGAGTTCACTGTTTTTTTTTTTTAGATATTCCTTGTTTTTTTTTTCAGCTGTAAAAAATACTTTTCTTATACTGGACTTTGTGAAATCGTGTCCATACAAATAAAGGAACTTCAGTCACATAGCAACCAGGTTTTGACTATCGCTTTGACCTATGGAACTCCCTTATTTCGCTTCTACTTACAAGGAAGCAACTAATAAGACTATTTCTGATAATTTTTTCTCGATTAGCAGGAAGTAAATATTAGTATAAGCTTTTAAACACTAATTTATTGTAGAATTGTAGTGAAAGTCATGTGAATGGAACACATCAGGTTTTTACTATCACTGTCCCCACGGCCCCGCTCGCTAATGTGCTTAGCTTTGGTGCTTCGTGGCGCAGGGGATCGTGGGTTTGAGTCCCGCCTTGGGCATAGCGGTGTGTCTTTGTAAATGTGTGTAAGTGTGTAAAACAACAAAAAAAGAGGAAAATGAACAGGGAGTACAGCCCCAGAGCACGATAACACTACGGTACTCAAAATTAAAATAAAACAATAACAAGATTCCACCGCAAATACATACATTCGCTATGTCCAAAAAAAATCTGATGTGTTCCATTCACATGCCTTTCTCTACATCTCTGCAACAAATTATTTTTAAAAAGCTAATGCTTATATTTACTTCGTGCTAATCGAGAAAAAATTAGCAGAAATAGTCTTTATTACTTGCTTCCTTGTAAGTAGAAGCGAAATAAGGGAGTACCATAGGTTAAAGGGATAGTCAAAAGCTGGTTGCTATGTAACTGCGGTTCCTGTGTTTGTATGGACAAGAGTTGACTGAATCCTGTGTGAGAAAAGTATACATTTTTAAAGCTGAAACTAAAAACAAAGAATATTGAAAAAATGCATAATTGTATTAAAAAATGCATATAACATAATTTGTGTGTTTTAAAGTGCTCTATACTTTTTCTCTGTGGTAAGTTTTGCCCATCTCTTGTGGTTTAGCAGTTATGCAAAATTCCGTAAAATTCATCCAGGATAAAATAGTCTTCAGAGCCTATTCCCAGAAAATTCAGGATATACATTTTATTTGTCAGGTAAATATCTTTAATATACGATATTTTAATTAAAATCGTTAGATCCACTTTTTAGAAAATAATTTTAGAAAAAAATTCCATGTAAAGGGTATTTTAGTTGGGGGGAATTTTCATGAAAATCTTCGTATCGCATCCCTGGAAGATACTAAACTTATGTTTGGTATCAACGGTATTTCCCTCTTTTAGCTATGTTGTCCAGACACAAGGAATACACACGCACACACGGACGTTGTTCTGGAAATGCTTTTTTTGGATTCCTGCGGAACCAATGCATATATTTCCGGTGAAATCTCGGTATCGAATTTTTGGTAGGAGTGGAATACCTTCTCTTTACACTGTATACATAGTACGTGTAGAGAAAGTAAAAAAGTATTATTATAAATGCTCCATGTGTCTTGAACAGGATAAGTCAAACAAGAAAAGTCTGTAAAATAGCAAACTTGGTATTTAAGTTCAGTATCTTTCAACGATACAGCACGAAGATTTTCATGAAAATCCCTCAATCCTCAAATATCCTTTACATGGACAAAATTAAATTCTCTACTTTCTCAAAAAGGCTAACGGTTTTGGTTAAAATACCGTATTTTAAAGATATTTACATCACAAATCAAATGTGTATCTTGAATTTTTGGAAATAACTCCTTAAAGCATCTTTATTCTTGATGAATTTTAAGGAATTTAGCATAACTGGTAAATAGTAAGAGATATACAGAAATTTACTTAATAGAAGATGTAGAGCTTGCTAAAACACACAATTTATGTTATATACATTTTTTCCGTGGAGTTGATCGTTTTTTATATATTCCTTGTTGATGGATTCAGCAATAAAATACTTATAATTTTCTCATACCGGAATTTGTCAACTGCTGTCATACAAACGAAAGAACTTCAGTCACATAGCAAGCAGCTTTTGACTATCACTTTTTTGCTAATTTTTTCTCGATTAGCATGAAGGAAATAGAATAAACTTTTTAACAATAGTGTGCTGTAAAGAAGTAGAGAAAATCATGTGGGTGGAACACGTCAGATTTTTTGGATGGAATATAATACTTTCTCTAATATGTGCGTAGTATGTATAGAGAAAGTAATACTGCACTTTATTTTGGTTAATTCCTGTATTTTCTCTCAGTTTATTCCTCTATGTTTCCAGTTGCAAGTCGTGTTCTAGCTCTCTGGATAGATTCTGGAGGTTCATTAGGAGCTATATTACAGCTATGAGGCCTGGAGGAGAAAACATTTATGCTTTTGTTGGCATCACAGTTTGTAGTAAAGCAGGTTTTTCCGACTGCATATTGTATGACGTCACAACTTGGCTTCGCCTGCAGGGAAGCCTTGCGGAGCGAGCATAAGAGTCAAGGTCAGAACAGCGGCGGTGAGTGTGTGTCTTATATACAGAGCTAGGAAGTTCGTACCGTTCCGTATATAGGTTGCGACCAACCAACTCGCCGCATCAAAACAAATCATTAATAAGAACGCAGGGAGGAGAGGACCTGTTGTCAAGTAAACAGTACTGTTTCCAGAGAACAAAAATCTGATGGGTTACATTCATATGACTTTCTTTACAACTCTGCAACAGATTATTGTTAAAATCTTATACCTTTATTTCCTTTTTTTTTAAATACAGTTCCGGAGGCTTGTCAGGACTTCGGCTCTGTATTCCTTTTATCTCCAGTTTCCTATATTTCCTTAGTAGACCTTATTATTCTTAACGTTTTCCTTTTACATATACATACACAAACATTCACATTTAAAACACAGAAACACCCATGCTCAAGGCGGGACTCGAACCCACGATCCTGTGCACCACGAAGCGCCAAAGCGAGTCACTTTAGCTAGCGCGGCGACCGGGATCGGCTAATCCTTCGTGCTAATCCAGAACAAATTAGCAGAAATAGTCTTATTGCTTGCTTCCTTGTGAGTAGAAGGGAAATAAGGGAGTACCATAGGTTAAAGCGATAGTCAAAAGCTGGTTGCTATGTGACTGAAGTTCCTTTGTTTGTATGGACACGAGTTGGCAAATTCCTGTGAGCGAAAGTAAGTTTTTTAAGGGTGAAACCAATAACAAGGATTATCTTATAAACGATCAACCTCACGAAAAAATGTATATAATATAAATTGTATGTTTTAACGTGCTCTAATTTTTTGTGTGGCAAGTTTTTGTTCATCTCTTACTGTTTAGCGGTTATGTAAAATTTCGTCAAATTCATCCAGAATAAAGTACTCTTCAGAGGCTATCCCAGAAATTTCAAGATACACATTTTATTTGTCACGTAAATATCTTTAACATACGATATTTTCATAAAAATCGTTAGAGCCATTTTTGAGAAAATGAAAATTTACAAAAAAATGTTCCATGTAAAGGGTAGTTTCGTAAAGCGGAATTTTTCTCAAAATCTTCGTGTGGCATCCCTAGAAGATACTAAAATTAAATACCAAATTTAGTATTAAACGGTCCTTTAATGTTTGAGCTTTGTTGTCCACAGACACCCACCTACACATACCTTTTTCCAGGAATGCTATTTTTTGGATTCAGGGAGATTCAAAACATGTATTTCCGGTGAAGTCTTGGTATCGAATTTTGGGTGTAATATAATACCTTCTCTATACACTATGTACATGGTACGTGTAGAGAAAGTAAGAATTAGTTATGAGACATTCGTATAAGCACATTTATTTAGATATTTATGTAGAGCATGAATAGTATTACATATATAAGGGTACTGTAACTGAATTCTATATGCTTAGATTATGAAAACAGCCAAGCAATTATTACACGGATTGAAATATTTACTGATAAAATATAAAATAATATCCAATAATAAAATTAATTTGTAAAATATCTCCAGATTCTTACTAGGTAAAAACGAAAGCAGGAAAAACTAAATCTTTATTCTTCTGTAGTTTTGGAGTTCAGGCAAGTCTTGATGGACTCCGGAGCTAGATTCACACCCTGATGATGTCGAACGCAGCTTTCGGCGAAACGTCGGTTATGCCAAATACTGGACCACGGCCTATATATATATATATATATATATATATATATATATATATATATATATATATATATAGTGTCAATGAACTCTACAGAAATATTTTCACAGAATATGTAAATTACTTAAATAAGTAATTTGAAATAGGAGACTTATGGCCTGTTTATTGACATTTCGAAGTAACGGCTATAAGTTTCTGAAGTGCCAGTACGCCACTGGCTTATTTATCGACCATTCGAGAGCATAACACGAAAAACGAAGGGACATATTACAGCGTACCTCTCTAGCGTAGTGGTTATGATACTGGCTTACAAGTGAAAGATAGTTTCCGAGTTCGGGTCTCGTTCACGTATCGCGGCACTTCGTCTGGAATGAAATTAATTATAAAAAAATTTACTCTATGACAGGAATCGAACTCGAGATCAGTGGGATAGCAGCTTCCCGCGTTACGCATTCAGCCACCAGAGCAGTTGAAAAAGCGCCTCCAGAGTAGACTACATAACTCAAGAATGTAGTTATTGAATGCTCAGTGTCGCACTGTCAAGTGATTAGTTCGAGATTTTACAGATATCTGCGACATTAAATCTTGAGAACGCTAGTAACGAGCTGCTAAAAATCGATATTTCTATAATCGGGCAGCAGTTTTAAAGACATTCTTAGCCATTTTTTTCATCCTGCATTGTTTTAACACCGACTTATCAGCACCTGATATCCACATGTTTAACGCTATGTAATATCGTTATGTTTATCCGGGGACCATGCATCACTCATCTCAAATTACTTATATCAGTCACGTGCACAACCTCGCAAATTATTTTGGCGTACTTCATTAACATCCCGTATATATATCTTGGTTAGTATGAAGTAGAATAATCTATTGTATGATGGTTTCTTAGAGAAAAGTTTTGAGAAAATCATGTGAATGAAGCACATATGGCTTAAGGCTTTAGTAGATTCAGGGGTCTCAAAATACCAATTTCGGTGAAAACTCCACAAGTTTTGATTGGAATGCAATATCAATTCTGGTAACAATTAGCTTTTTATTGCTACTTTATCTTCCTGCCAGCTTTCTGCCCTTAAGCAAGCTTTGATTACATTAACCAATCCTGCCACAGCGAGTTTTTTGCGCTCGCTGATTCACTAAGCACCCTCCAAAGTTTTGAAACAGCTCAACTGATCTAGAACTACTCCAAGAAATTCAAACTCACCATCAAGCTCTTTCACACAAAAAGGATATCATTTTTACATGAATTCTGTCTCTTCGTGGCATCAAAGGAAATGAAGAAGCAGCAGCCAAGGAAGCACATCGACTATCAGAGGTTACCTTATGATGACATCGTACGATGGTCGGTTATTAAGTCCTGGGCCTCACACAGATATTGCGCCATTAGGTCAGCTAGACGATAGCATCATACAGACTAACTCTAGACTAGTATGTATCCATAGTTAAAGTTCAATAGCTAGTTTAGTTTTCGAGTGACGCATTTTAAACATGATAACCTTGCAGTTTTCACGAAAATGGAGATTTAGAAAAACGAGCAGTGATTAAATACTTCAATTTGAAAGCATTAACACTTAAAGAAATCAAGGGGAAATGGACAGTACATTGAAAGACTCTGCCCCTTCATATTCAATGATTAAAAGGTGGGTTGCAAAGTTTAAAATGGGACGTATGAGCACTAGTGATGAACCTCACTCTGGACGCCCTGTAGAATTGACAACTCTAGAGATCACTGAAAAAAATTCATCGTTTAGTATTGGAAGATCGCAAATTAAAGTTATTTGAGATAGCAGAGGCTGTAAACATTTCAAAAGAACGTGAAAAAGTAATGTTTTGGGCTTTCACAGCGTCTGTGCTAGATGGGTGCCACGTTTGTTGACACCTGATCAAAAATTGCAAAGAAAAACTGTTTCTGTTAAGAATGTGGAGCCCTACCGTGAAAATCCCAGTGAATTTTTGAGACAGTTTGTTACCATGGATGAAACTTGGATACATCACTACACTCCAGAAAGTAAATCACTGTCAAAACGGTGAATTGCGCCAGGTGAACCAACACCAAGAAAAGGCAAAGTCAATTTTGTCAGCTGGCAAGGTTATGGACAGAGTTTTCTAGGATGCACAGGAAATTAATTTTATTGGTCACATTGTAAAGGGTAAAAGTATCACTGTTGTCTATTACCCAAGCTTACCTCAATGTTTGAGTGATGCGGTGAAAATAAAAGCACATCGCGACAATCCTCCGGCCCATCATTCAGTCATTTCAATTGGAAGAATGTGCGAATTAAAGTTTGAATTGCTTGAAGATCCACCCTTTTTGCCAGATCTAGCGCCCAGTGACTACTACCTGTTTCCAAACCTCAAAAAATGTCTTGGAGGACGAAGATTTCACAAAAACGATGTGGTCATTGATGCGGTAAACAGACTTTGTAAGGACCCTGAAAAATCGCACTACAGAGATGGTTTAATTAAATTAGAACACCAATATGACAAATGTATTATCCTTTTTGGAGATTATGTTGAGAAATAAAGAAAAACAATTAAATGATATTTTCATTGAGAGGCCAAGGACTTATCAGCCGACCCTGGTAAAATATTCTTTCAGACACCTTTAGAGCAAAATGGAACAAATAAAAACTGAAGCTTTCCTGGCGACGTATTAATTCAAAATCTTCTCGGGCTTCTAGCCAGGTAAACACTTGGTTTGACACCAACGTTTCGAAGAAGTGCATCTTCCTCGTCTTCAGGGAGAACTGATGGTTTGAGCTTGCGGAGACTGATATTTATAAGAGCTGGGCTAGAAGCCCGAGAAGATTTTGAATTAAAATGGAACAAGATACAGAGTAAAATCAACCATGAAAATTACGTATGTTAAGGAAAGATGGCGTCATCAGTCCTTGCCTCGTACATTCACTGAAGAGGAAAGAACAAGAGACTATCGCAAGACATACTAAACTAACTCTCCTGTACATCTTCACCTCAATGGAAGTCTGAAACACACAACTCAATATTAAACACATTTTCAGAAGAACCAGACGATATACTACAGAACGACACACACACACACTTTTCTAAAGCGGCTTTTTTTGGATTCAGGGGGTCTCAAAATATATATATTTCCGGTGAAACCTCGGTATCATTTTTCGGTGCAGTACAATATACACTATATACATAGTACGGTCATTAAAATACGCTTAAATAAAAATACGTACATTTTACATCAGTAACATACTGTCCATTTTTGGTATCTACATACTCTACCGTATTCTCTTTATTTACCTTTTACTTTTTCTAGCACGTATATATATGTGTGTACAATTCACATAGTTTCTAGAGAAAATATTGCATGCCGCCCAAAACTTCGGTATCGAGATTTCACCGGAGACAAGTGTTTTGAGGCCCCCTGAGTCCGAAAACATTTTTAGAAGAGGATCCATGTGTCTGTCGACAGCATAGCTCAAAAACGAAGAGACTCTTGAATACCAAACTTGGTGTTTGTGTTTAGTATATTCCTAGATGCGACATGGAAAGATTTTTGAAATTTTAGTTTTAAATACCCTATACTATAAATATTTACATCACAAATAAAACGTATATTTTGAATCTTATGGCAAGGGCCTATAAAGATCTCTCCATTGTAGATGAGTTAAGCAGAACTCCGCATTACGTATTCAATATTTTCCTGCGAGCTTTATGCCCTTAATCAAGCCTTGATATATATTAACCAATCCAGCCACAGTGCCTTTCTTGTACTCCCTGATTCACCAAACACACTCCAAAGTCTTGGAAACCGGTCAGCTGATCTTACCATTTAATTCCTGCTAATCGAGAAAAAAATAGTCTTATTACTTGCTTCTTTGTAAGTAGAAGAGAAATAAGGCAGTACCATAGGTTAAACTGATAGTCAAAAGCTGGTTGCTATGTGACTGATGTTCCTTTGTTTGTATGGACAGGAGTTGGCAAATTCCTGTATGAGAAAAGTATAAGTTTTTCAAAGCTGAAATCGAAAACAAGGGATATCTCAAAAACAATCAACTACATAAAAAAATGTATATAACATAAATTGTATGTTTTAATGTGCTCTACATCCTTTGTGTGGTAGGTTTCTGTCCATCTTTTACGAATTAGCAGTAATGAAAAATTCCGTAAAATTCATCCAGAATAAATTAGTCCTCAGAGGCTATTCCCAGAAAATTCAAGATCTAAATTTTATTTGTCAGGTAAATATATATTGAATATACGATATATTAATCAAAAACCTTAGAGCCATTTGTGAAAAAAAAAGAACATTTTCGAAAAAAGTTCCATGTAAACGATACTTGGGGGTACAGGGATTTTCTTGAAAATCTTCGTGTCCCATCCTTGGAAGATACCAAGCTTAAATAGAAAGTTTGGTATTTAACGGTCTTTTCGTTTTTGAGCTATGCTGTCCACAGACCTTTTTCTAAAAATGTTTTTTATTCAGGGAGAGCAAAACATGTATTTCCGGTGAAATCTTGGTTCCAAATGTTTGGGTGGAATACAATACCTTCTCTATACACTATGTACATCGTACGTGTAGAGAAAGTAAAAAAGTATACTTTTTCGTTGCAAACTTTTCTAAGGTTAATCCATACACCAGGAAGCATTTAGCTGATTTTATGATAAAAACGAAATGGGAAATGTAGCTAATGCAGCAAATAGCGAGAAAAACTTAATGTTTATTTTTTCCTGATGTAATATTTTACGAGAATAATATGACACTCGGAATTCAAATGAGAATGGAAGGCGTAATGGAAGCTTAATAACAAAACTCGTATTATTGAAATGTTATACAGTGCCATTATTTCCAACCCTATTATATATCAATTTGTACAGCTGAAATTCAGGATAAAGGTTACACCGACCGATAATGCATAGAAAGCAAAAATATAATATATACGACAAATTGTAACCAAAAGTATTTGTGGAGGAATTTATAAACTTTTTACGGCAGCAGTGCAAACCATGGAGCATACGAGATGTGATAAAAAAAATCTGATGTGTACCATTCACACGACTTTCTCCATATCCCTGCAACAAATAATTCTTAAAAAGCTTATAATTCTATTTACTTTATGCTAATCAGATAAAAAACATAGTAGAAAAAGTCTTATTTCTCGCATCCTTGTAAGTAGGAGCAAAATAAGGCACAACCGTAGGTTAAAGTGATAGTCAAAAGCTGGTTGCTATGTCAATGAAGTTCCTTTGTTTATATGGATAGGAGTTGATACGTTCCAGTATGAGAAAAGTATACGTTTTTCATAGCAGAAACACAAAACAAGGAATGTCGCAAAAACGACGAACTCTACGAAAAAAATGTATGTAACATAAATTGTGTGTTTTAATGTGCTCTACATTTTCTGTGTTGTAAGTTTCTGTCCATCTCTTTAGGTTTAGCAGTTATTCAAAATTTAGTAAAATTCATCAAGAATAAACTACTATTCAGAAGCTGTTCCCAGAAAATTCAAGATATACATTTCATTTGTCAGGTAAATATGTTTAATATACGAAATTTTAATCAAAATCGTTAGAGCCATTTTTGAGAAAATCAAAATTTTCGAAAAAGTTCCATGTAAAGGGTAGTTGGGGGTGGGGGGGTTTTTCTCAAAATATTCGTGTCGCATCCCTGGAAGATACTAAACTTAAATACCAAGTTCGGTATTTTACCGACTTTTCGTTTTTGAGTTATCGCGTTCACGGACACACGGACACATACACACACACACAGACACACACACACACGCACACACACACACGCACACACACACACACGCACACACGTGGACCTTTTTGTGAAAATGCTTTTTTTGGATATTGGGGGCCCTAAAACATATATTTCCGGTGAAATCTCGGTATCGAATTTTTGGTGGAGTGCAATACTTTCTCTATACACTATGTACATAGTGCGTGTAGAGAAAGTAAAAAATCTGTTATGTTCCATTAACATAACTTTCTCTACATCTCTACAACAAATTAATGTTGAAAACCTTATACTTCTATTCACGTCATGCTAAGTGAGACAAAATTTTTCAAAGCTAAAGCCAATAACAAGGAATATCACAAAAATGATTAACTACACACAAAAACTGTATATGACATAAATTGAGTGTTTTATTCGTGATCTTCATTTTTACTGTAGTAAGTTTTACTTTCTCTACACGCACCATTACATAGTGTATAGAGAAGGTATTGCACTTCACCCAAAAATTTGATACCGAGATTTCACCGGAAACATATGTTTTGGGTTCCCCTATATCCAAAAAAGGCATTCCACAAAAAGGTCCGTGTGTCAGTGTGTCCGTGTGTCTCTGAACACGATAACTTGAAAACACAAAGTCGGTAACATACCAAACTTGGTATTTAAATTTAGTATCTTCCAGGGATGCGGCACGAAGATTTTGAGAAAAATCCCGACACCTTAACTACCCTTTACATGGAACTTTTTTCGAAAATTTCGATTTTCTCAAAAATGACTAACGATTTTGATTAAAATATCGTATATTAAAGACATTTACCTGACAAATAAAATGTATATCTTGAATTTTCTGGGAATAGCCTCTGAAGAGTAGTTTATTCTCGATGAATTTTACGGAATTTTGAATAACTGCTAAACCATAAGAGATTGACAAAATGTTACTACACAAAAAATGTAGAGCACGTTAAAACACACAATTTATGCTATATACATTTTTTTCGTGGAGTTCATCGTTTTTGAGACGTTCCTTATTTTTGCTTTCTGCTATGAAAAACTTAATAACATTTCTCATTCAGGAATTTGTCAACTGCTATCCATACAATCCAAGGAACTTCAGTGACATGGCAACCAGCTTTTGACTATCACTTTAACCTATGGTACTCCCTTATTTGGCTTCTACTTACAAGGAAGCAAGTAATAAGACTATTTCTGCTAATTTTTTCTGATTAGCCTGAAGTAAATGGAAGTATAAGCTTTTTAAGAGTAATTTTTTTGCAGAGATGTAGAGAAAGTCATGTGAATGTAACACATCAGATTTTTTGTCTATCTCTTACACTTTACCAGTTATGCAAAACTCAATAAAAATCATCCTGAATAAAGAGGTCTTAAGAAGCTATTCCCAGAAAATTGAAGATATGCATTTCTTTTTGTCATGTAAATATCTTTAATATATGGGACTTTAATCGAAATCTTTTTAGCCATTTTTGAAAAAATCGAAAATTTCGAGAATTTTTCCATGAAAAGGGTAGTTTGTGTTGGGGAGATTTTTTTGAAAATCTTTGTGTCGCATCCTTGGAGGATACTAAACCTTAACCCTAAGTTTGGTATTGAACGGGCTTTTCGTTTTTGAACTATGCTGCCCACAGGCACCACACACACGGACATATTTCTTAGAATGATATTTTTTGGATTTAGGAGGTCCTAAAACATGTATTTCCGAAGAAATCTCGGTATCGAATTTTTGGATCAATTACAAGACCCTCTTTATAAACTATCTACATAGTACGTGTATGGAAAGCAAAACATCTTATGTTCCATTCACTACATCGCTGGAACAGATTATTGTTAAAAGCTCACTCATATACTTTGCAATCATCGAGATAAACATTAACAGAAATTGTCTTAATTCCTTTCTTCCTTGTAAGTAGAAGGAAATTAACAAACACTAGACTAAAACGATAGTAAAAACTTTTAAAAGCGGGTTGTCATGTTTTTGAAATCCGTTTTTATCAATGGCCAGGAGTTTACAACTTTTCTTATTTATAAGAATTTTAAATCTGAAAAAAAAAAATAAGAAATATCTCGGAAATGGACAATTCAACAAAAAAAAAACCCAACATATATGACAAATTGTATATTTTAACGTGATTTACATTTTTGTGTTTGGTTTAACAGTTATGCCAAATTCAACAAAATTCATTCAGAATAAAGAAGTCTTTAGAGGCCATTCCCCGAAAGTTCAAGATATACATTTTATTTGCCATATAATTATCTTTAATATACGTTATTTTAATAGAAATCGTTAAAGCCATTTTTGAGAAAATATTTTCAACAAACTTTTTCCATATAAACGATAGTTTGGGATGGGGGGATTTTCTTCAAAATCTTCATGTCACATCCCTGAAAGATACTAAACTCAAATACCAAGTTTGGTATTCTACCTACTTTCTTTTTTGAGTTGTATGTCTACACGGGCACACATACGGACCTTTTTCTGACAATACTTTTTTGGATAAAACGTGTATTTTCGGTAAAATCTCGGCGTCGAATATTTGGGTGGAGTGCAATATCTTCTCTATACACTATGTACATATTACTTGTAGAGAAAGTAAATAAAAATTAAAGTTTTGAAAATCGGTTGTATAAATTCCACGAAATTAAAAAAATCCTGTTATTTTTGACCAAACTTGGTACATATTTGTTTTACGAGTTTAATCTGAAGATGAGTTTCACTGCGTAACGTAATATGCTACCTTTTATTTTGTGACATTTCTATTCTTATTTCTCTTCATTTGTTGTATCCAATGTGGCGAAAATTTTTAAAATGCTGCAGTTCATTTTGGAATACTTCAAAGGTGATAAATCTGTATTTTGTATGAAAACTCGGTATCAAGTTTTTGAGCGGAATGCCAAATTTACCTTCTATAGCAAAGAAAGGAAAAGCGGTTAATTATATACCTGAAAATGGTAATGTTTTACAGTTTACTCATATTTTCTAGGGTAGTTATCATTCGTGCTTTGTGAAGTGTTCTCTCTAGTCGACGTCCACCACCAGCTCGAGGGAGAACTAGATGACGGAGGAATGCATGTCTTGGAAAATGTTTACGGTAGGAAACCTATGGGGTGCCAAAATAGGACACAGAAGCAGGTGTGTGTGTGTGTGTGTGTGTGTGTGTGTGTGTGTGTGTGTGTGTGAGTATTTTGAAGATATACGCCTCTAGAATAGAACTGTAGCTTTGAGCTCGGTTTTATCCGATACTAGAGGGTTCTTGCACCCTATTCTGCGATAAAAGCAATGTTACCAACATCTAAGAGAAGTGAGGCGGTTTCCAAAGATCTGATGTGTTCCATTCATGACTTTCTCTATATCACTGCAAGAAATTTTTCTATTTACTTCATCTAACGGAGTAAAAATTAGCAGAAATAGTCTTATTACTTGCTTCTTTGTTAGAAGCGAAATAAGGGTATCATAGGTTAAAGTGATAGTCAAAAACTGGTTACTCTGCGACTGACGTTCCTTTGTTTGTATGGACACGAGTTCACAAAGTCCTGTATGAGAAAATAATAAGTTTTTATAGCTGAAAAAATAAGAAATATCTCAAAATCAATCAACTCCACGAAAAAAAAATGTATATAATATAAATTGTGTATTTTAAGGTGCTCTACATTTGTTGTGTGTGTAAGCTTTTGTCGAATTTTAAGAAGATGCTAAACACAAATTCCAATTACGGAGGCTAACCGAATTTTCGTTCAGGAGATATGTTGTTCAGATATATTATATTTTTTCTAAAATACTTTGCTAGATTCACAGTGTCTCAAAAATGAAAACTCAGTATTAAATGTTTGAGTGGAATGCTAAACTTCCCTTATTTATTATATTCAGTAGAGAAAGTAAAAACATGTATATTGAATTACTCAAAATAGTTAATTATGAGTTTACACATGTATTCCAGAGTAGATATGTGGTGCTTCCTGAAGTGTTCTCTCTAATTCACACTCTTCGTCCACCACCAGCTCGAGGGAGAAGTAGTTGACAAACCCTTACTGTGTTGTAACAATATAGGATACCAAACCTAAAACACAGAAACTATATACTTCTATAGTAGAACTGTAGTTCTGAGCCCTGTTTTGTTCGATACTAGAGGATTCTAACGCCTTATTTGGAATGTTACCGACATCCAAGTGGAATGAGGCGATTCCAAAAAAAGAAAGCTTTCCCTTATATTGGTATTCTGTTTATAAACGTTTGAATGAAATCCTTCTCTCGCAGAAAACCTTTTGCTTTACCCCAGGAGTGGAAGAACGGACTCCGTTAACTTTGGCGGTTGCTAGAGAGAGAAAATAAAGGAAAAGCGTAATATTATCCCGTCCCACCTTTGCCATTTTATCACTGTGGGAAACGAGTAAAGTTAGTCTTTTTTTTTTTTTTTTTCGGTCGCTTGTTTACTGAAGGAAGGGAATAGCAACAACAGTGCTCAGACGTGACTGCGGTGGTAGTAATATCTTCTTACTGCAGCATCAGTGGGGTGCGGTCCGCTGATATTATCATCATCAATATCCGCAATGTTGGTACCCTTGGAATGCGCCAAACCATATAAAGTAAGTAAAATAATACAGTTCAACTTGCCTTTTGTAAACTTGGTAACAACATTTGCACATAAATATTTAAGACCATCATCTGCCGCATTCTTAGTCGCTAAATTTCGCTGTTTTTATCTTTTGTGCTTATACCGGGCGTTCTCTCCTACGCAAAATAAGTTCAATGTTATTCAGCCCAAAAATTCCATACCGAGATTTCACCGGAAATGAAAATGTTTTGAGGTTCCCTGAATCTAGAAAACAAGAACAGCATATAAAGTTCCGTTGTATGTAATCCTTGACTGCCTAATCCCAAGTCGTACCACTTCCACTCAACTTTTTTAGTAATTCCGATGACAATATTGTTGCTCCTTTTATTGGAGGTTGCTGTTTACACGAGTTTCATACTTTCTCTACACGTACTATGTACATAGTGTGTACAGAAGTTAAAGTACACCACCCGAAAATTCGATACCGAGGTTTCACCGGAAATATATGTTTTGAGACTCCCTGAATAAAAATAAAAAGCATTTTTAGAAAAATGTCCCTTTTTTAGCCTGATGTCCTTTAACCTGGTTGGTCAGATCGGACGATAAATGCTCAAAAGATCTCGGGGTCCATGGAGCTTAAAGTTACTTGACATTTGTCTCCTCAGTATAAGGGAAAACCGCGAATAAAAAACTTATCCGGGTAACTCAGCCTAAGCGAGATTCGAACTCGTTGCCTGTTGAATGTGAGGCAGACACACTACCACCCAGGCGAGTTGTGGAATTTTTCTATAACGTTACAAAAAATATAGTGCGATCCTGAACCATGTTAATAAACCATGATTTCTTTCTGAAAGCTCGTTGAAATGTGATATTTGTTTTAATGATTCAGTAGAGAATCGACAACAATTATGGCAGCAATCGATCAACGCCATCTGTTGAGTATATTGATGACTTCTATGGAAATTGCGAGCATTTTCATGACATTAGACAGTCGCAGCTCTTTGACATGTGAATAGCCTGACTCCTGACTCAATCGACACAACGATTTGTTTGGAGAGTTCACTAGTCTTCTTCGCTGCACTCAATGGTGGTCTATGTTTTCCACTCTCACTAACGAGTGTACCAGCTTTCTTGCTAGTTTTAGTCGGAACATCCCGTACATTAAATTCTCTTGGAAATCCCCGTTGTGTTGTTACCAAGGAGTTTGTCTTCACAATGAAAACACGCTCTCGTAGCGAGTACTGCATGATGGTAACGATCATAATGATAATTTATTTCTCTATTTGACATACTTACAATGCAATAGGATTCCTCAGCAAGTCATAACAATATTTAAATACTGTTTGTATGTTGTAAAAATTAAGTTGCTTAATTCTGTTTTTAAAAGAATTTTCATTTACAATTTGTCTAATATTTAAAGGTAGTTAATTATATAATGTCCAAGATGGAGATAAGAGTTAAGAGATTTCTGTAACGGAAATTTAGGAGGTACCATATTATTTCTACACCTTACATAATGATTATGTATATCAGAAAAATATGATGTGTTACACTCACATGACTTTCTCTAGCTGTTCTACAAACTTCATACATAAGAGTCTTCTTCTTTCTGTATCTTACTAATTGAGGTACTCATTAGCACAATGTTCTTATTATTTAGTTCCGTATAAGAGGAAGAAAATAAGAAAATACACTAGGCTAAACCAATAGTCAAATGTTTTAAAAATTATCGCTATGCGATTGTCATTAAAAATCGCTTCTTTTCTTGGCCAGAAGCAGAACAAAAGAAAAACGGACACTCCCGTCTGAAAAAAGTATAAGTACTTCACAACTGAAACTAATAAAAATGAATACCTCGAAAACGGTAAGCTCCACGAGAAAAATATATATGACATAACTTGGGTATTTTAACAAGACCTACATTTTTTGTAGAGCAAGTTTTTGTCTATCTCTTATGGTTTACTAGTTATGCCAAATTAAGCAAAATTCATCCAGCATAAACACGTCTTCAGAAGCTATTCCCAGAAAATTCAAGAGATTTTTCTCAAAATCTTTGTGTCGCATCCCTGGAAGATACTAAACTTAAATACCAAGTTTGATATTTTAGCTACTTTTCGTTTTTGAGTTATCGTGTTCACAGACACACGGACACACACGGAGCTTTTTCTCAAAATGCTTTTTTTGTATACAGGGGGTCCTAAAACATGTATTTCCGGTGAAATCTCGGTATCGAATTTTTCAGTGGAATGCAATACTTTTCTATCTCTATGTACATTGTACATATGGGGCTAGAGAAAGTAAAAAGTAACTCATCTGTCTTTTGGAGATGAATAAAATTCAAGCATGCAAATACATACAAAGGTGCCACAGTTAAAATTTCAAATTATTTAAAAATAGGTGCACAATGTTGGCGAGAATTTCAATTTATTATTATTCTCAGAGGCTTCTTCTGGAGCAAAAATACTTGATTGGCTTCCTCGCTGCTACCCCAGAGCAAAATACCATAGTTTAAACGGCAATGAAATAAACTTTAATAAACAGTCAAAAAAGTGCTAATAAAAACGCACATCCTAATTCTTCTTAAGATAAATAAAACATTTGTCAACTTTTTGCATATTGCCATTATGTGGAAATCTTGCTGTTATGACTGCAAACTAACAATGCCATAAAAATGCTCGTAATTTCCATCGAAATCAACAATATAGCCAACAGATGGCACTGATCGATTGTTGCCATGATTGTTGATGATTTTACATTTCTATGAGTTTTCAGAGAGAAATTATAGCCTATTAAAATTGTTCAGGTTTATATTGTCATTGGTGAGTGTTTCTTATATTGTTTTAGTAATATTTTATTAATTAACAATTAATCTGAATTTGCCCAGTGGCATGCGCGACATTTTAGCGGAACGTCTGACTGCTGTAGAACGGGTTTTATCTTTTATATGACAATGCCCTATGATTGCACGTGTCTAGTTTTAATGGCGTTCTACAGCTTTTGACACTAGTTTTATCCATTTCTTTTAACCACCTTAGGTTTTTACTTTTTCTATAGGCACTATGTACATAGTGTATAGAGAATGTATTGCACTCCACCAAAAAATTCGATACCGAGATTTCACCGGAAATATGTTTTAGGGTCCCCTTTATCTAAAAAAAAGCATTTTCGGAAAAAGGTCCGTGTGTCTGTGAACACGATAACTCAAAAACGAAAAGTAGGTAAAATACCAAACTTGGTATTTAAGTTTAGTATCTTCCAGGGATGCGACACGAAGATTTCGAAAAAAATCCCCCCACCCCCAACTACCCTTTACATGGACCTTTTTTTGAAAAGTTTGATTTTCTCAAAAATGGCTATAACGATTTTGATTAAAATTTCGTATATTAAAGATATTTACGTGACAAATAAAATGTATATTTTGAATTTTCTGGGAATAGCCTCTGAAGAGTAGTTTAATCTGGATGAATTTTACTAAATTTTGAATAACTGCTAAACCGTAAGAGATGGACAAAAACTTACTACACAAAAAATTAGAGCACCCTAAAACACACAATTTATGTTATATACATTTTTTTCGTGAAGTTCGCCGTTTTTGTGACATTCCTTATTTTTGGTTTCTGCTATGAAAAACATACATTTCTCATACAGGAATTTGTCAACTGCTGTCCATACAAACAAAGAAACTTCAGTGACACAGCAACCAACTTTTGATTATCACTTTAACCTATGGTACTCCCTTATTTCACCTCTACTTGCAAGGAAGCAAGTAATATGGCTATTTCTGCTAATGTTTTACTGATTAGCATAAAGTAAATAGAATTATAAGCTTTTCAAGAATAATTTGTAGCAGGGATATAGAGAAAGTCATGTTAATGGTACACATCAGATTTTTTTTATATTATTTCGAAGTGTTATCTCCTACAATTTAATCCTCGTTTTTGCGTCTGTGTGCGTGTTTTTATAGCATGAACTCTGAGGCCTAAGTTTTATTTTATAATGGGTTTTGTTTTCTTAAATCTTCTAGGGCGCTAATAATCTTATAGGTTGGGCGCCCTAAAACCTTACTTCTCTCGCTCTCTCTCTCTCTCAATTAATTAATCTGAACTTATTCGGATTTGGTTCTTACATACAAGTTTTGTTATAAGCTAATTAAGAGACAGGATGGAAGTGACTAGTGGACTTTTCGACGACACCAGCTTTCGTTGGGCTACGTGCACATTCGCTCTTTGACGTCACACCTGATATTCTAGAACATTTAAACATTCGATCAGGGTGTTGGTTCTCCATATTAAGAGAACAGCTACCATGTTGGAATGCCCTTCAGTGACGCCGCTGAATCTATTTAGGGGCTGCAGACCCGACTACCAGGTCTTTGTCTTTGGCGTCGGGGAACCTCTGCTTGCTTGTGTGTGTCTTGGGGCGACGCTCCGGGCTCAACCGTTCATCTCTCACCCAGACACACCATGACATATTTCTTAAGGTAAGGCTTTGTATTAGTAACTCCACAATCAGAATAACCCCACCTTGTAAACCAAACATTCGCAGCCAACAAATTATTGCCAGCGCTAAACTTCTGGAACCGTGACCCTGACCGCCAACCCAGCTACTGATCCTAGCTTATCGGAGTTTGTGATATGACTCTTTGCTTATTTAGTCACAGCGAGCAAACTTTTAGTCTGTATCGAAAATGTTCCGCATATGTTTGTATACAAAGTGGGCAGTAAATAGTGTTCATTTTATTTATTTTTTCAACTATGGCTCCTACGTTTTCAAAGTTAAATGGCAAGGTATTACTTAGTCGAGCAGAGAAAAATAATTGCAAATGTCATTGACTTCGTGAAACAAGAGGCAGAGATGAAGGAAGAACAGGTATGTTCCCCGAGTTTTTCAAAAGCCTGATGAAAGTGAATGAAAGAAAGCCAAGGCAACTGATATTTCATTGACTTCTGTTTCCAGGGTTCTCAAAGATAAGAAAGAAAAATAAAACTTAATATATCACTTAAATTAAAAGATGTGGAACAGTTGTGTCACTAGCGAATTGCAGAAATTGGCAGGCCAGAATGTCGACATGTTGAGAACATTGAAAATCATTAGAAAGAATTCTAATCCAGGTGAATAAAGTAGCGATGATGATAAAGACAAAGGAATGTCGAGTGTGGAAGAATTGGAGGCAGACGATTGACATCGTTTATATAGTAGATCAGTTGTACATATAAATATACACATGTTTATCAGTGCAGGTGACAGATATTTGACAGGCATGAATCGACTGGTGAACTGCTTATCTGAAAGTACAACTCGCTTCCTAGCTCTCATTAGGATTTTCACATGCCCAGATCTGTTGTGCTAGTTATGCTTAATATATTAGCTTAATTTAAGTCCCGTTGCCATCTTTGCTGCAACATCTAACTTCCTTTCAACAATAAATAACTCCATGGCACGACAGCTCACGGGTAACCTTGGCCTAACGCCCGGGCGCTGCGTCCCCCATCTCGGTCCACTGCAGACGTCATGGATGAGGTGCAGTATTGGAGGGTGAGACAGGGTCAGTGCCTCGAGCCTCCCTCCCCGGCTGGTTAATGCGGTCCTCGTGACCTGGAGCCGCTACATCAAGTAGCTCCTCAATTGGCCCCCCAGGGACCTCACGAGGCTGAGAGCACCCCGGGCCAGGTCTCTCAGTGGGGGAAAAATCCCCACACCCAGGTCTCCCGCTTGTTAAGTACTTTCACCACCCTCAAATAGTTATCCCCCACTTCGCAGAACCATGTTCGCGACAATATGGATCGCACTGTAAGCTGACAAAATACTTTACATTTCTATGTAAAACTCATTGTTCTCTACTAAATTTAAAGTTATATGCACGTGTTCACATTACATAACCTGCGATTCTTAACAAAGGAATAAAATGACCAAAATGCCGATGGAGTAAAGTGTACAGATGTTGGCATTTTGATTGTTCGTTACGGTGCTATCTCTTTGCCTCGTGCCCCAAATTCACGGGCAAGTTGCCCTGTGGACCCTTCCGGTGCCGCTCTTTGCCGCACACAAGGAGCGCATTCAAATTTTAGACATACCGCTTTCAGTGTCCTTACCCGGGAGGGATAAACACAAATACCTTAGAGTTTCTCATCCACACTAATGCGGACGGGGATATCTCCGGGAGGTATTCCGTTGGCAGAATCCAAAGGCAATTCCATCTGCCGCAACTCACACCAGAGTTTCATTAGAGCGTGCACACACACCCAGTTCTTGAGCGCGTCGCCTTTAAGATCTTAAGCCCCTCAGTCTCATCATTAGGGTAAGAGTTTGAGGATTGCAACCTTCGTGGTTTTACTCACAGCTTTTCTTCTGTCCTCATCCCAAGTTTGTTAATTAATGAAGCAGTTCAGTTTTAAGTACACCAACACTTAATTTCTAAAGAGAGATTTTCCTGTAATAATAAACTCATACCAAAACATACGTGAAACTTTGACAACTTGTTTAACTTTGGTCAACAGTTTTAGTTCTTGTTTTTTTTATTTTCTCTTTTTTTATTATTTATTCTTTATTTTAGTTCGCAGAACTACAAGGTCTTAAAACGACCACATTAAAAATCTTTTTTACAGTTTTACATCCCTTAATCAATGAACATTTTGAACATAAGTAAATCATTATATACTCATGGATTAAAATATACCTCTAATGCTTATGACATATGAAAACAATAATTTAGTATAAAATATAACAATATTAAAATTGTATTACAACAAAGTTACAATAAAATTAGGTATAACATGTTAGTAATTACAAATCTGAGAGTTATATACAGTTATATAATTGACTTCTTTAAGGTATATTAATACATTAACTAAATTTTTTGTGTCTGTAAGTGTTAATGCAAAGTTTTTTGAAACTGTGTGCTGTTTTCTGATATGACTGGACACTGAAATATAATATGCTTAACTGTAAGAGGACTTATACACAAATCACAATGTGGTGGTGCTTCTTTTGACAGTAAATAGGAATCTGTTAATTTTGTGTGGCCTGTTCTTAATCTTAGTATCTTAACTTGATCTTTCCTCTGAAATTTGTTATAGAGAACACTCTTCCAAGTTTACATTACTTTATTTTCTCTACAGTATACATTTCTTAAATACTTGATATGTACTTAATGATTCTGACCACATATTTAGTAATATAAGCTAAATTTACAATTCATTAAAAATTGCCATGTCAACAAGCACTGTAAGTACTTACAGTAAGAGTTTGAGAGGTCATTAATACTTACAGTACAATTAGGAAATGACGTAACACTCGAAACGTGTGCTACTTCAAGTATAGAATCTATTAGAAAATTCATTAAAAAAAGAGTGTATAAAAAGGATTTGTCCAAATAATGCAGATATAGCCTTTCATTTGCTCACATCGAGAATTCATTTTACTTCCTCTACACGTACTATTTATATAGTTTATAGAGAAGGTATTGCACTCCACCCAAAAATTTCATACCGAGATTGCACTGGAAATATAGTTATGTTTCAAGGTCCCCTGTAACGAAGAAAAACATTTTCAGAAAGAGGTCCGTGTGTGTGTGTGTGTGTGTGTGTGTGTGTGTGTGTGTGTGTGTATGTATGTGTGTGTGTTTTTCAATATTCAACTCGAAAACGAAAAGTCGGTAAAATACCAAACTTGGTATTTAAGTTTGGTATCTTCCAAGGATGCGATACGAAGATTTTCAAGAAAATCCTCCATCCCCAACTACCATTTACATGAAACTTTTTTTCGAAAATTTTGATTTTCTCAAATAGCTCTAACGTTTTTAATTAAAATATCGTATATTAAAGATATTTCCCTGGCAAATAACATGTATATCTTGAATTTTCTAGGAATAGCCTCTGAAGACTACTTTATTCTGGATGAATTTTACGAAATTTTGCATAACTGCTAAACCGTAAGAAATGGACAAAAAGTTACCAACAAAAAATGTAGAGCACATTAAAACACACAATTTATGTTATATAAACATTTTTCGAGGAGTTTATCGTTTTTGAGATATTCCTTGTTTTTGGTTTCAGGTTTAAAAATTTTGTACTTTTCTCATACAGGAGTTTGTCATGTGTCCATACAAAGGAACTTCAGTCACCTAGTAACCAGCTTTTGACTATCACTTTTTATCTATGCTACTCCCATATTTCGCTTCTACTTACAAGGGAGCAAGTAATAAGACTATTACTTCTAATTTTTTCTCAATTAGCATGAAGTAAATAGAAGAATAAGCTTATTAACAATAATTTTTTACACAGAAGTAGAGAAAGACATGTGAATGGAACACATTAGATTTTTTATTTATTTTCTCTAACAAGTACTGGCACCTAGTGTTAGATAAGAGAAGCTATTGTATCCCACCTAAAAATTCGATACCGAGCTTTTCCCCCTGAATAAACAAAAAACAAAAAACAAAAACATGCTGATAAAAAGGCTGAGTCTGTGAGTGTGAGAGTGAGAGAGCGCGCGTGCGTGTGTGTATAACTCGAGCAGGTTGAAAACCGCACTTCATATTCCAGTTGAACATCTTCCAAGGATACAAAACAACCATTTTCAGCAAAATCTTCCCATGCTAAACTACTATTTACATGGAAGCATTTTCGAAAATTTTGATTTTCACAAAAATTGCTGTAACCTTTTTTACTTTCTGTACACATAGTGTTAGAGAAAGTATTTAATTGTATTCCATTCAAAATTCCATATAAAATTTCACAGGAAATAATGTTTTGAGGCGCTCTGCAACAAAAAACCCGCATTTTTAGAAAAAAAATTCTGATGTGTTCCATTCACATGACTTTCTCTACATCTCTGCAAAAAATTATTGATAAAAAGCTAATGCTTCTGCTTACTTCATGCTAATCGAGAAAAATTAGCAGAAATATTCTTATCTGCTTACTTGTAAGTAGAAGGGAAATAAGGGAGTATCATAGGTTAAAGTGATAGTCAAAAGCTGGTTGCTATGTGACTGAACTCCCTTTGTTGGTATGGTAATAACATAAATTTGGTGTTTTAATGTGATCTACATTTTGTTGTGGTAAGTTTTTGTCTATCTCTTACAGCTAGCAGTTATGCAAAATTCCGTAAAACTCATCCAGAATAAAGTAGTCTTCGGAGGCTATTCCCAGAAAATTCAAGATAGGACATATTATTTGTCGGGTAAATATCTTTAATATAGATATTTTAATCAAAATCATAAGAGCCATTTTTGAGAAAACCAAAATTTTTGATAAAAGTTCCATGTAAAGGGTAGTTGGGAGTGGCGGGATTTTCTTGAAAATCTTCGTCTCGCATCCTTGCAAGATACCAAACTTAAATATCAAGAAAATCGTCCCATCCTAAACTACTGTTTACATGGAAATATTTTCGAAAATGTCCATTTTCTGAAATATGTCTGTAACCATTTTTACTTTCTCTACACAAGTGTGTAGAAAAATGATTGTATTGTACTCCACCCAAAAATTCGATACAGAAATTGCATTGGAAATAGGTGTTTTGAGATTCATCATCCAAAAGAAACTATTTTTAGAAAAACGCTAGAAAAGGGAAAAAACCAAACTTGGTATTTAACTTATGTATCTTTCAAGAATGCCACACGAGAACCTTGAAAAAACCGCCTGGAGCTACCGTTTACACGGAAAAGATTTCCAAAATTTTAACTTCTTCAAAAATTGTTCTAACGATTTTGATCAATATACTATGTATTAAAGATGTGACAAATAAAATGATATCTTGAATTTTCTAGGAATAGCCTCTCCATATCTTCATTCTGGATGATTATTCCATAATTAGTAAACCGTACAAATAGATAGATGCTTAGTAAAAAAAAAAGTAGACATTGTAAAATCACACAATTACATACATTTTTTCATGCAGTTGACAACTTTTAATATACTCCTTTAGTATTGGTTTCAGTTTTAAAATACTTAAACTTTTCCCATATGGACGTTTTTCAAAACTCCTGCCAATACAAACAAATGAACTTCAACCACATTGTAAAAGATTTGACTATCGGTTTAACCTATGGTATATGCTTATTTCCCTTCTATTTACAACGAGGCAAGTAATAAGATCATTTCTACTTATGTTTATCTCAATTAGCATGAAGTGGACAGAAGAATAAGCTCTTTAAAGTTTTTTTTTTTTTTTACAATTCTCTCTGGGTTTGTGTACCTTACTTATTTACCAATGATAACAAAATTATACATTTTTTAAATACTTGATATGTAAGTTGATCATTCTGAACACATTCTAAACATATGTCATATCTGCTAATGTAAGCTACATTTACAATTCATTTATTAATTGCCAGGCCAAGAAGCACTGTAAGTACTTACAGTAAGAGTTTGAGAGGTCATTAATACTTACAGTACAATTAGGAAATGACGTAACACTTAACACATGTGCTACTTCAAGTAAAGAATCTATTGCAAAATTCAGTAACAAAAGAGTGTATAAAAAGGCTTTGTCCATATAATTTAGATGTAGCCTTTCATTTTTTCACATCGAGAATTCAGTTTTAATTTCTCCTCACGTACTATGTACATAGTGTATAGAGAAGGTATTGTAATGCACCCAAAATTTCTATGCCGAGATTTCACCGGAAATACATGTTTTGAGTCTCCCTGAACCCAAAAAAATCATTTCTGGAAAAAGATCCATATGTGTGCATGTGTGTGAACATATGTGTCTGGATAGCATAGCTCAAAAATGAAAAGACCGTTAAATATCAAACTTGATATTTAACTTTAGAATCTACCAGAGATGTGACTGGAAAATTTCGAGAAAAATCCCCCCACCCGTAACTACCATTTACATGGAACTTTTTTCGAAATTTGTCATTTTATAAAAAATGGCTTTAACGCTTTTGATTAAAATATCGTATATTAAAGATATTTACCTGACAAATAATATGTACATCTTGAATTTTCTGGAAATACCCTCTGAAGATTACTTTATTCAGGTTGAATTTTATGAAACTTTCCATAACTGGTAAACCGTAAGATTTGGACAAAAACTTACCACACAAAAATATAGAGCACCTTAAAACACAGAATTTAACTTATATTAATCTTTCATGCAGAGTTCAGATATTTTTTTCGACCTTTTGAGATATTCCTTGTTTTTGGTCTCGGATTTAATAATCTGATGTGTTCCATGCACTTGGCTTTCTCTACATTTCTGCACCAAATTATTGTTAAAAAGCTTATGCTACTATATATTTCATGATAATCCAGAACAAATTAGCTGAAATAGTCTTATTATTTGCTTCCTTATAAGTAGAAGCGAAATAAGGGAAAACTGTAGGTTAAAATGATAGGTAAAAGCTGGTTGCTTTGTGACGGAAGTTCCTTTGTTTGTATGTACTGGAGTTGAGAAATTCCGGTATGAGAAAATTAAGTTTTTCAAAGCTGAAACCAAAAGCAAGGAATATCTAAAAATCAATCAACTCCACGAAAAAAAATGTATATAACGTAAATTGTGTGCTTTAATTTGCTCTACTTTTTTGTGTAGTAAGTTTTGTCCATCTCTTACGGTTAAGCAGTTATTAAAAAGTCCATAAAATTCATCCAGAATAAAGTAGTCTTCAGAGGCTATTCCCAGAAAATTCAAGATATACATATTATTTGTCCGGTAAATATATTTAATATAAGATATTTTAATCAAAATGGTTAGCCATTTTTGAGTAAACCTAAAGTTTCGAAAAAAAGTTGCATGTAAAGGGTAGTTGTGAGTGGGGGGATGTTCTTGAGAATCTTCGTCTCGCATCCTTGCAAGATACCAAACTTAAATACCAAGTTTGGTATTTAACGGTCTTTTCGTTTTTAAACTATGCTGTCCAGACATACACACGCGCGCGCGGCACGCACACACACACCCACACACACACATGGGCCGTTTTCCAGAAATTCTTGATCTGGATTCAGGGAGACCCAGATCATGTATTTCCGGTGAAATCTCGGTATCGAATTTTTGGTGCATTAAATATATCTTCACTATGCACTATGTACAAAGTACGTGTAGAGAAAGCAAAAACTTCACTTTTCTAATACAGGAATTTGTCAACTGGTGTTCATACAAACAAAGGAACTTTAGTCATATAGCAACCAGCTTTTGACTATCACTTTAACCTATGGTTCTCCCTTATTTCGTCGTCGTTGTGTAATGGTTGCTATGCTAACTTCATATACCCAAGGTCGTTGGTTCAAACCCGGTGGAGGACAATGTATTTTTTCGGGCCCAAAAATCCTTAGCATGGCTTCCTTCGGAAGGAAAGTAAAGCCGGTACAGCATGTAAAGAACCCCAAAGCAAAATTAAGCGGTCTTTCACGCCCAATTTAGAATGCGACGCTGAGAACCACAGCAGTTAAAGAGCGTCCATAAATAACACTCCATTTACAGTTTCCCTTATTTCACTTCTACTTACAATGATACTGTTTCTACTAATTGTTTCTCGCTTAACATGAAGTGAATTGAGGCATAAACTTTTCAACAATAATTTATTGCAGTGATGTAGAGAAAGTCATGTGAATGGAACACATCAGATTTTTTCTTTATGTTCAATAAAACATTGAAAAGCAATATTGATTTATGTTTTCACTGTTTTTGAAGTATTTCTAAAAGTGATTTTAGTATTTAGTATTTATTTGTTTATTCATTAGGTGCATTAGTACAATAGACATGGTCAAAATAACATATACAAGTAAGAGTCTGTCATATAACAATTCTAGTATTAAAAAATTCATCCAAATTGTAAAATACATTGTCCATTTTCGTTACTTTAGCCTTAAACTGCATTACATTCAGATCTCTCTGTGGTCAGGAAGCTGCTTATGGGCTATAATGCTGGTTATCAAATAACTTTCTTTAGTCTAGTGTATGGAACATGTAATTTATCAATATTTCTGGTATTTAATGTGTGTACATGTCTGTTCAGTTTAAATTGATTTAAATTCTTGTGCACATATAATAATAATTGTAATATATAGCAATTGTACACTGTTAAAATTTTGTGTTGCTCAAAAAGTGGTCTACATGGAGCATTGTAAGAGGTATGACATAAAATTCTCATGGCTTTCTTTTGTAGAAGTAGAATATCATTCAATTTAGAACAGTTCCCATATGCTAACATTCCATAGCTAAAAAAACACTTTCAAACAAAGCAAGATATATTGGCTAACCACCAACTGGAAAATACTTATCAGGTCTTAGTATGCAATATATTATTAAATTTTTGATGAAATATTTAGCCTAATTGTTTCTTATTATAGAAAATTGTAACAAATGAAATCAGCACGGTTTCTTTAGAAACGATATGTTTGCTGTATGTTTGAGTGACTTAGTTAAAATGCAACAAGGGTCTTGCGCGAGAATGCAGCACACCCAAGAGTAATAGCTAATACAGAACAAACCTGAACCGAAGGAAGCACGTTGAGTGAAGTAATAACATTTACAGCTGTTCTGAAGTGGAGGATAAACTTTGATGAGACACGGGCACTTCCATTATAATCTCTGGGTTCATATGCTCCACGAGGATTTGCTTCTCAACTCTATCTCCACTGGAATCTTTTGTCCCGAATACCATACGGCCTGGAATAACAGTCTTGCAAGCTGAATCAAAAGTGTTTAGGGCTCCAAAGCGGAGCAAGAGGGGAGCAAAACATTAATACAAAATATCTGTGTGTTGTACACACACGAATTTATCTAATAATTCTGCAACAAGCTATTTTATTCTACCTACTTCAACTTAATCAAGATAATATCTCGGAAAAAGGCCAACACCACCAAAAATCTGATGTTCAATTTACATGACTTTCTCTAGCTGTTGAGTAAAAAAATCGTTTATTATAAAATATATTTCTCTTATCTACATCATGCAAATACAGATGAAAATTATCAAAAATACCTGTTATTAACTACTTCTGTATAAGTAGGGGGACAATTGTGAAATATTATAAAACAGGTCTCAATATGAAAAATCTGATGTGTACCATTCACACGACTTTCTCTACATCCCTGCAACAAATTATACTTAAAAAGCTTATACTTCCTTTTACTTCATGCTAGTCAGTAAAACATTAGCAGAAATAGTCTTATTACTTGCTTCCTTGTAAGCAGAGGTGAAATAATGGAGTAGCATAGGTTAAAGTGATAATCAAAAGCTGGTTGCTATGTGACTGAAGTTCCTTTGTTTGTGTGGACAGTAGTTAACAAATTTCTGTATGAAAAATGTATAACTTTTTCATAGCAGAAACCAAAAATAAAGAATGTCACAAAAACGACGAACTCCACAAAAGAAAATTATTTTTTGTGTAGTAAGTTTTTGTCTATCTCTTACGGTTTAGGAGTTATTCAAAATTCAGTAAAACTCATCCAGAATAAACAACTCTTCAGAGGCTATACCCAGAAAGTTCAAGATAAACATTTTATTTGTCAGGTACATATCTTTAATATACGAAATTTTAATCAAAATCGTTATAGCCATTTTTGAGAAAACCAAAATGTTCGAAAAATGTTCCATGTAAAGGGTAGTTGGGAGTGGGGGAATTTTTCTCAAAACCTTCGTGTCGCATCCCTGGAGGATACTAAACTTAAATACCAAGTTTGGTATTTTACCTACTTTTCGTTTTTGAGTTATCGTGTTCACACACACGGACCTTTTTGCGAAAATGCTTTTTTAGATAAAGGGGACCCTAAAACATATATTTCTGGTGAAATCTTGGTATCGAATTTTTTGGTTGAGTGCAATACCTTCTGTATACACTATGTACATAGTGCGTATAGAGAAAGTAAAATTTTGAAAACCGGTTTTCCTTGCTTGCTAGCAGTAAAATAAAGACAGCCGAAAAAAAAGAGGCTCCCAGCTTGAGAAAAGTGAAGTACTTAGTGTAGTACGGGAATTAATTGTAAGCTCCATACTATGGAAAGAAACGGATTTCAACCACACAGCAACCAGCTTTTAAAATAGTTGAGTATCACTTTATGCCAGTGTATTCCCTTATTTCCTTTCTACTTGCAAGGAAGCAAGTAACAAAAACCATTTTTGCTAATTTTTATCTCGATTAGTATGAAATAGACAGAAAAATGTCTTAACGATTTTTTAATGATTCATTCTGTGTTTTTGTACCTTATTTGTCTAGAATAACAATAGTATACATTTTTTAAATACTTGATACGTAAGTTAATCATTCTAAACACATATTTGGTAACGTAAGCTAAATTACAAATCATTTGACAACTGCTATGCCAAAAACCAATGTAAAATACTGTAAGAGTTTGAGAGGTCATTAATACTTACAGTACAATTAGGAAATGAGGTAACACTCAAGACATGTGCTACTTCAAGCGAAGAATCTAATGCAAAATTCATTTACAAAAGAGTGTATAAGAAGGCTTTGTCCATATAATTTAGTTGCAACAAGCTATTTTACGAGCTATTTTATTCTATCTACTTTAGCTTAATTAAAGTTAAGTAAACCGCTATTTTGAGGAACTTGATAAATCGCACTATAGAGATGGTTTAATTAGAGCACTAATATAAATGTATTAGCCTTTCTGGTGATTATTTTGAGAAATAAAGCAAAAAAAAAAAAAAAATTAAATGCTGTTTTCGTTGAGAGGCCCGGGACGTATCAGCCGACCCTAGTAGATTAGTCACCCTCCGTGGTGTAATGGTTACCATGCTGACTTCATATACACAAGGTCTAGGGTTCAAACCCAGCGGAGGACGATGGATTTTTTTCTGTTGTAAAAATCCTTAACATGGCTTCCTTCGGAAGGAAAGTAAAACCGTTGGACCCGTGTCGTAGATTTACGGCACATAAAAGAGCCTCAAGCCTGATAGAGAGGCCTCTGAGCAAAATTAAGCGGTCGTTCACGCCCAGTATAGAGTGGGACGCTGAGAACCACAGCAGTTAAAGAGCGTTCATAAATAATATATATTTTTTTTTACCCTAGTAGATAGAAGAATAAAATTTAAGTATAGTTTGCGGATAAATAATGTGATATTAATGGAACACATCTGATTTTTTTTCCCAGTTATGCTGTTCAACACACGGACAGTTCTTTGAAAATAGGTTATTAAGGATTCAAGGACCTCTAAACGTGTATTTCCCATGACATTCCTACAACTTTTGTTTCGATTACAATGCTTTATCCATCTTCAAATACAAATGTAACAACTGAAATGATAATAAAGTTAGCAATGCATTGATGTCATGCGCTCTGAAATTAAATAAATGATAATCGCAGTCAGGTGATTTTAAGAGGTAATGGACGGAATAGGTCACATGTTAGCTACATTATTAGCAGGAAGCCATAACGGGCCTTTTGGGGTCGAGTTGTGGGCAAAATTAACGATCGAACTTCAGTGCAATCATCCACCGGGCCGTTATCGTAAATTAGCGAGAGTTAAGGAAACCCACAACACAACCGACATGGAGAGATCGTGAACCCTGCGGGTGACATGCATAACCCCAATTTGCATCCCAAACAGCAGTAACCCTTTGCGATGTTCCCGACTTGCTTTTGTTTTTAATTACCTGGAAACGCTTCCCTTCTGTAACGACACGAAACAATGTCATGATGGAAGTTTATAACTTTAATAATGACTACAGTAAGATATTCTACCCTGAGCACATATGATTCAATAAAAAAACGTGTATTACACTCACATTACTTTCGCTAGCTACTCTACAAACCTCCTACAAAAATTATGCTTTGTACACAATGCTAATCAAGATAAATGTTAGCAGAATGTTATTACTTAGTTCCTTATAAGTAGAATGGAATAAGGGAATGCACTATGCTAAAGTGATTGTCAAATGTTTTAAAAGCTATCGTTATGCGATTGTCATTACAAATCACTTCTTTGCTTAGCCAGGAGTAGAACAAAAGAAATACGGACACTTCCTGTCTGAGAAAAGTTTTAAGTACTTCACAATTGAAACCAATAACAAGGAATGTCTCGGAAATGTTTACCTCCAAAACAAAAACGTAAAGAACATAAATTGTGTGTTTTGACGTAATGTACATTTTTTGTGTAGTGAGTTTTTTTCTATCTCTTACGGTTTAGCAGTTAAGCAAAATTCGGAAAAATTCACCCAGAATAAAGTCTTCAGACGCTATTCCTAAAAAATTCGAGATATACATTTTATTTCGGACAAAAATATCTTTAATATACGATATTTTAATCAAAATCGTTAGAGACATTTTTAAGAAAATCAAAAGTTTCGAATTTTTTTTTTCATGTAAATGGTAGTTTCTGGTGGGGGTAATTTTTTTGAAAATCTTCGTGTCGCATCCTTGGTAGATACTAAACCTACATAAATACCAAGCTTGGTATTTAATGGTCTTTTCGTTTTAGGGCTATGCTGTCCACACATACACACAAAAACACGGACCTTTTTTTTAAAAATGCTTTTTTTGGAATCAGGGGACCCCAAAGCATATTTCCGGTGAAATCTCGGTATCGAATTTTTGGGTGCATTACAATACCTTCTCTATTCCTATGTACATTGTTCATATGGGGCTAGAGAAAGTAAAAATATGATGTGCTCCCTGCACATTTGTTTCTGTACATCTCTGCAAAATGTTGTTATTAAACTAATTCCTCCATTTCTTTCATTTGTTTGTATAGCCTGTAGTTGACAAATTCTGATGTAAGAAAAAAAATGTACATAACATAAATTGAATGTCTTAATGTGCTCTACATTTTTTGTGTGACAGGTTTTTGTTCGTCTTTTACGATTTAGCAGCTATGCAAAATTCATTGAAATGCATTCAGAATAAAATAGTCATCAGAGGCTAATCCAAGAAAATTGAAGATATACATTTTATTGGTCATGCAACTATGCAACGATATTTTAATCAAAATCCTTGGAGCCACTTTTGAGAAAATCAAAATGTTCGAAAAAAGTTCTTTGTAAAGGTAGTTTGGTGTGGGGAGGGGGGAAATTTCTCAAAATCTTCGCGTCACAGCCCTGGAAGACACTTGTCTTAAATACCACACACCCACACACACACACACACACACACACACACACACACACACATACAGACCTTTATCTTAAAATGTTTTTTCTGGATTCAGAGGGTCTCAAAACATATATTTCCAGTAAAATCTCGGTAGCAAATGTTTGGGTGGAGTGCAATACCTTCTCACATAGTACGTATAGAGAAAGTAAAACAGCTTTGTTCACCTTTTTGAGCCCTGATTTTCTATCACTCGTGGTTTTTGGCAAAAGACTAAATTAAAAACAGCTAAATATAACTGTTTTAATTCTAGCTCCTAGAAAAGGAGATTGCGTTTCATAAGCAAAATGTTCTGCTTTTCGAAATGACCCGAAAGGTTCAACCTACTTTCCCTTTCCTCCCCCTGCCCGCCCCTTAACCCCCCTCCCCCTCACTTACTCCGTAATGTAGCTTTTTATAGTAAGAGTGAGATTCTTTTCCACTGCATTAAACTTTAAAGGCTTTTTCTTCCAAGCGAGTTTTCTGCAACAGTAATGCAATGTATGTCTCTTTGTATACTTCATTCTTCTTAAATTTTTATTAACTCTCGTGTAAACAAAATTTGCTTCTTTACAAAAGGGCTTTCAAAGTACTTTAAGTTAATCCGCATGACGCTTTCATTAGCATGAAAATATACTTCTTTTTTTTTTCTCTCAAACCACATCTACCAGCTGCTGTTTTGTTTTGTGTCACCAGGCCTTGAAAATGTTCTTATGAGCGTGTAAAATTTTTACACATTTAAATTCTTTTGACCTTTCAACCCCAAATATCTCTATTTAGCCACTGAGTTCTTACATAATATAGGGGCGTTCAGTAAGTCCTTAAAAAACCCAAAATAACAAACTATTTATGGGAGATGTTCTTATTACTTTCTGTGTACGTACTATGTACATAGTGTACAGAGAAGGGATTGTATTGCACCCAAAAATTCGATACCGAGATTTCACCGGAAATATATGTTTTGAGACCCACTGAATCCAAAAAAAAAAAAACATTTTTAGAAAAATGTATGTCTGTGTGTGTGTGTGTGTGTATGTTTGTTTGTGGGCAGCATAGCTCAAAAAACGAAAATATTGTTAGAAACCGAACTTAGTATTAAGTTTGGTATCTGCCAAGAATGCGACACGAAGATTTTCAAGAAAAACCCCCCAACCCAAACTACCCTTTACATGAAAAAAAATTCAAACATTTTGATCTTATTAAAATGGCTCTAACGATTTTGATTAAAATTTCTTATATTTAAGATATTTACTTGCCAAATAAAATGTATATCTTGAATTTTCTGGGAATAGCCTTTGAAGACTACTTTATTCTGCATGCATTTTACGGAATTTTACATAATTGCTAAACCGTAGGAGATGGACAAAAACTTCCCACACAACAAATGTATAGCACGTTAAAACATACAATTTATGATACGTAAATTTTTTTTTCGTTTTTAAGATATTTCCGGTTTTTTGTTTAAGCTTTGAAAAATATATTTTCTCATACAGGAGTTTGTCAACTTGTGTCCATACAAACAATGGAACTTTAGTCACATAGCAACCAGCTTTTGACTGTCACTTTAACCTGTGGTACTCCCTTATTTCACGTCTACTTACAAGGAAGCAAGTAATAAGACTATTTCTACTATTTTTTCTGAAGTAGCATGAAGTAAATAGAAACATAAGCTTTTTAACAATAATTTGTTGCAGAGTTGTAGAGAAAGTCAAGTGAATGGAACACAGATTTTTTTTGGGTGTATTATAATACGTGTAGAGAAAGTACAAAACTACTATTTACAAGGAAGTAAGCAATAAGATTATTTATGCTAATATTTTCTTGATTAGTATGATATAGGTGTGTAAAGTGTATTTTGTAAGAATGGTTTGTGTATAGATCAGCTAGAGAAAGTTATATTCGTATATGGCAAAAAATAATGGTGTTATTCCAGCAACATCGGTTCTTTGCTTTTGTTTGATGTTTTGTTTAGCAGTGGCAGTTTCCCTCCAGCGCTATATTAGCTTCCTTCACGTGGAGAGAATATAATGTCTTGCACACGGTTAGCTCCAGAGAGCTGTGCAGAACAGGTGAACAAAAGCAAAACGTTTCGCTGCGAAGAATGCTGATATACTTCAGGGAAGGAAGCTGCTTCCGTGGAATGTATTCTATAGTCTATGAAGCTTGTTTACTCACAAGGGTTGGTATTAAATTTGTCTTAAGAGTGAGGTTATGATATCCGCCAGATGGAGTATAACGTGCTAAAAAAACGAGTAGAATAAAAGGAAACTGAAATGTTAAGTAAAAATCTGATGTGTTCCATTCACATGATTTTCTCTACATCTCTGCAACAAATTATTGTTAAAAAAGTTATAGTTCTATTTACTTCATGCTAATCGAGAAAAAAATTTAGATAGTGATAGACAGGAGTTGACAAATTCCTGTATGAGAAAAGTATAAGTTTTTTAAATCTGCAACCAAAAACAAGGAATATTTAGAAAACGATCAACCCCACGAAAAAAAATATATAACGTAAATTGTGTGTTTTAACATCCTCTACATTTTCTGTGCGGTACCGTTTTCTCCATCTCTTACGGTTTAACAGTTATGCAAAATTCCGTAAAATTCATCCAGATTAAAGTAGTCTTCAGAGACTATTGCCAGAAAATTCAAGATATACATATTATTTGTCAGGTAAATATTTTTAATATATGATATTTTAATCAAAATCGTTAAGAGCCATTTTTTTGAGAACATAAAAAAGTTCGAAAAAAGTTCCATGTTAAGGGTAGTTTGGGGTTGAGGGACTTTTCTCAAAACCTTCATGTCGCAGCCCTGGAAGATATTAAGCTTATATCCCAAGTTTGGTACTTTACCGACTTATCGTTTTTGAGAGTTATTGTGTTCACGGACACACACGCACGGATATTTGTCTGAAAATGGCTTTTTTTTTGGGATTCAGGGGACCCTAAAACATATATTTCCGGGGTATATATATAGCCACGTCTTCAGTTCAGGCAAAAGGTGAAAGTCGCTGGGTGCCAGGTCAGAACTATACGGCGGATAATTGAAAATGTACCATTGAAATTGTTCAAGGAGCCGATGGGTTGTGCCAGCAGTGTGTGGACGAGCGTTGTCATGGATCAACACAATTCCTGAAATCAGCAGTCCTCTTCGTTTGTTTTGAATGGCTCTCTGCAAACGTCGTAAAGTACGAAGATCTTCAAAACAACGTCAATGCTCATTTGAAATCATTGGCGGCAACATTTTTTGAAACGGGTATTGCAAAACTGGTGCACAGGTACGATAAATGTCTCAACCTTTTCGGTGATTACGTTGAAAAGTAACCATAAGTGTACAACACTTTTAGTAATAAAGTAATTGTTTTTTTGCACTTGTCTTTTATTTATAGCCTATTGGAGGTTGAAAACAAAACGGCCCTCATATTTTACTAGCGCTTTAGTTAGTATAGAAAAGCAATTTGTGCTAATTTTTACTTTCTCTGGCCCCGTATGTACAATGTAGAGGTATTGTATTCCAGCCAAAAATTCGATGTAACCAAAATTTGGTATTTAGGTTTGATATTTTCCAAGGATTCGAGACGAAGATTTTCAAAAAAAATCCCCCACTCCTAACTACCTTTCACAGGAAAAAATTTCAAAAATTTTGATTTTCTAAAAAATGACTAATATACGATTTTAATCAAAATCGTTAGATATATATACATACAAATATGTATACCTTGAGTTTTCTAGGAATAGCCTGTAAAAATTACTTTCTTCTGCATGAATTTTACGGAATTTTGTGTAACTGGTAAACCCTAAGAGACAGACAAAATCTTAGCAAACAAAAAATGTAGAGCACATTTAAACACACAATTTTTATACACATTTTTTCGTGGAGTTATCGTTTTTTAGATATTCCTTGTTTTTGGTTTCAGCCTTGAAAAACTAATTTTCTCATACACGAATTTGTCAACTCCTGTCCATACAAACAAAGGAACATCAGTCACATAGCAACCAGCTTTTGATTATTAGTTTTGTCTATAGTACCCCCTTATTTCCCTTCTGCTTACAAGGAAGCAAGTAATAAGACTATTTCTGTTATTTTTACTTTCTCTATACGCACTATGTACATAGTGTATAGAGAAGGTATTGCACTCCACCCAAAAATTCGATACCGAGATTTCACCGGAAATATATGTTTTAGGGTCCCCTATATCCAAAAAAAGCATTTTCACAAGAAGGTCCGTGTGTGTGTATGTGTGTGTCCGTGTGTCAGTGTGTCCGTGTGTCTGTGAACACGATAACTCAAAAACGAAAAGTCGGTAAAATACCAAATATGGTATTTAAGTTTAGTATCTTCCAGGGTTGCGACACGAAGATTTTGAGAAAAACCCCCACCCCAAACTACCCTTTATACGGAAATGTTTTCGAAAACTTCGATTTTCACAAAAATGGCTAACGATTTTGATTAAAGTTTCATACATTAAAGATATTTACACGACAAATAAAATTTATATCTTGAACTTCCTAGGAATAGCCTCTGAAGACCACTTTATTCTGGATGAATTTTATGGATTTTTGCATAACTGCTAAACCGTAAGAGACGGAGAAAAACTTGCAATATAAAAAATGTAGAGCCCCTTAAAACGCACAATTTATCTTCTATACATTCTTTTCGTGGAATTGATCGTTTTTGACATATTCCTTGTTCTTGTTTTCAGCTATGAAAAACTTGACAAATTTCTGTATGAGAATAGTATAACTCCTGTCCATACAAACAAAGACACTTCAGTCATATGGCAACCAGCTTTTGATTATTAGTTTAGCGTATAGTACCCTTTTATTTCCCTTCTGCTTACAAGGAAGCAAATAATAAGACTCTTTGTGCTAATTTTTTCTCGATTAGCATGAGGTAAATAGGAGCATAAGCTTTTTAACAATAATTTGTTATAGAGATGTAGAGAAGGTCATGTGAATGCTACCCATTCAGATGTTTTTATCCGTTAAGCTTCTGTGCTTGATAAGGCAGCCTTTAACTCTGAAGACGTAGATATAAAAGTGGAACGGAAACGTAAATTACGGCGCGGAACAGTAATGACCAAGGTAAACGAGGCGATATTTTCTTACGGTAGCTACCCTTTAACGAAGTAAGCTGCCACGTGAGGTCATTATTTCAAGGAAAGAACAGCGCCTATCTTACGCGCCATGTGCTTGTGCCATAACCACTTGGCTGCCCAGCTGGGAAGCTCTTCGGGCCTCTAAATCTCTCGAGATGACCCCAAGGGCTTGCGTGTGCCAAGTGAGGTTTCTTTGTTAAAAGCCCAACCAGATGTACCCTAACTTCTATAAAATACACTTCCGGCCAAATCCCCAACGTCATAACTTCCAGTTATCTACATAAAATTCAGCTCTCAATTTGCATTTTTAGGAGAACAAAGGAACAGCATTTTTTTCTGTCTAGAGGGATGCCTACAAAGTATCTTTAGCACACAATTTGAGATTTATCCCCTGCAATATTTTGCACAGAATCTACACCTAAAATCTATGTAAACTAATGATTTAAGCTGTGATATTTTTTTTTTTCACACAAGCCATGTGTAGGACAGGAGTTGGATAGGTAGAGTCAGACTGAAAAATGCAATGCCATAGCCGGGATTTGAACAACGAATCTCCTGGTCTCTAGCCGGTTGCTGTGCAACTGAGCTACCATGGCAACATGCCGACACAGCATTGAATTTCTCAACTGACTGGCATGTTTCCTGGTAAAGCATAAGGTGATCCCAAATTCAATGCTATGCTGGCATGTTGCCATGGTAGCTCATTAGTGGAGCAACCGGCTAGAGATATTTTTTTTTTTTACACAAGCCGTGTGTAGAACAGCAGTTACATAGGTAGAGTGAGATTGAAAAATTCAATGCCATAGCCGGAATTTGAACCATGGCAACATGCCGGCATAGCATTAAATTTCTCAATTGACTCTCATGTTTTCCCGGCAAACAACAAGGGGATCCCAAATTCAATGATATGCCAGTGGTAGAGCAACCGGCTAGAGATCGGAAAATTCGTGGTTCAAATCCCGGCTATGGCATTGAATGTTTGTCTGACTCTACCTATCCAACTCCTGTTCTACACACGGCTTGTGTGAAAAAAAAAACAATAATAATTCCTTACAAATTGACCATAATAGTTGGCCATACTATGAATCCTGGGTGTATAGCACTTACAACATTGCAAGTCGCCATTGGGGTTGACATCTCAAAAATAATTTGGGATCACATTGTGGTTTACCGGGAAACATTCGAGTCGGTTGAGAAATTCAATGATATGCCGGCATGTTGCCATGGTAGCTCAGTTGTAGAGCAACTGGCTAGAAATCTGAAGATATGTGGTTCAAATTCCGCCTCTGGCATTGAATTTTTTCAGTCTGACTCTACCTATTCAATTGTAGATTTATTCCTTGCAATATTTTGCACAGCATCTAAACTTAAAGACTATAATAATACTAACCAGTGATTTAAACGTTCAGCTTAGACTTGAAGGCATAAAGTTAGGCGTAAAACACATAGGCTAGTCGCACTATTTAAACCTTATACAGGTTCAAATGCATGGTTGGACGTTAGAAACAGGTTAGAAAACTCGGTATACTACGGACGAAACGATCATTTGTATAAAACTAGGGGTAGAAGGTACAGAACCGACATAGATAAATTTTCTTTTGTTCACAGGACATTGAAGAATGGAATAAAATTGCCTGTAGCAGCCTTCCAGAGCTGCCCTCTGACCTTAAAGAAGTTCAGGGATAATTGAAAGAGAATAAATGTTAGATTATTTGAGTAAATATTTTGAAGTAATTACGGATTTCAAAATCTGTATTAGTGTATATTATTATTAATGTATAGTATTCATGTTGAGGCTTCATAACAACTGTTTATAAACGTTCTGGAATTGACATAAGTATTGCTATATTGAATAATAAGTAGTTAGGCATTTAAAAAAAAGATATATGTAATATGTTAGTTGTATTACTATTCTTAATATAACTTAAGATTGTTATAAGTGAATTTTGTACATTTGCAGAGAATACATAAATAAAATTCTGATGATTTCCATTCACATCTCTTTTGCTAACCGTCCAACAAAAATCTGATTCACATGGCTTTCTCTACATTACTGTAACGCATTCTTAAGAAACATATTCTTCTATATACTATATGATAATAGAGATTTAAGATTAGCAGAAATTGTGGTAATTATTTGTTTCCTTGTAAGTAGAAGGGAAACAAGGGAGTACGAGGGTGGTCTGAAAAGTTTTTGCCCTGATAGTGAAAAACGACAATTTATGCTTTCAAAGCAGATTTATTTTTCAACATAATCCCCTTCAATATCAATATATTTTGTCAAATGGTGTTCCAAGGTCATTATCCGCTTTCTGTAGTGTTGCTCTGGAAGTGCTGCAAAGTACCCATTTACAGCCGCAATTGCTTCTTCATTGGACGAAAAGCGAGGAATTTGTTCTCTTTTGGAAACAGATGGAAGTCCGAGGGAGCCAAATCTGGAGAGTAGGGTGGATGTTCCAACACTTCATAGTGCAGATCTCTCAATTTCACCATTGTCCTGATGGAAAATAAAATTTTTCTTTTTACTTTCTCTACACGTACTATGTACATAGTGTATAGAGAAGGTATTGCATTGCACCCAAAAATTCGATACCAAGATTTCACCAGAAATATGTGTTTTGAGACCCCCTGAATCCAAAAAAAGCATTTTTATAAAAATGTCCGTGTGTGTATGTGGACAGCATTGCTCAAAAATGAAAACACATATAAAACCAAATTTGATATTTAAGTTTGATATCTTCCAAAGATGCAACACGAAGATTTTTCAAAAAAATCTCCCCACCCCAAACTGCCCTTTACATAGAAAAAAATTCGAAAATGTTGATTTTCATAAAAAATGGCTCTATTTTGATTAAAATCTCGTATATTTGACATATACCTGACAAATAAAATGTATATCTTGAATTTTCTGGGAATAGCCTGTGAAACCTTTATTCTGGATGAATTTTACGGACTTTTGCATAACTGCTAAACCGTAAGAGATGGACAAAAACTTACCAAACAGAAAATGCGAGGCGCATTAAAACATACAATTTATGTCATTTACATTGTTTTCGTGGAATTTATCGTTTTTAAGATATTCCTTGTTTTTAGTTTGTTTTGAAAAACACATTTTTCTCATACAGGAATTTGTCAGCTCCTGTCCATACAAACAAAGAAACTTCAGTCACATAGCAAACAGCTTTTGACTATCACTTTAACCTATGTCACTCCCTTATTTCGCAAGTAATAAGACTATTTCTGCCTAAGGTTTTCTCAATTACCATGAACTAAATAGAAACATGAGTTTTTTTTAACAATAATTTGTTGCAGAGATGTAGAGAAAGTCGTGTGAATGGAACACATCAGATTTTTTAACCCGGGTCTATTTTCATGAATACTTGCATTCAGTTTGGTTAGAAGTTGAGAGTTGTTTTCCAGTAATGGTTTTACCTTTTTCAAGGTAGTCAATCAACAAAATTCCTTTGGCATCCCAAAACACTGACGGTAAGATCTTTCCCGCCGATGGCACCAACCTCGCCTTCTTTGGAGCTGAAGAACCAGCTTCTGTCCACTGCCTCGACTGCTGCTTGGATTCGGGTGTGTAGTGGTGAATCCATGTTTCATCCATTGTGAGTTTCGGCGCAAAAAGTCGCTTTGCGCAAGCACTTTTCAGAAAAAGTCGTGCGAATGCGTTTGTTATCCACAGTGAGGATTCGCGGCACCCATCTTGCGCAAAGCTTCATGTTTAATTCCTGATGCAAGATCATTAGCAATTTCACGCACCTTATTACGCCGATCTTCCAAAATCATGGCATGCACTTTTTCAATGATTTCCGGCGTGGTTACAGTTTTTGAACGTCCTTCGCGTGGATCGTCTTTGACGCTTTCACGGCCACGTTTAAAATCGGCCGCCCATTTCTTCACAGTGGAAACTGAAGGTGAGTCACCATACACATTTACAATATGCAAATGAATTTCTGTAAGTGTGTGAAAATGCAACATTACAACTGCAATACCGAGGCAGAGAAATTGTGTGTTACTTTTCGATCTGCCCTAGGAGGTTTTAATTTTGCACTTTAAAATGTGAACTTTTTGTGCCAAAAATCCAAAAATCTCTGCTCCTTTAATTTTTTACATTCTTCTTACTATGTATGATTTCAAATGCAAATTAATATTCAATGAAAGCAAGCCGTTTCGCCTTGTCATTTGACGTTGCGTTTCTGGCAGTGACAGAGGAGGTCTTCCACGTGTGGAATTGTTCCATTGCCTATGTAATTTACATTTTAGTTACCCCTCGAGGCTTTACACTATGCTTTACTGTATGACAATATCGACCTGAAATTTATATCCCCTGGGGGCAGATTGGTACAATCTCACCCTCGGACTGTGCGCGTTCTCACAAACACAGATGGACAGAATTGTTAAAGAAACTCAAAATTATATTGCTCCATATTTGCTTAGAAGATATGCTCCATTTTCACTCCTTCCTACTTAAAAGAAAAGATAATAAAATAGTGCCTTTAAGTGCATTAAATTCTACGAGGTATGTTGCAAAGCCTGCAGTGAAACATGTACATTTTATTTCCTACAACCATCTGAGAGTACATACTTTAGAGTTTAACTTTCTCTACAAGTAATATGTACATAGTGTATTGAGATGTTATTGTATCCCACCCAAAAATTCGATACCAAGATTTCACTGGAAATAGATGTTTTGGGATCACCTAAATAGCAAAAAAAAACTTTTAGAAAAATGTCCCTGTGTGAGTGTGTGAGCAGCATAGCTCAAAAACCAAAAGTCGTTTAAAAACCAAACTTGATATTTAAGTTATATATTATTCAAGGATGCAACAAGAACATTCTCAAGAAAATCCCCCCACTCCAAAGTACTCTTTACATGTAAAAAAAAAAAGTGGCGGCGCCGTGGCCGAGTGGTTAGACCACTCGCCTCTCACCTAGACGACCTGGGTTCGATCCCTATGTATGTGAGATTTGTGGTGGACAAAGTGGCGCTGGGGCGGGTTTTCTCCAGGTACTCCGGTTTCCCTCGCCATCTCATTCCACTTTATTCTGGATGAATTTTGCGAAGTTTTGCGAAACTGGTAAATCGTAGGACCAAAACTTACCACACAAAAACTGTAGAGCAGGTTAAAACACACAATTTATGTCATACACATTTTTTTCATGATGTTAATTTTTTTTTAGATACTCCTTGTTTTTGGTTTCAGCTTTGAGAAACATACTTTTCTCATATAGGATCAACTCGTGACCATACAAAGAAAGGAACTTCAGTCACATAGCAACCAGTTATGGTACTCCTTTTTTTTGCTTCATTTGTATAGCCCCCTTTAACATCAATCATGGGCTTTCACTTGTGAAACTGTAGGTTCAGAACATTAGGTTAAACTTTGTATTACTAAACACACGCACATTCATACTTCTAGACTCTATGGGGGATAGGGAATAATTCCGGTTAAAGAAAAATTCCCCGCCCCAGCCGGGAATCGAACCCGGGACCTCCGGGTGAGAAGTCAGCTCGCTGACCACTCGACCATGGAGACAGTCAATGTACTCCTTTATTTCGTTGCTACTTACAAGAAAACAAGTAATAAGCCTATTTCTGCTAAGTTATTCTCGATTAACATGAAGTTAATTGAAGCATAAGCTTTTTAACAATAATTTCTTGCTGAGATGTAGAGAAAGTAATGTGAATGGGAAACATCAGATGTTTCTCTGTTGGATATGGATGATAAAGCGTGCATTTCCGGTGAAACCTTGGTATTGAAGTTTGTGGGTGAAATACACTATGTAGAAAGTACGTGAAGAGAAAGTAATAAAATCTGCAGCTGTAATACTTTAGAAAATAACTTATTATATAGGTGATCTCTTGACAATAAAACCCACATTCAGAATGACAAACTCCTTCAGTAACCTTTAGCTGCTGTGGAAATGCACTTCAAAGCCAATTGAACAAACCGCAAAAGCTTTAAACAGAAGCAGTGCAACAAATGTAGTTGGGAACCAACAGCCCTTGAGACCAAGTGATTGGAGATTATATAAGCTTTGGTTGTCGGCGTTATCAAGAGCGTTCTGTGCCGAAAGCGTTTAATTTAGCTGAGTTGTGTTGTTGTCCAGTAGATAAGGCAGGTAATGTTTATCGTCCCACTCCGACTTGCAATAACTAATCGCCCATGTTCGACCGTCAAACTATCCTCGTAACCTTTGTCACACTGTTTATCCGATTTGACCCCAACAAGACACTCCACTACTAGGTCGACCTAAACAAAAAAAAATTGATGTACTGCATTCACATGGCTTTTTTTACATTTCTGCAATAAGTACCGTAGGTTAAAGTGATAATCAAAAGCTGGTTGCAAGTTCCTTTGTTTGTATGGAAAAGCATACGTTTTTAAAGCTAAAATCAGCAACAAGGAATATCTCAAACACGATCATCTCCACGAAAAAAATGTATATTACCTAAATTGTGTGTTTTAACCTGCTCTACTTTTTTTGTGTGGCAAGTTTTTTCCCATCTCTTACAGTTTAGCAGTTATGCAAAATTCCGTAAAATTCATCCAGAATAAAGTAGGCTGCACAGGCCAATCCCAGAAAATTCAAGATATGCATTTTATTTGTCAGGTAAATATCTTTATTATACAGTATTTTAATCAAAATCGTTAGAGGCATTTTTGAGAAAATCAAAACTTTCGAAATATTTTCCATGTAAAGGTTAGTTGGGGTGGAGGGATTTTCTTGAAAATCTTCGTTTCGCATCTTTGAAAGATGCCAAACCTAAATACCAAGTTTGGTTTTTAACGGACTTTTCGTTTTTGAGCTATGCTGCCCACAGGCACATACACACACACACACACACACACACACACACACACACACACTACACACACGGACATTTTTCTAAAAATGCTTTTTTTTTATTCATGAGGTCTCAAAACATGTATTTATGGTGAAATCTCGGTATCCAATTTTTGGGTGCATTACAATACCTTCTCTATACACTATGTATGTAGAAAGTAAAAGTTGAAGTGTTTTATTCATATGGCTTGCTCTGCTTGTTCTGCAAAAAAATATTCTTACAAATAGTATATTGCGTACTAAGTACTGTAATGCTATATTCACAATGAAAGCAAGCGCAAGAGTTTGGATTCTTATTATTTAATGTAAGCATTCACATAGAAACACGCAACGCAACGCAAACTCCAAACTTTATCCTTGCAATGCGTGCAAAGAAGAGGAATTCTGCTTCTTTTCTCTATGCGTTGCCTATGAACTCAATAGCAAACGATCGCACTGCAAGGCTTTACAGGGCCTGCTGTACATGAATGCTCTTCTATTTGGACGTGCACTGTCACGCCATCCCTAATCTCCCTCGAGAGGCTTTGAGTCTCGTTGCGAATCATTTTTTTTTTTACTTTCTTTAGCCCCATATGTACAATGTACATAGGGATAGAGAAGTATTGTATTCCACTCAAAATTCGATACCGAGATTTCACCGGAAATATATGTTTTAGGGTCCCCTGTTTTCACAAAAAGGTCCGTGTGTCAGTGTGTCCGTGAACACGATAACTCAAAAACGAAAAGTCGGTAAAGCACCAAACTTGGTATTTAAGTTTAGTATCTTTCAGGGATGAAGATTTTCAGAAAAATCTCCCCACCGCAAACTACCCTTTACATGGAACTTTTTTCGAAAATGTTGATTTTCTTAAAAATGGCTCCAACGATTTTGATTAGAATATTGTATATTAAAGATATTTAGCTGACAAATATGTATATTTTGAATTTTCTAGGAATAGCTTCTAAAGACCTGGTTATTCTGGATGAATTTTGCTTAAATTAGTATAACTAGTAAACCGTAAGAGATACACAAGTTATATCATATACGTTTTTCTCGTGGAGCTTACCGTTTTCGAGGTATTTATTGTTATTGGTTTCAGTTGTGAAGTACTTATACTTTTCTCAGACGAGAGTGTGCGGTTTTCTTTTGTTCTATTCCTGGCCAAGAAAAGAAGGGATTCGTAATGACAATCGCATAACGACAGCTTTTAAAACATTTGACTATCGATTTAGCCTAGTGTATTCCCTTGTCTTTTCCTACTTATAAGGAACTAAGTAATAAGAACATTGTGCTAATGAGTACCTCGATTAGCAAGATGCAGAAAGAAGAATACTCTTATGTAAGAAGTTTGTACAACAGCTAGAGAAAGTCATGTGAGTGTAACACATCAGACTTTTTCAATAAGTTTGAATAAGCAATTATACTGAAAGTCATGAGCAACACTGTTTTACAATCTTAATATTTACTTTTAAGCCAAACCAAATACATCATCATAATCTACAGACTTTCTTTCACTTTTCAACATAGCCTCCATTGTTTTGCACACATTTTCCCATCGTTCTACAAGTTTGAAAATGCCCTTGTGATAGAACTCCGTTCCAGCTGTCCGCAGACCCTGACGCACTGCTTTCCGAATATCCTCCAGCGTCTCGTAGCGTTGGCCACGCATCTGCTCCTTCACAGAACCGAAAAGATGGTAGTCTGAGGGTGCCAAGTCGGGACTGTAGGGAGGATGTGGAAGAGTTTCCCACCCTAATGCCCTGATCTTCTCCATAGTGGCACGGGCAGTATGCGGACGCGCATTATCCTGTTGAAGGATGATCCTCTTTCCAGGGCGTTTATCACGCAAAGCCCGACGGAGCTTCAGAAGTGTCTTGATGTAGCGGGCAGAATTTATGGTTTGTCCAGGTTCAAGAAAGTCAACCAGGATGCAACCTTGTGCATCCCAAAAGACACTTCCCATAATTTTTCCTACAGACTGCACTGTCTTCGCTTTCTTCTTCGATGGTGAGTTCAAGTGGTGCCATTCCATACTCTGACGTTTCGTTTCTGGCTCATAGTGATGGAAACAGCTCTCATCTCTAGTCACAATACACGTAAAAAATTCACCACCTTCATTGTGAAATCTCTGAAGAAGGTTTTGTGCAATGGTTCTTCTCTGAAGTTTGTGGTCTTCAGTCAATAAACGGGGGACCCAACGGGCACAGACCTTTCAATAACCCAAGCTGTGGATCATTTCTTGCAATGCACTATGTTCTATTCCAAGTTGCGCAGCAATTTCATTCACAGTGAAACGCCTATCTCCTGTAATGAGCTCATCAACTCTTTCCTTGTTGCGTTCTGTAGAGGCAGTTCGAGGACGCCCGCTACGAGGCGCATTTTGCAGAATCGTGTTTCCATCTTTGAAATGTTTCACCCATCTTCTAACACTGCTGGCACCATGCAGACACCTCCATACGCACGTTGAAGTCTGAGATGAATTTCAGGAGCAGATTTTCCTTCTTTCACAAGGAATTCAATGACAGCACGCTGTCGAAACGAAACATCAATGTCAGCCACTTTTCAAACACCGTCTGTGGTCACGTGATAGAAGCTAATGACGTCACAATATGTCAACATATGATTTAAAGTCTGTAGATTACGGTCCTGCAATTCGTTTCGTTACATTGTTGAAATTTAAATTTTTACAATGGGTTGCTCATGACTTTCAGTATGCCCCTCGTATTTTAACATCACGTCGGTTGTTAGTATATCATTTTATAACATACATATCTCTTTTAAAACATTGAGTGACTTTTCATATGTGGTATTGTTGGTTATGTTATTCAGTTTGTAACTTGGAAGATATTCACACCTAACTTGCGGATCTAGAAACCCGTGACAACTTCTTGCGTTGCGCTTACGGTTGCGTTGTGAATGGCGTCGGCGCTTATGCTACGTTAGTAATGCTACATTCAAGAAACAGACCATGAGTCTCCTATCTGAAATAACTTACTTAAGTAATACACATATTCTGTGAAAATATTTCGGTAAAGTTCATTAGCACCCTGTATAATGAAGCAACTGTTTAACGAGCTGTATATTTTTTGTGTAATAAGTCTTTGTATATCTCTTACGGTTACGCTAAATTCTGCAAAATTCATTCAGAAGAAATATGTTTTAAGAGCTACTCCCGGAAAATTCAAGATATACATATATTTTATTTGCCAAATAAATATTTTTCATATACGGAAGTTTTTTTTTCAAAATCGTTACAGCTATTTTTGATAAAATCAAAAATTTCGAAACTTTTCCATGTGAAGGGTACTTTGGAGTGGAGAAATTTTCTCAAAATATTTATGCCCCATTCCTGGAAGATCCTAAACTTAAATACCAAGTTAGGTATTTTACCGACTTTTCATTTTTGAGTTATGTTTACAGACGTACGGACACATACACTGACCGTTTTCTAATAAATAGTTTTTTGGGTACAGGAGACTCTAAAACGTGTATTTACGGTGAAGTAACGGTATCAAATTTTTGGGTGGAATGTAATACCTTGTCTATATATTATGTACATAGTGCGTGCAGAGAAAGTAAAAATGTTGCATGGTTTCATCCGCGTTACACTGTCTTGCATTCATTAGTACTGCCTGAAAAGAATTCTCAAAAATGTAACACTATTCAATGATTTATGATGTTATAGTTTCTGCTTTGTGTTTATAATAATGCCTGTTGTTTCATTGTTTACCTGAAGTGTAGGTGGTAAGTGGGTAAGTCTTAGACCTGAAGCTATTTCAGCGCATGGCTGCAACAACGGTCTTGAGCTGTCCGAACATAGAGGTGCAATATATCAAGTGCTATATTTATGATAGCACTAGAGGTCGGCTGAGAATAAGGTGGGAAAAACTAACAATCTGATACTAAACAACAAAGAGATTGGATAACACCGGCTTGCCCGTAAATCTTAAACCCACGAGAGAATCATGTGCCTCCCGTAAACGAACCAAAACCCACGCTCCAACGTAATATATCTTACCTTAAGGTTACAAAACTGGACAGAAATTAATAAAGTGAATATAAACTTAAGCAAAATTACTTTTGTATGGTAACTAAACAAAATCTAATGTGCCCGCCTGTGTAGTGTGGCGGTAGCGTGTCTGTCTCACATTCAACAGGTCACAAGTTCGAATCTCGCTTAGGGTGAGTTACCCGGATATGGTTTTTTTACTTTTTTTTATTTTTTTACCGGAAATATATGTTTTAGGGTCCCCTGTATCCAAAAAAAGTATTTTCAGAAAAAGGTCCGTGTGTGTGTGTCCGTGTGAACACGATAACTCAAAAATAAAATAAAATAACTCGGTAAAATACCAATCTTGGTATTTAAGTTTAATATCCGCCAGGGATGCGACACGAAAATTTTGAAAAAAATTCCCCCACCCCAAACTACCCTTTACATGGAACTTTTTTCGAAAATTTTGATTTTCTAAAAAAATGGCTCTAACGATTTTGATTAAAATTGCGTATATTAAAGATATTTACCAAACAAATAAAAGGTATACCTTGAATTTTCTGGGAATAGCCTCTGAAGAGTAGTTTATTCTGGATGAATTTTACTAAATTTTGAATAACTGCTAAACCGTAAGAGATGCACAACAACTTACTACAGAAAAATGTAGAGAACATTAAAATGCACGATTTATGTTTTATACATTTTTTTCGAGAAGTTCGACGTTTTTGTGACATTCCTTATTTTTGGTTTATGCTATGAAAAACTTATACATTTTTCGTACAGGAATTTGTCAACTGCTGTCCATACAAAAGAACTTCAGTGACATAGCAAGCAGCTTTTGATTATCACTTTAACCTATGGTACTCCCTTATTTCACTTCTACTTACAAGGAAGCAAGTAATATGGCTATTTCTGCTAATGTTTTACTGATTAGCATGAAGTAAATAGAAGTATAAGCTTTTTAAGAATAATTTGTTGCACAGATATAGAGAAAAGCATGTGATTGGAACACATCAGACTTTTTTCACGTGTGCCTTTTCCTTCCTTTATCACAATAGGATTGTAGCGAGGATTCTAACCTAGGTAAACCTGTGACATTGAAATCTATAACAGTTATGTCCAGTATTTTAGAATTTAATACAACTGAGCTACTAAGAAAGTAGTACCAACTTTTAAAAACAAATATACATCCTGTGGCATCTGTTTTCAAAAAGAACTTCATCGAGAATAAGTCGACCTGGAAAGAGTTAAACATACAAATCTTACTTCTTTGTAATATTGGTGTATATTATACTTCATCTGTCATATTGAGGATATTTCATTAAAAATGTTTCTTGTTTATTTCAGGTTGCTGTTCGGGTCTCAAGGATGTGAGAGTTTCCGTGCCAACCGCCATAATGCGCGGACAGACAGCAACACTGCATTGCCACTTCGACCTGGAGGGCGATACCCTTTACTCTGTAAAGTGGTACAAAGGTCGACGAGAATTCTATAGATTTACTCCGAAAGAGGACCCAGCCATGAAAATATTTCCCATATACGGATTAGAAGTTGAGGTAAGTACATCTAAAGTTTATGCATTCTAAAATGTATAACCCAGCGATGCCCAACCTTTAGCGAAAGAGCAAAGGGTGGATTTATCTCCACCAATGTTGCTTTGTAACAGCTTCAGTAATTTTACTCTTATTTTATATGTCCCTGCTTTCGTCCAGTGCTAGACTATAGTCATTTATTCAGAGTTATTTATATAGAACTCACAAATTTCTTTCATTAATTGTTTCTGAACGTGTTATGCTAGCGACAACTTATTATACCTAAATTGTAGACGAATTTTAGGAGATTATTTACCTGCATAGCAAATGTTAAAAATGTCCTCCATTCTGCATAAATCACAACTCAACACGTCGTTCTATGTTAGTCGCCACGCGTTGGAGGACTCTGTTGTCAATAGCTTGAATCTCCTGGTGATGTTGTGCTTCAGATCGTCCAATGTCTGGGGACGTGTGGCGTAAACCCTGTCTTTTAACTTACCTCATAGAAGGAAGTCCGGCGATGTCAAATCCGGAGATCTCGGTGGCCACAGGTTCCTGAAAATTATCCGGTCGTCAAAGAAATTAGGTTCATGGATTCATTTGATGTATGGCATGTAGCGACATTTTGCTGAAAATATCCTTGATTTAGTTCTACATTTTCATGCTGACTACAAGAACAAAATGTCAAAACAGCTGCCAACAATGCAATTAGGAAGAAAGCATAAATACGAGGTACGTTCAGAAAGTAAGTTCCGTTTGGTAATAAAATTAAATTTTGTACAGATAGAGAATAATTATCTATTGCACAAAATTCTATAACTCTTAAAACTACTTTTCCACATAACTGCCGAAATTTTGCAGGCATTTGTCATAGCCTGGCACAAGTTTTTGTATACCTTCTTCATAGAAGTTTGCCGCCTGTTGCTCAGTAAGAACCTTTGGTACCCAACAGTAGCAAAATTTACGAAATTTCAGTTTTTCGGTAACAATTGCATGAATTAGTGATCGTGAGCTTTGGGGAAATTCCATAGCGAGAGCACTAATTGTAAACTTGCGGTTTTCCTGGATCTTGTCATCAATTGCGTGAACCAGTTCTTCTGTAACCAAAGATGGACGCCCACTTCGTTCTTCATTGTGCACTTCACTACATCCTTCATTGAGCTGTCGGACCCATCTTCTCACCACTGAATCACTCATCGCATTTTTCAATCAACACCGACATTGTAAACAAGCACAACAAAGTGTATGTGGCTGACAGCGATCTCAAAATGGCGCACGTTTCTTCTCCTTGATACAGAGCGTCTACCGCGCAGGTGCGGAACTGCGATCGCAGCGCTGCAGCGGAGATAAATTGAAACGGAACTTACTTTTGGGACGTACCTCGTATATTTGCATCTAGTGACAAGGAATCTAAACTACAGAACATTCTGCTTAATTTGGTACTAAAATTGGGTCATTGAATGTATTTCCAACGGAATAATTAAAGAAAGAAATGTCAGTTCTACATAAATCGCTGTGTATAATCTGACTGTGGCACAGCATATGTATAGCACGTGAGCGAAATCAAAAGAAATTATACCCGGCGTGTACAACGTTTTATACAACTTTAATATTAAAATAGCTAACGTCAGTAATACATTTGTTGAACAGAAATAATAATGATTCACAGATGACGAAATATGGTTGCTAAGCAGATGTCGTTTCAACTGTTTAAACAGTTATAAAGAAAAATGGAGGTAATGATAAAACAATTGAAAATATGGATTGTATTGCTCTTACATTTTGAGCGACGCCAAGAGTGCTGAGAGCATTAATTCCAGAAAAATGAAAAGATGTTTACGAAATATATTTAAACAGTTTTGAGGATGAAAAACCGAAAAATGTGTAAAGTTTGTCTAATGAAACTACATTACTGGAATCATTTTCAGAGGTAGTAATTTTACTAACTTAATTTTTTTCGTAGTCAGCTTTCCCGCCCGGATTTAAAACTGAATCCCTCCTAGGACTTAAAAGCTAATGCTTAGGGGAGCCAACGGCTCGAAACCATAGAATGGAGAACCTGGAACGAGTGGTTCGCCCGTAGCCAGACATGAGCGTGAGGAAGTGGATTAAATGAAAATGTAGGCGAAATGGAAAGATGATGATGGAGCAATTGATAGAATTATTGGTGGTGGAAACCGGAGGACCCGGAGAAAACTCTTCCAGACATGCGACCCTTGGGATCAAACCCGGGCCGCCTAGGTGGGAGGCGACCGGTCTAACCACACCGCCGCCCTACTTCTTAATATGCAAGTAATTTAGACTGTTTTCTTTTTCCATTAGAAGATTTTTATGCCTTCGGCGCTCTGGTATGTATATTCAAAGTTGAAATGTATGCTGAAATAAAACAAAATGTTGACATTTATTTTCAATATCTCTACATGTACATAGTGTATAGCGGAAGTATTGTATTCCACCCAAAAATTCGATACCGAGATTTCACCAGAAATATATGTTTAGGACCCACTGAATCCAAAAAAGCATTTTTACAAATAGGTTCGTGCGTGTGTGTGTGTGTGTGTGTGTGTGTGTGTAGACAGCATAGTTTAAAAACAACAAAAGACCATTGAATACCAAGCTTGGTATCTTCTACGGATGCGACACGAATATTTTGAGAAAAATCGCCCACCCCCAACTACCCTTTACATGGAAAAAATTTCGAAAATTTCTATTTTCTCAAAAATGGCTCTAATGATTTTGATTAAAATATCGTATATTACAGATATTTACCTGACAAATAAAATGTATTTCTTGAAGTTTCCCGGGATAGCCCCTGAAAACTACTTTATTCTGGTTGAATTTTACGGTATTTTGCATAACTGCTAAACCGTAAGAGCTGGACAAAAACATACCACACAGAAACTGTAGAGCACGTTAAAACACAAAATTTATGAAACATAGATTTTTTTCGTGGAGTTGATCCTTTTTGAGATATTGTTTGTTTTTGGTTTCAGCTTTGAAAAACTTAAGTGTTTTCTCGTACAGGAATTAGTCAACTCCTACCCCTACAAACAAAGAAACCTTCAGTTGCATAGCAACCAGCTTTTGACTATCACTTTAACCTATGGTAGTCCCTTATTTCGCTTCTACTTACAAGGAAGCAAGTAAAAAGACTATTTCTGTTAATTTTTCTCGATTAGCATGAAGTAAATAGAAACATAGGCATTTTAAATATAATTTATTGCAGAGATGTAGAGAAAGTCGTGTAAATGGAACAAATCAGATTTTTGGTAAGGTTTTTTATTTCTTAAGTTCTCCATGAGATATAAACTAAACTAAAAAAAAATTTAATATACGATGTTTTAATCAAAATCGTTATAATTTTTTTTTTAGAAAATAAAAAATTTCGATTTTTTTTCCATGTAAATGATAGTTTGGAGTGTATTGATTTCCCTCAAAATCTTTGTGTCCCAACCCTGTTACTTTACCAGTCAAAATACAAAGTTTTTGAGTTACAGTCTTCACGAACACACGCATACACTTAACCTTTTTCTAAAAATGCTGTATTTGGATACAGGGATTCTAAAAGCGTTTTTCTGGTGAAATCTCTGTATAGACATTTTGGGTGGAATACAATACTTTCTCTATGCACTATTTACATGGCACCTGTAGAGAAAGTAAAAGAATCTGAGTATAGTACAATGTAGCAGCATCCTATCTCTGAAGATGAAAGGTCATATTTCCGAAATACATGTGGCATTTGCCCGGAAGGGCCCAGGAAATATCAGTATTCATTTATGGCATACCGTTTCTGTTGGGCTCCGACGCCCGGGGCCCCCACAGAGGTGGTCCATCTGCACACGCAAATCTACAACACCTATTAGCCCCCAGGCTGATCAACAGCATTGGATTATATGGCGGCTGCCCGCGGGCTGTGTACCGGTGACGTCAAAGCAATTCTGTGCCCTTTCGTCGCTCTTTCAGTACTTCACAAAAATGTGCCCTGCTGTCACCTGTGAAGCAGTTCATTCCTGGCGATTAAATTTGCATTAAAACGTTTGTTATAGATTAATTGCTAACAGATGGCATTAACAGATGTTGAAATTTGTCCGCAAATAATACCAAATTATGGAAACAAGGAAACATCGATATTAGCTAGAGTTTTTCTTTTGTTTTCTCTACTTCATATATGGTACGTAGGTATATTGGTTATATGCACTTCACCCAAAAATTCAATTCAAGATTTTGCTGAAAATTTTCTATTTAGGTTACTCTAAAATAAAAAAAAAAAACTGATGTGATTCATTCACATAACTTTCTCTACTTCTCTGCAACAAATTACTCTTTTTACATTAACTAATCGACAAAAAATTAGCAGAAATAGTCTTATCACTTGCTTCATTGTTAGTAGAAGCGAAATAAGGGAGTACCATAGGTTAAAGTGATAGTCAAAAGCTGGTTGCTATATGATGAAGTTCTTTGTTTGTATGGACACGAGTTGACAAAGTCCTCCATGAGAAAAGTATAAGTTTTTTTTAGCTAAAACCAAGAACAAGGAATATCTAAAAAACAATCAACTGCACGAAAAAAAATGTATATAACATAAAATGTGTGTTTTAACGGGCTCTTCATTTATTGTGTGGTAAGTTTTTGTTCATCTCTTACAATTTGAAGTTATGCCAAAATTCATCCAGAATAAAGTAGTCTTCAGAGGCTATCCCCAGAAAATTCAAGATATACATTTTATTTGTCAGGTATATATCTTTAATATACGATATTTTAATCAAAATCGTTACATTTTTTAGAAAATCAAGATTTTCGAAAAAGTTCCAAGTAAAGGATGGTTGTGATTGGGGGGGATTTTCTTGAAATTTTTGGAAGATACGAAATCTAAATACCAAGTTTGCGTTTTAACGGACTTTTCGTTTTTGAGCTAGGCTGTACACAGACACACACACACATGGACCTTTTTCTAAAAATGCTTTGTTTGGATTCAGGGGGTCCTAAAACATGTATTTCCAGTGAAATCCTGGTATCGATTTTTTGGGTGTAATACAATACTTCCTCTATAGACTATGTATATAATACGTATAGAGAAAGTAAAAAAAATATTAATATGCTAGATTTTTACTTTCTCTATACGCGCCATGTACATAGTGTATAAAGACGGTATTGTAATACACCCAACAATTCAATACCGAGATTTCACCGGAAATATATGTTTTGAGACCTCCTGAATCCAAAAACAAAAAGTATTTTTAGAAAAATGTCCGTGTGTGTGTCTGTCTGTGTATGTGTGTGTGTGCAGCATAGCTCAAAAATTCGTTAAAAAACAAAATTGGTGCTTAAGTTTGGTATCTTCCAAGGATGCGACACGAATATTTTCAAGGAAATCCCCCAGGAATTTGCCAACTTGTGGCCATACAAACAAACGAACTTCAGTCACAGCCAGCTTTTGGCTTTCACTTTAACCTTGTACTCCCTTATTTCACTTCTACTTACAATAAAGCAAGAAATAAGACTATTTTTGCTAATTTTTCTCGATTAGCATGAAGTAGATAAAAGAATATGCCTATTAACAATAATTTGTTACAGAGATATAGAGAAAGTCGTGTGAATGGAACACCTCAGATTTTTTTTTTTTATTTTTTTACCCTAAGTATTTATATACGTGTACAACGAGACAAAAGTAATGAAAACGTACTTATGTTTTGCACTCATCTATTTACTCTTGTGTTTCACCAAAAATGTCCATCGATTGGTCAATATTGTACAAACTCTTGTACTGGAAATCACTTCCCCTGTGTGATTTGTATAATGGTACAAAATGATCAGATAGAAATGACAAACAAAACGCAATTAACAACCTTTTTATTGCATCAAGTGTTACTCGAATTTCATATACTTCAAACTGTAAACTAATTATTTTAAATATCAATGAAGAGGGATAACGAGTGCAAAATTCAGATTTTGAACATGTTGCATGTGTTTTCCCTGACAATAATGAGTATACAATACTTTCATAGAGCCCTCTTTGTCTGCTTTCAGTCAATGTTAATTTTCAAACAATACATATTAAATTAATAACCCTCAACAAAGTTTGATGGCGTAATAAAATTGTCGTATATAATGCCAGGAGTGATTTTCAAATCATCGATAAACTGGCGAGTCAAAAAGTTATCAGAAATTTTCAAATCGACGGTAGCATTTGCAAGAACTGTTAGGTGTGGATGAATATTAAGACATGGAGTACATGTTTAGAGAGTTACTGAAATAATATGATTATCCCGGTCTGAAAATAAACTTAAACAAAAGGGTTTATACGAAACTTGGCACAGAAACCAAAGATTTAGTTCTGGAAGTTTTTTGACAGTTCAGTCTCCATATATTGGAGCCATAGGTTAGAAATCAAATCGCCAAAAAATAGGTAATTATTTCATTATTGAGATAACTTACGAATATATAAGTTTCTCTACACGTACTAAGTACATAGTGTATAGAGAAGGTTATGTATTGCACCCTGAATCCAAAAAATCATCACAGCTCTTTCCTTACAAGTATTTTTCCTTGTAAGTAGAGGCGAAATAAGGGAGTACCATAGGTTATAGTGACAGTCAAAAGCTGGTTGCTATGTGACTGATGTTGCTTTGTTTGTATGGACACGAGTTGACAAATTCCTGTATGAGAAAAGTATAAGTTTTTTAAAGATGAAGCCAAAAACAAGGAATACCTCAAAAACAATCAACTCCGCGAAATAAATTGTATAATATAAGGTATGTGTTTTAATGAGATCTACATTTTGTGTGTGTTAAGTTTTTGTCTATCTCTTACCGTTTACCAGTTACGCAAAATTCATCCAAAATGAATTCAGAAACTGTTCCCAGAAATTCAAGCTATACATTTTATTTGTGAAGAAAAGGTTTTAATATGTTATAATATTTAAAAAGGTTTTGGTTTTTAATCAAAATCGTTAGTAATATTTGATAAAATCAAAAGTTTCGAAAAATTTGCATTTAAAGGTAGTTGGTGTGAGGATATTTTCTTGAAAAGCTTCGTGTTGCGTTCTTGGAACTTTAAATATCCTCGGCTATGGCATTCAATTTCTCCGTCTGATACTATTATCCAACTCCTGTGCTATACACTGCTTGTGGGAAGAAACAGTTAAATCAACACTAATTGACCATAATAGTTGGCTATGCTATAAATCCTGGGATTGAGATCACCTTGTGGTTTACCGGGAAGCATGCGAGAAATTCAATGCTATGCCGGCATGTTGCCATGGTAGCTCAGCGGTAGAGCAACCGGCTAGAGTCCGGGAGATACGTGGTTCAAATCCTGGCTATGGCATTGAATTTTTTAATCTGACTCTACCTATCCAACTCTTGTCCTACACATGGCTTGTGTGAAAAAACAAATCAATATTAAAATATCAAGTTTGGTATTTAAGACTTGTTTTTGAGCTACACACACACACACACACACATACACACACACACAGTGTGTGCCTGCCTCACATTCAACAGGTTGCAAATGAGTTTTTTTTTTTTTTATTTCCTCTCTTGAGTTTTCCCTTATCTGTGAAGACGAATGTCGCGTAACTTTAAGCTCCATGGACCCCGAGATCAAAAACACCTCACACACACAGACATTTTTCTAAACATGCTTTTTTTCTGGATTCAGGGGATCCTCAAGTATGTATTTCCGGTGGTATCTCAGTATCAACATTTTGGGTGGAGTGCAACACCTTCTCTATACACTACATAGTACGTATAGAGAAAGTAAAAACGCTTATTTCCGGTGAAATCTCAGTGTGCCAATTTTTGAATGGAATGCAGTACTTTTAATATATCCTATGAACGAACTAAAGAAAGTGAGGGCAGGTGCAATTTTACAGAGTAGGTAGAGAAAGTGGTGTGACTGTTACACATTGGAATTTTTTGCCAGCAGAGAAGGCCGAAGCTGGCAATGAAGGCCAGGAGTCAGTTAAAATCAGTTTAGTGAAAATGGAAATCTCTGGTGCAGAATGTTGAAGCACATGGCCTACTGTATTACACGGCCTTATCAGACACAATGTTTGTGTTTCATGACGCTTTTATTTGTGTGGTGTGCTCGTCTCGTGAGGCTACACAGCCAATTCAATAAACGATAAACCTTTGTTTTTGTGGTACCAAAAGTCGACCACGACCTCATTTGTTACTGCTGGACTACTATCTCATTGTCATTTACCTCCGCAACTGGCGCGGAGCAATTTATCGCCTTTGAAATGTGTCGTTTACAGCGAACAGTATACCACTCATGTGAAAGATGATGATGATGATTATTATGATTATTATTATTATTTGTGGTGGTGGTCCATTAAATACCAAACTTGGTATTTAAGTTCACTATCTTGCAAGCATGCGACGCGAAGATTTTCAAGAAAATCCCCCAATACTAACTACGCTCTACATGGAAAATCTGATATGCTCCAAACAGACGACTTTCTCCTCATCTCTGTAGCAAATTACTTGTATATCTATTTTATGATAATCTACATAAACATTATCAGAAATTGTTTTATTCAGCAACCAGTTTTTGACTATCACTTTCACCCTTGGTACTCCTTATTTCGTTTCTACTTACAAAGAAGCAAGTATTAACATTTCTGCTATTTTTTTCTCTATTAGTATGAAATAAATAGAAGTATATGGTTTCTAATAATAATTTGTTGCAGAGATGTACAGAAAAGCATGAGAATAGAACACATCCAAATTTTTTAGTTTTTTTCATGTAGAGAAAACGGGCCTCGTATTCCCAATATACATTCTCGACCTGATAAGTATAACTTACAGTCCTTAGTACGCAATATACTATTGTTTATTGAGAGAAATCTAATATGTGAATTTCTAATGAAATCTCGGTATCGCGTTTTTGGGTGAAATGCAAAGCTTTCTCTATATACTATAAACTGAGTAGAGAAATTAAAAAGAGCCTTTAGGTGTATCACAGAATAATAAACAAACTTCTGTTATATAAGCGTATGGAAGCACTAATCCAAATAAATGCATCTGTGTGTGTTTGGAGTCCAGTAATAAAAAACTTTTTCATTTAATTAATTTTAAAATTATCCACGTAATTTTCTAAGCAACATCGGATTTCACTGCGGGCAAACTAGAGGATCAATAGCAAAGTATACACGAGCAGGGAGAGTGAAAAATGACGACATGCGTTTTATATAAAAATTTCAGTACACGTCGGAATGAAATGGACAGTTGCGATACGCTACGCGCTGCTGTACTCTGGTGGGGGTAGCATTAACTATACCACAAAAACTTTACAGCCACAGAGCAACAGAATATAACACGTTTCTTTTTTCTTCTTTTGGACAGGTTGGAAAATTGCTGCAGAAGCTCGCAATGAAATATATAATACTAATTCTAGGCATGAGGATGATATGAAATAGTTAAAAACACCACTCTTTTATTTTTTCTAGCGCTAAACTATAATAGTAAGCGAAAAAAGTATTGCATTCCACTTAAAAAATCCGATACCGAGATTTCTCTGTAAATGCACCTTTCCAGCTTCCGTTTATGAATAAAAATAAATCTGATTTGTTCCATTCACATGACTTTCTCTACATCCCTTAAAAAAATATTATTAAGAACCTTATGTTTATATTTATTCCGTGCTAATCGAAAAAAAAATAGCAGAAATACTCTTACTTGCTTCCTTGTAAGTAGAAGTGAAATAAGGGAGTACCATAAGTTAAAGTGACAGTCAAAATCTGGTTGCTATGTGACTGATGTTCCTTTGTTTGTATGGACAGGAGTTGACAAATTCCTGTATGAGAAAAGTATAAGTTTTTTAAAGCTAAACAAAAAACAAAGAATATCTCAAAAACGGTAAATTCCACGAAAAATATATATATATATATATAAGTTGTGTGTTTTATGAGCTCTACATTTTCTGTAAAGTAAGTTTTTGGCTATCTCTTACGGTTTGCCAGTTATGCAAAACTCCGTATAATTCACAGAATAAAGTAGTCTTCAGAGGTAGAAAACTCAAGACATACATTTTATTGGTCAGATAAATAATCTATAATATACGATATTTTAATCAAAATCCTTAAAGCATTTATGGGAAAATAAAAATTTTCTGAAAATGTTCTATGTAAAGGGTAGTTGGATGGGGGACTTTTGAAAAATACTGAACTTGAATACCAAGTTTGCTAGACATTTAACAGACTTTTCGTTTTTCAGCTGTGCTGTCCACAAACAAAACACACACGCACACATACGGACCTCTTTCCAAAAATGCCTTTTTTTGGATTCAGGGCGATCCAAAACACATTTCCGGTGAAATCTCAAAATTAAATTTATGGGTGCAATATAATACCTTCTGTATACACAATTTACATAATATGTGTAGAGAAAGTAAAAACTGCGGCTTGTCAACTGAGAAATCATTTCTCTGCAAATACAACTTGGTTGCAGAATAGGTCGAGAGAGTCATGTGGTTGCAAACTACTTACAAAAATTTATTCTTCCGTCTGCTTCATGCTAATCGAGATAAACATTAACAGAAATGGTCTTATTTCTTGCTTCGTTGTAAGCAGAAGCGAAATAAATATACTAGCCTAAAGGGAAAGTTTAGATCTTAGATTAGTATTGAGAGTTTGAAACTCCGTTGTCCTTGCATGACAAATGTAAAAAAAAAAAAAAAAAAAAAAAAAAAAAAAAAAAAAAAAAAGACCTCCCATTTGAGAAAATTGCCGAGATTTCTCTGGAAATTCACCTTTTCTGCCTGCACTGCATAAATAAAATATCTGATGTTCCATTCACATAACTTTCTCTACATCTCTGCAACAAATTCTTCTATTTACTTCATCTAATCGAGCAAAAATTAACATAAATAGTCTTATTACTTGTTTCCTTGTAGGTAGAAGCGAAATAAGGGGAGTAACATACGTTAAAGTGATAGTCAAAAGCTGGTTGCTCTGCGACTGAAGTTCCTTTGTTTGTGTGGACACGAGTTCACAAAGTCCTGTAGGAGAAAAGATGTCTTTATAGCTGAAAGAAAAAACAAGGAATATCTCAAAAACAATCAACTCCACGAAAAAAATGTATATAACATAAATTGTGAGTTTTAAGGTGCTCTATATTTTTTGTGTGGTACGTTTTTGTCTCTCTCTTACGGTTTAGCACTTATGCAAAAGTCCGTAAAATTCACTCAGAATAAAGTAGTCTTCAGAGGCTATTCCCAGAAAATTCAAGATATACACTTTATTTGTGAGGTAAATGTCCTTAATATACGAAATTTTAATGAAAATCGTTAGCCATTTTTTAGAAAATCTAAATTTTCGAAAAAAGTTCCACGTAAAGGGTAGTTTAGGGTGGGGGGATTTTTCTCAAAATCTTCGTGGTGCATCCCTGGAGGGTACTGAAACATAAATACCAAGTTTGGTATTTTAGCGACTTTTCGTTTTTGAGTTATCGTGTTCACGGACACACACACTCTCAAAATACTTTTTTTTTTGGATGCAGGAACCCTAAAACATATATTTCCGGTGAAATCTCGGTATCGAGAATACCTTCTCTATACATCCTGTATATTGTTCTAACAAAGCAACCGTATCGTGATAATGCATGTTGAGCCAAACTCATCTGCCATTGATTCCATTTCTTTTCGCTCCCTTTGTAGCGCCGGGCTCTACGAGAGGAACTGCCGTCAATTTGTACTGATGGAAGCAGCATCTTTTCCCTAAATGTCGATAATATCGGAGTTAACTTGCAGTAAAGCGTGTCAGTTACAGGTGCCTTTGATGTTATGGATTATCGGCTCTGAAAATTGGGGATTCGTGTGCGACAGTTCCTTCTAGAAAGAAACTTCAAATCTGCTACCAAAAATACATGCATTCGGACCTCAAACTATGTCAAATCCGTCCCTGCGTGTTTTGCAGAGAAGTTCAGCAAATATGCAGTGAAGTAAATGTATGTTTACATTATTACATTACGATTAAAGAGTGACGTAAACGGTTAACCCACCACACTTAAATTTTTACTTTCTCTATACGTGCTATGTACATAGTACTCCACCAAAAAATTAGATACCGAGATTTCACCCGAAATATATGTTTTAGGGTCCCCTGTATCCAAAAAAAAATGTATTTCCAGAAAAAGGTCCATGAGTGTGTCCGTGTGTCAGTGTGTCCGTTTTCTGTGAACACGATAACTCAAAAACGAAAAGTCGGTAAAATACCAAACTTGGTATTTAAGTTTAGTATCTTCCAGGGAAGCGACACGAAGATTCTGAGAAAAAGCCCCTCACCGAAACTATCCTTTACATAGAACTTTTTTCGAAAATTTTGATGTTCTTAAAAATGGCTCTAACGATTTTGATTAAGATACCGTAAATTAATGATATTTACCTGACAAATAAAATGTATATCTTGATTTTTCTAGGAATAGCCTCTGAAGAGTAGTTTATTCTGGATGAATTTTACGGAATTTTGAATAACTGCTAAAGCGTAAGAGATGAACAAAAACTTACAATATAAAAATGTAGAGCACGTTAAAGCACACAATTTATGTTATATATTTTTTTTTTTTCGTGGAGTTCGTCGTTTTTGAAACATTCCTTATTTTTGGTTTCTGCTATGAAAAACTTACATTTTTCTCATACAGGAACTTGTCAACTCCGATCCATATAAATAAAGGAACTTCACCCAGCTTTGACTATCACTTTAACCTATGGTAGTCCCTTATTTAGCTTCTACTTACAAGGAAGCAAGTAATAAGACTATTTCTGCTAATTTTTTCTGATTAGCATGAAGTAAATAGAAGTATAAGCTTTTTAAGAATAATTTGTTACAGGGATATCGAGAAAGTCATGTGAATGGAACACATCAGATTTTTACTATTATATTGTTACCTTTGGATGCTAGTTTTACTGTAGAATATTAATATAAATAGTAGTATTTTATTATTAAGTTTACAATAACACAATATTTACGTCACACAGTTGCAAGGGTCGGGTGACCGTACTTGCTGTCTAAAAATACCTCAATTTAAAATATTAGCTACATATATATTTTATATATCTTTATAACATTGGAAATACACACACACACTTGCACTTATAACTACACCACGTATTCATACATATAGACTAGTCTAATGCCAAATAAGTCTATACAATATTTACACAAATATGTTATTTCTTAGTGCACGAACTTCCATTAAGTATGTGCCCAGGCGTGGCCAGTTTTGGCTGTTTAGAATCAAATCCCAGAATGCTGTACTTCGTCTCTTTGAAACTAAAAATATTGCTGGCAATATTTTTTTCCCTAATATCCTCCATCTGCACGCAATCTGCCAAAATATGCGCCCATTATGATCCCCGCATAATGGGCACTGATCCCGACCTGAGCCACGCTATTCCCGATCTTTGTTTCATACCCAATTTTTATTTCGTTTTGTAAGTTTTGTAAGTACAGTTTTTTTTCTACATTTATATTCCATTTGTTGCATATTTATATCGCATAGTCGTTTTTTACTTTATTCACGACGTTATAAGCATTTTCGTTACCCCTTTACCAAATATACAAACAATTCTCATGTTTAGTAAATATGCTGCTAACATTTCTTCTTCAAAACTAAAATTTGTAGGCATTAACTAGGGTGGAAATCCCACAGAGATTATATTTCTTATAAACCAAGCAAAGGCATCTTTGTTACAAGTACTGAGTCAAACCATTAACAAAAAACCTAATGTGTTCCATTCACATGACTTTCTCTTCATCTCTGCAAGAAATTATAGTTAAAAAGCTTATGCTTCTATTAACTTCAGAGAAAAAATAGCGGAGCAGTCTTATTACTTACATCCTTGAAAGTAGAAGCGAATTAATGGAGTAACATATGCTTTTGACTGTCACTTCAACCTACTTCCTTTCTACTTACAAGGAATAAAGTAATAAGACAATTCCGCTAATGCTTGTCTCGATTAGCGTGAAGTAAATAAAAGATTTGTTTGTGGAACGGCTAGAGAAAGTCCTATGAATGGAACACATCAGATTTTTGGTATATTTCTAAAAGCCAGATTTTCTAGACGTTTTCAGGTTGCCCAGATGAAGAAAGCTGTGTCTGTGGACAGCATAGCTCAAAAACTAAAAACCGTTAAATACCAAACTTGGTAATTAAGTTTAGTATCTTCCAAGGATGCGACAGGAATATTTTCAAGAAAATCCCCCCCTCCAAATTACCATTTACATAGAACTTTTATTTCTAAAATTTTGTTTTCTCAAAAATGGCTCTAACGATTTTGATTAAAATGTATATTAAATATATTTACCTGACAAAGTATATGTTGAATTTTCTGGGAATAGCCTTTGAAGATTATTTTATTTTGGACCAGTTTAATGAAATTTTGCATAACTGCTGAACTGTAAGAAATGGACAAAACTTTTTTGACACAAAAAATGTAGAGCACGTTAAAACAGCAATTTATGTTATATACATTTTATATAGAGTTGATCGTTATTAGATATTCCTTGCTTTTGGTTTTAGTTTTAAAATTTTTGACGTGTTCCATTCACATGACTTTCTCTACATCTCTGCAACAAATTAGTTTTAAAAAGCTTATAAAGTCTTATTTATTTGCTTCCTTGTAAGTAGGAGGGAAATAAGGGAGTACAATATGTTAAAGCGGTAGTCAAAATCTGGTTGCTATGTGACTGAAGTTCCTTTGTTTGTAAGGACAGCAGTTGACAAATTCTTGTATGAGAAAAATTAAGTTTTTCGAACCTAAAGACAAAAACGAGGAATATCTCAAAAACGGTCAACTCCACGAAAAAGATGCACACAACATAAATTGTGTTTTAATATGCTCTACATTTTTGTATGGTAAGTTTTTGTCTATCTCTTACGGTTTAGCAGTTATGCAAAATTCCGTAAAATTTACTCAGAATAAAGTAGTCTTCAGAGGCTATTCCCAGAAAATTCAAAATATACATTTTATTTGCCAAATAAACATCTTTAATATACGATATTTTAATCAAAATCGTTAGAGCCATTTTTTAGAAAATCAAAATTTTCGAAAAAATTTCAATGTAAAGGCTAGTTTGGGATGGGGGGATTTTTCTCTAAATCTTCTTGTCACATCCCTGGAAGATATTAAACTAAAATGCCAAGTTTGGTATCGATTTTGAGTTATCGTGTTCTCAGACACAGGGACACACACGGACCTTTTTCTGAAAATACTTTTTTTTGGATACAGGGGACCCTAAAACATATATTTCCGGTGAAATCTCGGTATCGAATTTTTGGGTGAGTGCAATACCCTCTCTATACACTATGTGCATAGTACGTGTAGAGAAAGTAAAAACTGATACTTTTCTCATACAGGAATTTGTCAGCTCCTGTCCATAAAAACAAAGGAACTTCAGTCACATAGCAACCAGCTTTTGACTATCACATCAGGTTTTGGTATATTTCACAGATACTGATGCAACTTAAAGCCAGATTTTCTAGAAGTTTTCTCTGTTGTATGTCTCTGGAATAAGACGCTTTGTTTGTTATTTTGAGACACAGAGGTCTCTGCGATAGTCATTTTTATGAGCGGTATGTTCTCCGCGACGGTATGAAGCAATATAACGTTGATAAGGACGTTTGCTTGTGTTTTATTACTCCCAGATGGAAATATTTGAGAAGCCATCAAGCTCTGTATTTATTTTCCCTGAGGAGGTCCTCTGTGTAAATTTGCTTCAAGCCAGTAACATATTCTAATAATTCATGAAACTATTTCCACTGGGAACGAAAAATTGGATTTCTAACCCTCAGGTCTGAAACGGTATATTAAACAAAACATCTAGGTCACATCCAGACTTATATGCACTATTTTCATATGTAGAAATCTGTTATGTTCCATTCACATGACTTTCTATACAAAATGTTGTTACAAAAGCTTTTTCTATTTTCTACATAATAGTAATTGAGATAAATATTATAAGAAATTGTTTTATTAATTCTTTATAAATACAACGCCGTTTTCTTCAACCTCCAATAGGTTATAATAAAAGACAAGCTCATAGAAAACAACTATTTTATTACTAAAAGATTGAGATATTTATCGTACCTGTGTACAAACGCTTCAAAAAAATGTTGCTGCCAATGATTTCAAATGAGCATTGACGTTGTTTTGAAGATCTTCGTTGGTTTGAAAGTGCTGCCCTCCTAGTCACGCCTACAGTTCAGGTGAAAGTCGCTGGGTGCCAGGCCAGGACTGTACGGCGGATGATCGAAAATGTCCTATTGAGAATGTTCAAGTAGCCAATGGGTTGTGTGTGGACGAGCGTTGTCATGAATAAACACAATTCCTGAAGTCAGCATTCGTCTTCGTTTGTTTTGAATGGCTCTCCGAAAGCTTCGTAAAGTACGGAAAACTTTAGATTTTTTTGTGTAGTAAGTTTTTGTCCATTTCTTTCGGTTTACGAGCTATGCAAAATTCATCTCAAACGATGAGTCTTCACAGGCTATTCCCAGTTAATTCAAGATATACATTTCGTTTATCATATATATATTTAATGTAATTTAATAAAAATCTGATGTGTCATATTAACGTGACTTTCTCAACATCTCGAGAATAAATTATTGTTAAAAAATCTATTCTTTTATCTACTTCATGGAAATCGAGATAATTATTTACAGAAATGATCGATATTACTTGCTTCCATGTAAGTAGAACCGAAATAATGGAATACACTAGGCTAAAACGACAGTCAAATATTTTAAAAGCTGGTTTCCATGTGGATGAGGTCGTTTCTGTAAATTTCCAGGAGTTTAAAAATTCCCGTATGAGAAATTAAGTATTTTAACCACTAGAAAGGAATATCTCATAAAACAGACAACTCCACGAAAAAAATATATAACTGAAATCGTGTGTTTTAATGAGATTTACATTTTATGTGTAGTTAGCTTTTGTATAACTCTTAACGTTTACTAATGCAAAATTTAAAAAAAGAATCATCGAGCAACAAACGGGTCTTCAGAGACTATTCCCAGTAAAATCAAAGTATACATTTTATTTGTCACGTAAATATCTTAATCATAAGGGATTTTAATTAGAATAGTTGGTCATTTTCCAGAAAATCAAAATGATCGTAATTTTTTTCCATGTAAAGAGTAGTTGGTGGTAGGGGAATTTTATTAAAAATCTTTGTGTCGCATCTTTGGAAAATACTGAGTTTAGATATCAAGTTTGCTATTTAAGAGCCTTTTCGTTTTTGAGCTATGTTGCCCACAGATACACAGACACACACACGCAGACATTTTTCTATTTTTTTTTTTCAGGAAGTCCCAAACCATGTATTTCCTGTGAAAACTGAGTATCGAATACCTTCTCTATACCTTATATAAATAATGCGTGTAGAGAAAGTAAAAACATGTTCGCTGTGTGAAACATTTGACTTTCGGTTAGATTTGCGTGGCCTGGAGTCTAACAAAGGAGAGATGAAACGAAAGATGTTCCCGTTTGAAAGAACTTTTAAGTCGCTTAAAATTGAAGCCAATAACAAGGATTGTCTCGGAAATGGTTAATTGTACAAAAAACAATCTGGTGTGTTTCATTCTCATGATTTTGTTTACATCTATGTACCAAATTATTATTAAAAGCTTATACTTCTACCTACTTGATGCTAATCGAGATAAATTACGAGAAATGGTCTTATTACTTGCTTCCTTGTAAGTAGAACGGAAATATTGGAGTTTCATAAGCTGAAGATATAGTCAAATCTTTTAAATGTTGCTTGCTATGTGTTTGAAATTTCTTTGTTTGTATGGCCGTTTGAGAAAAGTAGGTATTTTAAAGCTGAAACCAATAACAAGGAATATCTCAGAAACGGTCAGCTTTACCAAAAAAAAAAAAAAAAACGCATATGGCATAAGTTTTTTGTTTTAACGAGCTCTATTTTTTGTGATAAGCTTTTGTCTATCTCTTAAGGTTTACCAATCGTGTATTTAACCGACTTTTTGCTTTGGAGTTATCGTATTCACAGCCACAGGGACACACGACCCTTTTCTACGTTCAGAGGGCCTCAAAACATATATTTCCGGTATAATCTCTGTATCGAAGTTTTGGGTGGAATTGTGGTGGACAGAGTGGCGTTTGGGTGGGTTATCTCCGGCTTCTCCTGTTTCCCCGACATCACATTCCACCGGTGCTCCATCTTCATGCCATGTCATGCGTGCGGTGATAGGTGTAGTGAAAGCGCGCGTTAAATACTGTCAAAATAGTTATCCACCCATCCGTTCGTCCTATCTATCTATCTATCTATCTATCTATCTATCTATCTATCTATCTATCTATCTATCTATCTATCTATCTATCTATCTATCTATCTATCTATCTATCTATCTATCTATCTATCTATCTATCTATCTATCTATCTATCTATCTATCTATCTATCTATCTATCTATCTATCTATCTATCTATCTATCTATCTATCTATCTATCTATCTATCTATCTATCTATCTATCTATCTATCTATCTATCTATCTATCTATCTATCTATCTATCTATCTATCTATCTATCTATCTATCTATCTATCTATCTATCTATCTATCTATCTATCTATCTATCTATCTATCTATCTATCTATCTATCTATCTATCTATCTATCTATCTATCTATCTATCTATCTATCTATCTATCTATCTATCTATCTATCTATCTATCTATCTATCTATCTATCTATCTATCTATCTATCTATCTATCTATCTATCTATCTATCTATCTATCTATCTATCTATCTATCTATCTATCTATCTATCTATCTATCTATCTATCTATCTATCTATCTATCTATCTATCTATCTATCTATCTATCTATCTATCTATCTATCTATCTATCTATCTATCTATCTATCTATCTATCTATCTATCTATCTATCTATCTATCTATCTATCTATCTATCTATCTATCTATCTATCTATCTATCTATCTATCTATCTATCTATCTATCTATCTATCTATCTATCTATCTATCTATCTATCTATCTATCTATCTATCTATCTATCTATCTATCTATCTATCTATCTATCTATCTATCTATCTATCTATCTATCTATCTATCTATCTATCTATCTATCTATCTATCTATCTATCTATCTATCTATCTATCTATCTATCTATCTATCTATCTATCTATCTATCTATCTATCTATCTATCTATCTATCTATCTATCTATCTATCTATCTATCTATCTATCTATCTATCTATCTATCTATCTATCTATCTATCTATCTATCTATCTATCTATCTATCTATCTATCTATCTATCTATCTATCTATCTATCTATCTATCTATCTATCTATCTATCTATCTATCTATCTATCTATCTATCTATCTATCTATCTATCTATCTATCTATCTATCTATCTATCTATCTATCTATCTATCTATCTATCTATCTATCTATCTATCTATCTATCTATCTATCTATCTATCTATCTATCTATCTATCTATCTATCTATCTATCTATCTATCTATCTATCTATCTATCTATCTATCTATCTATCTATCTATCTATCTATCTATCTATCTATCTATCTATCTATCTATCTATCTATCTATCTATCTATCTATCTATCTATCTATCTATCTATCTAGCCATCCAGCCATCTATCTAGCTGTCTGTTTGCCTGTCTTTCTGTTTGTTTGTCTGTCTTTCTCTCTGCCCCTCTATCTAGCTATCTGTCTGCTTGTCTCTCTCTGTCTGGTTGTCTCTCTCTCTGTCTGTCTGTCTGTTTAGCTATCTATCTATATCGGTCTTTCCATCTATCCTTCCATCCTACCATTCTATATTACTGTTTATACTCCAGGCCGCTGCGCTAGGAGCGCTGCTTGTACCTTGTCCGCAGTTTTTTCGCCGTGTTTCCAGTATTGGTACTGAATTGTATTTGGTATCACCACAACACACTATGAAATTCGTTTCCAGAGCTCGTAAAACCTTTCGTATACACACGTTTGCAACCGGAAATGTTTCTGTGGACATTTTTAGACAAATCCTGGGCAGTGATACTTATAAAATGACAGCTATTATTGGTTTAAATACAACTTTTTATTGGACTGAAATAGTGCAATAGAGCGTAAGTTGGAATGGTTTCAAAACATTTTGGTCGCTTGTGTTATGTTTCGACATAATGTGTTAAAGGTAGTTATTTGAAAAGCTTACCCGTATCAGACTTTAACGCCTACCGTCATAATTTGGCAGTACAGTTCAAAATGCCGTGTAATTTGAAGCCTGGACGTGTATATATATATATTCCATGTCATAGAACGCTTTACAATCTGCGAAGCGCTGATTTTAATGGCGTAAGCTGATAAAAAAAAATAAAAATAGCGCTCAAATGCTTTTGCATGTTGTAAACATGTTACCATCCTTTTTTAATCTCATGTTCCCTTTGTGAGCACAAAAGCGCTAAAATTCTTGCTCTGTGTAGTTAATTGATATAAAATCTCTTGTTATTGGACGTCAAATCTGTGCTCTTACTTCCCAGTAATAACGTAACAAGGTAATAACTTCAATCAAATATTTTTTATATCCGCGCTATACAGTTCTGTTTAAACAGCGAAACTCACAAGGGAGGTAAAGTGTAAATCATTTGTTTAACGGGAAATATAATTGCATTGTTTGTGCGTAATGACTTGTTATTTTCTGTTAATAACTTGCTTTATTAAACCAGTAATCAAGATCTGACAATGCTGTTCTGTTTGTTGAAACACCAGAAAGAATAGTGTAAGGTCACGTGACGTGTTCTACAGTGTGGCGCGTAATGTATCTACCAATTTCCGTTGAGAAATACAACTACTCAAAGTGAAACCGCTTTATTACTTTCTCTACACGTACTATGTACATAGCGCATAGAAAGGGTGTTGCATCCCATCCAAAAATTGGATACCGAGATTTCACCGGAAATATATTTTTAGGGTCTCAAAAGCATTTTCAGAAACAGGCCTGTGTGTGTGTGTCCGTGTGGCTGTGAGCACGATAACTTCAAAACGAAGATTCGCTAAATTACCAAACTTGGTATTTAAGTTTAGCATCTTCCAGGGATGCAACTCGAAGAATTTGATAATACCCCCACCCGAAACTACCCTTTGCATGGAATTTTTTTGAAAATGTTGAATGTTCTCAAAAATTGCTCTAACGGTTTTGATTAAAATATATGTTAAAGATATTTACCTGGCAAATAAATTGCATATCTTGAATTTTCTGGGAACAGCCTCTGAAAACTACTTTATTCTGGATGAATTTTACAGAATTTTGCATAACTACTAAATCGTAAGAGATGGACAAAAACTTACCATACAAAAAATGTAGAGCACGCTAAAACACAAAATTTATATCATATATATTTTTTTCGTGGAGTTGATCGTTTTTGAGTTATTCCTTGTTTTTAGTTTCAGCTTTATAAAACATACTTTTCTTATACAGGAATGTGTCATCTCGTGCTTACACATACAAACAAAGGAACTTAAGTAACATAGCAACCAGCTTTTTTGCTATAAGTTTAACCTATGGTACTCCCTTATTTCCCTCCTACTTATATATAAAAAGAGGCAATGTTCATAATGTTATTAGCTTATAGAAAGCCAGGTAAAATAATTGTAAATATTCAAGAGTAGAAATATGCATAAATGAAAGTTAGCTTGGGTAATTAGGTGAGGATAAAGGATTCATGATAGAAAAGAACAGACATATAAAGAAGTGAGACAAGAATAGTAACTTGTCTTCCAAGTAGCACAGAGTTGGAAAAACAGGCAAAGTAAGCATAATGTTAAACTGAGAAGGAACCACTACGTCTTTCCAAACGCGTCATGTGTGCGCTATGATATCAAAACTTGGCACTATTTATTCTCATAAATTGTGAGGTAATGCTAACTAAGAACCAATAAGAGCAAAAGTTAGCGTCACCCAGGATTGGTATTTAAGGCAAGGTAACTCTCTAAAAGTTGCTCTTTCTAGAACCGTGATATTGTGTTCACGTTGAGTTGTGTGCACGGGTGGGGGAGCGATGTACAGAGGGTTAGATTAGGCTCCTAATTAATAATTAAGTGTTGGGGTGGTACTTGTTTATAAAATATTTGTAAGGAACATCCAGGATGCAAATAAATTAATGTTGTAAGGGAACATGCAGTGCTTTTAATACATTGGTTCGCCCACAAACCCCTGAGATTAGTGCAATTAGGAGATTAGGAGTGGAACCTACCTCAACGCCGGAGCTGAGGACTCTGCAGGTACGAGAGCCAATCCCACGACAATTCCTTACCACAAATACATGTTTTATGGAGCCCATATATTTGCGATGAAACCTCGGTATCGAGGGTGCAATACAATACCTTCTGTAGTAAATAAACATGTGATTCGTAGAACAATGGCCTCATCACTTGACCATCTGGAAATATTTGTACATCTTTTGAAACAAAAGTACAGCCAAGGCTGAAACAAGAATTGTTACGGGACGATTATAGACACTGCCTCAGGTTGTCAGTCTCCAAGAAGTGGCAATGTTTTCTTTTCATCTTCTCTATTCGGAAACATTGAGCTGGAAAAGTTGACTTTGAGGACATCTCGCTGGCATATTGGCAAGGTTGTCTGCTTCACTGGTTTCCTGCTAACGAGTTGCTTCAAATGAAAGCGATTCCAGATGAGAGCGACAGAGAGAAAAAGATTGCCAACGAGTAATTTTGCTGAAACGCACAAGAGCAGAGAAAAAGAATGAAATGGAGGATCATGAAAGAGTTCCAAAGATAGGGACTCTTATTCTGTTATTTTAGTAGCGTTTCTCTTCGTTTATCTTTCATGTTGAAATATTACTAATTGTTTTGTACGTACCATAACATAACCTTCAGTTTCTAGAATGAGTTGCTCTTTGGTATTTATGCTGGAGTGAATAGACCAGTCGCTTATCACCAGGAAGAACAGAGTTTATCCCAGAGGACAATGTGTGAGATTTTTCGTTGAAAAAGTGCCATATGGAACTACAGTTTCTGGGTTTTCTTATTTCCCTTGTCCAGAAACGTATGCTGCTAGCAAATTCTGGGCTATCCATTTTTAGTTTCTCAAGCCCGTATATACAATTTGATATCTAGGTTTCACCAGAAATATGTTTTTTGAGGTTCCTAGAGACCGAAAAAGAGCATTTTTAGGAAAACATGAAGTGTGTGTGTGTGTGTGTGTGTGTGTGTGTGTGTGTGTGTGTGTGTGTGTCTGGGCAGCATATCAAAAAGTTAATGTGCTCCATTCACATGACTGTCTCTACATTACTGCAACAAATTATTGTTAAAGGCTTATATATCTATTTACTTCATGCCAAAAAAGTTGCAGAAATAGTCTTATTATAAGTAGAAGCGAAATAAGGGAGCACCATAAGTCAAACTGACAGCCAAAAGCTGGTTGCTATGTGACTGAAGTTCCTTTGTTTGTATGGACAGGAGTTGACAAAAATCCCACTACTAGAAAGGTGCAAGCTTTTTAAAGCTGAAACCAATAACAAGAAATGTCTAAAAACGATCAACTCCACGAGAAAAATGTATATTACATAAATTGTGTGCTTTAACGCGCTCTAAATGTTTGGTTTTGTAAGTTTTTGTCCATCTCTTACGGTTTAGCAGTTATGTAAAATTCCGTAAAAATCATCCAGAATAAAGTAGCCTTCAGAAGCTATTTCCAGAAAATTCAAGATATACATTTTATTTGTCAGGTGAATATCTTTAATATACGATATTTAATCAAAATCGTTAGAGCTATTTTTTAGAAAATCATACTTTTCGGAATAAGTTCCATGTAAACGGTAGTTGGATTGGGGGGATTTTCTTGGTTACTGGTAACAGCTAACAGCTAAGTATAGCTGATAACATGATAACCGTGAAAATAAATAACTTAATGATTACTAGTAACAGCTACATATAACTGCTAACCTGATGACCATGAAAACAAATAGCATAATGCTGACTGGCAACCATTACATGTAACTGTGAATGTTATCAGTAACCGTTATTCGTTATCGTTATATATCACTGCAAACATACTATGAAAACATACGTAAACGTTACTGGTCACCGTTCCATGTAACTGTTACTAGGAAAGCGGATAAATTAACAGTTACTGGTAACTGTTACATAAAACTGCATACGTGATAATTGAAAACAAATGAGTTAACAGTTATAGCCGGTAACAAAAATGGCTGTCAAATCCGTAAGTATCTCGCACATTTAGCGCAGCTGACCAACTTTACCCTGAACCTGTATTTACCTACTTTCTATTCACGGTTTGATTAAGAGCCTCCGTAACTTAAAACTGCACGCAGCCAATATGATTACTCCACACAGAGTGCTATACAAATTGTGAACAGAAGGCTGCTTCGTTCACTGCGGCACAAGATGGAGTGTCAGCTCGTGAAAATTAGCTCCCGTAAACATTTTGGATGTCAATAGAGCTGCCAGCTTTCTGATGACGATGTGTTTTAAGCTCGGTACCTGCGAACAATAGAGAACTCGAGTTAGGAATTATCAAATCGCTTAGGGAAGGCCACGAAAAAAGCTGAATGCGAGATGGCAGGTAATTTAAAAAGTTCCTTTATTGACAGCATTCTACCCAAGCGGACATTCAATTATTTTTATTCTGTGGTCACTCCTCAGCTTTTCTGTGCTCTACTTTAAAAAAAAAACTGATGGGTTACACTCACATGACTTTCTCTACATCTGTGCAACAAATTATTGTTAAAAAGCTTATGCTTCTATTTACTTCATGCTAATTGAGGAAAAATTAGCTAATTGAGGAAAAATTAGCAGAAATAGAATTACTACTTCCTTCCTTGTAAGTAGAAGCAAAAAAAAGGAGTACCATAGGTTAAAGTGATGGTCAAAAGTTGGTTGCTATGTGACTGAAGTTCCTTTGTATGGACAGGAGTTGTATGTTATTCAAGGCTGAAACAAAGAACAAGGAATATCTAAAAAACGATCAACTCCACGAAAAAATGTATATAACATAAATTTTGGGTTTTAATGTGCTCTACATTTCTTGTTTGGTAAGTTTCTGTCTATCTCTTACGGTTTACCAGTCACACAAAATTCCGTAAAATTCACCCAGAATAAAGAAGCCTTCAGAGGCTATTCCCAGAAAATTCAACATATACATTTTATTTGTGAGGTAAATATTTTTAATATACGGTATTTTAATCAAAATCATTAGTCATTTTTTATAGAATCAAAATTTTCGAAATTGTTTCCATACAAAAGATAGTTGGAGGTGGAGGGATTTCTTAAAGATCTTCGTGTCGCATTCTTGGAAGATACCAAACCTAAATACAAGCTTTATTTTTAAAGGTCTTTTCGTTTTTGAGTTATGCTGCTCACACACGCACACACAGAAATGTTTCTTAAAATGCTTTTGTTTTATTCATGGAGCTTCAAAACATTTATTTCCGGTGAAATTTCGGTATCGAATTTTTGGGTGGACTGCAATACCTTCTCTATACATTATGTACATAGTAGGTACGTATAGAGAAACTAAAAATAGTGTATGACACACGTGTTACAATTATTTTATTATAAGTAACTGTTCTTTATTGTATTTCTTAATTTTAACTTACACTTAAATGTAAATCTGTATCTTGTTCCCAAATTTTGGAATTTTACTTCTTCAAATATTAATAGCAACAGTCGTTTGTTATTAGTTTTTAGTATTTAAGCAAGTATTCTGTCAAACCTCGAGAGATATATTTTGTAAATTTTTAATAATGTTTAGGTATTTTCATATTTTTAATTAAAATTACTTTATCCCAAAAGTGTAGTTAAATTATGCTTTTTGTTGTATTTGTGAATATTACCCTTCAGTAATGCTGTGCAGTGTTAATTAAAGTTTCTCAAGTCTAGACGGGAGTCGAATCCGGGACCCATCGCACAGCAGGTAAGATACTCTAATGAATGAGATACGGGACCAGTAATTGCAGCTAGCTTTTGTTTCCAAGCACTGGTCTTCCTTTTATCAAGGTTTGCTTTCTCGGTATAATGCCCCTTGATAGTTCCGTTTAGGCAAACCTTTTGCAACTCACACTATCCGGGATAATCTGACTTAAAGGAGGAATTGGCTTATACAGGTCTCCTGGTAGATATAATGCCTTTAAAAAGCTTAATCAAATTAGGATTCGTAACATTCACAAAACTTTTCTACTCGTTCTTTAATAAACTCAGCTTGGAAAAGGTTATTCTTCTCATACTAATCGAAATAAAACTTTTCAAAAATGTTTTGCAGGTGCAAGGGTTATAGGAGAATTTGTTAGACCACGCTCTCAATTTTTGAGAGCAACAAAAATCAGGCTAATGAGGTACAAAAAAAATATGTAGTGTTACACTAAAACGACTTTCTCTAGCTGCGTTACAAACTTCTTGCAAAAGATTATTCTTGTTTCTTCACAATGATAATCGAGATAAACATTAGCAGAATGTTCTTATTACTTAGTTCCTTATAAATAGAAACGAACCAAAGTATTGCACAAAGCTAAACTGATAGTCAAATGTTTTAATGCGATTGTCATTGCAATTCGTTTATTTGCTTGGCTAGGACACTTCCTGTCTGAGAAAAGTTTAAATACTTCACAATTGAAACCAATAACAAGGAATATCTCGGAAACGGTTACTTCCTCAACAAAAACTTGAATAGCATAAACTGTGTGTTTTGACGATATTTATATTTTTTTGTGTAGTAAGTTTTTGTCTATCTCTTACAGTTTAGTAGTTAAGAAAAATTCGGCAAAATTTATTCATAATAAAGATGCCTTCAGAGGATATTCCCAGAAAATTCAAAATAAACGTTATATTTGTCATGTAAATATGTTTAACATGTGGGATTTTAATCAAAATCGTTAAGAGCCAATTTTGAGAAAATCAATTTTTCCATGTAAAGGGTAATTTGATGTGGCGATGATTTTCTTGGAAATCTTTGTGTGGCATCGTAGGAAGATACTAAACCTAAATACCTAGTTTGGTATTTAACGATCATTTCGTTTTTGAGTTATGCTGTCCAAAGGCAGACAGACACAAACTCATTCGGATCTTTTTTACTTTCTCTACATATAATATGTATATAGTGTATAGAGAAGGTAGTGTATTGCACCCAAAATTCGATACCGAGATTTCCCCGGAAATACATGTTTTGGGACCCCTTGAATAAAAAAAAGGCATTTTTAAGTGTGTGTGTCTGTGGGCAGCATAGCTTAAAAACCGAAAAGTCCGTTAAACTGCAAACATGGTATTAAAGTACAGTATCTTCCTAGGATGGCATACAAACATTTTAAAGAACATATCCCCACTCCAAAAGTACCCTTTACATAAAAAAATCGAAAAATTTGATTTTTTCATAAATGGATCTAACAATTTCGATTAAAATATTTTATGCTTAAGATATTTACATGACAAATAAAATGTATATCTTGAATTTTATGTTAATTTTTATCGAGTTCTGCATAACTAGAAAACCATAAGAAATAGACAAAAAACTTACTGCACAAATAATATAGATTTCGATACAACACACAATTTATGTCTTATTTTTTCGTGGAGTTGGCCGTTTTCAAGATACTCTTTGTTATTGATTTCAGTTTTAGAATACTTAAACTTTTCTCATAAGGGAACATGTCAACGCATGGCCAAGCAAAGAAATGGATTTCAATCCCATAGCAACCACATTTTAAAACATTTGACTGTCGGTTTAGCCTAGAATATTCCCTTATTTACCTTCTACTTATAAAGAACTAAGTGATAAGGACGGCTTCTGCTAATGTTTATCTCAATTAACAAGAAGTAGATAGAAGAATAAGCTTATTTAAAGTAATTTGTTACAGAAATGAAGAGAAAGTCATGTGAATGGAGCACATCAGATTGCATTATGTATTTATTTTATATATTTATTTTATATTTTTTACTCTTTCTGTTATTTTAACCTCTAACTGGTATTTTGCTGTTTTTTCAATAACCTTATATTATAGTTATTTAATTACTGCTTTTGTTATTTTGTTGAAATGTATTTTTTTCCTGCAGGCAGCAAATGGAAAAAAGAAAAAGAAAAAAAAAGCGCCAATCAACTCTTGAAATTAAATCTGTATTATGGGATTGAGGTTGTGTTCTCTGATGTGTTCCATTCACATGACCTTCTCTACTTCTGTGTGCGTTCGAGTGAGTTTAGATCGCGTTCGATTCCAAACGCACGCATATGGGATTTGTGGTGGACAAAGTGGCGTCTGGGCGGGTTTTATCCATGTTCTTGGGTTCCCCCCGCCACTCCTTCCACCAATTGCTCCATCTTTCTTATCGTCCATTTCGCTTCATGTTATATCATCCTCTTTCTCAGGCTTCTGCCTGGCTATAGGCCAACCACCCGTTCCAGGTTCTCCATTTTATGGTTTCGTGACATTGGATCCCCGACTTACAGGGCTTCTGACCCCTGTAAGTCCTAGAGAGGTGTCAATCCTAAATATGGTTAGGGTAAGCCGACTCTGAAATAACACATTTGGAAATGTAAACAAATACGTCGGATATGGTTAACTCTACAAAAAATCAGAATATTTATCTGGCATAAATTATGATTTAAATGTGCGTCCACGCCTGTCACATAGAGGGTCCGAGGTCGATCCCAAGCGACTGCATGCGAGATATGTGGTGGGCAAAGCGTCGCAGGGGCGGGATTTCTCCACATCGCATTCCACCGGTGCTCCACCTTCATTCTATGTATCATCGCTTGCAATGCCATGTTAGTAAAGAGGGCGTTATATATGTGCATGTTTTTTGTAGCAAGATTTTGTCTTTGTTACAGGCATGAAAAATAATTCAAAATAAAGAGGACCTCAAATTCTATTCCAGACATTCAAGACATACATTTCATCTGTAATTAAAGTGTCTTAAACGTAAACTATTAATTGAAATCGTTACAGCCATTTTGGATAAAATCAATATTTTCGAAACATTTTGCATGTAAAGGGTAGCTGGGGTTGGGGAATTTTCTTCAAAAATCTTCGTGTCACATCCTTGGAAGATACAGAACTTAAATACCTAGTTTGGGACTTAATGACTTTTCGTTTTTGAGCTATGCTGGAGACACGCACATGGACATTTTTTTAAACATGCTTTTTTTGGATTCAGGTGGTCTCAAAATATATATTTCCGGTGAAATTTCGTAACCAACAGACAAAAGCTTATTATTAAAAAAATCTGATGTGTTACATTCACATGAATTTCTGTACATCACTGCAACAAATTACTCTATTTACTTCATCTAATGGAGCAAAAATTAGCAGAAATAGTCTTATCACTTGCTTCCTTGTTAGTAGAAGCTAAATAAGGGGTACCATAGGTTAAAGTCATAGTCAAAAGCTGGTTGCTCTGCAACTAAAGTTCCTTTGTATGGACTCGAGTTCATAAAGTCCTGTATGAGAAAAGTATAAGTTTTTATAGCTGAAACTAAAAACAAGGAATATCTCAAAAACAATCAACTCCACAACAAAAATGTATGTAACATAAATTGTGTTTTTTAAAGTGCTCTACATTTGTTGTGTGGTAAGTTTTTGTCCATCTCTTACGGTTTAGCAGTTATGCAAAATTCCGTAAAATTTACCCAGAATAAAGAAGTCTTCAGAGGCTATTACCAGAAAATTCAAAATATAAATTTTATTTGTCAGGTAAATATCTTTAATATTCGATATTTTAATCAATATTGTTAGAGCCATTTCTTACAAAATCAAAATTTTCGAAAAAAGTTCCATGTAAAGGGTAGTTAGGGGTGAGGGAATTTTTCTCAAAATCTTCGTGTCGCATCCCTGGAAGATACTAAATTTAAATACCAAGTTTGGTATTTTCCCGAATTTTCGTTTTTGAGTTATCGTGTTCACAGACACACGGAGACACACACACACACACACACACACGGACCTTTTTCTGAGAATACCTTTTTTGGATACAGAGGACCCTAAAACATATATTTTCGGTGAAATCTCGGTATCTAATTTTTTGGTTGAGTGCAATACCTTCTCTATACACTATACATAGAACGTATAGAGAAAGTAAAAATGTAGATCACTACAAAACACAAAATTTATGCCATATACATTTTTATTTCGAGGAGTTGGCCGTTTTCTAGATATTCCTTGTTATTGGTTTGAGCTTTAAAATACTTAGGCTTTTATAATACAGGAACTTGTCAACGCTTGGCCACGCAAACATGCGGATATCAATCCCATAGCAACCACATTTTAAAACGTTTGACTGTCGGTTTATGCTAGTGTGTTCCCTTCTACGTATAAAGGAACTAAGTTATAAGATTTTACAGTACTTTAATACTTTTATTAATTTATTAATGTATCTTTCACATAGTTATGAATCTATACTAATAGTTACATTAATTTTCCTACACGTACTATATACATAGTGTATACAGAAGGCAATGTAATGCATCCAAAAACTCGGTACTGAGATTTCACCGGAAATAGATGTTTTTAGATCCCCTGAATCCCCCTCAAAAAAGCATTGTTAGAAAAAATGTCCGTGTGTATGTGTGCGTGTCTGTGGACAGCACAGCCCCAAAACGAAAAGACCGTTAAATCACAAATTTAGTATATAGGTTTGGTATCTTACAAGGATACGACACGAAGATTTTCAAGAGATTCCCCTACCCCATTCTACCCTTTATATGGAAAAAATAGTTAGAAAATTTTGATTTTTTTGAAAACGGCTCTAACGATTTTGATTAAAATCTCTTATATTTCAGATATTTAATTACGAAATAAAATATATATATTTTATTTTCTAGGAAAGGACTCATAAGTCCTCTTTATTGTAGATGATTTTTATTGAACTAGTAAACCGTAGCACTTAGCACACAAAAAATGTAGAGCGCGATAAAATACACAATTTTTGTCAAATAACACTTTTCATGGACTTAACCGTTTTTGGGGTATTTCTTGTTTTTTGGTTTCAGCTTTGAAAAACAGATTTTTCTCATACAGGGATTTGCCAACTCCTGTTTATACAAACAAAAGAACTTCAGTCGCATAGCAACCAGCTTTTGGCTATCACTTTAACCTATGGTACCCCCTTATTTGACTTTTACTTACAAGGAAGCAAGTAATAAGACTATTTCTGCTAATTTTTTTTTTTTGAGTAGCATGAAGTAAATAAATGCATAACATTTTTAACAATAATTTGTTGCAGAGATATAGAGAAAGTCATGTGAATGGAACACATCAGATTTTTACAATATAAAACAGTCTTGATTACTTGTCGTTTATGGTTAAAGGTTAGTATAACATGAAATAATCCTAGAATACAAATATATTTTTATAGTTAAGCCTAAATCAAGCGGAAATTATAGGTACCAAAGGCAACAAAGGGTTAGGATGGTTATGTCAAGTTCTGGCTGAAGATTGTGTACAAAGCTTCATGAAACACATAGCCTCGCCTTCAGAGCTGTCAACCGTATAGAGAATGATTATTCTTATTCATGAACAAAGGGCTTTTCTTGTCTTGGCAACTCATTTCGTAATGCACTGTGGTGCATTGTAATAGAACCCCAGTCTTATTTGTGAATCATGGGGAATCCCAAAACGGCATGTCAGATGCCATCAGACAATTACATTACTTCGGCGATCGATCCGGTGGTCGACATTCATACCAGGTTGGCAAGCGTGAGGTTATTAATCGCTAACTTACTCCCCGAGGTGCGATTAAAGTAGAATCCCATCTCGGTATCCACTCTCTCATCAGGGATGTCATCTTCTCGCTCCAGCAATTTCATTCCTCTAATTCCTTCAACAGAACCGTCGTCAATAAAAGTGGCATATAGAAATTGTGAAAATAAAATAAAACATTTAAGATTTAAACGCAAAGTTAACTTATCCTTCCCCTATTTAGAAATGACAAGCGAATGCCTAAGCGTCAGAAGCCTGTGGACACGAAACCACAGAATGGTGAACCTGGAACGAATGGTAGGCCCGTGGCCAGGCATAAGTATGAGGACCTGGATGAAATGAAATGCAAGCACAATTGGTGATAGGAAAAATGTAAAATATAAAACTAAAGAAATATAAATTTTGTGTTACACTAACGTTTATTACTCCGAATATTACGAGCATAAGCTAGGGAAGAAAGTAAAACGTATTCTTTCATCTGCTTCAAGATAATAAAACATAAACATTAGCAGAAATTGTGATATTACTTCCTTGTAAGTAGAGGAGAAATAAGCGATATAGAGTAAAGCGATAGTCAAATCTTGAGTGATAAAGCCCCCCAACCCACTAGCTACAACACCGCTGAACAGACAGTACTGGTACCTCTCTCGCAGGTTAAAGTGTTACTTCACTGATAAGTCATCCCAACCCACTTGCTAGAACACTGCTGAACAGACAGTAAGTCAGGTATGCCGGCCACAGGAATCGAACCTGTGACCCACGAATACAGGACACAGACGTAAATCTGGCTCGGTGAGATACCAATACTTATATACTGCAATGCAGAACCGTTTGTAAAAGTTGCAGTAATTTCACACGATTGCCAGATTCAAACAGTTCGTGAGTGAGCCTATGTGCTGGTAAACGGAAGGAAACTCGCCAATCATAGCGCAGGAAACAATGCACTCTGTCGGAAGCGTGTTGAAGCTTTGCGGCCACGCCCCGTCATCTCTGTAATTAAAGTTGCTTTGAGTTTCCGTTTCGCGCACGCGCATAACTCAGCAGCAACAAAATAACCGCAACACTAGCGCCACAGGTAGATAAGCACATAAACAAGTGACGCGTTACATTCCAGTGGACATTAAAGCTGAGAAGGAATAAATCAAAACAATAACTTTCTTATGCTGAAGTCTTCTCTTGAAGTGGCTTTTACTGCACTCAAAATTCCAGTGAAATCGAGAATAACTGGGAATAAATATTTATGTCGAACTATTCAGGGTGAAATAATATATTGCGTACTAAGAACTGTAAGTTATACTTATCAGGTTGAGAACGAATATTGGGAATACGAGATCTGATAAGTAACTTACAGTTCGGGGTTATCCAATTACTTTTTGAAATACTTGTAAAAAATCTGAGTACTTCATTCACATGATTTCTCTACATCTCTGTAAAAAATTATTATTAAAGAGCTAAGCCCTCTACTTACTTCATGGTAATCGAGAAAAAATTAGCAGAAATAGTCTTATTGCTTGCTTGCTTCCTTCCTTATAAGTAGAAGCAAAATAAGACATTGCTTTGGGCTAAAGTGATAGTCAAAAGCTGCTTTCTATGTGACTTAAGTTTCTTTGTTTCTATAGACCGGAGTTAGCAAATTCCTGTATGAGAAGCGTTTTATAAAGCCGAAAACAAAAACAAGGAATATCTCAAAAGACGATCAATTCTACGAAAAAAATGGATATGACATAAATTGTGTGTTTTAACGTGATCTACGTTTTTGTGTAGTAAGTTTAAACTATCTCTTACGGTTTACTAGTTACGCAAAATTCAGCAAAATTCATTCAGAATAAAGAGGTCTTCAGAGGCTATTCTTAGAAAATTTAAGATATACATTTTATTTGTCAGGTAAACATCTTTAATATACGATATTTCAATCAAAATCTTTAGAGCTATTTTTGAGAAAATCAAATTTTTCGAAATTTTTTCCATATAAAGGTTAATCTGAGGTGGGGGAAGTTTTCTCAAAATCTTCCTGTCGCATCCCTGTAAGACACTAAACCTAAATACTAGGTTTGGTATTTTAGCGACTTTACGTTTTTAAGTTGTGTTCACACACACACACACACACACACACACACACGCACACACGAGCATTTTTCTATAATTTTTTTTAATGCAGGGGACCCTAAAACATATATTTTCGGTGAAATCTTGGCATCGAATTTTTGGGTGGAATGCAATACCTTCTCTATACACTATGTACATACTACGTGTAGATAAAGTAAAAATAAATTCTCGAAGTGAATAACTGAAAGGCTACATCTAAATTATATAGGTAAAGCCTTCTTATACACTCTTTTGTTAATGAATTTTGCAATAGATCCTTTACTTGAAGTAGCTCATGTCTTGAGTGTTACGTCATTTCCTAATTGTACTGTTAAGTATTAATGACCTCCGAACTCTTACTGTAAGCACTTACAGTGCTTGTTGGCATGGCAATCAATAAATAAATTGTGAAGGTAGCTTACATTACCAAATGTGTGTTCAGAATGATTACATATCAAGTATTGCAGAAAATTAATTTATTACATTCCTTATAATGTTTACTTTATAGAAATATTACACAAACAGCTTTAATGGTATTTTGTATTGAAAGCAACTGATTTCGAAAAAAATAAAACAATGAAACAACTCCTCTTCCAAAGTAGATGGTTTATTCCACAGAAAGGTCTGAACTTAATAGTTTATTAATATAAGATATGTAGATTAATATATTTCTTTTCTAGTATTGGTAATAGCAACATAGCATCATACAGGGTTTTGATATAGTTAATCATTTTCGTAACCTGTTTTGCAGACGTAATTTGCTTAGGAGTCAGGGCAACATTACTAAGTTAGGTGTCAAAGATGAGGAAACGAATGGTTTTGTTTTCCACACGACCCTTAATCGAAACAGAAAAGCGAAAGTGAAACCTGTTTACATACAGACCTAATTATAGGTTTTAAAAGGTGGAGTACCACTCGCTGCCAACTGTCAACTAGTGCACTTTTAGAAAAACCTAAACCATTTCATAGGAACAAATGAGGGTTACAAAAGAATGTGTGCAAGTGATTTATATTAATGCGAACACTACTCCTACATCCTATATGTTTCGTCTGTAGCCTTTCAGTGGTTTGAAATGGTTAAAATTATGCAGGGAAGATAATTTGTAATAATAATTGTTGAAACTGTTTTGTTTGGTTTATTTATACAGTTGTGCTTATATTAAAAATTTTAAGCTAATGCTTCAGTTACACATCAGAAATATATAATAATTTTAGGTAATGGAAGAATATCAATTTTTCTCGATACTCGTTACGCATAAATAAACCCATTTACGTGTTTTTCTCTACATGTTCTACAAACGAACTTCTTATAAAAGGTTATTCCTTTTATACTCCATGCTATTTGAGACAAACGCTTTCTTAAAGCCTTATAAGTAGAAGGGAAATAAGGGAATACACAGGATAAACTGACAGTCAAATATTTTAGAATGTGGTTGCTATGGGATTAGAATAACAAGGAGTATCTCGAAAACGGTCAAAACCAGGGGGGAAATCTATGACACGATTGTGTGTTTTAAAGAGATCTAACGTTTTTGTTTAATAAGTTTTTATCTATTTGTTACGGTTTACCAGATATGCAAAATTCAGAAAAATTCATCCAAAGTAAAGACGTCTTCAGAGGTTATACCAGGAAACTTCAATATATACATTGTATTTGTCATGTAAATATTTCAAGTATACCAGATTTTACAATATCGTGATAGCCAAATTTGAAAAAAACTAAATATTCGAAATTTTTTCCAAGTAAAGAATAATTGGGGTGGAGTGATTTTTATAAAAACATTCGCATCCTTTGAAGATACTAAATTTAAATATCAAGTTTGGTATTTATCGGACTTTTGGTATTTGCTGCTCACTGACACAACGCACATTTTTCTAAAAGCGCTTTTTTGGGACTCAGGGTGTCCCAAAACATGTATTTCCGGTGAAATCACCGTATAGAAATTTTGAGTGCAATACAATACCTTCTCTATACACTATGTACATAGTAGTGTAGAGAAAGTAAAAAGGATGTGTTTCGATCACATGATTTTCTCTACCTGTTCTAAAAACTTCTTACAAAAGAGTATCCTTCTGTGTGTTCAATGCTAATCAGATAAGCATCACCAAAAATTGTCTAATTACACGCTTGCTTGTAATTAGAAGCGAAATAAGGTGATTCACAAAGCTAATGCGACAGTCAAACGTTTTAAAAGCTCTCGCGATGATATTGCCATTTAAACACGCTAAATTGCATAGCCAGTACTTCCTGTGTAAGTATTTCAACATTGAAGTCGATGACAAGGAATATCTCGGAAATGTATTTGACAAACTGTGTAAGTTAACAGGATCTACGGTTTTACTTTCCGTACACGTACTATGTACATAGTGTATAGAGACGGTATTGTAATGCACACAAAAATTCTAGATTTCATCGGAAATACATGTTTTGGGTCCCCATGAGAACAAAAAACAGCATTTCTGGAAAAGGGTCTGTGAGTGTGTGTGTCTGTGTATGTGCGTGTGTTTGTTGGCAGCATAGTTCAAAAACTAAAACACCGTTAAGCATCAAACCTGGTATTTAAGTTTGATATCTTACAAGGAGGTGACATGAGGATTTTCAAGAAAATTCCACACCCCCAGCTATCCTGTACATTGAACTTTTACGAAACATTTTATTTTCTTTAAAATGGCTCTAACGATTTTGATTAAAATATCGTGTATCAAAGTCATTTATCTGAAAAATAATATGTATATCTTGAATTTTCTGGAAATAGCCTCTGAAGACTAACTTATACTGGATAAATTTTACGGAATTTTGTATAACTGCTAAACCGTAAGAGATAGACAAAAACTTACTACACAGATTGTAGATCACATTAAATCACACAATTTATGTTATATATACATCTTTCGTGGAGTTGACCATTTATGAGATATTCCTTGTTTTTGATTTCAGCTTTGAAAAAAAAACTTTTCTCATACAGCAATTTGTCAACTCGTGTCCATACAATCAAAGGAACTTCAGTCACATAGCAACCAGCTTTAACCTATGGTACTCCCTTATTTCGCTTCTACTTACAAGAAAGAAGTAATAAGACTATTTCTGCTAATTAGAAACATAAATTCTTTAAGAATAACTTTTGCAGAGATGTAGAGAAAGTCATGTGAATGGCACACATCAGACTTTTACTTTCTCTACACGTACTGTGTACATTGTGTATATAGAAGGTATTGTAATGCACCCAAAAATTCGATACAGAGATTTCACCGGATATACATGTTTTGGGTCCCCCTGAATGCAAAAAAACAGCATTTCGGGAAAAATGTCCATGTGTGTACGTATGTTTGTGTGTGTGTCTTTATGGACAGCATATCTGAAAAACGAAAAGTTCGTTAAACACCAAACTTCCCATTTAAGTTTAGTACCATGCAAGGATGCGACACGAAGATTTTCGAAAAATCCCTCCAGCTATCCTTTACCTAGAACGTTTTTCCAAATTTTTTTATTTTATCAAAAATGGCTCTAACGATTCTGATGAAAATGTTCTTATATTAAAGATATTTACCTGACTAATAAAATGATATCTTGACATTTCTGGGAATAGCCTCTGAAGAGTACTTAAACTGGATAAATTTTACGGAATTTTGTATAACTGATAAACCGTAAGAGATAGACAAAATCTTGCCATACAAAAAGTGTAGAGGTCATTAAAGCACACAATTTATGCTATATACATTTTTTTCGTGGAGTTGATAATTTATGAGATGTTCTATGTTTTTGGTTTCAGCTGTGAAAAACACAAATTTCTCTTACAGGAATTTGACAAGTCGTGTCCATACAAACAAAGGAACTTCAGTCACATAGCAACCAGCTTTTGACTATCACTTTAACCTATGGCACTCCCTTATTTCGCTTCTACTTACAAGGAAGCAAGTAATAAGACTATCTCTGCTATTTTTTTTCTCGATTAGCATGAGGTAAATAAAAACATTGACTTTTTAACAGTAATTTGTTGCAGAGATATTGAGAAAGTAATATGAATGGAACACATCAGACTTTTTTGTTCAAAATAAGTAATTAAAATGAAATATTGGGTACCTTATACAAGTTGCACTAAAGATTCAATTTGCATTTTCAATTGGTATATGATTAGAGTAAACAGGAAACAAAATATAAATATTCGCTTGACTTTTTCTAAGAGATAAACCAAGTATAAGTAAATTACTGATACATATCGTCCGACAGTCACCCGGGGCTGCAGAGTTATTATAAGGCAGCAAAAATTGGAGTGCCGTGTTAGTCGATTTATGGACATGCAAATTCACTTACGCAGGAGAATTTTTCGGCACACCCGCTGCGCTGATTTGACTGACAGTTATTGACGTCACTATTTATACGTACCAATTAGTTTATGACACAGTAACCTCGTTTTTGTTTTTGTGTTTTTATTTTTACTTTCTGTATCACGCACGTACAATGTGCACAGTAGATAGAAAAGATAGGTAGCCATTGTATTGTACCCAAAAATTGAATGCCGAGATTTCACCGAGAAAAACACGGTTTAGGGTACCTTGCATCTAAAAAATCTTGTGTGCCATTATCTACCTCTTTGCAACAATTTATTCTTAAAAAGCTTATACTTCTATTTACTTCATGCTAACCAGAAAATATTAGCAGAAATAGTCTTATTACTTGCTTCCTTGTAAGTAGAAGCGAAATATGGGAGTATCATAGGTTAAAGTGATAATCAAATGGTTGCTATTTCGATTGAAGTTCCTTTGTTTGTATGGACATCACTTGACAAATTTATGTATAAGAAAAGTATAAGTTTTTAATAGCAGAACCAAAAGCAAGGAATCTCTCAAAAACGATCAACTCCACCAAAAAATGTATATAACATAAATTGTGTGTTTTAACGTGCTCTACATTTTTTGTATAGTAAGTTTTTTTCCTTCTCTTACAGTTCAGCAGCTATTCAAAATTCCGTAAAATTATTTCCGAATAAACTAATCTTCATAGGTTATTGCCAGAAAATTCAAGATATTCATTTTATTTGTCAGGTAAATGTCTTTAATATACGATATTTTAGTCAAAATAGTTACAGCCATTTTTGAGAAAATCGAAATTACCGACTTTTCATTTTTGAATTGTCGTGTTCACAGACACACGGACCTTTTTGTGAAAATGCTTATTTTGGATATAGGGGTCCCTAACACATACTTTTCTGGTGAAATCTCGGTATCAAATTTGTGGGTAGAGTACAATACTTTCTCTATACACTATTACATAGTATGTGTAGAGAAAGTAAAAACACACATTTTTAGAATAAGATCCACGTGTATATGTGGCGTGTACCTATCACCACGATAACTCAAAAGCGAAAGCTCGGTAAAATTTAACCTTGGTATTTAAGTTTGGTATCTTACAAGGATGCGACACGAAGATTTTGAAGAAAATCCCCCAACCCCAGCCACCTTTTACATGGGAAAATTTTCGAAACTTTGTTTTCCTTAAAAATGGCTCTAGCAAATTTGATTACAATACTACATATTAAGGCCATTTTCATCCCAAATAAAGTGTACATCTTGAATTGTGTGTTTCTGTGGACAGCATAGCTTTAAAACGAAAGACAGCTAAATTTACCTAACTTGGTACTAAATTTAGCATTTTCCAATGATGCGACACGAAGGTTTTCAAGGAAATCCCCCCACACCCAACTACCCTTCACTGCAACTTTTTTTCAAATGTTTAAGTTTTCTCAAAAATGGCTCTATCTGTTTTTATTAAAATATCGTATATTAAAGATATCTACCTCACAAATAAAATGTTTATCATGAATTTCCTGGGAACAAGCTCTGAAGACTACTTTCTTCTGGCTGAATTTTACGGAATTTTGCATAACTGCTAAACCATAAGCGATGGACAAAAACTTACCTCACAAAACATGTAGAGCACGTTAATCCACACAATTTATGGTATATACATTTTTTTCGTAGAGCTGATAATTTTTTAGGTATTCTTGTTATTTGTTTCAGCTTTAAAATACTTACACTTTTCTCATACGGTAAATATTCAACTCCTGTCCATACAAACAAAGGAACTTCAGTCACATAGCAACCAGCTTTTGGCTTTCACTTTAACCTACGGTACTCCCTTATTTCGCTTCTACTTACACAAAAGCAGTTAATAAAACTATTTGTGCTAATTTTTTCCCAATTACAATGAAATAGATAGAAGAATAAGCTTTTTAACAATAATTTGTTACTGACATATAGAGAAAGTTATGTGAATAGAACACATCAGATTTTGTTGGCAGGAATACAATGCGTTTTCTACCTGCTATGTCAATTGTACGTGGTACAGAAAGTGTTATACGTCTCAAAATCTATTACACAATTCCTCAATTTTCTTTAAGTCCAGTTATATTCTTTAAAATAATCTCATCACCAAAATCTCTATATTTGCAATAATTTGACTGATAATAAAAATAAAAAAAAATCTGATGTATTCCATTCACAATACTTTCTCTATATCTCTGTAACAAATTATTGTTAATAAGCTTATTCTTTTATTTATTTCATGCTAATCGAGAAAAATTAGCAGAAATAGTCGTATTTCTTGCTTTATTGTAAGTAGAAGCGAAATAAGGGAGTACCATGGGTTAAAGTGAAAGCCAAAAGCTGGTTGCTATGTGACTGATGTTCCTTTGTATGTATGGACAGGAGTTGACAAATTCCTGTATGAGAAAAGTATAAGTTTTTCAAAGCTGAAACAAAAAACAAGGAATATTTCAAAAACGATCAACTCCACGAAAAAAATATATGCAACATAAATGGTGTGTTTTAACGTGCTCTACATTTTTTGTGTGTTAAGTTTTTGTCCATCTCTTACGGTTTAGTAGTTATGCAAAATGCATCCAGAATAAAGTAGTCTTTAGAGACTATTCCCAGAAAACTCAAGATATACTTATTATTTGTGGGGTAAATATCTTTAATATACGACATTTTAATCAAAATCGTTACATCCATTTTTTTAGAAAATCAAAATTCTCGAAAAAGTTCCATGTAAAGGGTAGTTGGGAGTGGGGGTATTTTCTAGAAAATCTTTGTGTCGCATCCTTGGAGGATACCAAACTTAAATATCAAGTTTTGTTTTTAACGGACTTTTCGTTTTTGAGTTATGCTGCCCACACACACACACACACACACACACACACACACACACACACCCCTTTGCTATTTTTAATTGCAGTTAATGACTTACCAAGTAATATACCTTCAGATACCATAATGTTTGCAGACGATACTACTTTTATATCAAATGGAAATGACCCAAATGAATTGAATAATCACTATAAAGCCATAATGTCTAAAGCTTCGGAATGGTTTGAGGCTAATAGTTTATTTTTAAATAAATCCAAGACTATCTCTGTTTTATTCACTTTAAAAAGGAGAAGTACTAAATTCTTAGGTGTATATATTGATAACCAATTATAGTGGACCATCCATATTGAATATTTAAAAAAGAGACTGTCTAGCATTATATTTTTAATTCGTAATTTGAGAGATTCTGTCCCAATTGAATACGTGAAAAGTATGTATTTTGCTTTCTTTGAATCTGTAATCAGATATGGCCTAATTCTTTGGGGTGGTGCTAACTAAGTAAATGGCATTTTTTGTCTTCAAAAGAAAATTATTAGGATAGTTAAAAAAGTTCCTATATAGCCCCATGTAGAACCCTATTTATTGAGTTAGGCATTTTAACTATTTATAATCTTTATATTTTAGATAATTTAGTATATATACATGCCTCTTGTCATAGACATATTTGGAGGATGGATATTCATAGCTATAGTACTAGATATAGGTCCAATGTAAACATTCCATATTATCGACTAACAAAATCTCAGAATAGTTATCAGTACTTAGGTATTAAGCTGTATAATAACTTGCCTGATAGTGTTAAATGTTTAAACATGCAGCATTTTAAGTGCAGGATATATACATGGTTAGTCAAACATCCTTTTTATTCTATACATGAATATTTTAATGATAAATTTTGTGATCTTGTTTTGTAATTTATTATGACAAGGTTATTGTACTGCTTTCAACAGACTATGTCAATGCCTGTATAGTGCTTTTAGACAAATAAAAATGAAATGAAAACACACTGACAAACACACACGGACATTTTTGGGTGCGATACAATACCTTCTCTATACACTATGTACATAGCACGTATAGAGTAAATAATAATAATAGTAATAATAGTAATAACAATAATAATAATGATAATAAAAATCTCATATTGAAAATAATCAATCGAGTACAATAAACATTGTAATATCTGATGGCTTTTAATCTTTGACCTACCTCACTATTTATTTCTGTTCCTGTCGTAAAAACTGAAGCTAACACATGTCAATTAAAATTGAATTACACGAAAGAATAATTGTTACTTTCTCTATACGTTCTATGTACATAGTGTATAGAGAAGGTATTGTAATGCACCCAAAAATTTAATACCGAGATTTCACCGGAAATATATGTTTTGAGACCTGCTGAATCCAAAAAAAAAGGACTTCTAGAAAACTGTCCGTGTGTGTGTCTGTCTCTCCGTATGTTACTGTGTGTGTCTGTGGGCAGCATAGCTCAAAACTAAAAAGACCCTTAAAAGCCAAACTTGGTATTTAAGTTTGGTATCTTCCAAGGATGTGACACGAAGATTTTCAAGAAAATCCCCCACCCCAAACTACCCTTTACATGGAAAAAATTTCGAAAATTTTTATTTTTTTAAAAATGACTCTTAACGATTTTGCTTAAAATCTCGTATATTTAAGATCTTTACCTGACAAATAAAATGTATATCTTAAATTTTCTGGAAATAGCCTCTGAAGACTACTTTATTCTCAATGAATTTTACAGATTTTTGCATAGCTGCTGAACGGTAAGAGATGGACAAAAACTTACCCACAGGAAATGTAGATCACATTAAAGTACACAATTTATATTATATACATTTTTTTTGTGGAGTTTGTCGTTTTTAAGATATACCTTGTTTTTAGTTTCAGCTTTGAGATACATACTTTTCTTAAAAAGGAATTTGTCAACTCCTGCCCATACAAACAAAGGAATTTCAGTCACATAGCAACCAGCTTTTGGCTATCACTTTAACCTATAGTACTCCCTTATTTCGCTTCTACTTATAAGGACGCAGGTATTAAGACTACTTCTGCTAATGTTTGTCTCAATTAACATTAAATAAGCGAATAAGATTTTATGTCAATAACTTGTTGCAGAGATGTAGAGAAAGTCATGTGACTGGAACACATCAGATTTTTTTTATTTATATTCGTCAAAACACACACTTAGAGATATCTGGTGGAGAACTTCATAAGTTAAGTAATAAATGGAAGTGCACAAGCAAGCTTTGAAAAGGCATCAATTAATGGGAACGGAATATATTGATTCCTCGATCGTTTCCCTCGGTGACGATAAGTTGAGGCATATTGCTGAAGTCTTACTACGTCCGTCTTTATGTCACTAATGGTTCCTGCGACTATTCTGAACAAGGAACATTCAACGTTAAAACAGATGTCGTTAGGCAGTGGAGGTAAGGAAGTTCACTGAAAACATTAATTGGTTTAGTTTTAATTGAAGAAAATGCCTAGCAAGTTCTGCTAGCAATAATTAGTACCTCAGACTGAGAAGTAAGGAAAGGAACTTTGACAAAACAAGAAACAATAAGTAGGGAGTGGAAATTCAGGTACTAAAATAGGCTCCAAAACTGTTACACTTGGATTCTATAAAAAAACTGATGTGTTCCATTCACAGGACTTTCTCTACATCCCTGCAATACATTATTGTTAAAAAACTTATTCTTCTATCTACTTCATGATAATCGAGAAACAATTAGCAGAAATAGTTTTATTATTTGCATACTTGTAAGTAAAAGCGAAATAAGGGAGTACCATAGGTTAAAGTGATAGTCAAAAGCTGGTTGCTATGTGACTGAAGTTCCCATGTTTGTATGGAGAGGAGTTGACAAATTCCTGAATGACAGGAATATACTTTTTTTAAACATGAAATCGATAACAAGGAATATCTCAAAAACGATCAACTCCACGAAAAATATGGCGTGTTATTTATGGACGCCCTTTAACTGCTGTGGTTCTCAGCGTCCCATTCTAAATTGGAAGTGAAAGACCGCTTAATTTTGCACAGAGGCCTCTCTATCAGGCTTGAGGTTCTTTTACGTGCCGTAAATCTACGACACGGCACCAACGGCTTTACTTCCCTTCCGATGGAAGTCATGCTAAGGATTCTTACGCCCGAAAAACTCCATCGTCCTCCGCCGGGTTTGAACCCGTGACCTTGGGTGTATGAAGCTAGCATAATAACTATTACTCCACGGAGGGCGACACTCCACGAAATAAAATGTATATAACATAAATTTTGTGTTTTAGCAAGCTCTACAATTTGGGTGTTGTAAGTGTTTGTCCATGTCTTACGGTTTAGCAGTTATGCAAAATTCCGTAAAATTCATTCAGTATAAAGTAGTCTTCAGAGGCTATTTCCAGAAAATTCAAGAAATAAATTTTATTTTCAGGTATATTCTTTAATATACGATATTTTAATCAAAATTATTAGAGTAATTTTTGAGAAAAACAAAATTTTCCAAAAATTGTCCATGTATAGTTTAGTTGGAGGTGGGGGGATTTACTTGAAAATATTCGTGTCGTTTCCTTGGAAGGTACTAAGTATAATACCAAGTTTGGTATTTAACGGAATTTTTGTTTTTGAGCCATGCTACACACAGACATACACAGACCTTCTTCTAAAAATGTTTTTTCTGAATTCAGGTTGATCCAAAACATGTATAAACCGCTGAAAACTCTGTATTAAATTTTTGAGTTGTATTTAATAGCTTCTCTATACACTATGTACATAATAGTTGTAGAGAAAGTAGAAAAGAAAGAGACAGAAAGAAATAAGAACGTACAATAGGCCTAAAGCGATAAACAAATAAGTTTATAGCTGCTTGCTGAACAGGAGATTTAAATACTGATGTGTTTACACGATCAGAAGTGTAGAAATAAAGAACAACGAATGCAGACTTCCTATTTATTTTGGAAAAAGGTACAGTGTGTGTGTGTGTCTGTGAACACGGTAACTCAAAAACGAAAAGTCGGTAAAATAAAAAACTCGATATTTAAGTTTAGTATCTTGCAGGGATGCGCCACGCAGATTTTAAGAAAAATACTCCCACCCCAAACTACGCTTTAAATGGAAAAAATTTCGAATATTTTGATTTTCTCAAAAATGGGTCCAACGATTTTGATTAAACTACCCGTATATTAAAGATACTTATATGGCAAATAAAATGTATATCTTGAGTTTTCTGGGAATAGCCTCTAAAGACCTCTTTATTCTGAATGAATTTTGCGTAGATGATAAACCCTAAGAGATAGACAAAAATTTACTACACTAAAATATAGATCACGTTAAAGCATGCAATTGTGTCATATACGTTTTTTCGTGGAGAAGACCATTTTTGAGATATCCCTTTTAAATTGTTTCACGTCTAAAATACTTAAGCTTTTCTCAAACGGTAAGTGGTAAACTCCTTTCCCTGCATAGAAACGTATTTCAATACATGGTAACCAGCTTTAAAAATAATTGACTGTTGAGTTTTATTGTAGTGTATTCCCTGATTTTCCTCCTACTTATGAGGAGCTAAGTAATTAAACTGTTTCAGCTAATGTTTTAGCATTAGCAAATCGAAGAATAAGCTTATTAACAATAATTTGTTACAGAGATGTAAAGAAAGGCATGTAAATGGAATACATAAGGGAGTTTTAACATTCTTTACACGTAGTATGTACATGAATGAATGAATAAGTGTATTTATTAATATAGCAATATCATACATAGAATTTCAACAGTCGCACGGGTCCACAGACCTAGTATGTACATAGTGTATAGAGAATGTATAGTATTGCACCCAAACATTCGATACCGACATTTCACCGGAAATATATGTTTTCTGAATAAAAAATAAAAAATTATTTTTAAAAACAATTGTGTGTGTCTGTGGGCAGCATAGCTCAAAAATAAAAAGTCCGTTAAAAGTCAAACTTGGTAGGTATTTAAGTTTGTTGTATTCCAAGGATGCGACACGAAGATTTTTTTCAAGAAAATCCTACCACCCCAAAACAACCCTTTACATGGAAAAAGTTCGAAAACTTTTACTTTCTTAAAATTGGCTGTAACGATTTTGATTAAAAGCTCGTATATTTAGGATATTTACTTGGCAAATCAAATGTATGTCTTGAATTTTCTGGGAATAGGCTCTGAAGACTACTTTATTCTGGATGAATTTTACGCAATTTTACATAACTGCTAAACCGTAAGGGATGGACAAAAACTAATCATACAAAAATGTTGAGCACGTTAAAATACACAATTTATGTTATATACATTTTTCTCGTCGAGTTGATCGTTTATAAGATATTCCTTTTTTGGGTTTCAGCTTTGAAAAACTTACTTTTCTCATACAGGAATTTGTTAACTCCTGTGCACAGAAACAAAAGAACCTTAGTCACATAGCAACCAGCTTTTGACTATCACTTTAACCTATGATACTTCCTTACTTCGCTTCTACTTATAAGGAAGCAAGTAATAAGACTATTTCTGCTAATGTTTTCTCAATTTGCATGAATTAAATAGAAGCCTAAGCTTTTTAAGAATACTTTTTTGCAGAGATGCAGAGAAAGTCATGTAAAGGGGACACATCAAAGCTTTTTTTTAGAATAGTTTGTTGATTAGGAATTTTAGTACCTCCTATACAGCTAAAACGTGATCTAAATTCGTTTCAGCTGGTGTTGTTATTTTTTTTATTCTACAAGCTTGTTGAAGAGGAATTCGCAAGCACATTAAATACCTTTAGAATATTATGCATGCTCCATAGTCCGATTGTTAGAACCAGCAGGTAGATAAGTAGCTTATGAAGCGTCCTATTCGTGAGAGCGAGCGAGACAGAGAGAGATAGACGCTATTCAATTTGCGGACAACTCTGGGATTTGCAGTAGCACATGAAGTTGACACTCTGTGCGGGTTTATTGCATGGTTATGCGCTGAAGCAACTTCATCATGATAATGAGTCATGTCCACTCGTGAAACAAAACAGATTTCAGTCTCCTGCAGCATTATGGTGGTCTTAACAGAGTTCAAGTGCTGCCAACCCTGGCGTACAGCCGTACAGGCTTAATTATTTCCTCTCCATTCAATACCAAATACGAGGGCCGTTTGTTTTTCAACATCCGATAGGCTATAAATAAAATACAAGTTCATAGAAAACAAATATTCTATTACTACAATTTTTGTACACTTATGGTTACTTTTCAACATAATCACCGAAAAGATTGAGACATGGTTCGTCGGTTTGAAAGTGCTGCCCTCCCAGCCACGGCTTCAGTTAAGGGAAAAGGTGAAAGTCGCTGGGTGACAGGTCAGGACTGCAAGGCGGATGATCGAAAATATCCCATTGAAATTGTTGAAGGAGCCGATAGATTGTACCAGCAGTGCGTTGTCATGGATCAACACAATTCCTGAAGTCAGCATTCCTCTTCGTTTGTTTTGAATGGCTCCCCGCAAACGTCGTAAAGTACGAAGATCTTCAAAACAACGTCAATGCTCATTTGAAAGCATTCGCGGCAACATTTTTTGAAGCGGGTATTGCAAAGCTTGTGCACAGGTACGATAAATGTTTCAATCTTTTCGGTGATTATGTTGAAAAATAGCCATAAGCGTACAAAGCTTTTGGTCATAAAATAATTGTTTTCTATGAACTTGTCTTTTATTTATATCCTATCGGAGGTTTGAAAAAAAACGACCTTCGTATATTAATTACAGGTGTATTAAGAATTATGTACGTGAAGAGTATAACAGATCAGAAAATTTGTGATAGTAATTTACTATATCGTGACTTAGCATATCATAGAATTAGATTGGAAAATTTATAAATAAGGCCATAGCCTCGGTTTTTGGGTTCCGAACCGCACACAGCTACGAACACACAGAGCAGTCAAATTCCTGGATGAGAAAAGTATGTTTTTTTTTAAAGCTGCAACTAAAAACAAGGAATATCTGAAAAAAACGATCAACTCCACTAAAAAAATCTGATGTGTTCCATTCACATGACTTTCTTTACACCTCTGCTTCAAATTATTCTATTTACTTCATCTAGTCGAGAAAAAATTAGCAGAAACAGTCTTATTACTTGCTTCCTTGTTGTAGAAGCGAAATAAGGGAGTACCATAGGTTAAAGTGAAAGCCAAAAGCTGGTTGCTATGTGACTGAAGTTCCTTTGTTTGTATGGACAGGAGTTGACAAATTCCCGTGTGAGTAAAGTATGTTTTTTTAAAGCTGAAACTAAAAACGAGGAATATCTCAAAAACGATCAACTCCACCAAAAAAATGTGTAGAACTTAAAATCTGCTGTTTTAATCTGCTCTACATTTTTTGTTTGGTAAGTTTTTGTCCATCTCTTACGGTTTAGCAGTTATGCAAAATTCTGTAAAATTCGTCCAGATTAAAATAGTCTTCAGAGACTATTTATCCTCAGATAATTCAAGATAAACATTTCATTTGTCATATAAATATATGTAATATATGATATTTTAATCAAAATCGTTAGAGGCATTTTTGGAAAAATCATAATTTTCGAAAAAAGTTCCAAGGAAATAGTATTTGGGATGGGGGGATTTTCTTGAAAATCTTCGTGTCGCATTCTTGGAAGATACCAAATTTAAATACCAAGTTTGGTATTTAAAGGTCTTTTCGTTTTTGAGCTATGCTGTCCACACACACACACACGGACCTTTTTCCAAAAATGTCTTATAGATTCAGGGGAATCCAAAACATGTATTTCCGGTAAAATCTCGGTATGAAATTTTTGGGTGCATTACAATAGCTTCTCTATACACTATGTATATAGTACGTGTAGAGAAAGTAAAAATTATATCTAGTTATTTACGTTATCAATGTCGTGAAGTGTTAATCACAATATGATATTGGAAAATTGATAAATGGGGCCATAGCCTCAGTTTTGGGTTCCTAACCGCACACAGTTACTTACACACAAAGCAGTCGGTGATATAAAGACAGGGTAGTGGGTAGGAGTTTGTAGTGTAAACATGCACACTTTGAGATATAAACTGTTCCAAACGCAGCTCATTTCATGCATTAACATATCTCAACCAAACTGAGCTCTGCATGCTTTGCAATCCAATCTTAAATTCGACTTATAAGTAAGAGCATACTAAAAACAACCTATAATGCATATTTTCATTTATTAATCTATAGAATAATACGAGGGCCGTTTTTTTTTTTCAACATCCTATAGGCTATAAATAAAAGCTAAGATCACAGAAAACAATTATTTAATTACTAAAAGTTTTGTATACTTATGGTTACTTTTCAACATAATCACCGAAAAGATTGAAACATTTATCGTACCTGTGCACAAGCTTTGAAAAAATATAGCCGCCAATGATTTCAAATGAGCGTTGGCGTTGTTTTGAACACCTTCGTATTTTACGACATTTGCGGAGAGCCATTCAAAACAAACGAAGGTGAATGCTGATATCAGGAATTGTGTTGATCTATGACAAACCTCGTCCACGCACAACCCATCGGCTCCTTGAACAATTTCAATGGGACATTTTCGATCATCCACCGTACAGTCCTGACCTGGCACCCCCGGCTTTCACTTTCTTCCTGAACTGAAGACGTGGCTAGGAGGTAGGCACTTTTAAACAGACGAGATGTAGAGTATGATCGTTTTTCAGATATTCCTTGTTTTTAGTTTCAGTTTTGAAAAACTTTTCTCGTACAGGAATTTTTCAGCTCCTGTCCATACAAACAAAGGAACTTCAATCTCATAGCAACCAGCTTTTGACTGTGACTTTAACCTATGGTACGTCCTTATTTTATCTCTACTTACTAGGAAGCAAGTAATAAGACAGTTCCTGCTAAGTTTTTCTCGATTAGAATGAAGTAAATAGAACGAATAAGCTTTTTAGCAATAATTTATTGCAGAGATGCAGAGAAAGTCATGTGAGTGGAACACATCAAAATTTTTATTGAGAAATTCTTTATTTTCGTGTAGATGTTTACAAGATAAATACAAATGTATGTTTTGAATGATGTAGATGAAATATAAATATTTTCTAAAAATAGTTTGTTGGCAGGAAACGTAGAGCAAGTCTTGTGAATGTAACAGCTGTTACCGAACCCATTCTCTTGCTCGGAGTTTAGGATGATCTTTGGGAGTGTCTCTCTTGGATAAGGACTTGTTTACCAGCCTCCACTGAACAACTAGTATTTGGTCAAGCTTTTGCTTAGTAAATTTGAGCCGTAGCTCTGACTCTGCAACCTAGTTCTCAGTGAATTAAAATGGGTTTTAACCTGTCCCGATTTGTAAAGATGGTTGATTACTGCACATACAGGCTTTGTCATTTATCTTCACTTCATTGTAATTATTGACAGTGTTAGCTTCATCTAGTCTGGTCCACTTTCAGCCAAAAGCTTGACAAAGGTCAGGGTTGAACGAGAGGACAGCGTTCTATGTCATTACCAAATGCATTCGACCAAAACTAGGTTTGTGTGAAAAATTAAATTGCAATTTGTACCATTACCATTGAAAAGTCTATGTTCCATTCCCATTATATAACTTTCGCTAGCTATTCTACAAACAAGACATCTTACACGTAATAATTCTTCTTTCAACACCACGCTAATCGAGATAAACATTAGCAGAATTTTATTACTTAGATCCTTATAAGTAGACTGGAACTAAGGGAATGCACTAGGCTAAAGTGATAGTGAAATGTTTTAAAAGCTGTCGTTACACGATTGTCATTGCAAATCGCCTCTTTTCTTGGCCAGGAGTAGAACAAAAGAAAAACGGACACTTCCATCTGAGAAAAGAATAAGTACTTCACAGTTGAAACTAACAACAAAGAATACCTCCAAAACATTAAGCTCCACGAAAAAAAATGTATGTGACATAACTTGTGTGTTTTAACAAGATCTATATTTTTTGTGTTGTAAGTTTTATCCATCTCTTACGGTTTGCTTGTTATGCCAAATTAAGCAAAATCCATCCAGAATAAACTGGTCTTTGGAAGCTATTCCTAGAAAATTCAAAATATACATTTTATTTGTGATGGAATCGGCTTTAATATGTAGTGTTTTAATCAATATCGCTACAGCCATTTTTAAGAAAAACAAAAATTTCGCAAATTTTTCCATATAAAAGGCTAGTTTTTGGTAGGGACATTTTCTTGAAAATCTTCGTGTCGCATCCTTGTAAGATAACAAATTTAAATACCGAGTTTGGTATTTAACCGTCATTTTGTTTTTGAGTTATTTGTTCCACAGATATATACACACGCGCGCGCGCACCTTTTTCCAGGGAGACCTAAAACATATATTTGCGGTGAAATCTCGATATTGAAGTTTTTGGATGCTATACAATACCTTATGTATGCACTATGTACATAGTTATCGCGATTCTTTACCACCGCGAATGTAGGGCTAGAAGCATGTTGGACGCTACTGGCAGGCACGGAAGACATGGACGGGCTAGGTAAACTTATACTTAAGGCAAGACAGCTGAGATCTGAGAAGGCTGACAATAGAGAAGGGAGTGTATAAGAACAAAAAAACAAAAGTGACTACAATGTTTTACATACTTAAGTCATACTTATGGCACTGATCTGTTATGTTTAATATATTGTGTATATATTATGTTTTTTCTTTTTTATAATGTTTAACGCCCGCATTAACTATCTATGGCACCGCAGTCGGTGACACTGATGATACATGAATGAAGATGGAGCACCGGTGGAATGCGATGGTGGGGGAAAACTGAGAACCCGGAGAAAACCCGCCCCAGCGCCGTTTTGTCCACCACAAATCTCGCATGCAGTCGCTTGGGATCGAACCCGGGCCGTCTAGGTGAGAAGCGAGTAATCTAACCACTCGGCCACGGCGCGGCCTATATATATATGTATCTTATATATATTTCTTTTAAGTGGTTTTATCCATTATAATAGGGTACATTTTAATGTGTACTCTGTGCTATAAATTTAAAAAGCTGTATTTGAATATCTTTGTATTTTTACTTTCTCTATATGCACTATGTACATAGTTTATAGAGAAGGTATTGCACTCCACCCAAAAATTCAATACCGAGATTTCACCAGAAATATATGTTTTAGGGTCCCCTTTGTCTAAAAAAAAAAAACATTTTCGGAAAAAGGTCCGCGCGCGCGCGCGTGTGTGTGTGTGTGTGTGTTCGTGTGTCTGTGAACACGATAACTCAAAAACGAAAAGTAGGTAAAATACCAAACTTTGTATTTAAGTTTAGTATCTTCCAGGACTGCGACACGAAGATTTTGAGACAAATGCCCCAACACCACACTACCCTTTACATGGAACTTTTTTTTGAAAATTTTGATTTTCTCAAAAATGTCTATATCGATTTTGATTAAAATTTCGTATATTAAAGATATTTACCTGACAAATAAAATGTATATCTTCAATTTTCTGGGAATAGCCTCTGAAGAATAGTTTATTCTAGATGAATTTTACTGAATTTTGAATAACTGCTAAGCCGTAAGAGATGAACAAATACTTACTACACAAAAAATGTAGAGCACGTTAAAACACAATTTAAATTATATACATTTTTTTTCGTGGAGTTCGTCGTTTTTGACACATTCCTTATTTTTGGTTTCTGCTATGAAAAAATTATACTTTTGTCATACAGGAACTTCTCAACTCCTATCCATATAAACAAAGGAACTTCATTGACACAGCAACCAGCTTTTTACTATCTCTTTAACCTATGGTAGTCCCTTATTTCGCTTCTACTTACAAGGAAGCAAGTAATAAGATTATTTCTGCTAATTTTTTTCTGATTAGCATAAAGTAAATAGAAGTATAAGCTTTTTAAGAATAATTTGTTGCAAGGATATAGAGAAAGTCATGTGAATGGTACACATCAGATTTTTTGATTGCTCTAGCCCAGTATGTACAATGTACATAGGGGTAGAGAAGTATTGCATTCCACCCAAAAATTCGATGTCGAGATTTCACCGGAAATACATGTTGTAGGACCCCATGTATCCATAAAAAGTATTTTTAGGAAAAGGTCCGTGTGTGTGTGTGTGTGTGTGTGTGTGTGTGTGTGTGTGTGTGTGTGTGTGTGTGTGTGTCCGTGCGTCTGTGAACACGATAATTCAAAAACGAATAGTAGCTAAAATACCAAACCTGGTATTTAAGTTTAGTATCTTCCAGGGATGCGACATGAAGATTTTGAGAGAAATCCCCCCACCCCAAACTACCCTTTACATGGAACTATTTTCGAAAAAGTTGATTTTATTAAAAATGGCTCTAACGATTTTGATTAAAATATCGTATATTAAAGATATTTACCTGAGAAATAAAATGTATATCTTGAATTTTCTGGCAGTAGCTTCTAAAGACCTGTTTATTCTGGATGAACTTTGCTTAATTTGGCATAACCAATAAACCGTAAGAGATAGACAAAAACTTACTATACAAAAAAATGTAGGCCTTGTTAAAATACACAATATACAGTTTTTCCTGGAGCTTACCGTTTTCAAGGTACTCATTGTTATTAGTTTCAGTTGTGAAGTACATATACTTTTCTCAGACGGGAGCGTCCGTTTTTCTTTTGTTCTACTCCTGGCCAAGAAATGAGGCGATTTGTAATGACAATCGCAAATCGACAGTTTTTAAAACAGTTGTCTCTTGATTTAGCCTAGTGTATTCCCTTATTTTCTTCCTACTTATAAGGAACTAAGTAATAAGAACATTGTGCTGAATACCTCGATTAGCAAGGTGCAGAAAGAAGAATAATCTTATGTAAGAAGTTTGTAGAACGGTTAGAGAAAGTCATGGGAGTGTAACACATCATATTTTTTGTGTATTACAAAAGCACGTACTGTCTGTGGACCCGTGCGATTGTTGAAGTTCAATGTATGATTTATGTCAATAAATATACTGATTTATTCATGTACAGTCATGGAAAAAATGATAGAGCACAATCTGAGAGCAGAATATTTCCAAATCCCACTTCGTATCGCAGCGAGGTTTACACTGGTCGCTATTTCCAATATGCAGCTAAACTTACCTAACAGTGTCTGCGACATACGTTATCGCCTGTCGAACAGATTAACAGGCTGTGTCTCGCACCGTGTTTCGCATTTGAATTGGTTCCTGATAAAGAATTCGACAACAAGCGCCAAGCTACCAATTCTTTGTTATCCAACTAGTAAACAAACCCAAAAGTGTTTCTAGTTGATGCTATGCTCATTGGTGGAACAAGCAATTCCCAATCAACTGAATCAACCAATGAGCTGGTTCAGAAGTCGTGAAGTACCCTGAATACGATAAATGAATCACGTTATCATAAGAATCATGCAGCAGCCACCTTTAAACCCACACAAATATAGCTCAGAGGTAACGCAAGTGCTTTGAAAATTACTCAACCTAAGTTCAAACCTCTGCAACAGCATTAATTTTTTCTCCCCCATTTATGTTGCTTCTTCTATTATATTTTCTATGCCACATTCTTAATTTATACTAATATAGAGTTTCCGTTGTATTAGTTATAATTTGAGTATTAGATAATATGCAGATATATATTATGTATAATAGCCTAAGTTTACAACTGCTGTTGATAAGTTTGATCCCTTTGCTAACTGAAGCCCACAAAATTAACAGGTTGGTATTCACTGTACATTACGAGAACTTCGATTGGAGCGAAGCAGTTTTCTCCGACGAAGGTACCTTCTACTGCAGATGTCCATTCGACTGTGTAACCTAGTGGTACTCGATATGATATGCGTTATTTAGCCACTCGTGCAAGAAGTTTTTTTATAGTAGGGGAAAACCTTTCAAAGACACTATTGTGTGTGGGAGTTGGATTTTCACCAATTAAAAAGCCCTACTTCCCGTCATATATAATTACGTTTCTTGGAACATCTTGGTGTTAATCTTTCCTGATTAATTACTTCAGTTTGAGTTATCTCAATTTTGACATTATTTTGCCATACTCATGTTTCTCCTGCAGAATTTCCTTGATAAATGCTGCAATGCCTGCAAGGAGTGGTCGAACGAGCGTTACTGCTTGGGCATGGACATCTCGGGAAGGTGCAGATGTGCTGGAATGTGATCATGGAAAGCTGAATATTCTGTTCTACTTCCATCTGCCCAGGAGCGTTATCCTAAAGGTATTATTAAATTCCAACAGAATAATCATTCGGTCCACAAGTCAGCCAAATTTCAAAAGTGGTTTACGGAGTACACGAACATCTTAGAGCAGATACTATCCAAAGTCAGCAGATCTCAACCCAATTGAACATGTTTGGACGGAAGTCAAGCAGACGCTTTCTCGAGGTCCAAGGTTGAATTTTGCTAAACAACAATGGTGTGCCATGACAGACACTTGGGATTCACTAGCAGAAGACATAAATTAATCTCAAACGCTGGTGGATTCTATGCCTCGAAGATTGACGGTAGTGATAGTAAATAATGGGGACCACATAAAGTATTAGATTTTTTTTTCTCGTGGTATATTAGCCTGTGGTTGCATTTAAAAGCAACCGGAGATCAGGTTGTAGTGTTTTTCTTTGTTTGCGAGAACAGCAAATAAAAGATTTCAGATATCACAGAGTGAATGATTTATATAACGTAATCTACATCGGTTGTAAAACTAAAAACAAAACACGTTAGGACTGAGCCATTTCTACTCTTGAGAACTCTTTTCCCTGTTTATATAGAACTGTAGCGGACAGCTCAACTATCAAGGTTTTCCTTATTTTTTAGTGTTTCTGTGCATGTTAGCGAAAAACAATTATTTTGGTTGTTCCCTGGTTGCCATTTTATGCTATGAAGCAATAAACTACTACTTACCTCACTGTATAAAAGCATGTTTTGTAGCTTAGTGCGCGAGCACGTGTAAATCCAGCTTGTTTAACTTCGTGTGCTTCCGTGAGGCCGAAGCGATACTTCGAAAAGTTACAGCACTCAATATTTTTTCCATGACTGTACATAGTACGTGTAGAGAATGCAATAATCTAATGTGATCCATTCACATGACTTTCTCTACATCTCTGCAACAAATTATTGGTAAAAAGCTTGTTGGTCTATTTACTTAATGCTAATCGAAAAAAAAAATAGCAGAAATGGTTTATTACTTGCTTCCTTTTAAGTAGAAGCGAAATAAGCGAGTACTATAGTTTAAAGTGATAGCGAAAAGCCGGTTGCTACGTGACTGAAGTCCCTTTGTTTGTATGGGCAGGAGCTGACAAAGTTCTGTGTGGTCTTTTATGCTGAAACCAAAAACAAGGAATAACTCAAAAACGAACGAATATAACATAAATTGTGTGTTTTAAATTACTCTAAATTTTTTTTTTTGTGGTAAGTTTTTTTCCACCTCTTTCGGTTTAGCAGTTATGCAAAATTCCGTAAAATTCGTCCAGAATATAGTAGTCTTCAGAGGCTATTCCCGGAAAATTCAAGAAATACATTTGATTTGACAGGTAAATACCTTTAATATATGATATTCTAATCAAAATTTTTAAAGCCATTTTTGATAAAATCAAAATTTTCGAAAAAAATTTCATTAAAAGGGTAGTTGTGGGTGGGGGGATTTTTCTCAAAATCTTCGTGTAGCATCCCTGGAGGATACTAAACTTAAATACCAAGTTTGGTATTTTACCCACTTTTCGTTTTTGAGTAATAGTGTTCACAGACACACACACGGACCTTTTTGTGAAAATGCTTTTATTGAATACAGGGGCCCCTAAAACATATATTTCCGGTGAAATCTCGGTATCAAAATTTTAGGTGCAGTGCAATGCCTTCTCTATACACTATGTATATTGTACGTATAGAGAAAGTAAAAATAGCCACGCTAAGTCGCAAGAACATTCGCCTAAGTGGCCCCAGGAAAACCCAGAGCCAGAGTGCGGCATGAAATGGTACATGTCTTTTCCCTGGGCTAAGAGTTATTCAGAAGGAAAAGATAAATCATAGCCAATAATATAAATTATACCAAGAAGGGAAATATAAATGTACATTGAAAATGGGAAGGGAAGAAATATTTCAAACACGTCTAAGTAGCCGAGTTGTCACGAGCTCGTAGCACAGTATACCGTTAGGGTAGAGCATTAAACCAAAGGGGGTGAGAGTACACTGCCCGAGGGAACATAACGGGAAAAGAGAAAACAATGCTAGCGCTTGTCAGGCGACACTTTTTAGGGTCCGTGGTGGAGTCGCACAGGCTACCTATAGTTGTGAGGGAAATAGTTATTTTAATACTGACCAGAGTACGGAATAAATCATTGCACCAAAAGTAATAGGTAAAAATAGCTGCGGTCGCGTAAAGCATAGTTTAACAATTGAAAATTTAGGAGGAATGCGTGTGTGTATGACGGCGACAAAAGGCCAAACTAACTGAATAAAGCATTTGTGTGGTACCACACCCTGAAAGGGTTTCTATGCTAGTAAAATCTGAGCTAGGGCACCCTCGTATCCACACCATTCCTAATATCCAACACCTGCACACGGGATACCAACCCGTAAACAAGTTACCGCCCCAGGCATCAACGGGGACCGAACCCGGGTCTCCCAGATGAAACTCCTGAGCCAACTGACTCTGTTTAATTTCCTTTCTCTCAAGCTTCTCGATTTTAAGCTCTGATATCGGAGTCAGTTTGAGTATGTTTATCGGACATGTTGAATGAGCTTTTTTCCTCTTTCTTCGTTTTATTCCTTTCTTTTCCTGTCGTTTGAATAATCGATTTGAACGGAATCATTTCCTTTGGAAGCGGATGGCGAGATGAAAATTATACTTTTAACGACTTTCTTTATGTTGGAGGAAGCCAATGATCTGGATGGAAACGTTTCTTTTGAACAGCGAGTATGTTGTAAAGGCAAGAATGTTTTCTGATGCGGACTGTATCGAAATAACCCTCGTTCCTAAGTTATAACACTAGCTTCCTTATGGCTTTGAAGGGAAACGGCGTCCAACATCTGCAAATGAACAACTGTATCAGAAATGAATTATTTGAGATTCCTTGTTACTTTCTCTACACGTACTAAGTACATAGTGTATAGAGAAAGTATTGTATTGCACCCAAAAATTCGACACCGAGATTCCACCGGAAATACATGTTTAGGGTCCCCCTGAATCCAAAAAAAGCATTTTTAGAAAAACGTCCGTGTGTGTCTGTGAACACGACTAATCAGAAAACGAAAATTTGGTATATAAGTTTAGCACCTTTCATGGATGCGACACGAAGATTTGAAACAAAAAATCTCCCCACCCCCAACTACCCTTTACATGGAAAAATGTTCGAAGATTTTGATTTTCTCAAAAATGCCTCTAATGATTTTGATTAAAATATCATACATATATTAAAAATATTTACCTGGAAAATAAAATATATATCTTGAATTTTCTGGGAGTAGCCTCAAAAAACCTCTTTATTTTAGAAGATTTTTATTGAATTTTGCATAATAGTAAACAGTATGGGACAGACAAAAACTTACTACACAAAAAATGTAGACCATGATAAAACAAACAATTTATGTCATATACATTTTTTCGTGGACTGGATTGGTTTTGAGATATTCCTTGGTATTGGTTTCAGCTTTAAAAGAACTTTACACAATTATTATATAAAATAATAGAATTAATAATATAAATTAAAATATATGTAGATCCTTTATTAATCTGTTTCTTCTCAATTGAAAGCTTAATTTCTCCTAAACCAATTTTCATAACCCAATTGCCATAAGTGTTAGATGATAGGTAATGGACTGGCCATCCATTCAAAGCCAAATGTTGCAACTTCAAATCCCAGTGATTGTGGTAAAGGACGGGGAGGGCCCAAGTAAAATAATCGGTGTGATTCTTGAAAGCCAATCGGGTTACATTTGACTGTAGTTATGTGAGTTTTACCTTTTATTTATTTAAAAAAGCATTGAAAGTTTAAGGCAAGGAGTTTTACATTTTACAATATAAAGCAGTCTTCATTTCTTGTCGTTTATGTTTGAAGGTTAATATAACATAAAATTAATCCTAGAAAACAACCCTATTTGTATAGTTACGCTTGAAAATATTGGAACTTATAGGTACAGACAGGCAAAAAAGGCCTAAAACTAGTTAACTAATCTCAAATGGGACCATGCAGTAGGAACTAATCCTGAATTGTTTAACATAGCGACCAGCTTTTAAAAGATTTGACTATCACTTTAACCTATGATACTCTCTTATTTCACTTCTACTTACAAGGTTGCAAGTAATAAAACTGTTTCTGCTAATGTATATCTTGAATAGCATTATGTAGTTAAAAAATCTGATGTGTTCCATTCACATGACTTTCTCTACAACTCTGCAACAAATTATTGTTGAAAAGCTTATGCTTCTATTTACTTCATGCTAATGAGAAAAATTAACAGAAATAGTCTTATTACTTGCCTCCTTGTAAGTAAAAGCGAAATAAGGGAGTACCATAGGTTAAAGTGACAGTCAAAAGTTGGTTGCTATGTGACTGAAGTTCCTTTCTTTGTATGAACAAGAGTTCACGTGTTTGAAGGTGAAACCAAAACCAGAAATATCTCAAAAACAATCAACTCCACGAAAAAAAATGTATAACATGAATTGTGTGTTTTAAGGTGCTCTGCATATTTATGTGATACATTTTTGTCCATATCTTACGGTTTAGCGGTTATTCAAAATTCCGTCAAGTTCATCTAGAGTAAAGTAGTCTTCAGAGGCTATTCTCAGAAAATTCAATAAATATATATTTTGTCAGGTAAACATCTTTAATATACCATATTTTAATCAAATTCGTTACAGCCATTTTTTAAAAAATGAAAATTTTCGAAAAAGCTCCATGTAAAGGGTAGTTTAGGGTGGGAGGATTTTTCTCAAAATCTTCTTGTTGCATCCTTGGAAGATATTGAACTTAAATACCAAGTTTGGTATTTTACCAACTTTTCGTTTTTGATTTATGTTTACACACACACATGGACCTTTTTCTGAATTTTTTTTTTTTTTTTGATACAGAGGAATTTAAAAGATATATTTCCGGTGAAATCTCGGTATCGAATTTTTGGGTAGAGTGAAATACCTTCTCAATACACTATGTACATAGTACGTGTAGAGAAAGTAAAAATCTACCAAAAATATTGAACTTCCTTCGCAATTAGACTAATTTTGGTAATGTTTATCTTGATTAGCATAAATTAGATGCTTTTGTTTGTATAGTTTCTACAGAATAAGTTTGAGAGAATGCTGTGAAACACATCAGATTTTGTTGTTAATACAGTTGTCTTTTACAGCGAGAATTCTTCTTGGTGAATATTTCCACTGAGTCTGGGAATTATCGCTTGCTTGGAGAGAAATGTTGAAAGCAGTTGCTATCAGACAGTTTCCATCTCTGCTTCAGATTCTTGATTACCTTTTCCCTTGGGTCGTTCTGCTTCCGTTAAACGACGACCATAAAAAGGAACTGGTAAAGGAAACACAGTAATTCTAAAGGTAAAAGAGCTTTGACTTACTATTGAAAGCGGAAAGTGGGACATCAAAGGATGTTATCTCTGCCAAGCTGATCCTAAGGTAGCGTGTGAATGGCTATCCTGCACGAGAATCTGAGCATCTCTTGCGAAAACTGCAAACGCCCAATGAATTGTGTGAAATTCAGAATCTACCTTTCTCAGAGTAGATAATGACATTTCTTCTTCTTGTAATTCTAGAAGATACGTCTAAACATAATATCAACATTTTAAGAATATTCTAAAGTAAAAGAAATAGTGTTGACACTACAAACAATTTGAAAAGTTAGTGATGACTTCAACCGACTTAAAACGGAGGCTCGGGTTCGATTCCAAGCTCCCGCATGTGTGAGTTGTGGTGGACGAAGTGGCGTCTGGGAGTGTTTTCTCCGGGTTCTACGGTTTCCCCCGCCAATCATTCCACCAATTGCTCCATCATCACCTCTCTTATCATCCATTTCGCTTACATTTCATATCACCCACTTCCTCACGCTCATGCGTGACCAACCACTCATTTCAGGACATGCCTTTGGTGACCTCTATCTCGATTAACAAGAAGTATAAGCTTTTTAACAATTTGTTAGATATGTAGAGAAAATAATGTGAATGGAACACATCTAATTTTTTTGTCCTTCTGGTTTAACAGCCTTTTACCTAGTTGGTCATACCGGACGATGAATGAATGAAATTGGTGAAATGAAATGTTTTCGGGGTCCATGGAGCTTCAAGTTACTAGACATTCGTCTTCTCAGTATAAGGAAAACCCCGAAAGGAAACTTTATCCGGGTAACTCACTCGGAGTGAGGTTCCAACTAACGACCTTTTGAATGTGCGGCAGACACGCTACCACCACACCACCCAGGCGGGCTTATTCATCTTTTGTCACACACTTAATAAATAATTGATAGTTAAACAAAAATGGCCAATGTGTTCCATTCACATGACTTTTCTCTACATCTCTGCAACAAATAATTGCTAAAAAGCTTATTCTTCTGGTGCCTTTATGCTAATTGAAAAAAATTAGCATAAATAGCCTTATTACTTGTTTCCTTGTAAGTAGAAGCCAAATAAGAGAGTACCATATGTAAAAGTGATAGTCAAAAGCTGGTTGCTTTGTGATTGCAGTTCCTTTGTATAGACAGAAGTTGGCAAAGTTCTCTGTGAGAAAAGTTAAATATTTTAAAGCTGAATCCAAAAACAAGCAATATCTCAAAAACGATAAATTCCACAAAACATGCATAAAACATAAAGTGTGTATTTTAATGTGCTCTATATTTTTTGTAGGGTAGGTTTTGCTCCATCTCTTACGGTTTAGCAGTAATGCAAAATTCCGTAAAATCGATCCAGAGGAGGCTATTCCCTGAAAACTCAAGATATGCATTTTATTTGTCAGGTAAATATCTTTAATATAAGCTATTTTAATCAAAATCTTAAGAGCCATTTTTAATAAAAACAAAATTTTCGAAAACAGTTCCAAGTAAAGAATAGTTTGGGGTGGGGGAATTTTTCTCAAAACCTTCGCGTCGCATCCCGAGAGGATACTAAACTTAAATACCAAGTTTGGTGTTTTACCGACTTATCGTTTTTGTGTCACGGCGTTCATTGGCACACGGACACACACACTTAGGACCTTTTTGTGAAAATGCTTCATTTTGATATAGGGACCCTAAAACATGTTCTGCGGTGAAATCTCGAAATCGATATATACACTATGTGCATAGTACGTGTAGATAAAATAGAAATTGACTTAACTCAATTGCATGATCTCCAATTCATAGCCTCACGAAGCGCCACTGGGTACCGCTATAGATTACTATATTATATATGTGCTTTACGCCACTGATCGAGTCAGCATGTGGGGAGCTTACGTGGCACGTATACGAGTTCTCATTTGTCTTTGTGACAAGTTCAAATACAGACCACTGAAGTGACAGTTGCAGCGCCTCTACATTCCCTTTAAGCAAAAAAAAAAAAAAAAAAAAAAAAAAAAAAAAAAAAAAAAAAAAAAAAAAAATAGCTGACGTGTCCAGCCATCAGAAACGTGACTGGAGAAAACGAAAAATATTATTTCTGTGGTGGCCATACAACGAGCGTTATATTGTGTAGTAATTCTAGAGGCTTTTCAAAGTAAGTAACGATAGAAAACATTTATAAACAAGATACAAGGGCCGTTTCTTTTTAACTTCCGATAGGCTATAAATAATAGACAAGTTCATAGAAAACAATTATTTTATTACTACAAGTTTTGTACACTTATGATTACCTTCCAGCATAACCACCGAAAAGATTTGACATTTATCGCACCTGTACACAAATTTTGCAATATCCGCTTCATTGGCGGCAACATTTTTTGAAGTGGGTATTGCAAAGCTTGTGCACAGGTACGATAAATGTCTCAATCTTTCGGTGATTATGTTGAAAAGCAACCATAAGTGTACAAAGCTTTTAGTAATAAATTAATTGTTTTCAATGAACTTGTATTTTATTTATAGCCTATCGGAGTTTGAAAAAAAAACGGACTTCCTATTTATGGCAGTACAAGAGAGAAAATCTTCTGCCTGGAAGCATCACATATTAAGACAATGTTCCTCATGATAAGAATAACAACTAATGCTTCTATTGTAGTTTTTCTCGCTTACGACAAAAGTTTAGCGTTTTATGACATGAGAGTGGAACTGGTTGTAGCATAATAAAAGTGTATCATTTGGAGCATAAATTTTACTTTATATATTTTGACAACAAGTTTAGGATTTATCCAAAAATTAAGATTGAAACCTGACGTTAAACCTTGGTTAGCTATTCCGCAAGCCAGCGTGCGTGCCAGGACCGTGGTGTTAAGGAGGAGGTTAAACTTGAGTGACGTCACTGGAAAACTTCAAACGTGTTTTGTCAAATCACCTCGCTTAGGGAGTAGGCTTTCATAACTGCAGCTCCATTTACAATAGAGGTGCGCGCGCAAACTTCTTGGTGCCTACCCCATCAGAATTACTGATAACCTGCATATAAGTAGAGGTGGGAAGCGGATGTGAGCAAGCGATTTGATACTTATTACGCATTAAGTGTGTCTCATATTGTTCAGCTACTAACAGCATTGTCATAAATAACCGCGGCCGAGTTGTTAGACCACTCGCCTCTCACCTTGACGTTCCGGGTTCGATTCGTGGTGGACAAAGCGGCACAGGGGCAGGTGTTCTCCGGTTTCCCTAGCCATCGCATTCCACCGGTGCTCCATCTTCGTCCCACTTATGGTACCAGAAGTAGTAAACGCGGGCGTTAAAGACGATAAAAATCTGGTAAGTTCCATTCACATGACCTTCTCTGCCTCTCTAAACAAATTTTTTTTAAAAAACTTATTCGTATATTTTATGTTAGTTGAGAAAAATGCAGAAATGGCCCTATTACTTGCTTCCTTGTAAGCAGAAGCGAAATAAGAGAGTGCCATAGGTTAAATTAATATTCAAAAGCTGGTTGCTATGTGACTGAAGTTCCTTTGTTTGTTTGGAATGGAGGTGACAGATTTCCGTATGAGAAAAGTAGGTATAAGTATTACAGCTCAAACTAATAACAAGGAATATCTCAAAAACGATCAAATCCACGAATAAAATTGTGTGTTTTAACGAGCTCTACATTTTTTATGAAGTAAATTTGTATATCTCTTACAGTTTACCAGTTATGCAAAAATCCACAAAATCCATCCAGAATAACGAAGTATTTTGAGGCTATTCCCAGAAAATTAAAAATATACATTTTATTTGTCAGGTAAATATATTTAAAATACGAAATTTTAATGAAATTCGTTAGAGCCATTTTGGAGAAAATCAAAATTCTCGAAAAATTTGTTCTATATAAATGACAGTTGGGGATAAATAGGTGCTTTCTTGAAAATCTTTGTGTAGCATCCTTGGAAAATACAGATCTTAAATACCAAGTTTGGTATATAACGGACTTTTCCTTTTTGGGCTATGCTGCCCCCTCACATATGGACATTTTTCTAAAAATACTTTTTTTTGAGGTTTAGGGGGACCCAAAATGTGTATTTCCGGTGAAATCACGGTATCGAAATTTTGGGTGAAATCTCGAAATCGATATATACACTATGCATATAGTACGTGTAGAGAAAGTAAAAATCGATTAACCTAATGTTCTATACAGTAATACGAGCTGTTTCACAGGTCAAAGCCCCCTATACAAATAAAACAATAAAAGAATGGTATGATGTGTTCCATTTACATGACTTTCTCTATGTCTCTGAAAAAAATTGTTAAAAAGCTTATGCTTCTATTAAGTAGAAGTGAAATAAGAGAGTTCCATAAATTAAAGTGATAGTCAAAAGCTGGTTGCAACGTACCTGAAGTTCCTTTGTTTGTATGGACAGGAGTTGACAAATTCCTGTATGAGAAAAGTATAAGTTTTTCAAAGCTGAAACCAATAACAAGGAATATCTCAAACACGGTCAACCCCATGAAAAAATTTTATATAATTAAATTGTTTTTTTAATGACCTCTACATTTTATGTTGAGTAAAACTTTATCTATCTCTTACGGTTTACCGGTTATGTCAATTTCAATAAAAAACATCCAGAATAAAGAGGCCTTTAGCGACTATTCCCACAAAATCAAAATATACATTTTATTTACCATATAAACACCTTATACGGTATTTTAATCAGAATCGTTAGAGCTATATTTTAAAAATCAAAATTTTCGAAAGTTTTTCATTGTTAAGGATACTTTGGGGTGGAGGAATTCTTCTAAAAATATTCCTGTTGCATCCCTGAAACATACTAAACTTAAATAACAAGTTCGATATAAAATGGTCTCTTTGTATTTGATCTGCGCAGTCCACAGGCATACACACATGCACACAATTTTTATATGGAGTCAGGGGGACACAGTACTTCTAGATAAAGTAAAAAAAAAAAAAATACTAACGCCGCCATATTTTAGCCACGTGCCGCCACTGCTGAACATATCCTTTCCAAAGAACCTTTTGTAAGCGTACAAAACCACAATTAAAGCGAAATGGCAGTGTTATGCTCAGTTGTTTGTTTCAAAGACTAATGCTTTTATCGCAACATTTATCTCCTAATACCCCTGTTGCAAGTACTTTTCCTGAGGAAGCGATAACAATGAAAGCATTGAACAAAGAAGTACAAGAACGGTTGGCAATTTCGAGTGCTATAAAACTTCCTTGTTTGCAGCCTTTCCTTTACTCTTCTTTGCAACATACTTGGTTACTATTTCGTTATTCAAAAGTGTTCTTGTACTTTATAACTGAAGTATTGCATTCCAAGTTATATCCATACCACTGGAATTACACGTTTGACCCCCTGAATTAAAATAAAAGTATTTGTTGCATTCTCATGACTTTCTCTACATCTGTGTAACAAATTATTGTTAATAAGATTATGCTTCTATTTATTCAAACGAATCGAGAAAAAATCTTATGTGTTACACTCACATGACCTTCTCTAGCTGTTCTACAAACTTCTTACATAAGATTCTTCTTCCTGCACCTTGCTAATCGTGGTACTCATTAGCACAATGTTCTTATTACTTAGTTCCGTATAGATAGGCAGAAAATAAGGGTATACACTAGGATAAACCAATTGTCAAATATTTTAAAAGCTGTCGTTATACGAATGGCATTACAAATCGCTTCTTTTCTTGGCCAGGAGTAGAACAAAAGAAAAACGGACACTCCCGTCTGAGAAAAATATAAGTACTTCACAACTGAAACTAATAACAATGAAAACCTCGAAAACTGTAAGCTCCACGAGGTAAAATGTATATGACATAACTTGTGTATTTTAACAAGACCTACATTTTTTCATAGTAAATTTTTGTCTATCTCTTACGGTTTATTAGTTATTCAAAATTAAGCAAAATTCATTCAGAATAAACAGGGCTTCAGAAGCTATTCCCAGAAAATTCAAGATATACATTTTATTTATCAGATAAATGTCTTTAATATATGATATTTTAATCTAAATGGTTAGCCATTTTTAAGAAAATATAAATTTTCGAAAAAAGTTCCATGTAAAGGGTAGTTTGAGGCGGGAGCATTTTTCTCAAAATCTTCGTCGCATCCCTGAAGGATACTAAACTTAAATGCCAAGTTTGGTATTTTGGCTACTTTTCGTTTTTGAGTTATCGTGTTCACAGACACATGGACACACTCACGGACCTTTTTCTGAAAATGTTTTTTGGATACTGGGGGTCCTAAAACATGTATTTCCGGTAACATCTCGGTATCGTATTTGGTGGAATACAATACTTCTCTATCCCTATGTACATTGTGCATACGGTGCTAGAGAAAGTAAAAATTAACAGAGATAGTCTTTAATACTTGCTTCCTTGTAAGAAGAAGGGAAATATGAGAGTATTATAGGTTAAAGTGAAAGCCAAAAGCTGGTTACTAGATGACTGAAGTTCCTTCGTTTGTATGGACACGAGTTGACAAATACCTGCATGAGAAAAGTATTAGTTTTTCAAAGCTGAAACCAAAAACAAGGAATATCTCAAAAACAATCAACTCCCCGAAAAAATTCATATAACATAAATTGTGTGTTTTAATGTGCTTTACATTTTTTGTACGGTAAGTTTTTGTCCATTTCTTACGATTTAGCAGTTATGCAAAATTCCTCCAGAATAAAGTAGTCATCAGAGACTATTCCCAGAAAATTCAAGCTGTACATGCGACACGAAGATTTAAAAAAAAAAAAAAAACCCAATACAAACTATCCTTCACACGGTTAAAATTTCGAAAATCTTGATTTTCTTCAAAACGTCTCTAACTATTTTGATTTAAATTCCGTATATTAAAGCTACTTATATGCAAAACAAAATGTAAATCTCGAATTTTTTGGAAATAACCTCTGAAGACCTCTTTATTCTGGATTAATTTAGTCGAATTTTGCTGAACTGATAAAGCGTAAGAGATAGACAAATACTCGCTGCCAAAACACGTACATCATGTCAAAACACACAATTATATCCTTTACGTTTTTTATGTGGAGGTAACCGTTTCCGAGATATTCCATGTTATTGGTTTCAATTGTGAAGTTCTTAAAACTTTTCTCAGACAGGAAGTGTCCGTTTTCTTTTGTTCTACTCCTGGCCAAGCAAAAAGGCGATTTGCAATGACATTGGCATAACGATAGTTTTTAAAACATTTTATTATAACTTTAGGATGGTGCATTACCTTAATTCGCTTTTACTTATAAGTATTAAGTAAAAATTTGCTAGTGTTTATTTCGATTAGCATTGTGTAGAAAGAAGAATAATCAGATTATTTCTACTATTATGCATATATTTTCATTTTTGTAAAATTTATGATTACCTATCTTTGTAATCCTGAAATCTTATTTGAACACACTCTTCATCCCAGACTCAAACCCAGGACTTTTTGGGTGGCTGTCGGGGCAAATTTGCAGCCTAGCAGTTTCATAAAAGTGTCATCATTCTGTGAAACCAAAGTGACATTTTCTCTTACTGTGACGAATTTCTGTGCACGTTTTGAAGATTTTGCTTGCTCTGGATGGAGACAGGGAAACATTAGGAGCGGGTGAGGTTCTCTCCGGGGGAGGGGGTGGGCTGACAGCCACTCTGAAATAATCCAAAGTAATAGAAACAGTGATGGGGAAGAACAAGCGTGTGAGGGAGCAGGAACAGCTGTTATTGCCGTTATAACAGTTTTGTGTGGATGTATTTTCTACAGAAGTGGGTCGTACTGAACTTGTAAACTGAACGGTACAAGTGCCTATATACTACTGTGTCAGAAAAGTTCCGGGAATTTTCCTATAAAACACAAAAAATGAATTATTCATGCAATTTTATTATATCGCCTTCAAAGTAAGGCCCCTTCTGAAATTATACATTCATGCCAACGAATATTCCAATCATCAAAACATTCTTGTAGGTACTTTTAGGAATCAATGTCAATTGTCGCCGCGAATTTTCCTTTTGTCTTCTATTGACTGAAAACGGGTGCCTCGAAGTGGTAACTTGAGTTTTGAAAAAAAAAAAAAAACAAAAAAAAAACAAATTGGCAGGAGCCAGATCAGGTGAATACGGTGGTTGTTCGATGAAATTTGTTGACTTTTTGGCCAGAAATTCGTTCACAATAATAGCCTTTTGAGCTGGTGCGTTATCGTGGTGCAGAATCCATGAGTTGTCGTTCCACAAATCTGGCCTTTTTCGCCGTATTTGTTCTCTCAAATGCCACATAACGCTCAGATAATAGTCTTTATTTACCATCAGACAACAGACACACACACGCAGACACAGATACACACACACGTACCTTTTTGTAAAAATATTATTTGGGGGGGGGGGATACTACATAGTACGTGTAGAGACAGTAAAAAGTAGTTTTCGATTTTGCTTCCAATTAAGGTCAAAATGTCACTGCTAAAGTATTCTGGTGACAAACACAAAAACCAAACAAAGAGATAAACAACTTTGCTGACGACTTCGCCACATGTAACTGAATCAAACTGATTGAGAAATTGTGATGAAAATTTGCTATAAATTTTACCTACTTAAATGAACCATAAATCCTAATGGGGCTAAACGCATTTTGGCTTTTGTAACCGCGTGGCTGTGGGATCGAACACCGCTGAGGTTATTGTGGCCAGTTGTCAAATACACAGCTGAGTGCAATGCATATTCATTGTTGTGTTTTGTAAGCTCTAGCTAAAACCAACCAGACAGATAGATGAACAAAACAAATAAAGTAACGGGAGATTTATAACTCAAGTCCTGCCAACATTATACTAGGGGCAATATCATATATAGCATCGAAAAAAGTTTGTATTTAGTAACCATCGTTTCTTACTAGATGGCAGTTAAAGCTTCAGCTATATCCATCAGTTCATTTCGTTGCTATAGGCAATTAAATTAATAATCTTGTGATTCTATAGAAAGATGGGGAAAAAAACGAGTTTCGTGAGGTGTCTATACACTTCTATTTAAAAAATCTGATGTGTTCCGTTCACATGACTTTCTCTATATCACTGCAACAAATTATTCTATTTACTTCTTCTAATGGAGCAAAAATTAGCAGAAATAGTCTTATTACTTGCTTCCTTGTTAGTAGAAGCGAAATAAGGGAGTACCATGGTTAAAGTGGAGTCAAAAGCTGGTTGCTCTGCGACTGAAGTTCCTTTGTTTGTATGGACACGAGTTCACAAAGTCCTGTATGAGAAATGTAAATAGCTGAAAAAAATAAGGAATATCTCAAAAGCAACCAACTCCACGAAAAAAATGTATATAACACAAAGTGTGTGTTTAAGGTGCTCTACATTTGTTATTGTTAAGTTTTTGTCCATCTCTTACGGTTTAGCAGTTATACAAAATTCCGGAAAATTCACTCAGAATAAAGTAGTCTTCACGGGCTATTCCCAGAAAATTCAATATATACGTTCTATTTGTTCTGTAAATATCTTTAATATACGATATTTTAATTAAAATATTAGAGCCATTTTTTAGAAGTTCAAAATTTTCGAAAAAAGTTCCATGTAAAGGGTAGTTTGATGTGGGGGGGGTTTCTTCTTAAAATCTTCGTGTCGCATCCCTGGAAGATACTAAACTTAAATACCAGGTTTGGTATTTTACCGACTTTTCGTTTATGAGTTATTGTGTTCACAGGCACATGGACCTTTTTCTGAAAATACTTTTTTTGGATACAGGAGACCCTAAAATATATATTCCGGTAAAATCTCGGTATCGAATTTTTTGGTGGAGTGCAATACTTTCTGTATACACTATATACATAACACGTATAGAGAAAGTAAAAACTTAACACCGAAAGAGATAAAAGCCGAGTTGGAAGAATTTCGTGACACATCTGCTCCTGCTTTGCAACAATTTACTATTGGATAAATGAATTTAAACATGGCTGTACATCCACAAATGATACATTGTTCCAGACGTTCTGTAGAAGTGACTTCCTCCGAAGTATTCAAAAAATCCAGGATATTTTGAGTGATCGACAAAATGGTAGAGGCCACAGGCATATCACAAAGTACAGGTTCTCAATATTTTACAAAAAAAATTAGGTGTGACAAAGGTCTCGCAAGATGGATGCCGCGTTTGTTCACAATGAAGAATTAACACAATCATGTAATCGATTCGTAAGCTGCTTTGGCTCTTCTCCGTCGCAATCCTGATGAGTTTCTGCGTCTATACATAACTGTGGATGAAGCGTGGATATACTACTGCACTACACAGAGAAAAAGTAGTCTGAATAGTGCCTTTGAAAGTCAAACAGGCTCCAAAGATATAACGTGGTAATAATTGTAGACAAGTTGATGGCCTCGTTGTTTTTTTTGGGATGCACGCGGAACAATATACATTGATTACTTGCAGAGAGGAAGAACGATAAATAGAGAGCATTATGCATCGTTTTGCACCGGTTGAACGAAGAAATCAAGAAAAAACGCCCTCGTCTGACAGAAAAACATTTTCTTCCATCAAGACAATGCAACGATGCACATCTGCGCAGTTTCAATGGCAAAAATTCTAGAATTAAGATACGAATTACCACAACATCCACCGTATTCAGTAGATTTGGTCACCAGTAATAATTTTTTATTTCCAAAATTAACTTCTAACAGCAGGACATCTACCAAACAGAGGTCCATGTTAAGGACCTTTCGAAATCCTACTTCTTGGAAGGTTTAAAACAGTGCAAGAAACATTAGGAAAAGTAATTCGAGATTTTCTGAAAAATAAAACATATGTGTTCCATTCACATGATTTTCTCCACATCTCTGAAACAAATTGTTAAAATGCTTATGCTTCTATTTACTTCATGCTAATTGAGAAAACAATTGACAGAAATAGCTTGCTTCCTTATAAGTAGAACTGAATTAAGGGAGTACCACAGGTTAAAGTGACAGTGAAAAGCTGGATGCTATGTGACATAAGTTCCTTTGTTTGTATGGACAGGAGTTGTAGGAGAAAAGTAAGTTTTTCAAAGCTGAAACTAATAACAAGAATATGTTAAAAAAGAACAACTCCACGAAAAAAATGTATATAGCATAAATTGTGTATCTTAATGTGTTCTACATTTTATATGCGGTAAGTTTTGATCCATATCTTACGGTTTAGCAGTTATGCAAAATTCCGTAAAATTCATCCAGAATAAAGTAGTCTTCAGAGGCTACTCCCTGAAAATTCAAGATATACATTTTATTTGTAAAGTAAATATCTTAAATATACGAAATTTTAATCAAAATCGTTGTCATTTTTAATAAAATCAAAATTCTCGAAATTTTTTCCATGTAAAGTGTAGTTTGGGTAGGGGGATTTTCTTGAAAATCTTCGTGTCGTATCCTTGGAAGATACCAAACTTAAATGCCAAGTTTGGTTTTTAATGGTCTTTTCCGTAAGAAATGTACAAAAACTTAACCAAACACAAAATGTAAAACACGTTAAAACTCACAATCTATGTTATATATTACTTTCTCCACACAGTGTATAGAGGAAGTATTGTATTCCACCCAAAAAATCGATACTCAGATTTCACCGGAAATATATATTTAGGACCCCCTGAATACAAAAAAAGCACTTTTAATAAAAGGTCCGTGTGTGTGTGTGTGTGTGTGTGTGTGTGTGTGTGTGTGTGTGTCTGTCTGTGGACAGCATAGCTCAAAAACGAAAAGACCGTTAAATACCAAACTTGGTATTTAAGTTTGGTATCTTCCAAGGATGTGACACGAAGATTATCAAGAAAAGCGCCCCACCCGCAACTACCCTTTACATGGAACCTTTTTCGAAAATTTTGATTTTCTTAAAAATGGCTCTAACGATTTCGATTAAAATGTCAAACATTAAAGATATTTACCTGACAAATAAAATTTATATCTTGAATTTTCTAGGAATAGCCTCTGAAGACTACTTTATTCTTGAGGAATTTTACATAACTGCTAAACCGTAAGAAAGACAAAAACTTACCACACAAAAAATGTAAAGCACATTAAAACATACAATTTATGTTACACACTGTTTTTCGTGCAGTTGATCCTGTTTAGGTATTCCTTGTTTTTGGTTTCAGCCTTGAAAAACTTAAGTTTTCTCATACGGGAATTTTCAAGTCCTCTCCATGCAAACAAAGGAACTTCAGTCACAAATCAACCAGCTTTTGACTATCACTTTAACCTATGGTACTCCCTTATTTCACTTCTACTTACAAGGAAATAATGAGTAAGACTATTTCTGCTAGTTTTACTGTTTAGCATGAAGTAAATAGAAGTAAAAGTTTTTAAAGAATAATTTGTTGCAGAGATGTAGAGAAAGTCTGCTAATTTTATTCTGCTAATGTCTTTCTTGCCTCTACCAATTCTGAAAATGTTTCTCTATATTAGCATGAGGTAGATAGGATAAGCTTATTAACAATAATTGGAACAGAGATGTAGAGAAAGTAAGATGAATGGAACACTTCCGATTTTTCATTTTAGATTTGTCATGTTTACGGACATAAGGGTACGTGTGTGCGTGCGTCCTTTTTGTAAAACTCTAATATGTTCCATTCACATTAGTTTCTCTTCATCTCTGCAACGAATTGTTGTTAAACAGCTTATTCTTCTATTTACTTCAAGCTAATCGAGAAAAAAATTAGCAGAAATAGTCTTATTACTTGCTTCCTTGTAAGTAGAAGCGAAATAAGGGAGTACCATAGGTTAAAGTGATAGTCAAAAGTTGATTCCTAAGTGACTGAAGTTCTTTTGTTTGTATGAACAGGAGTTGAAAAATTCCTGTATGAGAAAAGTATAAGTTTTTCAAAGCTGAAACCAAAAACAAAGAATATCACGTTTTAACGTGCTCTACATTTTTTTGTCCATATCTTACGGTTTATCAGTCATGTAAAATTACGTAAAATTCATTCAGTAGAAAGAAGTCGACAGAGGCTATTCCCAGAAAATTCAAAATATACAATTTTTATTTACGAGGTAAATGTCTTTAATATACAATATTTTAATCAAAACCGTTAGTCATTTTTGAGAGATTAAAATTTTGTGAAATATTTTCCATGTAAAGGGTAGTTGATACCGGTAGGGTTTTTCTCAAAATCTTCGTGTTGTATCCTTTCGGTGAAACCTCAACTTGAATTTTTGGGTGAAATGCAATACCTTCCCTTATTTTGCACTACGTACTAGGTAAAGATAATAAAAATGTAGATGGTCATCTTATAAATGGAATAGAGTAGGTGAAGAAGTTTCTGTGCTTTTCCATTTTACTGCTGCAGAATATTTCGGAACGAAAAGAGAGTGTGCCCACGCTCGAGGCAGTAGAATCCTGGGAAGGAAAGATGCAGGAAAGCTCTTTTGGGAAATGAAAAATTCTATGTGCGACTAGAGGGAAAAGTAAGAAAAGAAAACGTAGCCGAAAGGATGATGTGAATAGCAAAACTATATCTGGTTGGTGCACACACGTGCATCACAATGGCATCAGCAATGGTGCGCTAACAGCGCCCTCTCAGCGCCAGAGATACCAACTACTGCTCGAGCCATTCTCAACAAAAGAAGGTGGCAAACAATTTTATTGCAAATGTAATGGAACATAGGGATTTACAAAAGTTTCAATATCTTTGTACTTCAGTGTTGTTACTACAATAAAATCATACTATTATCAAGAAAACTCCTTCAGTCTTCTACTTGCTTTCATCTTGCATAAAAAGTACAATTATTAAACTCAAAAAAAGCATATCTGATGTGTTCCATTTACACGGCGTAATCAAGTTTTCTATAAACTAATACAAATTTATTCTTCTCTATACTTCATGCTAATTCAGATGAACATTAGCAGAAGTGCTTGTTTGAAAGTAGGAGGAAAATAAGGGACCACACTAGCCTAAACCGACAGTCAAATATTTTAAAATGGGATTGTCGTTCGTTTCTTTGCATGGCCAAGCGTTGACAAGTTTCCATATGAGAAAAGTTTAAGTATTTTAAAACTGAAATAAATAGCAAGAATATCTTGAAAATGGCCTACTGCACGAAAAAAGTTATATGAAGTTAATTGTATGTTTTAAAGTGCTCTATGTGCAAGCTTTTGCCTATCTCTTACGGTTTAGCAATTATGCAGAATTCCGTTTTTTTCATCCAGAATAAGTTAGTCTTCAGAGGATATTCTCAGAAAATTCAAAATATACATTTTTGAACTAAATATCTTAAATATACTATAGTTTAATCAAAATCGTTAGAGCCATTTTTGATAAATTCAAAACTTTCAAAAAAAAGTTCCATGTAAGGGTAGTTGGGGTAGGGGGATTTTCTTTAAAATCTTCGTGTTGCATCCCTGGTAGATACAAAACTTAAATACCAAGTTTGGTATTCAACGATATTTTCGTTTTTGGACTATGCTGCTCAAACACACACAAAAGGACGTCTTTTATAAAAATGATTTTTTTTGGATTAACGGGACCCTAAAACATGTATTTCCGGTGAAAGCTGCGTATCGACTATTTGGGTGGGGTGTAATACCTTCTCTATACACTATGTGCATAGTATATATAGTGAAAGTATAAAAATCTGATGTATTCCATTCTATAAATTACTTAACTTAACTCCATGGCACGACAGCTCACGGGGAGCCTTGGCCTACCGCCCGGCCGCTGCGTCCCCCATCTCGCTCCACTACAGACGTCATGGATGGGGTGCAGTATTGGAGGGTGAGACGTGGTCAGCGCCTCGAGCCCCTCCCGGCCGGTTAATGCGGTCCTCACGACCTGGAGCCGCTACTTCTCCATCAAGTAGCTCCTCAATTGGCCCCCCAGGGACCTCACGAGGCTGAGTGCACCCCGGGCCAGGTCTACCAGCGGGGGAAAAATCTCCACGCTGGTACTGGGGATCGAACCCAGGTCTCCCGCTTGGTAGGCAGCTGCGTTACCACCGCGCTAAGGACCCTATAAATTACTTACGAAAGATTATTCTCTTTTCTACTCCATGCTAATCGAGATAAACATTAGCAAAAACAGTCTTATTACGTATTTCCTTATAAGTGAAAGGGATAATAGAATGCACTAGACTAAACCGACTGTCAGATGTTTCAAAATCTGTCGCTATGCGATTTTCGTTGAAATTTGATTCTTTACATGGCCGAAAAAAGCAAAAACACGAACGACTTCCTGTTTGAGAAAAACATAAGTGTGTTAAAATTAAGACCAATACCAAGGAATGTCTTAGAAAGGATTACTTAAACAACGAAAACTTCAAGGAAATAAATTGTGCGTTTTGAGGTGATATCTACATTTTGTATATTTGTTGCGGTTTACCTGTTACACAAAAGTTATCTAGAAAGACGCGTCTTCACGTGCTATTTCAAGAAAATTTAAGATGCGCATTTTACTTTAGATGTAAATCTAAATATACGAGATTTTAATCAAGATATTTAGAGCCATTTTTTAGAAAATCAAAAATTTCGAAAATATTTTCATGTGGTTTTTGGTTGGGGGTGGATTTTCTTGAAAATCTCTGTGTCGCATTCTTGAAAGATACACACACACACACGCACACGAAACTTTTTCTGAAAATACCTTTTTTTTGGATTCAGGAGGTCCCAAAACTTGTATTTCCGGTGAAATCGCTGTATTACATTTTTGTGTGCATTACAATACATTCTCTATACACTACGTATATAGTACGTGTAGAGGAAGTAAAAATTCTATGTAAACTGTAAGCTACACTAACTGATCCTTTCCTAAAAATGATCTTGCTGGTTTCAGGGGCTCTCAAAACAGATATTTACACTAAAATCTGAGCATCGAATTCTTGAGTGGAATAAAATATCTTCACTAATCACTAAGCATATTCTACTTATGTACTAGAGAAAGTAAAAATACATTCTTACATTCTCAACTACGCACCATAAATGCAGGTTTTGAGGTCACCTAAACGCACATGTTATGTTTTACAATCGGATGACCTTCACTAGCTATTCTGCAAAAAAGTGTGTTTACACAGGATTATTCTTCTTTCTTTCCACTAAACAAGAAGTAAGGGAATTCGCTGACTAAACCGATCGTCAAGTCTTTTAAGAACTGGGCGCTCTGTCATTTAATTGACTGTAGGTTTCTTTTGCATATTCATGAGTTCAAAAAAAAGAATGACTTTACATTTCAGTAAACTGAACATTTAAGCCATACCAGTATATGTTTAATTCCACTAAAAATGAATTTGTCATTAACTCACGTTAAGGAATAGTCGTGTAGCACGAAATGTATTTCAGAACAAAATATTTTCACGTTTAATTTCTAATTTCTTAACAATATGACATATGAAATAAAAGGCTTGGGCTATTTGAGATTTTTTTTTTTTGTAGTTTAACGTTCTTTAACCTGGTTGGTCATATCTGACGATGAATGAAATTGGTAAAATGATGTTCAAATGATATCGACATTCGTCTTCTCAGGATAAGGGAAAACCCCGAAAAAAACCTTATCCGGGTAACTCACCATAAGCAAATTTCAAACTCTCGACCTTTTGAATGTGGGGCAGACACGCTACCATCACACTGCCCAGTTGGGCTTAAAATACATTTCTTTTTTTCGAAAAAAGCTAATGTAAAGGTTTATTTTGTTGAGAGAGTTTTCGTATTGAAGTTATGCTGTTCACAACGGTGCGCGGACCGTTTCCTAAAACGTGAGTGAATGTATAAGCATTTCTAGAAAAACGAACGTTTGTATAAACATAACACACAAAAAAAATCCAATGTGTTCCATTCACATGACTTTCTCTACATCTCTGCAACAAATTATTGTTAAAAAGCTAATGCTTCTATTAACTTCATGCTAATCGAGAGAAAAAATAGCTGAAATAGTCTTATTACTTGCTTCCTTGTAATTAAAAGCGAGATAAGGGAGTACCATAGGTTAAAGTGATAGTCAAAAGCTGGTTGCTATGTAACAAGCTCCTTCGTTTGTATGGATAGGAGTTGAAAAATTCTTGCGTGAGAAAAGTATCTTTTTTAAAGGTGAAATCAAAAACCAGGAATAACTAAAAAACGATCAACTCAACGAGAAAAATGTATATAGCAAATTGAGTGTTTTAACGTGCTCTACATTTTATGTAAAATTTACCCACAATAAAGTAGTCTTCAGAGGCTATTCCCAGAAAATTGAAGATATACATTTAATTTGTCAGGTAAATATGTTTAATATATGATATTTTAATCAAAATCGTTAGGGCCATTTTTAAAATAAAAAAAAAATTTCGAAAAACGTTCCAAGTAAGGGGTAGTTTGGTGTGCGGGGGTATTTTTTCAAAATCTTCGTGTCGCATCCCTGGAAGATACTAAACTAAAATACCAAGTTTGGTATTTTACCGACTTTTCGGTTTTGAGTTAACGTGTTCACGGACACACACAAACGGACCTTTTTCTGAAAATGCTCTTTTTGGATTAAGGGAACCCTAAACCATATATTTCCGCCGAAATCTCGGTACGAATTATTGGGTGTAGTGCAACACCTTTTCTATACATAGTACGTATACAGAAAGTAATAAAAATTGCTTCAAATATCATACTTGATATTTTAAGTTCAGTATCTTACAAGGACGCGACATGAGTATTTCCAAAAACCCCAGCATCCCAAACTAAACATAGCACGGAAAAATTGTCCTAAACTTGGATTTTTTCAAAACTGACTCAATGATTGTAATTAAATTATTGTATATTACATATATTTACATAAATAACAAAATATACATCTTAGACTTTCTGGGAATAGGCCCCTAATTTATCTACATTTTGTATATCCTTTTGCATATTTGTAAACCGTAAGAGATAGAAATCAAAAAATGGACGTTCTTTAACTACTATGGTTCTCAGCTTCCCATTCTGTATAGGATGTGAAATACCGACTAATTTTGCTCATAGACTCTCCTTATCAGGCCTGAGGTTCTTTTACGTGCTGTAAATCTACGACACGGAACCATCGGCTATACTTCCCTTCCGAAGGAAGCCATGCTAAGGATTTTTACAATCGAAAAAGTTCATCCACCTTCGCCGGGCTTGAAACCGTAACCTTGGGTATGTGGTGACCATTACACCTCGGAAAACGACAAAAAAAAACTTACTACACAAAGAAATATAAATCTAGTTTAAACATTATTATACACAAAACGATTTTCAACACATTCTTTGGTATTCTTTCAAGTTTTAAATATGGCATACAGGGCTCGTCATCTGTTTTCTTTGTTTTACCCCTGGTCTTGCAAAGAGAACTAAATTTCAAAGTTTATAACATAGCAGCAGTTTTCAACTGATTCAACTGATTCGTTTGAACCTAGTTATTCCTTTTTTTTTTCCTACCATTTACAAGGAAGCAAATAATAAGACCATTTCTGTTAATGTTTAGCTTGATTAGCATGAAATAAATAGACGAATAAGCTTTTATAACAACGGCTTTTTTCAAAACATGTAGAGAAGATCTTGTGAATGGAAGAATTCCGATTTGGACTTTCTCTATACGTACTATGTAAATGGTGTATAGAGAAGGTATTGCACTCCACCCAAAATTTCAGTACCGATATTTCACTGGAAATATGTTTAAGGGTCCCCTTTATCCAAAAAAAGTATTTTCAGAAAAAGGTGCGTGTGTGTGTCCATGTGTCTGTGGACACCGTAAAAAAAAACAAAAAGTCAGTAAAATACCAAACTTAGTATTTAAGTTTAGTAACTTTCCCCCAATCCAAACTACCCTCTGCATAGAACATTTGTCGAAAATTTTGATTTTCTCAAAAATGGTTCTTAACGATTTTTATCAAAATTTCGTATATTAAAGATATTTACCTGACAAATAAAATATATATCTTGACTTTTTTAGGAATAGCCTCTGAAGACTACTTTATTCTGCATGCATTTTACAGAATTTTGCATAAACCGTAAGAGATGGAAAAAAACTTAAAAAACAATAAATGTAGAGCACGTTAAATTACACAATTTGTTATATACATTTTTTTTCGTGGTGATCGTTTTTGAGGTATTCCTTGTTTTTGGTTTCAGCATTGGAAAACGCTTTTCTCATACAGGAATTTGTCAACTCCTATCCATACAAACAAAGGAACTTCAGTCACATAGCAACCAGCTTTTGACTATCACTTTAACCTATAGTAGTCCCTTATTTCGCTTCTACTTGCAAGTAATAAGACTATTTATGCTGTTTTTATCGATTGGTATGATGTAAATAAAAGTATACACTTTTTAACAATAATTTGTTGCAGAGATATAGAGAAAGTCATGTGAATGGAACACATCAGATTTTTTTAATTAAGGTGCCCTCTAAAAAGACGTTTATTTTGGTGTGATAACCTAGTTATCACATTTTTCTACATACTTTGTTCATTGTAGAGAAAGTAAAAATATGCTTCACTTTCTAGCGAAGCTCAAAGAATATTTTATACTGCGAATACGTGATCTGAACGTGAAAGTATTGCGTTCAAAAATAATTTAGCAGCATCGGATTTCGATTTCCATAAATCTTGGATTAAGCAAAGGTAATGAATTAATGATTATATGAACCCGAAGCCTACTTAAATTATGTGGCTTTCATTTGGAGGTCGAATAGGATAAATTCTCTACGTTGCAGACGTGAGATGTGAGCAAATGCTAATTTTTACTATTTCTGTTGCCTGCCTGAGGTAAATAAAGGAAGAATAGCGTTCAATCATATTAATTTCTTTACAAAATATTGTTACAAAGTGTATTCCTTTATCGGCATCGTGTTAACTGAGATAAAAAAAATCTGATGTGTTACATTCACATGACTTTCTGCACATCTCTGCAACAAATTATTGTTAAAAAGCTTATGCTTCTATTTACTTAGTACTAACCAAGAAAAAAATAGCAGAAATAGTCTTGTTACTTTCTGATTTGTAAGTAGAAGCGAAAGAAGAAAGTACCATAGGTTAAAGGTGTCTAGAATGTGCCTCCTTGAAGTTATGCTTCTCAAAGGAAATCAATTGGGTGGGGGGGGGGGGGGCGGAAGTCGCATGCACTGAAATGAAATCTCGTATAGCTGTAATTTACAAGTCAAAGGAAGTCAGTTTACAGAATTTGCAGCAAAAACTAAAATCAATATTGATTTTTCAATATATCTTCCAAGGTACGTATGCAAACTCGCACTTTATATTAAAGGAAATGCAGTTTTTAAACCCCTCTTCCTACAAACCCTTCAACCTTTTTCCCACTTTGATGTCCAATGTAAACAGAAATCTCTGCAGGTGGGACGCTACTGATGGAATCCACTTCTTTAAGAACAGTTGCAGCTCACATGTGCGCTATTCAGTTCTATGTTTTTAATTTTTCTACACGTACCATGTACATAGTGCATTGACAAGGTATTGCATTCCATCCAAAATTCCACCCAAATTTCACTGGAAATAGATTTTTTAGGATTCCATGTATCAAAAAAAAATCTGATGTGTTACATTCACATGACTTTTTCTGTATCTCTGTAACAAATTATTGTTAATAAGCTTATTCTTTTATTTATTTCATTCTAATCGCGAAAAATGAGCATAAGTAGTCTTATTTCTTGCTTTATTGTAACTAGAAGCGAAATAAGGGAGTACCATAGGTTAAAGTGAAAGCCAAAAGCTGGTTGCTATGTGACTGATGTTCCTTTGCTTGTATGGACACGAGTTGGCAAATTTCTGTATGAAAAAAGTGTAAGTTTTTCAAAGCTAAAACAAAAATCAAGGCGTATCTAAAAATTGTGTGTTTTAAAGTGCTCTACATTTTTTGTCCATCTCTTACGGTTTAGTAGTTATGCAAAATTCATCCAGAATAAAGAAATCTTCAGAGGCTATTCCCAGAAAATTCAAGATATACACTTTATTTGTCAGGCAAATATCTTTAATATAGGATGTTTTAATCAAAATCGTTAAGAGCAATTTTTTAGAAAATCAAAAATTTCGAAAAAAGTTCCATGTAAAGGGCAGTTGGGACAGGGGGTATTTTCTTGAAAATCATCGTGTCGCATCCTTGAAAGATACCAAACCTAAATACCAAGTTTGCCCCCCCACACACACGGACCTTTTTTTAAAATTGAATTTTTCGAACTCAGGGGACCCCAAAACATATATATATCCGGTGAAATCTCGGTATCGAATTTTTGGGTGCATTACGATACCTTCTCTATACTCTATGTACATTGTACATATGGGGCTAGAGAAAGTAAGAAATAGATCTCGCTAAAGCACACAGTTTATGATGTACATTTTTTGGTAGAGTTAACCGTTTCCGAGATATCCCGGGATTATTAGTTTCAATTTTAGCCGCAAACTTTTCTCAAACGAGAAGACGTCTTGTTTACTCTTAGAAAACAATCAGACTGCACTTTCAAGGAGTAATTGAACACCATGTGTACGTACTCTTTGTTTTCTTTAATTTATTATTTTCTTGTGTTAAACAATTCATAATTACTTTCAGGAATCATTTAACAAAACAGTTTCAGTTCCATAAAACACTTCTATATTCTCTTAAAACTATAACGGAACTTATTTTGTTTTTTACTTTCTCTATACGTACTACGTACATAGTGTATAGAGGAAGTATTGTATTCCACCCAAAAATTCGATACCGAGATTTCACCGGAAATACATGTTTTAGGACCCCCTGAATCCAAATAAGGCATTTTTAAGCATAACTCCAAAACGAAAACGTCGTTAAATACCAAACTTAGTATTTACATGAAAAAAAAATCGACAATTTTGTTTTTCTTAAAAATGGCTGTAACAATTTTGATTAAAATACCACATATTAAAACGATTTCTATCAGAAATAAAATGTATATCTTGAATTTTCTGGGAATGGCTTCTAAACACCTTTTTATTCTTGATTACTTTTGTTTAATTTGGCGTAACTAGTAAACCGTAAGAGATGGACAAAAACTTACTATACAAAAAATGTAGACCTTGTTAAAATAGGCAAGTTATGTAACATACATTTTTTTCGTGGAGCTTACCGTTTTCGAGGTATTCCTTGTTATTGTTTCAATTGTAAAGTATTTGTACTTTTCTCATACAGAAAGTGTCCGTTTTCCTTTTGTTTTACTCTTGGCCAAGCAAAGAAGCGATATGCAATGACAATCGAATAACGACAGTCTTTTAAAGCATTTGACTATCATTTTAGCCTAGTACATTCCCTTAGTTCCATTCTACTTATAAGGAACTAAGTAATAAAGTTCTGCTAGTGTTTATCTCAAATAGCATGGTGTTGGAAGAAGAATAATGTTTCTTAAGAAGTTTGTTTGTAGAGTAGCTAGAGAATGTCATGTGAGTGTAACACATCAGATTTTTTAGTATTATTATTATCTTTGCCAGAACGGTTTTTACTCGCTTGTTTATTTTATTGCTTGAATTGCAGCCCCCAGCATCAATGTAGTCTATTTTCTTGTGTCTAAATACCCTACGAGATCTTATTTTTCTTTTTATAAGCAAGAGTAAACGTAGAGAAGCGAAACTAAAAACAAAGGAGATAAAATCTGAAATAGGAAGAACATAAACAAAAGTGAAAGCGGCTGCACATACAGCGCGAAAGATTATTACATCGAATTCCATTAGCTCTTTCTGTAAACTTCCTATTCGTCGAGATTTATGTGCTTGTTTGTTACCTTACTTGATTCCATTTCCCTCCCTTCGTGTACACTCTGGTACTTGTACATTCCGTTATCATCACAGATTTCCTTCCTGTGTTTCTGTCAGATACTAGAAAACTAAATCCTGTTCTTTGTAAATTTTATAAGTTATTACTTTTTGTACACGTACTATGTATAGTGTATAGAGAAGGTATTGTAATGTACCCAAAAATTCGATACCGAGATTTCACCGGAAATGCATGTTTTAGGCCCGCTGAATCCAAAATAAAAGCATTTTCAGAAAAAGTTCCGTGTGCGTGTGGACAGCATAGCTCAAAAACGAAAATACTTGGTATTTAAGTTTGGTATCTTCCAAGAATGCAACACGAAGGTTTTCAAAAAAATCCCCCCACCCCCAACCACCCTTTACATGGAACTTTTTTCGAAAATTTTGATTTCTTAAAAATGGCTCTAACGATTTTGATTAAAATACCGTATATTAAAAATATTTACCTAACAAAATAAAATGTGAATCTTAAATTTTCTAGAAATAGCCTCTCAAGACTAGTTTATTCTGGATGAATTATACGGAATTTTGTATAATAGCTAAACCGTAAGAGAGAGAGAGTAGGCTGAGAAGCATGTCAATGAAGACATTTCAAAACAATTTTTTTGCTTTATTTCTCAACTTAGTCTACAGAAATGCTAATATATTCGTCATATCGTTGTTCTAATTTAATTAAACCATCTCTATAGTCCTCAAAATAACAGTTTACCGCATCAATGACCTCCTCGTTGCTGTGAAATCCAAGAAACTTGAGGATTAGGAACACTGGGTGCTAGATCTGGTGTGTATGGTGGATGGTCAAGCAATTCCAACTTTAATTCTCACAGTTTTTCCATTACAATGACAACAATGCATTGAAACAATATTTTTTTTTTTTTTTTTTTTTTCCAAATGAGATCTTTTTTATTTTCATTTCATCTCTCAAACGTTGCAGTAAGCTTGCGTAGTAGTCACCAGTGATACGTTTAACCTTTTCCAAGTAATCAAAAATAATTCCCTGTGCATCCCAGAAAACACTCGCCATAACCGTGTTAGCTGACAAAATTGATTTTTCCATTTCGGAGTCAGTTCACCTGGCGCAATCCACTGTTTTGATGGTGATTTACTTGCCTGACAGTAGTGATGTATCAAAGTTTCATCCATGGCAATAAGCAGTCTCAAAAATTCACTGGGATGTTTACTGTAGAGCTCCATATTCTTAACATAAACAGTTTTTCTTTGTAACTTTTGATCAGGTGTCAACAAACGCGGCACCCATTTTGTACAGACCTTATAAAAGCCGTAAGCCATAGTTAAAATATTACCTCACGTTCTTTTGATATGTTTACAGCCTCTGCTATCTCAAACAACTTTAATCTGCTGTCTTCCAGTACTAAACGATGCATTTTTTCAATGACATCTGGAGTTGTCACTTCTACAGGGCGTCCAGAGCGAGGCTCATCACTAGTGCTCGTACGTCCCATTTTAAACTTTGTAACCCACCTTTTAATCATTGAATATGAAGGGGCAGAGTCTTTCAATGTACTGTCCATTTCCTTCTTGATTTCTTTAGGCGTTAAGCCTTTCAAATGGAAGTATATAATCTCTGCTCGTTTTCCAAATCCTCCATTTTCCTGAAAACTCTAAAGTTGTCTTGTTTAAAATGCTGTCATTCGAAAACTAAACAAGCTATTGACCTGTAACTATGGATACAAGGTAGTCTAGAGTTAAACTATACAATGCTACCGTCTAACTGGCCTAGTGGCGCCATATCTGTGTGAGGCCCGGGACTTATCAGCCGATCCACGTATTTACCTACAAATGATTTACTTTATATTTCTATTCTCAGAGTCTATATCTGTTAATTTTCATCATATATAGTGCGTTTGCCTCCAGCATCAGCTGCTCTATTTGAGCGCTGTATGTTCCCTCTGATATGAAACTGTGGTCTCTTTTATCTTTTCCAAATTATTGTGGATATCGACTTCTGATTGCAGCTTCGATATTACTACGAACTGCAATCAGTTCACTCAACAAACATCCCCTGCATATGATCCCAAATATGAAATGGCCCCAATGTTTACCATGTCTGCAAAAAGTCGTGCAGAATATCGTTCAGTATTCGCTTCATCTGTAACATTTGAAGTCAAATTCGGAAGGTACAAGAACTACGTAGAAAAGTATTCATTTTGCAAATAGAAATTCCCAAATGCTGTGAATTAAAATTCAAGAAACGTTACAGAAACTTACTTTCTTAGGTTGTAGAAAATTGCCCACAGATACGCACAGAGATAGACACGAGCATACTTCTCAAAATCTGATGTGTTCCATTCACATGACTTTCTCTACGTCTAACAAATTGTTGTTAAAAAGCTTTTTCTTTTTTCTACTCCATGCTAATAGAGTCGAGATAAACGTTAGCAGAAACTGTCTTAATTCCTTACTTCCTTTTAAGTAATTGCCCTCCATGATTTCATATACCTAAGGTCGCAGCTTCAAACCCGGCGGAGGACTATGGCTTTTTTTGGGTGTAAAAATCCTTAGCATGGCTTCCTTCGGAACGGAAGTAAAGCCGTTGGTGCCGTGTCGTAGATTTACGGCACGTAAAAGAACCTCAAGCCTGACAGAGAGGCCTCTGAGCAAAATTAAGCGGTCTTCCACACCCAGTACAGAATGGAACGCTGAGAAGCACAGCAGTTAGAGGGCGTTCATAAATAGCACGCCATTTCGATTTTTGTTTCTTTATAAGTAGAAGGAAAATAAGGGGATACACTAGGCTGAAACGATAGTCAAATTTTTTAAAATCTGGTTGCCATTTAGTAGAAACTGTTTCTTTTCATGGCCTTGAATTTACAAATTTCCATGTGAGAAAAGTTTCAAGTATTTCAAATCTGAAACAAATAACAACTTCACGAAAAAAGCCTATTTGATGTAAATTGTGTGTTTTAACGTGATCTAAATTTTTGGTTTGTAAGGTTTTTACTGGCATATCTGGTATCCGGGTTAATATCTTCAATTCTTCAGAAAGGTGTCCAATCCCTTTGTGTTTTACAAACTCGGTGTTCTTAAGCCATTTTCCTGCTATGTGTAACCCTACACCTAGGTAGTCGAACTGTTTAACATTTTTAATTTCTTTCTCCCTGTATGTCCACGTTCCCTGCTGACCGTACATGTACCATTTTAATTGCGAGTGATTTAGTTTTAAGAATCAGACAGGAAATAGAATCTGAATTTAGAAACAAATCGTCATTGTAGTTACAAAACGAAATAAAAATTTAGTGAGGTAAAGAAACATTATTGGGTATTAAACAAAGATCGGGAATAGCGATGCCCGATGAGGAAGACTGAACGCATATTTTGGCAGATTGCGTGCAGATGGAGGATGCTAGGAAAAACATACTGCTGGAAGTATTTTTAGCTTCAACCAGACGAAGGACAGTATTCTGGGATTTGATTCTAAACAGGCAAACCTGGCCAAGCCTGGGCACATACTTAATGGAAGTTCGTGCACTAAGAGAAAAAATATTTGTGTAAATATTGCATAGACTTACTTGCTGCTTGAGTAATCTATATGTGTGAGTACGTGGTGTAGTTGTGAATGCAAGTGTGTGCGAGTGTATTTCCAATGTTGTTAAGAGATAATAAAATTTATATATAGGTAATATTTTAAACTCAAGTATTTTTCGACAGCATGTAGGTTCACTCGACCCATATTACTTTGTGACGCAAATATTGTATTATTGTAAACTTAGTAAAATACTACTACCTTTATTTTTTGTGTAGTAAGTTTTTTTTTTTTTTTTTATCTATCTCTTACGGTTTAACAGTTACGCAAAATTCAGCAAAATTCATCTTTAGAAGCTATTCCCAGAAAATTCATGATTTACATTTTATTTGGCATGTAAATGTCTCTAATAAACTATGTTATAATTAAAATCGTTAGACCCATTTTTGGAAAAAATACACATTTTCGAATATTTTGCCATGTAAAGTGTAGTTTGTCTGGGGGGAATTTTTCTGAAAATCTTTGTGTCGTATCCCTGGAAGATAACAAACTTATAAAAAAATGAAATGGCGTTTTCTTTAGCCCTTTAACTGCTGTGGTTCTCAGCGTCCCATTCTATACTGGGCATGAAAGGCTGCTTAATTTTGCTCAGAGGCCTCTCTATCAGCCTTGAGGTTCCGTTACATGCCGTAAATCTACAACACAGGCCCACGGCTTTACTGCCCTTCCGAAGGAAGTCATGCTAAGGAATTTTACGCCCGAAAAAAAGTCATCGTCCTCCGTCGGGTTTGAACCCGCGACCTTGGATATACAAAGCTAGCATGGTAACCATAAAGCGACCAAGGACGACTTATATAACCAAGTTTGGTGTATTACCGACTTTTTGTTTTTTGAGCTTTCGTGTTCTCAGACACACTGACACACGGACCTTTTTCTAAAAATGTTCTTTTTTATACAGGGGACCTAAAAACGTCTGTTTCCGGTGAAATCTCAGTATCGAACTTTTGGGTGGAATACAATATCTTCTTTATACACTATGTACGTAGTATGTGTATATAAAGTAGACTGAGGAAACTTTACAAATTATTGCTCTTCAATTTGTAAAGTTAAACATTAATACTTTCTCTATACGTGCTATGCACATAGTGTATAAAGAAGATACCTATTGTAATGCAGCTAAAAATTCGATACCAAGATTTCAACGGAAATACATGTTTTGAGACCCCCTGAAACCAAAAAAATATCAAATGTACGTGTGTATCTGTCTGTCTGTCTGTCTATCTGCCTATCTGTGTGCCTGTGGGCAGCATAACTCAAAAACGAAAAGTCCGTTAAAAACCAAACTTGATATTTAGGCTTGGCACCTTTCAAGGATGCAACACAAGGAATAAAATCCCCCACCCCAACTATCCTTTACATGAAACTGTTTTCGAAAATTTTGGTTTTCTCAAAAATGGCTAACAATTTTGATAAAAATATCACATTAAAGATATTTTCCTGACAAATAATATGCATATATTGAGTTTTGGAAATAGTCTCTGAAGACTACTTTACTCTGGATGAATTTTACGGAATTTTGCTGCTTAACCGTAAGAGATGGATAAAAACTTACCACACAGAAAATGTAGAGCACGTTAAAACACACAATTAATAGTATATACATTTTTTTCGTGGAGTGGATCGTTTTTGACATATTCCTTGTTATTAGTTTCAACTTCAAAAAACATATTTTTCACATACAGGAAGATTTTGAATACACCTCCCCCTTCCCCACTACCATTTATAATGGGCATTTTTTTGAAAATGTTTTGTTTTCTCAAAAATGGCTCTAATGATTTACATTAAAGTGCAGAATATTAAAGTTATTCCTTTCAAAGATAAAATCTATATTATGAATTTTCTGGGAATAGCCTCTAAAGACATGTTTATCCTGGGTTTACTTTGCTAAACTTTGCTTAACTGGTAAACCATTTCAGATAGACAAAAACTTACCACACAGAAAATGTAGACGTCGTTAAACACACAATGTATGTCATATACTTTTTCTTCGTGGATTCGACCATTTTTGAGACATTTTTTGTTATTGATTTCAATTTTAAAATACTTAAAAACGTTTTTACGTATGGGGATTTTTCAACTACTGGTAATCCTAAGAAACGGATTTCAACCACATGGCAATATATTTGACAATGGTTTTAGCCTAGAATATTCCCTTATTTCCCTTCTACTTACAACTAAGCAAGTAATATGACAATATCTGCTAATGTATATTTCGATAAGCATGAAGTAAACATGAAAATAGAGCTTTTAACAGTAATATGTTACCTAGATGTAGAGAAAGTCATTTGAATGGAACACAGCAGGTTTTTCTTTAAATAACCTATATTTTAGTTCATTAATTAAGTCTTGATAGCTTATCATACTCATTTTCATAAAAAAAAAAAAAAAAAAGAAGTGCATATTAAAAAATCTGATGTGTTCCATTCACATGACTTTCTCTACATCTCTGCTACAAATTATTGTTAAAAAGCTTATGCTTCTATTTACTTCATGCTAATCGAGAAAAAAATTAGCAAAAATAGTCTTATTACTTGCTTCCTTGTTAGTAGAAACGAAATAAGGAAGTGGCATAGGTTAAAGTGATAGTCAAAAGCTGGCTGCTATGTGACTGAAGTTCCTTTGTTTGAATGGATAGGGATTGACAAATTCATGTATGACAAAAATACAAATTTTTCAAAGCTGAAACCAAAAAACAAGGAATATGTCAAAAACGATCAACTCCACGAAAAAAATGAAGATGACATAAATTGTATGTTTTAATGCGCTCTACATTTTTTGTGTTTTAATTTTTTGTCCATCTCTTACATTTTAGCAGTTATGCAAAATTCCGTAAAATTGATCCAGAATAAAATAGGCTTCAGATGCTATTCCCAGAAAATTCAAGATAAACATTTTATTTGTCAGGTAAATATCTTTAATATGCGATATTTTAATCAAAATCGTTGAAGTCATTTTTAAGAAAATCAAAATGTTCTAAAAAAGTTTCATGTAAAGGGTATTTGGGGGTGGGGTGATTTTCTTGAAAATCTTCATGTCGCATCTTTGGAAGATACCAAACTTAAATGCCAAGTTTGGTATTCAACGGTCTTTTTGTTTTTGAGCTATGCTGTCCACAGACACACACGGACTTTTTTTTCTGAAAATGCTTTTTTTGGATTCAGGAGGACCCAAAACATGTATTCCCGGTAAAATCTCGGTATGGAATTTTTGGGTACAATACAATACACTATACACTATGTATGTAGTATGTGTAGAGAAAGTAAAAATGAAGTAATAAAGTGTATTCAAATGAGATTGCAGAGAAATCTCAGTGGTAATATCTGCATAGGAGAGACGAAGAAAGTTCAGGAGATAGGAAAAGCCGCAGATCATCGCACAGAGAATATTTTGTGCTGGTTGGCGTGAACTAGATATCGGTAACTAGATTCCCCTGCGGCCCGAAACTACAAATCCTGTTACCTCTCTATCTGCCGGGCGATCTCAGCACAAGATGCTGTTTCTGAAACACTGTTCTCTACTTCAGAAACAGAAGAGGAGAATATATTACCATGGAGCATCAGTAATAACTTTGGGACAACGAGATGCGTGTAAAGCATAATGTATCTGCTAAAGTAATACAGGATGGTTTCAAAATACTTTGAGAACGGTTGGGGATGGATTCCTGACAGCCAAACATAACAAAAAATCTGATGTTTTCCATTCACATGACTTTCTGTACATCTCGGCAACAAATTATTGTTAAAAAGCTTATTCTTCTATTTACCTCATGTCAATAGAAAACAAATTACCGTAGGTTAAAGTGATAGTCAAAAGCTGGTTGCTATATAACTGAAGTTCCTTTGTTTGCATGGACACGAGCTGACAAATTCCTGTATGAGAAAATTATAAATTTTTTTAATGCTGAAACCAAAAACAAGGAATATCTAAAAACCGATCAACTCCACGAAAATATATAACATAAACTGTGTGTTTTAATGTGCTCTACATGTTTTGTTTGGTAAATTTGTGTGCATAACATACGGTTTAGTAGTAATCCAAAATTTCGTAAAATTCATCCAGATTAAAGTATTCTTCAGAGTCCATTCCTATAAAATTCAAAATATAAATATTATTTGTCACGTAAATAACTTTAATATACGATATTTGAATAAAAATTGTGAATAATTTTTGAGCAAATCAAAATTTTTGAATAAAATTCCATGTAAAGGTAGTTAAGGGTGAGGGGATTTTCTTGAAAATGTTAGTGTTGCATCCTTGGAACTTAAATACCAAGTTTGCTATTCAACGGTCTTTTCGTTTTTGAACTATGCTGTCCACACATACACACACACGCACACACACGGACTTTTGCAAAAATGTTTTTTTTGGGATTCAAGGGGACCCAAAACATGTATTTCCGGTGAAATCTTGGTATCGAATTTTTGGGTTGAATAGAATACTTCCTCTATACATTATGTACATAGTGTGTGTGTAGAGAAACTAAAAATCTGATGTTTTCCATTCACATGTCTTTCTCTACATCTCCGCAATAATTATTGTTAAAAAGCTTCTATTTACTTAAGGCTAATCGAGAAAAAATTAACAGAAACATCTTACTACTTGCTTCCTTGTAAGTAGAAACGAAATAAGGGAGTACCATAGGTTAAAGTGTTAGTCAAAATCTGGTTGCTATGTGACTGAAGTTCCTTTGTATGGACACGAGTTGACACAGTCCTTTTAAAGCTGAAACCAAAAACAAGGAATATCTCAAAAACGATCAACTCCACGAAAAAAAAGGTAATGTGTGTTGTAATGTGCTCTACAATTTTATGTGGTAAGTTTTCGTGTACCTCATACGGTTTAGCAGTTATCCCAAATTTCGTAAACTTCATCCAGAATAAAGTAGTCTTCATGGCTATTCCTAGAATATTCAAGATATGCTTATGATTTGTCAGGTAAATATCTTTACTATGAGATATGCTAATCAAAATCATTAGAGCTATTTTTGAGAAAATCAAAATTTTCGAAAAAGTTTCAAGTAAATGGTAGTTGGGTGTGGGCGGTTTTTCTTGTAAATATGCGTGTCACATCCTTGGAAGATAGCAAACTCAAATACCAAGTTTGGTGTTTAATGGTCTTTTTGTTTTTGAGCTATGCTGTCCACAGACTCACACGGACCTTTTTCTGAAAATGATTTTTTTTTTGGATTTAGGGTACCCAAAAAATGAATTTCCGGTGAAATCTCGGTATCGAAATTTTGGGTGCATTACAATACTTCCTCTATACACTATGTACATAGTACGTGTAGAGAAAGTAATAACGTCTATTTACAAAATATCTGGAGTAGGTCGCAATGTCAAACTTTCCAGTGGAAACACCAGATGGCACCTACAGCTAACAGTGTAGCCAAGGCTCAAAATATAAATTGTGGTCCTGGTAGATAGAAGAATAGGTCAACAGAATAGACAAAAATCTTTGCTGGCGTTTCTATGGATCCGAATCTTCATTTTGCACTCTGAACACGTATTTCTAATATAAATGCAGAATGCCGCTCTTGAATCCAATAAACAATTTTAAAAGGCCGTATTTTAAAACAAAATTAATGACATAGCTTCAGCATCGGACTTGGTAATTTATGTTTTCTATCTCCCATTTATCACATTGAATATTGGCATTTCTCTTAATCATTACGCACCTCGTTCTTCACTTCTCCCATCTCTCCCACTCTCTGCAGATTGCAGAGTGTGTGATTTTGATTTGCGACTTTTCTCTTCGCATATAATGGACAAGTTAAGTACATCTCCGTAAAAACTAGCGTATATAATTTTGTTTTACTTTCTCTAGAGAAGGTATTGTATTCTACCGAAAAATTCAATGACGAAATTTCACAGGAAATATATGTTTTGGGGTCTTCTGAGTCCGAAAAATGGATTTTTAGAAAAAGGTCCGTGTATGCTTATGGACAGCATAGCTCAAAAACGAAAAGACCGTTAAATACCATACTTGGTATTTAGGTTTCGTATCTTACAAGGATGCAACACGAAGATTTTCAAGAAAATTCCCCCACAACAAGCTACCCTTTAGATTCAACGTTTGTGTCCTTAAAACATGTATTTCCGATGAAATCTGTTTGAATTTTATGATGGGATACAATACCTTTTCTTTACCAATTACTATGTACGTCCATAGTAATTGGTAGAGAATGTAATGCTGAACGTTGTAACACTGGCAAATGTTTTAATACCAATATTGAACCAGATGTTAAAGAAACATTCCCCGCCCCAGCCGGGAATCAAACCCGGGACTTCCTGGTAAGAAGTCAGCTCGCTGACCACTCGACCACGAAGGCAGTCAATATTGAGCGCTGTACCACTTAAAGATGTTTTAATACCAACATTGAACCAGATGTTAAGAAAATGTGTCCGCCCCAGCCGGGAATCGAACCCGGGAGCTCCTGATGAGAAGTCAGCTCGCTGAAAACTCGACCATGGAGACATTCAATATTGGGTGTTGTAGCACTGACAAATGTATTAATAGCAATATTGAACAAGACGTTAATGAAAACCTCCACGCCCCAGCCGGGAAACGAACCCGGGACCTCGCTGAGCACTTGACCATGGAGGAAGACAATACTGAGCGCTGGAGCACTGCCAACTTTTTAATACCAATAGCTAACAGAAGAAAAGCACAGTATCATTATGAAATAAAATATACTCTTACATAGAAGTTAAATTTAAAAGCGAGGAACGAGGAGGGTACTTGATATTCCCGCAATAATTGCTACGCTCTGTAAAGGCAGAGAAAGAGAGACATTCCGTTTTATTGGTAAACAGCGGCATAAGCGTATCAAATTTCTTGTTGCGTATGAACGCGGGGCGTGCTCTGTTTAATATACCACACAAATTTCCACGTTCTGCCCTCTAACCTTGTTTTTGAAAGTTGTGCCTGTTGCATATTAAACTTCCGGTATAAAGGCGCGGTAACATGTGTGAGCAAAACTACCTAACACTTTTTTTAATGTTCCCATCGTCCTGGACACATTTTATAGGAAAGTGTGCGCCACGCAGACCTCGCTTGTTTGTGTGTGCTTATTATTAGGTGACACCAGAGGGTATAAGCCCAAATGCAAACAGATGCGCCCCAACAATAAGGTTACAACACCAATGGTCATGATGGTGCAAATGCCCCTGCTAATCCTCGATTTCCTCTGCTTTCCATGTTTAAAATTTTCGGCTTATACTGCGGTTATGTCGCATACGCCGAAATGTGTACAATCGATAGGGGAGAGAAAATGACTCCCTGCGGAACCAAAGCGAAACACTCGTTTGAAACCTCTAATCTATAGCAATATTATGAAGAATTAAAATGTCTTAATTATAAGACTGTACATGTAGAGAAATTTATATAAATCTAATGTGTTCCATTCACATTACTTTCCCTGCATTTCAGTCACAAATTATTGTTAAAAACTTATTCTTCTATCTACTTTATACCAATAATATATGGCATTAATTGTGTGTTTTAACCAGATCTACATTCTTTACATCCTCTACACGTACCATACACTAGTGCTTAGAGAAGGCATTGCACTCTCCCCAGAAATTCGATACCGGAAATAGGATCCCATCTATTAAAAAACAAAAACAAAAAATCTGATGGGTTACACTCGCATGATTTCCTCTACCTACTCTACAAATGTACCTTTTACAAAATATAATTCTTCTTTCAACACCATCCTAGTCGAAATAAACATTAGCACAATTGTATTACTTAGTTCCTTATAAGTAGAATGGAACTAAGGGAAGGCACTAGGCTAAAGTGATAGTCAAATGTTTTAAAAGCTGTCGTTATGCGATTGACATTGCAAATCGCTTCTTTGCTTGGCCAGGGATAGAATAAAAAAAAAAAAAAAAAAAAAAAAAAAAAAAAAAAAAAAACGGACACTTCCATCTGAGAAAAGTATAACTACTTCACAATTGAAATCAATAACAAGGAAAACCTCGAAAACGGTAAGCTCCACGAAAAAAAAAATGTATATGACATAACTTGTGTATTTTAACAAGATCTACATTTTTTGTAAAGTAAGTTTCTGTATATCTCTTACGGTTTACTAGTTATACTAAATTAAGCAAAATTCATCCAGAATAAACAGGTCTTTAGAAACTATTCCCAGACAATTCAATATATACTTTTTATTTGTGAAATATGTGGCTTTAATATGTGGTATTTTAATCAAAATCGTTAGACATTTTTAAGAAAAACATTTTCGAAAATGTTTCCTTGTAAAGGATAGCAAGTTTGATATTTAACCACCTTTCCGTTTTTGAGATATGCTGCCCACAGAGCCACACACACACACACACACACACACACACACACACACACACACATATATGGACCTGTTTCTGAAATGACTTTTTGTGGATTCAGGCTGTCCTAAAACATGTATTTCCAGTGAAATCTGACATGACCTTTTAGGTGGAATACAATACTTCTTTATCCCTATGTACATTCTACATACGGGGCTAAAAAAAGTAAAAAAAAAACAAAACACAGGATTTTTAGAAAAAGGTCCGTGTATTTATGTGTGAACATGTGTCTTTGAGCACGATATGCTAACTTCATATACGCAACGTCGCGAGTTCAAACCCGGCGGAGGACGATGGATTTTTTCGGGTGTAAAATCCTTAGCATGGCTTCCTTCGGAAGGGAAGAAGAACCGTTGTTCCCGTGTCGTAGATTTACGGCACGTAAAAGAAATTCAAGCCTGAGGGAGAAGGGCCTCTGAGCAAAATTAAGCGGTATTTCACGCCCAATTTAGAATGGGTCGTTGAGAACCACAGCGTTAAAGAGCGTCCATAAACAACACACCATTTACATTTTTTTAACACAACTCAAAAACGAATATTCGGTTGGTATTTCAGTTGAGTATCTTTCAGAGCTACAAGACGAACATTTTTAGAAAACTCCTGCAACCCAAACTATCCTTACATTAAAAATGTTTCGAAAATTTTGATTTTCTCAGAAATGGCTCTAACGATTTTCATTAAAATACTTTCAATACAAGTTTAGAGGGCAGAACGTGGAAATTTGTGTGGTATATTAAACAGAGCACGCCCCGCGTTCATACGCAACAAGAAATTTGATACGCTTATGCCGCTGTTTACCAATAAAACAGAATGTCTCTCTTTCTCTGCCTTTACAGAGCATAGCAATATATAGCTTCTATGTAAGAGTATATATGTTATTTAATAATGATAATGTGCCTTTCTTCCGTTACCTGTTGGTATTAAAAATTTGGCAGTGTTCCAGCGCTCAATATTGACTTCCTCCGTGGTCGAGTGTTCAGCGAGGTCCTGGGTTCGATTCCCGGCTGGGGCGGAGAAATGTTTTTTAATATCTGGTTCAATATTGGTATTAAAGCATTTTCCAGTGCTACAACGAATTTTGGGTGGAATGCAATACATCCTCTATACATTATGTACACAGTACTGTAGAGAAAGTAAAAATTTATTTATAAAATGTTTATTTTTAAAAATAGTACTCTTTACATACACATCATGCATAATTATTTTAATATGTGGCTTTTTTCAATTAATTTATGGACGGAATATAGTATTTTATTCCTCGAGAGTCCGAAAATTATTTCCCTATACACCTGCACGATAAACCAATCAGGGCCTCTACTCTGGGTCTACATAAAGTCAATACACACTGTGTTATCTCTAATTGCAGCTTGCGAAACGTTTGATTTACAGTCATATAAACCTGCCCTGATGAACAGTTCCCGACTGCTATATGAGAAGCGATTTATGTATTGCTAGGTGATAAACTGACAATAATATTTTAGAATTACTATTCTGATGATAATCATCACTTGATTACACGACCAGGAGTAAAATTAGAAAATGTGATGTGTTCCATTCACATGACTTTCTCTATATCTCTGCAATAAATTATTTTTAAAAAGATTATGCTTCTACTTACTTCCTGCTAATTGAGAAAAAAGTAGCAGAAATAGTCTTATTACTTGTTTCCGTGTAACTGGAAGCGAAATAAGGGAGTACCATAGGTTAAAGTGATAGTCAAAAGCTGGTTACTATGTGACTGAAGTTCCTTTGTTTGTATGGACACGAGTTCACAGAGTCCTGTATGAGAAAAATATAAGTAATTTTAGCTTAAACCAAAAACAAGGAATATCTCAAAAACAATCAACTCCACGAAAAAAAGTATTCAACATAAATTGTGGTTCTTAATGTGCTCTACATTTGTTGTGTGGTAAGTTTTTGTCTCTCTCTTACGGTTTAGCACTTATGCAAAATTCCGTAAAATTCACTCAGAATAAAGTAGTCTTCAGAGGCTATTCCCAGAAAATTCAAAATATACATTTTATTTATCATACAAATACTTTTATATGCGGTATTCTAATAGCAATTTTCAGGGTACTAATAAAAAATCTATGATCCATTCACATGACTATCTCTACATCCCTGCAAAAAAATACTATTAAAAAAAGTATGCTTCTATTTACTTCATGCTAATCGAGAAAAGTTTATCAGAAATAATCTTATTACTCGCTTCCTGGTAAGTAGAAGGGTAATAAGGGAGTACCATAGTTTAAAGTGATAGTCAAAAGTTGGTTGCTATGCGACTGAAGTTCCTTTGTTTGTATGGACAGGAGTTGACAAATTCCTGTATGAGAAAAGTGTAAGTTTTTCAAAGCTGAAACCAATAACAAGGAATATCTTAAAAACGATCAACCCCACCAAAAAAATGTATACATCATAAGTTGTGTGTTTTAACGTGCTCTACATTTTTGTGTGCTAAGTTTTTGTCTATCGCTTACGGTTTAGCAGTTATCCAAAATACCGTAAAATTCATCCAGAATAATGTTGCCTTCAGAGACAATTCCCAGAAAACTCAAGATATACATTTTTTTAGTCAGGTGAATATTTTTAATATACGATGTTTTAATCAAAAAAATTATAGCCATTTTTGAAAAAATTAAAATGTCCGAAAAAATTCCATGTAAAGTAGTTTGGGGGTGGGGGGATTTTTCTCAAAATCTTCGTGTCACATCCCTGGAAGATACCAAACCTAATTACCAAGTTTGGTTTTTAATGGACTTTTCGTTTTTGAGTTATGCTGCCCACATAAACACACAGACACACGGATATGTTTCTAAAACGCTTGTTTTGGATTCAGGGAGTCTCAAAACATGTATTTCCGGTAAAATCTGTGTATCGAATTTTTGGGTGCATTACAATAACTTCTCTATAAACTATACATATAGTACGTGTAGAGAAAATTAAAATAAAATATTTCCAAAGTTTTCCCAGTTAAAGGGTAGTTGGTGTGGGGGATTTTCCTGAAAATTGTCGTGTCTTAGTCTTGGTGTGTTCTGAACTTGAATATGTATTTTAGTATTTAAACAACTGTTGTTTTGGATTGTTTATGTTAATGTCACGGACAAACACACTAACCTTTTTCTAAAAATGTTTCTTTTACTGAAGAGTTAAAAATATATATTCCCATGAAAACAATTTGCCGGCCTGTAATCGCCGCACGTGTGTTAGCGGTTTGCTTCGGTAACCGTAATCATTGTTGCTGGTATTAGGGAATTAACACGTGAAGAACGGTGACGGAGGTTCAAAGCCTTTTAATGTAATGGACACGTACAAGAATAAAGGTTTTTTCTTGAGATTTCTGTTGATAATATCGAAAGCTATAAAAGGAAGAGCTGCAAGTCATGCGAGTCAGGTTTGACTGGAATAACGTACACGTTATAGAGAGAGTAATAACCTAATATTCCTTACCACCCCTGAGCATACCATACAGAGGAAGGGTGAAGTGGAATTTTTTTTTTTTTTTTCGTTTGGCCAGTACCTAATTTACTCCTGCGTGCAAAGACGAAAGTGGGTATGCATCTTATGCCGAACTTTACCGCTTATGTGTACTAACTTTCCAGGTTAGTGCCGGAAGACATTAAGGTATCCTAAAACCCCCCAAGACGTTCCCTATTTCCCACTTGTATCGGGCCAGTGTCACGTCGAGTCCAACCCAATCTGAGTAGTACCCTTTTGGGAGGGGCTCAGTGTTCGGCCCGACTACTTCCAGTAAAGCTAGAAGTACCACGGGTTCTCGGTATTCACAGCTATCGCACCGGAGCAACTGAAGAGGTCGGAACCTCCCACTTATGTATCGCGCCGAGTCCAACCCGATTCGAATAGCTCCCTTTCGAGAGGGACTCAAATGTTCGGCTCGAATACTTTTAGTAACGCCAGAAATACCCGGGTGCTTGGGGTCTGCAGCGCTCGCACCGGAGCAGCTAAGAGTTCGGAACCTCCCCCTTATATATAGGTCACTGCTACGCCGAGTCCAACCCAATCCGAAAAGCTCCCTCACGAGAGAGACTCAGATGTTCAGCTCGAATACTTCTAATAACGCCAGAAGTACCACTGTTGCTAGTGGTCCTCAGCGTTGTCATCGGAGCAGCTGAAGAGCTCGGAACTTCCCCCCTGCTTATCGAGTCACTGCCACACCGAGTCCAACCCGATTCGAATAGCTCCCTTACGAGAGGGACTCAAATGTTCGGCTCGAATACTTTTAGTAATGCCAGACGGACCACGGGTGCTTGGGATCTGCAGCGCTCGCACCGGAGCAGCTAAGAGTTCGGAACCTCCCCCTTATGTATCGGGCCACAGCCACGCCGAGTCCAACCCATTTCTGAAAAGCTCCCTTACGAGAGGGACTCAGATGTTCGGAGCAACTACTTCTAGTAACGCTAGAAGTACCACGGGGGCTCGGGGTCCACAGCGCTTCTCCCCTATCTATCGAGTCACTGCTAAGTCGAGTCCAACCAAGCGATGATGAAGGGAAGCCAGAGAACCAGGAAAAATACCCGCCCCTGCGCCGGTTTGTCCACCAGAAATCTCGTATGCAATCCAGGCCGTCTACGAGAGGTGGAATGGAAGGACAAGAAATTCTGGGGACGTAAAAAAGCATTAGGGGGCTAGGAAAGCCGGCCGTGAGAATCGAACCCACGACGATAAGTCACGTAATAACTGAGGGCGCTGGACTATGTCGATCACATGTCGTGCTTCATTTAGTTGCATGCCCACTGAGATGCGCGCGCATCAGTTTCCGTCGCTCACAAAATTGTGAAGCCAGCGCATGCTAAATAAACAGTCGAGCATCAATGGAAATGCATTCATATTGAAAACTGGGCTACAAGAGACAATAAAGGAAATGCATCCGAAGCGTGAAGCTGCAAAGGTCATGCTTTCCGCCGGCTGAGCGGATATACCTCTAGTAAAACCAATCGACTGCATACAGACATTCGCAAAATGACATACAGTGGGTAAAGAAAGTATTCTGTATTTCGTTCTCGTGCTTTTTTCTATCCATAATTACGTTTTACTTTCTCTAGCCCGTATGTACAAAAAAAATAAAATCTGTAATACAACATCCTGGCATCTTGTTCCCTATACCAGGAGGTATATTGCAAACTTTATAATTTATTTCCCACTTTTAAATTATTGTTATACATCATTATTTTACAGATAATACTTATATACTAATAACTCAAAATTTAATTTAAAACAAAAACAAATTAATATAAACTGAAATAAAATAAATTCCAACCATAAAACAACTTTCGCTAACACTAAACCATCTATTATTAATTACTGGAAACCAGTAACCAAATAAGTGGTAACCAGCTATTTAGCCATAAAACTATGCTCTCGATTATTAAGATAAATGAAAAACTAATCCTATACTACTACTGGTATCCAGCAGAATATGCACTGGTAACCAGCGTAACTAAATAATTATATTATACAATAATTTCTTTACATTGTAGTAAACTGTAGTAAATTGTCTTTTACTTCCCTTGGCTAATATCTGTTACTAATTATACCTAATCTTTTACATCATCATTACACTAAACTCACTGTATTTAACTTTTTAACACTATTTAGCACTTCACTAACACTTCCTCCTCAACGTCATCTCCCCTTGCCTCGTACTGTCCACCGCCAGAAGCCCATAATCCACCATTCCTGCTCTCACACGCATTGTGCATCCCTCTTATCACTCATGTCTGCACCGGCTCCTTCTTCTTCGCTTCCTTCTACTACGCTCGGCTCTCCATCTTCCATTAGTCTCCAGTCTCCATTTAGAATTAGTTTCATTATTTATTCTTCCTCTTCTTCCTATAAACTTCCTCCCTTGGGTTCATAGTTATTTAAGTTGCAATAGTATTTGCTTATAGTTCTGTGTTTAAGTTTTTATCAAAGTGTCAGTTATAAATTTAAGTTTACTGATTTCGAATTCTATCGGATTTTCTTAATTCGTCTCTGGCTAGTGCACGGGTTGGTATTTCCACTTGTTCAATTCTCTCTTCCCAGGAAATTTTACTAATTATATTCGCTAACTTCTCTATGTGGATATATAGGTCTTCATTACTTAATATGTCCGCTATTTTGTGCCCAGTTAGTTCAGTTCGTAATTGAGTTATTTGTTCACTATATCGCGGACATTCAAACAGGACATGTTTGGATGTATCTTGTTTGTTACAAATAGCACAATTATCGTTTAAGGTTTCATTAATCTTTTCCAATATGTTTTGTAAGGTCCATGTCCGGTGATGTAATGGATTAGTCCTCTAGTAGGCTGAATATGTTTAAGTCTAAGTCTATCGTTGATGTCATTAAATAAATTATGTACTCTCCTTCCCGCTTCCGTTATGTCCCATTCTTGTTGCCAGCTTATTTTCAAAAACCTCTTAATTTCAGCTACATTTTCACATCTTCTTCCAATTATTTGTGTTACCATTCCAAGTTCATTCTTCTTCAACCAAAATTTTGCTTCCTTAAGTTTAATTAAAATGTCTATTGGCCAAATTCCTGTCGTAACTAGGAGGGCCATAGTCGGAGTGGTTTTAACTGCTCCAGTAAATCGAAGCAACATTTTTGTTTGAGTTCTCCTTAGTAAGCTCCTTATATGAACGTCCTGCATCCGAGTGCCCCAAACACTAGCGCCATATGCTATAATGGATACGAAAATACTGTTATGATATATTGAGATTGTGGTTAACGGTATTTTAAAATTTGATTGCATAATTCGGGCCAATTTCATCATCACGGTTTCCGATTTATTTCTTATATACTCTGTGTGCTTCCTAAAGTTTAATTTCTCATCTAAATATACTCCAAGGTATTTGGCCCCCTTTTGTCTTCTTATGATTTGATTATTAAACTTTATGCTTGGATCACTTTTTAAACTACCCCTCAAAAGCATATAATTTGATTTATTCGGTGATATTTGTAGTTTTGATTTTGCGCACCAATTGCTTAGTTTCTGTGTTAGATTATTCGCTTTATTTTCCAAATCGTTCCTGTTTTTACCCTCAATAATGACGTCGGCATATGCGATAGTATTTGTGATGTTTACATCCTCATTCAAGTCGTCTAATAAGGTCTCCAATACAATGTCCCAAAACAATGGTCCTAATACCGATCCCTGTGGACATCCCTTGGTACTTGTTTTATATACTATGCCATTTACACCTTCCATAAAGACCTTTCTGTTGTTACAATAATCTCGTAATATTTCATAGAGACATTTTGAGTAATCTTTTTGACGTAATCTCCCAAAGAGGTATGGCCACCACAAATTGTCAAATGCACCGGAAATATCAATTAAAATTCCTATTAATATATTTAGCTTGTGAGTTTTTGATTGTTGCCAATGTTAAATTTATCGCGTCTTCGGTAGATAAGCCTTTTCTGAATCCAAATTGTTTATAATTCATTCCAACCATAAGTCGAAATCCTTTTATTCTCTTACAAAGTAACTCTTCAAAAAGTTTGCCAATTACGTTTAACAGTCAAATGCGTCGGTAGGATTTGGGATCCTTTGGGTCTTTATCGACACTCTTTTTTAATATAATTACTTTTGTTTCCTTCCAGCAATTTGGAAAGCGGCCTTTCCATATGCAATCATTAAACAATTTATGTAAAAAAGGTGAAATTATTTCCTCCAAATTAATCAAAATTTCGTTTATGATTTCGTCAGGTCCGGCAGCTTTTTTACTCTTCAGCGTTTTTATTGTCAAGTTGATATCTAAAGGATATATCACTCTTGTATTTGGATATGGAAGATTCATGATAATTCGTTTGAATGTGTATGTGTGTTATCATCTGACATATGGTAGTCATCTGGAAGTAATTTCTCTAATAAAGCCTTTGCTGACTCGTTCCAGTCAGTGATCATGTTACCGTCTCCTTTATATAACGTTGTCAATACTTCAGGTTTCTTCACTTTGTCCATTATAATCTTATACGCCCTTCCCCAAATGTTCGTGTCTAATTTATTTTCAACAAAATTCTTCCAAGAATGTTGCCTCGTTTCTTCTAAACAATTTTTAAATCTCTCTTTAGCTTCTCGATAGTTCCTTAGATTTATTTCTCTTTCTGTACCTATTATGGATTTTTGATATATTCTACGTAGTTTTCGCATTTGTCTTCGAGCTTTCTGTAGAGTGTCAGTCCAAACATTGTCAAACTACTTCTTACGATTGGTTTTTGGTACCGTTTCTGAAATAACCGTTTTTATTGCGTTGGTTAATTTATAAGCCTCTTGATCCGCAGATTACTTGCCTCCCTGTAATTCGCAGCGAAATAAGGAAGTACCATAGGTTAAAGCGATAGAAAAAGCTGGTTGCTATGTCACTGAAATTCCTTTGTATGCCCAGGAGTTCAGAAATTCCTTATGAGAAAGGTATGCTTTTCAAAGCTGAAACAAAAAACAAATAATATTCAAACTGACTGCCTGCGTGGTCGAGTGGTCAGCGACCTGACTTGTCACCCGGAGGTCCCGGGTTCGATTCCCGGCTGGAGCGGGGAATTTTTCTTTAATCGGAATTATTCCCTATCCCCCATAGTATGAACGTGAGAGTGAATGCGCGTGAGTTTAGTAATATAAAGTTTAACCTAATGTTCTGAAAGCCCCCGATATGACCATTGATGTTAAAGGGGGCTATACAAATGAAGGAATAAAAAAAAATATCCAAACTATCAAATCTACGAAAAAAATGTATATAACATAAATTGTGTGTTTTAACGTGCTCTATATTATTTGTGTGGTAAGTTTTTATGAAAAAATCCGTAAAATTGATTCAGAATAAAGTAACCTTCAGAGGGTATTCTCAGAAAATTCAAGATATACCTACATTTTATTTGTTATAAAGTGCTTTTTTTTATTCAGGAGGTCTCAAAACATGTATTTCCGGTGAAATCTCGGTATCGAATTTTTGGGTGTACTACCCTTCAATACGCTATTTACATAGCACGTTTAGGTTAAAGTGATAGTCAAAAGCTGGTTGCTTTGTTACTGAAGTTGCTTTGTTTGTACGGACAGGAGTTGAGAAATTCCTATAAGAGAAAAGTAAAAGTTTGTCAAAGCTGAAACCAAAAACAGGAATATCTAAAAAAAAAATCAGCTTCACGAAAAAATGTAAATGACATAAATTGTGTGTTTTATCCATCGTATACATTTTTTTGTGTAGTGAGTTTTTGTCTATCTCTTATGGTTTCCCAATTGTACAAAATTGAACAAAAATCATCCAGAATAGAGGCCTTTAGAATTTATTCCCAGAAAATTCAAGATATACATTTTATATGGGAAGTAAATATTTCAAATATATGGGATATTAATTATGATCGTTTGAGCCATTTTTAAGAAAATCAAAATGTTCTAAAATTTTTCCATGTAAAGGGTAGTTTGATGTGGGGGAGATTTGCATGAAAATCTTCATGTCGCATCCTTGAAAGATACCAAACTTAAATACCAAGTTTGGTTTTTAACGGTCCTGTCGTTTTTGAGCTATGCTACCCACAGACACACATACACAAACGCACTGACAAACACGAACATTTTTCTAAAAATGCTCATTTTTTGGATTCAGGGGATCTCAAAACATATATTTCCGGTGAAATCTTGGTATCGAATTTTTGGGTGTATTGAAATACCTTCTCTATACACTATGTATATAGTACATGTAGAGACAGTAAAAATTACGAAAAATAAGACTATGCAACATTTTGCCAAATGCAAATAAACGATTTTGTTTTTATATTTGAGCAACTTTTTCTTGTTTTGTAAAAAATGTAAAGTTTTGCTTCTGCTCATGAGATATTGAGTAAATTAACCGAACGGAAACGAAAGACTAAATCTAAAATTGTTATCAAGCATCTTTTTCACCTCGCATATTGCTGTGTGTGACTGAAAGTAACGACTGGTTTTAAAGACATTGAGAACGGTGACTTCTGAGGCAAGAGAGAAGCGAAAACAATTGCAAACGTACTGGAAAACCTTTCCCCGAGGAGAAATGTGCCGACGTAAAGCATTCCCATTTCCTTGTTCACCATTCCCGAAGAAGTTTTCGAGTCGAACTGCAGAGATAGCTCTTTTCTCCTGTTCTCTGAATAACAGTTATTTTCACGGTTAAGCACTTTGTTTCCAGCAGGCAGAAAATGTATTGCATTCCACCCAAAATTTTCACCATCCAGTGACTAGAAAAGCTTTACTCTCTGCACTAGTTATAATAAAAGAAAATGTTGTATTCTATCCAAATATTCGATAGAAATAATGCGGAGAAAACACGTTTTAACACCCTTGAATCTAAAAAAGGAAATTCTCAGATAAAAATCAGCGTGTGAGGGTCTTTCGACAGCATAAGCCAAAAATAAAATTTCGGGTTAATATAAAACTTCATAAACAAAACTGATGTAAAACGAAAGACGAATTCCCTTTTGATAAAAGTTTAAAATTAAAACCAATAAAAGGAGTATCTCGGAACGGTTAAATCTATAAAAATTCTGGTGTATTACATTCACATGACTTGCTGTACAAACTATTGTTACAAAAGATTATTCATTTATTTATAAAATGTTAATCGGGATAAACATTAACAGAAATGGATGTATTAGTCCCTTTTAAGTATAGAGAAATAGGGTAATACAGTAGGCTAAAGCTATAAGTGAATGCTTTTTATGGTCAGGAGTAATGCAAAGAGATAGGAAACGAAAGATGACCTCCCGTTTGAAAAAATCTTTAAGCTGCTTCAAATGGAAACTAACAACAAGGAATACCTCGGAAATGGTAAAATCTAAAAAAAAGTATAACTTTTATTATGTCTTTTAATGAGATCTACACGGTTTAGAATAAAGTAATGCAGAAAAAAGTAGTCTTCTAAGGCTATTCCTAGAAAATTCAAGATACACAATTTGTATTTCATGCAAAAATCTTTAATATACGGTATTATAATCAAAATCATTAGAAATATTTTTGTTAAAATGAATTTTTTTTATTTTTTTTTTTTCACGTAGAAATTAGTTTGTGGTGGGGCAGTTTTCTACGAAATGTTACTCATTTTTTGTTTGATTCATGTTGTTCAAAGACACAGAATTACAGACAACACAACCATAGATTGAACATGTTTTTCTCTCACGGCGGTGTTGAAAATATGTTATAGCATCGAAGTTATGGTAGAAAGCCTTGGCAAAACGTTGTGCATGGTAGAGTGGGTAAAAACACTATTTGAAACCTGAGCATCGACACGTGTTCCCAAAAACGACTACACTGGGATTTGGGTTTATAGCAACCTATCAGAGGTTATATTCCTCTGGGATATCGTACTTTTGAGATGGCGTCACTCGCGGGAGAACGACCTCCCGGAGAGAGTGCAGATTCAGAAAAAATATCTGATGTGTTCCATTCACATGACTTTCTCTACATCTCTGTAACAAATAATTGTCAAAAAGCTTATTCTTCTATTTACTTCATGCTAATTCAGAAAAAATTGGCAGAAATAGTCTTAGCTTCCTTGCACACAGAAGCGAAAAACCGAGTCAAAAACTGATTGCTACGTGACGGAAGTTCCTTTGAGAAAAGTATGTTTTTTAAAGCTGAAACCAACAACAACGAATATCTCAAAAACGACGAACTCTACGAAAACAAATGTATATAACACAAATTGTGTGTTTTAACGTGACCTACATTTTTTGTGTGCTGTTTTTATCCATCTCTTACAATTAAGCAGTTATGCAACATTCTGTAAAATTAATCCAGAATAAAGTTGTCTTCAGAGGCTATTCCCAGAAAATTCAAGATATATATTTTATTTGTCAGGAGAATATTTTTAATATACGACATTTTAATCAAAATCGATAGAGCCATTTTTGAGAAAATCAAAATTTTCGACCTTTTTTCCATGTAAACGGTAGTTCGGGATGTGGGGATTTTATTGAAAATGTTTGTGTCACATCCTTGGGACATAGTGAACTTAAATACCAATATTGGTATTTAACGGACTTTTCGTTTTTCATCTATGTTGCACACACTCACACACATGAAGCATTTATCTAGAAATGCTTTTTGGATTCAGTGGGACCCAAAACATGTATTTCCGGTGACATTTCGGTATCAATTTTTTGGGCGCAATACAAAACCTTCTCTATACACTATATACATAGTACGTGTAGGGACAGTATAAATTGTGTGTTTTAATACCAACATTGGTATTCAACAGACTTTTTAGTTTCTCTATACGAACTATGTACATAGTGTATAGAGAAGATATTGTATTCCACTCAAAAATTCGATACCGAGATTTCACCAGAAATACATGTTTTGGGTCCCCGTGAATCCACAAAAAGCATTTATACAAAAACGTCCGTGTGTGTGTGCGTGAATGTGTCTGTGGACAGCATAGCTCAAAAACGAAAAGTCCGTTAAAAACAAAAGTTGGTATTTAGGTTTGGTATCTCCTAAGGATACGACACGAAGATGTTTAGAAAATCCCCCACCCCCAATTTCCCTTTACATGGAACTTTTTTCTAAAATTTCGATTTTCTAAAAAATTACTTAAACGATTTTGATTAAAATATCGTATATTGCAGATATTTACCTGACAAATAAAATGTATATCTTGAACTTTCTGGGAATAGCTTCTGAAGACTACTTTATTTTTGCATAACTGCTAAACCATAAGAGATAGACAAAAACTTAGCACACAAAAAAATGTAAAGCACATTAAAACACACAATTTATGCTATTGACATTTTTTTCGTGCAGTAGATATTCCTTGTTTCTGGTTTCAGTCTTGAAAAAGTTATATTTTTCTCACACGGGAATTTGTCAACTCGTGTCCATACGAACAAAGGAACATCGGTCACATAGCAACCAGCTTTTAACTATCACTTTAACCTGTGGTACTCCCTTATTTCGCTTCTATTTACAAGGAAGCATGTAATAAGACTATTTCTGTTTATTTTTTCTCGTTTAGCATGAAGTAAATGTTAGCATAAGATTTTTAACAATAATTTGTAGCAGGGATGTAGAGAAAGTCATGTGAATGGAACACATCAGATTTTTTGTTCTTGAGCTATGCTGCCAACACTCACGTTCGCGCACGCGCTGTCAGACACACACACTCGGAATTTTTTCTAAAAATATGACGTTGCATATTCGCAATACCCAGGGATTTAAAAGGATGCAAGCTAACGCGTGATGTTTCCGGTAAACTCTTTGGAATGCGGTTTGGGGCCGGCGCGCAGATTAGCCAGCGGATGTGCAGATTCCAGCATAAAAATTAGCGAGTGGGTGCGAAGTGTATAGCGCGTCCAGCCTTGCATACAAAACCTGGCTAATGAGAACACAACAGCAAGCGAGTCTCGGGCATTAATGTTTACTCGCATCTTCATAACGGTCGGCATTTAAGACACCCCTGATGAATAAAGTACAAAATGTTCTTTCAAAAGATTATTCTTTTATCATACTAATCGAGATAAACATTAGCAGAAATAGTCTTATTACCTGCTTCCTTGTAAGTAGAAGGGAAATAAGGGAGTACATTAGGATAAAACGATAGTAAAATAGTTTAAAAGCTATATGAAATAATTGAGGTTCTGTGGGCTTTCCATGGTCCCGTTTGATAAAAGCTAAGATGTTGGATTAATTGTTTTTTCACACAAGCCGTCTGTAGGACAGGAGTTGGATAGGTAGAGCCAAACTGAAAAATTCAATGCCACAGCCGGGATTTGCACCAGGGATCTTCTGATCTTTAGCCGGTTGCTTTACCACTGTGCTACCATGGCAATATGACGGCATAGCATTGAATTTCTCAACTGTCTCTAATATCTCCCGGTAAACCACAAGGTGATCCCAAATTATTTTGACATGACAACCCTAATGGTGACTTACAATGTTTTAAGTTCTTTAAGTCCCAGAATTCATAGTATAGCCAACTATTATGGTCAATTAGCATTGGATTAATTATTTTCTTTTCTCACAGGCCGTGAGTTGGATAGATAGACTGAAAAAGTCAATACCATAGCCGGGATTTGAACCACGGATCTTCCCATCTCTAGCCAGATGCTCTACCCCTGAGATACAATACTTGCAGCATTGTAGGTCGCCATTGGAGTTGTCATCTCAAAATAATTTCGGATCACCTTGTGGTTTACCGGGAAACATGCGAGTCAGTTGAGACTTTCAATGCTATGCCGGCATGTTGTCATGGTAGCTCAGAGGTATAGTAACCGGCTAGAGATCGAGAGACGTGGTTCAAATCCCGGTTATAGCATTGAATTTTTCAATCTGACTCTGCCTATTCAAAAGTTAGATAGTTTTAAACTGAAATAAATAATAAGGAAGGTCTCGAATATGGTCAAACCTACAAAAAATATGACATGGTCCATTCACAAGACTTTCTCAACATTTCTACAATAAATTATTGTTAAAAACCATATTATTCCGCTTACTTAATGCTAATCGAGAAAGAATTAAGAGAAAGCGTTCTATTACTTGCTTCCTTGTAAGTAGAAGAGAAATAAGGGAGTACAATAGGCTAAAGTGAAGTCAAATATTTCGAAAGCTGGTTGCTATGTGACAGGAGTTGACAAGTTCCATTATGAGAAAAGTATAAATACTTTAAAGCTGAAACTAACAACAAGGAATATCCCAAAAATATTAACTCCACGAAAAAATGTATACAACATAAATTGTGTGTTTTAACGAGTTGTACATTTTTTGTTAAGTAAGATTTTTCCTATCTCTTACAGTTTACTAGTTAAGCAAAATTGATCCAAAATAAACATGTCTTCAGAGGCTATTCCCAGAAAATTGAACATATGCATCTTATTGGTGATGTAAATATCTTAAGTATAATAAATTTTAATAAAAATTGTTATAGCCATTTTTGAGAAAATCAAAATTTTCAAGAAATGTTCCATGTAAAGGGTAGCTGGGGTTGGGGGGATTTTCTTCAAAATCTTCGTGTCACATCCTTGGAAGTTTCCCAACTTAATTACCAAGTTTGGTACTTAACTGACTTTTTGTTTTTGAGCTATGCTGTCCAAAGAAAAACACACACGGACTTTTTTCTAAAAATGCCTTTTTTTGAACTCAGGTGACCCCAAAACATATTTCCGGTGAAATATCGACATGGAATTTTTGGGTGGAATACAATACTTCTCTATCCACTGTGTACATTGTATATGCAGGGCTAGAGAAAGTAAAACGGTAAAGGAATGAGAGATCTTATTGAGCATCGCAGTTTATCTGAAGCTTCCGAAGAGCTGTTTAATGAAATCATGATTTATTAACTCGCAATAACATGGATGCGTTGCCTGTAATCAAGCAGCGGACCCATTAGCGCCAGACATCGCAGGCTGTGTGCATTACTAGGCTGATGGAGAAGTTGCCTAACGTTCCAGGGGCTGACAGTTTTAACAAACTCTAGACGGGCACAGAACAGCTGCAAAACTACAAACGGATAAGTAATGCATTATGTAACCTTATGCTGGTACCCTAGGTAATTAAACAGCAAAAACATCTGAATTTGGAGGCACATGAGAGTTAATGCATATCCTACGTCGTTCAGAATAGGAGTTCAGTGTTAATTTTAAGGATAGCATTACAGTGTGTACCATAATTAACAGGTAGTCCTGCTGTCCGTATTTGGCGTGTGAGGATCGTAGATATAGAGATATAAGATCCAAAATACCCTGTTCTGATGCATTATGGTTGCCGCCATATTTAGAATGCACTTTGGAGATGAGTACACCTTGTGTGGGTTAAATGTGGAACCCCAATGAAGTTTGTGGTGTTAAATGTTCAATTAAGCAGTAAATTTAAGCCGCAAGTTTTAAACAACTGTAATAGTCAATGTTTGGTTGTAGTTTCTCGAATAGCAGAAACAAAATCAAGCAAGAGTTAGAGTATTTACATAAGTGGTTTTGTGGTATTAAGTATTCAATTAAGCAGTAAATTTAGAGTGTACGTTTTAAACCAATATAATGGTCAATAAGTGTGTGATGTTTGGTTTTAGTTTCTCGAATAGCAGAAACAGAAAAAAATAAAGGGAAACGTGTTTCAATTCACAGGTTAGGGTACTTATTTATGTGATTTTGTGATGTTAAATGTTCAATTAAGCAGTAGTCTAAGACTAAGCTTTAAATCAGTATAATGGTCAATACGAGAGTGGTGTTTGGTTGTAGTTTCTCTAATAGCATAAGTAGAAACAAAGAAAGGGAAACGTGTTTCAATTCACAGGTTAGGGTATTTATTTATGTGATTTTGTGATGTTAAATGTTCAATTAAGCAGGAAATTTAGAGTGTAATTTTTAAAGCAGTATAATGGTCAATACGAGTGTGGTGTTTGGTTGTAGTTTCTCTTATAGCATAAGTAGAAACAAAGAATGGGAAACGTGTTTCAAATCACAGGTTAGGGTACTTATTTATGTGATTTTGTGATTTTAAATGTTCAATTAAGCAGTAATTTAAGATTTAAGTTTTAAAGCAGTATAATGGTCAATCTGTATGTTGTATTTGATTCTAGTTACTCGAATAGCAAAAGCAAATACAAGGAAAGGGAAATGTGTTTCAATACACAGGTTAGCGTACTTATTTAAGTCACTTTTAGTGGGATACTTAGTGAAATATGTTATAAATTATTAACAAAACGATTATGTATTGATAGATTTTAGATTTCCAGTTGGAAAAGATATTTGAGAAGCGGACGAAATTGGCAACCTTCTCCGGGTTATACGAAACCTCTTGCTAATTCAACCTTTTAGCAGCTACCACGAGAAATAATTACTATAAAATTATGTGCTTATGATAAAAGAACCGTGAGAGTAGGGGGCGTGTTCCTCGTACACAGAATGCAATATATGCAGTCCACAGTGAGAGATTTTATATGCTTTGGGATAATCTGTGATACTTGCCAAAATGTTTTGTGTGTACTTAAAAGTGATTCCAAGTCTTTCCCACACACTTATGTGTGTGAGTAAGTTTATGTACATGCATCCTATATATGACTTCCTCATGCATATATTCAGGATCGTTGTTGGGTGTACTCAATAGAGGAATTAGTGTAGACTAACTTTATAAGTTCATGTAATGGAATTCATAGCTATAGCCATAGGAGAAAAATAACAAGGTTTGTCCAAAATCTGATATTTTTCTTCCTTCATTTTGGACCAAGAAATTAGAACAAAATTAGTTTATGACCTCGCCATGATGTTTACTGCAATAACATCAATTTATCAATAATAACTTCTGACAGCCAAGAAATGTCATTGTATTAAATATTCCTTCATCTAGAGATCTCTTCCCTTCCATTGTTCTTTGTTCTTTACTTAAAAAATCTGATGTTTACCATTCATATGACTTTTTCTTTATCCCTGCAACAAATTTTACTTAAAAAGTATTATACTCCTATTTACTTCATGCTAATCAGTAAAACATTAGCAGAAATACTTTTATTACTTGCTTCCTTGTAAGTAGAAGCGAAATCAGGGACTACCATAGGTTAAAGTGATAGTCAAAAACTGGTTGCTATGTCAAAGAAGTTCCTTTGTTTATACGGATAGGAGTTGACAAGTTCCTGTATGAGAAATGTATAAGTTTTTCATAAGGAATGTCTCAAAACCGACGAACTCCACAAAAAAAAATGTATATAACATAAATTGTGTGTTTTAGCGTGCTCTACATTTTTTGTGTAGTAAGTTTTTGTCCATCTCTTACGGTTTAGCAGTTACTCAAAGTTCAGTAACATTCATCCAGAATAAACTACTCTTGAGGCTATTCCCAGAAAATTCAAGATATACATTTTATTTATCACATAAATATGTTTAATATATAAAATTTTAATCCAAATCGTTAGAGCCATTTTTGAGAAAATAAAAATTTTCGAAAAAAATTACATGTAAAGGGTAGTTGGGGGTGGGGGGATTCTTCTCAAAATCTTCGTGTCGCATGCCTGGAAGATACTAAACTTAAATACCAACTTTGGTATTTTACCGACTTTTCGTTTTTGAATTATCGTGCTCACAGACACACACACACACACACACACGGACCTTTTTGTCAAAATGGTTTGTTTGTTTTTTTATATTGGGGACCCTAAAACATATATTTGCGGTGAAATCTCGGTATCGAATTTTTGGGTGGAGTGCAATACCTTCTCTATACACTATGTACATAGTGCGTATAGAGAAAGTAAAAAATTGAGAAAACAATTAATTTGACAGATCTTGCGATGGTGTATATGTAGTGCAACAAGATGTCGGTTGGACACAAAACGCCATATAATACTTTAAAGGGCATTTGTTAACTCCTGTCCATACAAACAAAGGAACATGAGTCACATAGCAACCAGCTTTTGACTATCATTTTAACCTATGTTACACCCTCATTTCGCTTCTAATTATAAGGAAGCAAGTAATGAGGCAATTTCTGGTATTTTTGTTTTCTCAATTAGCATGAAATAAAAAGAAGCATCAGATTTTTAGTTTCTCTAGCCCCGAATGTACACTTTACATAGGGATAGAGAAGTATTGTATTCCAACCAAAAATTCCATACCGAGATTTCACCAGAAATACATGTTTTAGGACCCCTTGTATAAAAAAAAAGAGCATCATCAGAAAAAGGTCCGTGTGTATGTGTATGTGTGTGTGTGTCCGTGTGTCTGTGAACACGATAACTCAAAAACGAATAGTAGCTAAAACACTAAACTTGGTATTGAAGTTTAGTATCTTCCAGGGAAGATTTTGAGAAACATCCAACCACCCAAAACTACCCTTTACATGGAACATTTTTCGAAAATTTTGATTTTCTTAAAAATGCCTCTAACGATGATATTTACCCTGAAAAATAAAATGTATATCTTGAATTTTATGGGAATAGCTTCTAAAGACCTGTTTATTCTGGATGAATTTTGCATAATTTTGTATACTAGTAAACCGTAAGAGATAGACAAAAACTTACTATACAAAATATGTAGGTCTAATTAAAATACACAAGTTATGTCATATACATTTTTTTCGTGGAGCTTACCGTTTTCGCGGTATTCATTGTTATTTGTTTCAGTTGTGAAGTACTTATACTTTTCTCAGACGGGAGTGTCCGTTTTTTGTTCTACTCCTGACCAAGAAAGAAGCGATTTGTAATGACAATCGCATAACGACAGCTTTTAAAACATTTGACTATTGGTTTAGCCTAGTGTATTCCCTTATTTTCTTCCTACTTATACGGAACTAAATAACAAGAACATTGTGCTAATGAGTACCACGATTAGCAAGGCGCAGAAAGAAGAAGAATCTTATGTATGGAGTTTGTAGAACAGCTAGAGAAAGTCATGTGGATGGTACAGGTCAGAGTTTTTTACACTTCATTTCTACTTCTGCGTGTTATAAAGAAAAATAAGTCATTATATCTGTGCCAATTTTATTCTCTTCCAATTAATGCAACAAACAATAGACTACGGGTTTGAATACACAGTTGATTGCTTTTCAACGTCAACCTGTCAACACTATCATCGATGCGAAAAATATGTGAAAAAAGAACCTTATTAAGAGCGAATAATGTGCGAGTAAAGCACGACTATTAAAACACTGTAAAAAAAAAAAGAATAACATTGTGATATGCTGCGGTCACATGACTTTCTCTTCTACCAATTTCTTCACACTATTCTTACAAAAACTTGATCTTCCATATACTTTTTGTTAATCAAAATATACTTATATTACACATTTAAAAATCTTATCTATTCCATTCACATGACTTTCTCTACATCACTGTAACAAATTGTTGTTTAAAAGCATATTCTTCTATCTACTTTATGATAATCGAGATCGCAATAGCAGAAATTGTTCCAATTACTTGCTTTCTTGTAAGTAGAAGGAAAATAAGGGAGTACACTAGGCTAAAACGATAGTCAAATTTTTTGAAAACTGGTTGATATGTGGATAAATCCAGTTTCTATGCAATGCAATGGAATTTACAACTTTGTGTGAAAAAAGTTTAAGTATTTTAAATCTGAAACAAATAAGAATGAATATCTCAGAAAAAGTAAATTCAACGAAAAGAACATAAATTGTGTTTTAACGAAATCTTTATTATTTCTACGCTAAGTTTTGTCTAACTCTTACGGTTTACCAGATATGCAAAATTCCTCCAGAATATAATTAAAGATAAACCTACATTTTATTTGTGATGTAAATATCTTAAATATGAGAGATTTTAATCAAAATCGTTAGAGCCATTTTTTTAGAGAATCAAAGTTTTCGACAGTTTTTCCATATAAAGGGTAGGGGGATTTTCTTGAAGATCTTCGTATCGCATCTTTGGAATACACTAAAATTAAATACCAACTTTAGTATCTATCGGTTTTTTTGTTTTTACTTTCTCTACACGAACTATGTACATAGTGTATAGAGAAGGTATTGCATTCCACCCAAAAATCTGATACCGAAGTTTCACCGGAAATATATGTTTTTGGTTCCCCTTGTAATCAAAGAAAGCATTTTTGGAAAAAGGTCCGTGTGTCTGTGCATGTGTGTGTGTTTCTGTCTGTGGACAGTGTAGCTCAAAAAGGAAAAGCCCGTTAAATACAAAACTTAGTATTTAAGTTCAATATCTTCAACAGATGCGACAGGAAGATTTTCAACAAAATCCACCCACAACCAAACACCTTTTACATGGAAAAATGTTCGAAAATTTTGATTTTATCAAAAATGGCTCAAACAATTTCGATTAAAATATCATATATTAAAGATAGTTTCCCGACAAATAAAATTTATATCTAGAATTTTCTGGGAATAGCCTCAGAAGACTACTTTATTCTGGATGATTTTTATTGAATTTTGTCTAACTGGCAAAGAGTAAGAGCTAGACAAAAAGTTATTTAACAGAAAATGTAGAGTTTGTTAAGACACACAATTTTTATATACATTTTTTCGTGGAGTGGATCGGTTTTTATATATTCCTTGTTGCTTGTTTCAGCTTTAAAATAAGTATACTTTTTCATACGGGAATTTGTCAAATCCTGTCCATACAAACAAAGGAACTTCAGTCAGCAACCAGCTTTGTACAACCACTTTAACCTATGCTATTCCCTTGTTTTGCTTCTGCCTACAGGGAAGTAAGTAATAAGAATATTTCTGCTAATTTTTTCTCGATTAGCTGGATGTAAAAAGAAGAATAAGCTTTTTAACAATAATTTGTAACAGAAAAACAGGTGTACTGAGATGCTATTTTCATTCCCTATTTTATAGAAAGTATTGAATATTTATTACAAAGCATAATAATTATTCGGCTGTGTTGTTTTTTCGCCGTTAGTAATTGGTTTACAAGTCTTATACGTTGCGTAACTCGACGAAATACAAAAACAAATTTTCGACGTTCCTTCTCAAAGATTCTAAATAGAAACTGCTGTAAACAATACTCCGGATAGCAGCGACTCATTAAAATTGCATAATTGGGGTGTGGGGATTTTCTTGAAGATCTTCCTGGCGCATCCTTGGAAGATTCCATACTTAAATACCAAGTTTAGTATTTAACGGTATTTTTGTTTTTGAGTTCTGCTGTCCATAGGTAAACACACATGGACATTTTTCTAAAAATATGTTTTATTCAGGGGTCTCGAAACATGTATTTCCTATGAAATCTCTGAGTGGAATTATTTGGGCAATACAGTACCTTCTCTATTCACTACGTTTAGAGAAAGTAAAAAGAACAAAGCATCAAGAGAGGGAGGAGTATGCAGTAATAGGAAAACGTGAAGTTACCGCTCTCGGACTGTAAAGCGATGCCACGTCCGACCCTGGAGTGCTGGAGCAAGCGTTAAATTAATGCGTGAGTAAATTCGTCCCCCTAATCTCCACTTGCAAGATTTCTAATTGAGTCTGGAGCACATCTCGCTAAATAGATAGGGTAAATCAATTACCTTTATACAGGCAAGATGCACTCGGCTGCAATGATATCGGATGCTGCGATATCGTCAACTTCGCTATAACTTGATTATAATATGTGATGCTGCCATGCTTAGCAGCAGATATCATGGTAGTAAAATATACACACAACTTCCTTAAAATAATACACTGTTTAGATTGTCGGCCTAAGTTGAGTAGTGGTTGCCATCTAGTCTCTGGTTCAATCCTAGGGGAGTGTGATGTATGTTTTTTTGTGAGACGAAACATCCTGGTTTCCTTCGGAAAGGAAGTACAGGAGCCGTTTTTTATTTCAACCTCCGATAGGCTATATAAAAAAAAAGACAACCTAAAAGAAAACAATGATTTTATTACTAAAAGTTTTGTACACTTATGGTTACTTATAATCATAATCGCCGAAAAGATTGAGACATTTATCGTACCTGTGCACCAGCTTTGCAAAAAAAATGTTGTCGCCAATGATTTCAAATGAGCATTGACGTTGTTTTGAAGATCTTCGTACTTTACGACGTTTGCGGAGAGCCATTCAAAACAAACGAAGAGGAATGCTGACTTCAGGAATTGTGTTGATCCATGGCAATGCTCGTCCACACAACCCATCGGCTCCTTGAACAATTTCAATGGGACATTTTCGATGATCCGCCGTTCAGTCCTGACCTGGCACGCAGCGACTTTCACCTTTTCACTGAACTGAAGACGTGACTAGGAGGGCAGGACTTTCAAACCAACGAAGATCTACCGGTCATAGGGTGTGTATTAACGAGACCTAAGATTTAGTGTAGTAAGTTTCGGCTTGACAGTTATGCAAAGTTCCGAAAAATTCAAGATATGCGTTTTATTTGTCATGTATTTATCTTTAATATACGATATTTTAATCAAAATCATTTTTAAGAAAATCAAAATTTTTGAAAAGTTTCGTATATAACGGGCTTTTTGTTTTTTAGCTATGTTACCAACAGACACACACAGCCATTTTTTCTAAAAATGTTTTTTTTTTGGAAGGAGTTCAGGGGATCTCAAAACATGTTCGCTGAAATCTCGATATCAAATTTTGGGTGCAATATAATGTCTTTTCTATACACTATGTATATAGCACGTGTAGATAAAGTAAAAATGACGTTTTCAGACTTGAGTGGACCTCAAACCATGCATTAAGTTTCTATCTAAGTAAATTGTATGTGCATGCGTTGTTGAAAACAAATTTTTAGATGAAATACCACACTTCCCCTACTTATAATCTACAGAAAGGAAGTAAAGATTGTCTCTGGTACAACTGGAGTTGTTTATAAAAAGGTTTGTCATTCTTGAGAGGAAAAGCTGCACGCGAAACCAATTTCTTACCATAAAAACAAGGAAATAAATCTTTAGACGAGTACAAACGGGCCAGAAGAAGTTGGTTCATGAAAGCGGTAATTTCTAATTTAGGGCCGCATTAATCTGACGTGGTACACAGAAAGAAGAAAAACGTTAGGTAATAAAGCAAGCCAAGGAGATGCTTACATAATGTATGTTTCCCTAAACCAACCTTAACCAAGAAATGTAACTAAAACAAGGAACTACCGCCCTCTGGTTAAACTTAACTCAGGTGTATCTAACACCAGCTTTTAACTTAAGAGTAACGCTTCAACAATTTTAAGAAATTGATTTACAAGTTAGAGGAATAACAGAGTATTAACATTGATGCATAAATAAAGAAGAGGAAAAGTAGGCTAAAACGATACACGAATTTCTTGACACAGGTTGCTTTATTTTCTCTATCACACACGATGTACATAGTAGTCAACCCCCCCTTCCGTTCTATCATTTTGTTTGCTTATTTCTCAGGGCTTAAACTTCTGAAGGCTAAAATTTTACTTCCTCTATACGTACTATTTTCATGTGTATAAAGCAGGTATAGCATTTCACGCAAAAATTCGATACCGAAATTTCATAGAAACACTCACTTTAGGAATTATTGTTAAAAGCTGATACTTCTCTTCACTTAATACTAAACAAGAAAAAATTGGCAGAAATAGTCTTATTACTCTCTTCTTTGTAAGTAGAAGCGAAATATGGGAGTATTATAGGTTAAAGTGACAGCCAAAAGCTGGTTGCTATGTGTCTGAAGTTCCTTTGTATGGACAGGAGTTGACAAATTCCTGTAAACGAAAAGTATAAGCTTTTCAAAGGGAATATCTAAAAAAAGATCAACCTCATGAAAAAATATACATAACATAAATTGTTTGTTTAATCCTAATCTACATCTCTGTGTAGTAAGTTTTTGTCTATCTCTTACGGTTACGCAAAATTCTGCAAAGTTCATCCAAATTAAACATGTCTTCAGATGCCATTCCCGGAAAATTGAAGATATACATTTTATTTGTCATGTAAATATTGTAAATATAAGAGATTTTAATTAAAATCGTTAGAACCATTTTTGAGTAGATCAAAACTTTTGGAATTTTTTTCCATCTAAAGGGTAGTTGGGTGTGGGGAATTTTCCTGAAAATCTTTGTGTTGCATCTTTAGAAGATACCTAACTTAAATACCAAGTTTGGTATTTAACGGTCTTTTCGTTTTTAAGCTATGCTGTCCAAAGTCACACATACAGCCCTTTTTCGAAAAATTGTTTTTTTGGATTCAGGGGGACCTAAAATACGTATGTATTTCTGGTGAAATCTCGGTATCGAATTGTTTGGTGCAGTACAATACTTTCTCAATACATTATGTACATTGTACGTGAATAAAAAGTAAAAAGTAGTTTCAGAAAAAGGTCTGTGTGTGTCTGGACAGCAAAGCTAAGGAGCGAACTGACTGTTTAATACTAATCTTACTATTTATTTTTATTTTCTTTCCAGGAACGATACGAAGATTTTCAAGAAAATCCCTTCACAAAAATACTCTCATGGAAGAATGTTTGCTAATTTTGTTTTTCACAAAAGTAGGTCTACAATTTGTTTAAAATGCAGTTCTAAATATATTTACACAAAAACTAAAGTATATTTCGAATTTTCTGAGCATTTTAAGTTCTCTTTATAATAGTTGATATTTTACAGAAATTTTCACAACGGTTATGCCATAAGAGATAGACAAAAGCTTATCTCACAAAAATGTAGATCTCGATACAAAACATAAGTTATGTCCTATACATTTTTATGTATAGTCGACCGTTTCTGACATATTCTTTGTTATTGGTTTCAATTTTAAATTACTTATACTTTTCTCAAATGGGAAATGACCTTTGGTTTCTTCTCCCTTGTTTTATTGCAGACCATTCAAAGGAATCGAACTTCAATTGTTTCACTTAAGATCAGCTTTTAAATAGTTTGACTCGATCCAGCATAGTGTTTTCCCTTATTTCCGTCTACTTACAAGGAATAAAACTTATTGCTGTTCAACAACATATGGCTCAAAAACCTTTGTCTACTTTTAAAGACATTTGAGGATTCATTATTTATTTACCTTTCTATTTTTATTGTCCCTAAAAGAACCTTTTTTATAGGAAATTCCAAGGACTCTCATGAATGAATTGCTTCATTATCTGATCAATCCAAAAAATCTGATGTGCTCCACTTTCTCTACAACTGTGCAACAACTTATTGTTAAAAAGCTTATGCTCCGTTGCCCTTCATGCAAATAGAGAACAAAATAGCAAAATAGTCTTATTACTTGCTTCCTTTTAAGTAGAAGTCAAATAAGGGAGTACCATAGGTTAAAGTGATAGTCAAAAGCTGGTTGCTATGTGACTGAAGTTCGTTTGTTTGTATGGAGTTGACAAATTTCTGTATGATAAATGTATAAGTTTCTCAAAGCTGAAACAAAAAACAAGGAATATCTCAAAAACGATCATCTCCACGAAAAAAAAAATGTTTATAACATAAATTGTGTGCTTTAACGTGCTCTGCAGTTTTTTGTGTTAAGTTTTTGTCCATTTTTTACTGTTTAGTAGTTAATGCAACATTGATCCAGAATAAAGTAGTCTTAAGAGGCTATTCCCAGAAAATTTAAGATATACATTTTATTTGTGAGGTAAATATCTTTAATATACAATATTTTAATTAAAATCGTTAGTCATTGTTTATGAAATCAAAATTTTCGAAAAAAAGTTCCATGTAAAGGGTAATTGCAAGTGGGGGATTTTCATGAAAATCTTCGTGTCGCCTTTTTGGAAGATGCCAAACCTAAATTTTAACGGACTTTTCGTTTTAAGCTATGCTGCTCACAGACATACACACACGGATATTTTGCTAAAAATGCTTTCTTTGGATTCAGGAGGTCTCAAAATATGTATTTCCGGTGAAATCTTGGTATCGAATTTTTGGGTGCATTACAATACCTTATCTATACACTACGGACATAGCACGTATAGGGAAATCATACTTTTTAAACATTTTATTTTGAAATCATCTTCGGCGTGAGCAGATAAAATACATGCATGCATTTTAGCAACAAAAGGAAATAATAAAATGCAGTTGAACTACGAGAACTTTCACATTACACTTTAGGGAATTTGGCGCGCGGCCAAGCATGCAGTCCACGTTCCGAGGGAAAGAAATGTTCTATACTTTTAATGGATGTAATTTAACAGTAGCATACCGTGTGTAAAATTGTAGAATTCTCCTCTCCTCTCTTCCCTGTTTTTAAATTTCGTCCGGGGAGGGGTCTTTTTTGCACGCGGCCCCCTCGGAAAATTGGCAGTCGGGCACCTTTGAGCGTTTCCTCCTGCCTCGCGTTAATTGTAGACCACGCTCTGGTGGCAACAGTATATTTATTGCCCTAAATAACAGAGCGTAATGCAATCATCAGCGCCACCAGAAAGACGGATACATTCGCAACTAACATTAGTACGAGGAAAGAAAAATGAAGATATAAATGCAATTTCAGGAGGCATTGGTGAATAAGGATGCGTCCAGAGACGCCATTATTACTTTCTCTACACGCACTACGTACATAGTGTATAGAGAAGGTATTGCAATTCACCCAAAAACTAGATACCGAGATTTCACCGGAAATACATGTTTTGAGATCCTCTGAATCAAAAAAATGTCCATGTGTGTCTGTCTGTGTGTGTGCGTACCGGTGGGCACCATAGTTCAAAAACGAAAAGACCATTGAACACCAAATTTGGTATTTAAATTTGGTATCTTTCAAAGATGTGACACGAAGATTTTACAGAAATACACCCCACCCCCAATTACACTTTACATTGAACGTTTTTTGAAAATTTTGATTTTCTTAAAATGGCTCTAACGATTTTGATTAACATATCGTATATTAAAGATATTTATCTGACAAACAAAATGTATATCTCGAATTTTTGGGAATAGCCTCTGAAGACTATATTATATTGAGTGATTTTTTCGGAATTTTGCATAACTGCTAAACCGTAAGAGATGAATAGAAACTTACGACACAAATAATGTAGAGCTCGTTAAAACACACAATTTATGTTAAATAATTTTTTCGTAAAGTTGGTCGTTTATTAGATATTCCTTGTTTTTGGTTTCACCTTTGAAAAACATATTTTTCTCATACAGGAATTTTTCAACTGCTGTCCATACAAACAAAGGAACTTTAGTCACATAGCAACCAGCTTTTGGCTTTCACTTTAACCTATGGTATTTCGTTTTTTTGCAAGTAATAAGCCTATTTCTGCTACGTTTTACTCGATTAGCATTTCACCGTAGATATGTTTCGGGACCACCTGAATAAAAAAAAAACATTATTTAAGAAAAAGCTCCATGTGCCTTTAGACAGTAAAGCTCTAAATCGAAAACGTAGTATTTAAGTTTGGTATCTTCCAAGGATACGGTAAGAAGATTTTCAAGAATATTTTTAATGATTTTGATTAAAATTTCTTGTATTTAAGATATTTACATGACAATAATGTCCTCTGAAGACATCTTTATTCTGGATGAATTTTGTGGAATTTTACATAACTGCTAAACCGTAAGAGATGGACAAAAACTTACCACACAAAAAATGTAGAGCACTTTAAGACACAAAATGCACGTTAAATACATTTTTTTCCTGTAGTTTATTGTTTTTAGATATTCCTTGTTATTGGTTTCAGCATTAAACATCTTATACCTTTCTCATACAGGAATTTTCAGGTTCTTTTCATACAAACAAAGGAACTTCAGTCACAGAGCAACCAGCTTTTGATTATCACTTTAACCTAAGGTACTCCCTTATTTCGCTTCTACTTACATGGAAGCAAGTAATAATACTATTTCTGCTAATTTTTTCTCGATTAGCATTAAATAATTAAAAGAATTTTAAGAATATGTTGTTGCAGAAATGTAGAGAAATTCGTGTGAATGGAACACATCTTTTTATAGCGTAGCATTTTAGATTGTCAAAGTCTTCTACCATTCAAATATTTCCTCTGCCACCACAGTACATAATTAAGATTAATTGAGGTTATGGTATATTTACTTTTACGTTTATTTATTATCAAACCAGCTAAAGTTGTAAGTTTGCAGACGAATGATGGTAAAGAGTAATGCGAATTTAACACATGTAATATTTTTATTTTTCCATGAACCAAACTAAAGTGCTAAATAGCATGGCCAACCTTGTGTGAAGCTGTTAAAGGTCGATGTATAAATCCTATGCATATGTTATTAGGAATTGTTTTGAAATAAATATTCCCGGAAACGAAGCGAGATATTGCAGGAAATTAACATTACAGACTGGAATTCCATTGTTGCGTTGTCAAAGAAATAAATATATAAGTGAAGAGCGAACAGCTAATTTAGCATCCGTCAATATTTACTAATATCCTCTATCACAGATAAATAGTTTATTTCTGAAACAACATAAGTCAAAGAACACCAAATTTTCAACAAAGACAAAAAACCTTGTGTGTTCCATTCACATGACTTTCTTCACATCTCTGCAAAAAATACCAAGTTTGGTATTTTACCGAATTTTCGTTTTTGAGTTATCGTGTTCACAGACACACACACGGACCCTTTTCTGAAAATGTTTTTTTGGATACAGGGGACCCTAAAACATATATTTCCGGTGAAATATCGTTATCAAATTTTTGGTGGAGTGCAATACTTTCTCTATACACTATGTACAACGTACGCGTAGAGAAAGGAAAAACTACATTACAAACTTGTAGGTGTTTACAGGAGTACCATGATAAATTTTAATTTCGTTACAAGTTAGTATGTATGTACATAATAGTTGGAAAAGATATTGTATTCCACCTAACAATTTTATTTCACCGAAAATGCATGTTTTCAGGACCACTGTTCCCAAGAATAGGGATACAGAATGTATTGTATTTCACCCAAAAATTCGATATTGAGATTTCACCGGAAATATATGTTTTCGGGTCTCCTGAGTCCGAAAATATATTTTTAGAAAAAAGTCCTGTACAGTATAGCTCAAAAATATAGAATAAGTTAAGTACCAAACTTGGTATTTAGGTTTGGTGTCTTCCAAGGATACGACACGAAGATTTTCAAGAAAATCCCCTCCTACTGCCCTTTACATGGAAAAAGGTTCGGACATTTTGTTTTTCCCAACAGTAGTTCATAACGATTTTGATTAAAATACTGTATATCCTGAATTTTCTAGGAATAGCCTCTAAAAACCTAGTTATTCTGAATGAATTTTACTGGATTTTGTGTAACTGATAAACTGTAAGAGATAGACAGAAGCTTACTACACAAAAAAATGTAGAGCTCGTTAAAACACACAATTATGTCAAACACGTTTTTTCGTAGAATTGACCATTTTTGAGATATTCCTTGTTATTGTTTTCAGATATAAAACACTTGAAATATTTCTCACAGGGAAAGTTGTAAACTCCTGGCCCTGCATAGAAATGGGATTTCAACCACATGGCAACCAGCTTTTAAAAGATTTGACTATCGCTTTGGCCTATGTATTCCCTTATTTCCATTCTACTTACAAGAAAGCAAGTAATTAAGATAATTTATTCTAATGTTTATCTCGATTATCTTAAATTAGATAGAGTATGCATTTTAGCAATAATTTATTATAGCTATGAGAGAAAGCCATGTGAATGGAACACATTAGATACTTAGACTTTTCTCAAACGGGAATTAGTAGTACCAGTTCCTTTTGTTGTACAGAATTCTTCTCGCATGGCAACAAGCTTTTAAAACAAGTGACTGTCGTTTTAGCATAGCGTATTCCCTTATTTCCCTTTTGTGTAAATGAAGCAAGTATAAGACCGTTTCTATTAATATTTATGTTGATGAAAATGAAGTAGATCAAAGAACAAGTTTTTAGGAATAGTTTATTAAAGGAAAATCAGATTAGTTTACTAAATGTCCTAACTTTTGCGCAGTTTGGTATTTAACGTCAACTATGCTGTCCACACACACGGACCTTTTTCCAAAAATGCTTTTTTGAATTCAGGGAGATCCAAAACATGTATTTCCAGTGAAATCTTGGTATCGAATTTTTGAGTGGAATACAATACCTTCTCTATACACTATGTACGTATAGAGAAAATAAAAAGTATATGACATAAATTAACCAGATATACATCTCTTGTATCGTACGTTTTTTGTCTATCTCTTACTATTTACTAGTTATGCAAAATTCAGCAAAATTCATGCACACCAAACAGGTATTCAGAAACTATTTCCAAAAAATTCTAGATATTCAGTTTATTGTTTATGTAAATATCTTATATGTACGAGATTTTAAATTGTTAGAACCATTTTTGAGAAAATGAAAATTTTCGTGTTGCATTCTTGGAAGATACTGAACTTAAAGCTCAAGTTTGGTATTTAACACCCGTTTCGTTTTTGAGCTATGGTACTCGCAGACACACACCCGGATCTTTTTCTAAAACTTATTTTTTTGGATTCAGGGGGACCCAAAATTTGTATTTCCTGTGAAATCTTGGTATCAAATTTTGGGAGCAATACAATACCTTTTCTATATAGTATGTACATAGTACGTGTAGAGATAATAAAATTCTGATGGGCTCCATTCACACAACTTTCTCTACATCTTAGTAACAAATGATAATTAAAAAGATTATGCTTCTATTTACTTCATGCTAATACAATTAGCAGAAATACCCTTTATTGCTTGCTTCCTTGTACATATAAGCGAAATAAGGGAGTACCATAGGCTAAAGTGATAGTTAAAAGCTGGTTGTTATGTGACTGAAATTCCTTTGTTTGAATAGACAGTTGACAAATTCCTGTATGCGAAAAGTATACAGTTATAAAGCTGAAACAAAGACAAGGAATATCTAAAAGATCACCTCCACGAAAAAATGTATATTACATAAATTGTGTGTTTTTAACGTGCTCTACATTTTTTGTGTCGTAAGCTTTTGTCCATCTCTTACGCTTTAGCAGTTATACAAAATTCCGTAAAATTCACACAGAATAAAGCAGACTTCAGAGGCTATCCCCAGAAAATCCAAGATATATAACATTTTATTTGTCAGGTAAATATCTTTCATATACGATGTTTTAATCAAAATGGTTAGAAACATTTTCCAGGAAATCAAAATTTTCGAAAAAAGTTCCATGTAAAGGGTACTTGGGGGTGAGGGGATCTTCTTGAAAATCTTCGTGCCCCATCCTTAGGGGTTAGCTCCATGGCACGACAGCTCACGGGGAGCCTTGGCCTACCGCCCGGCCGCTGCGTCCCCCATCTCGGTCCACTACAGACGTCATGGATGGGGTGCAGTATTGGAGGGTGAGACGTGGTCAGCGCCTCGAGCCCCTCCCGGCCGGTTAATGCGGTCCTCACGACCTGGAGCCGCTACTCCATCAAGTAGCTCCTCAATTGGCCCCCCAGGGACCTCACGAGGCTGAGTGCACCCCGGTCCAGGTCTCCCAGCGGGGGAAAAATCCCCACGCCGGTACTGGGGATCGAACCCAGGTCTCCCGCTTGGTAGGCAGCTGCGCTACCACCGCGCTAAGGAGACGACCATCCTTAGAGGTTGCCAAACTAAAATACCGAGTTTGGTATTTTACCGACTTTTCGTTTTTGAGCTATCGTGTTCATAGACACACGGACCTTTTTCCAAAATTGCTTTTTTTGGATATGGGGGACCCAAAACATGTATTTCCGGTGAAATCTCGGTATCGAATTTTTGGGTGCAATGCAATACCTTCTCTATATAGTATGTACGTAGTAGAGATAATAAAAATATAGTTCTTGTTAAAACACACAATTTATGATTTATACTCTAGTGAATCATTTCTGAGATGCTCCTTGTTATTGGTTTCTCATTTAAAACTTAACAGCAAAGCTGGTATCAGGAATACCCACATTTGTTCTAGGTTGTATTTAAATAAAGTCATTTCTATATGTTATAAATTTCGTATTCATTACCTCTGTTAATTTTGTGTCTCTCTGTAGCATTCTATCTATCTGGAATTGGTTTTCCAGTTAATTTGTATTTTAATTTCCTGGGAATCCTCGAAAATCGCCGAGTTCATGAATAAAGAGCCTGTTGCTATAGAAACCTTGTATAGAAGCTTTAGTGAACGTGGTGCTACACAAAAGCAGCAATACTGTTGAATGATATCTGAAATGGGTGTCCTGCTTTTCCTCGGTGTTCAGAAGAGCGTTTGAAGCATTGTTCCATTTCTGTACTACATCTATAATTCAGAAAAGTCTTCACTCTCTTTGCTTCAGTTGAAAAGCTGATTTTTAATAAGTGTGTTTATTAAAATACCAGTATACATACATTGATCTTACGATATTTGGCAAAGAGACAGCGAAAATAGTTATAACGTTGTAGTTAAATTAAAAAGGACACTATGCACTATGAAGACGCAAGAAATAGAATCTGAATGTAGAAACAAACCGTCATTGTTCTTACAAAAGGAAATAAAAATTGAGTGGCGTAAAGAAACATATATTTTAAAATTGGGTATGAAACAAAAATCGGGAATAGAGTGGCTCAGGTGGGGATCAAGGCCCATTATGCGCGGATCAGGAAGGCTGGACGCATATTTTGGCAGATTGCGTGCAGATGGAGAGTGCTAGGAAAACAAATCTGATATGCATTGACTTTCTGTGCATTTCTGCAAGAAATTATTCTATTTACTTCATCTAATCGAGAAAAAATTAGCGGAAATAGTCTTATTACTTGCTTGCTTGTAAGTAGAAGCGAAATAAGGGAGTACCATAGGTTAAAGTGATAGTCAAAAGCTGGTTGCCATCTGACGGAAGTTCCTTTGTTTGTATGGACAGGAATTGATAAGTTCCTGTATGAAAAAAGTATAAGTTTTTCAAAGCTGAAACCAAAAACAAGGAGTATCTCAAAAACGATCAATTCCAAAAAAAAAGTATATAACATAAATGTTGTGTTTTAAGTTTTCGTTCATCTCTTACGGTATAACAGATATGCAAAATTCCTAAAAATTCATCCAGAATGAAGTAGTCTTCAGAGGTTATTCCCAGAAAATTCAAGATATACATTTTGTCAGGTAAATATCTTTAATATACGATATTTTAATCAAAATTGTAAGTAATTTTCTAAAAAATAAAACTTTTCGAAAAAGTTCCATATAAAAGGTAGTTTGCTGTGGGGGATTTTTCTCAAAATCTTCGTGTCGTATCCCTGGAAGATAATAGACTTAAATACCAAATTTGGTAGTTTACCAACTTTTCGTTTTTGAGTTATTGTGTTCACAGAGACATGGACACACACATATACACGGATCTTTTTCTGAAAATGCTTTTTTTTATACAGGGAATCCTAAAACATATATTTCCCGTGACATCTCGGTATCGAATTTTTGTGTGGAGTGCAATACCTTCTCCATACACTATGCATATACTACGTATAGAGAAAGTAATAGCTAGCTCTATTAAAAAAAATCTGGAGTGTTACATTCTGTTCCCTATAAGTAGAAGAGGAATAAGTGAATGTACTAGGCTAAAGCGACAGACAAATTTTTACTTTCTCTACACGTAGTATGTACATATACAGATATGTATATATAAATTATTGTAATCACCGAAAATTCGACACCAAGAGATCACCGAAAATACATCTTTTGGGTCTTTCTGAATCCAAAATAAGCATTTTTAGAAAAATGTCCACGTGTTGTGTGTCGGTGGACAACTAGCTCAAACACGAAAAATCTGTTAAAAACCAAAATTGGTATTTAGGTTTGGTACCTTCCAAGTATGCGATACAAAGATTTTTATGAAAATCCCCCACCCCAACTACCCTTTACATGGAACTTTTTTCGAAAATTTGTATTTTCTCAAAAATGGCTCTTAACAGTTTTGATTAATATATCGTATATTAAAGATATTTTCATGCCAAACAAAATGTTTATGATCAGTTTTCTGCGATTAGCCCTGAAGACTTTACTCTGAATAATTTTACGGAATTTTGCATAATTATCAAACCGTAAGAAATAGACAAAGATTTACCTAACAGAAAATGTAGGGCACGTTAAAACACACAATTTATTCTATATACATTTGTTTCGTGGAGTGGATTGTTTTTGAGATATTCTTTGCCATTGGTTTCAGCTTTAAAAAGCTTAGGCTTTCTCAACTGCTTTCCATAGAAACAAAGGAACTTCAGTCACATAGCAACCAGCTTTTGACTATCACTTTAGCCTATGGAACTCCTTTATTTCACTTCTTCTTGCAAGGAAGCAAGTAATAAGAATATTTCTGTTAATTGTTTCTCGATTAGCATGAAGGGAAAAGATGCATAAGGTTTTTAACATTAATTTGTTGCAAAGAAGTAGAGAAAGTCATGTGAGTGCAACACATCAGATTTTTAGAAAAATATCCGTTTAAGTGTCTGTCTGTGGAGTGGTTATCTCAAATACAAGAAGAACGTTAGAAACTAAACTTGGTATTTGAGTTCAGTATCTTCCGAGGATGCGATACGAAGATTTTCAAGAAAATCCACCGCCCCCGCCCACTACACTTTACATGGAAATATTTTCGAAAACTTTGGTTAACTCTATTGACATCAATTCTGTGTTTTAACGAGGTGTATATTTTTACTTTCGCTAAACGTACTATTTACATGGTGTACAGAGAAGATATTGAATTGCACCCAAAAATTTGATACCGAAATTTCACCGAAAGTATACGTTTTGAATCCCCCTAAATAAAAGAAAGGAAAAGGTTCGTGCGTTTGTGTGTGTCTGTGGGCAGCATAGCTCAAAAATGAGAAGTCGGTTAAAAACCAAACTTCTTCTTTAGGTTTGGTATCTTCCAAGGATTCGACACGAAGATTTTCAATAAAATCCCCCACCCCCAACTACTCTTTACATAGAACTCTTTTCGAAAATTTTAATTTTCTCAATAATAACTAACGATTTTGATTAAAATACCGTATGTTTAAGATATTTTAATGACAAACGAAATGTTTATCTTAGATTTTCTGGGAATAGCTTCTAAAGACATCTTTATTCTTGATGAACTTTGCCGAATTTTCCATAACTGGTAAACCGTAAAACATAGACAAAAATTTACTACACAAAAACTGTAGATCTCATTAAAGCACACAATTTATGTTATACATTTTTTGTAGATTAAAACGCTTTCGAGATTTTCCGGATTTTGTTAACTTCAATTTTAGCGCCTTAAATGGGATGAAATCTTTCTTTTTGTTTCTCGTTTGTTCACTCCTGGAAAGCAAAAGGACTGGAATTTCAATTGTTTCACTTAGCTACCGGCTTTTGAAGGACGAGACTGTCGCTTTAGCCTGTGCATTTTCTTATTCCCCTTCTACTTGCAAGTAGCTAGGAATAAGACTATTTCTACTTATGTTTTTCTTGATTAGCATGATTTACATAACAGATTAATGTTTTGAATAATAGGTATGTTTACCGAAGAGCTAGAGGACATCATGTTAATGGAACACGTTAGACTATTTCCCTTCTACTTACAAGGATCCAAGTAATAGACAATTTCTTCTAGTGTTTATCTCGATTTGCATGAAGTCGATAGAAGCATATGCTTACTAACAATAATTTGTTACAGATATGTAAACAAGATCATGTTAATGGAACACATCAGATTTTTACGTTCTCTACACTTACTATGTACATAGTGTATAGAGAAGGTATTGAAATGTACCCAAATAATCAATACCGAGATTTCTCCGGAAATATATATTTTAGGACCCCCTGAATCCAAAAAAAAAAAAAAAAGCATTTCTAGAAAAATCTTCATGTGTGTGTCTGTGGGCAGGGTAGCTCAAAACCGAAAAAAAAAACGCTAAAAACCAAACTTAGTATTTAATAAATGGCTGTAACGTATTTCATTAAAATCCCTTAAATTTAAGATGCTTACTTGCCAAATAAAATGTATATCTTGAATTTTCTCGGAATATCCTCTAAAGACCTCTTTATTCTAGATGATTTTTTATTTAATTTTGTATAATTGTTAAACCATAAGAGATAAACAAATACTTACTACACAAGAAATGTAGAACAGGATAAAACCCACAACTTATGTCATTTACATTTTTTCGTGGAGTTCAACGTTTTTTAAGACATTCCTGTTTTTTTGTTTCAGCTTTGAAAAACTTATACCTTTCTCATTTTTTTTAACTACTTATGGCACCCCAGGCGGTGAGACTGGTGATACATGAATGAAGTGGAGCACCAGTGGAATGCGATGGTGGTGGAAACCGGAGAACCCGGAGAAAACCCGCCCCAGCGCCGCTTTGTCCATCCAAACCTCACATGCTGTCACTTTGAATTGAACCCGGGCCCGGTGAGTGGTCTAACCACTTGGCCACGGCGCGGCCCATTTTTCTCATACAGGAATTTGTCAACTCCTGTCCATACAAACAAAGGAACATCAGTCACATAGCAACCAGCTTTTGACTGTCACTTTAACCTATGGTACTCCCTTATTTCCCTTTTACTTACGAGGAAGCAAGTAATACGACTATTTCTGCTAATTTTTTCTCGGTTAGCATTAAATTGATAAAAGTATTAGCTTTTTAACAATTTTTTGCAGAGATGTACAGAAAGTCATGTGAATGGAACAAATCAGATTTTTTAATATAACAACCTCCCAATTTTTCGTTAAAAACCAAAACTACTGCCAATGCCTTTCGTCTTTCATTCAACTTGAATAAAATGCTGGTATCTATTTGAGGTTTGCTTTTAACCTTTTCCCTTCAAACACGCATGCGCACGCACACAAACACACGGGATTCTCAAAGAGTTTATTTTCAGTGAAATCTCAATATCGAATTTTTGGCTGGAACGGAATACCTCCCATAGTATTCTACAGAACGGCACAAAAGGCTATTCCTCGCATTCTAAATACCTAAGTCTTTTCTTTATAGGTGAATTTAGAATTGATATTGCATTTTACTGTATCGAAACAGTCTTTTGCTTGTTTACAGTCGATGCGTCGATTTTATATTGGAATTTCTAATCGAGAAGACGCAATTGCCCACATTTGTAGCGTCACAAAATCAAGCGAGTGACAACATTACTCAATATAGGCTCTATAACAAATATTAACACAACTATTATACTGCAAATGCGTATTGGAATTTGTGTGCACTTACAATACCGCCAAACTGCATTCTTCCGAAATGCTTTGTTTATCTAGCAAAATTACTGCGCTGTATTAATTCACATACCGATACTTTGCATGCCAGTTCATAAATTCTCTTCTATTCTAAGATAAGGTAAGTCGGGGGAAGGTGTCATAACCAATTATGTCTGTTTTTCGTAAAAAAAAATTGTAATGGAGAAAAAAATATAAAGTTTGAGGTGTTCCATTCACATGAGTTTCTCTACATCTCTGCAAAAAAAATTATTAAACAGCTATTTACTTCATGCTAATTGAGAAAAATTAGCAGAAATAGACTTATTACTTGCTTCCTTGTAAGTAGAAGTGAAATAAGGGAGTAGGATAGATTAAAGTGATAGTCAAAAGCTGGTTGCTATAAGTTCCTTTGTTTGTATGGACAGGAGTTGATAAATTTCTTATTCCTATATGAGAAAAGTGCAAGTTTTTCAAAGCTGAAACAAAAAACGAGTAATAACTCAAAAATGATATACTCCACGAAAAAAACGTATATAGCATAATTTGTGTGTTTTATCATGCTCTACATCTTTTGTGTGGCAAATATTTGTCCATCTCTTACGGTTTAGCAGTTATACAAAATTCCGTAAAATTCATCGAGGATAAAGTAGTCTTCAGAAGCTATTCCCAGAAAATTCAAGATATAAAAAAGATCAAAAAAAGTTCGATGTAAAAGGTAGTTTGGGGCGAGAGGATTTTTCTCAAAATCGTGTAGCATCCCTGGAAGATACTAAACTTAAATACCAATTTTGGTATTTTACCACTTTTCGTTTTTGAGCTATCGTGTTCACAGATACAGACACGGACCTTTTTTTTAAAATGTTTTTTTTTTTTTTTTTTTTTTTTTTTTTTTTTGGTACAGGGAACCCTAAACCATATATTTCCGGTGAAATCTCGGTATCAAATTTTTGGGTGGAGTGCAATAGCTTCTCTTTATATTATGTACATAGTACCTGTAGAGAAAGTAAAAATAGTTGTTTTGATATAGAAGAAAATAAAGAAACAGGTGAAAATAAAGGAAAGAAAGAGATTTGGAAGAAGCATGGATGACACCTTCCTTGATGTAATTCATTATCTATTTCAGCGTTTATCTTCATAAAATGCTTGTGATTTCATTTGCCTAATGCTAATCAAGGAATAGCAAGGAATATCTTGAAAATAGTAATTTGGTATTTGACCTAAATTATGTGTTTTAACCCTTAGTTGCCTGTTTAGTATGCCTTTAATTTAAGTTTAAAACTGGAGTTGTAGTAAAAATATGTGGGAATAAACCTATAAAATTATTATATAAAACAATAGAGAAAAAAAATGAAAATAAATGTAGATCATTTATTAATATTTTTCTTCCCAATTATTAGTTTAAATCCTTCTAAACCAGTTTTCATAATCCTATCAAAGGCACCACCAAAAAAGTTGTTCAAATGGTCATTAGTATTAGATGATAGGTAATGGACTTGCCATCCATTCAAAGCCCAATGTAGCAAGTTCAAATCCCAGTGGCTGTGGTAAAGGACGGGGAGAGCCCAAGTAAAATAATCGGTGTGATGCTTGGAAGTTAACGGAATTACATTTGGCTGTAGTTATGTCGGTTTTCTCTTTTATTTATTAAAAAAATCATTGCTATTTTTGGGCAATATTTGTATATATTTTTACTTTCTCTTGCCCCGTATGTACAATGTACATAGGGATAGAGAAGTATTGCATTCCACCCAAAAATTCGATGTCGAGATTTCACCCGAAATGCATGTTTTAGGACCCTCTGAATCCAAAAAAAAAGCATTTCCAGAAGAAGATCCGAGTGTGTGTGTGTGTGTGACTGTGTGTCTGTGAACACGATAACTCAAAAACGAAAAGTAGCTAAAATACCAAACTTTGTATTTTGAGAAAAATCCCCCCACCAGCAACTACCCTTTACATGGAACGTTTTTCGAAAATTTTTATTTTCTTAAAAATGGCTGTAACGATTTTGATTAAAATATCCTATATTAAACATATTTACCTGACAAATAAAATTTATATCTTGAATTTTCAGGGAATAGCTTCTGAAGACCTGTTTATTCTGGATGAACTTTGCTTAATTTGGCATAACTAGTAAACCGTAAGAGATAGACAAAAGCTTACTATACAAACAATTTAGGTATCGTTAAAATACACAACTTATATCATATACATTTTTCTCGTGGAGCTTACCGTTTTCGAGGTATTCATTGTTATTAGTTTCAGTTGTGAAGTACTTATACTTTTCCCACACGGGAGCGTCCGTTTTTCTTTTGTTCTACTCCTGACCAAGAAAAGAAGCGATTTGTAATGACAATCGCATAACGACAGCTTTCAAAACATTTGACTATTTGTTTAGCCTAGTGTATTCCCTTATTTTCTTCCTACTTATACGGAACTAAATAATAAGAACGTTGTGCTAATGAGTACCTCGATTAGCAGGGTGCAGAAAGAAGAATCTTATGTAAGAAGTTTGTAGAACAACTAGAGAAAGTCATGTGAGCGTAACACATCAGATTTTTACAATATAAAACAGTCTTGATTACTTGTCGTTTATGGTTGAAGGTTAGTATAACATGAAATTAATCCTAGAGTACAACCCTATTTGTATAGTTACGCTTAAAACAAGCGGAACCTATAGGTACCGACAGGCAACAAAGGGTTAAGATGATTTACAGTTCTTGTGGGGTAAGTTTTTGTCTATCTCGTACAGTTCACCTGTTATGCAAAATTCTGCTCAACTCGATATGGGCTATCACCATAAAATTGAAAATATACATTTTATATGTGATGTAAATATCTCTAATATTCCTTATAGTCATTTTGAGAAAAACTAAATTTTCAAAAATATTTCCATATAAAAGTAATTTGTGGTGCGGGAATATTTTTTGAAAATGTTGGTGTTGCATCCCTGAAAGATACTGAACTTAAATACTTTGTAATTAACCGACTTTTCGTTTTTGAGCTATGTTGTCCATAGACACACACGGACCTTTTCTAAAATTTCTTTTTTCGCACTAAGAGGACCACAAAACATACATTTCTAATGAAATCTCGACATCGGCATACTTGCTAGAGAAAGTAAAAGGTAAGCAAAATAGTACTGTACATTTCGGTGTTACATAGAGACAAGTACATTGTGTTCAAACTACGTACGGTCTCTTACTGTGTACGTAGTTTTACTTTCTCTATACGCACCATCTACATAGTGTATAGAGAAGGTATTGCACTCTACCAAAAAATTCGATACCGAGATTTCCCCGGAAATATATGATTTAGGGTCCCCTGTATCCAAAAAAAGCATTTTCCAAAAAAGGTGTGTGTGTGTGTGTGTGTGTGTGTGTGTGTGTGTGTGTGAACAAGATAACTCAAAAAGGAAAAGTCGGTAAAATACCAAAAATCGATATTTAATTTTACTATCTTCCAGGGGTGCGACACGAAGATTTTCAGAAAAATCCCCCCAGCCCAAACTACCCTTTACATGGAACTTTTTTCGAAATTTTTTATGTTCTTAAAAATGGCTCTAACAATTTTGAGTAAAATACGATATATAATTTATTTAAATAAATAGAATTTATATCTTGAATTTTCTGGGAATAGCCTCTGAAGAGTGCTTTATTCTGAATGAATTTTATTGAATTCCGCATAGTTGCTAAACGGTAAGAGATAGACAAAAATTTACCACACAAAAAATGTAGAGCACTTTAAAACATAATTTTATCGTACAAGAACTTGTCAACACCTGTCCATACAAACAAAGGCACTTTAGTCACATAGCAGCCAGCTTTTGACTATCACTTTAACCTATGGTACTCTTATTTCGCTTCCACTTACAAGGAAGCAAGTGATAAGAGTACTTCTGCTAATGTTTTCTCAATTAGCATGAAGTAAATAGAAGCATAAGCTTTTTAAGAATTTGTTGCAGAAATGTAGAGAAAGTCATGTGAATGGAACACATCAGATTTTTACTTGGCGTATTATAATGACCAATCTCGCTGAGTAGGACTTACTGTACAAATAGAGTAGTTTTTCTGAGAGGATGGTATGCACTATGTAGTAGATTGACACGCGGTCCTATTGGTGAAGGGTCGACAAAAAAATAGCCAGCGCAGTCCTCAACGCCAACCGTTGCCTGTCAGTCTGTAATACAAATGCATTAGCCGTCTGAAGTCGAGGCAATTTCTATGCTTATGAAATACATACAGACCGTTTCAAAACGACACCAAAAGAAGATAGTCGACACTTTGACTTGTCCGAAACTTGATGTCGCAACCTTCAAACTCTTCTAATTCAAGTTTTATGTGTGTTTTAAAATCGCACACATTTGGGATTAGGCAGTGAAGGAACAACGGTTGCCATACGCCACACCCACGTGATAAATTTCTCCATTACTAAAGTGACCTGTGCCGCCCCGGCGTGTCTATCAAACCAAACCTACACCACGCGACTGGGACCTTCGCTACCAACCAGATCTCTCTTGGAGTGGTGGTTAAGCCATTTGGTTATGTACGACTGCCTAATCTATGGTGATTTTGTGGCAGTTTTTGTATGTCCCGAAAATTATATTCACGTACGGTATGACCAAGGATGTCCACATCTTCGGTTGGTGTCTTTTTGAAACACTCTGTATATGGAATGATCTTAATTTCAGTTTGAGTTAATACATAAAATTTAACGTCAATATTCTCAAAGCTTTGAAATTTAAGTTTTTAATCAACTATGCGTATTTTTAGAACCTAACAAAGGGCATGATATTATAAGAGCCAGAAAAAAGTGCATTTGTGTCAGAAATTCTGTTTGTCACAGTAGAGCAGGTGCACCAACTACTGTGAAATTGAACAACAGCATTAGAAATGAGCCATGTCCTTTTGCGAGTTAACATAAAGCGCTTTTATGTTGCTGTCTCTCAGAAGTGCCATCTCTCGGGTATAGCAGTAATCTCATTTAGAAAACAAAAGAACCTTACTAGTTTTACTCAAGTTTCTTTTTCGCATGTGCTACTACACTTTACAAAAGATAGAGGAATTCTTTCATATTATATATATTTGGCTGACAATCGGTGTGGAGGTAGCTTAGAACCAGGAGACGGACATAGGATACTTTTTTAAGCCGTTTCCGTGGGACGTGACATAAAACGTGGTATAACAAAACGCAACAGACAGAAAAACGCATTGTTGTCTATGGTGTTTGTTTCTAGTTTCTATTAGCTTATTGTGCCGATATTATCATTAACAATGCCGCGACCAAGACAATCGAATCTTTCCCGACAAAGGATTCGTAACATTGCGAATGAAATTGCACGTGAAGAGCAACTATACAATTAAATGTTTAAACTCCTTGGATGTGCCTGGCTTACCACCGCACAATTTACGACTAAAGGTTGGCTCCGTAGTAATCAAGCTTCGAAACATAAACCAACCAAAACTGTGCAACGGAACGCGTTTGGTGGTAAGTAAATTGATGAACAATGTGATTTACGCGACGATACTCAAAGGAAAATTCGAAGGTGAGGAAGTTCTCATTCCGAGGATCCCGATGATCCCAACCGATTTGCCGTTTGAGTTTAAACGACTTCAATTTCCGATCCGTCTTGCATTCGCCATGACCATTAACAAATCACAAGGCCAATCCTTGAAAGTTTGTCATCTGAATCTAGAAAATCCATGTTTTTCCCATGGTCAATTACATGTGGCATGTTGACGGGTCGGAAGACCATCTGCGTTATTTGTTCTTGCGCCTGATAATAAAACAAGAAATGTCGTCTATCACAAGATGCTTCACTGAAGAGTGCAACCCATGCACCAAAATACACGGCCAATAAATAATAATTAAAATAATTGATTTTTTTTATTTATATTTATTATCCTAATAAAAAATTGAACTTAATAAAATCCAAAATCTGCTCATTTATTACTTCTAAGGCGGAAGAAAGTTCGCCGGGTCAGCTAATAATAATAATATCAAAATATGATTTTCGTAATTCTTTACATTTAAATATTTCAAATCTCCCGCTCATTTTTTAAAAATTGTCTTAGAGGTAAGCTAAGTGTAAATATTTTCAAAATATTGTTATAAATAATCCTGCGAGTAGATTTTACATTCTCTACACGTACTATAGTGTATAGAGAAGGCATTACAGTACACCCAAAAATTCGATACCGAGATTTCACCAGAAATACGTGTTTTGGATCCCCCTGAATACAAAAAAGCATTTTTGGAAAAACGTCCGTGTGTGTGTGTGTTTCTGTGGACAGCATAGCTCAAAAGCGAAAAGACCGTTTTAAATACCAAACCCTCTGCATGTAACTTTTTTAGAAAATTTTGAATCTCTCAAAAATGGCTCTAAGGATTTTGATTAAAATATTGTATATTAAAGATATTTACCTGACAAACAAAGTGTATATCTTGAATTGTCTGGGAATAGCCTCTGAAGACTACTTTATTCTGGATGAAATTTACGGAATTTTGCATAACTGCTAAACCGTAAGAGATGGAGAAAAACTTACCACACAAAAAGTGTAGAGCACGTTAAAACACACAATTTATGTTATATAAATTTTTTTCGTGGAGTTTGTCGTTTTTGAGACATTCGTTATTTTTGATTTCTGCTATGAAAAACTTATATTTTTTCTCATACAGGAACTTGTCAACTCCGATCCATATAAACAAAGGAACTTCATTGACATAGCAACCAGCTTTTGACTATCATTTTAACCTATGGAAGTCCCTTATTTCGCTTCTACTTACAAAGAAGAAAGTAATAAGTCTATTGCTGCTAACATTTTCTGATTAGCATAAAGTAAATAGTAGTATAAGATTTTTAAGAATAATTTGTTGCAGAGATATAGAGAAAGTCATGTGAATGGTACACATCAGATTTTTTAATTATGGACGCTCTTTAACTGCTGTGGTTCTCGGCGTCCCATTCTATACTGGGCGTGAAAGACCGCTTAATTTTGCTCAGAGGCCTCTGTATTAGACTTAAAGTTCTTTTACGTGCTGTAAATCTACGATACGGGACCCACGGCTTTACTTCCCTTTCGAAGTAAACCATGCTAAGGATTTTTACGCCCGAAAAAATCACTCGTTTTCCACCGGGTTTGGACCTATGGACTTGGGTGTATGAAGTTTGCACGGTAACCATTACACCACAGAGGGCGACAATGTATGTGTATGTGTGTGTGAACACAACTCAAAACAAGGGTTAATAATCAGACTTGATATTTAAGTTCAACATCTTCCAAGAATAGGACATGAAGATTTTCAGGAAAATTTTCCCCACCAAAGATTATTTTACTTGGAAAAATTTTCGAAAGTTAGATTTTCTGAAAAGTGGCTCTAACATTTTTGATTAAAATATATCCTATATTAAAGTAACTTACATTACAAATACATAGTTCATTACACATTTTATTTTTTGTAATCAGAGGACTCTAAAACATATATTTGCTATAAAATATTGGAATCGAATTTTTGGGTGGATTACAACTTCTCTATATACTATGTACATTGTAAATACATGCCACAGGAAGTAATAAAACAATCAATTGTTTTTTCACACAAGCCGTGTGTGCGACAGGAGTTGGATAGTAGAGTCAGACTGAAAAATGCAATGCCGGGATTTGAACCACGGATCTCGCGGTCTCTAGCCGGTTGCTCTACCTCTGAGATGCCATGGAAAAACGCCGGCATAGCATTGAATTTTTGAACTGGTTTGTCTGTTTTCCGGTAAACCACAAGTGATCTTCACACGGCTTAAATTAATACCAATGACCATAATAGTTGGCTATACTATGAATCCTGGGACTTAAAGTAAGTCGCCATTGGGGTTGTCATCTCAAAATAATTTGAGAACACCTTTTGGTTTACTGGGAAACATGCGAGTCAGTTGAGAAATTCAATGTTTGGCCGGCATGTTGCCATGGTAGCTCAGTGGCAGAGCAACCGGCTAGAAACCGGGAGATCCGTGGTTCAACTCCCGGCTATGGCATTGACATTTTCAGTCTGACTCTACCTATTCCACTAATGATGCAATAATTATTTCAACAAAATCGACACTTTATTTTTGGACACCGTGTATAGACAGAATCGTAGAGAACACTGAACTTGGGGTTCATTAACAACACGGAAAGGAAAAGTCTGTGTGCTCAGCACTTATTACCTGTCGATGTTTCAGAGCTGGTCTGCGCCTCTCTTTCATAAACTGCGGTCTGAAATACCTGCTTTTTACTTTCTCTACACGTACTATGTACATAGTGTATAGAGAAAGTACTGTGTTGTACCCAAAAATTTCACCAGAACTACGTTTTAGAACTCCCTGAATCAAAAAAAAAAGATTAGAAAAAGGTCCGTGTGTGTATGAGTGTGTGTGGACAGCATAGTACCAAAATGAAACTTGGTGTTTAAGTTTAATACCCTCCAAGGATGCGACAGAAAATTTTCAAAAAATTCTCCCACCCCAAACTAACATTTACATGGAAACAATTTCCAAAATGCTGATTTTCTTAAAAAATTGCTGTAACGATTTTGATTAAAATATCGTATATTAAAGATATATGCCTGATAAATAAAATGTCTATCTTGAATTTTCCGGGAATAGGGTCTGAAGACTACTTTATTCTGGATGAAATTTACGAAAGTTTGCATAACTGGCAAACCGTAAGAAATGGACAAAAACTTGCTTAAACGAAAAGGATGGTCACGTTAAAACATACAGTTTATGTTATACACATTTTTTCGTGAGTTGGTCGTTTTTGACATATTCCTTGTTTTTAGTTTCAGCTTTCAAAAACATACTTTTCTCCTACAGGAATTTGTCAACTCCTGTCCATACAAACAAAGGAACTTCAGTCACATAGCAACCAGCTTTTGACTATCACTTTAACATATGTTACTCCCTTATTTCGGTTCTACTTACAAGGAAGAAAGTAATAAGATTATTTCTGCTAATTTTTGCTCGATTAGTATGAAGTAAATAAAAGCAAGATGTAGAGAAAGTCATGTGAATGGCACACGTCAGATATTTTTATTACAATTTTAAACTACGTTAACTTTTGTTTCATCTCTGTATGGCAGGTAAAAAGTTGTCAGATTTTACACGAGTCTGTTAAACATATGGTACTTTGATCAAAATGTTTGCAAATATTTTTAAGAAAAGCAAACATTTCGAAAACAAAATCGATACTTTATTTTTGGACAACGTGTATAGACAGAATCGTAGAGAACACTGCACTTGGGATTCATTAACACAGAAAGGAAAAGTCTGTGCGCTCAGCACTTATTACCTGTCGAAGTTTCAGAGCTGGTCTGCGCCTCTCTTTCACAACCTGCGGTCTGAAATACCTGCTTTTTTATGTATATACTCGCCTTCCATTAGCTAAGTTCGAATTCCCCAGGCTATGTTATTATTCCCGGAGTAATCTCCAACCTGGAATACGGGAAGAGATGGAACCTACCTTCTGCGTTTCACATTCAAATTCCGCTAAAATAATACCACGATATGGTTCACTAAATGCGAGAGTTGCACGTGTTTTTCTCGACTACCATGACTACTTGAATCTTAACTCAAAACAACACTTATATATGTAACTAGTGTATAATTTGACTGGTTGTAATAGGAATATATATTTTTACGTGTGTTAAAATGAGACTATACAGTTTTACCATAAACATCTGATTTATTACATTCACATGACTTCCTCTACATCTCTGCAACAAGTTATTGTTAAAAATCTTATTCTTCTATTTACTTCATGCTAATTCAGAAACAAATTATCAGAAATAATCTTATTATTTGCTTATTAATAAATAGAAGCGAAATAAGGGAGTACCATAGGTTAAAATGATAGAAATTGGTTGTTATATGACTGACGTTCCTCTGTTTGTACAGGCAAGAGCTGAGAAATTCTGTATGAGAAAAGTAAAAGATTTTAAAGCTGAAACCAGAAAAAAGGAATATCTAAAAACAATCTACTCCACGAAAAAAATGTGCGTTTTAACGTACTCTACATTTTAATGAGGTAAGTTTTTGTACATCTTTTATGGTTTAGAAGTTGCGTAAAATTCATCCAGAATTCAGATACTATTCCCAGAAAATTCAAGATATATATTTTATTTGCCAGGTAAATATATTTAATATTCGATGCTTTAATCAAAATTGCTAGAGCCATAGAACTTAGTTGGTTTGAAAGTCCTGCCCTATTAGCCACGTCTTCAGTTCAGGAAAAGTTGAAAGTCTTAGGACTCAAGGAGCCGATGGGTTGTGCCAGTAGTGTGTGGACGAGCGTTGTCATGGATCAACACAATTCCTGAAGTCAGCATTCCTCTTCGTTTGTTTTGAACGGCTCTCCGGAAACGTCGTAAAGTACGAAGATCTTCAAAACAACGTTAATGTTCATTTGAAATCATTGGTGGCAACATTTTTGAAGCGGGTATTGCAAAGCTTGTGCACAGGTACGATAAATGTCTCAATCTTTTCGGTGGTTACGTTGAAAAGTAAGTATAAGTGTACAAAACTGTTAGTAATGAAATATTCGTTTTCTATGAAGTTGTCTTTTATTTATACTCTAACGGAGATTGAAAGAAAATGACCCTTGTAGATAAAACATCACTTTTATAAGAACAGTTTGCATACGGAGGAGCTAGAGAAAGCTATGTGAATGGAACACAACAGGTTTTTTCATGTGTGTCAGCATATTCGTTTTTGAAACTCGCAAGTTCAGCAGATCTTTTCCGCAATGATTTTATGGGAGATCTGGTCCCAGAATCCACCAAGCCCGTTTGTTTGTTGTTGAGTTGCTGTTCTCTTTCCATCGACAATTGTTTCCGTTCTGAACAGTTTCTAATGCCATTGCAGTATCATTTGCTTTAGTGGAGCTTCTTTATGGAATCTTGCCGCAAAATTCCGTGCAGATTTCCTATTTTTACTTTCTCTATACGTACTATGTACATAGTGTATAGAGAAGGTATTGCATTGTACCCAAAAATTCGATACCGAGATTTCACCGGAAATACATTTGAGAAAACCTGAATCCAAAAAAAAGCATTTATAGAAATATATCCGTGTGTGTGTGTGTGTGTGTGTGTGTGTCTGTGGGCAGCATAGCTCAAAAACGAAAAGACCGTTAAATACCAAACTTGGTATTTAAGTTCAGAATCTTCCAAGGATGTGACAAGAAGATTACTCAGAAAATCCCCTCACCCCCACATGGAAAAATTTTCGAAAATTTTGATTTTAAAAAAAATGGCGCTAACGATTTTGATTAAAATATCATATTAAAGATATATACTTGACAAATAATATGTATATCTTGAATTTTCTAGGAAAAGCCTCTGGATGAACTTTACGGAATTTTGTGTAACTGGTAAACCATAAGGGATAGACAAAAACTTACCACACAAAAAATGTGGAGCACATTAAAACACATAATTTATGCTATATACATTTTTGTCGTGGAGTTGATCGTTTTTTAGATATTCCTTGCTTTTGGTTTCAGACTTAAAAAGCTTCTACTTTTCTCATGCAGGAATTCGTCAACTCCTGTCCATACAACAAAGGAACTTCAGTCACATAGCAACCATATTTTGCAATCACTTTAACCTATGTTACACCCTCATTTCACTTCTACTTACAGGGAAGCAAGTATAAGACTATTTCTGCTAATTTTTTCCCACTTAGCATGAAGCAAATAGAAGCATAAACATTTTAACAAAAATTTGTTGCAGAGATGTAGAGAAAGCCATGTGAATGGAACACTTCAGAGTATTTTCCCGAGGTACCTACGTTCTTGAGCTTAGGTACTTGTGTCCGTCTTTGACAAGAAATATGGAGTCTAAATAAACATCATGATTAAGAAAAAATTGATGTGAGACATTCATATGATTTTCTATGTAGTCTGCAATAAGTTATTGCTAAAAAACTTATGTATCTATTTACTTCCTGCTAAAAGTAAATCAATTAGCAGAAAGTGTCTTATTTCTTGCTTCCTTGTAATTAGAAAGGAAACAGAGACAAAAGCGATAGTCAAATCTTTTAAAAGTTGGTTGCTATGTGATTGAAGTTCATTTGTTTGCATGGGCAGGAGTTGTATTTTAAAACTGAAACCAATAACAAGGAATATCTCAAAAACGATCAACTCCACGACAGAAATGTACATAACATATATAGTGTATTTTAACGTGCTCTACATTTTTTGTGTGGTAAGTTTTTGTCCATCTGTTACGGTTTAGCAGTTTTGTAAAATTCCGTAAAATTCATTCAGATTAAATCAGTCTTCAGAGGTTATTTCCAGAAAATTCAAGATATACATTTTATTTTGAATGTAAATATCTTTAACTTAGAGTATTTTAATCAAAATTGCTAGAGCCATTTTTGAGAAATTGAAAATGTTCGAAAAATTTTCATGTAAAGGGTAGTTGAGGGTGGTATTTGCTGAACTTAAAATATCATGTATCATAGCTCGAAAACGAACAGCCCGTTTTTGAGCTTTGCTGCCGACACACACACACACGGAAATGTTTCTAAAAATGCCCTTTTTGTACTCGGGGGAAATAAAAATATCAGTTAAAATATGGAATTTTTGGGTGGAATGTTCTACTTCTTCTATACACTATGTACCTACATAGTGCGTGTAGAGAAAGTAAAAAAACAGTGTTCCTTTCACATAACTTGCTCTACATCTCTGCAATAAATGGTTAAAAAGCTTATTCTACTATTCAATTCATGCGAATCTAGAAAAAAAAAAAAAAAAAAAGAAATGATCTTTCCTTCTTTCCTTGTAATTAGAGGGGAAATAGGTAGTAACATAGGCTAAAACGACAGTCAAATATTTTAAAAGCTGGTTGCCATGTAATTGAGCACTTAAAAATGAAACAAATAATAAGCAGACTTCAAAAAACGATCAACTTCATCTAAAAAATGTAGGACAAAAGTTAAGTATTTAAACGAGCTCTAATCTTCTGTTAAGTAAATGTTTGGCTATTTCTTACAGTTTACCGGCTATGCAAATTACCGCAAAATTAATCTGCAATAATGCTTCTATTATACTGATTATAAGCCTTCACATATGTTTTAAAATCGGTTTAAAAGATTATTAAGGTTATTTTTTGTAAAGTAATAAGACTATTTGAGCTAATTTTTTTCTCGATTAGCAAGAAGTAAATAGAGCTATAAGCTTTCTAACAATAATTTGTTATAGATATATAGAGAAAGTCATGTGAATGGGACACATCTGATTTTTTTTTTATGTTATTGTTTCATTTATAGAGCCCCCTTTAATATCTAAGGTTATATCGGGGGCTTTGCATTTGAAACAACTCGTTGTCTGTAGGTTCTTTATGTTGGGTTTAAATCATTTTATTTTCCTCAAACACACACACACGTAATCATTCTCACATACATACTTCCAGACTCTGTGGGGCATAGGCCATAGTTCTGGTTAAAAAAATATTTCCCGCTCCATTCGAGAATCGAACCCGGGACCTCCAGGTGAGAAGTCAGCTCGCTTACCACTCGACCACGGAGGCAGACTGTATGTTACATTGTTTTTGTTTGCTTTTTATGTTAAAGTACCCACTGTATATTGTGTTGTTGTATGCTATTGTCTACTGTATTTATATGTATCTTTCGTATGTATAAAAATCTGATGTGTTACACTCGCATTACTTTCTCTAGCTGTTCTACGAACTTCATACATAAGATTCTTCTTCTTTCTGCACCTTGCTAATCGTGGTAGCACAATGTTCTTATTATTTAGTTCCTTATAAGTAGGAAGAAAATAAGGGAATACACTAGGCTAAACCAATAGTCAAATGTTTTAAAAGCTGTCGTTATGCGATTGTCATTATAAATCACTTCTTTTCTTAGCCAGGAGTAGAACAAAAGAAAAACGGACATTCCCGTCTGAGAAAAGTATAAGTATTTCACAACTGAAGCTAATAGCAATGAATACCTCGAAAACTGTAAGCATCGAGAAAAATGTATATGACATAACTTGTGTATTTTAACAAGACCTAAATTGTTTATATAGTAAGTTTTTGTCTATCTTTTACGGTTTACTAGTTATGCCAAATTAAGCAACATTCATCCAGAACAAACAGGTCTTTAGAAGCTATTCCCAGAAAATTCAAGATATACATTTTATTTGTCAGGTAGATATCTTTAATACACGACATTTTAATCAAAATGGTTAGAGCCATTTTTAAGAAAATCAAAATTTTCGAAAAAAGTTCCATGCAAAGGGTAGTTTAGGTGGGAGGATTTTTCTCAAAATCTTCGTGTAGCATCCCTGGAAGATACTAAACTTAAATACCAAGTTTGGTATTTTAGCTACTTTTCGTGTTTGAGTTATCATGTTCACGGACACACACGGACCTTTTTCTCAAAATGCTATTTTTGGATACAGGGGGTCCTAAAACAAATATTTATGGTGATATTTCGGTATCGAATCTTAGGGTGGAATACAATACTTCTGTATTCCTATATACATTGTACATACGGAGCTAGAGAAAGTAAAAATATAACCCTCGGGTACTTCTGCAAAATAGAGCTAAATAAATGGAGATTCAATAGTAACATTATTATGATAATAATTAGACAAAAATTATCCAGAATAAAGATATCTTCAGAGGCTGTTTCCATAAAATTCAAGAAATATTATTTATTTGCTACCTGAATATCCGTATACGATGTTTTAATCAAATAAATAGAGATATTTTAGAGAGTCTCAAAATTTTCGAAACGTTTACCATGTAAATGGTAGTTGACGGTGGGGGGGGGATTTTCTTCTAAATCTTCCTATCTCATCCTTGGAAGATACAGTACTTAAATACCAAATATGGTGTTAACTATCTTTTCGTTTTCGAGCTATGCTACCCAGAAGCACACAGACACACACATAGACATTTTTCCAAAAATGCTTTTTTTCTTGGATTTATGTGGTCCCAAAGCATGTATTTCCGGTAAAATCTCGATACCGAATTTTTGGATGCATTACAATACCTTTTCTGCAGACTATGTACGTAGTACGTGCAGAGAAAGTAAAAACAGTAGATTCGGACCATACTGTATGTTAATTATATTCGTATTTTACATTGGCTCAGGACATAACACAACCCAGAGCGTACTTCAATTATTGAAAATTAGTTCCTCTAGAATCTCTAAATCTGATTAGTGCTGCACTGGAGTCTGGCGTTAGTGGAGCGTGACGTAGCCTTCTCTATTGGATTAAAAAGTTTTGAGCGCATGTGTGCTTTCATTTCTTAGATCACAATATTTATTATAATTAACATGAAGGCGACACTGAACATATTAGGCAAATCAAACAAATTAGTTTCATTATAGAAATTAAAATAAATCTTATGTATTCCACTGACATGATACTAACTAAACATAACTGTGCCAAATGTTCTTAAAAATATTTCTTTTAGATAAAGAAGACGTTAAAATATGTATTTCCGGCGAAATCTCGGTATCGAATTTTTTGATGGAGTGCAATACCTTCTCTATACACTATGTACATAGTTCATATAGAGAAAGTAAAAATCTGATGTGTTCCATTCACATGACTTTCTCTATATCACTGCAACAAATTATTCTATTTACTTCATCTAATGGAGCAAAAATTAGCAGAAATAGTCTTATTACTTGCTTCCTTGTTAGTACCATAGGTAAGGGGTACCATAGGTTAAAGTGATAGTCAAAAGCTGGTTGCTATGTGACTAAAGTTCCTTTGTTTGTATGGACACGAGTTCACAAAGACCTGCATGAGAAAAGTATCAGACTTTATAGCTGAAAAAAGAAGCAATATCTCAAAATATTTTAATCAAAATCGTTAGCCATTTTTTTAGAAAATCCAAAATTTCAAAAAAAGTTACTTGTAAAGGGCAGTTTGAGGTGGGGGGAGTTTTCTCAAAATTTTCGTGTCGCATCCCTGGAAGATACTTAACTTAAATACCAAAATTGGTATTTTACCGAATTTTCGTTTTTGAGTATCGTGTTCACAGGCACACGGACACACACACGCACCTTTTTCTGAAAATACTTTTTATGGATACTGGGTACTCTAAAACATATTTCCGGTGAAATCTCGGTATCGAATTTTTTGGTGGAGTGCAATACCTTCTCTATACACTATATACATAGCACGTATAGAGAAAGTAAAAAGTGTATACTTCTATCTACGCCATGCTAATCGAGATAAACATTAGCAGAAATGGTCTTATTACTTAGTTCCTTATAAGTAGGAGGGAAATAAGGGAATACACTAGGCTAAAGCGACAGTCGGATGTTTTAAAAGCTTCGTTATGGGATTCACATCCCAGTATGACAGAAGTTTTAGTATTTTAGAACCGAAACCAATAACAAAAAATCGTATGTGTTCCATTCACATGACTTTCTCTACATCTCTGCAACAAATTGTTAGAAAGCATTTTGATCTATTTACTTCATGCTAATTGAGAAAAAATTAGCAGAAATATTCGTATTAATCGCTTCCTGGTACGTAAAAGCGAAATAAGGGAGTAACATAGGTTAAAGCTGGTTGCTATGTGACAAGTTCTTTGTTAAAATGGGCAGGAGTTGACAAATTTTTGTAAGAGAAAAGTGTGTCTTTAAAAGCTGAAACCAAAAACAAGAATACCTCAAAAACTATTAACTCACAAGAAAAAAATGTATATAATATAAATTGTGTGTTTTGACGAACTCTACATTTTTTGTGTGGTAAGTTTCTGTCTATTTCTTACGGTTAAAAGTTAATCAAAATTCCGTAAAGTTCATCCAGAATGAAGTAGTCTTTAGAGGCTATTCCCAGAAGATTAAACATATACATATTATTTGTCAGGTAAATATCTTTGATATACGATAGTGAAATTTTCGAAAAATGTTCCATGTAAAAGTTAGTTGAGGTGGGGGGATTTTCTTTAAAAGCTTCGGGTCACATCCAAGTATGGTATTTAACGGTATTTTCGCTTTTGAGCTATGCTGCCAATAGACAGAAACACACCGACTGAGTTTTTTATGGATTCACAGCGTCTCCATAACATCTCGGTATCGACTTTTTGGGTGCAATACAATACCTTCTCTATACACTCTACATATTAGAGTAAACTTTAAAATGTATATTTTCAAATAAGAAGTATAAATACTAATGAAAGAGACATTATAAGAAGCAATTTTTACTTTCTCTACACGTACTATGTACATAGTGTTTAGAGAAGATATTGCATTCCACCCACAAATTCGATACCTGGATTTTACCGGAAATACATATTTTGGGTCCCCCTGAATCCAAAAAAAAAATTTTTTTACTAAAAGGTGTGTGTGTGTGTGTGTGTGTGTGTGTGTGTGTGTGTGTGTGTGTGTGTGGATAGCATAGCTCAAAAACGAAACTTGATATTTAAGTTTGGTATCTTCCAAGGATGCAACACGAAGATTTTCAAGAATATCCCCGCATCCCCAACTACCCTTTACATGAAACTTTTTTCGAAAATTTTGATTTTTTTAAAAATGGCTATACACGATTTTGATTAAAATGTCAAATATTAAAGCTATTTACCTGACAAATAAAATGTATATCTTGAATTTTTTCCGAATAGCCTCTGAAGACTACTTTATTCTGGAGGAATTTTACGGAATTTTGCATAATTGCTAAAGCGTAAGAGATGAACAAAAACTTACAACGCAGAAAATGTAGAACACATTAAAAGACACAATGTATGTTATATACATTTTTCGTTGAGCTAATCGTTTTTAATATATTCCTTGGTTTTAGTTTCTGCTTGGAAAAACATACTTTTCTCATACAGAAATTTGCCAACTCCTGTCCATACAAACAAAGGAACTTCAGTCGCATAGCAACCAGCTTTTGACTATCAGTTTAGCCTATAGTACTCCCTTATCTCCTTTCTACTTACAAGGAAACAAGTAATAAGACTATTTCTGCTAATTTTTTCTCGATTAGCATGATATAGATAGAAGCATAAGCTTTTTAAGAATAATTTGTTACAGAGATTTTTTTATTAATCATAAACCTAAAATAGGTACATGAAAAAGTTTGATAAACTCATATTATGATTTTACTAGACAGTTTGGTTAACAAGCTGCTGTTCGTAAATAAATGGACAGAACTTTTTAACTTAAACATTAATGATAAATAGATAATACAATAAACCCTTAGATTTCAATATTAAGATAACTGCAACCCGACTCCATCACTACGATAGACAATTGAAGTCATCCAATGATAATTGGAATGTATATTTCGAACGCAAAATGTTGTATAACGTCATTTGAGACAGTACATGTCTTGACATGGGGCAAAGTTTTATTCAGAAGGGAAAGATAATTCATAGCTAATAATATAAATTATACCAAGAAGAGAAATATAAATGTAGAGTGAAAATGGGAAGGGAAGAAAGATTTCAAACCCATATAGGAAGCCGAGTTGTCACGAGCTGGTGGCACAAGATACCGTTACGTCCGTGCATTGAACAGAAGGGATGAATGGACACTACCCGAGGGAACATAACGGTACAGAAAGCAATGCTCTTCGCTGTTCAAGGGGACGCTTTCTGAGGCGCTTGGGAAGAGCATCGGCTGAAGTAAGATGTGAAATTTAGGGTCCGTGGTGGAGCCGAACAGGCTACCTGTGAAAGAGAGGGAAATAGTTATTTTAATATTGAAGAGAGTACGGTAAATATCACAACATCAAACTAATAAATAATAATAGTCGCGGGCGGGTAAAGTGTAGTTTCATAATAGAAAATTTAGGAGGAATGCGGGTGTGTTCGACGGCGGATAAAGCCCGAACTAAATTAATAAAGTACTTGTGTCTTACCACATCCTAAAGCAGTTTCCATGCTACTAAAAACCCTGAGCTAGGCCATCTATAAATCCACACCATCCCTACTACCCATAACCTGCGCCCGGGATACGAAGCCGTAACCAGTTACCGCCCCACGCTGCACTGAAGAAAGTTTCTGTTACTGTTTTCCCCGCAGTTGGTCATCCAGTGCACAGTATGCGTTTATAAGTGCATCGAGCAAAGTTAATCTCTCTACTTTACTCAATGAGAAAGCAGTTGGTGACGCCCCATTTGAATTTCTATTTGTCCTGGCCACTTGAGAAAGCCACCTGTTGGAGGTTGTTGAAGGCCCAGAGTAAGAGAGACTGAAGAGCTATACACGGTGTTAATGTGGGTTCAACACAAATTGCTGAAAGGACTTCAACTCAGACAAGTGCTGAAACGAGATTTCGTAGAGGAACGGATTTAATACCTGGGTTTCGTAAGTTATATTTTCATTCCATGTACTTTTTACTTTTTCTACACATACTACCGAGTTTTCACCGGAAATATACGTTTCAGGGCCCCCTATATCCAAAGAAAAATATTTTCAGAAAAAGGTCCGTGTGTCTGTGAAAACGATAACACAAAAACCAGAATTTGGTAAAATTTGAAACTTGGTATTTAAGTTTACTATCTTGAATGGATACGACACGTAGATTTTGAGGGAAAATTTCCTCACCTCAAACTGCCGTTTACATGGAACAGTTTTCGAAAATTTTGACTGTCTCAAAAATGGCTCTAACGATTTTTATTAAAATATCATATATTAGACATTATCTGACCAATGAAGTATATAAATTGAATGTTATGGGAAAGGCCACTAAAGACCTCTAGTCTTAATGAATTTTGTGCAACCAATAAACCGTAAGATTAAGACAAAAACTTACTATACAAAAAGTGTAAATCAGTTAAATCACACAATCTGTCATATGCGTTTTTTTCGTAGAATTCACCATTTCTAAAATATTCCTTGTTATTTGTTTGAGATTTAAAATATTTTTCTCACACGCAACGTTATGAACTTTTGGCTCTGCATAGAAATGGATTTCAACCACATGGTTATCAGCTTTTAAATGATTTGACTATTGTTTTAGCTTAGCCTATTCTCTTATTTTCCTTATATTTACAAGGAAACAAGTAATTAAGACAATTTCTGCTGATGTTTATCTTATCATAATACAGATAAAAGAATATGCTTTTAACAATAATTTGTTATACCGATGTGAAGGTTCTGCCTTCTTTATGATGATTGCGATAAACATTAGCAATTCTCATTGGAGAATAAATCCAATTGGTTTGGCATTTTTCCGTCGCAATCCTGAAGAGTTTGTGCGTTGATACATAACTGTGAATGAATAATGGAAACATTACAGCACCCCAGAACCGCCTGCGGTGCCATAAGTTGTTCAACTGGGCTTAAACACAACCAAAAAATCTGATGTGTACCATTCACCATTCTTAAAAAGCTTATACTTCTATTTACTTCATGCTAAGCAGAAAAAATAGCAGAAATTGTCTTATTACTTGCTTCCTTATAAGTAGAAGCGAAATAAGGGAGTACCATAAGTTAAAGTGACAGTCAAAAGCTGGTTACTATGTGACTGAAGTTCCTTTCTTTGTATGGACAGCAGTTGACAAATTCCTGTATAAGAAAAGTATCAGTTTCTCAAAGCAAAATCCAAAAACAAGAAATGTCTCAAAAACGATGAACTCCACGACTCGGACAGACACACTCACACAGACACAGACACACGGACAGTTCTTGAATTCGGGTAGTCTCAAAACATACATTTCCGGTAAAATCTCGATATCAAATTTTTGGGTGCATTACAATACTTCCTCTATATACTATGTACACAGTACATATAGAGAAATTAATAACTAAAATCTTATGTGATACTCACATGACTTTCCCTAGCCATTCTACAAACTTCTTACATAAGATTATTCTCCTTTCTGCACCTTGCTAATCAAGATACTCATTAGCACAATGTTCTTATTACTTAGTTCCGTGTAAGTAGGAAGAAAATAAGGGAAGGCACTAGGCTAAACCAATAGTCAAATGTTTTAAAAGCTGTCGTTATGCGATTGTCATTACAAATCGCTTCTTTTCTTGGCCAGGAGTAGAACAAAAGAGTCTGAGAAAAGTAGTGAGTACTTCACAACTGAAATTAATAACAATGAATACCTCGAATACGGTAAGCTCCACGAAAAAATATATATGGCACAAGTTGTGTATTTTAACAGAACCTACATTTTTTGTATAGTAAGTTTTTGTCTATCTCTTACGGTTTACTAGTTATGCCAAATTAAGCAAAATTCATCGAGAATAAACCGGTCTTCAGAAGCTATTCCCGGAAAATTCAAGCTATACATTTTATTTGTTAGGTAAATATCCTCAATAAGCGATATTTTAATCAAAATCGTTAGAGACATTTTTAAGAAAAGCAAAATGTTCGAAAAAAGTTCCATGTAGAGGATAGTTTGGGGTGAGTGGATTTTTTTCAAAATCTTCGAGTCGGATCCCTGGAGGATACTAAGCTTAAATACCAAGTTTGGTATTTTAGCTACTTTTCGTTTTTGAGTTATCGTGTTCACGGTCACACGGACCTTTCTCTGAAAATGCTTTTTACTTTCTCCATACGCACTATGTACATAGTGTATAGAGAAAGTATTGCACTCCACCAAAAATTCGATACCGAGATTTCACCGGAAATATATGTTTTTGGGTCCCCAATATCCAAAAAAAGCATTTTCACAAAAAGGTCCGTGTGTGTGTGTGTCCGTGTGTCTGTGAACATGATAACTCAAAAACGAAAAGTCGGTAAAATACCAAACTTGGTATTTAAGTTTAGTATCTTCCAGGGATGCGACACGAAGATTTTGAGAAACATCCCCCCACCCCCAACTACCCTTTACATGGAACTTTTTTCGAACATTTTGATTTTGTCAAAAATGGCATTAACGATTTTGATTAAAATTTCGGATATTAAACATATTTAACTGACAAATGAAATGAATATCTTGAATTTTCTGGGAATAGCCTCTGAAGAGTAGTTTATTCTGGATGAATTTGACTAAATTTTGAATGACTGCTAAACCGTAAGAGATGAACAAAAACTTACTCCACAAAATATGTAGAGCACTTTAAAACACAAAATTTATGTTATATACATTTTTTTCATGGAGTTCGTCGTTTTTGTGATATCACTTACTTTTGGTTTCTGCTATGAAAAACGTATACTTTTCTCATACAGGAACTTGTCAACTCCTATCCATATAAACAAAGGAACTTCAGTGACATAGCAAGCAGCTTTTGGCTATCACTTTAACCTACGGTTGTCCCTTATTTCGCTTCTACTTACAAGGAAGCGAGTAATAAGACTATTTCCGCTATTTTTTTTCTGATTAGCATAAAGTAAATAGAAGTATAAGCTTTTTAAGAATTATTTGTTGCAAGGATATGGAGAAAGTCATGTGAATGGTACACATCAGATGTTCTTTTCTAAGGATTTATTAAACGTACTCGTAGATACAAATATAGGAAATAGAAATAGGAAGGAAGATCATGGAAACGAAACATCAGATTTTTCACTGATAGTGTATAGTTCTCCTAGCACGACATAATATTTTTAGACACAAGAAATAAAGGATGTTGGATTTTATGTGTGAGCAAGATTCTGCTCAGCTACCTGCCTCTTCCAGACGGAATGTTTATTTCTGCCGCTCCATTTAAGGCAAATGCCTGCACAAAGAACGGCAGATGGCGCTGTTTTCCGGAATATAAAAGCCGCTTCACAAATAAATAATGCCTCTTGGTTACAAAAATACAAGCGAGTAAAAAAAGCAGTGGCCACCATCCATCCCCTTTCTCTCCTTCTCTCTTTTTCGATACGTTTTATTGTAGAGAGTCTGCTAACATGCCCACAGATGATGTTGCTGAAACTCTGGTCTGAAACGAGCCGGGTTTACGTTTATATTAGTGTACAAGCAGAGAGATATAAATTCGTTTGTGAAATGTTCTCAACATATTTGGACAGTAGTTAAACATATTTGGTGCGGAAAGCTAAAAATGTGAGAGGGTTTGAGTTACGTGTGTATGTTGTGTTGGCCCCTTCAGATGACCTGCTATCCATTAGCTGGGGATGTAACGTGAAAATGTGGCAAACAGCTGTAGAGGGCAGCAGCTGTATTTAACCTGATGCAATCTAGAATTGTGATACAGTTGGCTCCACTGAGGTCATTTCAGTGTCATGAACCTTCCATTTCTCAAAGTAAAACCTACCACAGAATTCTTTCTTATATTATATCGCAATATACCTTTTGGACACCTCAACTTTAGAAAATAGTACATGTTAAATGGAGTGTAACGACTTTTTGACAGACAGAATATCAGCCAAAATACACTTAAAAATCATGTGTATTAAAAAAAACTTATGCTTCTATTTACTTACTTCCTTGTGAGTAGAAGCTTTGTAAATGAACTTCCTTTGTTTGTATGATCAATTGATCAGGAGTTGACAAATGAGAAAAGTACAAGTTTTTCAAAGCTGAAACCAAAAACAAGGAATATCTCAAAAACGATCAACTTAAGGAGATATATGTATATAACATAAATTGTGAGTTTTAATGAGCTCCGCATTTTGTGTGTGGTAAGTTTTTGTCCTTATGTTACGGTTTAGCAGTTATGAAAAATTCCGTAACATTCATTCAGAATATAGTAGTCTTCAGAAGCTATTCCCAGAATATTCAAGATATACATTTTATTTGTCAGGTAAATATCTTTAATATATGATATTTTAATTAAATCGTTAGAGCCATTTTTGAGAAAAATTTGAATAAAAGTTCCATGTAAATGGTAGTTAGTGGCGGGGGGAATTTTCTTTAAAATCTTGGTGTCCTATCCTTGGAAGATACCAAACTTAAATACCAAGTTTGGTATTTAACGGTTTTTTCGTTTTTGAGCTATGCTGTCCACAGACACACACGCACACAAACTTGGTCCTTTTGCCAGGAATGCTTTTTTCTTTTTGATTCAGGGTGACCCAAAATATGTATTGAATTTTTGGGTGCATTACAGTACCTTCTCTATACACTATCTACATAGTACGTGTAGAGAAAGTAAACATTTCATTGGTAGTGTGTAATTTCAAACTTTTTCATACAGGTCCTTAAAGAACGGGTGGAGAAAGCCACGTGAATGAAACAAATAATATTTTTTTAGCACCACCTCATTGTTAGTGAGGTATTATTTGAGGAATCGTTTGTAAACAGTAATTCTCGCCAATACCAGCAGCAGTTGTAAGCAATTGAGTGAGGTGATGCAACAGAAATTGCATCACATAAATACACCTGTCAGCCATTTACCATGTCTCAAATCAAGGGTGGAGCGAAGCAGAAACTCATTATGTCTAATTATACAGCCTGGCCGTAAATTGCTGTGGTATACGGCCACTGGCGAGTCAATAAGGCGAATTGAGCTGTGCACAATGTTGTATTGAATCAACCTTACTGCTACAAATATGTTCAGATGAAGTGTACATTAATCATGTTTTTGATTATTTTCATCTGTTTTCATATCTACATCTTGTCGTTGTTCCTTTCTCTACTTCGGAGTCAGTCTGGATTAGCACCAGTGAAATACTTTATAAACAATTTACCGCGATTCTTTGCCCCCGCGAATGTAGGGCTAGAAGCATGTTGGACGCTACTGGCAGGCAGGGACGTGGACGGGTTACGTAAATTTATACTTAAGGCAAGATATTTGAGATCTAAGGAGGCTGCCAATAGAGAAGAGGGGAGGGGTATAAGAACATTTAAACAAAAGTTGCTACAATGTTTTAATATATATATTTTATGTCATACTCAGGTCACTGTTGTGTTATGGCTTTATATATTGTTTATATATTATGTGTATATATTTAAGTATAATTATCTATTAAAAGAGGGTGCATTTATGAAAGTATACTGTGTGCTGTAAATTTAAATTGCTATACTTGAATATTTTTGTCCTTTGTTGTCGTGTTTACTCTTTTAGTTCTTTGTTGTTGTTTTAATATTCTTTTTAGTGTGTTTTACAAAAGCACGTACGGTCTGTGGACCTATAAAATTGTTGAAATTCTATGTATAATAATGTTATGTAAATAAATATACTTATTCATTCATCCATACTTTATAAACAAGCGTGTACATACCTCTTGAAAGTTCTTTGATGCGCCGGCTGCGCTCATCCACGTAGAATACAAGTTTGACTTTCACTGAGAAGGAGTAAAAATGACGGGAGTATGTAACGCGAGGTAGAGTATAAAATAGAAGTACTTCACTTTTGATTCCTCTGAATGAATGCTTTTATTCACTTCTGTTGCTTGTTAAGGCACTAATCCAACGAGCGACTCCTGATATAATTCTTGAAGACTACTGCTATGCTCTTCTCCTTACTAAGTTTTTGTTTTCAACGGTCATTGGTAATCACTGCGTACTTCCCTATCAACACGCGCGAAATGTTTCGCGTAATAATATCACATACTTAGGCGCTAACATTCCCGCTTTCACGCACCACAACATACCGCGTACGCATCACAATTGTGTATCACAACACCAAAGAAGAAGAAGAAGAAGCAACCTAATTTATTGTAAACGCATCGCTTATAAACTTAAAATCTCCAATCTTGAAGCTCATTCCTGATTTTTTTTTAAAATAAGCGCAAAAATAACGCTGTCACGTGTTTAATTTTGTATGTTCTGTGTATTAGACTCACGTGACCGCTCTTTATAATGGAAAAGTCCCGAGCTGCTAACTTTTAGGGGAGAGCCCTTTCTCTAAAAATACTGCGTTAAATCTTGTTCTTATGAAGGCCTTTATGTTTGCAATATGAACAAAGGAAGTAACCTTGGCGCATACAATAGCAACTTCTCACCCAAAGGTTTTGTGTTCTGCAATCTGCTCAGTCTTGGCTGCTGAAGCAGATATTTTCCTGTATTAAACCTATGCAAAAATAATAATTAAACTAATAAAATACACATCGAGCGAATATACCTGAGATTTTAAGTTTAATGCCTCTATTTTATGTTATAGATCGAATACTTTTCAAATCTATCGTTGTAGTCTGTTTACCGTCCCCGTAATTAGTCGCCCTCCGTGGTGTAATGGTTACCATGCTAACTTCATATACCCAAGGTCGCGGGATCAAACCCGGCGGAGGACGATGGGGTGTAAAAATCCTGAGCATGGCTTCCTTAGGAATGGAAGTAAAGCCGTGGGTCCCGTGTTGTAGATTTACGGCACGTAAAAGAACCTCAAGCCTGATAAGAGAGGCCTCTGAGAAAAATTAAGCGGTCTTTCACGCCCAATTTGGAATGGGACGCTGAGAACCAGAGCGGGCCGCGCCGTGGCCCAGTGGTTAGACCACTCGACTCTCAGCAAGACGGCCGGGGTTCGATCCCAAGCGACCGGACAAAGCGGCGCTGGCGCGGGTTTTCTCCGGGTACTCCGGTTTCCCCCGCCATTGCATTCCACCAGTGCTCTATCATATATGTATCATCAGTGTCACCGCCTGCGGTGCCCGTATTTAGGACTGACAGCCCCCCCTATAGGATACTATGGGGTCAGAAGCCTGTCAGGAAGCCAACGGTACAGAATGGAGCGAGTGGTCGGCCTGTAGCGAGGCATGATCATGAAGTGAAATGGATGATAGGAAAGGGGATGATGGAGCAGTTGGTGAAATGAGTGGTGGGGGAAACCGGAGGACCCGGAAAAAGCCCTCCCAGACATCGCTTCGTCCACCATAAACTACACATACCGCGCTCGGGATCGAACCCGGCCTGCCTAGTTTTAAAGCTATGAACTTAAATTGTACACATAATCTTTATGACCTGTGTATAAACCCATTAAAAATTCCACTCTGTAGCTTTAATACTTATACAGTTATTAATGTTTTGTGTTTAAAAAATCTGATGTATTCCATTCACATGACTTTCTCTATCTGTTCTAGGAACTAGCTGTTCATACAAAAGGCTATGCTCCTATCTACATAATGCTAATCAAGATAAATATTACCATAAATGGACTTATTACTTATTCTGGATGACTTTCGAGTGACTTGTAAGTCGCAAGAAATAGAAAAAATCTTATATACTCCATTCATATGAGTTTCTCTACATCTCTTCAACAAATTATTGTTAAAAAGCTTATGCTTCTATTTATTTCAAGTTAATCCAAAAAAAAATTAGCAGAAATAGTCTTATTACTTGCTTCCTTGTAAGTAGAAGCGAAATAAGGGAGTGTCATAAGTTCCTTTGTTTGTATGGACAGGAGTTGACAAATTCCTGTGTGTGAAAAGTATAAGTTTAAAAGCTGAAGCCAGAAACAAGGAATATCTAAAAAAAAAAAACGACCAACTCCACGAAATAAATGTATATAACATGAATTGTGTGTTTTAATGTGCTCTACATTTTTTGTGGGGTAAGGTTTTGTCCATCTCTTCAGTTTAGCAGTTACGCAAAATGTATCCAGTATAAAGCAGTCTTCAGAGGCTATTCCCAGAAAATTCGAGATATACATTTTATTTGTCAGGTAAATATCTTTAATGTACAAAATTTTAATCAAAATCGCCAGCCATTTTTTAGCAAATCAAAATTTTCGAAAACAGTTTCATGTAAAGGGTAGTTTTTGGTTGGGGGGATTTTCTTGAATATCTTCGTGTCGCATCCTTGGAAGATACCAAAATTAAATACCAAGTTTGGTATTTAACGTATTTTAATTTTTAAGGTATGTTGCCCAAAGACACACATCTTGGTATCGAATTTTTGGGTGCATTACAATACCTTTTCTATACATTATGTACATAGGTTTAGAGAAAGTAAAAATTGACTATCGTATTTGCGTAGTGTATTCTCTGATTTAGCTTCTAATTATACGGTACTAAGTAATAAGGAAACTTTTTCTAATGCTTATTTGGATTAGAAAGAAGTAGATATAAGAATCTATTGCAATAATAGTTTGTAGAGAAATTCATGTGAATTTAACCCATCCGATATTTCAAATATGATATCAGTTGTTTGTCTACAAAGTCTAGCTAGCCACTACTTGTAATTTCTGGTTGAGTAGAATTAACCTGAGTATTTTGAGTATAAAAGTGCAGAGCTATAACTCGCATGATAAATCAGTTATATAACTCCAGTGAGAATAACCACAACAATGGAAGCAGTGTAGAGAACGCAAATGCGATATCTGAATGTTTCAGTCCATATTTGGGAGCATATTTTGACTCTTTATTTAACGACTGAATTGTTTTATTTTGTACAGCAAAAGGTTGTTAGGTGTTATCTGGTGTTTTAGTGTGGGTCAGAGCAAATTATCGTGTGGTATAAAACGTGTGAGGCAAAGTAACAGCTACAATAACGGCGAAAGTCACGTATACTGCTCGTCATTAAACTGCAGTAGAAAAGGTTGTATACCCTGTTCCGGAATTACCTTGTTTCAACAGATAAGTTCAGCTCCACAAACTGTGGACACACCTCCAGCTAAATAAAGACAAAGAAAGTGTAGATGATGTAGAGAGCAGACATTTCAAATCTGATGTGTACCATTCACATGACTTTCTCTAAATCTCTACAACAAATTGTAGTTAAAAAGCTAATGCTTCTATTTACTTCATGCTTATTGAGAAACATTAGCAGAAATAGTCTTGTTATTTGCTTGCTTGTAAGTAGAAGCTAAATGACAGACTATCATAGCCAAAAGTTGGTTGCTATGTAACTGAAGTTCCTTTGTTTGTATGGAAAGAGTTAACAAATTCCTGTATGAGAAATATATGTTTTTCAAAGCAGAAACGAAAAACTAAGAGTATCTTTAAAATTATCAACTCCACGAAAAAAATGTATATGACATAAATTGTGTATCTTAACGTGCTCTATATTTTTGTGTCGTAAGTTCTTGTCCTTCTCTTACGGTTTAGCAGTAATGCACAATTCCGTAAAATTCATCCAGAATAAAGTAGTCTTCAGAGGCTATTCCTAGAAAATTCAAAATATACATCTTGTTTGTTAGGTAAATAACTTTAATATACGATATTTTAATCAAAATAGTTACAGCCATTTTAAGAATATAAAAAATTTTGAAAAAAAGTTCCATGTAAACGGTAGTTTGCGGTGGGGGGACTTTTCTCAAAATCTTCGTGTCGCATCCCTGGAAGATACTAAACTTTAACACCATGCTTGGTATTTTACCGACTTTTCGTTTTTGAGCTATCGTGTTCACTGGCGCATGGACCTTTTTCTGAAAATGCTTTTTATGGATACAGGGGACCCTAAAACATATATTTCCGGTGAAATCTCGGTATCGGAATTTTTGGGTGGAGTGTAATACCTTCTCTATCCCTATGTACATTGTACGTACGGGCTAGAGAAAGTAAAAATATTTGTGATATACTTCGGTGACACCACCTAAACTATCCACAGTCAATCTATCTAAGCATTATTTCAGCAGTTTTGCTTAACGTAATATCCTACCAAAGAGATTTGGGATTTTATCAAGTGCATTTTTGATCTTTAAGGAATATCATTTGTTCAATTTGGAAAATTCACAATATTTCATATATTTCATTTAAATTTACATAAAATAAGTTATATTTAGATATATATGAAATTTCTAGCTTACGGGGTTATACAAATATTTATTTTTATTTGTCTAAACTCTTTGCTTCAACAAAATTCATTCACTTGACCTTCTCCAGCTGTTTAATATACTAGCTATTCTTACAAAAGATGTTTATTTTATCTACATCAAGTTAATCAAGACAATCATTAGCAGAGTTGGTCATTACTTGCTTCCTTGTAAGTAGAAGTGAAATATGGGAGTAGCATACGTTAAAGTGATAGTCAAAAGCTGGTTGTTATGTGACCGAAGTTTCTTTGTTTGTATAGCTAGGAGTTAACAAATGCACGTATTGCAATCAAAATCGTTAGAGCGATTTTTGAGAACATCATAATTTTGGACAAAATATCAATTTATGGAATAGTTTAGGTTGCGGATGGATTTTCTTTAAAATATTTATGTTTCATTCTTGGAATGTACCGAACTTAAAAACCAAGTTTAGTATGTAATAGTCATTTCTTTTTACTTTCTCCATACGCACTATGTACATAATGTATAGAGAAAGTATTGCACTCCACCCAAAAATTCGATACCGAGATTTCACCGGAAATATGTTTTAGGGTCCCCAATATCCAAAAAAAAGCATTTTCACAAAAAGGTCCCTGTGTGTGTGTGTGTGTGTGTGTGTGTGTGTGTGTGTGTGAGTCCGTATGTCTGTGAACACGATAACTCAAAAACGAAAAGTCGGTAAAACACCAAACTTGGTAGTTAAGTTTAGTATCTTCCAGGGATGCGACACGAAGATTTTGAGAAAAATCCCCCCATCCCCAACTACCCTTTACATGGACATTTTTTTCGAAAATATTGAGTTTCTCAAAAATGGCTCTAACTATTTTGATTAAAATTTCGGATATTAAACATATTTAACTTACAAATGAAATGTATATCTTGAATTTTCTGGGAATAGCCTCTGAAGAGTAGTTTATTCTGGATGAACATGACTAAATTTTGAATGACTGCTAAACCGTAAGAGATGGACAAAAACTTACTACATGAAAAAGGAGAGCACATTAAAACACACAATTTATGTTATATACATTTTTTCGTGGAGTTCGTCGTTTTTGTGACATTCCTTATTTTTGGTTTCTGCTAAGAAAAACGTATACTTTTCTCATACAGGAACTTGTCAACTCCTATCCATATAAACAAAGCAACTTCATTGACATAGCAGCCAGTTTTTGACTATCACTTTAACCTACGGTTGTCCCTTATTTCGCTTCTACTTACAAGGAAGCGAGTAATAAGACTATTTCTGCTAATTTTTTTCTGATTAGCATAAAGTAAATAGAGGTATAAGCTTTTTAAGAATTATTTGTTGCAGCGATATAGAGAAAGTCACGTGAATGGTACACATCAGATTTTTTGAGCTATGCTGTCGCCATACGCACATGGACTTTTTTTTTGCTTTTTTGTTGTATTCAGGGGTCCCTAAACATGCTTTCCAGTGCAATCTCGGTATTGAATTTTTGAGTGCTTTACTATAGACTATGTGTATTGTACGTTGTGAGAAAGTAAAAATAACTATGTAATTTCAAACAATATGTAAGTGTGGAAAGACCAGTTTAAAATAAACACCCAGTTTTCATTTTATTTGGTATGCAATGAACTGCTATATGGCGACGCTTGTCTAGTCGCTGAGCCGGGAACTCAATTCGCCAGGTAATTCCGCAGAGCTGTATGACAATTACGTCGGAGAAGTTGCCTAGCAACTAGGCGTTCAACCTGAATATGGGAACTTTCGTTTCGTTCGTACCCTCAACGTGTTTTAGCACCGACCCCCCCCCCCCCTAGGCGTTACAAGCTGATGTATAGGGCTCAGAAGCCAGCCGGAGAGCCAACGGCACGAAATGGAGAACCTAGAATGAGTGGTCGGCCCGTAGCCAGGCTTGAGCACGAGAGAGTGGATAATATGTGGAATGGATATATTAATGGAGAAATTGGTGGAATTAGTGACGGGAAAAACCGGAAAACCCGGAGAAAACGCGCCACAAATTCTACATGTGGTTGCTTGGGATCGAACCCGGGTCACCTAGGTGGAAGGCAAGCGGTCTAACCAATAGGCCACCACGCCGCCCATATGGATATCCCTTTTTACTTTCTCTACACGTACTATGTACATAGTGTACAGAGAAGGTATTGCACTCCACCCAAATATTCGATACCGAGATTTCACCGGAAATATATGGTTTAGGGCCCCCTATATCCAAGAAAAGCATTTTCAGTAAAAGGTCTGCGCGCGCGCGTGTGTTTGTGTATGTGTGTGTCCGTGAAAACGATAGCTCAAAAACGAAAGGTCGGTAGCTTCCAGGGATGCGACAGGAAGATTTTAAGAAAACTTCCCCACCCTAAACTACCCTTTAACTACCCTTTACATGGAACTTTTTCAAAAATGTTGATTTTCACAAAAATGGCTTTAACTATTTTGATTAAAATTTCATATATTAAAGATATTTAACTGACAAATAAAATGTATACCTTGAATTGTCTGGGAGTTTTGAGTTATTTCTTGTTTATTATTTTGCCTCTAAAAAAACTTGCTTTTCTCATACAGGAATTCGTCAACTCGTGTCCATACAAAAAAAAGGAACTTCAGTCACATAGCAACCAGCTTTTGACTTCACTTTAACCTATAGTACTCTCTTATTTCGCTTCTACTTACAAGGAGGCAAGTAATAATTTGTTCTCGATTAGCATGAAGTAAATTGAAGCCTAGGAATTTTACTAATTATTTGTAGAGATGTAGGGAAAGTCATGTGTTGCTACTCTGCTGTTTTCTATGCCTGTTTTACATACCCAGTAGTTTTAAGTTGAGGTAAAGAAAAGAAAAAATCAACATGCTTGAAATCTTGAAATTCTTAAAATGCTAAGCTTTAGTTTAATCGACCAAAAATGTTGATGGCGGTTAGCTTTAAGTTGTTATTAGGCTCACGAAACTGAGGAAAACTCTTTTTCACAGCGTTTGATGACGATATAAATATAATCTGATGTGTCACACTCGCATGACTTTCTCTAGCTACTCTACAAACTTCTTACGAAAGATAATTCTTCTTTCAACACCATGCTAATCGAGATAAACATTAGCATATTTGTATTATTTAAGTTCCTCACAAGTATAATGGAACCAAAGGAATGCGCTAGGCTAAAGTGATAGTCAAATGTTTTAAAAGCTGTCGTTATGCAATCGCTTCTTTTCTTGGCCAGGAGTAGAACAAAATAAAACGCACACTTCTGTCTGAGAAAAGTATAAATACTTCACAATTGAAACAAATAACAAGTAATTCCTCGAAAACGGCAAGCTCGACGAAAAAATGTATTGGTATAACTTGTGTATTTTAACAAGATCTACATTTTTTGTGTAGTAAGTTTTTGTCTATTTTTTATGGTTTACTAGTTAAGCCAAATCAAGCAAAATTCATCCAGAGTAAACAGGTCTTTAGAAGCTATTCCCAGAAAATTCAAGATATGCAGTTTATTTGTGATAGAAACGGCTTTAATAAGTAGTATTTTAACCAAACTCGTTAGAGCCATTTTTAAGAAAAATAAAATTTTCGAAATTTTTTACATGTAAAGGGTAGTTACGGGTGGGGGAGATTTTATTGAAAATTTTTGTGTCCCATTCTTGGAAGATACTAAACTTATATTACACATATATGCACACAGACCTGCTTTTTTTTTAGCATTCAGGGGGGCCAAAACATGTATTTCCGATGAAATATCCTTATAGAATGTTTGGGTGAGTACAATACTATATGCTAGAAGATGATGGACTTTATTTTTACTTTCTCTACACGTACTATGTCTATAGTGTATAGAGAAGGTATTGCACTCCACCAAAAAATTCAATTCAGAGGTCTCACCGGAAATATATATTTTTAGGGTCCCCTGTATCCAAAAAAAAAAGCCTTTTCAGAAAAAGGTCCGTGTGTGTGTCCGTGTCTGTGAACACGGTAACTCAAAAACGAAAAGTCGGAAAAATACCAAACTTGGTATTTAAGTTAATATCTTCCAGGGATGCGATACAATGCCTTTTAGTGAAATTTAAACATTTATTTTTGCCTTATTTCGCAACATAATTTCCAGAAAGGCTAATAAATTTGTCATATCGGTGTTCTAATTTAATTAAACCATCTCTGTAGTGCGATTTATCAAGGTCCTCAAAATAGCTGTTTACCGCATCAATGACCTCGTTTATGCGAAATCTCCAAGAAACTGTTGAAGTTTGGGAATAGGTGGTAGTCACTGGGTGCTAGATCTGGCGAATACGGTGAATGTTCAAGCAATTCCAACTTTTAATTTGCACATTTCTCCCATTAGAATGATTGAAAGTTGGCCGGAGTATTGTGGTGACGAAATAAGATTTTTTGCCAAATGAGGTCTTTTTATTTTCACCTCATCACTCAAACGTTGCAGTAAGCTTGCGTAGTAGTCACCAGTGATACTTTTTTCCAAGTAATCGAAAACAATTCCCTGTACATCCCAGAAACCGCTCTCCATAGCCTTGTTAGCTGACAAAATTGACTTTGCGTTTTTTGGAGTTGGTTCACCTGGCGCAATTCACTGTTTTAACTACAATTTACTTTCTGGGGTGTAGTAAAATATCCAAGTTTCATCCATGGTAATAAGTTGACTAAACATTTCACTGGGTTCTTTACGGTAGAGCTCCACATTCTCAACAGAAACAGTTTTTCTTTGCAACTTTTGATCAGGTGTCAACAAACGCGGCACGCATCTTGCACAGACCTTGTGAAAGCCCAAAACATTATTTAAAATATTACCTGCACGTTCTTTTGATATGTTTACAGCCTCTGCTACCTAAAATAACTTTAATCGGCGGTCTTCCAGTACTAAACGATGATTTTTTTTCAATGATTTCTGGAGTTGTCACTTCTACAGGGCGTCCAGAGCGAGGCTCATCACTAGTGCTCGTACGTCCCATTTTAAACTCTACAACCCACCTTTTAATCGCAGAATATGAAGGGGCAGAGTCTTTCAATGTACTGTAAATTTCTTCCTTGATTTCTTTAAGTGTTTAGCCTTTCAAATGGAAGTATTTAATCACTGCTCGTTTTTCCAAATCCTCCATTTTCGTGAAAACATCAAAGTTGTCTTGTTTAATATGCTGTTGTTTGAAAGCTAAACAAGCTATTGGCCTGTAACTATGGATGCAAGCTGGTCTAGAGTTTAATTATAGACTGCTACCGTTTAACTGGCCTAGTGGCGCCATATCTGTGTGAGGCCCGGGCTTATTAGCCGACCCTCGTACACTCTTTTGTTAATGAATTTTGCAATAGATTCTTTACTTGAAGTAGCACATGTCTTGAGTGTTACGTCATTTCCTAATTGTACTGCAAGTATTAATGACCTCTCAAACTCTTACTGCAAGTACCTACAGTGCTTGTTGGCATAGCAATTAATTAATGAATTGTAAACAAGCTTATATCACCAAATGTGTGTTCAGAATGATTAACTTACACATTACGTATTTCAAAAAAAAATATTTGTTACCAAAATTACTAAAAAGGCACTTCTGTGTACCATTAGAGCCCTTTAATCTGGTTCGTCATATGGGATGCTGAATGAAATCAAACAAATGATACTCTAATGAGTTTTGGGTCCATGGGGATTAAAATTAGAGACATTGTCTTCTCAGGATAAAAGAAAAATCTCGAGAAAAATAATCCGCATAACTCAATCTAAGCGAGATTCGAACTTGAGTCTTCTTGAATGAGAGTCATATACGCTACCCGCAAACTTGGTCTTTTGTTGATGCACATTTTTATTTTAAAAGAAAGCTCAATGTCCCTATTAGGAATAAAGTGACTTACGTCACTAGGGAGTTAAGAAAGCTTACTAACATCTTTCCTTCTTGTTATTATGTAGATAAATTGCCAAATTAACGAGCACTCGTTATAAAGGAATTAATCTTAGCAATCTCCTTAAGAAGCACTTCTATTTTTATTTTTAATATTGCGCTGCTGTTAATATTTTAATTGGAGTATTAACTGCGTGCACTTAGGCCTCGCGGCGTAACCCACTTTTTCTTAATAAAGCATAAGCTGGTCTTGTTAGTACAGCTTGTTGAAATACAAGCTGAAAGCGATGTTCACGCTTCTATGGTTATATTTATTAGCGAGACTTTTGTTCCTTGCAATTTGCTGTTCATAGCCTTCCACCTGAGACAATTCTATTTCCTAAAGTCTCTTAAAACGCAGTTGGGTTTCTGAGTTTGACTTAAAATGAATAAATAAGACGCAGAAAATAATTGTATGGTGCGCACGCTGTTCCTTTGATAACCAAAAAGCTGAGGAAGATATTCAACTAGCGAAAGAAAATGTGTTTTTTACTTTCTCTATACGTCCTATGTACATGGTGTATAGAGAAGGTTTTGTATTGCACCCAAAAATTACATACCGAGATTTTACCGGAAATATGTTTTGCGTCCGTCTGAATCCAAAAAAAAAAAAAAAACATTTCTGGAAAAAGGTCTGTGTGTGTGTCTGTGTAGACAGCATATCTCAAAAATGAAAAGACCGTTAACTTGGTATTTAAGTTTGGTATCTTGCAAGGATGCGGCACGAAGATTTTGAGGAAAAAACCACGCACTACTACTACCTTTATATGCAACTTTTTTTTCGAAAATTTTGATTTTGATTAAAATATCGTATATGAAAGATATTTACCTGACAAATAATATGTTTATTATGAATTTTCTGGGAATAGCCTCTGAAGACTACTTTATTCTGGATGAATTTTACGGAATTTTGCATAACTGCTAAACCGTAAGAGATGGACAAAAACTTTCCACACAGAAAATATAGAGCACATTAAAACACACAATTTATGTTGTATACATTTTTTTCGTGTACTTTATCGTTTTTAAAATATTGCTCGTGTTTAGTTGAAAAACTTATACTTTTCCTATACAAAATTTGTCAACGACTACCTTCGTGGTCAAGTGTACAGCGAGCTGACTCCTCACCCGGAGGTCCTGGGTTCAATTCCCGGCTTGGACGGGGAATTTTTCTTTAGCCAGATTTATTCCCTATCCCCCACAGAGTCTGGAAGTATGTATGTGAGAGAGAATGTGTGTGTGTGTGTGTATTTGAGAAAATAAAAAATGATTTAAACCAACGTAAAGGACCTATAGACAACGAGTTGTTTAAAATGCAAAGCACTCGATATAAATGTTAAAGGGGGTTATATAAATGAAACAAAAAAATAAAATTGTCAACTCCTGTCCATACAAAGGCAACAAACATAGCAACCAGCCTTTGACTATCACTTTAACCTATGGTACTCCCTTATTTCGCTTCTACTTACAAGGAAGCAAGTAATAAGACTATTTCTCCTAATTTTTCTCGATTATCATGAAGTAAATAAAATCCTAAGCTTTTTAACAATAGTTTGTTGCAGAGATGTAGAGAAAGTCAAGTTTCTGAAATGCCGGACGCTAACATAGACTCTAGTCACGTGATCTAACAGAGGTGGAATGACGATGAGCTAACAACAGGTGGTGGTAGGCTAATGATAATATCCCTGACCATTGAAACGTAAACACGTGCAATCTAGCCACCAAAATAATCAAATATTGTCTCTGGTAATTATAACAGTTCCTAACTTGTGCTTCCCTGAGGCAGTGTTGCCAGAACTCGGTGTTTACGTAAACGTTTACTGCAAGAAGCACAAATTAATTTACTGTATATCCTTCCTCGCTACGCTAGGTAGAGCAATATGGATGTCTGCTTAATAAAGATTGGACCACAGAGATTTAGTATTTACCTGCTTACTCATTAGGTACATTAGTGCAAAAGAGATGATCAAAATAATATTTACAAGTAAGCTCTAAAGTCAGTCATATAACAATTTTAGTATTAAAAAATCTTATGTGTTCCATTCACATGACCTTCTCTGTATCCCTACAACAAATTATTCTAAAAAGCTTATACTTCTATTTACTTTATACTAATTAATAAAAAATAGCAGAAATAGCCTTATTACTCGCTTCCTTGTAAGTAAACCGAAATAAGGGACTACAATAGGTTAAAGTGAGAATCAAAAGCTGGTTGCTATGTCACTGAAGTTCCTTTGTTTGTATGGACAGGAGTAGACAAATCCTTGTATGCGAAAAGTATGTTTTTCATAGCTGAAACTAAAAGCAAGGAATATCTCAAAAACGATGAACTCCAGAAAAAAATGTATATCACATAAACTGTGCGTTTTAACGTGCTCCACATTTTTTCGCATAGTAACTTTTTGTCCATCCGTTACGGTTTAGCAGTTATTTAAAATTCCGTAAAATTCATCCAGAATACAGTACTCTTCAGAGGCCATTCCCAGAAAATTCGAAATATACATTTTATTTGTCAGGTAAATATCTTTAATATACAAAATTTTAATCAAAATCGTTAGAGCCATTTTAGAGAAAATCAAAATTTTCGAAAAAAGTTCCATGAAAAGGGTAGTTGTGGGTGGGGGGATTTTTCTCAAAATCTTCGTGTCGCATCCCTGGAAGATACTAAACTTAAATATCAAGTTTGATATTTTACCGACTTTTCGTTTTTGAGTTATCGTGTTCACGGACACACGGACACACACACACACGGACTTTTTTTAGTTAAAGGGGACCCTAAAACATATATTTCCGGTGAAATCTCGGTATCGATTTTTAGGTGGAGTGCAATACCTTCTCTATATACTATGTACGTGTAGAGAAGGTATTACATTCCACCCAAAATTTCGATACGGAGATTTCACCGGAAATAGATGTTTTGGGTCCCCCTGAATAATAAAAGAAAGCATTTTTACAAAACGGTCCGTGTGTGTGTGTGTGTGTGTGTGTGTGTGTGTGTGTGTGTGAACAGCATAGCTCAAATACGAAAATACCGTTAAATACCAAACTTGGTATTTAAGTTTTGTATCTTCCAAAGATGCGACACGAAGAGTTTTAAGAAAATCCCCCCATCCCAAACTACCCTTTACATGGACCTTTTTTCGAATTTTTTTATTTTCTCAAAAATGGCTCCAACGATTTTGATTAATATATCATATATTAAAGATATTTACGTGGCAAATAAAATTATATCTTGAATTTTGAGGGAATAGCCTCTGAAGATTACCCTATTCTGGATGAGTTTTGCACAATTTTGCTTAATGATTAATCTTTAAGAGATAGAAAAGTCTGTGAACAGCATACCTCAAAAACAAAAATACCGTTAAATACAAAATTTGGTATTTATCTTCCAAGGATGCCACACGATGATTTTAAGAAAATCCCCCCCAACCACTACTATCCTTTACATGGAACTTTTTTGAAAATTTTATTTTCTTAAAAATGGCTCTTAACGATTTTTATTAAAATATCGTATATTATAGCTATTTACCTGACAAATAAAATGTATATCTTGAAATTTATGGAAATAGATTCCGAAGACTACTTTATTTTGGATTAATTTTACGGAATTTCGTCTAACTGCTAAAGCGTAAGAGATGGATAAAAACTTATAACACAAAAAATGCAGAATACGTTAAATTACACGATTTACGTTATATACATTTTTTTCGTGGAGTAGATAGTTTTGAGATATTTCTTGTTTTTGGTTTCAGCTGTAAAAAGCTATACTTTTCTCACACAGGAATTTGTCAACTCCTGTCCATTCAAACAAAGGAACTTCAAAGACATAGCAACCAGCTTTTGAATATGACTTTAACCTAAGGTACTCCCTTATTTCGCTTCTACTTACAAGGAAGCAGGTAATATGATCATTTGTGCTAATTTTTTCTGAATTACCGTGAAGTAAACAGAAGCATAAACTTTTTAGCAATAATTTGTTGTTTAGATGTAGAGAAAGTAATGTGAATGTAATACATCAGATGAATTTTTCTTATTTTTCAACATAATTTAATTTTAGCCCTATATTTTTTTTCCAGCGTTTCTCTAACTGTTTTTAGCCTTTCAAAACGTAGGATTTATTGAACGATAAACATTTGTCTGTTTAAAGTCAACAATAGTGATTGATTTATTGAAAATATTACAGGAAATGCAGGATCAATTGTTGCTATAGATTAGTTTTCTTTGTTAATTTCATGTTAAAACTTTTTCTGACGTAAAACTTGCACTGCAAAAAGACAATGTGATTAAGCAAGTTGAAGGAAGCTGTAACCAATAATCGATTTTTAACGTTCTCAACATTAGCATTAGAGGTTATAAAACCGTTAGACTTTTTCGTTACTTGTAAAGCGCAGGTGGTACAGACTGTTTTAATGATCTAAGTAACACAGACTCCCAATATACGACCAGCTTCTGCAGTTAAAGTATCGGAAGATGCACGATTAATATTCTCCTCTAGTTCATGGTGGGTAAACTGATGTACGTGTGTGTCTATGGACAGCATAGCTCAAAAACGAAAACACCGTTGAATACCAAACTTTGTATTTAAGTTTGGTATCTTCCAAGGAAACGACATGAAGATTTTCAAGAAAATCCCCCCACTCCGAACTACTCTTTACATGGAACTTTTTTCGAAAAATTTTATTTTCTTAAAAATGCCTCTAACGATTTTGATGAAATTATCGTATATTAAGGATACTTACCTAATAAATACAATGTATATTTTGAAATTTCTGGGAATAGCTTCTGAAGGCTACTTTATTATCGATGAATGTTACGGAATTTTGCATAACTAATACGCAGTAAGAGATGGACAAAAAATTACCACACAAAAAATGTAGAGTTCGTAAAACCTACGATTTATAGTAGCTATATACATTTTTTCGTAGAGTTGATCGTTTTTTAAATATTCCTTGTTAATGGTTTTAGCTATAAATTACTTATACTTTTTTCATGTAGGAACATACAAACAAAGGAACTTTAATCACAAAGCAACCAGCTTTTGACTATCACTTTAGCCTTATTTCCTTTCTACTTGCATGGAAGCAAGTAATAAGACGATTTCTGATTTATTTTTCTCGATTAGCGTCAAGTAAATAGAGGAATAAGATTTTTAACAATAGTTTATTGTAGAGATGTAGAGAAAGTCTTGTGAATGGAACACATTAGAATTTTTTCTAACATTAAGTGACTTACATATTTAAGCAGCAATTGAATAGCAGTATTCTGATCAACCACAGTCGATACACAGTGCTGCCCTCTGTCGGCCAGTAATTACAACTTGAATACTTGAAATTGCTGGCGATTACCATAGCAAGGATAATTTAACTGCCTTCATTTCGGTTACAACAATGTTAAACCCTGACTCATAACCAATTTCTCGAAAGCCGTTACAGTTCATTACAGGGCCGGTCAATTATAGAATACTGTATTGATTTTCGGTTCGCTGAAGCACGAGGAATAATTTGAAGAACAATCTTTCTCCTCCCCTACCTCATTTTTCCCCTAGCACTAACAATTTAACGCCATTAGAAGGTTCTTATTTTCTTGCGTTTTATTCCTGACAGTCGTTTAATAGCAGTCCCTGCCTCGAGGCAAGAAAAATGGATAACTTGGCTAAGCCCCTCGCGCGCGCGGCTCTTTTTTCCTCGTGTCGTTTTTAAAAGGATTTTTCCATTTCTGCCAGCACTTGAGCGGTCGTCATGCTCGCGTATTGTTTAATCTTCTTTGACGTCAACATTTCGTTTGCGCGGCTTTTATATCTCTTTGTGTCATTACATGTTTCGTGTAGGCCTTCTACTTACGGTGGTGGCGTAAATAACATCTACAGCTAAGACGGACCCAGAAGTACATCCACTAGGGCGGTTCAATAAGCCCTTAGAAAATCCAAGAAATTACAGTCGTAGCATTGAAAAAAGTTTGGATTTAGCAACAGTAAACCTTTACTAGATGGCAGTTAAAGTTTCGGCTATTTACACCGCGTAGTTTCGTTGCTATAGACGATTGAAAAAACAACCTTCTGTTTGGACAGGTAGAGTCGCACTGAAAAAATCTGCTGTGTTCCATTCACATGACTTACTCTATATCTGTGTAAAAATTATTGTAAATAAGCTTATCTTTTATTTATTTCATGCTAATCGAGAAAAATTAGCTGAAATAAGCTTATTTCTTGCTTTATTGTAAGAAGAAGCGAAATAAGGGAGTACCATAAGATAAAGTGAAACCCAAAAGCTGTTTGCTATGTGACTAATGTTCCTTTGTTTGTATGGACAGGAGTTGACAAACTCCTGTATGAGAAAAGTATAAGTTTTTCAAAGCTGAAACAAAGAAAAAGGAATATCTCAAAAACGATCAACTCCACGAAAAAATTTTATGTAACATAAATTGTGTGCTCTATATTTTTGTGTGTTAAGTTTTTATCCATCTCTTACGGTTTAGTAGTTATACAAAATTCATCCAGAATAAAGTAGTCTTCAGAGGCTATTCCCAGAAAATTCAAAATACACATTTTATTTGTCAGGTAAATATCTTTAATATATGATACGTTAATCAAAATCGTTAGTCATTATTTAGAAAATCAAAGTATTCGAAAAAAGTTCCTTGTAAAGGGTAGTTTGGGGTGCGGGGACTTTTCTCAAAATATTCGTCTCGCATCCCTGGAAGATACTGAATGTAAATACCAATTTGGTATTTTACCGACTTTTCGTTTTTGAGTTATCGTGTTAACAGACACACAGACACCCACATTTTCCTGAAAATACTTTTTTTGGATACAGGAGGCCCTAGAACATATATTTCCGGTGAAATCTCGGTATCGATTTTTTTGGTGGAGTGCAATATCCTCTCTATACACTATGTACATAGTACGTATAGAGAAAGTAAAAAGGCAATGCTTTAGCCGGGATCTCCTGGTCTCTGGCCGGTTGTTCTACCACTAGGCTACTATGGCAATATGCTGGCATGACATTAAATTTCTCAACTCGCTCACATTTTCCCGATAAAGCACAAGGTGAGCTCAAATTATTTTGAGATGACAACCTGAATAACGACGTGCAATGTTGTAAGTACTTTAAGTATAATTCATAAAGTTTTTACCTGGCTAGAAGCCCGAGAAGATTTTGAATTAACACGTCGCCAGGAAAGCTTCAATTCTTATTTTACTTTAAGTATGTACATAGTATAGCCAAATATTATGGCCAATTAGTTTTGGTTTAATTGTTTTTTTTTCTCCCTCAAGCCATGTGTAGGACAGGAGTCAATATGGTCTAATACTATGGGCAATACTAATTGACCTTAATAGTTGAATAAACCATGAATCCTGGGATTGTAGGTCGCCATTGGGTTTGTCATCTCAAAATAATTTGAGAACACCTTGTGGTTTACCGGGAAACATACGACTCAGTTGAGTAATCCATTGTTATGCCAGCATGTTGCCATGGTAGCTCAGTGGTAGAACAACTGGCTAGTGGCCGGTAGATCCGTGGTTCAAATCCTGGCTATGGCATTGAATTTTTACTTTCTCTATACGTACTATGTACATAGTGTATATAAAATGTATTGCACTCCACCAAAAAATTCGATTCCGAGATTTCACCGGAAATATGTGTTTTAGGGTACCCTGTATCCAAAAAAAAGTCTTTTCAGAAAAAGGTCCATGTGTGTGTGTCCGTGTGTCTGTGAACACGATAACTCAAAAACGAAAAGTCGGTAAAATACCAAACTTGGTATTTAAGTTTAGTATCTTCCAGGGATGCGACACGAAGATTTTGAGAAATCCCCCCACCCCAAACTACCCTTTACATGGAACTATTTTCGAACATTTTGATTCTCTAAAAAATAGCTCTAACGAATTTGGGTAAAATATCATTAATTAAAGATATTTACCTGTCAAATAAAATATATATTTTGAATTTTCTGGGAATAGCCTCTGAAGACTGCTTTATTATGGATGAATTTTGCATAACTTCTAAACCGTAAGAGATGGACAAAAACTTAACACACAATTTATGTTATATACGTTTTTTTCCTGGAGTTGATCGTTTTTGAGATATTCTTTTTCTTGGTTTCAGCTTTGAAAAACTTATACTTTTCTTATGCAGGAATTTCTCAATTCCTGTCCATACAAACAAAGGAACATCGGTCACAAAGCAACCAGCTTTCGATTTCACGTTAATCTATGGTACTCCCTTATTACGCTTCTACTTGCAATAAAGCAAGAAATAAAGACTATTTCTGCTAAGTTTTCTCGATTAGCATGAAATAAATAAAAGATAAGCTTATTAACAATAATTTGTTACAGAGATATAGAGAAAGTCATGTGAATGGAACACATCAGATTTTTTCAGTCTGATTTATCCAACTCTTGTCCTACACACGGCTTATGTGGGGAAAAAAAAATAGGAAATCAATACTGATCTACTCATTTAGAAAGAAAGAAGAGTTTCATGTGATGACTAAACAACTCTATTTAAAAGAATTAACACCGAAAAAGATAAAAACCGAGTTGCATGAAGTTCATGGCACATCTGCTTCTGCGTTTACAACACTTTACAATTGGATAAATGAATTTAAAGGTGTCCGTACATCTACAAATGATGAACATCGTTCCGGACGTCCAGTAGAACTGGCTTCCTCCAAAATGATTGACAAAGTCCGTGTGGTTTTGAGTGAATGGAGAATGAAAGTTCACGAAATAGTAAAGGCCATAGGCGTATCACAAGCTATACTATTCTCAATTTTACACCAAATTTAGGTCTGACAAGATGGGTGCCGCGTTTGCAATCGCGTGATCGATTGGGAAACTGATTTGACACTGATTCCGTCTCAATTCGAACGAGTTTCTGCGTCCATACATAACTGTGGATGAAACGTGGATGCACTACTACGCTCCTAAGACAAAATTCTGATGTATTAAATTTCACATGACTTCCTCTAGCTGCTCTACAAACATACTTCTTACAAAAGATTATTCTTCTTTCTACACATGCTAATCGAGATAAACATTAGCAGAATGTTCTTATTACTTAGTTCCTTACAAGTAGAAGTGCACTAACGAAAGACACTAGGCTAAAGTGATAGTCAAATGTTTTAAAAGCTATCGTTATGCAATTGTCATTACAAATCACTTCTCACGTAAAATTCTCTGCAACCAATTATAATTAAAAAGCTTATGATCCTATTTACTTTATTCCAAGCCAGAAAAATTAGCAGAAATAGTCTTGCTTCCTTTGTAAGTAGAAGCGAAATAAGGGAGTACCATAGGTTAAAGTGATAATCAAAAGCTGGTTGCTATGTACTGAGGTTCCTTTGTTTGTATGGACAAGAGTTTACAAATTCCTGTTTGAGTAAAAGTATAAGTTTGTAAACGTGAAATCAAAAACAAGGATTAACTCAAAAACGATCAACTCCACGATAAAATGTATATAACATAAATTGTGTGCTTCAACTTGTGAGGTAAGTTCTTGTTCATCTATTACAGTTTAGCAGTTTTACAAAATTCCGTAAAATTCATCCAGAATAAAGTGGTCTTCAGAGGATATTCCCAGAAAGTTCAAGATATACAATATATTTGGCAGGTAAATATCTTTAATATACTATACTTTAATCAAAATCGTTAGAGGCAATTTTGAACGTTTCCAAATTCTCGAAAAAAGTTCCATATAAAGCTTGGTTGGTGGTGAGGGGTATTTTCTTGAAAATCTTCGTGTCGCATTCTTGGAAGATACTGAACTTAAATACAAGGCACACACACAGGCAGACAGATACACACGGACATTTTTCTGAAATGATTTTTACTTTCTCTATACGTACTATATACATAGTGTATAGAGAAGGTATTGCACTCCACCAAAAAATTCGATACCGAGATTTCACCGGAAATTTGTTTTAGGGTCCCCTGTACCCAAAAAAAGTATTTTCAGAAAAAGGTCCGTATGTGTGTCGTTTGTCAGTGTGTCCGTGTGTCTGTGAACACGATAACTCATTCGCTTCTACTTACAATAAAGCAAGAAATAAGACTATTTCTGCTATTTCGTTAGAGGCAATTTTGAAAATTTCAAAATTCTCGAAAAAATTTCCATATAAAGCTTGGTTGGTGGTGGGGGTATTTTCTTGAAAATCTTCGTGTCGCATTCGTGGAAAATACCAAACTTAAATACCAGGCACACAGACAGACACACACACGGACATTTTTCTGAAATGCTTTTTTTTTTAATACAGGGGACCTTAAAACATATATTTTCGATGAAATTACGGTATCGAATTTTTGGGTGGAGTGCAATAGCTTCTCTATATACTATGTACATAGCACGTATTGAGAAAGTAACGAGAATAAGGTGAGTGGGCCCGTGCTCAGCCCCGTGATGTCCAGGGGCTATAAAGTGAATTGCTATTCCCTAGTGAGTAATGCAAGTCTTGGCCATGTTTTGTATAGTCATGGACTACCCAAGTTTGTTTTGTCGTGATTAATGGCTCCCTAGGGAGAAGAAGGTGCCAGTAATTGCCACCGTCGACTGCTAGGAAATTTCATCTTGAGACAGTCGCGGAACCCAACTCTTGAAAGTTGGGGGTCAAGCCCCTGACGACATTAAGCTTATTTGCTGGGTATTCTACAAGCAGGAACAATACATTATACAAACTTACCCAATTTGATGCTAATTACTCTGGAGTATCACTGATGAACCATCTTGTGCAACCATTTTAAACCTCTAGACATTATTACTGGTCGTCGTCTTAGCGTGGTGGTAGTGGGGCTGCTTGCCAAGCGGGAGACCTGGGTTCGATTCGTATGAGATAGCACATGTCATTCAAAAGGGAGATCTAAATTAGAGGCAATATACTATGATCGGCTGATAAGTCCCGGGAATCTCGAAGTAAACAGCATTAAAGAAATCTGAGGTGTTCCATTCACGTGAATTTCTCTACATCTCTGCAAAAAATTGTTGTTATAAAGCTTGTGATTCTTTTTACTTCATTATAATCCAGAAATAGTCTTATTACTTGCCTCCGTGCAAGTAGAACGGAAATAGGCTAAATTATTAGTCAAAATCTGATTGCTATGCGACTGAAGTTCCTTTGTTTCTATGGACAGGAGTTGACAAATTCCCATTTCAGAAATATATGAGTATTTCAAAGCTGAAAAAAATAACAGTGAATATTTCAAAAACGATTCACTTCACGAAAAAATGCATAAAACATAAATTTGTGGTTTTAATGAGCTCTACATTTTCTCTTAAGCAAGTTTCTGTCTATCTCTTAGGGCTTACCATTTATGCAATATTCCGTGAAATTATTCCAGAATAAAGTAGTCTTCAGAGGTTTTTCCAGAAAATTCAAGATAAAACATTTTATTTTTGATATAAATATTTTTAATATATGATATTTTAATCAAAATCGTTAGAGCCGTTTTGGAAAAAATCAAACTTTTTGTAATTTTTCCCATGTAAAGGGTAGTTGGAGGTGGGGGATTTTCTTGAAAATGTTCATATTATATCCTTGGAAGATAATGAACTTGAATACAAAATTTGGTATTTAACGGTCTTTTCGTTTTTGATATATGTTTCCCCCCACACACACTGACATTTTCCTAAAAAAAATGCAGTATCGAAATTTGGGTGCAATACAATACCTTCTCTATACATTATGTACTTAGTACGTATAGAGAAAGTATTTTTTTTCGCTTTATTCTTCAACATAATCTCCAGAAAGGCTAATACATTTGTCATATCGCTGTTCTAATGTAATTAAACCATCTCTGTAGTGCGATTTATCAAGGTCCTCAAAATAGATGTTTACCGCATTAATGACCTCGTAGCTGTGATTATCTTCGTCCTGCAAGAAAATGTTTTGAGGTTTGGGAACAAGTGGTCACTGGGTGCCAGATCCAGCAAATAGGGTGGACGTTCAAGCAATTTCAACTTTAATTCGTACATGCTTCCCATTTCAATGACTTAACGATGGGCCGGAACATTGTCGTGATGAAAATAATATTGCTTTTTTTTTTTTTTTTTTTTTTTTACAAAATGAGTTATTTTCCTTTTCGTTTCATCACTCAAAAGTTGCAGTAAGCTTGCATAGTAGTCATAAATGAACTTTTACCCTTTTCTAAGTAATCAATAGAAATTCCCTGTGCATCCCATAAAACACTCGCCATAACCTTGTTAGCTGACGAAAATGACTTTGCTTGTTTTAGAGTTGGATCACCTGGCGCAATCCGCTGTTTTAACTGTGATTTACTTTCAGGAGTGTATCCAAGTTGCATCCAAGGTAATAAGCCGTCTCAAAAATTCACTGGGATTTTTACGGTAGAGCTCCACTTTCTTAATAGAAAGTTTTTCTTTACAACTTTTGATTTGGTGTCAACAAACACGGAACCCATCTTGCACAGATCTTGTGAAAGCCTAAAACATTACTCAAAATATTACCTGCAAGTTCTTTTGATACACTATGTGATCAAAAGTATCCGGGCATCTGGCTGAAAATGCGGTACAAGTTCGTGGCGCCCTCCATCGGTAATGCTGAAGGTGAATATGGTGTTGGCCCACCCTTAGTCTTGATGACAGTGTTCACTCTCGCAGGTAAACTTTCAATCAGGTGCTGGAAGGTTTCGTGGGGAATGGCAGCCCATTCTTCACGGAGTGTGGAACTGTGGAGAGGTATCAATGAGGCCTGGCGTTCCAAAACATCCCAAAGGTGTTCTATAGGATTCAAGTCAGGATCTGTGCAGGTACAGGGACGATATTGTCGTGTAACCGCTCCGCCACAGCCCGTGCAGTATGAACAGCTGCTTGATCGTGTTGAAAGATGTATCCCAGAATTGCTCTTCAACAGTGGGAAGCAAGAAGGTGCTTAAAATATCAATGTAGGTCTGCGCTGTGATCATGCCACGCAAAACAACAAGGGGTGCAAGCCCCTGTAGGAAACACGACCACCACCTCCGAATTTCATTGATGGCACTACACACGCTGGCAGATGACGTTCACCGGGCATTTGCCATACCCACACCCTGCCATCGGATCGCTACAATCTACCGTGATTCGTCACTCCACACAACGTTTTGCCACTGTTCAATCGTGTAATGTTGACGCTCCTTACACCAAGCGAGGCATTTTCCTGCGTGATGTGTGGCTTGTGAGCAGCCGCTCGACCATGGTAACCAAGGTTTCTCACCTCACGTCGGTCATAGTACTTGGAGTGGATCCTGATGCAGTTTGTGAAGGTCTGGATAGATGTCTGCCTGTTACTCTTTACGACCCTCTTCAAATGTCGGCGGTCTCTGTCAGTCAACAGACGAGGTCGACCTGTAGATGTCCCTTCACGTTTACTAGGGATGTTTAGGAGTGTGGAAATCTCGCGTGCAGACTTCTGACACAAGTGACACCCAATCACCTGACCATGTTCGAGGTTCACGGAGCAGCCCATTCTGCTGTTTCACGATGTCTAATGACTACTGAGGTCGCGGATAGTGAGTACCAGACAGTAGGTGGCAGCACAATGCATTTAAGATGAAAAACGTATGTTAGTGCGGGTTTCCGAATACTTTTGATCACATAGTGTATGTTGACAGCCTCTGCTATCTCAAACAACTTTAATCTGCGGTCTTCCAATACTAAACGATGAATTTGTTCAATGATCTCTGGAGTTGTCACTTCTACATGGCGTCTAGGGCGAGGCTCATTACTAGTGCTCGTACGTCCCATTTTAAACTCTGCAACCCACCTTTTAATCGTTGAATATGAAGGGGCAGAGTTTTTCAATGTACTGTCCATTTCCTCCTCGATTTCTTTAGGCGTTAAGCCTTTCAAATGGAAGTATTTATTCAGTACTCGTTTTTCCAAATCCTCCATTTTCGTGAAACTCTAAAGTTTTCTTGTTTAAAATGCTGGCATTTGAAAATTAAACAAGCTATTGATCTGTAACTATGGATACAAGCTAGTCTAGAGTTAAACTTTACGATGCTACCGTCTTAACTGGGTGAGGCCCGGGACTTATAAGCCGACCGTGGTACATAACTATTTTGTTGCATTATAACGCCAATACAACAGATGATATTTCTTGTGTACAAACCTGTGTTTGTATTTCAGTTTCATTAAAAAAGCAAAAGCTTCTAGTCGAGTGGCGATGTGTACCATGCAAACATAACGCACGTGTGTAGTGGAGGAGGATTGGCTGTAAAGCCGCCGATATCAGAACTTTTGTGCTATGTTTGTAAAGTTTGGAAATGTCATGGGTGTATATAGCCAGGCACTCTGGAAAAACAGAAGAGCGGAAATTCGAATAACAAGCGAGCGGAGTCGGGACGTCTGTTTATTGAACAGAAAATCTATGATGTCGACGTGTGCATGGAGCGAATATCCCGTCCCAAATACGGGGGACAGACGGGCGGACTCATTTACAAATATCTAGACCAAGTTAAATGTAGCAAAAACAAGAGAAAAACGACTCTGCGTGGCCGACGGATGCGAAAACAATCGCTGATAATCTATGGCGACAACAAAAATAAGTTGAAACATTATTTATTCTCATGCATAAATCTCCTTTGGTCTCAGAAATCATAGAATGTGGTCAAATGCAGTCCCTTTGTCCAGGAATATATTCATTTATCACTTACTAAAGAAGATTTTGGCTGTTCCCACAAATCCTGTAAAACCTTTGTAATCTGTAAATCTAACACTAAAAATCTGATGTGTACCATTCACATGACTTTCTCTATATCCCTAAAACAAATTATTGTTAAAAAGCTTATGCTTCTATTTACTTCATGCTAATCTAGAAAAATTAGCAGAAATAGTATTATTACCTTCTTTCTTGTAAGTAGAAAGGAAATAAGGGGGTAGCATAGGTTAAAGCGATAGTCAAAAGCTGGTTACTATGTGACTGAAGTTCCTTTGTTTGTATGGACATGAGTTGACAAATTCCTGTATGAGAAAAGTTAAGATTTTCGACTCAGAAAACAAAAAAACAAAAACGATCAACTCCAAGAAAAAAATGTATACAACATAGATTGTGTGTTTTAATGTGCTCTACATGTTTTGTTTGGTAAGTTTTTGTCTATCTCTTACGGTTTAGCAGTTATACAAAATTCCGGAAAATTCACTCAGAATAAAGTAGTCTTCAGAGGCTATTCCCAGAAAATTCGAAATATACATTTTATTTGTCGGGTAAATATCTTTAATATACGGTATTTTAAAAAAAAATCTTTAGCGCCATTTTTTAGAAAATAAACATTTTCGAAAAAAGTTCCATGTAAAGGGTAGTTTGGGGTGGGGGATTTTTCTCAAAATCATCGTGTCGAATTCCTGGAAGATTCTGAATTTAAATACCAAGTTTGCTATTTTACAGACTTTTCGTTTTTGAGTTATCGTGTTTACGGACACATACACACACAAACACGCATCTTTTTCTGAAAATACTTTTTTTAGATAAAGGGGACCCTAAAATATATTTCCGGTGAAATCTCGGTATCGAATTTTTTGGTGGAGTGCAATATCTTCTCTATACACTATGTACATAGTACGTGTAGAGAAAGTAAAAATATGTGCGACTTTCTTTACATCTCTGCTAACAATTATTGAAATTGTATAATTACCTGTTTCCATGTAAGTAGGTAGTGTGGTGGTAGCGTGGGTAAGTTGCTCGGATAAGGTTTTTTGGGGGTTTTTCCTTATTCTTAGAAGATGAATGTCGAGTAACTTTAAGCGCCATGGACCTCGAGATCATTTGTGCTTCATTACATCAATTTCATACATTTTCCAATATGACCAACCGGGTTAAAAGGAATACACTAGGATAGACAGACAGTCAAATGTTTTAAAATGTGGTTGCTTTGGGATTGAAATCCATTTCTTTTCGTGGCCGGAAGCTGACAAGTAACCGTATGGAAAAGGTGATAAGTATTTTAAAACTGACACCAAAAACAAGAAATATCTCAAAAACGATCAACTCCACGAAAATAATGCACATGACATAAACTGTGTGTTTTAACGCGCTCTACATTTTTTGTGTGGTAAGTTTTCTTCTATCTCTTACAAGTCCATTCCCAGGAAATTCAAGATAATTTTATTTGGCATGTAAACATCTTAAATATAAACAATTATAATCAAAATTGTTAGATCCATTTTTTATTAAAATCAAAATTTTTGAACATTTTTCCACGCAAAGAGTAGTTTCTGTTGGGGGAATTTCTTGAAAATTTTCGTGTCTCATTCTTGGAAGATACTGAACTTAAATATCAGGTTCGTATTTAACAGACCTTTAGTTTTTGAGTTATGCTGCACACACACACACACACACATTCACTCACTCACTCACTCACACACGGACAAAGAATATCTTGAAAAAGGTTAATTCCACGAAAAAAAAAATGTATGTGGCATACATTTTGTTTTTAAGAAGATCTACATTTTTGTGTAGTAAATGTTTGTCTAACTCTTGCGGTTTACCAGTTACGCAAAATTTAGAAAAATTTAACCAGAATAAAGTAGTCTTCAGAGACTATTCTCAGAAAATTCAAAATATAGATTTTATTTGTCAGGCAAATATCTTTAGTATACGATATTTTAATCAACCGTTTTAGGGCCATTTTTGAGAAAATCTAAATTTCCGATTTTATTTCCAAGTAAAGGGTAGTTGGGGATAGAGGAATTTTCTTCAAATGCTTTGTGTCGCATACTTGGAAGATAACTAAACTTAACTACCAAATTTGGTATTTAACGGTATTTTTGAGCTATGCTACCCGCAGACACACACAGACACAGGCGGACATTTTTCTAAAAAATTTTTTTTTTTGGGGGGGGGATTCAGGAGGGCCCAAAATGTATATTTCCGGTGAAATCTTGGTATCGACGTTTTGGGTGCAATACAATAACTTCTCTATACACTATGTACATAGTACGTGTAGAGAAAGTAAAAATGAGGAAAAAGTACCACTCTTGAAGATGGTCCCTATTTCCCCGAACATTTGTATACATGACACTGCTCTTCTTGTTCGCTAATCTGTCTTCAACTGTCACGCAAAGTCTTGTCGTGTCATAATGTCCCTCTCAAAGGAAAAGTTCAGCCTGAATAACAAATAGGAATCTTACAACAAAGTCCAATTTAGGATGGGTATATTAATCAGCAGGAAGAGGAAGGCCGAGAGGGACACGTTATCCTGAGGAAATGTGACAGCAATGAATTGCCTGCATCTGTTCTTTCCTTCGTCGGCCATGTTGCTTCTTATTTATTTTCATATGTCACAGAGGAATTCCAGCATGTGCACGCAAAAAGGATTTAAATCTCCCCTTAGCTCGTACATACACTGACAGAAGTACCTGACCTGACGTATAGATAGCGGTTGTTGTTTCAAACAACAATAGTAAACAGCACCAACCTTAGAAAGCGCAAGTTTGAAGTCACACTGTGTAGCATTTGTTTGGCAGCCTTCACAATTTGGATTTTCTCCAGGTAGAAGTACACACTATGCAATACAAGCTTTCTTAGAGGTTCTATATAAAGTATTTGAAGACAAGGAAAATGCTCTAGCTTCGTTGTTTGATTTAAGCAAAGCCTTTGATTGCATTCCACATGACTTATTGCTAATGAAATTAGAATACTATGGAGTTAGAAATACTGAGTAAAACTTCTTTTACACCTATTTAAATGGGCGCAGCCACGCTGTTTTGGTAAATGGTTTAAGTAGTACAAGTGGATACATTTATTTTGGGGTACCCAAGGAACCATCTTAGGACCATTTCTATGATAAATATCCTGCCATGTAATATACCGACTAAGACGATTCTATATGCTGATGATTCCACTTTTATTTTTACACATAATGAATTTGCTGTTTTAAATAATATGTGTTATAAAATAGTTCAGGGTGCCACTAAATGGTTCTCTAGCAATGGTTTTTTGTGACAAAACGCAAATCATTATTTTAGCCTTAGACAAACCTCAAATGATGCTGAATACACTAGTGTAAAGCTTTTAGGAATGGTTTTAGACACAGAATTAACCTGGACTTCACATGTTGAAATGGTTTGTAAAATGTTATCCAAAGTTGTGTATTTACTAAGAACTATTTCAAGCAAATTTATCTTGCTTTATTAGAAAGTGTTTTTAGCTATGAACTGTTAGCATATGGGAACTGTTGTAAATTAAATACATAGTACTTCTACAATAGAAAACCATGAGAATTGTATATCGTACTTATTTCAATGCTCCATGTAGACTACTTTTTAAGCAACAGAAAAATTTAACGGTGTATAATTGCTATATATTATAATTATTACATGTGCACAATAATTTAAATCAATTTAAACTGAACAGACATGTACACACATTAAATACCAGAAATATTGATAAATTACATGTTCCATACACTAGACTAAAGAAAGTTAAAGATAAATATTTGATAACCAACATTATAGCCTATAATAAGCTTCCTGAGAGATCTGTATGTTAGTTTAAAGGTAAAGTAAAAAATGGTTGATGGACAATGTATTTTATAATTTGGATTAACTTTTATACTAAAATTGTTATATGACTGACTTTATATGTTACTTTGAGCATGTCTATTGTACTAATGTACCTAATGACTAAACAAATAAATACTAAATAATAAAATACTATCATTGGTGAATGCTCTCAGCGAATTTGAAAACATGGATAAAACTGATCATCGTTTGGTGATACAATACTTTCATTTGAAAGGTCTTTGACCAACTAATATTAAAGCTGAGCTAGATTCTACTTTCGGGGAGTCTGCTCCTTCGTTTGCAACAGTGAAATATTGGGTGGTAGTGTTTAAGCGCGGCCCTACGAGCTGCCAAGACGAACATCGTAGTGGTCAATCAAATGAGGTTACCAGTCCAGAAATTATAAAGAAAATCCACGAAGTGGTATTGATGACAATCGACTGAAAGTGCAGACATTGCAGGCATTTTAAAAAGTTCTGTACATCGGATACTGGCTGAAAATGTGTATATGAGAAAGTTGTGTACAAGGTGGTTGGTGCGTTTGCTCAACAATAGAGCAAAAACAGCATCGTGAGGATGTTTCCGTCGAGTGTTTGGCAATGTTTATCTGCAATAAAACTGAGAGTTTGCGTCGATTCATAAAAATGGGTGAAACTTGATCCATTACTTCGCACCTGAGGCGAGGGAACAATCAAAACAGTGGATAGGAAAGGGGAGAATCGGCTCCAAAGAAGGCGAAGACAGATCTATCTGCAGCAAGGTCATGGCGTGAGTTTTCTGGGACGCACGCGGGATAGGTTTAATTAATTTTCTTAAAAAAAACAAAAAAAAGTAATAAATGGCGAATATTATGCGAACTTGTTACAGCGTTTGAGTGATGAAATCTAGTAAAACGGCTGCCTTTAGAGAAAAAGATTTTTTTTTACTTTCTCTACACGTACTATGTACATACTGTATAGAGTATGTATTGTATTGCATCCAAAAATTAGACACCGTGATTTCACTGAAAATACATGTTTTGTGTCCCCTGAATCCAAAAAAAGAACATTTTCAGAAAAAGGTCCGTGTGTGTCTGTGGACAGCATAGCTCGAATACAAAAAGACCGTTAAATACCAAACTTTCTCTTTAATATCCGATATTTCAATCAAAATCGTTAGAGCCATTTTTAAGAAAATCAAAACTTTCGAAAACAGTTCTATGTAAAGAGTAGTTTGGGGTGAGGGAATTTTGCTCAAAACCTTCGTGTCGCATCCTTGGAAGATACTAAACTTTAATACCAAGTTTGGTATTTTACCGACTTTTCGTTTTGAGTTATTTTGTTCACAGACACACATACACACACGGATATTTGTCAGAAAATGCTTTTTTACTTTCTCTAGCCCATATGCACAATGTACATAGCGATACAACAGTATTGTATTCCACCCAAAAATTCGATGTCGAGGTTTCATCGGAAATACATGTTTTAGGACCCCCTGAGTCCAGAAAAAGCATTTTCAGAAAAAGGTCCATGTATGTGTGTCTGTGGACAGCATAGCTCAAAAATGAAAAGGCGGTTGAATAACAAACTTGGTATTTAGTTTGGTATTTTCCAAGGATGCGACACGAAGATTTTATAGAAAATCCCCCTACCTAAGTAACCTTTACGAGGAAAATTGTTTGAAAATGTTGGTTTTTCTTAAAAGAGGCTAACGATTTTGATTAAAATATCAAATATTAAAGCCATTTCTATCACAAATAAAACGTATATATTGAATTTTCTGGGAATAGCTTCTAAAGACCTGTTTATTCTGGATGAATGCTGCTTAACTTAGAATAACTATGAAACTGTAAGAGATAGAAAAAATGTGACTATACAAAAAATGTAGAACTCGTTAAAATGCACAAGTTATGTCATAAACATTATTTTCGTGGAACTTAACCGTTTCAGAGTTATTCCTTATTATTAGTTTCAGTTGTGAAGTACTTTTCTTTTGTTCTACACCTGGCCAAGCAAAGAGGTGACTTACAATGACAATCACATAACGACAGCTTTTAAAACATTTGACTATCACTTTAGCCTAGTGCATTCCCTTAGTTCCAGTGTACTTATAAGGAACTAAGTAACAAATGTCTGCTAATGTTTATCTCGATTAGCGTGGTGTTGAAAGAAGAATAACGTTTGTAAGAAGTTTGTTTGTAGAAGAGCTAGAGAAAGTCTTGTGAGTGTAACACATATTTTTAATTTCTCTATACGAACTATGTATCTAGTGTATAGAGAGGGTATTCAATGTACCCAAAAATTCGATACCGAGATTTCACCGGAAATATATATTTTGAGACTCCCTGAATCCAAAAAAAGCATTTTTAGAAAAATGTCCACGTGTGTGTGTGTGTGTGTGTGTGTGTGTGTGTGTGTGTGTGTGTGGGCAGTATAGCGCAAAAACGAAAGGATCGTTAAAGTCCAAACATGGTATTTTAAGTTTGGTATCTTCCAAGGATGCGACACGAATATTTTCAAGAAAATTCCCCACCCCAAACTACCCTTTGCTTGGAAAAAAATTCGAAAATTTTGTTTTTCTTAAAAATGGCTCTTACAATTTTGATTAAAATATCCTATATTAAAGATATTTACCTGACAAATAAAATGTATATCTTGAATTTTCTGGGAATAGCCTCTGAAGAGTAGTTTATTCTGGAGGAATTTTACGGAATTTTGCATAACTGCTAAACCGTAAGAGTTAGACAAAAACTTACTACACAAATAATATAGAGCACGTTAAAACACAGTATTTATGTTACATAATTTTTTGTAGGGTTGATCATTTTTAAGATATTCTTGGTTTTTGGTTTCTGCTTTGAAAAACATACTTTTCTCATACAGGAATTTGTCAACTCCTGTGCATACAAACAAAGGAACATCAGTGCTTTTTAACTACAATTTGTTGCAGAGATGTAGAGAGAGTCATGTGAATGGAATACATCAGAATGTTTGGATACAGAAGACCCTAAAACATTTATTTCCAGTTAAATCTCGTTATCGAATTTTTGGGTGTAATACAATACTTTCTCTATACACTATGTACATCGTACGTGTAGAGAAAGTAAAAAAAAAAACAAATATGATGTGTACCATTCACATGACTTTGTCTACATCTCTGCAACAAATCATTCTTAAAAAGCTGATACTTCTATTTACTTCATGCTAATCAGAAAAAATAGCAGAAATAATCATATTACTTGCTTCCTTGTAAGTAGAAGCCTAATATGGGAGTACCATAGGTTAAAGTGATAGTCAAAAGCTGGTTGCCATGTCACTGAAGTTCCTTTGTATGTATGGACAACAGTTGACAAATTCCTGTATGAAAAAATTATAAGTTTTTCGTAGCGGAAACCAAAAACAAGGTGCGTCTCAAAAACGATGAACTCCACGAAAAAAATGTATATAACATAGACTGTGTGTTTTAACGTGCTCTACACTTTTGTGTAGTAAGTTTTTGTCCATCTCTTAAGGTTTAGCAGTTATTCAAAATTCCGTAAAATTCTTCCAGAATAAACTACTCTTCAGAGGCTATTCCCAGAAAATTCAAGATATACATTTTATTTGTCAGGTAAATGTCTTTAATATATGCTATTTTAATCAAAATCGTTAGAACCATTTTTGAGAAAATTAAAATTTTCGAAAAAAGTTCCATGTAAAGGGTAGTTGGGGTGGGGGGGATTTTTCTCAATCTTCGTGACACATCCCTGGAAGATACTAAACTTAAGTACCAAGTTTGATATTTTAGCTACTTTTAGTTTTTGAGTTATCGTTTTCAGACACACGGACACACGGACACACACGGACCTTTTTGTGAAGATGCGTTTTTTGGATACAGGGGACCCTAAAACATATATTTCTGGTGAAATCTCGGTATCGAATTTTTGGGTGGAATCCAATACTTCTCTATCCCTATGTACATTGTACATTGTACATAGGGCGCTAGAGAAAGTAAAAATGTACTAATAATATTTTTCTATCTTTTTCTAAGAACTTGAACTCCCCTAATAAAATTTTCCCTATTTACAGGAACTAACACAATATTAATTTCTGTCCCAGTTTAACGGTATTTGTCTCTATGTATCCTTAAAATTGTATGTTCTTTGTGAAGCAATCACTAAGTGTAAGCTGCAGTTATGTGCTTGATAAAGTAAACAAATATATAAATACTGCAGTAACTTCCAGTGAGCCTTATGAATGCTTTTTCCAGCAATATTACATATCGAGTAAACAGGCCCAATGGCACATCCTTTGAGAAATACTGTTCCAAAAGCTAATGGGTTTCATCCATACTTATAAATGCCCTCTAACGGCAAAAAGTAGCTGAAATATAACGTCGTTCTCTGTAATGAAGTCTAATCCAGAAATACTGCTGTGAGAGGCAATGGACCAGGTATACATCTATCTTTATTTACTAAGAAATTTGACAGTTGAGCAGATGTGGCTTTCTATATAAACATTCTTAACGCTGCTATTTTCCTTTCTCTACACATAGTATGTATAGCGTATAGAGAAGGTTTGTATTGCATCCAAAAATTCCGATACCGAGATTTCACCTGAAATATAGGTATGTTTTGGGACTCCCTGAATCTAAAAAAAAAATCTCGTATGTTACACTCACCTGACTTTCTCTAGCTACTCTACAAGCAAACTTCTTACGAAAAATAACTTTTCTTTCAACAACATGCTAATCGAGATAAACATAGCAGAATTTTATTACTTGGTTCCTTATAGGTAGATGGAAACTAAAGATATACACTATGCTAAAGTGGTAGTCAAATGTTTTATAAACTGTTATTATGCGATTGTCATTGCAAATTGCTTCTTTGTTTGGCCAGGAGTAGGACAAAAAAAAACGGACATTTCCATCTCAGAAAAGTATAAGTATTTCACAAATGAAACTAATAACAAGGAATAACTCGAAAAGAATAAGTTCCACAAAAAATGTATATGACAAAACTTGTGTATTTTAACGAGATCTACAGTTTTTGTATTTTCCTTTTTTGTCTATAGCTTACGGTCTACTGCTTCTTCCAAATTAAGCAAAATTCATCCCGAATAAACAGGTCTTTAGAAGCTATTCCCAGAAAATTCAAGATACACATTTTGTTTTTGATAAAAATGTTTTAATATGTGGTATTTTGATCAAAATCATTACACCCATTTTTAAGAAAATTGGTTTTTCAAAAATTGTTCCACGTAAAGCGGAGCTAACGGTGGGGGCGGGGGGATATTCTTGAAAATCTTGGTATATATCAACGGTTTGGTATTTAGCCGTCTTTTCGTTTTAAGATAACGCTTCTGTGACATTTAGAAAAATCCGATGTATTCCATTCACATGACTTTCTCTACATCTCTGCAACAAAGTATTGTTTAAAAGCTTATATTCCCACTTACTTAATGCTAATAGAGAAAAAAGCTGATGTGTACCATTCACATGACCTTCTCTATATCCCTGCAACAAATTATTCTTAAACAGCTTATACTTCTATTTACTTCATGCTAATCAGAAAAAAGTAGCAGAAATAGTCTTATTACTTGCTTCCTTGTAAGCAGAAGCGAAATAAGGGAGTACCATAGGTTAAAGTGATAGTCAAAAGCTGGTTGCTATGTCAATGAAGTTCCTTTATATACAGGGTTACTACAAAAGAAATAGACAACTTCAACTGCCTGTAAAACAAAAACTATTAGAGATAGCAACCTAATTAATTTGGAGGTATGTTGAGAAACTCTCAAAGTTTCGTTTGTTACTATTGGTAATCCTGTAGTGTTTTGCTTGTTGTTGCAGAAGCTGAAATGGCGGAAAATCCTGTGGAAAAGGCATATTGCGTGTTGGAATTTGCTAGAACGCAATCAGCAACTGTTGTCCAACGACATTTTAGAACACGTTACCACAAAAATGAAATGATGCGCGCACAAAAACCAGCATCGTCTTCATCATGTCGCAACATGTCGATGCAAAAGTCACGCCGTATGACCTTATCTTCTTCACTCAGAAACTGCAACATCTGTAATCTGTAAGGCATCATGTGCAGTCGCTTCCGCAAGATTTTCCATACAGTTTGCTGTGGAATTTGTAATTGCATGCTTGCCCTAGATGTCGATTTCTGTGGGCTTCTTATGCAGGCAGAACGAACACGTTCAACGTTTTCTTCCGAAACTCTTGGTCTTCCCGAGCTCTTCCCTTTGCACAAACATCCCGTTGTCTCGAATTTTCTATACCAGTCGTAGATTGACTGTCTAGTCGGCGGCGTTTTGTGGTAACGTGTTCTAAAATGTTGTTGGACAACAGTTGCTGATTGCGTTCTAGCAAATTCCAACACGCAATATGCCTTTTCCACAGGATTTTCCGCCATTTCAGCTTCTGCAACAACAAACAAAACACTACAGCGTTACCAATAGTAGCAAACAAAACTTTGAGAGTTTCTCAACATACCTCTAAAATAATTAGGTTGCTATCTCTAATAGTTTTTGTTTTACAGGCAGTTGAAGTTGTCTATTTCTTTTGTAGTAACCCTGTATATGGATAGAAGTTGACAAGTTCCTGTATGAGAAAGGTATACGTTTTTCATAGCAGAAACCGAAAATAAGGAATATCTAAAAAATTACGAACTCCACGAAAAAATGTATATAGCATAAATTGTGTGTTTTTATGTGCTATACATTTTTGGTGGAGTAAGATTTCGTCCATGTCTTACGGTTTAGCAGTTATCCAAAATTCAGTAACATTCATCCAGGATAAACCACTCTTCAGAGGCTATTCCCTGAAAATTCAAGATATACATTTTATTTGTCAGGTAAATACCTATCTTTAATATACGAAATTTTAATCAAAATTGTTAGAGCCACTTTTGAGAAAATCAAAATTTTCGAAAAAGTTCCATGTAAATGGTAGTTGGTGTCGCATCCCTGGAAGATACTAAACTTAAAAACCAAGTTTGGTATTTTACCGACTTCTCGTTTTTGAGTTATCGTGTTCACAGACACACACACACGCGCGCGCACGGACCTTTTCGTGAAAATGCTTTTTTTGGATATTGGGGACCCTAAAACATATATTTCCGGTGAAATCTCGGTATCGAATTTTTGGGTGGAGTGCAATATCTTCTCTATACAATATGTACGTAGCGCGTATAGAGAAAGTAAAAATTAGCAGAAATAGGCTTGTTACTTGCTTCCTTGTAAGTAGAAGCGAAATAAGGGAGTGCTATAGGTTAAAGTGATAGTCAAAAGCTGGTTGCTATGTGACTGAAGTTCGTTTGTATGAACACGAGTTGACAAATTCCTGTATGAGAAAAGTATTGATTTTTCAAAGCTGAAACCAAAAGCAAAGGAATATCTCTCAAACGATCAACTCCATGGAAAAAATGTATATATAATAAATCGTGTGTTTTAACGTGCGCTATATTTTTGGTGTGGTAAGTTTTTGTCCATCTCTTACGGTTACACAGTTTAGCAAAATTCTGTAAAATTCATGCAGAATAAAGTAATCTTCAGAGGCTATTCCCAGAAAATTCAAGATATACATTTTATTTGGCATTTAAATATCTTAAATATAAGAGATTTTAATCAAAATCGTTAGTAATTGTTGAAAAAATCAAACTTTTCGAAAAATAATCTATGTAAAGGGCAGTTGGGTGTGGGGGCAGGAACCTTTTTCCAAAATGCTTTTTTTGGATGCAGTTGGACCCAAAACATTTATTTCTGATGAAATCTCGGTATCGAATTTTTGGGTGGAGTACAATACCTTCTCTACACACTATGTATATAGTACGTGTAGAGGAAGTAGAAATATATGTTCATAACAGATAGTAGGTGAGTAATAACTTGCGCACCTTGGTTCGGTATCGTTTTGAAACGCCCTGTATTTTTAGATGTTTTCTCCCTGTTCACGGAAGAGTGCAATAAACTGGAGCAGTATTACATAATGTAAAACATTATTTCGTTTTAAACAGTGTAATAAATCCAGCAGATGTCCAGGACATAGACATTCATTTGTTCGTACTCCACACACGAGCCATAAAACACATTTAGGAGTTGCTTAGGCTTTTATCATCCGGACAGTTTAGCCTTTGCTCCAGCACTCGGTACATAGTCGACGTTTCAACTTTTCCAAATGCATCAGAAACGAAGGTATAAATATATCTAGATCAATGACTCTGCGGTAACCTGTAAGACTCGTTATCAACAGGTCTCAGGTTCGATTCCCGTCAATCTATATTTACTTTATCTACACGTACTATGTACATAATGTATAGAGAATGTATTGCACTCCACCCAAAAATTCGATACCGAGATTTTACCGGAAATACATGTTTTGGGTCCAACTGTATCCAAAAGAAAGCATTTTCGAAAAAGGTTCCTGTGTGTATGTGCTTGTGGACAGCATAGCTCAAAAACGAAAAGTCCGTTAAATACCAAACTTGGTATTTAAGTTTGATGTTTTCCAAGGATGCTGCACGAAGATTTTCAACTCCCAACTACTCATTACATTGAACTTTTTTCGAAAATTCTGTTTTACTCAAAAATGGCTCTAACAATTTTGATTAAAATATCTTATATTAAAGATATTTACCTGGCGAATAAAATGTACATCTTCAATTTTCTGGGAATAGCCTCTGAAAACTACTTTACACTGTATTAATTTTACGGAACTTTGCATAACTGCTAAACCGTATGAGATGGACAAAAGCTTACCATACAGAAAATGTAGAGCACGTTAAAACACACAATTTATGTTATATACATTTTCTTCTTATTCTTTTCTCATACAGGAATTTGTCGAATCTTGTCCATACAAACAAAGGAACTTCTGTCACATAGCAACCACCTTTTGACTATCACTTTAGTCTATGGTACTCCCTTTCTCTCAATAATTTGATGCAGATGTGTACAGAAAGTCATGTGAAAGGAACATATCAGATTTTTTTCTGAAAGGTGATGAAACAAGATAAGAATGGCTGTTATCAGACATAATTATGTTTTATCGTGAACCCCGCCACGTAAGATATTCATTATCTAGAGCATGTTTCTCATTTCCGAATCACCCGAGGCATTAAGCAACTGATGCTCCGACCTACAATAACAGCAAAGTAAATCCCAGCTCGAAACCGTTTAGTGTGAGAAAGGGAAACAGTGTTCATCTGTTTAGTTTCAATTTACTTCGCCAAGTCTATTATCTCTCTCCCAGCGCCAGTGATTTCATCTGATTGCAGCATTCTCATGCGCAGAATTAAAAACAACACGGCAAGAGTTGAAAACAAACCTTTCCCTTACGGAAATACCTGGGTAAATGAATCTAGTGCTTATTAAGGGAATGCATGACTGAAGTTTCCAATTAGAAATTAATAATGATAGCTTTTATAGTTTCTCTACAAGTACTATGTACATTGCATAGATAAGGTACTGTAATGCACTCAAAAATTCATTTCAGATCGCAAACTAATTTTTATGGAATCCACGCGCAAAGAATTGCAGCAAACATAAAATAATTTTGTCCCAACTTTAAGCTCAGAAAAATGAATAGATATGGACCTACGTATTATAGCAGGCCATGACAAACCAATATAATTATTGTTCTGTGATTATTTTGAGGAAATGGCAGATTTTGAGAACTAAGTAAACCAAACAGCACGAAAGAAATAGAATCAAATTTACTAGCTGCTAAATCCCGAATAGTTTATGAAGCACAATATAAGACATTTATGAAGTAATGTTAAGAAAACAACGAACTATAACCTTTGGTGAATGTTGAGACTTAACCTCAAATGTATTTCGTCTTTCGTTGCTTTTCTTTTTACATTAGAAAATTCTCGTATAAAAAAACATTGTTAGATTCGCGAGCGTAAAATTTCTTTTTGATTCTCGCTCGAATCAAAAACCATTATTTTACGCTCTTACATCATAGATAACTATTTTCCACTCCAAGCGTAATTGAGTTGTTTACGAGCTCACTCAGATCGCAGATCCACGCGCAAAGAAGTTCAGCAAGCGTAAAGTAAGTTTGTTTCAAATTTACGCTCACCAAAATAATTCACGATGTTAGTGTGATCCATCACTGATCAACAGACACCACTTCATAGATTTCTCATATTGTATCTCAAACTTTTCGGGATTAGCAGGTAGTAAATTTAATTCTGCTTCTTTTACAGTTCTAAGGATATCATAATTCACAAAATCTGCCATTTTGTCAAAATACATCATAGAACAACAATAGTGTTGGTTTGTCACGGCCTGCTATAACCATACCGTCATCACGCCCAGCAATGAGAAACAAATAACGAGCTATAACACTTGACAAATGGTTCAAACTTAACCTCAAATGTATTTAACATTTCGTTGTTTTTCTTTTAAGGAAATCTGTGACAACTGATCAAAAATATTTTTGGCTAATTAGATAATATAATGCTTGTAGTTCAGTTTCCTGTTGTTTTTATTACCATGCGGCGCTTTAAACCGTATCACGTGAAAATTTAAGTGGATGACTGACTGTAAGCGTGTGTAGTGCTTTAACCTTTATCTTTCAGCGTTTTTAAAACTTTAAATTCTTCCACATGATGCAGTTTTCGAAACAGAAGCTTGAAAATGTTTATGCTTAGATAAAAATAGTGCAAAAGAAAATTTATTACAAGATTTTTTTCCAATATCCCCAGTGCTTGTGTAATTAAATAAACTTCATATTTCAATAGTAAAAAAAAAAAAAAAAAAAAAAAAAAAAAACTAATAAAATGACAAATATTTTTTTCTCCTAAACCAATGGTAAGATAAAAATGTCATCTGATCAAGTAGTATATTTCTCTAATTGAAATTGCATTGTGTGGAATGATTTAATTAAATAACAAAGCATTGTAAATATATTAATATCGCAGGAAATTTTTTGAACAAAAGCTTGAAAATTAGCTTAACGTTTCAATAATTCCAAGCAAAATCGTAGACTTTAGATTTTTCCGAGATGTGTATCCTTAATATTAGAAAACTGTCGTAGAATTCTCGCACGAATCAAAAACCATAACTTGACTCTCTTACATCACAAATAACTATTTTAATTTTTTACAATTTTGGTTAAAGTTTTCAGATGTTTTACCTTGAAGGATAATAAATGTCTATGATAAACTAAAGCGTGAATTGTATAAGAAATTTACAACATATAACGAGGTGTAAGTGGCTACCTCATTTTCCGAGATCTTAACCTCTTCAGCACATATTATGGTAATATACATTTAACATGGCAGCTAGCAACTTTTATCTTAATAGCAGTAACCACGCCCTGTAATACGATAAAAACTCCAGATAAATTCAATGACATTAAATAGCTGGGGATTGAAATGTAAACGGTGAAACCTGGAAAACCACACTAGGAACCTTGTTTCAAGCCTCTACATAAAGTAAACTTCGCTAATTACTTTCTATACTGCGTACCAACTAGGTAGAGGAGATATTGCAGTCTATCCAGATATTCGAAATCAATATATCATCCAAAATATGTGTTATGTGATCCCCTGGATAGGATTAACATCACATTTACTATTTATTTTACAAAGATTTAAAAATATTTTCATGTTTCTTATTTTCCTAAAAAGTTTTAAGAATTTCGATACAAATACGGGTATAAATTACTTCCATTGCAAATTATGCAGCTAACTATATGTAAGAACACGGATGACTGTCATTACATTAGTTCCAGAAACACTATCGAGAGATAACTGAATTCTTCTGCAAGGTATTTTCTCCCCAACTCTCGAACATCCTAGAATTTCCCGGAAACTGCGGCAACTATATCGACGAGCAAGTTAGTGAGATTACCGTTCGCTTTTAGTATACTCTAGTCATGTAGCAACACTTGGAACGTACACTGAGCGCTGCTGCTGAGAGAGATTAGACAGCTCTGGTGTTCGACGCCCGGCAGTGACGCTCACGGAAGAACAGGCGTGTGTTCTGTCTTTCATCTCACCGATAAGTGCAGTCAAACAACTGATGTAGCGGCACATAAAAATGGAGGGCGATAACACAGTGTGTTTGATTCATTTAAAAAATAATGAAAACTTTTCGATGTAAAAGGTAGTTTGCTGTTGGCGGATTTTGTTGAGAATCTCTGCGTCAAATTTGAATGTATTTTAAAACGTAACCAATTAAAAAGAATATCTCGGTAAGTTCTACAACTAAACTGCATATAATATATATTGTGTTTTGACAATATATTTTGTGGAGTAAATTTTTGTCTACGACTGAGTAGTTAGACCGCTCGCTTCCTATCTAGGCGTCCGGGTTCGATCCTAAGCACCCATGTAGGATCTGTGGTGGATAGCGGCATCTGGGCGGGTTTTCTCCGGATCCTCCGGCTTCCCCCGCCACTCATTCCACCAATTACTCCATCACCAACATTCCAGTCATCCAATTCGCTTGCATTTCATATCATTCACTTCCTCACGCTCATGCCTGCCTACGGGCCAACCACTCGTTCCGCGTTCTCCATTCTGTGGTTACGTACAGTTGACTCCCCGTCAAGCTTCTGATCCCTAGGCATCCGGTTATAAGTTCTACGGGGGTTTCAGGCCTAAATACGGGGAGGGTAAACCGACTATGAAAAAAAGTTTTTGTCAATCTCTTACGGTTTACCAGTTTTTCAAAAGTCATCCAGAAGCCCTTCAAAGGCTATTCGCAAAAAATTCAAGATATACATTTTATTTGCCATGTAAATATCTTCAATACACGGAATTTTAATTAAAACCTTTGGACCCATTTCAGAAAAAAAAAAATTGGAAAAATTTGCATGTAAAGGTAGTTCGGGGGAGATGTTTTTGAAAATCCTCGGGTCGCACCCTTGGAAGATAGCAAACGTAAATACCAAACTTGTTTTTGGATTTAGGGGGTCCTAAAATATGTATTCGCTGTCAAATATCGGTGGGTGCAATACAATACCTTCTGTTTACATGTAGAGAAAGTAAACAAATCTGATGTATTCCATTCACATGACTTTCTCTACACTCTGCAACAAATTATTGTTAAAAAGCTAATGCATCTATTTACTCCATACCAATAAAAAAAAAAACAGAAATAGTCTTATTACATGCTTCCTTTTAACTAGAAGCGAAATAAGGGAGTAACATAGGTTAAAGTGATAACCAAAAGCTGGTTGCTATGTGACTAAAGTTCCTTTGTGTGTATGGACATGAATTGACAAATTCCTGTATGAGAAAAATATAACTTTTTTCAAAGCTGAAACCAAAATCAAGGAATATCTAAAAAATCATCAACTGCACGGAAAAATATATATAACAGAAATTGTGTGTACGTTTTTTGTGTGGTAAGTTTTTGTCCATCTCTTACGGTTTAGCAGTTATGGAAAATTCCATAAAATTCATCCAGAATAAAAGTCTTCAGATGCTTTTCCCAGAAAATTCAAGATATACATTTGGTTTGTCAGGTAAATATCTTTAATATTCGATATTTTAATCAAAATCGTTAAGAGCCATTTTTGAGAAGATCAAAGACTTCTAAAAAAATGCCATGTAAAGTGTAGGTGGGGGGATTTTCTTGAAAATCTTTGTGTGTCGCATCCTTGGAAGATATCAAACCTAAATACCAAGTTTAGTTTTTAACGGACTTTTCGTTTTTGAGCTATGCTACACACACACACACACACACACACACACACACACACACGGATGAATTTTAAATGCTTTTTACATTCTCTATGAATACTATGTCATAGTTTGTAGAGGAGGTATTGTAATGCATCAAAAAATTCGATACCGAGTTTTCACCGGAAATACATGTTTTGGGTCCCCTTAAATCCAAAAAAAAAAGCATTTTTGGCAAAAGGTTCGTGTGTGTGCAATTACGCTCGGTCGTAGAAAAATATGTGGCATTAAAAATAAAATAAAAAGCTTATATATGTTCATTTGTCTTTTTGAATTCAGAATTTACTTTAGCTACATCTCATCAACAAATTATTGTTGAAAAGATTATTCTCCACCTGTTTCATACTAATCGAGATAAACATTAACAGAAACGGGTTTATTGCTTGCGTACTTGTAAATAGAATGTATATAGGGGAATACACTAGACTAAAGTGACAGTCAAATCCTTTGAAAGTCGGTTGCTATGTGATTGAAATTCATTTCTTTGCATTCGCAAGAGCTAACAAATTCCCGTGTGAGAAAAGTTTCAAAATATTTACAAGAAATATCTTGAAAGCTATAATCTGTACAAGATACGACATAAATTATATACCTTAATGGATCTACAATTCTTGTGAAGTATAGTTTTGTCTATCTCTTACACCTTAAACGTTATGCAAACTTTTGTATAAGTCTTTAGTTTCCAATATCAAGGTCTTCAGAGGTCATTTCCAGAAACACCGATAGGCTATAAATAAAAGAGTAGTTCATAGAAAAAACTTATTTTATTACTTAGTTTTTTACACCTATGGTTACTTTTCAAAATAACCACCGAAAAGATGAGACATTTATCGTATCTGTGCGTAAGCTTTGCAATTCCCTCTTTAAAAAATGTTGCCGTCAATGATTTGAAGATCTTTGTAATTTTGAAAGTCCTGCCTTCCTAGCCGCGTCTTCAGTTCAGGGAAAATTTGAAAGTCGCTAGTGCCAGGTCAGGATTGTACGTCGGATGATCGAAAATGTCCCATTTAAATTGTTCAAGGAGCCGATGGGTTGTGCCTGCAGTGTGTGGACGAGCGTTGTCATGGATCAACAGTCAGCATTCCTCTTCGTTTGTTTTGAATGGCTCTTCGCAAACATCGTAAAGTACGAAGATCTTCAAAATAACGTCAATGCTCATTTGAAATCATTGGCGGCAACTTTTTTTGCAAAGCTTGTGCAAAATAAACGTCTAAATTTTTGATGTTGGAAACTAAAGACTGTCTAGTGCCATGAAAATGCTCGTAATTTTCAACGAAATCATCAATAAAGTCAACAGTTGGCATTGATCGATTGTTGCAATCATTGTTGACGATTCTCCGTGAGCCACTGAGATCATTAAAATAAATTTCACATTTCTACGAACTTTCAGAGAGAAATTATTGCTATTAAAGTGGTTGAGGTTTATATGGATCGCACTCAATATTTTTGTATCATGTAGAATATAGTAGTAGTATTTTTTTAAGTTTATAATAATACAATATTTGCGTCACACAGTCGCGGTGACCGAATATGCTGTCTAAAAATACTTGAGTTTAAAATATTAACTACATATATATTTTATATCTTAACAACATTGGAAATACATACATATACACACACACATACACACACATACACTCGCACGCGCGCTACGACAACAGAACCAGAGAACAATAAAAGAAAGAACACTGATAACACACACATACACTCGCACGCGCGCTACGACAACAGAACCAGAGAACAATAAAAGAAAGAACACTGATAACACACACATACACTCGCACGCGCGCTACGACAACAGAACCAGAGAACAATAAAAGAAAGAACACTGATAACACACACATACACTCGCACGCGCGCTACGACAACAGAACCAGAGAACAATAAAAGAAAGAACACTGATAACACACACATACACTCGCACGCGCGCTACGACAACAGAACCAGAGAACAATAAAAGAAAGAACACTGATAACACACACATACACTCGCACGCGCGCTACGACAACAGAACCAGAGAACAATAAAAGAAAGAACACTCTGATAACACACACACACTTGCACTCACAACTACACCACGTATTAGTCAAACACCAAATAAGTCTATACAATATTTACACAAATATGTTATCTCTTAGTGCACGAACTTCCATTAAGTATGTGCCCAGGCTTGGCCAGTTTTGACTGTTTAGAATCAAATCCCAGAATGCTGTTCTTCGTCAGTTTGAAGCAAAAATACTTCTGGAAATAATTTTTTCCTAGCATCCTCCATCTGCACGCAATCTGCCAAAATATGCACCTGCCAGTTTCACCAACTACCTTAATGTTTTCCACCCTCCCAACCCGAGCCGCGCTATTCCCGATCTTTCTAAAGCGTTTGACCTTGTACCTCATGGACGACTAATAGAAAACCTTTGTAATCTGCAAATAGACAACAGAGTGATAACATGGATTCGGGAATTTTGAGCGAACGAACCCAAAGTGGGAATTAAATTATCGTCTCCTACAAAAGTAACTTCTGGTGTGCCCCAGGGAAGCGTGATCGGACCATTGCTTTTCTTAGCATATATAAATGATATAGCATTTCAGATTCGCCTATTTGCAGACGATTGTATAATCTATAGAAATATTAGCGGTAAATGTGACACAATAGATCTACAAGAATATTTAAACAAAATTCAACTCTGGGCAAAATATAATAAAATATAGATAAGTCCAAGTTAAAGGGGGGCTATACAAATGAAACAATAAAAAAATTATATATTTTCAAGGGCAAGCATAGTAGAAAACGTAATATATAAATTAGAGAATAAGAAAATACTCAGAGTAAATAGCATCAGATATTTAGGAGTAATACTAAATCAAAGATTGGAGTGGAAGGAACATGTAAACTCGATCACTGGGAAGGCGTGGAAAGCATTACATTTTGTAATGAGGAGTTTAAAACGCAGCAATAGAAAGTCGTGAAATTTGGCATACACTTCTTTAGTTCGACCAAGATTAGAATATACTGCTGCATGCTGGGATCCATATCGGGTGGGGCAAAAACTGGCACTAGAGAGAGTTCAAAATGGAGCAGCTAAATTTGTAGACAGAAGTAAACGATTCGAAAATTATACCAGCACTGCTACTTCCTGGGAAACACTAGATACACGTAGGAGATGAGCAAGGCTGTGTGCAATTTTTAAGGCCTATAAGGGGGAACCTGCATGGAGAGACATTATACTGTGGGGGGAATGATCACTCGGAAAAAATAAGAAATAGGGAACAGAAAACAGACATAGGTAAATTTTCCTTCGCAAATAGAACAATAAACGAATAGAACAAAATACCCGCAGATTTACTGGAGATTTTGCCTCAAAATGTAAATAGTTTTAAAAAAAGACTAAAGAAGAGTGACTTATAGTCAGGAGAGTAAATAAAACTATTGCGTTATTATATTGTTGTTACCATTAGTATACTATGATGTCATTGACATTTTAATAGGGTATTACTCTCATTATTGTTTATTTAACTCAATTGTATTGTACATTCTATTATTACATTGACAGCAACCTAAGCAGTGAAATAAAGTATCTATCTATCTTTGTTTCACACGTAACTTTAAAATATGTGTTTCTTTACCCCACTCAATTCATATAGAATATACACATCAACGTCAAAATCTAGGTTCGGTGTGGTTTTGAAGCACCCTGTATAATCTATAACAATAATTCCTGCCTCAAACAAGGTTATTTATTTGCCTTTCAACTTATGACTATCATAATATCGAAATTAACTTTTTATGGTGTTTTTTTAAGCCATTATGAATACGAGCAGGTAATCTGGAGGTGAAATTACAGCATAGCTTAGGGAATTAATAAGCAGCAGCGGCTTGTAAACCGATCCTATCCTATTCCGCTGGGATGCTAATTGCAGTGTGTTCTGTGTGTTACCGGAGACCTTGCGGTTACCTGCAAATCGCAAGCCGCGGTTACGTTTCAGAAAACCTCGCTTAAACCCTCTCCGTTACCATAACCTAACATTTACAAGCCGCGATTTTAATTACCAAGTTCTTACTTTCTCTACACGTACTATGTGCATAGTGCATAGGGAAGGTATTGTATTGTACCCAAAAATTAGATAAGGAAATAAAAATAAAATTTTTAGAGAAATGTCAAACTTGGTATTTAAGTTCAGTATCTTCCAAGAATGCGACACGAAGATTTTCAAGAAATTCCCTCACACCCAACTACCCTTTAAATGGAACAATTTTAGGCCGCGCCGTGGCTGAGTGATTAGACCACTCGCCTCTAACCTAGACGACCGGGGTTCTATCCCAAGCGACCGCATGTGAGATTTGTGGTGGACAAAGTGGCGCTTCAGCGGGTTTTCTCCGGGTACTCCGGTTTACCCCGTCATCGCATTCCACCGGTGCTCCATCATGTATCGTCAGTGTCACCGCTTGCGGTGCCATAAGTAGTTAAAGCGGGCGTTGAACACTACCAAAAAAAAATCTGATGTGCTCCATTCACATGACTTTCTCTACATCTCTGCCACAAATGATTGTTAAAAAGCTTATGCTTCTACTTACTTCATACTAATCGAGAAACAATTACTAGAAATAGTCTTATTACTTGCTTCCTTGTAAGTAGAAGTGAAGTAAGGGAATACCGCAGGTTAAAGTGACAGTCAAAAGCTGGTTGCTATGTGACTGCAGTTCCTTTGTTTGTATGGACAGGAGTTGTTAAATTCCTGTATGTGAAAAGTATGTTTTTGAAAGCTGAAACCAAAAACTAGGTATATCTCTAAAACAATCTACTCCACGAAAAAATGTATATAACATAAATTGTGTGTTTTAAAGTGCTCTAGATTTGTTGTGTGGTAAGTTTTTGTCCGTCTCTTACGGTTTAGCAGTTATGCAAAATTCCGTAAAATTGACCCAGAATAAAGTAGTCTTCAGAGGCTATTCCCAAAAAATTCAATTTATTTGTGAGGTAAATGTCTTTAATACACGAAATTTTAATCAAAATCGTTAGAGCCATTTTTGAGAAAATCAAAAATGTTTAAAAATGTTACATGTAAATGGTAGTTTGGGGTGGGGGAAGTTTTCTCAAAATCTTCGTGTCGCATCCCTGGAAGATACTAAACTTAAATACCAAGTTAGGTTTTTACCGACTTTTCGTTTTTGAGTTATCGTGTTCACGGACACACTGACACATAGACACACACACGGACCTCTTTTCTTAAAATACCTTTTTTGGACACAGGGGAGCCTAAAACATATATTTCCGGCGAAATCTCGGTATCAAATTTTTGGTGGCGTGCAATACCTTCTCTATACACTATGTACATAGTGCTTTTAGAGAAAGTAAAAAATGGAAAACATTTCGGAAATTTTGAATTGCTCAAAAAAGGCTCTAATAATTTTGATTCAAATCCCGTTTCTTAAAGATATTTACATTCCAAACAATATGTATATCTTGAATTTTCAGAGAATAGCATCTGAAGACCTCTTTTTCTGGATGAATTTTACCGAATTTTGCTCAACTGCTAAACGGTAGTAGATAGATACACAAAAATGTATTTCTCGTCAAAACACACACGTCCTCTAAGTTTTTTTTGGTTTTTTTTTGTTTTTTGTTTGTTTTTTTTTGTTTTTGTTTCAACTGTAAAGCATTTATACTTTTCTCAGACAGGAAGTGTTCGTTTTTCTTTTGTTCTACTTCTGGCCAAGCAAAGAAGTGATTTACAATGACAATCGTGTAACGACAGTTTTTAAAATATTTGATTACCACCTTACCATAGCGCATTCCTTTAGTTCCCTTCTACTTATAAGGACATAAGTAATAAGAACATTCTGCTAATGTTTATCTCGACTAGGATTGTGTGGAAAAAAAAATATTATGTTCGTAGTCCTGCTAGAGAAAGTCGTGTGATTGTAACATCAGATTTTTAGAAAAACATTTGTGTGTGTATCTCTCTGTGGACAGCATAACTCAAAAACTAAAACTCCGTTAAATGTCAAACTTGGTATTTAAGTTCAGTATCTTCCAATGATGTGACACGAAGATTTTCAAGAAAATCCCTACACATCAAACTATCCTTTACATAGAAAAATATTACAATTTTTTTATTTTCTCAAAAATTACTCTAACGATTTTGATTAAAATGTCGTATGTTAAAGATATTTACATGACAATAAAATGCATATTTTGAATTTTCTCGGAATAGCCTCTGAAGACACTTTTATTCTGGATGAATTTTGCGGAATTTTGCGTAACTGCTAAACCGTAAGTGATAGACAAAAACTTACTACTCAAAAAATGTAGATCTCGTCAAAACAAACAATTTACGTCCTTTGAGGGTTTTTTTTTTTTTTTTTTTGTGGAGGTAACCGTTTCCGAGATATTCCTTGCTATTGGTTTCAATTGTAAAGTACTTACACTATTCTCATACAGGAAGTGTCCGTTTTCCTTTTGTTCTACTTCTGGCCAATCAAAGAAGCGATTTGCAATGACAATCGTATAACGATACATTTTAAAGCATTTGACTTTCACTTTAGCACATTGCATTCCTTTAGTTCCCTTTTACTTAAAAGGAACTAAGTAATAATGAAAAATGTTCTTATATTTATCTCCATTAGTATTGTGTATCCTATGTTTGTAGGGCTGCTGGAGGAATTCATATGAGTGAAACTCATTAGATTTTTAGAAAAATATCTATGTGTGTGTGTGTGTGTATTGACAGCATAGTTCAAAACTAAAACTCTGTTAAATACCATACTTGGTATTTAAATTCACTATGTTCCAGGGATGCAACACGAAGATTTTGAGAACCCCCCTCCCATACCAAACTACCCTTTACATGGAACTTTCTTCGAAAATTTTGATTTTCTCAAAAAATGGCTGTAACAATTTTGATTAAAATATCGTATAATAAACATATTTACCTGATAAATAAAATTTATGTCTTGAATTTTCTGGGAATACCCTCTGAAGACTACTTTAATCTGGATGAATTTTACGGAATTTTGCGTAAATGCTAAACCGTACGAAATGGACAAAAACTTACCATACAAAAAATGTAGAGCACATTAGAACAAACAATTTATGTTATATACATTTTTTCGTGGAGTTGATCGTTTTTAAAATATTCCTTGTTTTTGGTTTCAGCTTTGAAAAACATACTTTTCTCATACAGGAATTTGACTACACCTGTCCATACATACAAAAAAAGGAACTTCAGTCACATAGCAACCATCTTTTGACTAGCGCTTTAATCTATGCTACTACCTTACTTCCCTTCTACTTACAAAAACAAGTAATGAGACTATTTCTGATAATGTTTTCTCAATTAGCATTAAGTAAAGAGAAGTGTAAGCTTTTTTACAATACTTTTTTGCAGTTGTAGAGAAAGTCATGTGAACACATCAGATTTTGACTGTATAATACAGTCTTGATTACTTGTCGTTTATGGTTGAAGGTTAGTATAACATGAAATTAATCCTAGAGTACAACCCTGTTTGTATAGTTACGCTTAAAACAAGCGGAACTTACAGGTACCGACAGGCAACAAAGGGTTAAAGTCCTGTAGTGTACGGCAGACTAATGTTGTGGCGTATTGTATTGCGGTCTTGGCTTCGTGCCCAGATTTGTGATGACGTAGGCGGTGCTCTAAGACTCGCTCCACTACCAATGAGTAGACCCACATACCTGTTGATGTAAATCTACTACCGGCGAGACGCCTTGTCTGAGCTCAGTCTGCACGATGGATGACTCTCTCGGAGTGGTACAGCTATTGAGGGTAGCTTGGGGAGTTATCTTATAAATGACGCAGACATAAGTATTGTAACTAAGAGCAGCGAGATAAGCACTTTGCTTCACAATTCTGCTAACTCACTTATTAACTAGGAACTTTTCATACTTGATTATTCACACCTACTTATTTATATTTCCTCTTCTTTGATTCTGCTTTATACAATTTAATTTTAATGCACGTCACTGACTTTGAGTATACTTAGAGCGCTGTTAACTACTAAGCATCGTTAAGAGTTACAATGTTTGACCTTGTACGAAGCTGTAACTTATATGACGTTCAGCATGACAGTATTACAAGAGACAGCAAACAGAGAGCCCCGATGTGCCGTACTGTTTCTTATATACAAAAATCTGATGTGTTCCATTCACATGATTTTCTCTACTTCTGTGTAACAAATTATTGTTAAAAAGCTTATTCTTCTATTTACTTAGCAGAAATAACCTTATTACTTGCTTCCTTGAAAGTCTTGCGAAATATGGGAGTATCATAGGTTAAAGTGAAGTCAAAAGCTGGTTACTAGGTGACTGAAGTTCTTTTGTTTGTATGGACACGAGTTGACAAATTCCTGTATGAGAAAAGTATGTTTTTCAAAGCTGAAACCAAAAACAAGGAATACCTCAAAAACGATCAACTCCTCGAAAAAAAATTATATAACATAAATTGTGTGTTTTAGTGTTCTCTACATTTTTTGTGTGTTAAGTTTTTGTTCATTTCTTACGGTTTAGCAGTTATGCAAAATTCATCCAGAATAAAGTAGTCTTCAGAGGCTATTCCCAGAAAATTCGAGATATACATATTATTTGTCAGATAAATAACTTTAATATAAGATATTTTAAATAAAATCGTTAGAACCATCTTTGAGAAATAAAAATTTTCGAAAAAGTTCCATGTAAAGGGTAGTTGGGGATGGGGAGATTTTCTTGAAAATCTTATTGTCGCATCCTTGGAAGATACCAAACTTAAATACCAAGTTTGGTATTTAACGGTCTTTTCGTTTTTGAGCTATGTTGTCCACAGACACACACATGCGCACACACACACACACACACGGATCTTTTCCCAAAAATGCTTTTTTGGATTCAGGGGGACCCAAAACATGTATTTCCGGTGAAATCTCGGTATAGAAATTTTGGGTGCAATACAGTACCTTCTCTATATACTATGTACATAGTACATGTAAAGAAAGTAAAAATTACTGGCATGGCGGCTTCTCTCTGATTGGACGAAAGGCCGCGCAATTGACGTATATATTTCCAAAAACCCATTGTTCTCAACCCAAGGTGCACCGCAACACCCACATGACACGTGTTACACAATGGAAAATTACTCTTTTCCAAATTTTAAGGTTTTACCCCGGCGTGAGTCGTTGGTACATGCCTGGACCAAAGAAGCCCTGTTAATAATGAACCCCACATACCACTCTCATAGCTTGGCGTGAACTCTGTGCTTAGCTACAAGCTGATCTTTACACTGCTAAATACACGAGTTAATAAGTATTTTCACTCTTTAACTATACACTGCTAAATAATTAATCAGTTAGCAATAGGGACGTCAATTAACGATCTCAGGTGTAGTAGACAGTGCGCGAAGCACGCATTCGAGCTATAAAATACAGGCACTGTATTTGAGGTTGTTGAATATGTAGTCGTGTATTTATACAAACAACTGGAGTTCGATACAGACGTGTAGTAACTCCATATCACCTAGAGCAGGAAATCTTTTGCCACTTCTACTGATTATAGTCGCCCATTATTACTCGTAAAACTGGAGACCACAAGGTAATAAACTCGCACTACGGTTTATGACAGTGCTGATACTGTACATATTTCTTTTGCACGTTAGCACCGAGCATAAACTCCGTTCACAACGTGGCGTCAAGCACGCAATATAGATTACTATCTTTCTTGCAATAAGCTATTACACAGAAAAATAAACCAGATATGTTACATTCATATTACTGTCTCTGCCCTCTTACGAAATATTGCTTTCTAGCACATACACTGTACATAGAAGGTAGAAAAGCTATTGCATTCCACCCAAAAAGAATCTGATTTGTTCCTTTCACATGACTTTCTCTACATCTTTGCAATAAATGACTGTTGAAAAGCTATTTCTTTTATTTACATATGCTAGTCGAGAAAAAGTTAGCAGAAAGAGTGTTGTAAATAGAAAGGACGTAAGGGAGTACCATAAGTTAAAGTGATCGTCAAAAGCTGGTTACTATGTGACTGAAGTTCCTTTGTTTGTATGGATGGGAGTTGACAAGTTACCGTGTGAGAGACTTATTAGTTTTTAAAGCTGAAACCAATAACATGGAATATGTCAAAAACGATCAACACCACGAAATATATATATATATATATATATATATATATATATATATATATATAAATAACGTAAATTGGGTGATTTAGTGCGGCCTAAATCTCTTACGGTTTAACATTACCTATTACGGCGTACGAGGGGCATTCAATATATCCTAGAAAAAGATAGAAAAAAAATTGTTGATAGTTTTTTTTTCAACATAATCCCCTTTTAGCTCAGTACAATTTTCCCCCCAAAATAGGATTTGCGAGATGGCCCTTTCGTTAGGCGCAAATCGTTTTCCACCGAGCTACTTTTTCAAGTTTGTAAATGAATAAAAAAAAAAAAGGCACTTGGGGCCAAATCTGGTGAATACAGTGAATGTTGTAGCAATTCGAACCTTAATTTTACAATTTTCGCCATTGTTTGCGCAGGTATGCAAAATTTGATTGTCTTAATGGAAGAACATTTTCCTTTGCCAGATTAGAGTGCATTTTCTTGATTTCTCCGTTCAACCGGTGCAATAACGATGCATACTACTCTCCATTTATCGTTATTCCTTTGTGTAAGTAATCAATGTAGCTGATTCTGTGTGCATCTCAAAAAAGCAAGCCATCAACTGTCTGCTGATGTCGCCGCCTTTGTCTTCTTCGGAGCCGGTTCGCCTTTAAAAACCAACTGTACTTTTGTGTATTGGTGTATCAATGATTCATCCACAGTTATGTATCGACGCAGAAACTCGTCAGTATTGCCACGGAAAGGTGCCAAACCAGCTTCCGAATCGATCTCACGATTACCTTTATTCTCCATTGAGAGCAAACGCGGCTCCCATCTTGCCGAGACCCTTTTTTACTTTCTCTATACTCACTATGTACATAGTGTATAGAGAAGTTATTGCACTCCACCAAAAAATTCGATACCGAGATTTCACCGGAAATATATATTTTAGGGTCCCCTGTGTCCAAAAAAAAGTATTTCCAGAAAAAAATCCGTGTGTGTGTCCGTGTGTCTGTGAAGACGATAACTCAAAAACGAAAAGTGGGTAAAATACCAAACTACTAAGACTACTTCATTCTGGATGAATTTTGCATAGCTACTAAACCGTAAGAGATGGACAAAAACTTAACACACAAAAAATGTAGAGCACGTTAAAACACACAATTGATGTTATACATTTTTTTCGTGGAGTTGATCGTTTTTGAGATATTCCTTTTTCTTGGTCTCAGCTTTGAAAAACTTATACTTTTCTCATACTGGAATTTGTCAACTCCTGTCCATACAAACAAAGGAACATCAGTCACATAGCAACCAGCTTTTGGCTATTACTTTAACCTATGGTACTCCCTTATTTCGCTTCTACTTACAAGGAAGCAAGTAATAAGACTATTTCTGCTATTTTTTCTGAATTAGGTGAAAATAAATAGTCATGAGCTTTTTAACAAGAATTTGTTGAAGAGATGTACAGAAAGACATGTGAATGAGCCCATCAGATGGGTTTTCGATGCCACGAGTATAACTTCTTGGATTTTCTGAGAAGTTATGGAGCGCCCGTCGTAGTACTAGCATAAATGAAATATTAGGTATAATGTAGGCAAATGCAGTCAGTATGCGCCAAATGGAAAGCTTTTAGCAGTTCCTCATTGGATTACAGATACCCCAAGAGCATCAAACCAACGTCCCCCATTACCAAGCAAAGCTCTTTTATCCTCGGGATTATTCTACAGGATAGATAACAAGTGCCGGTGCCGGGGGTAAGGGGTAAAAAGCCAGACGTGCTCTCATTCACATGATTTCTCTACATCTCTGTAATAAATTATTTTTAAAAAGCTTATCCTTCTATTTACTTCATGCTAATCGAAAAAAAATAACAGAAATAGTCTTATTACTTGCTTCTCAGTAAATAGGAGCTAAATAAGGTAGTACAATAGGTTAAAGTGATAGTCAAAAGCTGGTTGCTATGTGAATGAATTTCCTTTGTTTCTATGGATAGGATTTGACAAATTCCTGTAGATATGAGAAAAGTGTAAGTTTTTCAAAGATGAAACCAAAAACAAGAAAAATATAAAAAACGAGCAACTCCACGAAAAAATCTTATTTGATAAATTGTGTGTCTTATTGTGCTCTAAATTTTTTGTATGGAAAGTTTTTGTCCACCTCTTACGGTTTAGCAGTTTTTCAAAATTCCGTAAAATTCATCCAGAATAAATTAATCCCCAGAGGCTATTCCCAGAAAATTTAAGGTATACATTTTATTTGTCAGGTAAACATCTTTAATACACGAAATTTTAATCAAAACATTGAGATTTTTGAGAAAATCTAAATTTTTGACAAAAAATCCATATAAAGGGTAGTTTGGGATGGGGAATTTTTATCAAAATATTCGTGTCGCATCTCTGGAAGATACCTATCTTAAATATCAAGTTTGGTATTTTACCGACTTTTCATTTTTGAGTTATCGTGTTCACAGACACACGGACACACAGTTACCTTTTTCTGAAAATGCTTTTTTTGGATACAGAGGACCATAAAACACATATTTGTGGTGAAATCTATCGAACTTTTGGATGGAGTGCAATACCTTCTTTATACACTATGTACATAGTACGTATAGAGAAAGTAAAAAGCTTATTCTTTTATCAAATTTATGATAATCGAGATACTCATTAGCAAAAACCTGATGCGTTACACTCACATGACTTTCTCTAGCTATTCTACAAACAAACTTCTTACAAAAGATAATTCTTCTTTCAACACCTCGCTACTCGAGATAAACATTAGCAGAATTTTATTACTTAGTTCCTTATAAGTAGAATGGAGCTAAGGGAATCAGTAGGCTAAAGTGTTAGTCAAATGTTTTAAAAGCTGACGTTATGCGATTGTCATTGCAAATCACTTCTTTGCTTGGCCAGGAGTAGAACAAAAGAAAAACGGACTCTCCCGTCTGAGAACAGTATATAAGTGTTTCACAATTGAAACTGAAATTATGGGGTACCTCTAAAACGGTAAGCTCCACGAAAAAAAATGTGTAAGACATACCTTGTGTATTTTAACAAGATCTACATTTCTGTACATTAAATTTTTGTCTATCTCTCACGGTTTACTATTTATAGAAAATTCAAGATATACATTTTGTTTGAGATAGATATGGCTCGAAATCTTTCGAAATTTTTTCCATGTAAAGGGTAGTTAGGGTTGAGGGGATTTTCTTGAAAATCTTTGTGTCACATCCTTGGAAGATACCAAACTTAATTAACAAGTTTGGTATTTAACCGACTTTTTGTTTTACAGTTATGCTCGCTAATGACAAGCACACAACTAGATATACGCGGACCATTTTATAAAAATGCTTTTTTTTTGGATTTAGGGGGTCCGAAAACGTATATTTCCCGTTAAATCTCGGTATCGAATTTTTGGGTGCAAAACAATTCCTTCTCTGCACTATGTACATAGTACGTGTAAAGAAAGTAAAAATCTTATGTGTTCCATTCACATGAGTTTCTCTCTCTGTTATACAAACAATTACCCATAAAAAATATTCTTCTATCTAGCATATGATAATCAAGGTAAACATTTACAGATATGGTCTTATTACTTGCTCCCTTTAAGTAGAAGAGAAATAAGCGAACACACTAGGCTAAGCCGATATTCAAATATTTTAAAAGCTGGTTTCATATGAAACAACTGAATTTCGATTCGCTCTGCATAGGCTGCAATAAAACAAGAGAGATTAAATGAAACGTCGTTTCGGGTTTGAGTGAAGTTTAATTTAAAATTGAAACAAATAACAAATAGTAGGTCAGAAACTGTCAGTTGTATATAAATAACTTACATGGCATAAATTATGTGTTGTTTGTGCGGTAAGTTTTAGTCCATCTCTTACGGTTTAGCAGTTATGCAAAATTCCGTAAAATTCATTCAAAATAAAGTAGTCTTCACAGGCTATTCCCAGAAAATGTATGATGTATATTTCATTTGTAATGTAAATATATTTAATATATGATATTTTAATCAAAATCGTTAGAATCATTTTTGAGAAAATCAGAATTTTCTACAAAAGTTCTACGTAAAGGGTAGTTGGGGTGGGGGGATTTATATCTTCGTGTCGCATCCTTAGGAGATACCAAACTTAAACACCAAGTTTGGTATTTAGCGGTCTTTATGTTTGAGCTATGCTGCCCACAGACACACAAATACACAAGGACATTTTTATAAATATGCTCCTTTAGTATTCAGGTGGTCTCAAAATATGTTTTTCCAGTGAAATCTCGTAATGGAATTTTTGGGTGCAATACAATATCTGCTCTATACACATAGTAAGTGTAGAGAAAGTAAAACGATTATTTTGTTAAGACAGTTTGCAGAACAAGAAGAAAAAGTCATGTGAATGAAACACATCAGATTTTTTTACGTAAGTGCGTATAGTTAGAACTTGGTAATTTTACGCTAACGTGCTTCAGAACGTTGTTAGTGAGCAAAATTCAATTTTACACACAATCGTGCGAAAAAGTACTTTTAAATTCTCTACGGGTAAAAACTTGGAAAGGTTTATTTCATTCTGGTTATTAAGTTATAACAAAGAAAAAATTGCTTCGCCTGCACTGCAGCTGTATACATTAGCCAATGCAGCTGTGTTTAACTTCTAATCCATTCCTTGAAGGGCCACATAATAACTGAGTTAAAATCAAACAAGATCGACCGCGACGTGGCAAAGTGGCGTGCAATACTTGGGTGTTGCCCCATTATGTGTGGCACGCAAAGTCGCCCCGGAGGGAATCCACACAATACTGCTAATTACTGCACAGCAAACATTAAAGAACAATCGCTGCGTTTACTGACCACAATAACAAACTAATTTCGAATTACATTATCATCCCTAGCAGGCTATACACTTATTGTTTTAAACTAAGTATATTAAAAGGAACTCTTTTTATGGCACGAAGAGGTAGTAATTCATGTTATCGTAAATTGGTAGCGTTTAAATCTGGAATTTAATTAACTTGCTTTTCACCGCAATTTAATTTTACTTTTTTACCAAGTACACTTCCGCGCATAAAAAGTGGTCCATTCCACTAGAATGTTTCTCTCCGAGATTTCGAACTTCAGGCATAAAAACAGGGTCAAGAAATTTTGTATTTCAGGTTAAATGAAAAAGTTGTTAAATTTTTAAAAAAAAATATGTTGACTTTCTCTATCTGTTGTGCAAACTGTTCTAAAATCTGACGTGTTCCATTCACTATATTTTGTCAACTATTCTACAAATTGTCTGTGCGTTACATTAACATGACTTTCTCTATCTGCTCTGCAAACTGTTCTTAAAAATCTGATGTGTTGCATTCACATGATCTTGTCTACCTATATTTAAACATAGATTAAATATTATGGAATACTTATTTTTTCAATTAAAATATAAAATAGAATTAGATGCCCTATTATTTTTATTGCAAAATTTGTTCTACAGACTGTTCTCTAAAATCTGATATTCCATTCACGTGACTTTCTCAGCTGTTCCGCAAATAAGCTTTTGTTACAAAAGATTATCCTTTTATCTACATCATTCTATTCCATATAAATACTAGCCGAATTGGTCTTATTTGTTTTTAAGTAGATAGAAAATAATCTAATCAACCGGACTAAAACGAAAGTAAAATATTTTAAAAGCCTATTGCTATGTGAAAAACAATTGAAACTCGGTTGATTAGATGACTTCGCGTTTGAGAAACGTTTAAATACATGAAAACTGAAGCCAGTAATACAGAATATCTCAGTTATTTTTCTGCAGCAAAATGTATACTATTTAAATTGTGTGTGCGTTTTAATTAGATCTGCCCTTTTTTGGGTAGTAAGTTATAGTCCATCTCTTACGGTTTACCAGTTATACAAAAGTCTTCCAGAATGAAGAGATATTCAGAAGCTATTCCCTGAAAATTCAAGATATTCGTTTTACTCGAAATGTACATATATTTCATATGCACTACTTTAATCAAAATTGTTAATTTTTGTATGTAAAGGTTAATTTGCGGAGTGGGTGCATTTGCCTTAATATCGTCGTGTCGCAACCTTGGTAGATAATAACTGGAAGTGGAGTTTTATTTATGGACGCTCTTTAAGTACTGAGGTTCTCAGCGTCCCATTCCTAGAGAGCAATCTAGAAAATAACAAAGGATTTGACATAACTAAATAATAACGAAAATACCAACACAAAACATTTTTTACAAAGTTGCTGCACCTTGCTTATTTCTCAACGTAATGTCCATTCTATCAAAACATTTATTTTCAAATGATACCAGTTTCTCAATGGCATTGTTATATATTTCTACGGACAAAGAACCTATTCGTTTTTACTTTCCCTACACGTACTATGTGCATAGTGTATAGAGAAGGTATTGTATTCCACCCACAAATTCGATACCGAGATTTCACCGGTAATATATGTTTTAAAGTCCCCTGGTGTGTAAAGGTGTGTATGTCCGTGTGCCTGTGAACAGGATAACTCAAAAACGAAAAGTCGGTAAAATACCAAACTTGGCATTTCAGTTTAGAATCTTCCAGGCATGCGACTTGAAGATTTTGAGAGAAATCCCCCCACCCAAAACTATCCTTTATATGGAACTTTTTTCGAACATTTTGATTTTCTCAAAAATTGCTCTAACTATCGTGATTAGAGGGTCGTATATTAGAGATATTTACCTGACAAATAAAATGTATATCTTGAATTTTCTAGGAACAGCCTCTGAAGACTACTTTATTCTAAATTAATTTTACGGAATTTTGCATAACTGCTAAACCATAAGAGATGGACAAAGTCCTTAACACACCAAAATGTAGAGCACGTTAAAACACACAATTTATGATATATACATTTTTTTCGTGGAGTTGATCATTTTTGAGATATTCCATGTTTTTGGTTTCAGATTTGAATAACTTACACTTTTCTCAAACAGAGGAACTTTAGTCACACAGCAGCCATTTTCTACTATCAGTTTAACCTATGGTACTGCCTTATTTCGCTTCTAGTTACAAGGAAGCAGGTAATAAGAATATTTCTTCATATTTTTGTCGATTAGAATGAAGTAAATATAAGTATAAGCTTTTTAAAAATAATTTGTTGCAGAGATGTAGAGAAAGTCATGTGAATGGAATACATTAGATTTATTTATGATGCAGGGGATCGTAAAACTTATATTTCCGGTGAAATCTCGGTATCAAATTTTTGGCTGGAATGCAATACTTTATCTACGTACAATGTACTAAGTAGAGAATATAAAATGACATCACAAAATTGCGCTATATATTGAAATAGGATAAAGAATGCAGCGCGCATTTCAATTCGTCTCCAAGCAACAAGAAGTGTGTTTAGTATGCAGAAAGTTTGTTTCGTGGAGAAACGGATGCAAGTCACGTACTGCTATAAAGATACTTGTCCCATGCAGTGACGCCCTTGTGACTTATGAGGAACTTCCTATGCCACGCGAGACTGATCTCAACTCCCTCCTTGCCAATTAGGACTTGTGGAAATTCAATTTGATACACATTTCAACGTTTGGTAGCACCAAGCACACCAAAAATTCTAACACGGTACACCCACACGATTTTCTGCATCCAAAATTCTGCATCTTCATCTATAGAGAAAGTAATGCATTTCATCCAAAAATTAGATACCGAATTTCACCGGAAAGACACGTTTAGACACTTCCTAAACCTAAAAATTCCAGATATGTTACATTCGATGACTATCTACCTACCGATTCTATAAAAATCTTATATGTTCCACTCACATGACTTTCTCTACATCTCTGCAACAAATTATTTTTAAAAAGCTTATACTTCTATTTACTTCATGCTAATCGAGAAAAAATTAGCCGCAACGGTCTTATTACCTGTTTCCTTGTAAGTAGAAGCGAAATAACGGAGTATTATAGGTTAAAGTGATTGGCAAAAGTTGGTGCTATGTGACTGAAGTTCCTAATTTTGTATGGACAGGAGTTCACAAATTCCAGTATGATTTTCAAAGCTGAAACTAAAAACAAGAAATATCTTGAAAACGATCAACTCCATGAAAAAAATGTATATTACAGGAATTGTGTGTTGTAACGTGCTCTACAGTTTTTGTGTGGTAAGCTTTTTTCTATCTCTTACGGTGTAGTAGTTATGCAAAATTCCATAAAATTGATCCAGAATAAAGTAGTCTTAAGAGGCTATTCCCAGAAAAGTCAAGATATACATTTTGTTTGTCAGGTAAATGTCTTTAATATACGATATTTTAATCAAAATAATTAGAGCCATTTTTTAGGAAATCAAAAATGTCATTAAAAGTTCCATGTAAAGGGTAGTTTGGAGTGGGGGGATTTTTCTCAAAATCTTCGTGTCTCATCCCCGGAAGATTTTAAAGTTAAATACCAAGCTTGGTATTTTGCCGGCTTTTCGTTTTTGATTTGCCGTGTTCACACACACACACACACATACACATGGACCTTTTTGTGAAAATGCTTTTTTTGGATATAGGGGACTCTAAAACATATATTTCCTGTGAATTCTCGGTATCGAATTTTTAGGTGGAGTGCAATACCTTCTCTATACACTATGCACATTGTACGTGTAGAGAAAGTAAAATATTATGTGTTCCATTCACATGACTTTCTCTACATCGCTCTGACAACTTGTTAAAAAGCCTTTTCTTCAATCTACTTCGATAATCGATATAAACATTAGCAGAAAGTGTCTTATTTACTTGCTTCCGTGTAAGTAGAAAGTGAATAACTATTCTAAAACAATAGTGAAATCAGTTTCTATGAATGGCTAGCAATATACAAATTTCGGTGTCAGAAAATTTAAGTATTTTAAATCTGAAACTTATAACAGGGAACTTCTCAAAAATTGTCAATTCACCGATAAAAACGTATGTGATATAAATTGTTTGCTTTACGTGATCTACATTTATTGTGTAATAAGCTTTTGTCTATCCCTTACGGTTTACCAGTTACGTAAAATCAGGAAAAATCATCCAGAATAAAGAGGTCTTTAGAGAATACTCCTAGAAAATTCAAGATATACTGAACTTAAATACCAAGTTTGGTAGTTAACGGAATTTTCGTTTTTGAGCTCTACTGCCCAAAATCACACACCCGGATATTTTTCTAGAAATATTTTTATGGATTCAAGGGGTTTCATAATACGTATTTCCAGTGAAATCTCTGTATCTAATTTTGTGTGCAATACATATTACGCGTAGAGAAAGTAAAGAAATCAGAAATGTTATTTTCAGTGACTTCATCTACCGATTCTATAACAAACTATTCTTTTTAAAGCACATGACTTTCATAACGCATGTGTAATATACAAAGTTGATAGAGAAGGTTTTGTATTCCACTCAAGGATTCGATACCAAGATTTCACCGGAAAAATCATATTTAAAGGACTCGAGAATAAATATATGCATATTTATAAAAACTGCCTTTGTGTCTTTGAACAGCATAATTCATCTACAAAGTCGATTTTAATTCCAAATTTCACATTTATCCTCCAAGTATTCGACAGGAACGGTTTCATGTGGATCTACCCGTTCCTACATACCCTTGTTAAGAGGTCTCTAATGATTTTTATCAAAATGCGTATATTAATGATATTTACATATAAGATATATATTTTATTTGTCAGGTAAATATCTTTAATATACGATATTTTAATCAAAATTGTTAGAGCCATTTTCTCCAAAAATGAAAATGTTCGAAAAAAGTTCCATATAAAGGTTAGTTCGGGGTAAGGGGATTTTCTTGAAAATCTTCATGTCGCATCCTTGCAAGATACCAAGCTTAAATACCAAGTTAGGTATTTAACAGTATTTTCGTTTTTGAGCTATGCTGTCCACAGGCACACACACGGACATTTTTTCAGAAATGCTTCTTTTGGATTCAGGGGCATCCAAAACATGTATTACCGGTGAAATCTCGGTATCGAATTTTTTGATGCATTACAATACTTCTCTATACACTATATACATAGTACATATAGAGAAAGTAAAAAGCGTTTTTGGAAAAAGGTCCGTGTGAGTGCGAGTATATGTGTGTGTGTGTCTGTGTGTGTGGACAGCATAGCTTAAAAACAAAAAGACTGTTAAATATCAAACTTGGTTTTTCAGTTTAGTATCTTCCAAGATAAACTTTCAAGAAACCCACCCCCCATTTATTCCTCACGTGGAACTTTTTTTTAAAATTTTTATTTTCTCAAAAATGGTTCTAACAATTTTGTTAAAATATCGTATATTAATTATATTTACCTGACAAATAAAATGTATATTTTGAATTTTCTGGGAAAAGCCTCTAAAGACTACTTTATTCTGGATGAATTTTAAGGAATTTTGTATAACTGCTAAACCGTAAGAGAGGGACAAAAACTTTCCAGCTAACAAATATAGGGAACTTTAAAACACACAATTTATGTTATATACATTTTTTTCGCAGAGTTGATTGTTTTTGGGATATACCTTGTTTTTGGTTTCAGCTATAAAAAACATACATTTCTCATACAGGACTTTGTAAACTCGTGTCCATACAAACAAAGGAACTTCAGTCACATATCAACTAGCTTTTGACTATCACTTTAATCTAAGATACTCCCTTATTTCGCTTCTAGTTACAAAGAAGCAAGTAAAAATACTATTTCTGCTATTTTTTTCTCGATTAACATGTACTAAATAGAAGCATAAGCTTTTTTAACAATAATTTGTTGCAGAGATGTAGAGAAATTCATGTAAATGGAACACATAAGACTTTTTAATCTAGAGTTATTAGCTAAAATGAACCACATATGCAGTCGTTATAACATTTATTTCGAGGAAGTAACGGTTAACGGAATCTTAGAGCAAATAAATCTTTATTTCTAAAGCTTTCTCCCCACCCTATTCCCTTATGCTAAGACAGAAGTGCCCTTCGCTTCCAGTATATGCTGCTGTAAGTTTGTGTGGCTTATGTCAATTATGCTTCTCTGCATTTATCCTCTCTTCCCGAGTTTTTGCTCCTTCTCGACCGCTTCACTTCAATTTCCTTCCACTTCCAGGAAGTGAATTTATTACTTTCTCTATACGTACTACGTACATAGTGTATACAGAAGGTATTGCACTCCACCAAAAAATTCGATACCGAGATTTCATCGGAAATATATGTTTTAGGGTCCCCTGTATCCAAAAAAATTATTTTCGGAAAAAGTTCCATGTAAAGGGTAGTTTGGGGTGGGGGGATAATTCTCAAAATCTTCCTGTCGCACCCTTGGAAGATACTAAACTTAAATACCAAGTTTGGTATTTTACCGACTTTTCGTTCTTGAGTTAACGTGTACACAGACACACGGACACACACACACACGGACCTTTTTCCGAAAATACTTTTTTTGGATAAAGGGGACACTAAAACATATATTTCCGATGAAATCTCGGTATCGAATTTTTTGGTGGAGTACAATACCTTCTCTATACCTATGCACATAGTACATGTAGAGAAAGTAAACATCTAGTGCTATATTCACATGACTTTCTCTACCTGTTTTGAAAACAAACTATTTTTACAAAATATTATTCTTCTATCTATATCATGTTGTACGTGGCAAACATTACACAATTGTTCTTGCTACTTGTCCTTATAAGCTGAAGAGAAATCAGGCTAAAGCGATAATCAAATATCTTAACGGTGACCCCGTTCGAGAAGAGGCACAGGGTAAGTTGAAAGCGATAATAAGGAATATCTCGGAAACGGTCAACACTGCAATAAAAGTGTATATGACTTAAAGTATGTGTTTTAACGATATCTACGTTTTTGGGTACTCAGTTTTTGTTTATCTCTTACGGTTTATCAGTTGAATAAAATTCATCAAAATTCAACCAATGATTTCCTACCAAGATTTGTATTTAACGGTCTTTTCGTTTTTATACTATGCTGTCCTCAGACCGACACAAAGGGACCTTTTTCTAAAAATATACGGTGTTACACTCACATTACTTTCTCTAGCTCTTCTACAAACAAACTTGTTGCAAAATACTATTCTTTTTTCTACACAATGCTAATCGAGATAAACATTAGCAGAATGTTCTTATTACTTATGTCCTTATAAGTAGAAGGGAACTAAAGGAATACACTAGACTAAATTACACTCAAATGTTTTAAAAACTTTGTTATGCGATTGTCAATGAAAATCGCTTCTTTATTTGGCCACAAGTACAACATAAGGTAAATGGATACTTCCTGCCAGAGGAAATCGTAAGTACCTTCAATTGAAACTATAACAAGAAATATCTCGGAAATGGTTACTTCCACGTAAAAGTGATAATTTGTGTATTTTAGCGAGATCTACTTTTTGTGTAAGTTTTTGTCTATCTCTTACGATTTAGCTGTTAAGCAAAATTCATCCAGAATAAAGTAGTCTTCAGAGGCTATTCCCAGAAAATTCAAGATATACATTTTATTTGGGATGTAAATGTCTTTAATATACGGATGTTGATCAAAATAGTTAGAGCCATTTTTTGAGAAATTCAAAACTTTGGAAAATGTTTCCATGTAAAGGATGGTTAGGGGTAGGGGAGTTTGTTGAAAATCTTCGTGTCGCATCCTTTGAAGGTACCAAACTTTCGTATTCAACGGTCTTTTCGTTTTGAGCTATGCTGTCCACAATTTTGCTTGCGCGCGCACGGACTTTTTTTCAGACTCACGAGGCTCAAAAATATGTATTTCCGGTGAAATTTCCACATCGAATTTTTGGATGGAATACAATACCTTCTCTCTCCACTATGTACATTGTACCAGTGGTCTAGAGAAAGTAAAACTAGTTGCCACGAATGCTGCAACCCTCTTGTGTACTGAATTTTGTATCTGCCCTTTGGAATGACTTATATTTATAATTACTTTCTCTACTCGTACTATTTACATAGTGTGCATAGCGAAAGTATTGTATTGAACCCAAAACTTTTATACCGAAATTTCACCGGAAATACATGTTTTGGGACCTCTTGTATCCAAAATAAGAATTTTCTAGAAAAAGCAGCGTGTCTGTGCGTCTGTGCACAGCATAGCTCAAAAACGAAAAGACCGTTAAATACCAAACTTGGTCTTTGGGTTCTAAAAAGGCAACAACAATTTAGATTAAAATACCGTGAATATTAAAAATGTTTACCTGACAAATAAAATGTATATCTTGAATTTTCTGAGAATAACCTCTGAAGACATCCTTATCCGGGATGAATTTTTCAGAATTTTGCATACTTGGTGAACTGTAAGAGATAAACAAACAATTATTTAACAAAAAAAAAACTAGAGCTCGTTAAAACACAGAATTGTTTATATATTTTTTTCAACAGTTGACCATTTTTTAGCTATTTCTTGTTATTGGTTTCATCTTTAAAATACTTTTCTCATACAGGAATGTGTCAACTCCTGCCCATACAAACAAAGGAACTTCAGTCCCATAGCAACCAGCTTTTGGCTTTCACTTTAACCTATGTTACTTCCTTATTTCGCTTCTACTTACAAGGAGGCAAGCAATAAGACTAGTTCTGTTATCTTTTTCTTGATTAGTATGAAGTAAATAGAAGCATAAGGTTTTTAACAATAATTTGTAGCAGAGATGCTAAGAAAGTCATGTTTTGGAATACATTAGATTTTTTTATATTGAATTTTATTTCTGATTTTGCCCTGATTGTTTTGTAATGGCGTAAATGACCCTGTAGTTTATGGCCTTAAATATATCGTCGTCATGAAAGATTCCATGACGATACATAGCAACTAGAATCTTGGTTTACGTTATTTTTACGTCAAGTTTCATTGCGAATGGGACCTAAGGGGTTAAGAGACAAAGATCGAGAGAATGTTCTTTTCCGGCTACGCCCGTTTTTCCCGCCAGGAGCGCTCCATTAATAACCTGTCTTACTAATACAAATAGAGGCAGGGGATTTTCGTTAGCCTCAAGTACTTCCTGGCCACTCACGCTAATGCATGTAATTAGGAACCTTCATCATCGTTACAGTTTGGTTACTCTGTAAATCACTCAACATTACTGGACTCTGGCGGACGTGTGGTCAACCACCACAGTTCCATCTCGTTACTCCATATCGGGGCTAAAACCTTTGTTTTTGGCGCCTAAAACACTCACAAAACGGGGATAAAAATTAAATATGTTCAGTTCATATCACTTTCTCTACATATCTGCAATAAATTATTGTTATAACGCTTATTCTTTCTATTTACTTCAAGTTAATGGAGAAAAAGCCAGCAGAAATATTCTTGTTACCTGCTTCCTTGTTTGTAGAAGAGAAATAAGGGAGTACCATAGGTTAACGTGTTAGTCAAAAGCTGGTTGCTATATGACTGGTGTTCCTTTGTTTGTATGCACACGAGTTGACAAATTCCGTATTAGAAAAGTATAAGTATTTTACAACTAAAAGCAGGAACAAGGAATATCTCTAAAACGATCAACATCAAAAAAATGTATAAAACATAAATTGTGTGTTTTAACGAGCTCATCGGTTTAACAGCTATGCGAAATTCCATAAAATTCATCCAAAATAAAGAGGTTTTCAGAGGCTATGCCCAGAAAATTCAAGATTTATATTTTTATCTGTAATGTAAATATCTTTAATATACTATACTTTAATCAAAATTGTTAGAACCACTTTTGGGAAAACAAAAATTTTCAAAAAATATTCCATGTAAAGGGTAAATGAGGGTGAGGGGATTTCCTTGAAAATCTTCATGTCACATCCTTGGAACATAACAAACCTAAACACCAAGTTTGGTTTTTAACGTTCTTTCTATTTTTGAGCTATGCCGCCCACACACACACACATACACACATACACACAAACGGACATTTTGCTAAAAATTTTGTTTCTATTCAGGGGGTCTCAAAACATGTATTTCCCGTAAAATATCGGTATCGAATATTCGGTGCAATGCAATACCTTGTCTATACACTATGTACATAGTACGTATAGACAAAATAAAAATCAGAGTAAAATTTACGGACAAATGCATTAATTTAAGAAAATCTATTCCACACAATTTACAGCTTGACACGGTAATAATTATGCTACGCAATCTCAAACAGCTGAAATTGTGTAACGGAACAAGACTCGCTGTTATAAAAATTATGAAAATTTTGATTTGAGCTACTATAATCATGCTTATTCCAAGAATACCATTAATGCCAACCGGCTTTGTTTCTAGTGCGCCTTTCATTCGCTATGAACAATGGTTAGAAATGTGTGAAATATACCTTGAATTGCGTATTTTTAGCGTAGGCAGTTGTACGTTGCGTGCTCGAGAGTCGGAAAACCATCGACGCTATTTATGTTCTCTCTATAAGAAAAATTGTACATTACAAGGCATTACAATAAAGTATTGTCAGATTATTTAATTGTAATTTTATTTCATTGTATGGTCGTATTGTAAACGGAAAAGTTTGCCTCAGTATTTTCATTAGATACATCACCCCTGCGAAGCCGTGGAGGGCACCAATAATCTATATATATATATATATATATATATATATATATATATATATATATATATATATTTACTTTAGCACCCGATAGCTGATTATATATACAGGGTGTTAATAAAGCACACCGAAATAATTAGGGAGATTGTGCACATGACTGATAGAAGTAATTTGGTATCGGCGATGCATGGTCCCCGGATAAACATAACGCAACTACATAGCGTCAAACGTGTGGGTATCAGGTGCCGATAAGTCGGTGTTAAAGCAAAGCAGGTTGAAAAAATGGCTTAGAATGTCTTTAAAACTGCTGACCGAGTATAGAAATATCGATTTTTAGCTGCTCGTTACTAGCGTGCTCAAGATTTAATGTCGCAAAAATCTGTAAAATCTCGAGCATTCATTAACTACGTCCTTGAGTTATGTAGCCTACACTGGAGGCGTTTTTTTCATCTGCCTGTTTTTTTACGCTTGATGCGTAACGCGGGAAGCTGCTAACCCTATGGTCTTGAGTTCGATTCCTGTCACAGAATAAATGTTTTTTTATTATTATTTTTTTCATTCCAGACGAAGTGCCGCGATACGTGAACGAGACCCGAACTCGGAAACTATCTTTCACTTGAAAGCCAGTATCATAACCACTACGCTAGAGAGGTACGCTGTAATATGTCAATTCGTTTTTCGTGTTATGCTCTCGAATGGTTGATAAATTAGTCAGTGGCGTACTGGCACTTCAGAAACTTATAGCCATTACTTCGAAATTTCAATAAACAGGCCGTAAGTCTATTATCTCAAATTGCTTATTAAGTAATCTACATATTCTGTGAAAATACGGGGTACGTCCAGAAAGTAAGTTCCCTTTCAATTTATCTCCGCTGCAGCGCTACGATCGCAGTTCCGCACATGCGCGGTAGACGCTCTGTATCAAGGAGAAGAAACGTGCGCCATTTTGAGATCGCTGTCAGCTACATACACTTTGTTGTGCTTGTTTACAATGTCGGTGTTGATTGAAAATCCCGCCGCTTGTGAAATAGATCTGTGATTCGTTTTCTGAATGCCAGAAAAGTGAAACCAACTGAAATGTATTGCCAAATTTGCGAAGTTTACGGACAAAATGCGATGAGTGATTCAATGGTGAGAAGATGGGCCCGACAGTTCAATGAAGGACGTAGTGAACTGCACGACAACGCACGACCACACACTGCAAATGTGACGAAAAACCTCCTACAGGGATTTGGCTGGGGCGTGTTGGACCAACCTCCGTAAAGCCCCGACCTCGCTCCTAGCGACTTTCATCTGTTCTTGCATCTCAGGTCTTTCCTTGGCGGTCAACACTTCAACGATGACGAAGAGCTGAAAGAAAATGTTTCCAACTTTTGAAGACACAGGCGGCAAACTTATATGAAGAAGGTATACAAAAACTTGTGCGACGCTATAACAAAACCCTGCAAATTTTCCGCAGTTATGGGGAAAAGTAGTTTAAGAGTTGTAGAATTTTGTGCAATAAATAGTTATTCTGTATCTGTACACAATTTAATTTTATTACCAAACGGAACTTACTTTCTGGACGTACCTCGTATTTCGGCATATTTCATTAACATCCTGTATGTATATGTGTGTGTGTGTGTAGTTTAACGCCCTTTAACCTGGTTGGTCGGACGATGAATGAAATTGGTGAAACAAGGATCAAATGATCTCGGGGTCCGTGGTCTTATACTTGGCATTCGTCTTCTCGGATTAGGGAAATCCCCGAAAAAATCTTATCCGGGTAACCCATCATTAGCGATTTTCGAAGTCTCAACCTGTTGAATGTGAGGCAGTGACGCTACCACCACACTACCCAGGCGGGCAGTAAATAATTAACAAGAGCACATTGAAAAGTTTCCAGAATAGGAAATGTTCTAGTAGGGTGGCGGAGATGCTGATGCAGGTACATTAGTGGGAATTATCATTCAATAATAATGGTACTTCCGAGCCAATGCTTCGCGCAAGCGTATTCGGGGAAATGGATTAGCGGTAAAATCTGTTCAGGATAATGGCCGCTCGGAGAACAGAGTCGAGGAGGTGGTTGGGAACGCATTTGCGGCCTTTATTGAGGAATACATTTGTTAAAGTCAGGCAGATTTTTAAAATTGGTGCACCATGTGATGACTTTGATATTCCATGCTCTTTGCACAATCACGGAAAAAAAAACTGTAGCAGCGTATTAAATTATTTTCTTAATTTTATGAGTTCCATTCCCATCTATCTCTACATCTCTGAAACAAATTATTGTTAAAAAGTTTATTCTTCTTTTTACTTGCTTCCTTGTATGTAGAAGGTTAACTCAAAAGCTGGTTGCTGTGTGATTGAAGTTCCTTTATTTCTATGCACAGGAGTTGACAAATTCCCGTATGAGAAAAGTATGTTTTTTACTTTCTCTATACGCACTATGTACATAGTGTATACAGAAGGTATTGCACTCCACCAAAAAATTTGATACCGAGATTTCACCGGAAATATATGTTTTAGGGTCCCCTGTATCCAAAAAATGTATTCTCAGAAAAAGGTCCGTGTGTGTGTATGTGTGTCCGTGTGTCTGTAAACATGATAACTTAAAAACGAAAAGTCGGTAAAATACCAAACTTGGTATTTAAGTTTAGTATCTTCCAGGGATGCGACACGAAGATTTTGAGAAAAATCCTCCCACACCTCAAACTACCCTTTACAGGGAACTTTTTTGAAACTTTTGATTTTCTAAAAAATCGCCCTAACAACTTTGATTAAAATATCGTATATTAAGTGTATTTATCTGACAAATAAAATGTATATTTTGAATTTTCTGGGAAAAGCCTCTGAAGACTGCTTTATTCTGGGTCAATTTTATGAAATTTTGCATAACTGCTAAACCGTAAGAGAATGACAAAAACTTACCTCACAACAAATGTAGAGCACTTTAAAACATACAATATATGTTATATTTTTTTCGGGGAGTTGATTATTTTTTAGATATTCCTTGTTTTTGGTTTCAGCTAAAAAACAATTTTTTCATACATGACTTTGTGAACTTGTGTCCATACAAACAAAGGAACTTCATTCACATAGCAACCAGCTTTTGACTGTCACTTTAACCTATGGTACTCCCTTATTTCGCTTCTACTTACAAGGAAGCAAGTAATAAGACTATTTCTGCTAATTTTTTCTCGATTAGCCGGAAGTAAATAGAATCATAAGCTTTTTAACAATAATTTATTGCAGAGTTGTAGAGAAAGCCATGTGAATGCAATACATCAGATTTTTAAAGTTGAAACAAATGACAAGGAATATATAAAAAACAGTCAACTCCACGATAAAAAAAACTGTATATGACATATATTGTGTATTTTAACCAGCTCTACAGTTTCTCTTAATTAAATTGTTGTCTATCTTTTGTGGTTTGCCAGGTATAGAAAGTTCCACAAAATTCATCCAGAATAAAGTAGTCTTCAGAAGCTATTCCCAGAAAATTCAAGATATACATTTTATTAGTCAGATAAATATATTTAATATACGATAATTTAATCAAAAACGTTACAGACATTTTGAGAAAATAACATTTCGAAAACTTTCCATGTAAAGTGTAATTAGGAGAGGGGAGTATTCTTTTTAAAATCTTCATATCACATCCTTGGACGATCCTGGACTTAAATGCCAAGTTTGTTAATTACCGGACTTTTTGTTTTTGAGCTATGCTGTCCACAGATACACACGCACACACATGGGGGGGGGACCAAAAACATATATTTCCGGTGAAATCCCAGTATCGAATTTTTGGATACAATACAATACATTCTCTATACTCTATGTACATAGTACGTGTAGAGAAAGTAAAAATTAAAGAAAATATCAATTAATTTCTCAATAATAAATGTACTCGACATGAACTCCTTGTTTTAATGAGAGGCTCATCTTTTGTAGATGTGTTTCTGTCTCATAACCCAGGATAAAAAAGATTTCAGATGCTCTTCGGAGTAGATTAGGGATACGTACTTCATTAGTCATGCAAATAGCTTAAGAGTATGCTATTACTTTCTCTTCTCGTACTATGTACATAATGTATAAAGTATTGTTATTCACCCAAAAATGCGATACCGAGATTTCACCGGAAATATATGTTTTGGGTCCCCCGGAATCTAAAAAAAAACATTTGTGTGCCTGTGAACACCATAGCTCAACAACGAAGATACCGTTAAATACCAAACTTGGAATTTAAGTTAGGTATCTTCCAAGGACGAAGATTTTCAAGCAAATCCCCACCCCAGGCTATCCTTTAAATTGAAATAAAAAATTAAAATATTTGATTTTCCCCAAAAGGTTCTAAGGCTTTTGATTAAAATCTGTTATACGAGTATTTAAGATATGTACACACCAAATAAAATGTAGTTCTTGAATTTTCTGAGAGTAGCCTCTAAAGACCACTTCATTCTGGATGATTTTTTTTTTATTTTTGCATAACTGATTGACTGTAAGAGATAGACTAAAAGTTACTACACAAAGAATGTAGATGTACTTAAAGCACATAATTTACATTATGTACCTACATTTCTTCGTGGAGATATTCCTTGTTATTACTTTCAGTTGTAAAATGCTTGTGGCCACGCAAAGGAACGGATTTTAGTCCCATAGCAACCACATTTCACTGTCGGTTTAGCCTAGTGTTTTCCCTTACTTTCCTTCTAGTTGTTAGGAACTCGTAGCCTGGGAGGTGTGGCGGTAGCGTGTCTGCCTATATTCAGCACGTCCCGAGTTACCCGGATAAGGTTTTTATTTATTTCTTTTTCCGGAGGTATCTCTTATCCTGAGAATATGAATGTCGATATGGAAAATGGACCCCGAGATCATTTGAGCACCATTTCACCAATCTCATTCATCGTCCAATATGATAAACCAGGTTAAAGGACGTGAAGCAAAAAAAAAAATTTTGATGTGTTCCATTCACATGACTATCCTTACATCTGTGTAACAAAAATTGTTGTTAAAAAGCTTATGCTTCTATTTACTTAATGCTAATCGAGGAAAAAATAGCAGAAATAGTTTTATTACTTGCTTCCTTGTAAGTAGAAGCAAAAAAAAGGGAAACCATAGGTTAAAGTGACAGTCAAAAGCTGGTTGCTATGTGACTGAAGTTCCTTTGTTTGTTTGAATAGGAGTTGACGAATTCCTGTATGGGAAAAGTAAGTTTTTACTTTCTCCATACGCACTATGTACATAGTGTAATAGAGAAAGTATTGCACTCCACCAAAAAATTCGATACCGAGATTTCACCGGAAATATATGTTTTAGGGTCCCCAATGTCCAAAAAAAAGCATTTTCACAAAAAGGTCCGTGTGTGTGAGTGTGTGTCCGTGTGTCTGTGAACACGATAACTCAAAAACGAAAAGTAGGTAAAATACCAAACTTGGTATTTAAGTTTAGTATCTTCCAGGGATGCGACACGAAGACTTTGAGAAAAATCGCCCCACCCCCAACTACCCTTTACATGGAACTTTTTTCGAAATTTTTGATTTTCGCAAAAATGGCTCTAACGATTTTGATTAAAATTTCGTATATTAAACATATTTACCTGAAAAATAAAATGTATATCTTGAATTTTCTGGGAATAGCCTCTGAAGAGTTGCTTATTCTGGATGAATGTTACTAAATTTTGAATGACTGCTAAACCGTAAGAGATGGACAAAAACTTACTACACAAAAAATGTAGAGCACATTAAAACACACAATTTATGTTATATACATTTTTTTCGTGGAGTTCGTCGTTTTTGTGACATTCCTTATTTTTGGCTTCTGCTATGAAAAACGTATACTTTTCTCATACAGGAACTGTCAACTCCTATCCATATAAACAAAGGAACTTCATTGACATAGCAACCAGCTTTTGACTATCACTTTAACCTACGGTTGTCCCTTATTTCGCTCCTACTTACAAGGAAGCGAGTAATTAGACTATTTCTGCTATTTTTTTCTAATTAGCATAAAGTAAATAGAAGTATAAGGTTTTTAAGAATTATTTGTTGCAGGGATATGGAGAAAGTCATGTGAATGTTACACATCAGATTTTTCAAAGTTGAAACCAAAAACAACAAATACCTTAAAAATGATCACCCCCACGAAAAAAATGTATTTAGCTTCTACTTACAAGGAAGCAAGTAATAAGACTATTTCTGCTACTTTTTTTTTTCGATTAGCATGAAGTAAATAGAAGTATAAGCTTTTTAACAATAATTTGTTGAAGAGATGTAGAGAAAGTCATGTGAATGGAATACATCAGATTTTTAAATAACATTAAGCAGGAATGTAACGGTATTTGAGTTTTTGAAATATTTGACTTACATCAATGTTGTTTGTTATTTGTTTTGTCGATCAATAATTCCAGCTTAGCTTTCTCAGTGAGCGCGCTTCTTCCGTGAATTTGTCGCTGTAAATTTACGACGAGCCTATTTATTTAGGTGGTAACTGCAAACATTTGCATGCAGATAAAAGAGCTGACGTGAATTTACGGCTGAAAGCCAATTAATGAATGCATTGATCAAATATTTGATGTTGGGCACACTGTACAAGGGAAGGGAGGAACCTATCATATCACCACACTCTTATACTCCTTCACTTGTTTGTTGCAGCAGTCGAAATCGAACGCAACACAGCTCACATTACGTCACGTGCAGTTGTCTCTCTCTGGGAAATACAGCTGCGAGGTTTCCGCAGATGCGCCTTCCTTCCACACGGCGCTAGTGTCGGGGGAAATGGATGTCGTGGGTAAGTCTGCCTTCTTACATACTAACATTCTCTAACCCCGTATGTACAATGTACATAGGGATAGAGAAGTATTGTATTCCATCCAAAAATCCGATGTCGAGATTTCACCTTAAATACATGTTTTAGACCCCCCCCCCCGAGTCGAAAAAAAAACATTTTCAGAAACAGGTCCGTCCGTGTGTGTGTGTGTGTGTCTGTGGACAGCCATAGCTCAAAAACGAAAAGTCGGTAAAATACCAAACTTAATATACAAGTTTAATATCTTCCAAGGATGTGACACGAATATTTTCAAGAAAATTCCTCAAACCCTTACTGCTCTTTACATGGAAAAAATTTAGAAAATGTTGTTTTTCTTAAAAATGGCTCTAACGATTTTGATGAAAATATTGTATATTAAAGATATTTACCTGACAAATAAAATGTATATCTTGAATTTTCCGGGAATAGCCTCTGAAGACCACTTTATTCTGGATCAATTTTACGGAATTTTGCACAAATGATAAACCGTTAGATGGGCAAAACCTACCACACAAAAAAATGTAGAGCACTATAAAACACAAGATTTATGTTATATAATTTTTTTTTTTTTTTTTTTTTTGTGGAGTTAATCGTTTTTTAGGTATTCCTTGTTTTTGGGTTCAGCTTTGAAAAGCTTATACTTTTCTCATACAGGAATTTGTCTACTCCTGTCCATACAAACAAAGGAAATTCAGTCACATAGCAACCAGCTTTTGACTATCACTTTAACCTATGGTACTCGCTCATTTCTCTTCTACTTACAAGGAAGCAACTAATAAGACTATTTCTGGTAAAATTTTCTCGATTAGCAGAAGTAAATAGAAGCATAAGCTTTATAACAATAATTTGTTATAGAGATGTAGAGAAAGTCATGTGAATGGAACACATCAGATTTTTAGATTATCTACCCTATCCCATCCTCACACCTCGCTTCCATATAGTAATGAACACCTAATCATTGCCTCATACATGGTTTGTAATGTTTTTACTGGCATATCTGGGATCCAGGTCAATAACTTCAATATTTCAGAAAGTTGTCCAACAGGCAGGAAATAGAATATGAAAGTAGAAAAAATCGTCGTTGCAGTTACAAAACGAAATAAAAATTGGTTGGGGTAGAGAAACATATCTTTTACAATTGGGTATGAAACAAAGATCGGGAATAGCGTGGCTGAGGTTGGGAGGGTGGAAAACCCGTAAGGTAGTTGATGAAGCTGGTAGGCGTATTTGCCCATTATGCGGGGATCAGGAAGACTGGGCTCATATTTTGGCAGATTGCGTGCAGATGGAGGATGATAGGAAAAAATTATTGCCAGAAGTATTTTTAGCTTCAAACAGGCGAAGGACAGCATTTTGTGATTTGATTCTAAACAGCCAAAACTGGCCAAGTCTGGGCACATACTTAATGGAAGTTCGTGCACTAAGAGATAAAATATTTGTGTAAATATTGTATAGACTTATTTGGTGTTTGAGTAATCTGTATGTGTGAATGCATGGTGTGTGTGTGTGAGAGTATATCTAATGTTAAGAGATATAATATATATATATATATATATATATATATATATATATATATATATGTAGGTAATATTTTACATTAAAGTATTTTTCGACAGCATGTATGGTCACTCGACCCATGCGACGGTGTGATGCAAATATTGCATTAGGTATTGTAAATTTAATAAAATACTACTGCTGCTGCTTTCAGACCGACATTGAACATTCTGGCTACTATTATAATAACCAGCGATTTTTGATTCTTAGTTATTAGGTAACAAAATTATATTTTATGTTCAAAACTATCCTTTGAGGCAATAATTCTTTACGTCACTGCATAACACCAATTGCTTTATCAAATATTTGTAAACAATTCAAAATATTTTAATTATATTAATTATATGTTGATATAAGTAACATATTGTATTATTTCGTATTTATATACTAAATTGTAATGTTGGCTTTATTAACTTGTGCTAAGACAAAGCTAAGTAACTAAGCAGTAGAATATTACAAAAGGCATCCTCTATTGTATGTGAAAACCTTGAGAATTTTGAGGATTTCTTTGTTTTACTTGCGTGCATCAGAGGCATAAGTGTGACCTCCAGAAAATTTCTAAATATTCTGCAAAGAGGGTATTTTTCATTGCATTCGTCTATCACATTGCGTCAGTACAATAGAACCACGTGATCTGATGACGTCCATGTAAAAGGTAGTTGGGGTGGGGGGATTTTTTTTTTTTTAATCTCGTTTCCCATCCTTGGAAATACCAAGTTTGGTATTTAAGGGTGTTTTCGTTTTGAGCTATGCTTCCTTAGACATACGCGCACACACATACCTTTTTCCAGAAATGCTTTTCTTTTTATTCAAGGGGACCGAAATTGGGTGCATTATAATACCGTCTCTATACACTATGTACATAGAACGTGTAGAGAAAGTAAAGATAAATGTTTTTCTACCTTTTTTTAAGGACCTGATGCATCACCAAGAAGAATAGTTCTAAAACTATTCGTTGCCATCAAATTATAAAAACGAGGCAAATTAGCTGTTAAATTTCCTAAATTTATTAATTGTGGATAAAGCATTCAGGAATTGCATAATTAGTATGCAAACTCCATGAGAGAAATCATTAATAATATAATTAATTCTGGGCAAATTGGAGAATGTTCTCTTTGAACGTATGAACTATCACATGGCTGTACAATGAAGTTCAAATTAAATTATAATTAAACAATAACATTGTCGGTGATAATTGAGTGCAGAATTACATCATTCATAGTATTTTGTACATCTATTGATATTTTATGGTCATATGCCTTACTTGCAGGATGACGTAGTTCATGTTGAAGTAATGTTTTGTCAATTAATAAAACAATAAAATTAACACTTTTGCTGCCTCATCTGTAATTCATATCTCCCTCAAAAAGTCTGATATGTTCCATTCACGTGACTTTCTCTACATTTCTGTAACAAATTATAGTTAAAAAGCCTATTCTTCAATTTACTTAATTCTAATCCAGATAAACGTTAGCAGAAATGATCTTATTACTTCCTTTATTTTAAGTAGAAGGGAAATAAGGGAGCACACTACGCTAAAGCGATAGTCAAATGTTTTAAAAGCTGGTTGCCATATGGTTGAAATCCGTTTTGGCAAATTTCCATGTAAGAAAAGTAAGTATTTTAAATCTGAAAGCAATAACAGGGAATATAAAAGAAATGGTCCAATCAACGAAAAACACCCTTATGGCATAAATTGTTTGTTTTAACGAGCTCCACAGTTTTTGTGTGGTAAGTTTTTTTGTCTCTTACGGGTTACCAGTTATGCAAAATTCTGCAGATTTCATCCAGAAAAAAGTAGTCTTCATAGGCTACTCCCAGGCAATCCGATATACATTTTATTTATCAGGTAAATATCTTTAGTGTGGAATATTTTAATCAAAATCGTTAGTCATTTTAGAAAATCATAATTTTCGAAAATTCTTACATGTAAAGAAAGAGTAGTTGGGGGTGGGGGGGACTTTCTTGAAAATCTTCGACTCGCAACCATGGAAGATACTCAGTATTTAACGGATGTTTTGTTTTTGAGCTATGCTGCCTACACACACACACACACACACACACACACACACACACATATAGACACACACGGACATTCTTCTAAAAATACTTTTTTTTATTCAGAGGGACCCAAAACATGTATTTCCGGTGAAATCTCGGTATCGAATTTTTGGGTAACTTACTATACCTTCTCTATGCACCATGTATATAGCACATGTAGAGAAAGTAATAAATACCTGATGTATTACGTTCACATAACTTTCTCTACCTATTCTGTAATGAACTATTCTTACAAAACCTTATTCTTCTATCTTCTTAATGCTAATAGGAATAAACATTAGCATAAATCGTCTTTTTACTTATTTCCTTGTAAGTAGAAGGGAAATTGGGGAATACACTCGGCTAAAGCGTTCATAAAATATTCTAAAAGTGGTTGCTATGTGATTGAACTTTCCTTCTCTTTTTAAGTCAGCAGTAAAACGAAAGAAATTACACTGTGTAATTACGAGAATTCTAAATATAAAATTCATTTGTTATACGTAAATATCTTTAAAATACGGTATTTTAATAAACATCAATTAAGTCATTTTTGAGAAAAATCTAATCTAACCTTTTTCATACAAAGGGTAGTTTGTGGTGGGGGAATTTCTTAAAAATATTCGTTTCACAAGCTAGGAAGATGTTAAACCTACGTATCAAGTTTTGTTTTCAACCAACTTCTCGTTTTTGAGATTGTGACCACACACATATGGACTTTTTTTTTTGTATAATAAGACAGAGGACCCTTAAACGATATTTCCAGCGATATCTTGGTAAGGAATGTAAATCAAATGGTGAGCTAATTGTATTTATAGCCTAGATAAATAAACCGTAATCTCGTGTGTTTTTAGTTCACAGACACTGAATTTTGGTATTTTAGATCAGCCCAATATATCAATTTGCAGTGAAATCTCGACATGTCGTATTTGGGTAATGTACTATGCTTCCCCTACATTAAGTATAAAAGAGAGGTTCTCGTACCATTAGGGTACGGCGTCATATAATTCCATATCATCTGATGTTGTACGTCACAAGTACGCCTTCTTGTATTACCCTCTCCATTAGTAAGCGCGTCGAGCGATCCTTATATACAAACTGACGATTCAATTTGTCACCGTGAGAGCTGGAAATGTTCACTAATTGCAAATTTGCATGTTGCTGTATCTCTGTTTTCTTAAGTTATTCACGGAAGGCACAGATTTTTGCATAGTTTGACTTCAAAGTATATGTTTTTGTATGATTAGTTGAATGTTACGTGTTAGAGCAAGGATCTGAGAGACAGTGATGCTGTATAGCTGAAGCATATCCCTAAGTGAATTACTCACTTCATTCTCCACGTTAAGTATGAATCGCAATATTTCGTTGTTTATTATCATAAGATGTGTGGTCAGCAAGCTGACTTCTCACCCGGAGGTCCCGGGTTCAATTCCTGGCCGGGGCGGGGAATTTTTCTCTATCCAGATTTATTCCCTATCCCCCAAAGAGTCTGGAAGTATGTATGTGAGAAAAATAAAATGATTTAAACCAACGTAAAGAACCTACAGACAACGAGTTGTTTCAAATGCAAAGCCCCCGATATGACCTTAGGTGTTAAAGGGGGCGATATAAATGAAACAAAAAAGATGTGTAAATATCAACTCCTAGAAGACAAAGCCTGAAAAATGCATCACTATTGATGTAGATGGCAGGACGGTGGTTAGGTTTTCGTCGTATTTACATGTGAGAAAATAATTGATTTTCATTTAATATCATGTAATATTACAAGTTAATATTTCAAGAGTGAATTGTAATATATTTGTGATACATCGGTGTAAATATGATCCAGATATGATAACTTAATTGTATACTATTAATCATGTGGAAATTTACTATAGGTAGAACAGAGCCTCTGTGTTCAAATTTCCAACGACGAAAAAGAGAAAAGCAAATGAACTAGAGCATAAGAAGAAAGAACTAGTCACAATAAGAATTCCGTGATAGACAATAATAAATCATACAGATGTGCTAATAATTTCGATATCTGTAAGCCTGTATTTTTATAATCTTGAAAAATAAGCTAACAAGCCAAAATACCAAGGCTTCCATAGGGCTGTAACCGTCTGAACCTCTGTGTAACTATCTATAGTGACTCCTGTTTAATGCGCAATTCTAGTTATTGAGAGGTATTTCATACAAACAAAACTCCTTTGTGTGTTACAATTATTTTGGCAAGCTCTATAACGTAATTTTTCAATTGTTACATGGACTTCTTATCCTCTAGTTTAACTATCATAGAGTGGCTAGTTAAGGTAGGCAAATATTGCACTAACACCTTATGGGTTGTTCAGAAATTTGTTTCTTCTAATAGTGTTTCTCACCTCTCTCCATAATAACATTGGCGAATAGCCTCAGCAACGCTACTATGTATATCGTACATTTATTCCATTACCCCATCCTGTTTAAGTATCACAGTGGCTTTTTAGGTTAAGTAAATAATGGACTAACACCTTATGGATAATTACATTTATTTATGTTAAAACTGCGTTTTTGTTTCATAATGGCATTGGCGAATAACCTCAGTGGCCTGTTACCTAACCTATTTTCATTCTATTATCTCATGTTATATATCTGATACAGTGTATCATTAGGTTAAGCAAATAATACACTAACAAGGAGTGGGTGTTACAATGAGATGTTTTTTTTTAAGTTGATATGCTTTCATAATAGCATTAGAAAATATAACTGCTCTGTAACCTAACTCGAATAATTATACTAACTTGTATAAGTATCATAGACCATCCCACTCCTACGTCTCTCACGGGGTACTCGGGTTCATTTCCCGGTGTGGAATGGGTAAATATCCTCGACCAGAATTCTTTCCCGCTACTTTCCAGGCCAGCTACAACCCGTGGAAAGCAATGGCAAATCGCCGATGTATTATCCGGCCAAGTCGCCGCGGCCATTTTGTGATCTGTTCCACGATTCCCCGGATCCAACCAACCTTCGCTTTATCACACACAATAGCTCTGTAAGTTAAGTAAATATTACACTAACACCATATGATAGTTACCATTAAAACACGTGTGTTTCACAATATCATTGGGAAATAACCTCAGCAGCTCTGTAACCCCATTTTATTAAACTATAATAGCGCCTCTATAGGTTATGTAAATATTACACTAAAATGTTATGGATAGTTAATGAGAATCGTTTTAACTAAAACTTTAGTGTTTTATAATGATACCGGAAATTTAGTTCAGCAGCCCTGTTACCTATATAACTATCCTTAATGTTGCCTGAGAGGTCGACGTAATGGCGGACGCTGTTATTGCGTACCAACTCTTGACCAGAAAAACCGCTGCGGCTATGAAAAATGCAGAAGTATGTATTGGTGCATTTGCGAAATGTAATGCAGTACGACAATAGAAAAGAGCACAATAATACGTAAATGAAAAGAAACCACCGCGAAGCAGTAAATAAATATAACACAAATGAATAATACTAGACAAAGTACAAAACAAAAAGGAATTTTTCTTGTTATCCTCCAAGCTTTTTAAGCCCTAATTTTCATTCAGCATTGCATCACATCCAACATTTCCTGGTCGCAACAATGTGAAGATTGTCTGTGTTTAAAGCTGACAAACTCTCGCAAAAATAAATATCCCAGAATGCCGCAGCCGGAAGCGATATAACAACTTTCGCGCATTTAAAACGCACATTGATGTTAGATTTTTAGCAAATTTTATTTCGCGGACCCGCCATGACATGTCGACCTCTGTGGCAACATTACAAATCATAGATTAGTGGCATAGAAATATTTTTTGTAAAACATATAATTGCATTGGCAAAAATGTGGAGCCCTGTAACCTTTAATTCCAGTTTGTGTAAATATAACAGTTGCTCTTTAGGTTGAATAAATATTACACCAAAATATTCTGGGTAGCTGTATAAAGGTGTTTCATGTACAACAGTTTTGTGTTTAATGATAGCATTAGCTCTGTAACCTAATCTACCTTCATTCCATTGCGCCATTTTGTATAACTGTACATGGGTATTTAGATTAAGTGAATATTACATTAAGACCTTATGAACATTCACAGAGAATTATTGTATATAAAACTGATTTTGTTTCATAATAGCATTGCCGAATAGCCCTGCAACCTAATTTATCTTCATTCCATTGGGCCATTTTGTATAGGTAAGTATAGATATAATAGTTCTTTAGATTAGCTGAGTATTACATTAACACTTCATGAACATTCACAGAGAATTACTTTATGCAAAACTGCTTTTGCTTCATAATAATATTTCCGAACATAACTGTACAGTGGGTTATTAGGTTAACTGAATATTACACAAAAATTTTATGAACCTTCTCAGAGAATTATTTTACCTAAAACTGCTTTTGTTTCATAATAACATTGCCGAATAACCTCAGCAGCCTTGTAGCCCAATCTGCCTTCATTCCATTGCGCCATCTTGTATAACAGTGGGTTTTTAGGTTAAGTGACTTTTATACTAAGACTTTATGAGCATTCATAGAGGATTATTTTATGTAAAACTGCTTTTGGTTCATAATAACATTGCTGAATAACCTCAGCAGCCCTATAGCCTAATCTACCTTCATTCTATCAGGGTTACCAGGTCAAAAATATAGATTTCCCCCAACGAAATAAAAAAATCCCCCAAATTGTTAGTATTTTTTATGAGCAATTCCCCCAAGCACTGCTGCTGCTGCTTAAGGGTTTATGTGACTTGAGGGTTATTACATTTCAGAGTCGCCCTAGGGCTGTTATAGGGAACGTTTTGTTATGGCTGAGGCGTCAATACATCTTTGTTCTTTGTGACATGCATTAAGTTTTTGATATAAAAACAATGTAAATCACGCAGCAGACATTTGCGCATCGCCTTGATAGAAGCGATTGTTGTTTGTTGATAGCTTCATTCAGAGCAGACACGGAGAAAACTAGCCTTTGCGCTTTCTGCATGAATTTTGCGGTATTTTGTATAACTGGTAAACCTTAAGAGATAGACAAAAACTTAGTACACACAAATGTAGAGGTCATTAAAACACACACTGTATGTAATATACTCTTTTTTACGAGGAGCTGACCATTTTTAATATTAGTTTTAAACTACCTAACGTTCCTCAAACGGGACCATGTAAAACGAAACGAATCTCAATTGTTTCACATCGCGGCCAGCTTTAAAAAAATTCACTATCGCTTTAGCCTAGTGTATTCCCTTATTTCCCTTCTACTTACAAGGAAGCAAGTAGTAAGACTATTTCTGCTAATGGTTATCTCGATTAGCATGATGTAGATGAAAGAATAATCTTTTATAAGAATACGAGTAGTTGTACTTGGTTGTCTCCTTAGCGCAGCTGCTTACCAAGCGGGAGACCTGGGTTCGATTCCCAGTACCGGCGTGGGGATTTTTCTCCCGCTGGGAGACCTGGCCCGGGGAGCACTTAACCTCGTAAGGTCCCTGGGGGGGGGCAATTGAGGAGCTACTTGATGGAGCAATAGCGGCTCCAGGTCATGAGGACCGCATTAACCGGCCGGGGGACTCGAGGCGCTGACCACGTCTCACCCTCCAATACTGCACCCCATCCATGACGTCTGTAGTGGACCGCGATGGGGGCCGCAGCGGCCGGGCGGTAGGCCAAGGTTCCCCGTGAGCTGTCGAGCCATGGAGTTATTATGAGTAGTTATACTTGGAACAACTAGAGAACGTTATGTGAATGGAACACATCAGATCTTTTTTTTTTTTTTCATTTTTTAATTTGTTTATTTAAGGTCACTTTATAACAACAGAGGTCATCAGCGGCCACAGTATTCTTACAAGATCAATGTATACACAACATTTAATACAAATATATGGTCATGAACTTAACTAATTGAACATTGGTTACAGTAAAGTATAGTACATGTAAATTGGTAAACAATTATAATAGTATCAAACTGTGGTTATAACAATTAAATTAAATTATATAAAAGACGACATTTGTGATATCTCCATGAACTTGATAGCTTTTCTGCATCCTTCGGTGGTGTTAAAGATGGAATACAGATCAGTCTTGAGGTTCAAGTTCCTTCTGTCGTTGAGTAAAGCAGGGCACTCGAGGATAAGGTGAGACGTTGATACGACTTCTCGGGCTGAACATTTCGAGCATGGATCTTTTTGTGAGCCTCAAAATATGTATATCTAGTGAAATCCCGATAAAAAAAAACTGATGTGTTCCATTCACATGACTTTCTCTACAATTTTGCAACAAAGTATTGTTAATAAACCTATTCTTCTACCTACTTCATGCTAACCAACAGAAAAATTAGCAAAACTAGTCTTTGTTCCTTATAAGTAGAAGGGAAATTAGGGAATAACTAGGCTAAACCGACAGCCAAATATTTTAAAATGTGGTTGCTATGGGATTGAAATCCGTTTCTTTACGTGGCTAGAACCTGTTAAGTTCCCGTATGAGAAAAACTTAGATTTTTAAAACAGAAACCAATATCTCGAAAACGGTCAACTCCACGAAAAATATGTATGACAAATTGCTTGTTTTGAGGAGATCTAAATTTTTTGTGTAGATGGTTTTTGACTATCTCTTATGGTTTATTACGCAAAATTTAAAACAAATTTATCCAGGATAAAGAAGTCTTCAAAGGATATTCCCAGAAAAATAAAGATATACATTTTATTTATCATGTAAATATCTTAAATGTAAGAGATTTTCATCAAAATATTTAGAGCCATATTTGAGAAAACTAAAATTTTCGAAATGTAAGGGGTAGTTTAGGGTGGGGGGACTTTCTTGGAATCTTTGTGTCGCATCCTTGTTGCAAGTTTTGTATTTAACGAATGTTTCGTTTTTGAGCTATGCTGCTTACAGACACACACGTGGACATTTTTAAATTGCTTTTTATACAGGTGTCCCAAAACATGTATTTCCGGGGAAATTTCGGTATCGAATTTTTGGGCGCAAATACAGTACTTGTAGAGAAAGTAATTAACATATCATTGAGTAAAATGTGTAAACAACCATAGTTAATGCGATTTATAATTTCACAGGTAATCCTTTTTGCATTATGTTTGCGAATAAAAAAGTCACGCTGCTATACAATAGGGAATAAATGTTGCGGCAGTAATGCTACATTATGTTAGTGGCCATGTGCAAATCCACACGTGTATGCGTTTACGTTCAGTGACGTTACATGCACTTCCTATTTATGATAATTAATTAAATGGGCTTAGTATATACAACACTAATTGAATACAAATGTAACCCGCTCTCTCTCTTTTTCTCCCACTCTCCCTCCCTCACCCTCCCTAACATGTAGGGAAAGCCTAGAGGTAATTTGGGTACGTTAATTGTACAGTTTGGTGCAAAAATACGAGTCAGAGTGTTTGGTTTCCTTAAGTGTTTTTCTTTATCTCATGTTGGCAGAATCCACTTAGCAGTCCAAGCGACCGCATGTGAGATTTGTGGTGGACAAAGTGGTCTAACCACTAGGTGGCCATGTGCGACCACCTACCCCTATTTAACATATATTTACAACACTGGAAATACACACACACTGACACACATATATACACTGGCACACTCACGGACACATTGGCACACTGGCACATTCACATACACACATATACATACTCATACACACACGGACACACTGGCACACACGGACACACTGGCACACACGGACAACCTGGCGCACACTGGCACATTCACATACACACATATACATTCTCATACACACACGGACACACTGGCACACACGGACAACCTGGCGCACACTGGCACATTCACATACATATACACACTCATACACACAGACACACTGGCACACACGGACAACCTGGCGCACACTGGCACATTCACATACACACATATACATTCTCATACACACACGGACACACTGGCACACATGGACAACCTGGCGCACACTGGCACATTCACATACACACATATACATTCTCATACACACACGGACACACTGGCACACATGGACAACCTGGCGCACACTGGCACATTCACATACACACATATACATTCTCATACACACACGGACACACTGGCACACACGGACAACCTGGCGCACACTGGCACATTCACATACATATACACACTCATACACACAGACACACTGGCACACACGGACAACCTGGCGCACACTGGCACATTCACATACACACATATACATTCTCATACACACACGGATACACTTGCACACACATACACTCACTGACACGCACATACACTCACACGGGCATACACAAACACACACGGACACACTGGCACAGTCATACACACATACACTCACACACACTGGCACACACTGACACACGCAAACATACACCCAAGACACACACAAAAACTTACAAAGAGAGACACAAAGGCACACACACACGACACACATAGAACTCCACACACACACACACAAGATATACACAAGAGACATACGGACACACACACACACAACATACACACACTCGCGCTTAACAATTAGAACCACATATACATAAATCGTATACCAAGGATGTTTATAAAATATATACACAAACATCTTATCTTTTAGCATACATACTTTTATTAAGTATGTGCCCAGGTTTGGCCAATTTTGGCTGTTCAAGATCAGGCCTCCGTCTATTTGAAGCTCAAAATATTTCCGGTAATAAATTTTTCCTACCATCCTCCATCTGCCCATAATCCCAAAATATGCGTCCAGTCGAAAATTATCCAGGTATGTGTGAGTGTGTGTGTGTGTGTGTGTGTGTGTCTGTCTGTCTTGACAGATTATCTTGTGAATGACATTCCTGCTGGCACGTAGCTGTCTGGGTACGACGTTGCCATGAACTCGCTCTCCGTCTGCAGCGCCACATGCTCCACTGCTTCCTCTAAAATGCCCTCTCTCCAAGCATTTTCTATCACACTTCTCGTATGTTGAACCACTTTTCCCCTCAACTCGTTTATCACGGCTGTAAGACATTTTCAAATCACAGTGACACTCGTAGTTCTAGGATGAGAACAAGAACAGTGTTCGCAAGATTTATTAACCCTTCTTTGCTCGCGTGGCGCCTGGGAGACTCCACATGACCTATTTTCGCATATTATAAGAAAACGGGAAAAGCCACTGACCGGTGCCTCCATCTACCTTACAATTATCTAATCACACCACAAGCGTGTCAGTCTCATATTGGAGCTCAAAAGAGCAGGTTGTTGCCTTACAAGTGTGACTGGAGTCCGTGAGACGCCACGCGACTTTCATTGTTATTAAGGTAATTTCGTTTCTTTTACGTTTGGCTTCACTTCGCGGAAATTCTTAGACAAATGCGATTTTAAGCACACATTTTTATATTTCTAGGGCTCAAGTGGATTTTAAGAAAAGATTTCATCTCAGTATTCCAGAAAATATGAACATTATTCTTGAATTAGTACAGCAAGAAGTTAGTGGCTTAAGAGATTTACAGTGATGAGGAAGAAGACTTAGAGACGAGAAAAGAAAGCACGGATACGAAGCCCATGAACTATTAGAAGATTATTTGTAGGTTCTGTGTCAGTCAAATTCTTCCTAAGAAACTGATGATACGAGGGTGGTCTGAAAAGTTTCCAACCTCAACATGAAGATGGCAGCACATGTAAATAAAAGCCAGTGAATTTCGTTGTTCATCTGTTGACTCACCAAAGTTTCAGCCATTATGGGCGCTCAGTAGTTATGCAACAGTCGTTTGAATGAGGTGATATGAGTGTTTTTATGAAAATGGACAAAATCGAATATCGAGCTGTCATTAAATACTTGTGTTAGAAAGGCAATACGCCTACGCAAATCAAAGATGAGTTGGATTCTGTGTATGGGGACTCTGCACCATCATTTACCACAGTGAAATTTTGGGCAGCTGAATTTAAACGTGGCTGTAAGAGCTTGGGAGACGATGAACGTTTGGGACGTATAAAAACTGCAACCATCGCCAAAGTTCACCAAATGGTGCTAGAAGACCGTCGAATTAAAGTGAGAGAGATAGCAGAGACTTTGAGCGTGTCAAAGGATGTGTTTGTCACATATTAAATCAGCGTTTAGACATGAAACAGCTATCCGCGCGTTGGGAGCCGCGTTTGCTCACGTTTGACCAAAAACTTGTTCGAATGAACATTTCCAATGCTCCTTTGGCGCAGTTTAGGCGCAATAAATCCGAGTTTTGGCACCGATTAATTACTGTAGATGAAACTTGGATACTCCATTATACGCCCGAAACAAAAATGCAGTCCAAACAGTGGACTGCAAAGGGGGAACCGGCTCCAGAAAAAGCAAAAACTGCTTTTTCGGCTGGGAAAGTGATGGCGACGGTTTTTTGGAGTTATTTTAATCGATTATCTTCAAAAAGGAAAAACCATTACAGGAACACCATTACTTGACAAGCTGAAGGCAGAACTTGCAGAAAAACTGCCACATTTGCAGAAAAAGAAAATCCTGTTTCACCAAGACAACGTTCCGTCTCACATCTCAGTGGTTGCATTGGCGAAAATCCACGAATTATGGTTTGAACTGCTTGACTTACCAGATCTAGCCCCAATCAACTTCTTTTTGCTCCCTCAGCTGAAAATTGCGCTCGGAGGACAGATTTTCGTCAAATGAAGAGACAATCACCATCGTGAACAATTATTTTGGAGAGAAAAACGCCAAATACTATTTGGATGGGTCACAGAGATGGGCTTCTCTCCGATTGGTCGGAAAGACCGCGAACCTGGAGTTGATATTAATCAAAATCTATCATTTCCTAACCAGGATGCATCATAACGCCCACGTGACAGGTGTTACACAATGAAAAAAGCCTTATGTGTTCCATTCACATGACTTTCTCTACAACTCTGCAATAAATTGTTGTTAAAAAGCTTATGCTTCTATTTACTCCTGCTAATCAAGAAAAAATTAGCAGAAATAGTCTTATTACTTGCTTCCTTGTAAGTAGAAGCGAAATAAGGGAGTACCATAGGTTAAAGTGATAGTCAAAAGCTGGTTGCTATGTGACTGAAGTTTCTTTGTTTGTATGGACGCGAGTTCACAATGAGAAAAATATGTTTTTTATAGCTGAAACCAAAAACAAGGAATATCTTAAAAACAATCAACTCCACGAAAAAAATGTATATAACATAAATTGTGTGTTTTAAAGTGCTCTACATTTGTTGTATGGTGATTTTTTGTCCATCTCTTACGATTTAGCAGTTATGCAAAATTCCGTAAAATTGACCCAGAATAAAGTAGTCTTCAGAGGGCATTCCCAGAAAATTCAAGATATACATTTTATTTGTCAGGTAAATATCTTTAATATACGATATTTTAATCAAAATCGTTAGAGCCATTTTTTAGAAAATCAAACTTTTCGAAAAAAGTTCCATGTAAAGGGTAGTTTGGTGTAGGAGGATTTTTCTCAAAATCTTCGTGTCGCATCCCTGGAAAATACTAAACTGAAATACCAAGTTTGGAATTTTATCAACTTTTCGTTTTTTGAGTTATCGTGTTCACAGACACACACACCGACCTTTTTCTGAAAATATTTTTTTTTTGGATACAGATTACCCTAAAACGTATATTTGCGGAGAAATCTCGGTATCTAATCTTTGGGTGGAGTGCAATACCTTCTCTATACACTATGTATATAGTACGTATAGAGAAAATAAAAAGCTCTTCTCTAAACTAAAAGGGTCTTTACCATCACTTGGTTCTCTATTGCACTATACGCTACTCGTACGTGCTGTGACAATTGAGTATCTCCTAACAAAGAAAGCTTCTCTTGCTAAAAGCTAATTTTTACACTCTTAAATGCATGAAATAATTGACTATTAGCACTCTGTAAATATAAACTGATAAGCAATTAATAAAATGGCAATGGTTATTATAGAGAAGCCGACTAACGGTCTCAATGTAAATACGTACAGAGTCACTGTGTATAGCACAACCGATCTTTTCACAGAATGAACTCAATCAGTTGAGTCTTGCATGAGAACGCGCGCGTAAATTTCCACTGAACCCGTAGATGTTGCAACGCCGATGACGTCACGTCTCTGACGGTTATGTATTCTTACACTGTGATTGGTCAGCAACCTTACGAGCCCCTACAGCCACAGGGACTTTTCTCACCGACTCTTAAGTTCAGTATCTTCCAAGGATGCGACAAGAAAATACAACAAATCTTAACAGGAACTGCTTTCGAGAATGTTAATTTTCTCAAAAACGATTCTTAACGATTTTGAATAGACTACCATTTATTTAAGATACTTTCATAACAAACGATCTGTAAATCTTTAATTTTATGGCAATAGCTTCTGAAACCTTCATTCTGGATGACCTTTGTGTAACTGATAAAAGATAGAGAAAATATATGACAATCTTTTATTACAGTCACATTACTTTCTCCAGCTGCTCTACAAACAAACTTCTTACAAAAGATTATTCTTCTTTCTACACAATGCTAATCGAGATAAACATTAACAGAAATGGTCCTATTAAAATAAGAACTGAAGCTTTCCTGGCGACTGGTATTTATAAAGAGCTGGAATGACGTGCCCATGTCTCAGTCATCTTAAATACCAGGCCATAATATCACGCGAACCAATCAGATGTTAGCATCATTCCAGCTCTTATAAATACCACTCTCCGCAAGCTCAATCCATCAGTTCACCCTGAAGACGAGGAAGATGCACTACTTCGAAACGTTGGTATCAAGCCAAGTTTTTACCTGGTTAGAAGCCCGAGAAGATTTTGAATGGTCCTATTACTTAGTTCCTTATAAGCAGAAGGCAACTAAGGAAATGCGCTGTTCTAAAGTGACAGTCAAATATTTTAAAAGCTGTAGTAATGTGATTATCATCACAAATCTATTCTTTGCTCGGCCAGGAGTAGAACAAAAGAAAAACGGACACGTCCTGCCTGAGAAAAGCATAAGTACTTAACAATTGAAGCTAATAAAAAGGAGCAAGTCGAAAACTGTAAACTCCGCGAAAAAAATGTATATAACATAACTTGTGTATTTTGGCGAGATCTAAATGTTTGTGTGATAAGTTTTTGTCTATCTCTTACGGTTTACTAGCTATGCTAAATTCAGCAAAATGCATTCAGAATAAATAGGTCTTCAGAGGCTATTACAGAAAATTAAAATTATACATTTTATTTGTGATGGTAGTGGGTTCCATATGTAGTGTTTTAATCAAAATCATTAGAGCTATTTTTATGAGAAACGTTTACCCAAATTTGTCCATGTAAAGAGTAGTTTGGGGCGAGGAAATGTTCTTGAAAATCTTTGTGTCACATTCTTGGAAGATATCAAACTTAAATACCAAGTTAGGTATTTAACCGTCTTTTCGGTTTTTTGCTATACTATCCTCAGACACAGACACACACACGGACCTTTTTCTGAAAATGCTTTTTTTGGATTCAGAGGTCCTAAGACATGTATTTCTGTTGAAATCTCGGTATCGAATTTTTGGGTGGAATACAATACCTTCTCTATCCACGATGTACATACATTCAGGGCTAGAAAAGGTTAAATTAGATCCTTAAAACACACAATTTATGTCGTATATATATTTGAAGAGTTAACGGCTTCTGAGATACACCATGTAATTGGCTTAAATTTAAAATGCTTAAAATTTTCTCAAACGCGAAGTAGATATTTTGTTTTACTCCTAGCCATGCAAAGAGAACGGAATTTCAGCATTGCTTTGCATACCAATAAATTTTAAAAGATTTTGGTATCGCATTAGCCTAGTGTATTTCCATATTTTTACTTTCTCTACACGTACTATGTACATAGTGTATAGAGAAGGTATTGTATTGCACCCAAAAAGACGATACCGAGATTTCACCGGAAATACATGTTTTGGGTCCCCCTGAATCCAAAAAAAGCATTTTTGGAAAAAGACTCGTATGTGTCTGTGGACAGCATAGCTCAAAAACGAAAAGACCGTTAAATACCAAACTTGGTTTCTAAGTTTTTCCAAGGATGCGACACGAAGATTTTCAAGAAAATCCCCCCACTCCCAACTACACTTACATGGAACCTTTTTCGAAAATTTTGATTTTCTCTAACGATTTTGATTAAAATATCTTATATTTACCTGACAAATGATATATATATATATATATCTTGAATTTCTGGGAATAGCCTCTGAAGACTACTTTATTCTGGATGAATGTTACGAAAATTTGCATAACTGCTAAACTGTAAGAAATGGACAAAAACTTACCACACTAAAATGTAGAGGACATTAAAACACACAATTTATGTTATATAGTTTTTTTCGAGGAGTTGATCGTTTTGAGATATTCCTTTTTTTTTTTTTTTTTTGGTTTCAGCTTTAAAATACTTGTACCTTTCTCATACAGGAATTTGTCAATTCGTGTCCATACAAGCAAAGGAACTTCAGTCACCTAGTAACCACCTTTTGACTTCACTTTAACCTATGGTACTCCCTTATTTCGCTTCTACTTACAAGGAAGCAAGTAATAAGACTATTTCTGCTAATTTTTTCTCGATTAGCATGATGTAAGTAGAAGCATAAGCTTATTAATAATAATTTGTTATACAGAAGTAGAGAAAGTCATGTGAGTGGAATACATCAGATTTTTCTTCCTGCTTACAAGGAAACAGCTAATGCGTACCTCAATTAGCGAAATGTGGGTAGAAATAGAAGTGGAAATAGAAATATCCATAGACGCCCCTTAACTACTGTGGTTCTCAGCGTCCTGTTCTATATTTGGCGTGAAAAACTGCTTAATTTTGTTCAGAGACTTTTTATCAGGCTTGGGGTTCCTTTACGTGCCATAAATTACGACACGGGACCAACGGCTTTACTACCCTTCCAAAGGAAGCCAAACTAAGGATTTTTTACGCCTGAAAAAAACCGTCTCCGCCGGATAGGTAAAAGAAGAATCTTGTTTTAAGAGAAGCTTTTTCCCAGAACAGATAAAGTCGTAGAAAGGAATACGTCAGACGAGTTAATATTACTTGGTTTCATTCGTATTTGAAAGATAATTATGCGACATTAATGTATTTCTTATCTTGTTAATGAACTACACCGAAATAATTTGCGAGATTGTGCACGTGACTGATATAAGTAATTTGGTATCGGCGGTGCATGGTCCCCGGATAAACATAACGCAACTACATAGCGTTAAACGTGTGGGTATCAGGTGCTGATAAGTCGGTGTTAAAGCTAAGACATTCTAAACAGGCTTAGAATGTTTTTAAAACTGCTGCCCGAGTATAGAAATATCGATTTTTAGCAGCTCGTTACTAGCGTTCTCAAGATTTAATGTCGCAAAATTCTGTAAAATCTCGAACGAATCACTTGACAGTGCGACACTGAGTATTCATTAACTACGTTCTTGAGTTATGTAGCCGTTTTCTTCAACTTCTCTGGTGGCTTAATGCGTAACGCGGGAAGCTGATATCCCAAAGCTCATGAGTTCGATTCCTGTCATAAAGTAAATGTTTTTTTTTTCTTCTTCAAAGTTTAACGTCCTTTAACCTGGTTGGTCATATCGAACGACGAAAGAAATCGGTGAAATTATGCTCATCTCGGGGTCCATGGAGTTTAAAGTTACTTGACGTTCACCTTCTCAGGATAAGGGACAACCCGAAAAAACCCTTATCCGGGTAACTCACCCTAAGCGAGATTCGAACTCGCGACCTCTTGAATATGAGGCAGACATGATACCACCACACTGCCCAGATGGGCTATAAATGCTTTTTATTATTATTTGTTTCATTCCAGTCGAAGTTCCGTGACACTTGGCGTTCTGGCACTTCAGAAACTTATAGCCGTTACTTCGAAATTTCAATAAACAGGTCATAAGTCCACCCTGTAGAAATAAGACAATAGGTAAATGTAACTTAGGTCGTCTCCTTAGCGCGGTGGTAGCGTTGCTGCTTACCAAGCGGGAGACCTGGGTTCGATCCCCAGTACCGGCGTGGGGATTTTTTCCCCGCTGGGAGACCTGGCCCGGGGTGCACTCAGCCTCGTAAGGTCCCTGGGGGGCCAATTGAGGAGCTACTTGATGGAGAAGTAGCGGCTCCAGGTCGCGAGGACCGCATTAACCGGCCGGGAGGGGCTCGAGGCGCTGACCACGTCTCACCCTCCAATACTGCACCCCATTCATGACGTCTGTAGTGGACCGAGATGGGGGACGGTAGGCCAAGGTTCCCCGTGAGCTGTCGTGCCATGGAGTTAAATGTAACTTAAAAATGCAGCTTTGTTTTATGCTATGATTTTGCCTATTGGAGACGTCACAGGAAACGATGATTGTCATATTGTATCCAAATTAATGACCGGGTGTTACACTGTCAATCATTCTGATACTTAACTTCATGTCAACGGCAGTTATCTTAAAACACAGGTTGTCAATAAAGGCAAAGCCCCATTGTGTATTCCTTTGCACGTTTATTTCTCTTTGCCAGATAATCAGTCACAGAAACAAATTGACAGAAAAAGCATTTAAAACTGTTTTATACTCATTCTTTTAACAAAACTGTCACAAAAGCATATTATTCTACCTATTTCTTGGCAATACAGATAAATTTCAACTTCACGTTTACTGATTTCCTGGTACAAAATCGATAGTCAGATTTTCATGAGCCTATCGCTATATAATGCTTTGAAATTTCATGCTCCTTGCTTGACTACGAAAAAACTCTGATGTGATACATTCACAAGACTTTCTCTACATCTCTGTAACAAATTATTGTTAAAAAGCTTATGCTTCTATTTACTTCATGCTAATCGAGAAAAAATTAGCAGAAATAGTCTTGTTACTTTTTCCTTGTAAGTAGAAGCAAAATAAGGGAGTACCGTAGGTTAAAGTGACAGTCAAAAGCTGGTTGCTATGTGACTGAAGTTCCTTTGTTGGTATGGACACCAGGTGACAAATTTCTGTATGAGAAAAGTAAAAGGAATGTCTCTAAAACGATCAACTACACGAAAAAATGTATACGGCATAAATTGTGTGTTTTATCGTGTTCTATATATTTTGTGTAGTAAGTTTTGTCTATCTCTTACGGTGTAACAGTTGTGCAAAATTCCGTAGAATTTATCCAGAATAAAGCAGTCTTTAGAGGCTATCCCCAGAAAATTCAAGATATACATATCAGGCAAATATCTTTAATATACGATATTTTAATCAAAATCGTTAGAGGCATTTTTGAGAAAATCAAAATTTTTGAAAAAAGTTCCATGTAAAGGGTAGTTTGGGGTGGGAGATTTTCTTGAACATCTTCGTGTCGCATCCCTGGAAGCTACTAAACTTAAATACCAACTTTCAAGTTTGGTATTTAATGGTCTTTTTCGTTTTTGAGCTATGCTACACACAGACACACACATGGATCTTTTTCCAAAAATGCCTTTTTTTTTGGATTCAGGAAGACCCAAAACATGTATTTCAGATGAAATCTTGAACTTTGGGTGGAATACAATACCTTCTCTACACACTATGTACATAGTACGTGTAGAGAAAGTAAAAAAATCATTTGACACATTCGTGCAAGTCAAAGTATACATCAGTTTTAATTTTATAATAAAACACACACACACTGATATACACAAAATGCAATACATTATACTACTTATAAATACAATGATTATTAACGGTATTGTCAAGACAGATTTGTCAGTTAAATGTTCATCTACAGAGTAAAATGATTTATTGCAAAGGTGCTCCTTAAGAGAAGCCGTGGATGTAAATGATACGAAGAAGCAAAATGAAGAAGTTAAATCTACTTTTTGTTGAGGGTATGTTCAGTTTAATGCGAACAGGGACGTGCAGCAAATCCGAGAATGTCCCAAAAGAACAGTACTTTGCCTAACTGCTCCCTCAAGGTTGAGTTTTTTACAGCACAGTTGCGGGGCAAACTTTTCTTGCGCGTCCACCACATTTTCTATTCAGGTGCCACCTCTCCCTCCATGCTGCGAGCGCTTTCTGAAATACCAAAAGGAGAAATTTAAATTCCCAAAGCATTCGAAAGAAGAGGAAAGCGAAATGCAGAAGTAAAAGTTCTTGGTCGAGGACATGTAGATAAGCATATTTTCTTAGTCGTGTTCATGAACCTTGTTGTTCCTTGAGCTTCACGTGGTAGTGGAAGAGCCTCACCGGATTCACAAGTCTGGCAAAATACATAGTAAATAACTTTCTTCAAAGCCAAAACTTTATTTCTCAATATCATATAGTTTGAGCTCGATACACTTGGTCCAAAGACATTCAATTTTTGCTCTCTACACGAAGCATTCCACCCAAAAATTCTATACGAAGATTTCATTGAAATACATGAACCCCCCAATCAAAAACTCGGATGTGTTCCATTCACATGACCTTCTCTGACTGTTCCAAAAACAAACTTTCCTTACACAACATGACTATTTCATCTACGTTATGCTAACCGATAAAAAAATCTGATGTGTTATATATTTCTCTAGTCACTCTACAGACTAATTTTTCTTTTAACAAAGCTGTCGTTATGTGATAGTCATTGCAAATTATTTCTTTGCTTGGCCAGGAGTAGAACAAATGAAAAACGGACACTGCCGTCTGAGAAAAGGGTAAATACTTAACAATTAAAACAAATAACAAGGAATACCTCGAAAACGATAAGGTCCACGAACAAAATGTATATAACATATGTTGGGTATTTTAACAAGATCAATAATTTTTGCATTGTAAGTACTTGATTATCTTTTACGGTTTACTAGTTATGCCAAATTAAGTGAAATTCATCCAGAATGAAGTAGTCTTCAGAGACTATTCCCAGAAAATTCAAGATATACATTTTATTTCTGAAGTAAATATCTATGATATACGATATTTTATTCAAAATCGTTAGAGCCATTTTTGAGAAAATCAAAATTTTCGAAAAAAGTTCCATGTAAAGGACAGCTGGGGGAGGGGGAAGTTTGTTGAAAATCTTCGTGTCGCATCGTTGGGAGATACCAAACCTAAATACAAAGTTTGGTTTTTAACGGTCTTTTCGTTTTTGGGCTATGCTGCCCCCCCCCACACACACACACATGGATCTTTTCTAAAACTGCTATTTTTTTGGATTCAGAGGAACCAAAACATATATTTCCGGTGAAATCTTGGTACTGAATTTTTGGGTGCATTACAATAACTTCTCTATACACTACGTACATAGTACGTGTAAAAATTTCAGTCCAAACTGCAGCATGAATCTGTCAAAATACCCCTTGTCGGTTACGCTTATGAAAACGTCACCAATCAAAATAGAGCGTTTATAGGATAAATGGAAATGTGAGTATGGCGTGTGGAAAAGAGAAGTTAAACTGGGTGCATACATACAAGGGAGTAGCTTTAAGCAAAGACTTCAGGTATATCCCATCCTTTTGAATAAAACGTTTACAGAGGTCACTGTTTTTACTTTCTCTGCACGTGCTATGTACATAGTGTATAGAGAAGGTATTGTAATGCACCCAAAAATTCAATACCGAAATTTCACCGCAAATACATGTTTTAGGGTCCCCTGAATAAAAAAAGGTATGTTAGAAAAACGGTGTGTGTGTATTTCCGTGTGTCTGTGAAATACATAACACAGATACGAAAAGTCGGTAAAATACCAAACTATGAATGAATAAGTGTATTTATTTACATAACAATATCATATATAGATTTCAAAAATCGCACGGGTCCACAGACCGTACGTGCTTTTGTAATACACACTAAAAACAATATTAAAACAACAACACAGAATTAAAAGAGTAAACACGAAAATAAAAATACAAAGATATTCAAATACAGCAATTTAAATTTACAGCACAGAGTACTTCTTCATAAAGGCACCCTCTTATAACATATAATTACACTTAAAAGACATATATACAACTATATACAACATATATAAAACCATAGCACAACAGTGACCTAAGTATGACATATATAGATTTTGAGAAAAATCCCCCCCATCCCAGACTACTCTTTACATGGAAACATTTTAGAAATTTTTGATTTCTCAAAAATGGCTTTAACGATTTTGATTAAAATACCGTATATTGAAGATATTTACAGAGCAATTAAAATATATATCTTGAATTTTCTAGGAATAGCCTCTAAAACTCTCTTTACTCTGAATTTTTCTGGATTTTGCATAGCTGGTAAACCGCAAGAGATAGACAAAAAGTATTACACAAATATATAGATCAAGTTACTTCCTATACATGGAGTAGCCATTTTAAATATTATTTGTTATTGCTTTAAGTTTTAAAATACTTACTTTTCTCATACAGAAACTTGTGAACTCTTGGCCATGCAAAGAAACTGATTTCAATCCCATAGTGACCACATTTTAAAACATTTGACTGTCGGTTTAGTCTAGTGTACTCCCTTATCTCCAATCTGATTAACAATTTTCTACAGAGATGTAGAGAAAAAATAAAATGTCGTGTTATTTATGGACGCTCTTAACTACTGTAGTTCTCAGTTACATTCTAAATTAGGCGTGAAAGACCGCTTAATTTTGCTCAGTCTCTTTCAGGTTTGAGGTTCTTTTAGTGCTGTAAATCTACGACACGGGACCAACGGTTTTACTTCCCTTCCGATGGAAGCCATTCTAAGGATTTTTAGACCCGAAAAAGTCCATCCTCCTCCGCCGGGTTTGAACCCGCGACCATGGGTATGTGAAGTTAGCATGGTAACCATTACACCACGGAGAAAGCCGTGAATGGAACACATCGGATTTTATCAGAAGACACTCGAACGTGTATTTCCGGTGAAATATCGGTACCGAGTTTTTCGATAGAATACAATACCTTCTCTATGTACGTCACTATACGTTGTAAAGTAAGTAAAAATTGCAGCATCATCCTGCGAAAATACCCCTAGTTGCACATATGAAAATGTCATCAATCAAAGCAGAACGTAAATAGGAATTAAGCAAAGTAAATGAAGCCAAAATATGAAAGCGTGACGTGTGGAGATGTTAAACTGGGTGCATACATACAGGGGTGTAGTTCTATGCAAAGGCCATGCGTATTTACTATGCAGGTATATCGCACCCTTGTGAATGAAACATTTGCAGAGGTCACTGTTTTTAGTTTCTCTACATGTGCTATGTACATAGTATATAGAGAAGGTATTGTAATGCACCCAAAAATTCAATACTGAAATTTCACCGGAAATACATGTTTTAGGGCCCCCTGAATAAGAAAAAAGGTACCTGTATGTATGTGTTTCCGTGTGTCTGTGAACATAACTCGGATACGAAAAGTCGTTAAAATACCAAACTTGGTACCTAAGTTTAGAATCATCCAGGGATGCGAAACAAGATTTTGAGAAAAATCCGCCCATCCCATACTACCCATGGAAAAAGTTTAGAAAATTTTGATTTCTCAAAAATGGCTTTAACGATTTTGATTAAAATACCGTATATTAAAGATATTTGTAGAGCGATTAAAATATATATCTTGAATTTTCTAGGAATAGCCTCTAAAAACATCTTGACTGTGAATTTTGCTGGATTTTGCATAACTGGTAAAATCTAAGAGATAGACCAAAATTATTACACAAAAATATAGATCAAGTTAAAGCATACAAGTTATCTCCTATACATTTTTTGGTGGAGTTGACCATTTATAAATATTCCTTTTTTTGAAGACCCTGTTTCAGGGTCTATCATTTTAGCAGGTGTTTTAATTAAGTTAGGTGGTTAATATCAAACAGCTGCTTGAAAACCGAAATGATGAATTGATGTAAAATGTATTGCAAATATTCGATAGAAACATTCTGTTTGAGCTACAAAATACTATCACTTTTTACTTTCTGTACATAGTATATAGAGAAGGTATTGCACTCCACCCAAAAATTCGATACCGAGATTTCACCGTAAATATATGTTTTAGGGTTGCCAACATAAAATAAAAAGCATTTTCACAAAAAAGGTCCGTGTGTGTGTGTCTGTGAACACATCTCAAAAACGAAAAGTCAGTAACATACCAAACTTGGTATTTAAGTTTAGTATGTTCCAGGGATGCGACACAAAGATTTTGAGAAAAATCTCCCCACCCCAAACTACACTTTATATGCAACTTTTTTCGAAAATTATTATTTCCTGAAAAATGGCTGTAACGATTTTTATTAAAATAACGTATATTAAAGATATTTACCTGACAAATAAAATTTATATCTTGAATTTTCTGGGAGTAGCCTCTGAAGACTACTTTGCTCTGAGTGAATTTTCCGGAATTTTGTATAACTGCTAAACCGTAAGAGACAAACAGAAACTTACCACACAAAAACTGTAGAGCACATTAAAACACACAATTTATGTTGTATACATTTTTTTCTTGGAGTTGATCATTTTTTAGATATTCCTTGTTTTTGTTTTCAGGGTCGAAAATCTTAACTTTTCTCGTACAGGAATTTTTAAACTCATATCCATACAAACAAAGTAACTTCAGTCATATAGTAACCAGCTTTTGACTATCGCTTTAACCTATGCTACTCCCTTATTTCCTTTCTACTTACAAGGAAGAAAGTAATAAGATTATTTCTGCTAATTTTTCTAGATTAGCATGAAGTAAATAGAAGCATAAGCTTTCTAAGAATAATTTGTTGCAGGGATATAGAGAAAGTCATGTGAATGGTACACATCAGATTTTTTCATACGGGAATTTGTCAACTTCTGGCCACGCAAAAAAAAAAAAATGATTTCAATCCCATAGCAACTACATTTTAAAACATTTGGCTGTCGGTTTTACCCTATTTCCGATCTGATTAACAATTTGTTACAGCGATACAGAGAAATTCGTGTGAATGGGACACATCGGGTTTTATCAGAGGGTCCTCAAACATGTATTTCCGGTGAAATAACGGTACCGAATGTTTCGATAGAATACAATACCTTCTCTGTATATTATAAACGTCAGTGTACGTGGTAAAGTAAGTAAAAATTGTTGTATCGTTCTGTGGAAATACCTCTAGTTAATCTTACGAAAACGTCATCAATCAAAGCAGAACGTTAATAGGAAGTAAACAAAGTAAATGAAGCCAAAATATGAAAGCGTGACGTGCGGCACACAGATGTTAAACTGGATGCATGCATACAGGGGAGTAGCGTTAAGCAAAGGCTCTGCGTATTTACTATGCAGGTATATCCCACCCTTTTGAATAAAACATTTGCAGAGGTCACTGTTTTTTCTGTGCAGTTCTACAAAACCTCACTAAAGAGCTCATTGCATTTTTATGACTTGTGAGAGCATCCTGTGAAATTTAACGACTGTTAGGTTTTTGTAATTTACTCCGTGACAGCAAATAGCTGAAGCCTTGTCACAACGGAATTGGTGACCAGCGCTTACTAACACAAATCACTGTTATTTATTCTTACTAAGACATATATTCAAAGATCAAATATATAAAAATATGATGTGTTCCATTCACATGACTTTCTCGTCATCTCTGCAACAAATTACTGTTAAAAAGCTTATGCTTCTATTTACTTCATGCTAATCGAGTAAAAATGAGCAGAAATAGTCTTATTACTTGCTTCCTTGTACGTAGAAGCGAAATAAGGGAGTACCATAGGTTAAAGTTATAGTCAAAAGCTCGTTGCTATGTGACTGATGTTCCTTTGTTTGTATGGACACGAGTTGACAAATTCCTGTATGAGAAAAGTGCAAGTTTTTTAAAGGTGAAACCAAAAACAAGGAATATCTCAAGAACGATCAACTCCGCGAAAAAATGTATATTACATAATTTGTGTGTTTTAGTGTGCTCTACATTTATTGTGTGGTAAGGTTTTGTCCATTTCTTACGGTTTAGAACTTGTGCAAAACTCCATAAAATTTATCCCGAATAAAGTAGTCTTCAGAGGCTATTCCCAGAAAATTCAAAATATACATTTTATTTGGCAAGTAAATATCTTAAATATAAGCGGTTTTAATCAAAATCGTTAGAGCCATTTTTAAGAAGGTCAAAACTTTCGAAAAAAGTTCAATGTAAAGGATAGTTGGTGGTGGGGTGATTTTCTGAAAATTTCCATGTCGCATCTTTGTAAGGTACCAAACCTAAATACCAAGTTTAGTTTTAAACGGCCTTTTCGGTTTTGAGCTATGCTGTCCACACACACGGACCTTTTGCCAAAAATGCTTTTTTTGGATTCAAGGTGATCCTAAACATGTATTTCCAGCGAAATCTCGGTATCGAATTTTTGGGTGGAAGGCAATACTTTCTGTATACATAGTACGTGTAGAGAAAGTAAAAGTGAAATGGAGTTTTATTTCTGGACGCTTTGTAACTGCTGTGGTTGTCAGTTTCCATTGTACACTGGGCGTGAGAGACCATTTAGCTCAAAGGCTACGACACGGGACCACCGGCTTTGCTTCCCTTCCGAAAGAAGCCATTCTAAGCATTTTTACACCCGAAAAATATCATCGTTCTCCGCCGGGTTTGAACCCACGACGTAGGGTACGTGAAGTTAGTATGCTAACCATTACACTATTGAGGCCGTTGAGGGAGTAAAGAAGCTTGGCACGAGTTCAACACACGTGTACCTCTCCCACAGGTTAAAGCGTTACTAGAAAGATAAGTCACCCCACCCCACTAGCTATAACACCGCTGAACAGACAGTATACAATACTAGTCGAAATAAGCACTAACAGATATGGCTTTATTACTTATTTCCTTGTAGGTAAATACACTCGGCTAAACCGATAAAGTGCGGTTCCCCTGTGTTAAAATTGAAATTCGGTTCTCTTCACATAATCGGCAAAAAAATAAAAACTCTTATGTGTTACATTCACATGACTTTCTCTAGCCGTTCTACAAACTTCATACATAAGATTTTTCTTCTTTCTGCACCTTCCTAATCGTGATACCCATTAGCACAATGTTCTTATTTAGTTCCGTATAAGTAATAAGAAAATAAGGGAATACACTCGGCTAAATCGATAGTCAAATGTTTTAAAAGCTGTCGTTATGCGATTGTCATTACAAATCGCTTCTTTTCTTGGCCAGGAGTAGAACAAAAGAAAAATGGACACTCACATCCGAGAAAAGTATAAGTACTTCACAACTGAAACTAATAACAATGAACACCTCGAAAACGGTAAGCTCCACGAAAAAAATGTATATGACGTAAACTGTGTATTGTAACAAGGCCTACATTTTTTGTATAGAAAGTTCCTGTCTATCTCTTACGGTTTATTAGTTATGCCAAATTAAGCAAAATTCATTCAGAATAAACAGGTCTTTAGAAGCTATTCCCAAAAAATTCAAGATATACATTTTATTTGCCAGGTAAATATCTTCAATATACGATATTTTAATCAAAATGGTTAGAGCCATTTTAAAGAAAATCAAAATTTTCGAAAAAAGTTCCATGTAAAGGGTAGTTTGAGGTGGGGGGATTTTTTTCAAAATCTTCGTGTCGCATCCCTGATAGATACTGAACTTAAATACCCAGTTTGGTATTTTAGCTAGCTTTCGTTTTTTAGTTATCGTGTTCACAGACACACACACACACACACACACACACACACACACACACGGACCTTTTTCTGGAAATGCTTTTTTTTTTTGGATTCAGGGGGTGAAATCTCGACACCGAATTTTTGGGTGGAATGCAATACTTCTCTATCCCTATGTACATTGTACATACGGGGCAAGAGACAGTAAAAATAATAACGAATGTCGACTTCTTATTTGAAGAGATTATGCTTCCCACAGACACGCACACACGGACATTTTTCCAAAAATGTTATTTTTGGTTTCAGGGGGTCTCAAAACATATATTTCCAGTGAAATCTCGGTATCGAATTTTTTGGTGCATTACAATACTTTCTCTATACATTACGTAGAGAGTATGTGTAGAGAAAGTAGAAATATTTGCAAAGAATATACGACGTGCTAAAGCACTCTTCATTAGTATAGCGTGACTAACAATATTTTCGTTATTAGTTGTGTGGAAAGCGATCTTGCAGCACTAGCACATGTAAATCAGGAATCGTGCCACGCCAAGGCTTGGTTTTTAGAACATTTGCACATTCGGAAATGGAAATCCGTTAACTGGTGCTGCCGGAACACGGAGTAGCGCTCGTGTCGGTTTGTTTCAGTCGCGTCCAATCTCGTTAACAATTCGTAGGTAAACAAACCCAACGGACGCCATAGAAAAGGCTACTATACCAGCACAGACCCCTAAAGCAGAATGTTTATATCCTGTTCGTATTAATTGCTTTTTATTACCTTCTCTATACACACTATGTACATAATGTATAGATAATGTAATGCACTCCACCAAAAAATTCGATGCCGAGATTTCACCGGAAATATATGTTTTAGGCTCCCCTGTATCCAAAAAAAAGTCTTTTCAGAAAAATGTCCGTGTGCCTGTGAACACGGTAACTCAAAAACGAAAAGTCGGTAAAATACCAAACTTGGTATTTAAGTTTAGTATCTTCCAGAGATGCGACACGAAGATTTTGAGAAAAATCCCCTAACCGCAAACTACCCTTTACATAGAACATTTTTCCAAAATTTTGACTTTTTAAAAAATGACTCTAAATATTTTGATTAAAATATCGCATATTAAAGATATTTACCTGAAAAATAAAATGTATATCTTGAATTTTCTGAGAATAGCCTCTGAAGACTACTTTATTCTGGGTCAATTTTACGGAATTTTGCATAACTGCTAAACCGTAAGAGATAGACAAAACCTTACAACACAACAAATGTAGAGCACGTTAAAACACACAATTTATGTTATAAGCATTTTTCTCGTGGAGATGATTGTTTTTTAAATATTCCTTGTTTTTGGTTTCAGCTATAAAAACATACTTTTCTCATACAGGACTTTGTGAACTTGTGTCCATACAAACAAAGGAACTTCAGTCACATAGCAAACAGGCTTTGACTATCGCTTTAACTTATGGTACTTTTTTATTTCGCTTCTACTTACAAGGAAGGAAGTAATAAGTCTATTTCTGCTCATTTTTTCTCAATTAGCATGAAGTAAATAGAAGCATAAGCTTTTTAAAAATAATTTGTTGCAGAGATATAGAGAAAGTCGTGCGAATGTAACACATAAGGTGTTTACTTTCTCTACACGTACTATGTATATGGTGTACACAAAAGGTATTGTAATACACCCAGAAATTCGATACCGAGATTTCACCTGGAATACAAGATTTGGGTCCCCCTGAATAACAAAATATGATGTGTTCCATTCAAATGACTTTCTCTACTTCTGTGTAACAAATTATTGTTAATAAGCTTATTCTTCTATTTACTTCATGCTAATCGAGAAAGAATTAGCAGAAATAGTCTTATTACTTGCTTCCCTGTAAGTCGAAGCGAAATAAGGGAGTACCATAGATTAAAGTGAAGTCAAAAGCTGGTTACTAGGTGACCGAGGTTCCTTTGTTTGCATGGACACGAATTGTCAAATATCTGTATGAGCAAAGTACAAGATTTTCAAAGCTGAAACAAAAACAAGGAATATCTCAAAAAAGACCAACTCCTTGAAAATTGTTTATATAACATAAATTGTGTGTTTTAATGACCTCCACATTTTTTGTGCGGTAAGGTTTTGTCCATTTCTTGCGGTTTAGCAGTTATGTAAAATTCGTCCAGAATAAAGTAGTCTTCAGAGGCTATTCCCAGAAAATGCAAGATATACATATTATTTGTCAAGTAAATATCTTTAATATACGATATTTTAATCAAAATCGTTAGACCCATTTTTGAGAAAATCAAAATTTTCGAAAAAAGTTCCATGTAAAGGGTAGTTGGGGGTGGGGGATTTTCTTGAAAATCTTTGTGTCCCATCCTTGGAAGACACCAAACTTAAATACCCAGTTTGGTATTTAACGGTCTTTTGGTTTTTGAGCAATGTTGTCCACAGACACGCAGACACACACACGCATACACACGGACATTTTTCCAAAAATTCTTTTTTTGGATTCAGGGGGACCAAAAACATGTATCTCCGGTTAAATCTCGGTATCGAATTGTTGGGTGCAATACAATAGCCTCTCTATACAGTATGTACATAGTACGTGTAGAGAAAGTAAAAAAAAAAATTCATACTTGGTATTTAGTTTTGCAATTTTCCAAGGATACAACAGGAAGATTTCCAAGAAAATCTCCTCACCCCAAACTAGCCTTTACATGGTACATTTTTCGAAAATTTTGATTTTCTGAAAAATAGCTCTAACAATTTTGATTAAAATACGGTATATTAAGCATATTTACCTGACAAATAATATGTATATCGAATTTTTTGGGAATAGTCTCTGAATACTACATTATTCTAGATGAATTTTACGGAATTTTGCATAAGTGCTAAAGAAAAAAAAAAAATTAACACACACAATATGTAAAGCTCATTAAAACACACAGTTACATTATTTTTCGTGGAGTTGATCGTTTTTGAGATATTCCTTGTTTTTGATTTCAGCTTTAAAAAACTTATACTTTTCTCATACAGGAATTTGCCAACTCCTATCTGTACAGACAGAGGAACTTCAGTCACATAGCAACCACTTTTGACTATCACTTTAACCTATGGTACTTCCTTATTTCGATTATATTTACAAGGAGGCAAGTAATAAGACTATTTCTGCTAATGTTTTCTCGATTAGCATGAAGTAAATAGAAGCATAAGCTTTTTAACAATAATTTGTTACAGAGATGCAGAGAAAGTCATGTGAATGGAACACATCAGATTTTTTCTCTACTAGTATAGTAAGTGTTTATAGTTTACCTAGCACGTATGTGTAATATAATTATTAGGCAGCTAAGGGCTTGTATTCAACTTAAAAATTCAGTAGCCAGATTTCACCGGAAATACATGTTTTCAGGGCCCCTGAATCCAAATAAGGTATTGTTAACAAAAGGTGCATGTGTGTATGCGAAAAGTATGTCAAATGCCAAACATGGTATTTTAGTTCAGTACCTTTCAATAAAGTGGCGTCTTGTCCGGTTTTCTCCGGGTCTTCGGCTTCCCCCGCCACTCATTCCACTAACTGCTCCGATCATCAATATCGCTTACGTTTCATATCATCCACTTCCTAATGTTGATGCCTGGAATGGAGTAGTGAGGTACTCCATTCTGTGGTTTCGTGCCGTGGGCTCCCTGACAGGCTTCTGACTCCTAGACATTGACTTGTAGGTCCTAGGGGAGTGTCAGTCATACTAATATGGGGAGAATGAACCTATTGTGAAACGAAACGAAACGTTTTAAATAGGCGCCGCCTGGCTGGAGTGATTAGACCGCTTGCTTCCCATATAGACGACCCGGGTTCGATTCCAAGCGCCTGCATATAGGATTTGTGGTGGACGAAGTGGTATCTGCGCGGGTTTTCTCCGGGTCCTAGGTTTCCCCCGCCACTCATTCCCCTAACTGCTCCATCATCACTTTTCCTGTCATCTATTTCGTTTAAATTTGTCAACCACTTCATGTTCATGCCTGGCTACGGGCCGACCCCTCGTAACAGGTTTTGCATTCTGTTGTTTCGTGGCGTAAGCTCACCGACAGGCTTCTGACCCCTAGACATCCCCTTGTAAGTCCTAGGGGATGTTATTCCTAAATACGGGGATGGTAAGCCGACTACGAAACGAAACGTATTAAAAAGAGTTTCGGGAAAATCGCCCCACCCCCAACTACCCCTTACATAGAAAAAATAAGACTTATTTTGATTAAAATACCGGATATTAAAACTATTTACATCACAAATAAAATGTAAATATATCTTAAATGTTCTAGAAATAGCTTTTGAAAACCTGTTCATTCTAAATGAATTTTGCTGATTTTGCATAACTAGTAAACCATAAGAGATACACAAACATTTAGTACACAAAAATGTAGATCTCGTTAAAACATACAAATTATATTATATACCTTTATTCGGGGACTTGACCATTTTTAAGATATTCCTTGTTATTCGTTTCAAATTCAAAATGCTTGAAATCTTTTCACACGGAAAGTCGTAAACTCCTGGCCCTGCATAAAAACGGATTTCAACCACGTGACAACCAGCTTTTAAAAGATTTGAGTATCGCTTTAGCCTAGTGTATTCCTTTATTTTCCTTCTACTTACAAGAAAGCATTTCTGCTAATGTTTATCTCCATTATCATAAAGTATATAGAAAAATATGCTTTTTAACAATAATAATTTGTGGAGCGATATAGAGAAAGTCATGTGAATGGGACACATCAGATTCTGTTTTAAAAAAAGATCCATGCGAGTACGCGAAAAGTCCATTGAATACCAAACTTGGTTTTTGTCTATTTCATTCAGTTTACTTGTTATACAAAAGCCATCCAGAAAGTACTGAACTCAAAAGAGTCTATTCCCAGGAAATTCAAGATGTACATTTTATTTTTCATGTGAATATCTTTAATCAAAATCGTTGAGCAATGTTTGTGAAAATCAAAAGTTTCGAAAATTGTTCTACGTAAAGGGTAGTTTTTGTTGGAAGATTTTCTTGAGCATCTTTGCGTAACATCTTTTGGAAATAATGAACTTAAATACTAAGTTTGGTATTCAACGGAAATTGATTACTTACGCTATCCTCTCCCCCCTCCACACACAAAAGACCTGTTTTTTACTTTCTCTTGCCCCATATGTACACAGGTATAGAGGAGTATTGTATTCCAACCAAAAATTCCATGTCGAGATTTCACCGGAAATACATGTTTTAGAACTCCCTGAGTCCAAAAACAAGCATTTTTAGAAACAGCTCCGTGTGTGTGTCTCTGCGAACAGCATAGATCAAAAACGAATAGGTCCTGGCCAAGCAAAGAAGTGATTTGAAATAAAAATCGCATAACAGCTTTTAAAACATTTGACTATCACTTTAGCCTAGTGCATTCCCTTAGTTCCATTCTACTTATAAGGAACTAAGCAATAATATTCTGCTAATGTTTATCTTGATTAGCATGGTGTTGAAAGAAGAATTATCCTTTGTAAGAAGTTTGTTGGTAGAGTAGCAGGAGATTTAGAGGACCTCCAAACATGTATTTCCGGTGAAATTTCTGTATCTAATTTTTTCGGTGGATTACAAAGCAATCACTATCTATATTTTACTTTATACATACGTGTTAGGGAAAGTAAAAGTCTACACATAAATTGTATGTTTTAACGAGATCTACATTTCATGTATTTTGAGATTGTATCTCTTAAGGTTTAAGGGTTGTGTAGAATACAGCAAATTTCACGCAAAGGTTATTCCCAGAATATTCAATATATACGTTTTATTTATCATGTAAATATATTAAATGTACGGTATTTTAATCAAAATCTTTGGAGCCTTTTTGAGGAAATCAAAATATTTGTTTTGCATCCTTGGAAGATATTAATTGTAAATACCAAGTTTGGCTTTGTACTGTTTATTCTTGTTTAAGTTCACGGACACACACGGACCTTTTTCTAAAAATGTGTTTTTATACAACTTGTATTTCCGGTGAAATATCGATACCGAATCTTTGCGTGGAGTGCAACACGTTTTCTACCTAAAAGTACAAGTAAAACAGTATATGACATAGTTGTGTGCTATAACGAGATCTACATTGTTTGTGTATCAAGTTTTTGTCTATTTCACACGGTTTACCAGTTATGTAATGCTCATCAAGAAAGAACATTATTCTAGACGTATATAGTTTATAGAGAATGTATTATAATGCACCCTAAAATTTGATAACGAGATTTCATCGGAAATACATGTTTTAGGTACCCCTGAATCCAAAAAAAAAATGTTGGGGAAAAAACCGTGTGTGTGTCTGGACAACATAGCTCAAAAACGAAACGTCCGTTACATACCAAACTTGGTATTTAGGTTTGGTATCTTACAGGGATGCGACACGAAGATTTTCAAGAAAATTCCCCCACCCCCAACTACCCTTTACATGGAAAAACGTTCGAAAGTTTGCTTTTCTCAAAAATGACTTTACCGATTTTGATTAAAATATAGTATATTAAAGATATATGCCTGATAAATAAAATAAATATCTTGAAATTTCTGGGAATAGCCTCTGAAGACTACTTTATTTTGGATGAATTTTACAGAATTTTGCGTAACTGCTAAACCGTAAGAGTTGGACAAAACTTTAACACACTGAAAAGGTAAAGCACATTAAAACACACAATTTATGTTACATACATTCTTTAGTGGAGTTGATCGTTTTTAAGATATTCCTTGTTATTAGTTTCCACTTTGAAAAACTTATACTTTACTCAAACAGGAATTTGTCAACTTCTGTCCATAGAAACAAAGGAAGTTCAGTCACATAGCAACCAGCTTTTGACTATCTCTTTAACCTATTAGAAAATAAAAATTTTCCAAATGCGCACTTTAGTTTGGTGTGGGGCAATTTTTCTCAACATTTTTGTGTCGCATCCTTTGAGGATAGTTATTTTAAATACAAAGTTTGGTACTTTCCAAACTTTTCGTTTTGTGGTTATGGTGTTCAATTTTTTTTTTCTTTTATACAGGGGACGGACCGCAAAACGTGTATTTCCGATGAAATATGAAGTTGAATTTTTGGGTAAAATACAATACTTTGTGAACATATTTATGTCCATGGTATAGAAAGTATAAATACAGCTACTGAATTCATATTTTCCAAGTTCAAATTTCCTTTAGAACTTGGAGTTTTTACATCTCTTTTACATATTTAGTTTTCAGTTTACTGCCTCTTTCCGTGTTTTAATCTTGTCGGTATCATGTTTATGGAATATAGCAGCTTACAGCAGTAATAAAGAGCAGAAAACAGAAATTGACTTGAACCATTGCTTTTCGATTGTATTTTCCAGTACGATTTTTATACAATGTCAATATAAAGAGAGAAGAAGAGAGGCAATGGAAGGAACAGAAGGAGGAAAATTTGAAGTACTGAACAAACATGTGAACTCTTAAAGTGCCTCTTGACCCACACTCTGGACCTCTATTGGCAGAAGCAGGGTGTTGTTTTCAGATGTTGTTTTAGGATCATCTTCATCCACCTAAAATATATACTCCACCGAGTAATTCATGTCATATAATGTGCAAGAGGGACTTATACACAGAGCCTTTCATCAATAATACATAACTAAAATAAAAGTAAATTAAATGTTTTTAAAAAAAATTGATGCGTTCTATTCACATGTCTTTCTCTACATCTCTGTTACAAATTATTCTTCAAAAAACTTATTCTTCTGTTTACTTCATGGTAATCGAGAAAAAACTAGCAGAAATAGTCTTATTACTTGTTTCCTTGTAAGTAGAAGCGAAATAAGGGTGTACCATAGGTTAAAGTGATAATCAAAAGCTGGTTGCTATGTCACTGAAGTTTCTTTGTATGGACAGCAGTTGACAAATTCCTGTATGAGAAAAGTATAAGTTTTTCATAGCAGAAACCAAAAATAAGGAATGTCTCAAAACGACGAACTCCACGAAAAAAATGTATATAACATAAATTGTGTTTTTTAACGTGCTCTACATTTTTTGTTTAGTAAGTTTTTCTCCATCTCTTACGGTTTAGCAGTTATTCAAAACTAAGTAAAATTCATCCAGAATAAAGTAGTCTTCAGAGGCTATTCCCAAATAATTCAAGATAAATATCTTTAATATGCGAAGTTTTAATCAAAATGGTTAGAGCCATTTTTGAGAAAATCAAAATTTTCGGAAAAAGTTCCATGAAAAGGGTAGTTGGGGGATTTTTCTCAAAGTCTTCGTGTCGCATCCCTTGAAGATAGTAAACTACATACCAGGTTTGGTATTTTACCTACTTTTCGTTTGAGTTATCGTGTTCACGGACAACACACGGACCTTTTTCCGAAAATGTTTTTTTTTTTTTTTAGATAAAGGGGACTCTAAAACTTATATTTCCGGTGAAATCTCGGTATCGAATTTTTGGGTGGAGTGAATACCTTCTCTATACACTATGTACATAGTGCTTAAAGAGAAAGTAAAAAATAAATATTAGTAGAAATAGTGTTATTACTTGCTTCCTTGTATGTAATAGCGAAATAAGGGAGTACCATAGGTTAAAGCGATTGTCAAAGGCTGGTTGCTATGTGACTGAAGTTACTTTGTATGGACAGGTGTGGTCAAACAGAGGCTTGATCCCCGCCAACCTGTCGGTACGGTCCCAAAGTTATGTTGTGTGTCTGGTGGAACTTTGAAGGTGTGATTCACTGGGAGTTTGTTCCAAACGGGCGGGCGATTTTTGCAGATCTTTATTCTCAACAACTAGAACGAGTTCATGAAATTTTGAGACGGAAATACCCAGCATTAGTTAACCGAAATAGAGTTCTATTGCAACATGACAATGCAAGATCCGATACAGCACGAATAACCATGGAAAACATTTCAGGAATTGAGAGGAAGCGTACTGCTACCACACCCAGCATACAGTCCTGATCTCGCACCATCAGATCATCTCTTTTTCGATCCCAGATCCATTTTCTACGTGGAAGAAATTTTGAAAACATTGAAGCAGTGCAGTCGCCCTCCGTGGTGTAATGGTCACCATGCTAACTTCATATGCCCAAGGTCGCGGGTTCAAACCCGGCGGAGGGCGATAGATTTTTTCGGGTGTAAAAGTCCTTAGCATGGCTTCCTTCGGAAGAAAAGTAAAGCCGTTGGTCCCTCAAGCCTCTCAGCAAAATTAAGCGGTCTTTCACGCCCAATTTGGAATGGGACGCTGAGGACCACAGTGGTTAAAGAGGGTTCATAAATAACATGTCATTTACAATTATTGAAGCAGTGCAAGTGTGTATCACCGAATTCCTCGCATCAGAAACCAGAGACTGGTACCATCGTGGGATAATGAACCTCAATGAAAGATGGCTCAAGACAATACAATCTAATGGTCTGCACTTTGAAGATTAGTTCATTGGTTTTCAGAACACATTTTAAGTAATTGATTTTCTTAAAAAACACATTACTTATGAGACAGTATCTGTACACACGTACATGCAACAGAAAGTATTAAATGAAAGTGGGTTGAGAAATCATGTAAATGTAACACATCAGAGATTCAAGAGTCGCTGTAAACGGTTTTGTCCGTACAAATGTTCGTGTGAATTCATTGTCACCCTGTTTTTGCTGAAGCTGAAAAGAGCGTGGTTTAGCATGGTGTTCCCACAGCTGAAATTTGTTGTTTCAGCTCGCTTATTATTCGTTTTGTGGCGTATATCGGTTCTATAATTTAACATGGCAACAAGGGATGACTAGTTCCCCACATTTCCAAACTTGTTAATGCAGCTAAACTTTTATTATATTATAGTATATTATATTAAATTGCACATATGCATTTTCGTTGTACATAGAACTATGCAGTAGTCTAAAGCGATTGTCAAGAGTTTTACTTTCTCTACACGCACTATGTACATAGTGTATAGAGAAGGTATTGTAATGCACTCAAAAAATCGGAAATGCACGTTTTAGGGTCCCCTGAAACCAAAAAAATCTTGTGTGTTCGATTCTTATGCTTCTATTTACTTCATGCTAATCGAGAAAAAAATAACAGAAATAGTCTTATTATTTGCTTCCTTGTAAGTAGAAGCGAAATAAGGGAGTACCATAGGTTTAAGTGATACTCAAAAGCCGGTTGCTATGTGACTGAAGTTCCTTTGTTTGTATGGATAGGAGTTGATAAATTAATGTATGAGAAAAGTGTAAGTTTTATAAAGGTGAAACCAAAATCAAGGAATATTTTAAAAACTATCAATTCCATGAAAAAATGTGTATAACATAAAATGTGTGTTTTAACGTGATCTGCATTTTTTGTGTGTTAAGTTTCTGTCTATCTCAGCTTTATAGAGCTATAGAGATAGTCATGTGAGTGGAACACATCAGATGTTTTATATTCAGATTACGTTTCATGGCTGTTAAACTCAAATAGTCGTCTTTTCTGATTACTGGCGGTGAACGCGCTCGCATAAATCTGTTTTATTCGGAGTAATCTGGGTCAATGCTGCAGGTCAAGCAGCAGTTATGAGGGATGATGCTTTTCCCAAGGGGTTGAGATTGTCGGCGCTTTGCAGTTTGTATTCCCACCCCCGCTATCTTAAACCGTATAATCGATAGAATCGATAAAATGGGTTCAATGCCAGTAAGTAAATGGTCAACTCTAGTACCTGGTGAAGAGAGCTTCAATCTTTAATTGCACTGTCGTTTGTTACCTCTCATTTAACCCTTTTCAGCCCAATTTATTACTTTCTCTACACGTACTGTGTGCATAGTGTATGGAGAAATTCGTTACCGAGATTTCACCGGAAATACATGTTTCAGGTCCCCCTGAATCCAAAAAAAAACATTTTTAGAAAAAAGTTCCACAGGAATTTGTATTCTGCATATACAAAAGAACTTCAGTGACATAGCAAGCATCTTTTGACTATCACTTTAACCTTTGGCACTCCCTTATTTCACTTCTACTTACAAGAAAACAAGCAATAAAACAATTTCTGCTAATGTTTTCCTCGATTAGCATGAAGTAAATAAAAGCATAATGTTTTTAACAATAATTTGATGCAGAAATGTAGAGAAAGTCTTGTGAATGGAACAAATCAGATTTTTACTTTCTTAATACGTACCTACTATATGCATAGTGTATAGAGAAGGTATTGTATTGCACCCAAAAATTGGATACCGAGATTTCACCTGAAATATATGTTTTGAGACCCTCTAAACCCAAAAAAAAACATTTTTAGAAAAATGTTTGTATGTGTGTGTATTTGAGCAGCATAGCTCAAAAACGAAAAGACCGTCAAATACCAAACTTGGTATTTAAGTTTGATATCTTTCAAAGATGCGATACGAAGATTTTGAGGAAAATTCCCCCACCCCCAACTACCCTTTACATGGAACTTTTTTCAATAATTTTGATTTTCACAAAAGTGGCTGTACGATTTTGATTTAAACATCGCATATTAAAGATATTCACCTGACAAATGAAGACTATATCTTGAATTTCCTGGGAATAGACTCTGAAGGCTACTTTATTCTGGATGAATTATACGGAATTTTGCATAACTGCTAAAACGTAATAAATGAACAAAAACTTACCACATTCAAAATATAGAGCACGTTAAAACACACAATTTATATTATATAATTTTTACTTTCTCTATACGTACCCTGTACATAGTGTATAGAGAAGGTATTGTAATGCACCCAAAATTCGATCCCGAGTTTTCACCGAAAATACATGTTTTTGAGACCCCTGAGTCCAAAAAAAAGAATTTTTAGAAAAATGTCCGTGTGTGTTTGTCTGTGTGTATGTGCTTGTGTGTGTGTCTGTGTGAGTGTCTGAGGGCAGCATAGCTCAAAAACGGAAAGACCGTTAAAAACCACACTTGGTATTTAGGCTTGGTATCTTCAAGGATACGACACGAAGATTTTCAAGAAATTCTCCCCACCCACAGCTACGCTTTACATGGACCTCTTTTCCAAAATATATTAATATTCTCAGATGACTCTAATGATTTCGATTATAATATCATATATTATACATATTTACCTGACAAATAAAATGTATATTATAAATTTTCTAAGAATAGCCTCTGAAGACTACTTTATTCTGGATTAGTTTTACGGAATTTTGTGTAACTGGTAAACCGTAAGAGATGGACAAAAACTTACCACACCAAAAATGTAGAGCACATTAAAACACAGAATTTATATTATATACATTTTTTTTCGTGAAGTTGACCGTTTTTTAGATATTCCATGTTTTTCTTTTTTCAACCTTAAAAAGCGTATACTTTTCTCATACAGGAATCTGTCATCTCCTCTCCATACAAACAAAGGAACTTCAGTCACATAGCAACCAGCTTTTGCTATCACTTTAACCTATGGTACTCCCTTATTTCGCTCCTACTTACAGGGAAGCAAGTAATAAGACTATTTTTGCTATTTTTTTCCAACTTAGCATGAAGTAAATAGAAGCATAAACTATTTAACAAAAATTGGTTGCAGAGATATAGAGAAAGTGCTTTGGATGGATTACATCAGCTTTTTTAAATCTGTTCTTTATCCTGGTTGGTTATATCGGACGATGACTGAAATTGGTGAAATGATGCTCAAATATCATTGGGGTCTATGGAGCATAAAGTTACTCAACATTCGTCTTCGCAGTATTAGGAAAAAACCCGAAAAAATCTTGCGTTCCGTTCACATGACTTTCTGTACATCTCTGCAGTAAATAATTGTTAAAAACTTATTCTACTAATTTACTTTCATGTATTTGCCTTTATTGCGAACATTATAGATTCCCCAATGACAATGTTCACTTAAAATGCTAATGGAGAAAAAATTATTAGATATAGTCTTATTACCTGCTTCCTTGTAAGTAAGAATAAGCGAAATAAGGGAGTACCATAGGTTAAAGTGACAGTCAAAAGCTGGTTGCTATGTGACTGAAGTTCCTTTGTTTGTATGGACAGGAGTTGACAAATTCCTGCATGAGAAAAGTATAAGTTTTTCAAAGCTGAAACAAAAAACAAGGAATATCTAAAAAACGGTCAACTCCACGAAAAAATGTATATGTTTATAACATAAATTGTGTTTTTTAACGAACTGTTCTTCTTCTATAAAGTAAGTTTTTGTCTATCTCTTCGGGTATTCCAGTTATGCAAAACTCCACATAATTCATCTTGACTAAAGTAGTCTTCAGAGGTTAATCCCAGAAAATTCAAGATAATCATTTAATTTGTCAGGTAAATATTTTTAATATACAATATTTTAATCAAAATCGTTAAAGCCATTTTTAAGAAAATCAGTTTTCGAAAATTTGTAAAGGGTAGTTGGAGTGTGGGGATTTTCCTGAAATTTTTCATGTCGCATTCTTGAAAAGTGCTGAACTTAAATGCCAATTTTGGTATTTGAGTCCTTTTGTTTTGAGTTATGGTCTCCATAAACAAACTTCCGGTGAAATCCCTGTATCGTTTTTTTTTTTTTTTTTTTTTTTTTTTTTTTTTTTTTTTTTTTTTTTGTAATATACATCCTCTACCTAGTATGTACATTTAGGTGATATAGAAAGTAACACTTGTACCTTTTCCAAATGAAAAGTCTTTTTCTCCCCTCCAGATCAAGGAAATGGATGGAATTTCAAACACATCGCATAGCAAGCAGCTCTTCAAAGATTTGACTATCACTTTAACCTAGTGTATTCTGTTAGATATATAAGGTAATGAGCTATAATAGGTTATTGCTAACTGGGGCGGTACTGGGCTCGTAATTGGGCGCGGGTAATTGTTATTGGAATGGTGTGGATGTGTGGTTATGGTTGAATTTGCTCAGGGGTTTTATTAGCATGGAAACTCTTTCAGGTTGTGGTGAGACACAATTGTTTTATTAATTGAGTCCGGCCTCTTTCCGCCGTAGAACACACGCGTATACTTCTTAATGTTCTACTGTGACGTTACACTTTACCCGCACGCGACTATTATAATTTGATGCAGTGATATGTCTCGTACTATGATCGGTCTTAAAATCATTTACTTCCGTTACAACTAAGGGTTACATATCACATCTCGGTTGTGCGAAGGTCCTTCACCAAGTGCCTCGGAAAGCGTCCCCTTGACCAGCGGAGATCATTGTTTTGCTCTCCGGTTAGTTCCCTCGGGCAGGGCATATTCACCCCTTCCCTCGGTTCAATTCACGGTAGTAACGGGATCTTGTACCCCGAGCTCGTGATTTATACGTGTTAAGTCTTTCTACCCTTCCCATTTTCAGTATGTCTATATTTTCTCTTCTTGAATAATTATTTTCCCCGGGACAACCCATGTACCGTCTCATAGCCTTGTGTCAGCAAGAAGTAAATAGAGGAATAAGTTTTTGTACGAGTTTTAACTTAACGTCCTTTAATGTTGTTGGTTAATTCGGACGTTGAATGAAATTGGTGAAATAATGTTTAATTGACCTCGGAGTCCATAGAGCTTAAAATTGCCCGAAGCTCGTCCCCTTAGGAAAAGGAATAATGCCGAAAAACTAAAAAAAAAAAAAGAAAAACTATCCGGGTAACTCACCCTAGACAAGAAACAAACTCGCGACCTTTTGAATGGGACGCAGACACGCTACCGGCGTACTACCAAGGAACGCTAAGAATAATTTGCACTAGAGTGAGTAGAGGAAGCTATGTGAGGGCAAATATCAGATTATTTCTCAAAAACTCCTGGATATCGGAGTCGTATATGATCAGTATTCGAGACCCATGGCAGGTCGCTTATGCGGTTTCAGAGATAAGCTCTTTAAGTGGGCCCCAAGGAACACTCGAGGTGAGTGCAGACCTACCAGTTTGTGAAAATTCCCTTGGCAGTGCTGCCAACTGAACCTGGATATCTTGCTCCTCAGGGAGTAACGTCACCAAATCGCCGGGCGTTGTTCATTTATTGCCACTAAATACCCAACCAGGGTATTATCCTTACAGAGAGGCACAGAAGTAATATCATCTTTAGATACTGGGACACCTTTTACTGAAAATTGAGTTAAAAACTTCAAAATGTCAATTTTTACTTTCTCTGCTGCACATATTTGATCAAATATTCGATTCCAAGTTTCACAGGAAATACTTATTTTCCGGATTCCTGTAAAAAAATCTGATGTGTTCCATTCACATGACTTTCTCTACATCTCTGCAACAAATTATTGTTAAAAAGCTTAAGCTTCTATTTACACCATGTTAATAAAGAAAAATTAACATAGTCTTATTATTTGCTTCTTTGTAAGAAGAAGCGAAATAAGGAAGTACCATAGATTAAAGTGACAGTCAAAAGCTGGTTGCTATGTGATTAAAGTTCCTTCATTTGTATGGACAGAAGTTGACAAACTCCTGCATGAGAAAAGTAAGTTTTTCAAAGCTGAAATCAAAAACAAGGAATAGTTAAAAAAGATCAACTCTATGAAAAAATGTGTGCTTTAACTTGCTATGTATTTTTTGTGTGGCAAGTTTTTTTCCATCTCTTACGGTTTAGCAGTTCTGCAAAATTCCGTGAAATGCATCCAGAATAAAGTAGTCTCTAGAGGCCATTCCCAGAAAATTCAAGATATGCAATTTATTTTTCAGGTAAATATCTTTAATGTACGATATTTTAATAAACATCGTTAGAACCATTTTTGAGAAAATCAAAATGTTCGAAAAAAGTTCCATGTAAAGGGTAGCTGGAGGTGGGAGGATTTTCTTGGAAATTTTCGTGTCGCATCCTCGGAAGATACCAAACTTAAATACCAAGTTTGGTATTCAACGATCTTTTCGTTTTTGAGCTTTGCTGTTCAGACACACAGGCAGACAAGCAGACTGATAGACAGACAGACTGACAGGCAGAAACACACACATAGTACGTTTAGAGAAAGTAAAAAGCATATTTGGTAAAACGTTCGTGTGTGTCCGTATGTCTGTGAACACGATAACTCAAAAACGAAGAGTCGATAAAAGTCTAAACTTCGTATTAAGGTTTAGCATCTTCCAGGGAAAATTTTTTCGAAAATTATGAGTTTTTCAAAAATGGTTCTTAACGATTTTGATTTAAATATCGTATATTAAAGATATTTACCTGGCAAATAAAATGTAAATCTTTAAATTCCTGGGAATAGCCTCTGAAGATTTCTTTATTCTGGATCAATTTTACGGAATTTTGCATAACTACTAAACCGTAAGAGATAGGCAAAAACTTAACACCCAAAAAATGTAGATCACATTAAAACACCCCATTTATCTTGAACACATCTTTTTCGTGGAGTTGACATATTCCTCTCTTATTTCGCTTCTACTTACATGGAAACAAGTAATTCTGTTAATTGTTTCTCGATTAGCATGAAGTAAATAGAAGCATAAACTTTTTAACAATGATTTGTTTCAGAGATGTGGAGGAAGTCATGTGAATGGAACACATCAGATTTTTTTCTCGAGAGTCACAAAACATATTTCCGGTGAAAGCTTGACATGGAATTTTTGGATGGAATACAATACTTCCTCTGTTACGCATCAGGTAAAGTAAAAACGAGATACCCATATTGTTTTCGTTGCTACAAAGAAGGGCTAACCAATCTTGCATGGCCTGTCAAAAACGACAGAGTATTCGCTTTTATATCATTACTGGGGAGAAATAACAATCGGAGGTTGACTCACAAAACTGGATATTTGGGAAGCCATCAAAGAATTTCAGTGTCGAAAAAGTAAAGCTTAATAATGCACGCTACATGAAAGGAAAGGCATTGTAGCGTTAAAAAAGAACGCCGAGGGCGTACAGAAAGCAAGGGTAAATAGATGGGGTATAAAGACCTGCGTATTTCGTTCCGCGTATTCCCGTATAACCGTCGGTCTGCCTACCCATGCATGAAATTCTTCTACTGAGGTACCGCAGGCGTTTAAAGTGGATATTTTCACATTCCATTGTATGTTTAGAATGTTAGGGTATTTTCTCTAAATTCTGAAACTTGCAGATCTGCTGAAAATAGCCCTGCTGAATGAATTTTGAATATTAAATTATCTACTTTAGTTACGTAATATAAATTTTAAATACCAAAAAATCTGATGTGTTCTATTCACATGACTTTCTCTACATCTCTGCAACAAATTATTGTTAAGAAGCTTATGCTTCTATTTACTTCATGCTAATCGAGAAAAGAATAGCAGAAATAGTCGTATTACTTGCTTCCTTGTAAGTAGAAGCAAAATAAGAGACTACCATAGGTTAAATGATAGTCAAAAGTGGTTGCTATGTCAACGAAGTTCCTTTGTTTATATGGATAGGAGTTGACAAGTTCCTGTATGAGAAAAGTATAAGTTTTTCATAGCAGAAACCAAAAAATAAGGAATGTCTAAAAAACGATGAACTTACGAATAACATAAATTGTGTGTTTTATTTAACGTACACTGCATTTTATGTGTAGTAAGTTTTGGTCCATCTCTTACGGTTTAGCAGTTACTTAAAATTCAGTAAAATTCATCCAGAATAAACTACTCTTCAGAGGCTATTCCCAGAAAATTCAAGATATACATTTTATTTATTAGGTCAATGTCTTTAATATACGAAATTTTGATCAAAATCGTTAGAGCTATTTTTGAGAAAATCAAAATTTTCAAAAAAAGTTCCATGTAAAGGGTAGTTGGGGAGGAGGGATTTTTCTCAAAATCTTCGTGTCGCATCCCTGGAAGATACTAAACTTAAATACCAAGTTTGGTATTTTACCGACTTTTCGTTTTTGAGTTATCGTGTTCACAGACACACGGACACACACACACGGACCTTTTTGTGAAAATGCTTTTTTTGGATATTGGGGACCCTAAAACATATATTTCCGGTGAAATCTCGGTATCGATTTTTTGGGTGGAGTGCAATTCCTTCTCTATACACTATGTACATAGTGCGTAAAGAGAAAGTAAAAATCTGATGTGCTCCATTCACACGACCTTCTCTACATATGTCACAAATTGTTGTTAAAAAGCTTATGCTTCTATTTAATTCATGCTAATAGAGAAAAGAATAGCAGAAATAATCTTATTACTTGCTTCCTTGTAAGTAGAAACGAAATAAGGGAGTAGCATAGGTTAACCCCTAGTTGCCTGCATTAGCATTCTACATATGCCGTTTTTCCTTTAATTCAAGTTTAAAACTGGATTTCTAGTAAAAATATATGGGAATAAACATATAACATTATACGTAAAATAGTAGAGAGAATATAAATGATAATAAATGTAGATCCTTAATAATCTTCTTTAAATTCTTCTAAACCAGTTTTCATAATCCTACCAAAGGCACTACCAAAATAGTTGCTCAAATGGCCATGAGTGCTGAGTGATAGGTAATGGATTGGTCATCCTTTTAAAGCCAAATGTTGCAAGTCAAATCCCAGTGATTTCGGTAAATGACGGGGAGAGCCCACGTAAAATAATCAGTGTGATTCTAGATACTAATGGGGTTGCATTTTACTTAGGTATGTGGATATTACTCGTTTATTTATTAAAAAAACACTGCAATTTTAGGGCCAAAATTGTATACATCTTTCCATTATAAAATAGTCTTGATTACTAGTCGTTTACGGTTGAAGGTTAGTATAGCATGAAATTAGTCCTAGAGTACAGCCCTATTTGTATAGTTTCGCTTGTAACAAGCAGAACTTATAGGTACCTGACAGGCAACAATGGGTTAAAGTGACTGATGTTCCCTTGTTTGTATGGACAGGAGTTGACAAATTCCTGTATGAGAAAAGTATAAATTTTTCAAAGCTGAATCCAAAAACAAGGAATATCTAAAAAAACGATCAACTCCACGAAAAAATGTATATTACATAAATTGTGTGTTATAACGTGCTCTATATTTTTTGAGTGGCAAGCCTTTGTCCATATCTTACGGTTTAGCAGTTATGCAAAGTTCCACAAAATTGATCCCGAATAAAGTACTCTTCAGAGACTATTCCCAGAAAATTCAATATATACATTTTATTTGTCAGGTATATATCTTTAATATACGATATTTTAATCAAAATCGTTAGAGCCATTTTTAAGGAAAATCAACATTTTCGAAAAAATTTCCATGTAAAGGGTAGTTGAGGGGGAGGGGTTTCTTGAAAATCTTCGTGTCGCGTCCTTGTAAGATACCAAACTTAAATACCAAGTTTGGTATTCTACGATCTTTTGGTTTTTGATCTATGCTGTCCACAGACACAAAGACACCGCACACACACGGACCTTTTTCTGGAAATGCTTTCTTTGGATTCAGGGGAACCCAAAACATGTATTTCCGGTGAAATCTCGGTATCGAATTTTTGGGTGGAATGCAATACCTTCTCTATACACTATGTACGTAGTACGTGTAGAGAAAATAAAAATCTGATGCGTTACATTAACATGATTTCTGTAGCTGTTCCACAAACTTTACTTACAAAATGTAATACACTAGGCTGAAGTGATAGTCAGATCCTTTATATGTCGGTCGCTATGTGAAACAGTTGAAATTCTGCTCTCAGTTTACTAGGAGTAAAGAAAAGAAGGTCGCAAAGAAAGACACTTCCCGTTTGAGAATAGCTTAACTACTATAAAACTGAAATCAATAACTCGGAATATCTCGGAAATGGTCAACTACACGAAAAAATATACTTCACACAAATTTTGTTTTAACGGGAACTGCATTTTTGTATAGTAAATTCTTGTCTATTTCATTTGGTTTACTAGCTATGGAAAAATCATGTAGAATAAAGGGGTCTTCAGAGGCTTTTCCCACAAAATTGAAGATATACATTTTACTTGTCATGTAAATATCTTAAATATAAGAAATCTTAACCAAAACCGTTAGAGCCAGTTTTGAGAAAATTAAAATTTTCGAATTTTTTTCTATGTAAAGAGTAGTTGCGGATGGAGGGATTTTTCTTAAAATCTTTAACGGCCTTTTCATTTTTGAGCTATGCTGTCCAAAGACACGCGCACACACACGCATTTTTCTAAAGATGTTTTTTTGGACTCGGGGGCACAAAACATGTATTTTCGGTGAAATCTTGGTATGGAATTTTTAGGTGCTGCAATACAATACCTTCTCTATGTACTTTGTAACCTATTGACCGAGTTCAGACCCCTGCGCATATTTTACACGCATGTTTGATTGCACAGAATAAACAGTTGATATGAGATATTGCCTCCAAACGGGAAAACTGTTTGTGTCGACATGAGGGAAGTATAGAAACATAACGTGCGCGACAAACTCTAATCACAACTGTTTGTAATACACAATTAAATGCACATCACGACAGGAATTAATTGTCGGGGAAACCGCGGATTAATGAAACAACTGCACGTGTTACAGGGTTATTGAAAAATTTGATGTGCTCCATTCACACCACTTTCTCTACAATTCTGTAACAAATTATTGTTAAAAAGCATATTCTTCTATTTATTTCATGTTAATCGAGATAAACATACCGTAAAAGTCTTGTTACTTAGTCCCTTATAAGTAGTAGGGAAATAAGAGAATACACTAGGCTAAACAGACAGTCAAATGTTTTAAAATATGGTTGCTAAGAATTTGAAAACAGTTTCCATGGTGTCCACGAGTTGGTCATTTCCCTATGAGAAAAGTTTAAAGTTGTTTAAAACTGAAACCAATAACAAGGAATATCTCGTAAACGGTCAACTCTACGAAAAAAAAATGTATATTACATAAATTGTGTTTTGAGGATATCTACGTTTTTGTGCAGTAGGATTTTGTCTATCTCTTATGGTTTACTAGTTATGCAAAATTAAAAAAAAAAAAAATCTTCCAGATAAAAGAGCTCTTCAGCGTCAATTCTCAGAAAATTCAAGCTATACGTTTTATTTTTCATGTTAATATTCTTTATTTTAATCGAATTTGTTACAGTTAAATTGAGAAAACAAACATTTACGAAAATGTTTCCTTATAAAGGCTAGTTGGGGGTTTGGAGATTTTCTTGAAAATCTTCGTGTCGCATTCCTGGTAAACAGTGAACTTAAATACCAAGTTTGGACTTTAATAGTCCTTTAGTTTTTGAAGTATGTTGTCCAAAGACACAGACACACACACACACAGACATTTTTCTAAAAATTGTTTTTGGACTCAAAACATGTATTTCTGGTGAAATCTCGGTATTGAATTTTTGGATGTTGCATTACAATACCTTCTCTATATACTATGTAACCTGTTGACCGAGTTCAGACCCCTGCGCATATTTTACGTGCATGTTTGATTGCTCAGGGTATAGAGTTGATATGAGATATTGCAACTGTTTGTGTCGACATGAGGGAAGTATAGAAACATGACCTGCGCGACACACGCTAATCACAACCGTTTGTAATACACAATTAAATGCACATCACGGCAGGAATTCGTTGTCGGGGAAACCGCGGATTAATGAAACAACAGCACGTGTTACACGGTTATTGAAAAAGGATTGGCATCTGCCACATTCCTGGGCATGACGCGCATGAACGCCTCTGACGTAATATTTGCGGCGAGCGGAAGCATAATGACATCAGCACCGGGACCCTGCAGCATTACGACGGCAGCGCAACTCTGCGGTTCCTGTCCTAATTATTGAAATTGTTTCATGTTCCCCAACCCGAGCCAGAGGTGACTGCATGCACAGTGCAGTGGCGGCACTTGCATTTATTCAATTGCAGGATACAATACTACTAATGGATATATCAGAGCACTGACTTCCCTCGTCTCCAATTACGTTGGATTCTTTGACATCTAAAGTGCTTTCCAAGAATGTTCCATAAAAGTGGTAGTTGAGGGTGGGGGATTTTCTTAAATTTTCCCTTATTTAACGACTTTGTTATTTAACTAACTTTTCGTTTTTGAGCCACTCTACCCACACCTGACAGGGAGTCTCAGAACATATATTTTTGATGAAATTTTGGTATCAAATTTTTGGGTGGAATACTACACCTTCTCTATCAACGGTGTAATACCACATAAGAGCTAGAGAAGTAATAAATATATGGGATCTTTAATATATGAAAGCTGGATTGTTTTTCAACTTCCGATAGGCTATAAATAATAGACAAGTTCACAGAAAACAATTATTTTATTACTAAAACTTTTGTACACTTATGGTTACTTTTCAACATAATCACCGAAAAAATTGAGGCATTTATGGTACCTGTGCACAAGCTTTGCAATACCCGCTTCAAAAAAATTAAGCTACCTATGAGCATTGACGTTGTTTTGAAGATCTGTGTTGGTTTAAAGTGCTACCCTCCTAGCCACGTCTTCAGTTCAGGGAAAAGGTGAAAGTCGCTGGGTGCCAGGTCAGGACTGTACGGCGGATGATCGAAAATGTCCCATTGAAATTGTTCAAGGAGCCGATGGGTTGTGCCAGCAGTGTGTGGACGAGCGTTGTCATGGATCAACACAATTCCTGAAGTCAGCATTCCTCTTCGTTTGTTTTGAATGGCTCTCCGCAAACGTCGTAAAGTACGAAGATGTTCAAAACAACGTCAATGCTCATTTGAAATAATTGGCGGCAACATTTTTTGAAGCGGGTATTACAAAGCTTGTGCACAGGTACGATAAATGTGTCAATCTTTTCGGTGGTTATGTTGAAAGGTAACCATAAGTGTACAAAACTTTTAGTAATAAAATAAATGTTTTCTATGAACTTGTCTTTTATTTATAGCTTATGGGAGGTTTAAAATAAAAACCCTCGAATTATTAATTTCGTTTAAAGCTATATACTACCTTGGTCCATATATTTTCGTCTGTCTCCGTCTATCGCGATTAGCACGAAGTAGAGAGAATAAGCTTGTGTAAGAATATTTTTTGAGAATAGGTAGAGAAAGTCATGTGAATGGAGCACAAAATTATTTTAGACTTTTAGGGTCCGTACTGTTCAACGCATTTTCCAATTTTGGCCTACGACACCATACGAGGGTGTCCCAGAAGTATCCGACCTAACAAACCACATGAGAACTATCGAGGTCTGCAAAATAGCCATCAACTGCAGACTCCACTTGGAAAATCTTCTACTGCCAAGCCATTTTTTCAAGTTTGGAAACAGAAAATAATCAGAAGGCGTTAAGTCTGGCGTATATGGTGCATGAAGAAGCAATTTAAATTTTAAATCATAGATTTTGACCATGGCGATAATGAAAGTGAACTGGTTCATTGTCTTGATGAAACAAAACTTTATTTTTCGATAAATGCGGCCGTTTTTGCTCAATTTCATCACTCAAACACTGTAACAAGTTTCCATAATATTTGCCTTTGACTACCTCTCCTTTTTTCCCGTGTGCGTCGCAGAAAACTAACGCAATGACCTTAACTGCAGATGGAACTTTCTTCGCCTTCTTTGGGGCCGATTCTCCCCTTCCAATCAACGGTTTTAATTGTTTGGAAAAAAACTTTTACATCACTTGTACATAAAAGAACATTCTTTAACCTGTTTTTACTTTCTCTATACTTAATATGTACATAGTATATAGAGGAGGTATTGTATTGCACCCAAAAATTCGATACCAAGATTTCACCGGAATATATGTTTTGGGACCCCCTCAATCTAATAAAAGGATTTTAATGCTCTGTACACGTACTATGTACATACCGCATAAAATATGTATTGTGTTTCCCCAAAAATTCAAACCAATATATTACCGGAAGTATATGTTTTGAGAACCCCTGAATCCAAAAAAAGTATTTTTAGAAAAATATCTATGTCCCTATGGATAGCATACCTCAAAAACACAAAGACCGTTAAAAACCAAACTTGGTATTTGAGTTCAGTATCTTCCGAGGATGCGATACGAACATTTTTAAGAAAATCCCCCCCACCCAAAACTACCGTTTACATGGACAAAATTTCGAAAAGTTTGACTATCCTAAAAATTTCTCTCATGACTTTTATTGGAATACCGTATATTAAATATATTTACATAGTAAATAAGGTGCATATCTAGAATTTTCTGGGACTAGCTTCTGAAAACCTCGTTATTCTGGATGATGCGTAACTGGTAAACCGTAAGAGATAGAGAAAACTTACTACACCAAAAATGTATATGTCGTTAAGACACTCAATTTATATAACATACATTTTGTTCGTGAGGTTGACTCTTTCCGAGATATTCCTTGTTATAGGTTTCAGTTTTAAAATATGTAAACTTTTCTAATACAGGAACTTGTCAACTCCTGGCGATGCAAGGAAACGGATTTCAAACACAAGGCAATGGGAATTTACAAGATTTGACTATCACTTTAGCCTATTGTACTCCTTTATTTCCCTTCCACTTAACCGAAGTAAGTAAGACATTTTCTGTTAATGTTTATCTCGATTAGCATGAAGTGCAAAGAGCAATAAGTTTTTTAACAAAAATATGTTACAGAGATGTAGAGAAAGTTATGTGACACATCCGATTTTTAGAAAAAGGTCCGTTTGTGTGTGTGTTTCTGTGGACAACATTGCTGGAAAATGAAAATAACTTTAAATACATAACTTGGTATTTAAGTGTGGTATATTCCAAGGATGCGACATGAAGATCTTCAAGAACACCCCCCCACACCCAACTACCCATTAGATAGAATTTCTTTCGAAAATTTTGATTTTCTCAAAAATGGCTCTAACTATTTTGATTAAAATATGTATATTAAAGATATTTACCTGACAAATAAAACGTATATCTTGAATTTTCTAGGAATAACCTATAAAAACTACTTTATTTTGAATGACTGTTACGGAGTTTTGCATAACTGTTAAACAGTACGAGATAGACAAAAGCTAACCTAACAGAAAATGATCTCGTTAAAACACACAATTTATGTTATATACATTTTTTCGTGGAGTTGATCGTTTTTGAGATATTCCTTGTTATTAGTTTGTTTTGAAACACGTAAGCTTTTCCCATACAGGAATTTGTCAACTCATGTCCATACAAACAAACAAACTTCAGTCTCATAGCAACCAGCTTTTGACTATCACTTTAACCTATGATACTCCCTTATTTCGCTTTTCCTTACAAGGAAGCAAGTAAGGAGACTATTTCTGCTAATTTTGTCTCGATTAGCATGAAGTTAATAGAAGCATAAGCGTTTTAGTAACATCTCTTTTGCAGAGATTTAGAGAAAGTCATGTGAATGGAACGCATCAGATTTTTTTCGTAGAGTTGACCCTTTTCAAGTTATTCCTTGTTATTTATATCAGTTTTAAGAAACGTAACTTTTTCTCATTCGGAAGCTTGTCAACTCCTGGCAATGCAAGGAAACGGTTTTCAACCACAAAGCAACGAGATGTCGAAAGATTTGGCTATCGTTTTAGTCTAATGTGTTCCCTTATTTCTCTTCTGCTTATAAATCATCTGTTGTGTTCCAATCACAAGATTTTCTCTACAAATTATTGTTAAAAATCTTACGCTTCTATTTACTTCATGCTCTTCGAGAAAAAATTAACAGAAATAGTCTTATTACTTGCTTCCTCGTAAGTAGAAGCGAAATAAGGGAGTACCATAGGTTGAAGTGAAAGCCAAAAGCTGGTTGCTATGTGACTGATGTTCCGTTGTTTGTATGGACATGAGTTGACAAATTCCTGTATGAGAAAAGTATGCTTTTAAAGCTGAAACCAAAAACAAGGAATACCTAAAAAAAAAAAAAAAAAAAACGACCAACTGCACGAAAAAGTGAATATAACATAAACTGTGTGTTTTAAAGTGTTCTACATTTTTGTCTGGTAAGCTTTTTCCATCTCTTACGGTTTAACTGTTGTCCAAAATTCCTTAAAATTAATTTAGAATATAGCAGTCTTCAGAGACTTTTCCCAAAAAAAGTCTTTAATATATGATATTTTAATCAAAAACTTCGAAAAAAGTTCCAAGTAAAGGGTAGTTTGGGATGGGGAGTTTTTTCTCAAAATCGTCGTGTTGCATCCCTGGAAGATACTTCTTAAATACCAAGTTTGGTATTTTACTGACCTTTCGTTTTTGAGTTATCGTGTTCACAGACACACGGACACACACACAGACCTTTTTGTGAAAATGCTTTTTTTGGATACTAGGGACATATATTTCCGGTGAAATCTCGATGTCGAATTTTCGAGTGGAGTGCAATACCTTCTCCATATACTATATACATAGTACGTGTACAGAAAGCAAACAAAAAACAAGTAATAAGCCCGCAAATGTTTATGTCGATTAGAATGAAGTAAATAGAATCATTAGCTTTTTAACAATAATTTGTTGCTGATTTGTAGAGAAAGTCATGTGAATGGAACACATCAGATTTTTTAATGCAACAATTCGGTTAGTAAACGTGTATACGTATAATATTTGCTCTAAAAGTTCAAAGTATATAGTTGTATATACCACAGAGAGTGGAGAATTTTCCTTTAGTGGTGAAAGTTTAGAAGTATCCGTACAAACGTGCCTGGTCAGGTATGAACGCATTGAACAGCACGAGAAACAAAATAATAAAAGCTCTTTTGAAGCGTTGCTTTTAGCGGTAGCGTATTTATGAAGCTTGCCACTTCACAACATATTCACGTTTTTTATTACAAAATCTCCTCTGTGAATTATGGAATGGTCGAAAGTACACAGGGGCTTTGAGTACCCACAATGCTCTATGACTGTCAACGGTAAAACACCAGCAAGCGCAGTTTAAATCCTTTTCAACTTCAAAGCGTCAAGTGCGTACACTGCGCTTTGGAATCTGGTGATACGGTGATATATTGGAGTACCTATACACGATGATCAATTCTCAATTGCCGCTGAAGACTACAAGATAGTTCAGCAATAGCGCAACGCTCTATGTAGAGGCGTGTACAGCAATTTCTCTAGCAGGTATGTACAATGTGGATAGAGAAGGTATTATATTCCACCCAAAAATTACATACGAGATTTCAACTAAAATGTATGTATTGAGACCGCTATATCCAGAAAAGGCATTTTTATTACTTTCTCTATACGTACTATGTACATAATGTATAGAGAACGTATTGTATTGTACCCAAAAATTCGATACTGAGACCCTCTGAATCCATAAAAAGCATTTTTAGAAACATGTCCGTGTGTGTGTCTATGTGTATGAGTGTGTGCCTGTGGGCAGCATAGCTCAAAAACGAAAAGACCTGTAAAATCCAAACTTTGTATTTAAGTTTGGTATCTTCCAAGGATGCGACACGACGATTTTAAAGAAAATCCCCCTATCCCAAACTACCCTTTACATGGAACATTTTTGGAAAATTTTTATTTTCTAAAATATCGCTCTAACGATTTTGATTATAATCCCGTAAATTACTGACATTTACATACCAAATAAAATGTATATCTTGAATTTTCTGTGAATAGCCTCTGGAGACCTCTTTATGAATTTGCCGAATTTTGCTTAACTGCTAAACGGCACGAGATAGACAAAAGCTTAATATATAGAGAATGTTAAAATACACAATTTATGTTGTACAATTTTTTTTTCGTGGAGTTGATCGTTTTTTAGTTATTCATTGTTTGTTATTTCACCTTTCAAAAATTTATATTTTCTCATACAGGAATTTTTCAACTCCTGTCCATGCAAACAAAGGAACTTCCGTCACATAGCAACCAGCCTTTGACTATCACTTTAACCTATGGTACTCCCTTATTTCGCGTCTACTTAAAAGGAAGCAAGTAATAAGACTATTTCTGACATTTTTTTTCCAGATTAGCATGAAGTAAATAGAAGCATAACCTTTTTAACAATAATTTGTTGTAGAGAGATATAACGAAAAGTCCGTTGTATACAGAACTTGGTGTTTAAATTGAATCTTCCAAGGATGTAACCAGAAGATTTTCAAGAAAATGCCTCGCTTTATGCGGAACTTTTTTCGAAAATGTTGTTTTCTCAAAAATGTGTGTACCGATTTTGATTAAAATGCCATATATGATACATTTTTTGTACAGTTAAACCATTCTTGAATTATTCCAGCTTTTCAGTAAACCCAAAAGAACTTCGAAGATTTACGTCACCAGGAAAGCTAGACTTCCTATTATATGTCAAACCCATTTAGAATAAAGAGGTCTTCAGAGAATATTCCCTAGAAAACTCGAGATAACATTTCATTTCTCAAGTAAATATCTTTAATATACGGCATTTTGATCAAAATCTTTAGAACCAATTTTTTAAAAGCTTAATTTTCGGAAATGTTCCATGTTGGAGTGGGGGGATTTTCTTTAAAATCATTCTTGGGGGATACTGAACACCCATGCCAAGTTTTTAGCTATGCTACCCACGAGGCACACACAAGGACATGTTTCTAAAAATCTGATGTGTTCCATTCACATGACTTTCTCTACATCTCTGCAACAAATTAGTTTTAAAAAGCTTATACTTCCACTTACTTCATGCTAATCGACAAAAAATTAGCATAACTAGACTTACTACTTGCTTCCTAAGTAGAAGCGAAATAAGAGAGTCCCATAGGTTAAAGTGATGGTCAAAAGCTGGTTGCTATGTGAGTGAAGTACCTTTTGTTTGTATGGATAGGAGTTGGCAAATTCCAGTATAAGAAAAGTACAGGTTCTTTAAAGCTGACACCAGAAACAAAGAATATCTCAAAAACGATCAACTCCACGAGAAAAATTTATTTGACATAAAATTTGTGTTTTAATTTGTTCTATATTTTTTGTGTGGTAAGCTTCTGTCCATCTCTAACGGCTTAGGAGTTATGCAAAATTTCATCCAGATGAAAGCAGTCTTCAGAGGATATTCCCAGAAAATTGCAGATATACATTTTATTTGCCAGGCTAATATATTTAATATACCATATTTCAATCAAATTCGTTAGAATTTTAAAAATTTCCGAAAAAAGTTCCATGTAAAGGGTAGTTTGGGGTGGGGGGATTTTTCTCAAAATCTTCTTGTCGCATCCCTGGAACTTAAATACCAAGTTTGGTATTTTACCGACTTTTAGTTTTTGAGTTGTGTCCACACACATACATGGACCTTTTTCTGAAAATGCTCTTTTTGGATACAGGACCCCTAATACATACATTTCCGGTAAATCTCGGTATCAAATATTTGGGTGGAATGCAGACCTTCTCTACACACTATGTACATGGTACGTGTAGAGAAAGTAAAAAGTATATAACTATTTTTGAGAGGCAGTATAAAAAGTGTTAAAAATTATTGAAAAAAATGCTTCCAGTGGAATATTTTGAGTATGGAAAAGTGTTGTAAAAAGTCGGTGAGAAAATAAGGTTTAATTTGGGAGTGCCTATTAATAAGCTTGTGCCTATGCATTTATAGCTTCAATTATTTGGCAGTTGAAGTGTGACAAGAAGAGAAACCGATATATTCTTTTTTGGGGTTTAAAATGTACCGCTTATATAATGACGATTTTTTTTTAATTTTCACAATTTTTTAACAAATAGTATCATGAGCAATATAACGAGAGCTTCGACTGTTATCGATACATTTTAATAGAGAAAAGGTGTAACTCGAGTTGTGTTTAATATTTTATTTCGTGAATAAAATAGCAATGAATAGCCTAAGTGGCACGAACAAAAATATTCCTAAAATTGCATTTGTCTTGACAAATATTTGTACAGAAATCTGTGCAACTTGATGTCCATATCATACATTGTATGATTATTACTTTGGCTTAGTTCTAAGGTCGGCTGATACGTCCTGGGCTTCTCAATGAAAACAGCTTTTAAAAATATTGTTTAATTTCTCAATATAATCTACAGAAAGGCTAACATATTTATCATATTGGTGTTTTAACTTACTTAAACCATCTCTGTAGTGCGATTTATCAAGGTCCTCAAAATAGCTGTTTACCGCATCAATGACCTCCTCGTTGCTGTGAAATCTTCGTCCTTCAAGAAATTTTTTGAGGTTTGGGAACAGGTGGTGCTAGATCTGGCGAATAGGGTGGATGTTCAAGCAATTCAAACTTTAATTCTCACATTTTTACTTTCTCTATACGTACTATGTACATAGCGTATAGAGAAGGTATTGCATCCACCAAAAAATTCGATACCGAGATTTCACGGGACATATATGTTTTAGGGTCCCCTTTATCCAAAAAAAAAGTATTTTCAGAAAAACGTCCGTGTGTCAGTGTGTCCGTGCGTCTGTGAACACGATAACTCAAAAACGAAAAGTCGGTAAAATACCAAACTTGGTATTTAAGTTTAGTATCTTCCAGGGATGCGACACGAAGATTTTGAGAAAAATCCCTCACCCTAAACTACCCTTTACATGGAAATTTTATCGAAAATTTAGATTTTCTAAAAAATGGCTCTAACGATTTTGATTAAAATATCATATATTAAAGATATTTACCTGACAAATAAAATGTATATCTTAAATTTTCTGGGAATAGCCGCTGAATACTACTTTATTCTGGATGAATTTTGTGCAACTACTAAACCGGAAGAGATGGACAAATACTTAACACACAAAAAATGTAGAGCACGTTAAAACACACAATTTATGTTATACACATATTTTTCGTGGAGTTGATCGTTATTGAGATATTCCTTTTTCTTTGTTTCAGCTTTGAAAAACTTTTACTTTTCTATAAAGGAATTGTCAACTCCTGTCCATACAAACATAGGAACATCAGTCACATAGCAACCAGCTTTTGGCTTTCACTTTAACCTATGGTACTCCCTTATTTCGCTTCTACTTACAATAAAGCAAGAAATTAGGCTATTTTTGCTAATTTTTCCCGATTATGAAATAAATAAAAGATAAGCTTATTAACAATAATTGGTTTCAGAGATATAGAGAAAGTCATGTGAATGGAACACGTCAGATTTTTTCCATTGCAATGACTGAACGAATGGCCGGAGCATTGTCGTGATGAAACATTTTTTGCCAGATGAGGCGTTTTTCTTTTCACCTCATCATTCAAACGTTGCAGTAATTACAAGTGATACTTTTGCCCTTTTCCAAGTAATCACTAAAAACCATTTCCTGTGCATCCCAGAAAACACTCGCCATAACCTTGTTAGCTTATAAAATTGCCTTTGCTTTTTTGGAGTTCGTTAACCTGGCGCAATCCACTGTTTTGACTGTGGTTTACTTTCTGGAGTGTAGTGATGTGTCCAAGTTTCATCCATGGCAATAAGTTGTCTGAAAAATTCACTTGGTTCTTTACGGTAGACCTCCACATGCTTAACAGAAACAGTTTTTCTTTGCAACTTTTGATCAGGTGTCAACAAACGCGGCATAGACCTTGTGAAAGCCCAAAACATTACTTAAAATATTACCTGCATATTCTTTAGATATGTTGACAGCTGCTGCTATCTCAAACAACTTTAATCTGCGGTATTCCAGCATTAAACGGTGAATTTTTTCAATGATCTCTGGAGTTGTCACTTCTACAGGGCGTCCAGAGCGAGGCTCATCACCAGTGCTCGTACGTCCCATTTTAAACTCTGCAACCCACCTTTTAATCATTAAATATGAAGGGGCAGAATCTTTTAATGTATAGTCCATTTCCTCCTTGATTTCTTTACGCGTTAGGCCTTTCAAATAAAAGCATTTAATCATTGCTTGTTTTTCCAAATTCTCCATTTTCGTGAAAACTGTAAAGTTGTCTTGTTTAAAATGATGTCATTCGAAAACTAAACACGCTATTGACCTGTAACTATGGATACAAGCTATTCTAGAGTTAAACTATACGATGCTACCATCTAACTGGCCTAGTGGCGCCATATGTGTTGGAACTTCTGTCATTGTGTACAAGAATATCACTACACACTGATATTCAGAGAGAAATTGCACGTGGGCGTGATAAAAACAGAATTAAAATGCATCCAATTGGTTGGAATTTTACGCGCCAATGTACTGATTGGCCACTTAAATTAATTAAATATTAAAGTTACTTCATATCTCCCCCAGGATTATAGAAATTCTTCATATATGTTTGTAGAAAAACTATTTTATATATGATGTTGTACATGATTTTCTGTGCAATGACCTCAGATCATAAATAAACACAGTAAAAGAGTTAATAAAGCAGAACATGCCTGAAAACTTTCCGAGTTCGCGTCGAAAGTTTGCGATATTATAACACCAGCGTCCGTGAAACTCGATCTGTAAAGTTTTGATGAACTGACATAAAGTAGGAAGCAGACGCTGTTTTATTACATTCCTTAATGTCTGCCGGTTGTAAAATGCAGATTCCTTTGTTGCAGAGACGCCACGAGGACGCCCAGTTATATCTGGGATACGACATCGGTATCGTATAGATGATGTCCTCCACGGAAACTGCTCGTCTTCATGGTCCAAACCTGCTGCCAACCTCACGTGGTTTATAAATGGTGATCCGGTAAGTGAGAACATGACCCCTTCTGTGTACAAGCACCACAGTTCATCAGCACAATATGCGCTATAGACAAAATCATGTTAAATATAGAATTTTAGGTGTAATTTTAGTTTCAACTTTAGCAATGCTATCAAGAGTACTGTGTTTTACTTTCTCTACACGTACTATGTACATAGCGTATAGAGAAGGTATTGTAATGCACCCAAAAATTCGATACCGAGATTTCACCGGAAATAAATGTTTTGCGACCCCCTGAATAAAAAAAAGTATTTTTAGAAAAGTGTCCATGTCTGTCTGTGTGTGTGTGTGTGTGTGTGTGTGTGTGTGTGTGTGTGTGTCTTTGGACAGCATAGCTCTAAAACTACAAGACCGTTAAATACCAAACTTGTTATTTAAGTTTATCTTCCAAGGATGCGACACGAAGATTTTCAATAAAAATCAATCCCTTCCCCAACTACCCTTTACATGGAACCTTTTTTCGAAAATTTTGATTTTCTCAAAAATATCTCTAACGATTTTTACTAAAATATTGTATATTAAAGATATTTACCTGACAAATAAAATGCATATCTTGAATTTTCTGGGAATAGCCTCTGAAGTCTACTTTATTCTAGATGAATTTTACGGAATTTTGCATAACTTGTAAACCGTAAGAGATGGACAAAAACTTACTCTACAAAAAATGTAGATCACGATAACACACACAATTTATGTCGTATGCATTTTTTTGAGTTGATCGTTTTCAGCAATCAGTTTTTGACTATCACTTTAACCTATGGTATTCCCTTATTTCCCTTTTACTTAAATGGAAGCAAGTAATAAGACTATTTCTGTCAAATTTTTCTCGGTTTGTATAAAGTAAATAGAAACATAAGCTTTTCAACAATAATCTGTTGCAGAGATGTAGAGAAAGTCATGTGAATGGAGTACAACATTTTCTTTGTTACGGTGTCTAAAGACGCTCGTATTCACACATACACTTTTTGGGTTCAGGGGTAAAAGTGTATTTTTGGTGAAATCTCGGTATGGAATACAATACCTTCTCTACCTTCCATGTATATATGGACAAGGTAATTTCATCCAGGCATAACAGAAAAATGGATCTTGCATCCCCACCCTTGCCTTTGTTTCTTTACCAGAAATTACCTGTGTTTATTTGTTAATGTTTTAGTGGCAGTATTTTCACATACAACCAATTTAAGACGGACACAACTAACGAGTGTTTCACAGCTACTAAGTTTAACGCTTCCCAATCCTTCTTCGCTCACTTTGCCTGATCCAGTTAGAGGCCGGGTAGGTTTTAAGAATTGATAAAGGGTTCTGCCAACATGGAGTAAAGAAAAGCATTATAGAGAACCAAAAGAATCGGCACATGTTTTTTCTCTCGACTGTACTTAGTATAAATTTCAATTTACTTTGCCAGGCTCCAAAGAGCTTGGCCACCCCTGTGTTAAAAGCTATACTATTTCCATGGATTCTTCTTTATGCTAGGTTGCATCCAAATGTCCAGCCCATTTTCTCTTTCTGACTAATGTGTTTTTAAATCCAAAAAGTACTGTCATATTTCGTTGTAATATTTAACGACTCCTACATCAAAGAGCTGCGCTTTCCACAGGAGCAGCGCATAAAAATGCCTTCTTTGGAAAAATGGAAGAGGATAAGGAAATATACTACAGAATGAACAACAAATAAATTTCAATGGTATTTCACAGTAAATCACAACATAAAATCAAAATATCTGTTGTATTCCATTCAATTTCTCTACATCTCTGTTTCAATTTATTGTTATAAGCTTATTTTTCCATCTTCATCATGCTAATCAAGAAAAACATTAGCAGAAATAGTCTTATTACTTGCTTCCTTGTAAGTAGAAGCGAAATAAGGGAGTAGCATAGGTTAAAGTGAAACTAAAAAGCTGGTTGCTGTGTGTCTGATGTTCCTTTGTTTGTATGGACACGAGTTGACAAATAATATTTTTAGTGTATAGAGAAGGTATTGCACACCACCCAAAAATTCGATACCGAGATTTCACCGGAAATATATGTTTTAGGGTCCCCAATATCCAAAAAAATCTGATGCGTTACATTCACATGACTTTCTCTATATCACAGCAATAAATTATTTTTAAAAAGCTTATGCTTCTATTTATTTCCTGCTCATCGAGAAAAAATTAGCCGAAATAGACTTATTACTTGCTTCCTTGTAAGTAGAAGCGAAATAATGGAGTAGCATAGGTGAAAGTGATAGTCAAAAGCTGGTTGCTATGTGACTGAAGTTCCTTTGTTTGTATGGACACGAGTTCACAAAGTCCTGTATGAGAAAAGTATAAGTTTTTATAGCTGAAACCAAAAACAAGGAATATCTCAAAAACAATCCCCTCCACGAAAAAAAGCATATAACATAAATGTTGTGCTCTTCATTTGTTGTGTGTTAAGTCTTTGTCCATCTCTTACGGTATAGCAGTTATGCAAAATTCCGTAAAATTGACCCACAATAAAGTAGTCTTCAGAGGCTATTCCCAAAAAATTCAAGATATAAATTTTATTTGTCGGGTAAATATCTTTAACATACGAAACTTTAATCAAAATCGTTAGAAAAACAAAATTTTCGAAAAAAAACTATGTATAGGGTGGTTTGGGGTGGGGGAATTTTTTTCAAAATCTTCGTGTCGCATCTCTGAGAGATACTAAACTTAAATACCAAGTATGGTATTTTACCGACTTTTCGTTTTTGAGTTATCGTGTTCACAGACACACGGACACACACACACACACACACACGAACCCTTTTTCTGAAAATACTTTGTTTGGATACAGGAGACCCTAAAACATATATTTCCGGTGAAATCTCGGTATCGAACACTATGTACATAGTATATAGATAAAGTAAAAAGCATTTTCACAAAAAGGTCAGTGTGTCCGTGCGACTGTGAACAGGATAACTCAAAAAAGAAAAGTCGGTAAAATACCAAACTTGGTATTTAAGTTTCATATCTTGCAGGATTTTGAGGAAACATCGCCCCACCGCAAACTACCCTTTGCATCGAACTTTTTTCGAAAAGTTTCTTTTTCTAAAAAATGGCTATAACGATTTTGATTAAAGTTTCGTATGTTAAAGATATTTACCCGACAAATAAAATTTATATCTTGAATTTTTTGGGAATAGCCTCTGAAGCCTACTTTATTCTGGGTCAATTTTACGGAATTTTGCATAACTGCTAAACCGTAAAAGATGGACAAATACTTACTATACAAAAAAGTAGAGCACGTTAAAAAACACAATTTATGCTACATACATTTTTTCGTGGAGTTCATCATTTTTGACACATTCCTTATTTTTGTTTTCTGCTATGAAAAACTTATACTTTGCTCATACAAGAATTTGTTCATACAATCAAAGGAATTTCAGTGGCATAGCAACCAGCTTTTGACTATCACTTTAACCTATGGACCTCCCTTATTTCGCTTCTACTTACAAGGAGGCAACTAATAAGACCATTTCTGCTAATTCTTTCTCGAGGAGCATGAAGTGAATAGAAACATTAACTTTTTAACAATAATTTGTTGCAGGGATGTAGAGAAAGTAATGTGAATGTAGCACATCAGATTTTGTTAAAAACCTCTAAATGTATATTGTTTTGTGTCACTTGGCAAACTCATTTATGAGTCAGACTAATAAATAAACATCTTAAAACAGAAGCCAATAACAAGAAATATCTCAAAAACGGTCAACCCAAGAAAAAATGTATATAAATCAAATTGTGCGTTTTAACGACCTCTACGTTTTTTAACCAAAATTTTGATCTAAAAATGCTCCTAATGAGTTCGTTTAGCATTTCGTATACTAAAGATATTTATCTGAGAAATAAAATGTATATCTTAATTTTGTGGGAATAGCCTCTGAAGAGATCTTTATTCTGGATGACTTCTGCATAACTGGTAAACCGAAAGAGAGAAAGAGAGACAAAAACTTACTGCAAAAAGAACGTAGATCTCGATATAACACAGAATTAAGTCAGATGCATTTTTCCGTGGAGTTGACCATGTCCGAGATATTCCTTGTTATTGGTTTCAGTTTTAAAATACTTAAAACTTTTCTCATACCGGAATTTGTCAACCTTGGCCCATGCAAAAAAAAAGAGATTTCAAGCACATAGCAACCAACGTTTAAAAGATTTGAGTATCGCTTTAGCTTCTTGTATTCCCTTATGTCTTTTCTACTGAGAAGTAATTAAGTAAAAAGAGCATATCTGTTATTTTATCTCAATTAGTATGAAGTTGATAGAAGAATAAGCTATTGTAAGACTTTTTGTTACAGGCTAGGTAGAGAAAGCCATGTGAATGGAACAAATCTGACTGTCAGAAAAAGGGTCTGTTCACGTGTATGTGTGTGCATGCATAGCTCAAAAAGTAAGTGTTCAAGAAATCCCTCTCCACAAACTGCCCCATACGTGAAACAAAAATGCCTCTAACAAGTTTCAGTAATATACTATATATTCATGATACTTTCATAAAAAAAAAAAAAACTGATGTGTTCCATTCACATGACTTTCTCTCTATATCTCTGCAATAAATTATTTTTAAAAAGCTTGTGCTTCTATTTACTTCCTGCCAATCGAGAAAAAATTAGCAGAAATAGTCTTATTTCTTGCTTCCTGTAAGTAGGAGCGAAATAAGGGAGTACCATAGGTTAAAGTGATAGTCAAAAGCTGGTTGCTCTGTGACTGAAGTTCCTTTGTTTGTATGGACAGGAGATGACAAATTCCTGTATGAGAAAAATATAAGTTTTTATAGCTTAAACCAAAAACAAGGAATTTCTCAAAAACAATCAACTCCACGAAAAAAATATATACAACGTAAATCTCTTACGGTTTACCAGTTACACAACATTCCGTAAAATTCATCCAGAATAAAGTAGTCTTCAGAGGCTATTTCCAGAAAATTCTAGATATACATATTATTTGTCAAGTATATGTCTTTAATATATGATATTTTAATCAAAATCTTGAGCGCCATTTTTTAGAAAATCAAAATTTTCGAACATTTTTCCATGTGAAGGGTAGTTGGGGTGGGGGGATTTTCTTGGAAATCTTCGTGTCGCATCTTTGGAAGATACTGAACTTAAATAACAAGTTTGGTATTTAACGGTCTTTTCGTTTTTGAGCTATGCTGCCCACAGACAGACACACACACACAGAAATTTTTCTAAAAATACTTTCAGGTGGTCTCAAAACATGTATTTCCGGTGAAATCTCGATATCGAATTTTTTGTTATATTGCAATACCTTCTCTATACACTATGTACATAGTACGTATAGAGAAAGTAAAAAGTAATTGTATATTTTAGGTTTTACGGAAGTAGCTTTTGAAGCCTCTTTCATTCTGAATAACTTGCATAACTGGTAAATTGCAGTACTTGACAAAACCATACTGCACAAAAAATTATATCAGTTAAAGCAATACAATTAACTGAGATACTTTTTTTTTAATTTAACCATTTTTAATCCCTGTTATTTGTTTCAATTTTAAAAGCTTAAACTATTTCAAAATGGGAAACCGTTATTCATCTTTCTCCTGGTCAAGCAAAGCTAACGTAATTCTCAAGGCATTATATAGCCACCAGTTCTTAAAGTATGTTACTTTCACTTGAACCTAGTTTATTATTCCATTATTGTTAATGTTTCTACCGGAAAAGATATAACAACATTTTTGCAAATCTTTATTTCAATTATTGTGAGGTAGGTACCTAAACTGAGCTTTTTAAGAATGCTTTTGTGAGGAATTTGTAGAGAAAGCTACATGAATGTAATTAAACAAATTTTCTGAATGCCAACTAACAAAATGTATATTGGAATAATTGTGAGGGTGGAGGTGGCAAAGGCGATGCGCAGTTATCCGCTACTGCCTAGTCTTAACAACTATTCGAAGAACGAAATGTATTGTGTCCAATCATTGGACCGCAACTTTAAATGACCGGACTATAGCTGAAGATCCAATGCGAGTGCACTTATCATTACAAACTGTTCATCTTTCGAATCTTAAAGGAGTAGCAGGTATACCTAGGCTGTCCCAGAAGTACACGACCTGGGTGTTAATGAACTACACCGAAATAATTTGCGAGATTGTGCACGTGACTGAAATAAATAATTTGAGATGTGCGATGCATGGTCCCCGGATAAACATAACGCAGCTACATAGCGTTAAACGTGTGGGTGTCAGGTACTGATAAGTCGGTGTTAAAGCAAAGCAGGTTGAAAAATGTCTTTAAAACTGCTGCCCGAGTATAGAAATATCGATGTTTAGCAGCTCGTTACTAGCGTTCTCAAGATTTAATGTCGCAAGAATCTGTAAAATCTCGAACTGGTCACTTCACAGTGCGACACTGAGCATTCATTAACTACGTTCTTGAGTTATGTAGCCTACTCTAGAGGCGTTTTTTCAACTGCTCTGGTGGCTTAATGCGTTACTCGGGAAGTTGCTATCCCAAAGGTCATGAATTTGAATCTTGTCATATTGTAAATGCTTTTTATTATTATTATTATTTTTTTTTCATTCTAGACATGATACTGGCACTTCAGAAGCTTGCAGGGGTTACTTCGAAATTTCAACAAACAGGTCATAAGTCTCCTATCTCAAATTACTTACATATTCTGTGAAAATATTTCGGTATAGTTCATTAACATCCTGTAGATAGAGGTTGTGGTTTCAAACAATAACAATAGTAAAAAGTAAAAACCTTAGAAAGTTTAAGACCAGTTTCACGATTTTAAATTGTTTAGTATTTGTTTAGCAGCCATCATTAGTGAATGCTCTCAGCGAATTTGTAAACATGGATAAAACTGGTCATCGTTATGTGATCCAATACTTTCATTTGAAAGTTCTTAGTCCAACTAATATTAAAGCTGAGCTAGATTCTACTTTCGGGGAGTCTGCTGCTTCGTTTACAACAGTGAAATATTGTATGGCAGAGTTTAAGCGCGGCCGTATGAGCTGCCAAGACGAATATCGCAGTGGTCAACCAAATGAGGTTACCAGTCCAGAAATTGTAAAGAAAGTGCATAAAATGGTATTGTATGACCGTCGACTGAAAGTGCGCGAGCTAGCAGACATTGCAGGCGTTTCGAAAAGTTCTGTACATCGCATACTGACTGAAAATTTGGATATTTGCTCACAATAGAACAAAAACAGCATCGTCAGGATGTTTCAGTCGAGTGTTTGGCAATGTTTCGCTGCAATAAAGCTGAGTTTTTGCGTCTATTCATTACAATGGATGAAATCTGGGTCCATCACTTTACCTTGAGACGAAGGAACAATCAAAACAGTGGATTGGAAGGGAAGAATCGGCTCCAAAGAAGGCGAAGACAGTTCCATCTGCACACAAGGTCATGGGGTCAGTTTTCTGGGACGCACGCGGAATAATTTTCATTGATTATCTCAAAAAGGAAAAAATAATCAATGACTAACATTATGCGAACTTGTTGCAGCTTTTGAGTGATGAAACCGAGCAAAATCGGCTGCATTTAGCGAAAAAGAAACTTCTGTTTCATCAAGGTAATGCGCCAGTTTAGACGTCCATTATCGCCATGGCCAAAATCAATGAGTTAAAGTTCCGATTGCTCCCTCATGCACCCTATTCGCCAGATTTAGCCCCCTCTGATTATTTTCTGTTTTCAAACTTGAAGAAATGGCTTGATGGCAGATGATTTACCAACAAGGAAAAGGTGGCTATTTTGCAGACCTCGATAGTTCTCACTATAAACAGGGTATCAAAGCTATTGAACATCGTTGGGAAAAGTGTATCGAGCTGCAAGGAGACTATATAGAGAAATAAAGATGTTTTTCCACAAAATTGTTGTGATTTCTTTGTTAGGTCGGGTACTTTTGGCACAGCCCTTGTATCCATAAATCCATTTTGTATTTCAGAGTCCCAGATTCATAAATAGGCCCCCATTCTTGCAAATGAAAATAATAGAAATACAAAAAACATTTTAGATCGCGTACTAAATTTTAAGAGCATTGTGGATCACTTACTTCTGATTTGATTGCATTTCGAAAATTCGTCTCTTTAGCCCACCTTTTCAGATCTTGCTCTCCTCAGTAAAGTGACAGTAAAAACTGAATTTCATTAGTAAAGTGATAGAGAAAGCTGAACTAAATTAAATAAATGAAAAGACAGAACTGAACTAAATCACATTTGTCAAGTGTTAGTTTGAACTAAACTATATCTGATTGGTGAATTGATTGTGAAGGCTTAACTAGTTACATCAGTCAAGTGACAGTTTGAACTGAGCTAAATGTCGTTCATGATATGTTACTTAAGACCGAACTAAATTACATTAGTGAAGTGATAGAATTGAACTAAATTACATTAGGGAAGTGATTGAATTGAACTAAATTAAGTTAGTGAAGTGATAGAATTGAACTAAATTACATTAGTGAAGTGATAGAATTGAACTAAATTACATTAGTGAAGTGATAGAATTGAACTAAATTACATTAGTGAAGTGATAGAATTGAACTAAATTACATTAGTGAAGTGATAGAATTAAACTAAATCAGGTTAGTGAAGTGATAGAATTGAACTAAATCAATTAGCAAAGTGACAGAGTTGAGCTAAATCACATTAGTGAAGTGATAGAATTGAACTAAATCAATTAGCAAAGTGACAGAGTTAAGCTAAATCACATTAGTGAAGTGATAGAATTGAACTAAATCAATTAGCAAAGTGACAGAGTTAAGCTAAATCACATTAGTGAAGTGATAGAATTGAACTAAATCAATTAGCAAAGTGACAGAGTTGAGCTAAATCACATTAGTGAAGTGATAGAATTGAACTAACTCAGATTAGTGAAGTGATAAATTGAACCAAATGACATTAGTGAAGTGGCAGTAAGAACTGAATTAAATCACATTAGCGAAGTGATAGAACCAAACTAAATCAGACAAGTGAAGTGATAGAATTGAACTAAATGACATTAGTCAAGTGGCTTAAGAACTGAACTAAAGCACATTAGTGAAGTGATTTAATTGAACTAAATGTCATTAGTCAACTGACTGTAAGAACTGAACTATATCACATAAGTAAAGTGATAGAATTAAGCCAAGTGACATTAGTGAAGTGGCGGTTAGAACTGAACTAAATCACATTAGTGAAGTGATAGAACCGAACTAAATCACCTAAGTGATAGAATTGAACTAAATCACATAAATGAAATTATAGAATTAAACTGTTACATCAGTGAAATGGCAGTAAGAACTGAACTTAACCACATTAGTGAAGTGATAGAATTGAACTGAATCACATTAGTGAAATGATAGAACTGAACTGAATCACATAAGTGAAGTGATAGAACTGAACTAAATCACATTAGTGAAGTGATAGAACTGAACCGAATCACATAAGTGAAGTGATAGAACTGAACCGAATCACATTAGTGATGTGATAGAACTGAACTAAATCACATTAGTGAAGTGATAGAAGTGAACTAAATCACATTAGTGAAGTGATAGAAGTGAACTAGATCACATTAGTGAAGTGGCAGTAAGAAATAAATTACATCACATTAGTGAAGTGGCAGGATTGAAAGTCACATTGCGTTTGATACAATACGAGATTCTTAACGCATGTATATGAAAGCAGTTTTCGTGACTATTAGACCTCTAAACGAAATATCTCGTGATTTACGTCTCGTATATTTGAACACACACGCGACACCATTAGGCGTTAGCTTAACGTACGGTAAAGCGATAAGAATATGGCAACTCGACCAGAATCGATGACCTATTCACATCTCACTTTAACGATAAGCGAGGAAACTGTTTTTCATTCAACGCTTGTTAACAAGTTATGAGCTACTTAAAACTGGAGTATTAAGAGCAATTGCTCAAGCGAGTTCATTAGCAAGATAATTGCAGGAAATGAGATTACTGATCTAAACACGGTGACCCAGAATAGCACTCAACAATTATGTTGTAATACAGATTTCATTGTTGGGAGAGGAACCTCAATAACAGTATGTTTTACTTCCTCTGCCAAGCCCAATATCCCGTATTTGATCTATGCAAATATTCCTTCATGCGTTAAAAGAGTTGCAAAACCCAACGGTGTTATTACAAGTTAAAATCCGCCGGCGATACCTTCGCTACCTATATACTACGTATTAAATACAGAAATTAAAAAGCTGATGTGATCCATTCACATGACTTTCTCTACATCTCTGCAAGAAAATATTGTTAAAAAGCTTATGCTACTATTTACTTCATACTAATCGACAAAACATTAGCAGAAATAGTCTTATTACTTGCTTTCTTGTAAGTAGAAGTGAAATAAGGGAGTACCATAGGTTAAAGTGATAGTCAAAAGCTGGTTGCTATGTGACTGAAGTTCCTTTGTTTGTATGGTCACGAATTGACAAATTCCTGTATGAGAAAAGTATAAGTTTTTCAAAACTGAAACAACAACAAGGAATATCTCAAAAACGATCAACTCCACGAAAAAAATGTACATTACATAAATTATGTGATATAACATACTCCACATTTTTGAGTGGTAAGTTTTTGTCCACATATTACGGTTTAGCAGATATGTAAAATTCCGTAAAATGCATCCAAAATAAAGTAGTCTTCAGATGCTATTCCCAGAAAATTCAAGATATACATATTATTTGTCAGGTAAATAACTTAAATATACGATATTTTAATAAAAAATCGATAGTAATTTTTTAGAAAATCAAAATGTTCGAAAAAAAAGTTCCCTGTAAAGGGCAACTGGGGTGGGGGGATTTTCTTGAAAATCTTCGTGTCGCAACCTTGGAAGATACCAAAGCTAAATACCAAGTTTGGTATTTAACGGAATTTTCGTTTTTGAGCTTTGCTGCCCACAGGCACACATACACATACACACAAACACACACTCATAGAAACACACGGATATTTTTCTAAAAAAAAATTTTATTCAAGCGGTCTCAAAACATGTATTTCCAGGGAAATCTTAGTATAGATTTAGTATGGGTGTATTATAATACCCTCTCTATACACTATGTACATAGTACATGTAGAGAAAGTAAAACCTTTGTATATAGTAACCGTCGTCCCTTACTAGATGGCAGTTAAAGTATCAGTATTTTTGTTTTTTGTTTTTTTTTGGCATAGAATGATTGAATCATCAATCTTGTAATTCTTATAAAGATGAAGAAAAGAGTTTCGTGCTGTGATTAAACACTTCTATTTAATGGACTTAACACAGGAAGAGATAAAAGCCGAATTGGACAAAGTTCATGGCACATCTACACCTGCGTTTGCAACAATTTACAATTGGATAAATGGTTAACATCGTTCCGGACGCCCAGTAGAAGTGACTTATTCCGAAGTGACTGACAAAGTCCAGGATATGGTTTTGAGTGATTGACGAATCAAAGTTCCGAAATAGTAGAGGCCACAGACTTATCACAAGGTACAGTGTTCTCACTTTTGCACAGAAAATGAGGTCTGACAAGGGCCTCGGCAAGATGATGCCGCGTTTGTTCTCAGTGGAGAACAAATGCAATCGTATGATCGATTCGAAAGCCACTATGGTACTTTTCTGTCGCAATTCTGACGAGCTTCTGCGTCGATTCATAGCTGTGGATGAAACATGGATACACTGCAGAAACAAAAGTACAATCTAATCAGTGAGATTTTAAAGGTGAACCGGCTCCGAAGAAGGTACAGGTGGTGAAATCTGCAGACAAGGTGATGGCCTCGGTTTTTTGGGATGCACGCTTAATCTTCTACATTGATTACTTGCAGAAAGGTATAACGATACATTTAGAGTATTATGGATTGTTATTGCACCGGTTGAACGGAAAAATCAAAAAAAATCGTCCTCATCTGACAAAGAAAAACACTCTCTTCCATCAAGACATTGCACACCTGCGCATTTTCGATGGCGAAACATGTAGACTTAAGGTTCCAATTACTAAAACATTCACCTTATTCCTCAGATTTGGTCCACAGTAACTCTTTTTACTTTCTCTATACTTGCTATGTACATAGTGTATAGAGAAGGTATTGCACTCCACCAAAAAATTAGATACCGAGATTTCACCGGAAATATATGTATCCAAAAAAAGTATTTTCAGAAAAAGGTCCGTGTGTGTGTGTGTGTGTGTGTGTGTGTGTGTCCGTGTGCTGTGAACACGATAACTCAAAAACGAAAAGTCGGTAATATAACAAACTTGGTATTTAAGTTTGTATCTTTCGGGAATGCGACACGAAGATTTTGAGAAAAATCTCCCCACCACAAGCTACCCCTTACATGGAACTTTTTTTGAAAGTTTTGATTTTCTAAAAAATGGCTCTAACGATTCTGATTAAAATATCGTATATTAAAGATATTTACATGACGAATAAAATGTATATTTTGAATTTTCTGGGGAATAGCCTCTGAAGACTACTTTATTCTCGGTCAATTTTACGGAATTTTACATAACTGCTAAACCGTAAGAGATGGACAAAAACTTACAACTCAACAAATGTAGAGCACCTTAAAACATACAATTTATGTTATATGAGTTGTTTTTTCGTGGAGTTGACTGTTTTTGAGATATTCCTTGTTTTTTTCAGCATTAAAGAAATACTTTTCTCATACAGGACTTAGTGAACTCCTGTCCATACAAAGGAACTTCAGTTGCAGAGCAACCAGTTTTTGACTATCAGTTTAACCTATGGTACCCCCTTATTTCGCTTCTACTAACAAGGAAGCAAGTAGTAAGACTATTTCTGCTAACTTTTGCTCCATTAGATGTAAATAAAATAATTTGTTGCAATGATATAGAGAAAGTCCTGTGAATGGAACACATCAGATATTTTTATTTCGAAACTTGAAAAGATGGCTCGGTGGAAACGTTTAACCAAGAGCTCATCTTCCAAACTGATGGCTATTTTGAGGACCTTCCGAAATCTTACTTTCTGGAAGTACTTAATAACAGTTGAAACAACGCTGCGAAAAGTGTATCGAGATAAAGGGTGATTATATTGAAAAATAAAATAAATCTACCAAAAATAATTTGTTTTTCCATCTGTTTCAAAGGACTTGCTGAACGTCCCTCGTAAGTGGTGTATCCGTTGAGCTATCAAAACATCTCTCCGGAAGTGTAAAGCAAAATACATTTGCCTGTTGCAGTGCACGTAGTGCTCCCAATGGGATATAGATTTGGTGGTTTCAAGGCCCGGGACCACATGATGGATGGACATGTGGTTTCAGGAATGCTCATGCCCTGAGACGTCTGTGGTCCCTTATCGTGTATTCAGATTGACAACCCTAATACTGATCATTGGTATCATTAGAGAAATCTTGAGACAGTTGCGACATGTATAACAAACTTTACCTAATTTAAAGAATAGCAGAAATAGTCATATTACTTGCTTCCTTGTAAGTAGAAGTGAAATAAGGGAGTACCATAGGTTAAAGTAATAGTCAAAAACTAGTTGCTAGGTGACTGAAGTTCCTTTGTTTGTATGGACACGAGTTAGTAAATTCCTGTATGAGAAAAGTATGTTTTTTAAGCTGAAACCAAAAACCAGGAATATCTCAAAAACAATCAACTCCAAGAAAAAAAATTTATATATAGAAAATTGTGTGTTTTAAAGTGTTCTACATTTGTTGTGTGCTAAGTTTTAGTCCATCACTTACGGCTTAGCCGTTATGCAAAATTCCGTAAAATTGACCCAGAATAAAGTAGTCTTCAGAGGCTATTCCCAGAAAATTCAAAATATACGTTTTATTTGTCAGGTAAATATCTTTAGTATATGATATTTTAATCAAAATCGTTGGAGCCATTTTTAAGAAAATCAAAATGTTCGAAAAAAGTTACATGTAAAGGGTAGTTTGGGGTGGGGGCATTTTTCTCAAAATCTTCGTGTCGCATCCCAATAAGATACTAAACTTAAATACCAACTTTGGTATTTTACCGACTTTTCGATTTTGAGTTATCGTGTTCACAGGCACACGGACACACACGGACCTTTTTCTTAAAACATATATTTCCGGTGCAATCTCGGTATCGAAATTTTTGGTGGAGTGAAATACCTTCTCTATACACTATGTATATAGTACGTGTAGAGACAGTAAAAATTAGCAGAAATAGTCTTATTACTTGCTTCCTTGTAAGTAGAAGTGAAATAAGGGAGTACCATAGGTTAAAGTGATAGCCAAAAGCTGGTTGCTATGTAACTGAAGTTGCTCTGTTTGTATGGTCACGAATTCCTGTATGAGAAAAGTATGTTTTTTAAGCTGAAACCAAAAACCAGGAATATCTAAAAACATCAATTCCACGATAAGCATTCTATATAACATAACATGTATATTTCAATGTCCTCTACATTTTTTGTGGTAAGTTTCTGGCTATCTCTTCCGGTTTAGCAGTTGTTCAAAATTCCGTAAAATTCATCCATAATAAAGTAGTATTCAGAGGCTATTCCCAGAAAATTCAAGATATACACTTATTTTCAGGTAAATTTCTGTAATATACGGTATTTTAATCAAAATCGTTAGAGCCAATTTTGAGAAAATTAAAAATTTTAAAAAAAATGTCCCTGTAAAGGGTAGTTTCGGGTGAAGGAATTTTTCTCAAAATCTTCGTTTCACATTCCTGTGAGTAACTTAACTTAAATACCAAGTTTGATATTTTATCGACTTTTCGTTTTTGAGTTCTCGTGTTCACAGACACACGGACAAACGGACACATACACACATACGGATTTTTCTGAAAATGGTTTTTTTTGAATACAGGGCACCCTAAAACATGTATTTCCGGTGAAATCTCGGTATCGAATTTTTGAGTGGAGTGCAATACCTTCTCTATACACTATGTAAATAGTACGTGTAGAGAAAGTAAAAAAAATCTGAAGTGTTACACTCACAAGATTTTCTCTAGCTGCTGTATAAACATTTACAAAAGGTTACTCATCTTTCTACACCATGCTAATCGAGGTAAATATTAGCAGAATTTTATTACTTAGTTCCTTATAAGTAGAAGGGAACTAAGGGAATGCACTATGCTCAAGTGATAGTCCAATGTTCTAAAAGCTATCGTTATGCATCTGCAATTGCAACAAGCTTTTGCTTAACCACGAGTAGAACAAAAGAAAAACAAAGACTTCCTGTCTGAGAAAAGTATAAGCACTTTACAAATTAAACCAATAACAAGGAATATCTCGAAATCGGCTACCCGCACAACAAAAACGTAAAGGACGTAAATTGTGTTTTGACAAGATCTACACTTCTTGTAGGAATATTTTGTCTATCTCTTACGGTTTACCAGTTATTTAAAATTCAGCAAAATTCATCTAAAATGAGAGCTCTGCTTAGACTGTGCTCAGAAAATTCCAGATATATATATTATTGCCAATTTAATATACTGTAGTTTAATTATAACCATTAGCCATTTTTGAGAATTCAAAATGCGTTAAAAACTGTAAGTTTTTTTCATGTAAAGGGTACTTTAGGGTTAAGGGTTTTCATCAAAACCTTCGTAACACATCCTTGGAAGATATTAAACTTAAATACCAAGTTTGGTATCGTATTTTGAGTTATCGTGTTCACAGACACACGGATACACATAGACCTTTTTCTAATTTTTTGTTTGATTATTTTATTTTTAATGTTGCTTATTATTTTGTGTATTGAAAAAGCACGTACGGTCCGTGGACCCGTGCGATTGGTTAAGAACAATGGTTTATGCTGGAAGTTCAATAAATAACTTATTCATTCATGTACATTATACGTGTAGAGAAAGTAAACATGAAGACATATATGTACACGTCAAATAAAGGACAGTTGGGTCTGGTATACCCTATTAATAAAATATAGAGAGTAGAGAAATTCATGTGAATCCAAAACTTCAGTCTATAGATGCTGATGAACATATTTGCATTATTATTTAAACAAATGGTCAGCCGAAGTTCATTGTTCCAAAGCACATCCTGTCATTGTCAGAAATATTTCTGTTCACAAGGAGATTAAAATGTTTGAAATTCGTAGAATTCATATGAAAGCCTCAACAAAGAGAACAGGAAAGAGGAATCCGATTCCACTACCCTGGAGCTCTTTCTGTTTTCCCTTTTTCCGGTTTTCTCCTGCCGTTTCCTCTTGGCTGTGAAAAAAAAAAAACAAAAGAAGAGCGACTTTGATTGAAAACTTCCATTATGAGCTCGATATGGAATTATTTCACTTCAAGGCGAGGAGCAAAAACTAACAAGAGGAAGGAAAAAGAGCGAAACTCTCTATATCTTTTCCACCGAAGCGGTAGAAGTGTTCTCGGAAGTAAATTGTTAAGTACTTGTTTTACACAAACAATAACAAACCATCTCTGCGTGCTGCACCACTTGAGCAAAGTACGTTACGACTGTGTCGAAATACACTTTATTATAACAAACACACTTTTATTCTCTCTCTTGTTGGAAGGGTATTTATTAAACTCCTCTTAATATGTTCTTAATAGAGATATTACAAACAAGAAAAAGATAACAGCATTTTACTTTCCCTACACGTACTATGTACATAGGTATTCAAAAGGTATTGTATTGCACCCAAAAATTCCATACCAAGATTTCACCGGAAATACATGTTTTGGGTCCCCCTGAATCCAAAATAAGCATTTTTACGCTATCTACACGTACTATTTACATAGTGTATAGAGAACGTATTGCATTCCACCTTAAAATTCGATACCAAGTTTTCACCGGAAATACATGTTTTAGGTCCCCATTAATCCCAAGAAAGCATTTTTACAAAAAAGTTCCCTGTGTGTGTGTGTGTGTGTGTGTGTGTGTGTGTGTGTACAGTATAGCTCAGGAAAGAAAATAGCGTATTCCTTGTTTTTGGTTTCAGCTTTAAAAACCGCATAGGAACTTCAGTCACATAGCAACCAGTTTTTGACTATCACTTTAACTTATGGTACTCGATTTTTTCACTTCTGCTTACAAGGAAGCATGGAATAAGTTTATTTCTGCTTAGTTTTTCTTAATTAGCATGAAGCAAATAGAAGCATAAACTTTTTAACAATAATTTCTTACAGAGATGTAGAGAAAGCCATGTGAATGGAACACATCAGATTTTTGGAAAAAGGTCCGCATGTGTGTCTCTGTGTTGTGTTTGCGAGTGTGTGTGTGTGTGGTGTCTGGATAGTATAGCTCAAAAACGAAAAGACTGTTAAATACCAAACTTGGTTAATAAGTTTGGTATCTTCCAAGGATGCGACACGAAGATTTTCAAGAAAATTCCCCCCACCCACTCCCAACTTCCCTTTACAGGGAACTTTTTTCGAAAATTTTGATTTTCTGAAAAATGGCTCTAACGACTTGGATTAAAATGCTGTATATTAAAGATAGTTACCTACAAACAAAATGTATATCTTGAATTTTCTGGTAATAGCCTCTGAAGACTACTTTATTCTGGATGAATTTTACGGAATTTTGCATAACTGCTAAACCGTAAGAGATGGACAAAAACTTACCACACAAAAAATGTAGAGCATGTTAAAACGCACAGTTTATGTTACATACATTTTTCTCGTGCAGTTGAAGGTTTTTGAGATATTCCTTGTTATTGGTTTCAGCTTTAAAAAATTATACATTTCTCATACAGGAATTTGTCACCTCGTGTCCATATAAACAAAGGATCTTCAGTCATATAGCAACCAGCTTTTGACTATAACTTTCATCTATGGTATTCCCTTATTTCGCTTCTGCTTGCATGGAAATAAATAATAATACTGTTTCTGTTGTTTCTCGATTAGAAATAAGTAAATAGAACCATAAGATTTTTAACAATAATTTGTTACAGAGATACAGAGAAAGGCATGTGAATGGAACACATCAGATATTTTTCTGTGATCAGCAATTTTCGAAGAAACAAAAGTTATTATTTCTCTACATAGAGAAAGTATTGTATTCAACCCAAAACTAAAAAACCAAGTTTTCACTGGAAATACACGTTTTATTATCCTCTTTAATAAAATGTTACGTCTGCCATTCACATGAATTTCTCTGCTCCACATGTAGACTATTCTTTATGTTGTGTAGTTTAGCGTCCTTTAACCTGGTTGGTCATATCGGACGATGAATTAAATGATGCTCAAATAATCTCGGGGTCCATAGAGCTTAAAATTATTCAACATTCGTCTTCTCAGGATAAGGGAAAATCCCGAAGAAATCTTTATCCGGGTAAGTCACCCTAAGCGAGATTCGAACCCACGACCTTTTGAATGTGAGGCAGACGTGCTACCACCACACCACCCAGGCGGGCTTAGACCAGTCTTATAAAAGTTTATTCTTATATTTACTTCATGCTAGTCGAGATAAGCATTAGCAGGAATGGTCTTATTAATTGCTTCAACTTAATTCCCATTTAGCTCGATACACTTTTCCCAGCGCTTTTGCAAAAAGTAGAATTTCGGATGGTTCTCAAAATGTGCATCTGTTTGGGAGATGACCTCTTCGTTAGAAGTGAATCGTTTTCCGCCGAGCCACTTTTTAAAGTTTGGAAATAAAAAAAAAAACTACAGGGGGGCCAAATCTGGTGAATACGGTGGATGTTGTAGTAAGCGAACCTTAGCTCTAAAAGTTTCGCCATTGAAACTGCGCAGGTGTGTTCCCTTGCATTGTCTTGAGGGAAGCCAGATGAGGGCGTTTTCTTCTTGATTTCTCCGTTCAACCTGTGCAATACCGATGAATAATACTCTCCATTTATCCTTCTTCTTTTCTGCAAGAAATCAATGTAGATTATTCCGTGTGCATCCCAAAAGCCCGAGGCCATCACCTTGTCTGCAGATTTCACCACGTTTCCTTCTTCGGAGCCCGTTCGCCTTTAAATACTCATTGTTTATACTGTACCTTTTGTTTCTGGAGAGTAGTAGCGTATCCATGTTTTATCCACAGTTATGTATCGATGCAGAAATTCGTTAAGATTGCGACGAAAAGTGTCAAACCAGGTTCCGAAACGAACACACGTTTGCGTTGATTCTTCATTGAGAACAAACGTACCTTGTGATATGCCTGTGGCCTCTACTATTTCGTGAACTTTGATTTGTCTATCACTCCAAAGCATATCCTGGATTTTGTCAACCATTTCGGAGGAAGTCACCTCTACTGTCCAGAACAATGTTAATATTTGTGGATGTACGGCCACGTTTAAATTCATTTATTCAATTCTAAATTGTTGCAAACACAGGAATTGATATTTCATTAACTTCATCCAACTTGGTTTTTATCTCTTTCGGTGTTATGTCTTTTAAATAGAAGTGTTAAATCACCGCATGAAACTTGTTTTTCTTTCCATCTTTCTAAAGAAGCACAAGATTGTTGATTCAATCGCCTGTGTAATGAAATACATATAGCTGAAACTTAGACTACAAACGTTTTTTGAGGTACGAGTGTTATTTCTTGTATTGTTGAGCGACTTATTGACCACCAAGGTAGATAATTAAGTTCAGCATTAAGGATGCAACACGATTTTCAAGAAAATCCCGCTTCCCTTTACATAGAATATGTATATATATATATATATAGATTTTCTCTAAAATAGATATCGATTTTAATTAAAATGTCACATGTTTAATGTATCTTCATGCCAATGTTATGATTATCTTGAATGTTTGAGGTAAAGCCTAGGAATTCCTATTCATTATGCATCACTTTTTCTTAACCGTTAAATTCTCAGACATAGACAAAAATTTACTACAGAAACTATAGAGCTGCTAATGACTGTTCTACGAGATAATCATATTTATTGGTTTCATTTCTCTATGGCTTATACTTGCATCAAAAGACAATTATTCATTCGTTTTTCGTTCATCTGTTTACTGCAAAGAGATCCTATTTAAACGTCATCACAAAGTGACAAGGTGTTAAGACAAAATATCCCTTTAGACTAGTATGCTCTATTTCCCTTATACTTACAAGTAAACAAGAACTAAGAAAAGTTCTGATAATGTTTATCTCAATTAACCTTTTAGCCAGTGAAATCTTGATAAATTTTAGTTTATTTTCCCTCTGAATACTGAAGTTGCCCATAGATACATTACAACAACATAGCGGTGAAATTAAATAAATCAAAAAATAATTAAATAACATTAAATATTAATCTTAGGTAAATACATAAAGGTAAAAACAAAATAACAAACAATTAAATTGTTAAATAACAGAAAGATAACAAATATAAACATTTTATTTTTGAAGAATCCATAGAGAAAAATGAAACAAAAATCTGATGTATTTCATTCACACGCATTTCTCTACCTATTCTGCAAACAAAGATTTTACAAAAGCTTAATTTTCTATCTAGTTCAATATTAATCAAGATAAACATTAGCAGAATTGGTCTTATTACTTGCTTCTTTGTTAGTAGAAGGGAAATAAGGGAATACACTAGGCTAAAGCGATAGTCAAATCCTTTAAAAGCTTTTAAAACCGATTGACATTGAAATTCGGCTCTTTTTGCATGACCAGGATCAATACAAAATTTGGGAATTATTGTTTAGTTTGTGTGTATCTATGCTTGTATACTATCTTAGTCATTCTATTCGCATGATGGTCAAGTATGTTACGCCAATGTATATAAAAAAATCTGATGTGTTCCATTCACATGACTTTCTCTACATCTCTGCAACAAATTATTGTTAAAAAGCTTCTATTGACTAATCGAGAAAAAAATAGCAGTAATACTCTTTATTACTTGCTTCCTTGTGAGTAGAAGGGAAATAAGGGAGTAACATAGGTTAAAGTGACAGTCAATAGCTGGTTACTATGTGACTGAAGTTCCTTTATTTGTACGAGAAAAGTATGAGCTTTTAAAGCTGAAACCAAAAACAAGGAATATCTCAAAAACAACCAACTCCACGAAAAACATTTATATAACATAAATTGTGTGCTTTAATGTGCACTACGTCTTTTGTGTGGTAAGTTTTTGTCCATCTCTTACGGTATAGCACTTATGCAAAAATTCGTAAAATTCATCTAGAATAAAGTGGTCTTTAGAGGCTATTCCCAGAAAATTCAAGATATACATTTTATTTATCAGGTAAATATGTTTAATGTACGACATTTTAATCAAAATTGCTAGACCCATTTTAGAGAAAATTAAATGGAACTTTTTTCGAATATTTTAAAGGGTAGTTGGGGGCAGGGGGATTTTCTTGGAAATCTTCGACCCGCATCTTTGCAAGACACCAAACTTAAATACTTGATACGGCCTTCCCCTTTTTGAGCTATGCTATCCACAGATACACACACGCACACACACACATATATATATAAGCACACCACGCACACACAAGTCCACACACACGGACCTTTTCCCAGAAATGTTTTTTATTCAGGGGGACCCAAAACATGTAATCTCGGTATCGAATTTTTGGGTACAATACAATACCTTCTCTATACACTATGTACATAGTACGTGTAGCGAAAGTAAAAAGTGTGCTTATTTAAAATTGATACTAATGACAAGGAGTAACTCGGAAATATATAGCTCCACAGTAAAAATGTATATGATATAAATGGCATGTTTTAACGAGATCTACATTTTACTTTGTCTACTAGTACAATATACATAGTTATAGAGAACCTAAAATGTATTTAGAAATATGTCCCTGTGAGTGTGTGTGTGTGTGTTAGCTCGGTTAAATACCAAACTTGGTATTTAGGTTGGGTATTATCTCCCTATTCCCATTTACCCTTTATATGGAACATTTTTCGAAAATTTCAATTTTCTCAAAAATAGCTCTAACAATTTTAATTAAAATACCTTATACTTAAGATATTTTTATAAAAACGAAATATATATCTTGAATTTTCTGGGAATAGCCTCCAGAGACCTCTTCATTCTGGATGACTTTTATTTAACTGGTAAATCAAGAGAGATAGAAAAATACATTGTACACAAAAAAATGTAGATCTCATTAAAACAAACAGTTAATGTTTATATTATATAGATTGTCAATCTTATATGCATTTTTCTTTACTAGAGCTTATGCCAGATATTGCAGACCATTGGTTTCAGTTTTAACCACTTAAACTCTTCTCGTTTCTCGTTTGTTTACCCCTGGCAAGCAAAGAGAATGGAGTTTCAATTCTTTCACATAGTGACCGGCTTTTAAAGGACGAGAGTATCGCTTCAGGCTGTACATTTCCTTATTTCAGTTCTACTTACAAGGAAGCAAGTAATAAGACTATTTCTGCTGTTTTTTTCTCGATTAGCATGAAGTAAACAGAAGAATAAGCTAACAATAATTTGTTACACAGAAGTAGAGAAAGTGATGTGAATGGAACACATCAAATTGTATTTTTTTGTATAGTAACTATTTCTCTATCTCTTATGGTTTATCAGTTATGCAAAAGTCATTTAGAATGAATAGGACTTCAGAGGCTATTCCCAGAAAATTCAAGATGTATATTTTATTTGTCAGGCGAATATATTTAATATACGATAATTTAATCAAAACCGTTACAGCTATTTTGAGAAAATCAAAGTTTTCTGTTTTCTATATAAAGAATCGTTTGAGGTGCAGATATTTGTTTGAAAATAATCTGTTTCATCCTTGGAAGACGTTGATGTTTAAGCGATTTTTTCGTTTTTGAGTTATCGTGTTCAAAGACACATACATATCAATTTTTTTTTCTAAAAACGCCTTTAGTTTGCATATAGGGGATGCTAAAAATTGTAACTCCAGTGATTTCACAGCATCGAATTTTGGGTGGAATTTCATGCTTTCACTACCTACGTACTATGCACCGAGTGAAATGCAATAGACGCTATGATTCTCACCGTCCCATTTTGTATCAAGTAGAGAAAGGAAAAGTGCATATAACAATGTACAACAAAGGAATGATTTCTTTAGATTTTTAACGTCCCTTTTCGTGTCTGAAGACAGGTTTCATTTACAAGCTAATTTTTATTTTTTCATCCAGGGTTCAATGTGCATAGTAGGTAGAGAAGGTATTGCATTCCAATCACAAATTTGATGCCGATATTACATGTAAATACATATTTTGAAGTCCCATTAATAAATAAATATCTTTAGGAAAAGGTTCGTGTGTGAGTACTTATGTATATATGTATCTGTGTATGTGGATCTAAAATACGAAAATACTAAACTTGGTATTTTGGAATTTCCCAAGGATTCGGAACGAAGATTTTCAAGAAAAAGCCTCATCCCAAACTACCCTTTATATGCAAAAATATTCTAAGATTATGATTTTCCAAAAAATGGCTCTTAAAGATATTGATCAAAATGTCGTATTTTAAGATACTTGCTTGAGAAATAAAATGGTAATAGCCTATGAAGTCGTCTTCATTTTGAACGACTTTTGCGACACTGGTAAACTCTAATGCAAAAAGCTTCCCATACAAAAAATGTAGATCTCCAAAAAAAAACACAATTTATATTATATCAAGTTTTTTTATAGAACCAAGTACTTTCGAGATATTGCGTGTTTTAGTTTCCTTTTTAAGCTACTTCCTTTTATCAAAGACATCTTTTTTTTTCTTCTTTCCTCATTTATTTTACTTCTGACAAGCAAAGAGAAGCGAATTTGAATTGTTTCACATATTGATAGCTTTTAAAAAATTGACTATTGCTTAATCCCAGTGTATTCCCTTAATTCCCTACTACTTATAAGGAACTAAGTAATAAGAGCATTTCTGTTAATTTTTATTTCGATTAGCAAATGTAGGCAGAAGAATAATCTTTTGTAAGGAAAGTTTGTTTACGGAACAGGTAGAAAAAATGTATGAACGGAACACATCAGATTTTTACTTTCTCTATACATAGTGTATAGAGGAAGTATTGTATTCCACCCAAAAATTCGATGCCGAGATTTCACCGGAAATAGATGTTTTAGGACACCCTGAATAAAAAAAAACATTTTCAGAAAGAAGCTCGTGTGTGAGTGTCCTGACAGCATAACTCAAAAATGAAAAGAACGTTAAATATTAAACTTGGTCTATTTGTCAATTCCTATTCAAACAAATGAACTTCAGTCATATAGCAACCGGCTTTTGACTGTCACTTTAACCTATGGTACTCCTTTATTTCGCTTCTATTTACAAGGAAGCAAGTAATGAGACTATTTCTGCCAATTTTTTTCTCAATTAGCATGAAGTAAATAGAAGCATAAGCTTTTTAACAATAATTTATTGCAGAGATGTAGAGAAAGTCATATGAATGGAACACATCAGATTTTTATTTACTAGTCTCACATGCTATTGCTGGTTTTATGTTACGAGATATATAACTGTGATACAATCTACTTTGGATTTCTATGTGTGGGGCGAATCAAAACGAAGACTGCCAATCATAAAAGTTTGGAGGATATAAAATGAAGGCAGCATTTTTCGTCCCTCTGGGAAATAAAAGCTCCGCAATGACAAAATTAAAACCTTTCTCGCTGTAATATAAAAAGCCCCGACTAGCAGCCTGGTTGGTCAAAACGCAAATTAAAGCTAGAAAGAGTTCATCTATCGATGATGATCGACTAAACGGTCCGTTGAACACGTCACAGAGAGTGGCAAACGCAACCGACGGTATGACGTATGCTATGTTTCGATACGATCCGCGGGTTCGTCTGCGCTCATATTGGTTGCCATTGGAATAGTAGAATTAGCAATATTTTATTAACTTTTGAATAATAGAAGTCGAGTGGCCGTACATGCTGTCGAAAAATACTTGAGTTTAAAATATTACCTAATAACTAACTCCATGGCACGACAGCTCACAAGGAACCTTAGCCTACCACCCGGCCGCTGCGTCCTCCATCTCGGTCCATGACAGACGTCATGGATGGGGTGCAGTATTGGTGGGTGAGATGTGGTCAGCGCCTCGAATCCCTCCCGGCCGGTTAATGCGGTCCTCATGACCTGGAGCCGCTACTTCTCCATTAAGTAGCTCCTCGGGGACCTCACGAGGCAGAGTACACCCCGGTCCAGGTCTCCCAGCGGGGGAAAAATCCCCATGCCGGTACTGGGAACCGAACCCAGATCTCCCGCTTGGCAAGTAGCTGTGCTACCACGACGCTAACGACCAAAATATTACCTACAGATATGTTTTATACTCGTATATCTTAATAACATTGGAAATACACATACAGAGACTGGCGCGCTACGGGCACAGAACCACAGAACAATAAAAGAAAGAACACTCTGATATCACACCACACACACACACACTCACAACTACACCACGTATACACATATAGATTACTCAAACACCAAATAAGTCTATACAATATTTACACAAATATGTCGTTTCTTAGTGCACGAACTTCCATTAAGTATGTGCCCAGGCTTGGCCAGTTTTGGTGTTTAGAATAAAATCCCAGAATGCTGTCCGTCTGTTTGAAGCTAAAAATACTTTCCTAGCATCCTCCATCTGCACGCAATCTGCCAAAATGTGCGCCCAGTCTTCCTGATCCCCACATAATGGGCACTGATCCCCACCTGAGCTACGCTATTCCCGATGTTTGTTTCATACCCAATTTTAAAATATATGTTTCTTTACCACCCAAATTTTATTTCGTTTTGTAAGTAGAATGACGATTTGTTTCTATATTCAGATTCTATTTCCTGCTGTTTCAATCCCATAGTCGTCTTTTTTTCTATTTTCACTGTCCCTTTGCCAAATATCGTTTAAGCCAATCATTATAGCACCGTCGCCCACCATTTTGGATGCTCTATGTTATTCATCTGATGCCTATAACATATTGCTCTTAGAGTTGTTTGATAACCTTTAATTATTCTCAGCCAGTATCTAACTGCGCTTAATACAGCATCTTCCCACCTCACGAAGAACACCGTGATTAGAAGTTCCCCTCCCCAATTCCAGACTACGTTTTCAGAAACGACATTGCATTTTATTTAGATTACCTACCCTATCCCATCCCTACACCTCACTTCCATATAGTAATGAAGACCTAACCATTGCCTCATTGTTATGTTTTACTGGCATATCTTCTAATAACACTTTGTGCTTTTTAAAACCATCTCGCTAACCCAATATTTTCAAAACTTCTTCCTTTCATACTACTAATCACGGCTAACTTAGAAAATAATGATTTAGGAGACATTTAGAAGTAAAGAGAAACAAATTATAAAGGTTTTGGAAGGGAGCAAATAAAGATTTGAGGATATAGAAATTCAACAATTATTTAGTCCGTTAGTAGAAAAGAGATCACTTACCCATAAAAATATCTGGGAAAGAGAAAGATATATAGATAAGACTAGCCAATGGACAACGAAATGGGCACCCACAAGCTGAATCTCCATAATTAAATAATCGAGTTTTCTGGGAAGAGATTCTGAAGAAATATTTATTCTGGATTAATTTTGAGGAATTTTGCATAACTGGTAAACCGTAAGACATTGACAAAAACTTACCACACAAAAAATATATAGCTCGCTAAAATACACAATTTATGTTATACACATTTTTTGCGTGAAGTTGGTCATTTTTGGGATATTCCTTGTTATTGGTCTCAGTTTTAAAATACTTGCGCTTTTCTTATACGGGAATTTCTTCAACTCCTGTCCATACAAACAAAGGAACTTCAGTCACATAGTAACCAGCTTTTGACTTCACTTTAACCTATGGTACTCCCTTATTTCGCTTCTACTTACAAGGAAGCAAGTAATAAGACTATTTCTGCTAATGTTTACTTTCTCTATACGTACTATGTACATAGTGTATAGAGAAGATATTGCACTCCACACAAAAATTCGATACCGAGATTTCACCTAAAAATATATGTTTTAGGGTCCCCAATATCCAAAAAAATCATTTTCACAAAAAGGTCCGTGTGTCTGTGAACACGATAATTCAAAAACGAAAAGTCGGTAAAATACCAAGCATAGTATTTAAGTATAGTATCTTCCAGGAATGCGACACGAAGATTTTGAGAAAAATCCCCCACCCCAAACTATCCTTTACATGGAACGTTTTTCGAAAATTTTGATTTTCTCAATAATGGCTCTAACGATTTTGATTAAAATTTCGTATATTAAAGATATTTACCTGACAAATAAAATGTATATCTTGAATTTTCTGGGAATAGCCTCTGAAGAGTAGTTTATTCTGGATGAATTTTACTGAATTTTGAATAACTGCTAAACCGTAAGAGATGGGCAAAAACTTACTACACAAAAAACTGTAGAGCACGTTAAAACACACAATTTATGTTATATACATTTTTTTCGTGAGTTTGTTTTTGGTTTCTGCTATGAAAAACTTATACTTTTCTCAAACAGGAACTTGTCAACTTCTATCCATACAAAGGAACTTCAGTCACATAGCAACCAGCTTTTGACTGTCACTTTAACGTATGGTACTCTCTTATTTCGCTTCTGCTTACAAGGAAGCAAGTAATAAGACTATTTCTGCTATTTCTTCTGATTAGCATAAAGTAAATAGAAGTATAAGCTTTTAAGAATAATTTGTTGCAGGGATATAGAGAAAGTCATGTGAATGGAACACAACAGATTTGTTTCTTTATATATTCTTTAAGATTAATGTCATATCATGTTTTTATTTGTGTTGGAGCATCAAGATAAAAATAATAAAGATATTTGTGGTGTCACCACTGGCCCACAATAACAAAAAGTGTACATTTTATCTGCTCAGGACAAGAGGAACGAGTGGAAATGTAATATAGCGGGATGTTGGATGTTTGGAGCGGAGCATTCCTCGCTACAAGAAAACGAATGGGTGCCATGAATACGTACATTTCACGAACCCATGGTCTAACTCTTAAACCCTCATGTTTTGCTTATGAGGCAGGGAAATTTAAGGCTCGTCGGGAAAAAAAATTTACAACTCTGGTACTTATTTTCGGTCCGTGCTGTGCCTAGGTATATCCTTGTTCACTTTTGTTTTCTCTTCGTGTCGTCGGCTTTAAGGGGATAGGCTCATGAAAATTCTAAATCTATATAGCTCATACTGATTAGATACTTAATAAATGGAAATAGTCAAATAATTAATGACTTCATGATTGTACGTAATTAATTGTATCTAGTTGCCCAAAGCCATAAACTAAAACTAATAATAATCTATTTCGAAATAGTTCATATAATTTTATGAACTATTTATAAATCTTATATAATTACAACCATAGCTCGGCTGTTTATATATTGTTCATTGTATTATTTTTGTGATCTTATTACTTTCTCTACACGTACTATGTACATAGTGTATAGAGAAGGTATTGCATTCCACCCAAAAATTCAATACCGAGATTTCACCGAAAATACATGATTTGGGCCACCCTGAATCTAAAAAAAAAACATTTTTCGAAAAAGGTCCGGTGTGTGTGCGTGTGTGTGTCTGTGGACAGCATAGCTCAAAAACGAAAAGCGTGTTTAAGTGGTGTTTATTGGTATTTAAGTTTGGTATTTTCCACTGATTAGACAGGAAGACTTTCAAGAAAATCCCCCCACACCCAATTACCCTTTACATGGAAAGTTTTTCGAAAATTTTGATTTTCTTAAAAATAGCTCTAACGATTTTGATTAACTCCTCTTATATTCAAGAAATTTACTTGCCAAATAAAATGTATATTTTGAATTTTTTGGGAAAGACCTCTGAAGACTACTTTATTTTAAATGAATTTTAAGGAACTTTCCATAACTTCTAAACAGTAAGAGTTAAACCTAACTTACCACACGAAAAGTGTAGAGCACGTTAAAATACACCATTTATGTTCTATACAATTTTTCGTGGAGTTAATTGTTTTTTAGACATTCCTTGTTTTCGGTTTCAGCTATGAAAAACATACTTTTCTCATACAGGAATTTGCCAGCTCCTATCCATACAAATAAAGGAACTTCAGTCACCTAGCAACCAGCTTTAGACTGTCACTTTAACTTATGGTACTCCCTTATTTCGCTTCTACTTACAAAGAAGCAAGTAATAAGATTATTTCTGATAATTTTTCTCGATTAACATGAAATAAATAGAAGAATAAGTTTATTAACAATAATTTGATACAGAGATGTATAAAAAGTCATGTGAATGGAACACATCCGATTTTTTTTTCAAAATGTCCTGCACTTAAAAATGTTGATATAGTCACCAGTGAAATCTCCACGCCAGGAAATAGCAGGTACACGGGAAATGTTGAAAAGATAGAGTTGGTGACGTCACATGCCTGTAGCAAAGCTATTTGATCCGGATAGCACTTGCTTCCTCATGTTTTGCTTCACTGTGTAAATACGAGCAGCAGTTTGTTTTCCTTTCCACTGGCTTTACATCTCTTTGTTTGCCTGTTCAGTGTTTCCCAAAAGTTTTTGCAATTTACGACGAGAGTGAACTCTTTGATCGATCCAGCCGGTATAAAATCCTATCCACTTTGGTACATTAAAAACGGAAACAAAAAGAAAGAGGAAAGTTTCTCAAGTTGTTCTGTCGATTTTATTTCGACTACATTTCGTAGCTAGTTGAAAATATCATTACTTTAAGCCAGGCGTCTCCAAAACTGTACTCGCGAATGCAGCTCTTGGATGAGGAGAGGACAGTGTGGGATATGACATAACGTTACAGTCCATTCACCCCTTTCCTGAGAAGTGCAGTTATGAACTGTCTGTCGTAGCGAAATGTCTGCTTCAAATCATAATAACAATCCATGGAAAGGTGAATGCACATTTAAGGACGAATAGGAGGAATAATTTTTACACCCTCTACACGTACACAGGGTGATTTATATACAGTTGACACATTTCTTTCATTAATTTTTTTTTCAAAACGTGCTATGCTAGTGACAACTTCTTATACCTAAATTACAGAGGAATTTTGGGAGATTGTTTACCTCTATAGCAAATGTTGAAAATGTCCTCCATTCTGCATAAGTTATAACTCAACATGTCGTTACATGTTACTGGCCACTCGTTGGAGGACTCTGTTGTCAATAGCTTGAATCTCCTTTGTGGTGCTGTGCTTCAGATCGTCTAATGTCTGGGCACGTGTGGCGTAAACCCTGTCTTTTAAGTAACCCCATAGAAAGAAGTCTGGCGATGTTAAATCCGGGGATTTCGGGGGCCACAGGTTCCTGGAAATTATCCGGTCGTCAAAGAAACTTGCAATTAGGTTCATGGATTCATTTGATGTATGGCATGTAGCGCCATCTGGCTCAACTCTACATCGTACTGCATTTTCACGCTGACTACAAGAACAAAATATCGAAACAGCTGCCAGCAAACAATTAGGAATAAAACATAAACATCTGCACATCTAGTGACAAGAAATGGAAACTCCACAGCATTCTGCTTAATTTGGTGCTAAAATTGGGTCATTGAATGTATTTCCAACGGAATAATTAAAGAAAGAAATGTCAGCTGTACATAAATTACTGTGAACATAGTGTATACAGAAGGTATTGCACACCAACCAAAAAGTATATACTGAGATTTAATCGGAAATACACGTTTTACGGTAAACTGTATATAAAAAGCATTTTTATAAAAAAAAAAAGTCCGTGTGTCTGTGAACACTATAACTCAAAAACGAATAGTCCATAAAATACCAAACTTGGTATTTAAGTTTAGTATCTTCCAGAGATACGACACGAAGGTTTTCAAGAAAATCCTCCCACCGAATATCACCCTTTACTTGGGAGAAATTTCGAAAAGTTTGAGTTGCCCAAAAATGCCTCCTATGATTTTGATTAAATTGCCGTATATTAAAGGAATTTACATAAAAATAAAATATATGTCTTGAATTTTCAGGAAATAGGCTCGGAAGGTCTCTTTATTTTGGATGAATATTGCTGCATTTTGAACAACTAGTAAAGCGTAAGAGAAAGACGAAAACTTAAACTGGAGATATCGTTATAACACACAATTTATATCATAACTTTTGTTTTCGTCGAGTTGACCATTTCTGAGATATTGCTTGTTATTTGTTTCAGATTTAAAATACCTACTTTTTTCATACGGAAAGTTATAAACTCCTGGCCATGCATAGAAACAGATTTCCTCCACATGGCATCCAAATTATAAAAGATTTGACTATCGTTTTAGCCTAGTGTATTCCCTTATTTTCCTTCTACTTCCAAGGAAGCGATTAATTAGGACAATTTCTGCTGATGTTTATCTTGATTATTATAAAGTAATAATATAAGGACATGCTTTTTAACAATAATTTTTACAACTATGTAGAAAAGGCCATGTGAATGGAACACATCAGATTTTTGCAATTTACGACGAGAGTGAACACTTTGTTCGATCCAGACGGTATAAAATCCTATCCACTTTGGTACATTAAAAACGGAAACAAAAAGAAAGAGGAAAGTTTCTTAAGTTGTTCTGTCGATTGTATTTCGACTACTTTTCGTAGCTAGTTGACAATATCGTTACTTTAAGCCAGACGTCTCCAAAACTGTACCCGCGAATGCAGCTCTTGGATGAGGGGAGGACAGAATGGGATATGACATAACGTTACAGTCCATTCACCCCATTCCTGAGAGGTGCAGTTAAGGACTGTCGGTCGTAACGATTTGTTTGCTCCAAATCATAATAACAATGCACGAAAAGGTGAATACACATTTAAGGACGAATGGGAAGAGCAATCTTTACTTTCTCTACACGTACTATATACATAGTGTATAGAGAAGGTATTGTATTCCACCCAAAAGTTCAATACCAAGATTACATCGGAAATGCATGTTTTGAGCCCCTAATTCCAAAAAAAGTATTTTGTATTTCTCTATGCGTAGTACTACATAGTGTGTATAGAGAAATACAAAATTCGATACCGATATTTTAGCAGAAATGCAAGTTTTGGGTCTCCTGAATCCAAAAAAAAGCATTTTTAAATAAAGTTCCGTGTGTGTGTGTGTGTGTGTGTGTGTGTGTGTGTGTGTGTGTGTGTGTGTACCTGTGGACAGCATAGCTCAAAAACGAAAAGGCTGTTGAATACCAAACTTGGTATTTAAATTTGGTATTTTCCAAGGATGCGACACGGAGATTTTGAGGAAAATCACCCTATCTCAAACTACCCTTTACATGCAAAAAATTTAGAAAATTTTGATTTTCTCAAAAATGGTTCCAAAGATTTTGATTTAAATCTCTTATATTAAAGATATTTACATGCCAAATAATATGCATATCATCAATTTTCTGGGAATACCCTCTGAACACTTCTTTACTCTGGATGAATTTTGCTGGCTTTGCATAACTGGTAAACCGTAAGAGATAGACAAAAAATTACTACACAAAAAATGTAGATCATGATAAAATACACAATATATGCCATACACATTTTTTTCTTGCAGTTGATCGTTTTTTAGATATGCCTTGTTATTTGTTGCGGTTTTAATATACTTAACATTTTCCACAAATGGGAATTTGTCAACTCCTGTCCATACAAACAAAGGAACTTCAGTTAAATAGCTACCAGCTCTTGACTGTCACTTTAGTCTGTGGTACTCCCTTATTTCGCTTCTACTTACAAGGAAGCAAGTAATAAGACTATTTCTGCTAATTTTTTTCTCGATTAGTATGAAGTAAATACAAGCATAAGCGTTTTAACAATTTGTTGCAGAGATGTAGAGTAAGTGAATGGAACACATCAGATTTTTAGAAAAAGGTTTGGATGCGTCTGTGGACAGCATAGTTCAAAAATAAACATCTGATGTGTACCATTCACATGACTTTCTCTACATCTCTGTAACAAATTATTGTTAAAAAGTTATGCCTCTATTTACCTCATGCTACTCGACAGCAAATTAGCAGAAATAGTCTTATTACTTGTTTCCTTGTAAGTAGAAGCGAAATAAGGGAGTACCATAGATTAAAGTGATAGTCAAAAGCTGGTTGCTATGTGACAAGCTCCTTTGTTTATATGGACAGGAGTCGACAAATTCCTATATGAGAAAAAGTATGTTTTTCATAGCTGGATCCAAAAACAATGAATGTCTCAAAAACGATCAACTCCACGAAAAAAATGTATATAACATAAATTGTGTGTTTTAACGTGCTCTACATTTCTTGTGTAGTAAGTTTTTATCTAAGTCTTACGGTTTAGCAGTTATGCAAAATTCCGTAAAATTTGTCCAGAATAAAGTAGTCTTCAGAGGCTATTCGCAGAAATTTGAAGATATACATTTTGTTTGTCAGGTAAATTTCTTCGTTTGATGTTTTAATCAAAGTCGTTAGCCATTTTTGCGAAAATCAAAATTTTCGAAAAAAGTTCCATGTAAAGGGTAGTTTGGTGTGGGGGGATTTATCTTTAAACCTTCGTGTCGCATCCCTGGAAGATACTAAACTTAAATACCAAGTTTGGTATGTTACCGACTTTTCGTTTTTGAGTTATTGTGTTCACGGACACACACACGGACCTTTTTGCGAAAATGCTTTGTTTTTATATACATATAAGGGACCCTAAAGCATATATTTCCGGTGGAATCTCGGTATCGAATTTTTGGGTGGAGTGCAATAGCTTCTGTATACACTATGCACATAGTGCGTGTAGAGAAAGTAAAAAGTCTTAAAATTATACATAGTACTTGATGCGTATACCTATGAGGAATGTTCAGGAAATTTAATGTGGCTGAGAAAAGGCCAAAAGAACACACAGTTGCCACACAATCTGCTCTAATGAGTTTATAAGCAGGTTTTCATTTTCTTGGAAATGAACACGAAAAGAAGTGCTGTATCGTTGCAGACTCGCTCCCACTCTTTTCTCTTAATGACTACCAACTTCTTATCCTCTTTCCCGCACAAGTCCAATTTTCCCCCAACTTCCTCTGTAGTAACAAAAGCCGCAAAGCTTCTAAGCCAACGAGTTGCTAATACCATCACGTGCTATCTTTTCATTCTGTTTTTGCACCTATATCACTGTATTCTTGCTAAGTAAGTAAAAACACTAATACAGGCGTTGTTGTTACTAACACAGTTGGTGTTATTATATCCTTCTAGATTATTTCATATTAAAGTTGTTGGCAATACATTTACACTAATATAGTGAGTTTGCTGATGCATTATATTTTTTTTAAATACTTGATATGTAAGTTAACCATACTGAACACACATTTGGTAATGTAAGCTACATTTACAATTCATGTATTAATTGCCATGGCAACAAGCACTGTAAGTGTTTACGGTAAGAGTTTGAAAGTCATTAATACTTACAGTACAATTAGGAAATGACGTAACACTCAAGACATGTGCTAAAGAATCTATTGCAAAATTCATTAACAAAAGAGTATAAAAAGGCTTTGTCCATATAATTTAGATGTTGCCTTTCATTTGTTCACATCGAGAATTCATTTTTACTTTCCCTATACGCACTTTGTACATAGTGTATAGAGAAGGTATTGCACTCCACCAAAAAATTCGATTCCGAGATTTCACCGGAAATATATGTTTTAGGCTCCCCTTTATCTAAAAAAGGCATTTTCGGAAAAAGGTCCGTGTGTGTGTGTGTGTGTGTGTGTGTGTGTGTGTGTGTGTGTGTCCGTGTGTCTGTGAACACGATAACTCAAAAACGAAAAGTAGGTAAAATACCAAACTTGGTATTTAAGTTAACTATCTTCCAAGGATGCGGCACAAAATTTTTCGAGAAAATTCCCCAACCCAACTACCTTTTACATGGAACATTTTTCGAAAATTTTGATTTTCTCAATAATGACTAACGATTTTGATTAAAATTTCGTATATTAAAGATATTTACCTGACAAATAAAATGTATATCTTGAATTTTTTGGGAATAGCCTCTAAAAAGTAGCTTATTCTGGATGAATTTTACTAAATTTTGAATAACTGCTAAACCGTAAGGGATGGACAAAAACTTACTCCACAAAAAATGTAGAGCACGTTAAAACACACAATTTATGTTATATACATTTTTTTCGTGGAGTTCGTCGTTTTTCTGACATTCCTTATTTTTGGTTTCTGCTATGAAAAACTTATACATTTCTCATACAGGAATTGTCAACTGCTGTCCGTACAGACAAAGGAACTTCAGTGACATAGCAACCAGCCTTTGATTATCACTTTAACCTACGGTACTCCCTTATTTCACCTCTACTTACAAGGAAGCAAGTAATATGGCTATTTCTGCTAATGTTTAGCTGATTAGCATGAAGTAAATAGAAGTATAAGCTTTTTAACAATAATTTGTTGCAGAGATACACAGAAAGTCCTGTGAATGGTACATATCAGATTTTTACTTTCTCTAGCCCCAATTATGCAATGTACATAGGGATAGAGAATGCACCCAAAAATTCGATACCGATATTTCAACGGAAATACATGTTATGGTGTCCCCTGAGTCCGAAAAAACATTTTTAAATACTTTCTCTATACATGCTATGTACATAGTGTATAGAGAAGGTATTTTAATGCACCCAAAAATTCGATACCTTGATTTCACAGGAAATACATGTTTTGGGACCTCCTGAATCCAAAAAAACATTTTTAGAAAAATCTCCGCGCGCGTGTGTGTGTGTGTGTGTGTGTGTGTGTGTGTGTGTACGTGCGTGCGTGCGTGTTTGTGGGCAGCATAGTGCAAAAACGAAAGGAGCGCTAAAGCCCAAACTTGGTATTTAAGTTTGGTGTCTTCCAAGGATGCGACATGAAGATTTTCAAGAAAATCCCCCACACCCCAACTACCCTTTACATGGAACATTTTTCGAAAAGTTTGATTTTTTCAAAAATGGCTCTAACAATTTTGATTAAAATATCAAATATTAAAGATACTTACCTGACAAATAAAATGTATATCTTGAATTCTCTGGGAATAGCCTCTGAAGTCTACTGTATTCTGGATGAGTTATACGGAAGTTTCCATAACTGTTAAACCGTAAGAGATGGAAAAAAACTTTACACCAAAAATGTAGAGCACATTAAAACACACAATTTATGTCATTTGCATTTTTTTCGTGGAGTTGATCGTTTATTAGATATTCCTTGTTTTTTGTTTCAGCTTTGAAAAACTTTTACTTCTCTTATACGGAATTTATCAACTCCTGTCCATACAAACAAAAGAACTTGTCACATAGCAATCAGTTTTTGACTATCACTTTAACCTATGGTACTCCCTTATTTGCCTTCTACTTCCAAGGAAGCAAGTAATAAGAAGTAGAAGTAAAGTAAATAGAAGAATAAGCTTTTCAACTATAATTTGTTGCAGAGATGTAGAGAAAATCATATGAATGGAATATATCACATTTTGTTTTAAATACTTAATATGTAAGTTATGCATTCTGAACACACATTTGGTAATGGAAACTAAAATTACAATTCATTTATTGTCATGACAACAAGCACTGTAAGAGTTTGAGAGGTCATTAATACTTACAGTACAATTAGGAAATGACGTAACACTCGAGACATGTGCTACTTCAGGTAAAGACTCTATTGCAAAATTCATTAACAAAAGAGTGTATAAGAAGGCTTTCCTCATATAATTTAGATGTAGCCTTTCATTTGTGCACATCGAGAATTCATTTTTCTTAATGCCCAATAAAATATTAGAAAGCAATTTTGATTTATAAATGTTTTAACAGTTTGTTCCAGTATTTAAAAATCTGATGTGTTCCATTCACATGACTTTCTCTATATCTCTGTAAATTATTATTGTTAATAAACTTATCTTTTATTTATTTCATGCTAATCAAGAAAAATTAGCAGAAATAGTCTTATTTCTTGCTTTATTATAAGTAGAAGTGAAATAAGGGAGTTCCATAGGTTAAAGTGAAAGCCAAAAACTGGTTACTGTGTGACTGATGTTCCTTTGTTTGTATGGACTAGAGTTGACAAATTCCTGTATGAGAAAAGTATAACTTTTTCAAAGCGTAAACCAAAAACAAGGAATACCTCAAAAACGATCAACTCCACGAAAAAAATGTATATAACATAAATTGTGTGTTTTAACGTGCTCTACATTTTTTGTGGGTTAAGTTTTTGTCCATCTCTTACGGTTTAGTAGTTATGAAAAATTCATCCAGAATAAAGTAGTCTTCAGAAGCTATTTACAGAAAATTCAAAATACACATTTTATTTGTGAGGTAAATAACTTTAATATACGATATTTTATTCAAAATCGTTAGAGCCATTTGTTAGAAAATCAAAATTTTCGAAAAAATTTCCATGTAAAGGGTTGTTTGGGGTGGGGGGATTTTTCTCAAAATCTTCGTGTCACATCCCTGGATGATACTAAACTTAAATACCAAATTTGGCATTTTACCGTCTTTTCGTTTTTGAGTTATCGTGTTCACAGTCACACTGACACACGGACACACACACAGACCTTTTTCTGAAAATACTTTTTTGGATACAGGGGAGCCTAAAAGATATATTTCCGGTGAAATCTCGGTATCGAATTTTTTGGAGGAGTGTAATACATTCTCTATACACTAGTACATAGTGAGTATAGAGAAAGTAAAAAAGTAATTGGCTAATGAAGAACTGTAAGTTACTTCTTACATTTCGTGTTGCCAATATGTATTCCCGATCTGATAAGTATAACTTACAGTTCGTAGTGTACAATATACTATATATAGCTATTGCCTTTAAGAATGTGACTATCGCTTCAAACTAATATACTCACTTTCATCCCTTCTACTTACAAAAAATAAATAATAAAGCAATTTCGGGTAATGTTTATCTGGATTAGCATGATGTAGATACATATATAATAGTTTGTTTGGCGAACAGTTTAGAAAATCATGTTAATATATTTAAGATGAGAAGTTTAATGTATGACGTAAGGTAGCGTAGTGTTCCAAGACGCATAAGAGGCTTTCTAACTGAACTTCTTGAATGTTTACTTACACGCCGAGTTCTCTTTCACTTGTTCCCTCAGACAGACAAGCTGGAGAGTTCTTGAAATCAGACCGCTCACAATGAAGAAGGAACCTTTCCAAGCCGAGTGGAGTTTGTGATGAAGGAAGCAAAGAAACAGACAAAGAGCTGCTCTATGATCCTAGACCAGAAAATGATTAGGAATTAAACACAATCCCATACTTCAAGGCAAAATACGATCTAAATATTATAGAGATAATTGGTTAGATAGTCGAAGCTCGGGGCACCATTCCTTTACCTGTTTTCAATACCTGCAAGAAGTTTGGACTCAAGAAAGGAAAAATAAGAGAAATTGCCATATCTGCAATAACAGGTTCAGTTTCTCTTCTTCGAATAATTTGTATACTAACCATTTTTAATTTCTCTATACGCACTATGTACACAGTGTACAGAGAAGGTATTGCACTCCACAAAAAAATTTGATACCGAGATTTCACCGAAAATATATGTTTTAGGGTCCCCTGTGTCCAAAAAAAAGTATGTACAGAAAAAGGTCCGTGTGTGTGTGTGTGTGTGTGTGTGTGTGTGTGTGTGTGTGTGACTGTGACTGTGAACACGATAACTCAAAAACGTGAAGTCGGTAAAATACCAAACTTGGTATTTAAGTTTAGTATATTCCAAGGATGCGACACGAAGATTTTGAGAAAAATCCCCCCACCCCAAACTACTCTTTACATGGAACTTTTTTTCGAAAATTTTGATTTTCTTAAAAATGGCTCCAACGATTTTGATCAAAATATCGTATATTAAAGATACTTACCTGACAAATAAAATGTATATCTTGAATTTTCTGGGAATAGCCTCTGATGACTACTTTATTCTGGGTCAATTTTATGGAATGTTGAATAACTGCTAAACCATAAGAGATGGACAAAAACTTGATCATACAATAAATGTAGAGCACTTTAAAACACACAATTTATGTTATATATTTTTCGTGGAGTTGATTTTTTTTTTTTTTTTTTAGATATTCTTTGTTTCTGGTTTCAGGTATAAAACACATACCTTTGTCATACAGGACTTTGTGAACTTGTGTCCATACAAACAAAGGAACTTCAGTCACATAGCAACCAGCTTTTGACTGTCACTTTAACCTATGGTACTCCCTTATTTCGCTTCTACTTACAAGGAAGCAAGAAATAAGACTATTTTTGCTAATTTTTTCTCGATTAGCAGGAAGTAAATAGAAGCATAAGCTTTTTAAAAATAATTTATTGCAGAGGTATAGAGAAAGTCATGTGAATGGAACACGTCTGATTATTAGTATTACCAGTCTATATTTCTTTGATATAAATTATTTACTGTATGTCAATTTTATATTATTTATGTTTAATAATCCTTTTGCTGCTTTTAGTTTCCTTGTTGATTGCTATACAATGAAAACTGTCGATATTTTATTATCTTTACAGAGGAGCTTCAAGGGTTGTTTTTCGTTTTTTTAATCTTTAGATAATTTATAATGAAATTTATTAATGAAATAATTATTATTAATATTATAAGAATTCAAGGAAAACATTTTATTTTCCATGTAATTATCTTTAATATAAGCCATTTTAATCAAAATCGTTAGTCATTTTTGTGAAAAACAAAAATTTTCAAAAATTGTTCCATGTAAAGGGTAGTTGGGGTAGGAGGGTTTTCTTGAAAATTTTCGTGCTGCGTTTTTGTAAGATATTAAACTTAAATAGCAAGTTTGGTATTTAACGTCTTTTCGTTTTTTGAGCTATGATGCCCACAAACTCACATACAGACGCACACGGACTTTTTTTTTAAAAGGGGGTCTCAAAATATATATTTCCGGTGAAATCTCGGTGTTGCATTTTTGGATGCATTACAAGAACTTCGTTATACACTATTTAAAAATATACATCTGGTTGAAATACAGCATTAGTGACAGAGCTACGCGTTTTCTTCAATGGGAAGTGTAATTCACTTTTTTCATACTAGTCAGCAAAGGGTAAGGTTTGTCAATTCAATTAAATAGTGAACTGTTTTCAAAGATTTGACTGTTGTTTTGTCTTTGTGTATTCCCTTTATTTCCCTATAATGAAGCAAGTAATAAGACAATTTCTGCTGGTGTTGATCTCGATGAGCATGAAGCACAAAGGATAAATTTTGCAAAATAGGTAGACAAAGTAACACATTAAGATTTTTCACAATAAATTTGCCGACTTCGGTAAGTTATCATTAACCCAAATCCATTTCTCTACTACTGAGCAGTGTTTTGTTTTCTTTCAGAATGGCAACGGGATACCTTCAAAGAGAGGAAATTGTTTCATTTTTTTATCCTCATTACTTCATAACTAATGTGGAAGAAAAGATACAAATCGCAAAAGAGAAAGCGTATTTTGTTTCCATTTATAATGAAGCACATTGGAAGAAAGTAAATATACATATGTCAGTGAGAAGGCATCTACAAAACAGACGCAGAAACCCAAGAAGTAACTTACAGAAAACGGTCAATATTTACGTTGAGCTTACAACTTCAAAGCGTTACCTAAAAGCTGAATTCTTACACTCGAATCATTAACAGTAAGCAAGAGACTATCAAAAGTAGATACAGAAAGTACCTTTCAAATATTTCAGTGACAGTCTCCCATCATCAAACAGTAAAACAAAATCTGATGCGTTCCATTCATATGGCTTTCTATTTACTTCATGCTAATCGAGAAAAATTAGCAGAAATAGTCTTATTACTGACTTCCTTATAAGTAGAAGCGAAATAAGGGAGTACCATAGGTTAAAGTGACAGTCAAAAGCTGGTTGCTATGTGACTGAAGTTCCTTTGTTTGTATGGACAGGAGCTCACAAATTCCTGTATGAGAAAAGTGCACGTTTTTACTTTCTCTATACGCAATATGTACCCAAAACTTCGATACCGAGATGTCAATGAAAATATATGTTTTAGGGTCCCCTGTATCCAAAAAATGCATTTTCACAAAAAGGTTCGTGTATGTGTCCGCGTGTCTGTGAACACGATAACTCAAAAACGAAAAGTCGGTAAAATACCAAACTTGATATTTAAGTTTAGTATCTTCCAGGGATGTGACACAAAGATATCCAAAAAAAATCACCCATCTCAAACTACCCTTTACATGGAACTTTTTTCGAAATTGTTGATTTTCTTAAAAATGGCTCTTAACGATTTTGATTAAACTTTCGTATATTAAAGATATTTACCTGAAAAATAAAATGTATATCTTGAAATTTCTGGGTATAGCCTCTGAAGACTACCTTATTGTGGATGAATTTTACGGAATTTTGAATACTGCTAAACCGTAAGAGATGGATAAAAACTTACAACACGAAAAATGTTAAAACACACAATTTATGCTATATACATTTTTTGGTGGAGTCATCGTTTTTGAGTCATTCCTTGTTTTTGGTTTCTGCTATGAAAACATACTTTTCTCATATAGGAATTTGACAACAGCTTCCATACAAACAAAGGAACTTCAGGGACATAGCAACCAGCAAGGAACAAAGCAAACATAGCAACAAGGTACCAAGTATTCAGTCTATTTCTGCTATTTTAGTCTGGTTAACATGAAGTAAATAGAAGTATAAGCTTTTTAAGAGTAATTTGTTGCAGAGATGCAAAGAAAGTCATGTGAATGGTACACATCGGATTTTTTAAGGTTGCTGAAACCAACAACAAGGAAAATCTCAAAAATGTATATGACATAAATTGTGTAATTTATCGTGATCTACATTTTTTGAGCCGTACGTTTTTGTCTATTTTTTTAAGATTTACTAGTTATGGAAGTCAACCAAAATAAAGAGGTCTTGATACGCTAATCTCAGATAATACAAGATATACATATTATTTGACATGTAAATATCTTAAATATAAAATATTTTAATCAAAATCCTTAGATCCATTTTTGAGAAAGTAAAAATGTTCAAAATATTTCCGTGTAAAGGTTATTTTGAGATGGGGGGATTTTCTTAAACATCTTCGTGCTGTATGCTTGGAAGATACCAAACTTAAATACCAAGTTTGGTATTTAACGGTCTTTTGTTTTGAGTTATACTGTTCACAGGCACGCACACAGACAGATACACACATACGGACCTTTTTCTGAAAATGCTTTTTTGGATTCATGCAGTCCTAAAACATGTATTTCCGGTGAAATCTCGGTGTCTAATTTTTGGGTGGAATACAATACTTCCTCTATACACTAAGAACATATTACGTGTAGAGAAAGTAAAAATCATACCTTTCCTTCTAATGAACATAAGTATTCTATTTTCTCTTTCCCTAATGTACTATGTATATAGTGTATAGAGAAGGTATTATACTACACCCACAAATTCGATACCTAGATTTCACCAGAAATACATGTTTTGGGTCCTCCTGAATCCAAAAAAAGGATTTTTTTGGAAAAAGGTACGTGTGTGTGTCCGTGTCTGTGAACACGATAACTCAAAAACGAAAAGTCGGTAACATACCAAACTTGGTATTTAAGTTTAGTATCTTCCAGGGATGCGACACGAAATTTTGAGAAAAATCCCCCCCACTCCCAACTACCCTTTACATGGAACTTTTTTTCGAAAATTTCGATTTTCTCAAAAATGGCTATAACGATTTTGATTAAAATTTCGTATATTAAAGACATTTACCTGACAAATAAAATGTATATTTTGAATTTTTTGGGAATAGCCTCTGAAGAGTAGTTTATTGTGGATGAATTTTACTGAATTTTGAATAACTGCTAAACCGTAAGAGATGGACCAAAACTTACTACACAAAAACTGTAGAGCACGTTAAGACACACAGTTTATATCATAAATATTTGTATCGTGTAGTTGATCGTTTTTTAGATATTCCTTGTTATTGGTGTCAGCTTTAAAATACTTATACTTTTCTCATACAGGAATTTGTCAACTCCTGTCCATACAAACAAAAAAACTTCAGTCACATAGTAACCAGCTTTTGACTTCACTTTAACTTATGGTACTCCCTTATTTCGCTTCTAATTACAAGGAAGCAAGTAATATTTAGCTCATTGTGTTAAATAGTTGCGAGATAATGGGTCAAAGCTTAACATTGGCAAGATAGGGCATTTCGACTTCGCTCAAGTAATGTTCCTCTAGCTGCAGTGGATCACTTGAGTAGCCCAGTGATTGATGCTAGACATTCAGTTTTACATGTCTAAGTAGACATTGTAAGATTCCTGTCTAGGATCTTGTTAACATGTCTGTTAAAGCACCCTGTCTCGCCAGCTGATTTATAGAGACGAGGGTCAAACTGAGAACTAGCTATTGATTAAATTACTGCGAATTGTTCACTTCAGGGAGATCCATTCTGGAAATTTAAGGCCAGTGTTGCATTTCATTAGTTTCTTAGAATACTTCAATATTATGAAATTAAGGGTTTTATTTGACGAAACGTTTTCTATTTTTAATGCCTCTACACGTACTATGTACATACAAAAACTCGATACCGAAATTTCACCGGAAATACATGTTTTGGGTCCCCTGAATCCATAAAATGCATTTTTGGAAAAAGGTTCGTGTGTGTGTCTGTGTCTGTGGACAGCATAGCTCAAAAACGAAAATATCGTTAAACACCAAACTTGGTATTTAAGTTTGTTATCTTCCAAGGATACGACACGAAGATTTTCAAGATTTTATTTTCTCAAAAATGGCTGTAGCGATTTCGATTAAAATCTGTTATATTTAAGATATGTACATGCCAAATAAAATGTATATCTTGAATTTTTTGGGAATAGCCTCAGAAGACAACTTTATTCTCGAAAAATTTTACGAAATTTTGCATATCTGCTAAACCGTAAGAGATGGACAAAAACTTTTCCAACAAAAAATGAAGAGCACTTTAAAACACACATTTTTTCTGCAGTTGGTCGTTTTAGAGATAGTCCTTGTTTTTGGTTTCAGCTTTGAAAATCTTTTCTCGTACAGGAATTTGCCAACTCCTGTCCGTACAAACAAATAAATTTCAGTTACATAGCAACCAACTTTTCACTTTAACCAATGGTACTACCTTATTTCACTTCTGCTTACAAGGAATCAAGTAATAAAACTATTTCTGCTAATTTTTTTCTCGATTAGCATGAAATAGAAGCATAACCTTTTTAACAATGATGTGTTACAGAGATGTAGAGAAAACAGATGAATGAAACACATAAGTTCAATAAGCCCTTAGAAAATCCAGGATATTACACTCGTAGCGCCCAAAAAAGGTTGTATTTAGTAACCGTCGTATCTTATTAGATGGGAGTTAAAGTTTCAGCTTTTTCCATCACGTGGTTTCATTGCCATAGGCGATTGGATCAACAACCTTGTGCTTATTTAGAAAGATGGAAAAATACGAGTTTCGTGCTGTGATTAAACACCTGTGTTTAAAAGGCTTAACACCGAAATAGATAAAAGCCGAGTTGGATGAAGTTTGCGACAATTTAAAATTGGATAAATGAATTTAAACGTACATCCACAACTGATGAACATCGTTCCGGACGTCTAGTAGAACTGATTTCCTTCGAAATTATTGACCAGACCAGAGCAGTTGGCGGGCTGAGGGCAGCCCGAGGTGTGATAGACGTGTCCCTGTTCTCCGAGAGAACTTAACCACGTTCTGACGGGATTGTGGGGTTTGCAGGATGGCGGGTGAGAGTTGGGGTTGTGGAGTGACGGGAGGAGTCAAGAATTGCCCCTCGACGGTTGCCTATCATGGTGCAACGCTGGTGTGAAGTTTATTCAAAAAATTTATTTTGAGGTTTTAATTTTGAATCCAAGCAACTCTTGAATGATCGTAAGGAGTTTAGCCGTAGCAGCTGTTGGAGGTGCTCCTTCGTTACCGGGGATGCCCGCAAACCATGCGGGGAAGCCGGTATCGTGGGATTGTAATCCCTAAGAGACTTAACGAGGGCACTCCGATGGAATGGTAACCCTTCGTTGAATTTTGTTGCCCGACATCTAATCTCGTTCTCCAGGTATGGAAGACCAGAAGCTTCGTGCAGGAGTCTCGTAGGAAAGCCACGACGCACAGAATAGATAGCCCGGAGACATCTATTCTGTACCCGCTGAAGCAACAGAAGAGTGGAGTCTGCTGCCATGCCCCAGATCTCGCAGGCGTAGATTAGCAAGGGGACTATGAGAGCCCTCAAAAGGCGCAACTTAGGGGGAACCGGCATCGTGGATTTCAGCATCGGGTACAAGGACCCCGACACCTCAGTTCCCTGATGTGCTCCCCAAAAGTGACGCCCCTGTCAAGCTTCACCCCCAAGTAGGTTATGGTGTTTGTCCATTGTATCCTTCGGTTGAGGTACATGAATGTTTGCGAGAAAGTAGCACTTGGTGAAGAGAATAGCGTGGCTTTTCTCCGGATTGATGGACAACCGCCAACGCTCGCACCACTTTTGAATGAGGCGGAGGGGTGTCTGAATGGGGTTGAAGCCTCTGCGTGGGTGTCTGTACAGAATAACAGCACGTCATCAGCATACTGGGCTGCGTTGACTTGCTGCACTGCTGGTAGGTCGGCCATGTAGACGCTGAAGAGCGTGGGTACAGAGAAAATTATTGACAAAATCCAGGATATGATTTTGAGTTATCAACGAATCAAAGTTTGCGAAATAGTAGAGGTCACAGGCACATTAGGGGAAGACCGTGTTATTTGGACCAGCGTGTATTTTGAACCGATATTAGTTTAAGAAAATGGGTACCGTTGGGAGCACCAACAATACGGGTACGTTGAGCAGCATTTGTTGTAAGCTTTCCCTCCAATTTTCCTCATTCTATTGTCAATAGCCTTGGAGGGAAGTTGTGATCTTTGTTGAGAGCGTTTTCGTTGTAATTTTGTCGCGCTTTTGGTATCGAATTTTCTTCCACCTAAGATCTTTCTTTGGAAAGCAAACTAAAACGACGGAACATTTAATATATTAAGGTAAGTGTGGTGTAGATTTATTTCATTAATTCAGTTTAGGATTATAAGAAATGTGATAAAGTTGAGTTGTGTCGTGTAATTTGGGCCGAAGGTCCGTACTTGGTCCGTACCAAATTTAACAGAATATTCGGGTATTACATTCCAAATGAGCATGTGTGTGTGTGTGTATATATTTATTTGAAGACACGCTTTTATACTTTAGTAATTTATTTAAATATGTAGATATTACTGTTACATATTATACAAGTTACGTAAATTTCGAGATGACAAGAGAAGCTAGCAAATCTAAAGGCCTGTGCTGTAAATGGAAAAAGGAAGATTTGAGAACATGAAAATAAAAACTCATAAACTTTTTGTGTTGTATGTGGGAAATCTCACGAGGAAGCTTGGATAAGGTGCAATAAATGCAAAGGAGGGCTTATGAAGACTGTGTTGATATAAATGATCCAATGTATTGCTCTTGCGGCAGGTATATCGTGGACAACAGTGAAATCCTCCTTTAATATTAAGTGTTCACAAAGCTTTGGATGAAATTGATATAAGATGATATTAATTGTTTTAAAGTCAATCTGCCTCATTGCAATATTTTGAATAATAATAATAATACACATAATGATTATTCCAGGTCAAAATTGATTGCCATTGTGAGTTTCAAACTTTAAAAGTTAATATAAAGTTATACGAATCGATTATAAATGTATTATATAGTGGCCCAATTTACAAACCCTCTCAGACCAAATTATGTAGCTGGAACTAAAGCTTGAAAACTCATAATGGTATAAGTTCATCTCATTAACACATTAAAGTAAGTTGTGGACTTTGACGAAGGTTTTATGTCCAGATGTTAGCACTTAAAGTTAAGTGGTCCAAATTAATGGACTTCCTCTACAAGGTGCAATGTTACCAATTTTGCACAAAAAATTAGGTCTGACAGCCGTTTCGCAAAACTGAGTGCCCGTTTGCTCTCAACGATGAATAAACGCCATCGTGTGTTGGATTCGGAAGCTGGTTTGACACTCTTCCATCGCAATCCTGACGGGTTTCTGCGTCGATACATAATTGTGGATGAAACATGGATACACTACTACACACCATAGTACAGAAGTACAATCGAAATAATGGGTTTTTAAAAGACGAACCGGCTCCAATAACGGCAAAGTGGTGAAATCTGCAGACAAGTTGATGGCCTCGGTTTTTTGGGTTGCACGCAGAATAATCTACATTGATTACTTGCAGAAAGGAATAACAATAAATGGAGACTATTGTGTATCATTATTGCACCGGTTGAACGGAAAAATCAAGAATAACACGTTCTCATCTGGCAAAGAAAATGATTCTCTTCCTTCGAGAGAATGCATAGGGTGAACGTCTGCGCAGTTGCGATAGTGAAAATTGTACGTGAAATTAAGTTATGAATTACCACAATTCTACTAAGTATTTGCCAAAATGGGCCATCAGTGACTTTTTTTATCTCCAAATTTGAAAAAGTGGCTTGGCGGAAAACGATGAAGAGGGCATCCCTCACACAGGCGCCTATTTTGAGCATCTTCCGAAATCCTACTTTTTGGAAGACATAAAACAGTCGGAAAAGTGTATCGAACTAAAAAGGCATTATGTTGTAAAATAAAACATCTGATGTGTATCATTCACATGACTTTCTCTACATCCAATAAATTCTAGTTAAAAAGCTTATGCTTCTATTTACTTCATGCTAATTGATAAACATTAGCAGAAATAGTGTTATTATTTCCTGCCTTGTAAGTAGAAGCGAAATGAAGGAGTACCATAGATTAAAATGATAACCAAAAGCTGGTTGCTTTGTAACTGAAGTTTCTCTCTTTGTATGGGCAGGAGTTAACAAATTCCTGTATGAGCAAAGTATGTTTTTCAAAGCAGAAACGAAAAACTAAGACTATCTTAAAAATGATCAACTCCACGAAAGAAAATGTATACGTCTTAAATTGTATGTTTTAACGTGCTCTACATTATTCATGCAGTAAGTTTTGTCTCTCTTACGGTTTAGCACGTATGCAAAATTCCGTAAAATTCACTCAGAATAAAGTAGTCTTCAGAGACTATTCCCAGAAAATTCTAAATAAACATTTTATTTGTCAGGTAAATATCTTTAATATACAATATTTTAATCAAAATCGTTAGAGCCATTTTTTAGAAAATCAAAATTTTCGAAAAATGTTCCATGTAAAGGGTAGTTTGGGATGGGGGAATTTTTCTGAAAATCTTCGTGTCGCATCCCTGGAAGATACTAAACTTAAATACCAAGTTTGGTATTTTACCGAATTTTCGTTTTTGAGTTGTGTTCACAGACACACGGACACACACACGGACCTGTTTCTGAAAATGCTTTTTTTGGATACAGGGGACCCTAAAACATATATATCCGGTGAAATATCGGTATCGAATTTTTGGGTGGAGTGCAATCCCTTCTCTATCCCTATGTACGTTGTACATACGGGGCTAGAGAAAGTAAAAAATCTGATGTGTACCATTCACATGACTTTCTCTATATTTCTGTAAATTATTATTGTTAATAAGCTTATCTTTTATTTATTTCATGCTAATCGAGAAAAATTACAAGAAATAGTCTTATTTCTTGCTTTATTGTAAGTAGAAGCGAAATAAGGGAGTACCATAGGTTAAAGTGAAAGCCAAAAGCTGGTTGCTGTGTGACTGATGTTCCTTTGTTTTTATGGACTGGAGTTCACAAATTCCTGTATGAGAAAAGTATAACTTTTTCAAAGCGTAAACCAAAAACAAGGAATACCTCAAAAACGATCAACTCCACGAAAAAATGTGTACAACATAAATTGTGTGTTTTAACGTGCTCTACATTTTTTGTGGGTTAAGTTTTTGTCCATCTCTTGCGGTTTAGTAGTTATGAAAAGTTCATCCAGAATAAAGTAGTCTTCAGAGGCTATTCCCAGAAAATTCAAAATATACACTTTATTTTTCAGGTAAATATCTTTAATATACGATATTTTAATCAAAATCGTTAGAGCCATTTTTGAGAAATACAAAATTTTCGAAAAAAGTACCATTGTAAGGGTAATTTTGGGTGGGGGGATTTTTCTCAAAATCTTCGTGTCGCATCCCTGGAAGATACTAAACTTAAATACCAAGTTTGGTGTTTTACCGACTTTTCGTTTTTGAGGACACACGGACACACACACGGACCTTTTTCTGAAAATACTTTTTTTTGGATACAGGGGACCCTAAAACATATATTTCCGGTGAAATCTCGGTATCGAATTTTTTGGTGGAGTGCAATTGATTCTCTATTCACTATGTACATAGTGAGTATAGAGAAAGTAAAAAGGAGTCTACCAAAAATAATGTTTTCTATATTTTTCTAAAGATTTATTGAACGGTCTTCGTATGAGAAATTCTGAGAACAGCTCCACGAGCGTAGCCGCTGTGCATGCTCTTATTGGTTTGAGGACGAAACACTCAATTTCAGGAGAGTAAAATCTGATGTGTTCCATTCACATGACTTTCTGTAACAAAGTATTGTTAAAAAGCATATTCTTATATCTATTTTATGATAATCGAGATAAACATTAACAGAAATTGTCTTAATTACCTACTTGCTTCCTTGTAAGTAGGAGGTAAATAAGGAAATACGCTAGGCTAAAATGATCAATTTTTTTAAAAGCTGGTTGCCATGTGGTTGAAATCCGTTTCTATGCAGGGCTAGGAGTTTACAACTTTCCGTGTGAGAATAGTTTTTGAATCTGAAACGAATAACAAGGAATATCTCAGAAACGGTCAATTCCACGAAAAAAATGACAAACTGTGGTTTAACATGATCTACAATTTTTGTGTAGTAAATTTTTGTATTTCTCTTAGGTTTACCAGTTCCGCAAAATTCAGCAAAAATATTCTTATTACTTGCTCTGTTGTAAGTAGAAGAGAAATAAAGGAACACACTAGACTAAAGGACAATCAAATGTTTTAAAAGCTGGGTGCTATGTGTCTGAAACTATTTTTATTTGCATGACCAGGAGCTGACAAATTCCTGTATAACTAAAGCTGCATATTTGAAAATCAAAAGCAATAACAAGGAAAATCTCGGATATGGTTAACTCTGCAAGAAAATTGTATATAATATAAATTCTGAGTTTTAAGGAGCTCTGCATTTTTGTGTTGAAACTTTTTGTCCATAATATATATTTAATATCTGTAGAGCATTTTAATCAAAATCGTCAGATATTTTTGATAAAATCAAAGTTTTCAAAAAATGTTCTATGTAAAAGATAACTTTGGGGAGGGGGGTTTTCTTGGAAATTATGTCGTATCTTTGAAAGATGCAGGACGACTAAGGTTTGGTATTTAAGCGACCTTTCATTGTTATGTTATCGTGACGAGGACTTTTTGCTAAGCACGATTTTTGTCCCTATAAAACGATTTTTAACAAAAAGGTGCGAGTGTGTGTGTGTGTGCTAACTCGTACACATGTTCACGGACACACAGATGCAGAGCCAAATCGACAAAATCAGGCACACACAAACACACGCAGATACACACAGACGCACATACACACGGACACACAGATGAACACACCCAGACACACGCAGATACACACAGACGCACATACACACGGACACACAGATGAACACACCCAGACACAAAGATAACCACGGACACACATACACACGGACAGAGATGAACACACCCAGACACAAAGATAACCACGGACACACATACACACGGACAGAGATGAACACACCCAGACACAAAGATAACCACGGACACACATACACACGGACAGAGATGAACACACCCAGACACAAAGATAACCACGGACACACATACACACGGACAGAGATGAACACACCCAGACACAAAGACAACCATGGACACACATCACTCGGACACACAGATGAACACACCAGACACAAATACAACATTGGACACACAACTCGGACACACAGACGAATACACCCAGACACACTGATAACCACGGTCACACATACACTCGGACACACAGATGAACACACCCAAACACAAAGATAACCACGGTCACACATACACTCGGACACACAGATGAACATACCCAGACACACTGATAACCACGGTCACACACACACGGACAATCAGATGAACACACCCAGACACACAGACAACCACGGTCACACATACACACGGACACACAGATGAACACACCCAGAGACAGATAACCACAGTCACACATACATTCGGACACACAGATGAACACACCCAGACACAAAGACAACCATGGACACACATACACTCGGACACACAGATGAACACACCCAGACACAAAGACAACCATGGACACACATACACTCGGACACACAGATGAACACACCCAGACACAAAGACAACCATGGACACACAACTTGGACACACACCCAGACACAAAGACAACCACGGGGACACACAGATGTACACACCTAAACTTATATCAGACACACATACACGTAGACACAGATGCGCACACACTGACATAGACACACGCTCAATCATACTTCCAGACTTTGAGGAAAATAGAATTCTTCTTTGCCAGGGGAAAAATTCCCACCCTAGCCAGAATTCGAATCCGGACACTTCATACAACAACCAAGGGCTTTGCAAATAGCACTATTAATGAATATCCTACAACAGCAAAAATCCATTCAAACAAAGAATACATTTTGAAGAAAAACATCAATATTCAACACCTAGCTCAGAACTTACCAGGGATCCAACTTTCAAGTAAGCGAATAATTTCCCAAAACATTGGCTTTTTGAAGATTGGAAAGTCCGCATCCCGAAGCAAGCTGAATCGCGACGAGAGCTACATAACAGAATATAACAAATTGTGCACGCCTGTAGCTGAAAATATGCTTCTGCTAGGAGGCAAATTCATAACATAATTAATTAGAATATAATTAATAAACAGGAATGACATTTTAGCAATGTTTGATACCTGTATTACAACATTTTATTTCGTTGCGTGTTCTTCTTTTTACAGAAATAATGACATTTGTAACGAAATGCGGTAACAAACACAACATTCGAAATCCTTCACAACTATGGAATAACGTAATAAAACTTAACCTAACCAATGACCACCTTCGTTAGCAACTATGTACAATGCGCGTAATAGATGAGGGCAAATTATATTGCATCCAAAAACTCTATACCGAGATTTCAACATAAATATATGTTTGAGGACCGACGAATCAAAAACGAATCTGATGCAAGTAATAAGACAATTTCTGCAAATGTTTATCATTATCTTTTCTAAGAATAGTTAACTTATAGAACAGCTAGAGAAAATCATATGAATGTAATAATCAGGTTTTTTAAGATCTAGAGTCTACTGAGTTTAATATCCAATGTTCTTTCCATTCAGTTGCAAGAAACAGTTGAAAACCTGTCACCAATTTATGATAATCTCTTTTATTGAACTCATATCTGAAAAATCTTATATGTTCCATTCACATGACTTTCTCTACATCTCTTCATCAAAGTATTCTCAAAAAGCTCATGTTTTTATTTACTTCATGCTATTCGAGAACAAATTAGTAGAAATAGTCTTATTACTTGCTTCCTTGTAAATAGAAGCGAAATAAGGGAGTACCATAGGTTAAAGTGAAGTCAAAAGCTGGTTGCTGTGTGACTGATTTTCCTTTGTTTGTATGGACAGGAGCTGACAAATTCCTGTATGAGAAAAGAATAAGTTCTTCAAAGCTGAAACCAAAAATAAGGATTATCCCAAAAACGATCAACTCCACGAAAAAAAATATATATATATTACATAAATTGTGTGTTTTAACGTGCTCTACATTTTTGTGTGGTACTCTTTGTCCATCTCTTGCGGTTTAGCAGTTATGCAAAATTCCGTAAAATTGATCCAGAATAAAGTAATCTTCAGAGGCTATTCTCAGAAAATTCAAAATATACATTTTATTTGTCAAGTAAATATCTTTAGTATACGATATTTTAATCAAAATCGTTAGAGCCATTTTCCTAAAAATCAAAATTTTCGAAAAAAATTCCATGTAAAGGGTAATTTGGGGTTGGATGATTTTCTTGAAAATGTTGGTGTTACATCCTTGGAAGATACCAAACTTAGATACCAAGTTTGGTATTTAACGAACGGTCTTTTTGTTTTTGAGCTATGCTGCACACACACACACACACATGGACATTTTTCTAAAATGTTTTTTTTTTATTCAGGGGGTCTCAGAACATGTATTTCCATAGCAATCTCGGTATTGAATTTTGGGTGGAATACAATACCTTCTCTATAGACTATGTTCATAGTACGTGTAGAGAAAGCAAAATACACTTAAGAGAAATATCTACACCATAATAACACCTCGACAAATCAATGACGGAAAGCGTGAGATAAAATATATGTAAAACATTATATTCACTTTTGTTTAACTCTTCTTAATGCCTCCCTATTTCAGCCCTCTACGATTTGAGCTGTTTTGCCTTAAATAGAAATGTTCTAGCATCGATAAAAGTTGGAGCTCTCGTTATGTTACTTACGAAAATGTACATATCCTTTCTTTCTAATTGAATATTATACTTTCTCTACACGTACTATGTATATAGTGTATAGAGAAGGTATTGTAATGCACCCAAAAATTCTATACCAAGATTTCACCGGAAATACATGGTTTGCGACCCCCTGAATCCAAAGAAAGCATTTTTAGAAAAATGTCCGTATATGTGTCTGTCTGTGTGTATGTATAAGTGTGTTGTGTGTGTGTCTGTGGGCAGCATAGCTCAAAAATGAAAAGACCGTTAAATACCAAACTTAGTATTTAAGTTTGGTATCTTCCAAGGATGCGTTACGAAGATTTTCAAGAAAATCTCCCCATGGAAAAAATGTCGAAAATTTTAATTTCCTTAAAAATGGCTCTAACGGTTTTGATTAAAATCCCTTACATTTACGATATTTACTTGCCAAATAAAATGTATATCTTGAATGATTTTATTGAATTTTGTGTAATTGGTAAACCGTAAGAGATAAACAACTCGCTACACAAAAATTGTAGATCAGTATGAAACACAATTTATATCATTTACATATTTTTTTTGTGGAAGTGATCGTTTTTTAGATATTCCTTGTTCTTGGTTTCAGCTGTGAAAAACTTTTACCTTTCTCATACAGGAATTTTTCAACTCCTGTCCATACAAACAAAGGAACTTCAGTCATATAGCAACCAGCTTTTGACTTATCACTTTAATCTGTGGTACTCCCTTATTTCGCTTCTACTTAGAAGGAAGCAAGTAATAAGAATATTTTTGCTAATGTTTTCTCAATTAGCATGAAGTAAATAGAAGCCTAAGTTTTTTAAAAATACTTTTTTTGCAGAGATGTAGAGAAAGACATGTGAATGGAACACACTAGATTTTTTTTAAATGGTCCATCTGTGATTGTTACATGTTGTATTAAATATATCTACTCCGCCATGTTATTACCGCGTCTCCTATTGGACGTTGCGGTCGACTCCTCCCACGGTTGCAATTCCGTATGACATATGGAATTCGCGCCCGGGACCGGATGGGTCATCGGGTGACTTCCGTGCGTCTCTGGCTATGTCTTATGATCTCCTATGGTTCCTTGGGGCGGTAACGGGGTTACGTGTTCGTATCCCGGGTGCAGGTTTAATGGTGTGTGCCCGATCTCAGGATTTTTACTAGCATGGAAACTGTTTTCAGGGTGTGGTAAGGCACAAGTGATGTATTCATTTAGTTCGGCCTTTTCCCGCCGTCGAACACACACGCATTCCTCCTAAATTGTCTACTGTGAAGCTATGCTTTACGCGACCGTGACTATTGTTATGTATTACTCTTGATGCAGTGATTTCGTCCGTATTCTGGTCTGTATTAAAATAAGTATTTGCCCGCCTGGGTAGTGTGGGGTAGCGTGTCTGCCTCTCATTCAAAAGGTCGTGAGTTCGAATCTCGCTTAGGGTGAGTTGCCGGATAAGGTTTTTTTTTTTCGGGGTTTTCCCTTATCCTGAGAAAACGAATGTCGACTAACTTTAAGCTCCATGGACCCCGAGATCATTTGAGCATCATTTCACCAATTACATCCATCGTCTGATATGACCAACCAGGTTAAAGGACGTTAAGCTACAAAAAAAAAATAATATATATTTTCCTCACAACTAAAAGTAGCCTGTTCGGCTCCACCACGAACCCCAAATATCACATATTTGCTCTGCCGATGTTCTACGCCAAGTGCCTCAAAAAGTGTCGCTTGACCAGCGGGAGCATTGTTTTCTCTTTTCCCGTTATGTTCCCCTAGGGCAGTGTACTCACCCCCTTCGAGTAAATGCTCTCCCCTAACGGTATACTGTGCTACCAGCTCGTGACAACTCTACTACTTATACGTGTTTGAAATCTTTCTTCTCTTCCCATTTTCAATGTACATTTATATTTCCCTTCTTGGTATAATTTATATTATTAGCTATGGTTTATCTTTCCCTTCTGAATAGTTCTTAGACCGTGACAAGCTGTTAACCAGAATAAATTTGCATGGGTTACTGTTGCCGAGGTGTCCCTCTCCGTTGTCTACCCTTTATTCTTCTACTATAGCTTAGCAGCAGAGGAAACAAAATACGGCTTTAACCATAGTATGAAAATCTTACTTTTTGCCAGAATACTGTCAGTGCACGTTGAAATAAAATTACATAGCGTGTTCCACCGGCGCCAGAGGTCATGACAAGAACCGTTCTGTGTATATTTCTCTAGTTGGCAGATTCAGGTTGCGTCATACAGCTGAAACGAAATGTTTTATCAACTCTTTAAATTCATGTCAGAGAGAAATAATACAGTTGCAGTGATGGAGGTGAGCATAAAAAGTCATTTTTATGAAAATCAAACATTTCAAAAAGTTTTCCATGTAAACGTTACTTTCAGACTTGCAGATTGTGTGGAAAATACGATTTTTTTCAAAAAAGTCTCGATTTTGATTAAAATACCTTATATTTCATATATTTACATGACAAATAAAATGTAAATGTTTATCTTTCTGGGAATAAGCTGTGAAGTCCGCAAATACATTTTTAAATAAATGACTGGTAAATCGTAACATAGATAAAAACTTGTTACCCAATAGTGTACTTCTCGCTAAAACATACAGTTTGTCATACACAGATTTTACTTTATCCACACGTACCATTTATATAGTGTAGAGAGATGGTATTGTATTGCACCAATAATTCCTTACCGGAAATGCATGTTTTGGAACCCCAATATCAAAAAAAAAAAAAAAAAAGTCTAATGTATTCCATTCACATGACTTTCTCTACATCTCTGCAACAAATTATTGTTAAAAAGCTTATGCTTCTATTTACTTCATGCTAATCGAGAAAAAATTACCAGAAATAGTCTTATTACTAAAATCAAAAGCTGGTTGCTATGTGACTGAAGGCTTTCTCTAGCCCCATATGCACAGTGTACATAGGGATAGAGAAGTATTGTATTCCACCCAAAAATTCGATACCGAGATTTCACCGGAAATATATGTTTTAGGACCCCCTGTATCCAAAAAATATTTTCAGAAAAAGGTATGTGTGTCTGTGAACACGATAGCTCAAAAACGAAAAGTAGCTAAAATACCAAACTTGGTATTTAGATTTAGTATTTTCCAGGGATGCGACACGAAGATTTTTAGAAAAATCCCCTCACCCCATGACTCTAACGATTTTGATTAAAATATCATATCTAAACATATTTACCTAACAAATAAAATGTATATCTTGAATTTACTGGGAATAGCTTCTGAAGACCTGTTTATTCTGAATGAATCTTGATTAATTTGGCATAACTAGTTAACCGTAAGAGAAGGATAAAAAATTACTATACAAAAAATGTAGGTCTTGTTAAAGTACACAAGTTATGTCATATATATTTTTCTCGTGGAGCTTACCGTTTTTCAGATATTCATTGTTATTAGTTTCAGTTGTGAAGTACTTATACTTTTCTCAAACGGGAGTGTCCGTTTTTCATTTGTTCTGCTCCTGGCCAAGAAAAGAAGCGATTTTTAATGACAATCGCATAACGATAACTTTTAAAACATTTGACAATTGGTTTAGCCTAGTGTATTACCTTATTTTCTTCCTACTTATACGGAACTAAATAATAAGAACATTGCGCTAATGAGTACCACGATTAGCAAGGTGCAGAAAGAAGATGAATCTTATGTATGAAGTTTGTAGAACAGCTAGAGAAAGTCATGTGAGTGTATCACATCAGATTTTTTAAAGCTGAAACAAAAAAAAAAGGAATATCTCAAAAACGATCAACTCCACGAAAACACTGAATATAACATACATTTAACGTGCTCTACATTTTTTGTGTGGTAACTTTTTATCCATCTCTTACGATTTAGCTGTTGTGCAAAATCCGTAAGATTCATCCAGAATAATGTAGTCCTCAGAGACTATTCCCAGAAAATTCAAGATATACATTTTATTTGGCAGGTAAATATCTTTAATATGCGATATTTTAATCAAAATCATTAGTCATTTTTGAGAAAATCATAATTTTGGAAAGATTTCCAAGTAAAGGGTAGTTTGGCATATTACTGCTTTTGGTTTTTGAGTTATCACACACACACAGACAGATACATACACGGACGTTTTTCTAAAAATGCTTTGTTGTATTCAGGGGGTCCTAAAACATGTCTTTCCGGTGATATCTCAGTATCAAAATTTTGGGTAAAGTAGTCTTCAGAGACTATTCCCAGAAAATTCAAGATATGCATTTTATTTGGCAGGTAAATATCTTTAATATGCGATATTTTAATCAAAATCATTAGTCATTTTTGAGAAAATCAAAATTTTGGAAAGATTTCCAAGTAAAGGGTAGTTTGGGATGGGGGGATTTTCCTCAAAATCTTCCTGTCGCATCCCTGGAAGATACTAAACTTAAATTCCAAGTTTGGTATATTACTGCTTTTGGTTTTTGAGTTATCGTGTTCACATACACACAGACAGATACACACACGGACGTTTTTCTAAAAATGCTTTGTTGTATTCAGGGGGTCCTAAAACATGTCTTTCCGGTGATATCTCAGTATCAAAATTTTGGGTGCATTACAATACCTTCTCTATACACTATGTACATAGTAACAGTTTGTATATGGAAGATTTACAGGATGTTATGTGAATGGAACCAACATACTTTTTACTTTCTCTATACGTACTATGTACTTAGTGTATAGAGAAGGTATTGCACTCCACCCAAAAATTTGATACCGAGATTTCACCGAAAATATATGTTTTAGGGTCCCCAATATCCAAAAAAAAAAGCATTTTCACAAAAAGGTCCATGTGTGTCAGCGTGTCCGTGTGTCTGTGAACACAATAGCTCAAAAACGAAAAGTCTTTAAAATACCAAAGTTGGTATTTAGGTTTAGTATCTTCCAGGAATGCAACACGAAGATTTTCAAAAAAAATTCCTCACCACAAGCTACCCTTTACATGGAAAATGTGGAAAATTTTAACTGTCTTAAAAATGCCTCTAACGATTTTGATTAAAACCCTGTGTATTATAACTATTTATATCCGAAATAAAATGCATATCTCGAATTTTCTGGGAATATCCTCTGAGGATCTCTCATTTCTGGATGAATTTTGGGGAATTTTGCTTAACTGCCGAACCGTAAGAGACAGACTAAAGCTCACTAAACAAAAAATATACATCACGTCAAAACACACAATGTATGTCCTTTACGTTTTTGTTGTGGAGGTAAGCGTTTCCGAGGTATTCCTTGTTATTGGTTTCAATTGTGAAGTTCTTAAATTTTTCTCAGAGAGGAAGTTTCCGTTTTTCTTTTGTTCTACTCATGGCCAAGCAAAGAACCGATTTGTAATAACAATCGCATAAGGATAGCTTTTAAAACTTTTGACTATCACTTATTCCCTTCTACTTATAAGGAACTAAATAATAAGAATGTTCTGCTAGTTTTTATTTCGATTAGCATTGTGTACAAAGAAGAAGAATCGTTTTGCAGGAAGGTTATAAAGTTTTTTTTAACACGTTTATTTGACTGATTATTGTTTTCAGAATGTAAATGAGGCTTTCCTTTAATGAATAGCGAACGCTGGAGGAGATAAAACTTGTAGGTACTATAGGAAAAATTGAAGTGTGTTCTCGAATGTGAGATGGCGCTGGTTGTCTGCAATTAATTATTAAGTCGAATAAAGCTCTGTGGGAACATGTTTCGTTGGAGCTATCGATCTTGCGCCGAGCAGCGAGCAGTATAACCACAACGATACTTCATCCTCTATACATTACTTGCGCTCTGTCGCCGATGCAATTGGTCCCATCCATTCTTCCTCTTTCCATCATTCTTTTCACCCCACTAAGCCGAGTTTCCGTCATTCTTTTCCTTCCTCATTTCTTCACTCATAAAATCCTTTTTCAGACTTCACATAATAGGTCATAGAGATCCGCACAATATCGATCTTCCATTATTCTATGCCTCGCTGATGCAGTTGTAATTCTTCAGTTATCGAGAAGGCTAATATTTACTTTCTCTACACGTACTATGTACATAGTGCATAGAGAAGCTGTTGTAATACACCCAAAAATCAATACCGAAATTTCACCGGAAATACATGACAAATTCCTGTATGAGAAAAGTATAAGTTTTTAAAGCTGAAACCAAAAACAAGGAATACTTCAGAAATGGTCATTTCCACGAAAAAGACGAATATGTCATAAATTATGGGTTTTAACTAGGTCTAAATTTTTTGTGTATTAAGTTTTATATATCTCTTACGGTTTACCAGTTACGAAAAATTCAACAAAGCTCATTCAGAATAAAGAGCTCTTTATAGGTTATACTCAGAAAATTCCAGATATACATTTTATTTATCATATAAATATATTTAATATTTTAATCAAAGTCTTTAGAGCCATTTTTGAGAAAATCAAAATTTTCGAAAAAGTTCCATGTAAAGGGTAGTTTGGACAGGGGGGCTTTTTCCTAAAATCATCGTGTCGAATGTTAAGTTTAGTATCGTGGAAGATACTAAACTTAAATACCAAGTTTGGTATTTTACCGATTTTTCGTTTTTGAGTTATCGTGTTCACAGGCACACACAGACCTTTTTCTAAAAATGGGGGAATATATTACAAATCTGATAAATGTAAACAAACCACCATGGCAACACAAGGCCAGCTCTGCAGGGTAAAATGGGTCAAAGCCTTCCATGAATAAGTCATAAATAAATGAAGCTATTAAGTTAGACCCGGGAAGCTGTTGAATGTCACTTTGATTAATAAATTGTTAAACGAACCGTTTTAGAGCATTTGTTCAAATGAACATATTTTCTTGTTTTTGATGTCAGCAAACGTTGTAAAAGTATTGGGTCTTTCTTTGAACTTAAATAAAACACGTTCTATAAATGATAAGATTTTTTTTCATGTTTTATTTTGGAACTTAATTAATGTCATTACGTGTGAAAGAGAACATCAGCTAAGTGACCGCCGCGACTTTGTTGGGTTGCTCGTATATGGTTGGCTCAATTTTCAATGACAGAAGAACGTAAATTAGGACCTAATTTCACGAATAACACGCGTGACGATATTCACAAGATCATTTACTGCTTCTGGCTTGTTGATATAAACTCGAGATTTACTATAACCTCACAAGAAGTAATCCAACCGCGTTAAATCACATGACCTCGGGGGCCAGGTCACATCCCCACCACGGTAAATGATGAAACCTCTGAACTTCTCCTTCAAAAGATCGATTATTTCGAGAGAAATAGAGCATGTTGCACCATCTTTTTGGAACCAGATGTTTCTGAGATCCATTCCACCCAATTGAGGCCAAAAATAGTCCTTTATAAGAGCTCGTTATCTTTCTCCATTGACAGTTAGAACTTCTCCATCTTCGTTTGGGATTTTCACAATTTCTACGCGTTGCTGAATGCTATAACGTTCTATGGATATTTGTCAATAACAACAGCAGCTATCACATGTTAAAGATAGGGCACTTGTTAAAAAGAGGTATTTCTTTGTATGTATGTATTTGTTCTCTGCAATTGGGTACCGCCCGGTGGCAGAGTTAAATGTTCAAAATTTATTTACAATAATAATCTTAAGTTAAACTCAGAATAGTTATAAACGACATATTACATATATTTTTTTTATTACTTCACAATATTTACTCAAATTAACTAACGTTTTTTCTCTTTAAATTAACCCTAAAGGTCAGAGGGCAGCCCTGAAAGGTTGCTACAGGCAATTCGTTCCATTCTTCAATGGTCCTATTAACAAAAGAAAATGTTCCTACGTCGGTTCTGTACCTTCTACCCTTAATTTTATACAAATGATTGTTTCGTCCGTAGTATGTTGGGTTTTCTAACCTCTTTCTAAGGTCCACCCGTGTATTTATAGCTTTAAATAGTGCGACTAACCTAAGTTTTAGCGGCTCCCATTTACTCTCTTCGCCTTTCGTAAGCCCGAAATCTTCACCTCTCTTTATGTTTGTAAGGAATGTGGCATGGTGTAACTAGTTTGGTTATGTTGCAGGCGCCATCAAGTCACATCGTCACGTACCCGGTGACCAGAGAGGCCGATGGTGAGCGAGAGATGGTGTACTTGGGCTTGAGGATGCAGGTACGCCCGGAGCACTTCGCCGGAGGACGGCTGAAGATCCGGTGCTCTGCAAGCATACACGACGTGTACTACCAGAGCACGGAGAAGAGTGTAGAGGAAGAGAAGCCACGGTACATGGTACATGGTACACCCAACACAGTGATGGCACCACCCAATCTGGCAACCGAGCCTCCCCCACTCGTGTATCGCTACGAACACGAATCGGACTCACCACAAGGTACAGTATGCGCCTTATAAAAATATCTGATGTGTTCCATTCACATGACTTTCTCTACATCTCTGCAACAAATTATTGTTAAAAAGCTTATGTTTCTATTTACTTCATGCTAATCGAGAAAAAAATAACAGAAATAGTCTTGCTTAATTGCTTCCTTGTAAGTAGAAGCGAAATAAGGGAGTACCATAGGTTAAAGTGATAGTCAAAAGCTGGTTCCTATGTGACTGAAGTTGCTTTGTTTGTATGGATAGAAGTTGACAAATTCCTGTATGAGAAAAGTGTAAGTTTTTTAAAGGTGAAAATAAAAACAAAGAATATTTAAAAAACGATCGACTCCACGAAAAAATGTATATAATATAAATTGTGTGTTTTAATGTGCTCTACATCTTTGTGTGGTAAGCTTCTATCTCTCTCTCTCTTACGGTTTAGCAGTTATGCAAAATTCCGTAAAATTAAAATTCGAAGGCTTTCACGGCCGGTGTTAGAATCACTTATAGAAAACAAAACTGGGCTTGTTGGCCGTGGCTCACTGGGCTTAACCCCTTGTTCCCCAGACGTTTCGTCTGCGTCTGCGGCAAGCTCTTCAATGGCGTATACACCTCCGTGGCCTCTGAGTAGCGACTGGGGAACAAGGGGTTAAGCCCGGTTTTGTTTTCTATAAGTGATTCGTAAAATTCATCCAGAATAAAGTACTCTTCAGAGGCTATTTCTAGAAAATCTAGATTTACATTTTATTTATCAGGTAAATATCTTTAATGTGCGATATTTTAATCAAAATCGTTAGAGCCATTTCTGAGAAAATCAAATTTTCAAAACCTTTTCTACATAAAGTAGTTTGTGGTGCGGGAATGGTTTTGAAAATCTTTTGAGTCGCATTCTGGGAAGATACTAAGCCTAAATACTAAGTTTAGTACTTGAACTTTTAGTTGCTTTCTTTTAGCTATGCTACCCAGATACACACACACACGCACACACACACACACACACCTGTGGGCATGTTTCTAAACTTCTTTTGTGATTCAGGGAATTTCAAAAATACATTTTCTGTGAAATCTCGGTATCAATTTTTTGTTACAATGTTATATATTCTCCATTTACTATGTACGTTGTACATACGTGCTAGAGAAGGTGGAAATGTAAACTCCATACCATGGTACTTCGCAAAATGACTAGAATACCTGCTGAAAATTTTTTTTTTTCAGGGGATCCTAAAATATGTATTTCCGGTGAAATCTTGGTATCGAATTTTTGGGTGCAATATAAGACCTTCTGTATACACTATATACATAGTATGTGTAGACAAAGTAAAAAACATTTTTAGAAAATTCTACGTGTGTGTGGGTGGGTGGATTTTCATGAATTATCTTAAACATTTGCCATTTTAATTAAAGTCGTTAACATCATTTTTTATGAAATCAAAATTTTCGAAAATGTACAATGTAAAGAGTAATCGAGCGGCGGGGGGGGGGGGTTCTTGAAAATCTTCATGTTGATTCTAGGAGCAGTTTTCGTTTTTGAGCTATGTTGCCCACACACGCAGAGACCATTCTTTTTTTTTTTTTTTTTTTGATACAGGGGACATATATTTCCGGTGGAATATCAATATGGATTTTTTGGGTGGGATACAATACCCTCTCTACATTCGTACTAGAGAAAGTAAAAATCCTCAGTGGCGGCTAGTGTTCCCAAAATAACTGTAGCCCAGTTAACATCTCCCTGAAATAACTGATCAATACATGCAGATTAGGGCTATTTGAGGGGGCAAATAGATTTCTAATCCAACTTCTAGGGCAGGGGTCAACAACCGACTGCCTTCGAGTAAAATAAATAAATAAAAAATTCCCAATATCACACCCCGATAACTAATTACTTAAAGTGATGCATCCTTGAAATTTGACAAAAAATTGTGAAAATTTCAAAAATTATTATTACTTTCTCTACAGGCACTATGTACATAGTGTATAGAGAAGGTATTGTATTCCACCCAACATTTCAGCTGCAAGATTTCACCGGAAATACATGTTTTGGGTCCCCCTGACTCCGAAAAGAGCATTTCTGGAAAAAGGTCCGTGTGGGTGTGTCTATGTGTCCGAGGACAGCATAGCTCAAAAACGAAAAGACCGCTGAATACCAAACTTGGTATTTAAATTTAGAATTTTCCAGGGATGCGACACGAAGATTTTCAAGAAAATCTCCCCACCCCAAGCTATCTCAAAAATTGCTGTAACGATTTTGATTAAAATTTCTTATATTTCAGACAGTTATGTGACAAATAAAATGTATATCTTCAATTGCTTGGAAATAACCTCTGAAGACATGTTTATTCTGGATACATTTTTCGGAATTTTGTATAACTGGTAAACCTTATAAGAGATAGACAAAAGCTTATCACACAAAAAATATAGAGCTCACTAAAACACACAATTTATGTTAGATACATTTTTTCGTGTAGTAGGCCATTTTTAGATATTCTTTGTTATTACTTTCAGCTTTAAAATACTTAAACTTTTCTCATATGGGAATTTGTCAACTCCTGTCCATACAGAGGTACTTCATTCACATAGCAATCAGCTTTTAAAACATTTGACTATCGCTTTGACTATGGTACTCTCTTATTTCCAGACCATTTCTGTTAATTTTTCCTCAATTAGCATGAACTAAATAGAAGAATAAGATGTTCAACAATAATTAATAATACATGTACGTACACTTACATGGTGGAAGATATATAAGATAAAAAAATTGATATTTAGCTTATAACACATTAAAGTATCTTATTTTCTCTGCTTACGTATAACATTGTCACAAATGAAGCACAAATTTCAGGATCAAATGTGCTTCAAACGTCCCTAAGCTATGTCTCTGCTGTGTTTACAAACAACACACCACCTATAGTCAGGCAGGGCAAGGAGAGTCAACCGTGTGACCTGTTACGTAAACAACCAAACGTCTCACACAAGGAATAATAACTATAATAAAAACATCGTGAAATATTCCACATAAATAGAAACACAACTGTAAATATTGGATCATCATATCGTTCTCAAATGCTGATACAAATATTTGCACTTTTTCTTCGTATATATCTAGTTTCACTTTTATATGATTTTTATTTACTTTTAATTTGAGTAAAGAACCGAGCAAGATGACTCAGACGGTTTCATCAGTGGCGTGCATTCGGAAGGTCGAGGGTTCGATCCCTGTGACCGGCCAGTCTGAATTATGAGTTTTTCAGGGGTTTTCCGGTGAAATTTTGGTATAGAATCTCTGGGTGGAATGGAACACCTTGTGTACCTTCTATATACATTGTACGAAAGTGCGAGGGAAAATAAAATGAGTATATTAAATATGTTTTTGAAATGTATTAGTTTAAGTTTTAGAATACTTAAAACTTTTCTCATACGGGAACTTGTCAACTCCTGAACACACAAAGAAACTGATTTCAATCCCATAGCGCATCAGTTATTTTTACTTTCTCTATATGTACTATGTACATAGTGTATAGAGAAGGTATTGTGTTGCACCCAAAAATTCGATACCGAGATTCCACCGGAAATATATGTTTTGAGACCCCCTGAATCCAAAAAAGGCACTTTTAGAAAAATGAGTGTATGTCCTCAAAAATGAAAAGACAGTTAAAAACCAAATTTGGTATTTAAGTTTGGTATCTTCCAAGGATGCGACACGAAAATTTTCAATAAAATCCACCCACCCCAAACTGCCCTTTACATGGAAAACCTTTAGAAAATTTTGATTTTCTTAAAAATGGCTCTAACGATTTTGATTAAAATCTCGTATATTTAAGATATTTACTTCGCAAATAAAATGCATATCTTGAATTTTCTGCGAATAGTTTCTGAAGACTACTCTATTCTGGATGAATTTTACGGTTTTTTGCATAACTGCTAAACCGTAAGAGATGGACAAAAACTTAAAACTCAGAAAATGTAGAGCACATTAAAACACACAATTTATATCATATACATTTTGTTCGTGGAGTTAATCGTTTTTAAGATATTCCTTGTTTTTAGTTTCAGCTTTGAAATATATACTTTTCTCATACAGGAATTTGACATCTCCTGTCTATACAAAGTAACTTCAGTCACATAGCAACCAGCTTTTGACTATCATTTTAACCTATGGTACTCCCTTATTTTGCTTCTACTTAAGGAAGCAAGTAATAAGACTATTTCTGCTAATATTTACTCAATTAGCATGAACAAAATAAAGCCTAAGTTTTTTTTAACAATAATTTGTTGCAGAGCTGTAGAGAAAGTCATGTGAATGGAACACATAAGATTTTTGGTCAAGTTTTGGAAACATGTATTTCCAATTGTAGGTATTATGATGAACACTTTGTGCGTATTTTATGGTTTTTAATGTTGTGTAACGGAAGTTTATTATTATTATTTTTTGCAGATGATAGGAACTACGTTCCTGGCACATCAGGAAGTCAGAGCGTGACAGTCGCCAAGACAACGTGGGACCTGCTTCCTTCATCGCCGCTGTTCCTGCTGTTCCTCCTCTTCACCGTGAGATGAACCCGGAGCATTTTACCAGGACCGTCGTTATTTTATTTTCCTCCTCCAACAGATGAAAGAAAAGCGTCGACGAACGAGGAGAGAGATGAACACTCCAATAAATAACTGAAACGTATTTTACTTCGCCAAAAACACGAACCCTCTTTCCACAGTCCCCCTCAAGATGTTTTATATCTACAACACGGCTAGGTAAAGCGTTGTGTTTCAATAGACTGGCTTATCCTGAAGGGAGAGGAAAAATTACTGACTGCAACAAGTGCTCGAACTGTAACTTACATATGTGCACTAAATAATAGCCGCTAATCTCTGCTCCGGAGATTATGTTCCATTTTTATTTGTGTGTGATTGTACTTCAGTTCAACTTTACTGTTATAACTGCAATCAATCCTTTTTTGACGAAGTCTTTTTAATTTCTCTACACGTACTATGTACATAGTGTAAAGAGAAGGTATTGTATTGCACACAAAAATTCTATACCGGAAATACATGTTTTGGGACCCCCTGAATCCAAAAAATAAAAACGTTTTTTTAAAAATATCCCTTAATGTTTGTCTGTAAATATCAAACTTATTTGAGCTTATCATCATCTTCCAAGGATTCCTCACTAATGATTTCAAGAAAATCCCCTCACCCCAAACTACCCTTTATATGATTTTTTTTTAAATGTTTTGTTTGTCACAAAAATGGCTCTAATGATTTTGATTAAAAGATATTTACATCACAAATAAAATGTATATTGCCCGCCTCGGTAGTGTGGTGGTAGCGTGTCTGCCTCACATTCAACAGGTCGCGAGTTCGAATCTCGCTTAGGGTGAGTTACCCGGGTAAGATTTTTACGGGGTTTTTCCCTTATCCTGAGAAGACGAATGTCGGGTAACCTTAAGCTCCATGGACCTCGAGATCATTTGAGCATCATTTCGCCAATTTCATTCATCGTCCGATATGACCAAGCAGGTTAAAGGACGTTAAGCTTTAAACAAATGTAAATTTGAATTTTCTGGGAATACCTCAGAAGAGCTCTTTATTCTGCTTGAGTTTTGTATAATTTTATAAAACGCTTAAACCGTGAGAAATACACAAAAATTTACATAGCAAAAAATGTAGAGCTCGTTAAAACACACAATTTATATCATATCCTTTTTTTTTTTTTTTCTCGCAGAGTTGACCGTTTTCGAGGTATTCCTTGTTATTGGTTTCAGTTTTAGAATACTTAAACTTTTCACATATGGGAATTTGTAAACTCCTGACAATGCAAAGAAATGGATTTCATTCACATGGCAACCAGCTTTTAAAAGTTTTGACTATTGCTTTAGCCTGGTATCAACGAAGCAAGTAACAAGACCATTTCTGCTAATGCTTATCTCGATTAACATGATGTAGATAGAAGAATAACTTTTTAATAATAATTTATTATAGGGATGTAGAGAAAATAATGTGAAAGGAACGTATTGTATTTTTACCAAAAGGTCCGCGCGCGCGACTGTATGTGTACGTGCGTGCATGTGCGCGTGCAGCATAGCCCAAAACGGAAAAAGAAAACCCCTCCATCACCAACTACCCTTTACATGGAACATTTTTCAAACATTTTGAGATTCTCAAAAATTGCTCTAATGATTTTGATAAACATCTCTTATATTTAAGAGATATTTATATGACAAATAAAATGTGTATCTTGAATTTTCTGGGCATGGCCTCTGAAAACATGTTTATTCAGGATGAATTTTGAATAAGCGATAAACCGTAAAAGAGAGAGACAAAAACGTACCACACCAAAATGTAGAGCTCGTTAAAACACACAACTTATTTTATGTAGTTTTCGTAGAGTTGGCCATTTTTTAGATATTCGTTGTTGTTAGTTTCAGTTTTAAAATACTTATACTTTTCTCATACAGGAATTTGTCAACTCCTGTCTATACAAACAAAGGTGCTTCAATCACATAACAACCAGCTTTTAAAAGATTTGACTACCGCTTTAGCCTATGGTACTCCTTTATTTCCCTTCTACTTACAAGTAAGCAGGTAATAAGACACTTTGTCAATTTTTTCTCGATTATCATTAAGTAAATAGAAGAATAAACATTTTAACAGTAACTTATTGCAGATATGTAGAGAAAGTCATGTGAATGGAACACATCAGATTTTTTTAAATTCAGTGAGTCTTAAAACATGTATTTCTGGTAAAATCTCTGTATTGAATACCTTCTCTACCCTCTGTGTACATAGCACATATGCGCTAGAGAAAGTAAACATTGTGTAATAAATATAAAAAGAAGCTAGTAACAGTGGAATCCAGGGACTAGTTTCACAATAAACTGGTCTATTGCATCGTCAGCATTAATTTCTGTTTGGTCTGAGTTACAATTATTAATTATTATATTAATAATTGTGTTACTTCACTGTTGCTAGCTTTTGTTTACATTTATAAGTTAATGAAACAAGATAAAAAATCTGATGTGTACCATTCACATGACTTTCTCCATATCCCTGCAACAAATAACTCTTAAAAAGCTTATACTTCTATTTACTTTATGCTAATCAGAAAAGATTAGCAGAAATAATCTTATTACTCGCTTCCTTGTAAGTAGAAACGAAATAAGGGACTACCATAGGTTAAAGTGATAGTCAAAAGCTGGTTGATATGTCAATGAAGTTCCTTTGTTTATATGGATAGTAGTTGAGAAGTTCCTGTATGAGAAAAGTATACGTTTTTCATAGCAGAAACCAAAAATAAGGAATGTCACAAAAACGACGAACTCCACGAAAAAAATGTATATAACATTAATTGTGTGTTTTAATGTGCTGTACATTTTTTGTGCAGTAAGTTTTTGTCCATCTCTTACGGTTTAGCAGTCATTCAAAATTTAGTAACATTCATCCAGAATAAACTACTCTTCAAGATATACATTTCATTTGGCAGGTAAATATGTTTAATATCCGAAATTTTAATCAAAATCGTTAGAGCCATTTTTGAGAAAATCAAAATTTTCGAAAAAAGTTGCGTGTAAAGGGTAGTTGAAGGTGGGGGGATTTTTCTCAAAATCTTCGTGTCGCATCCCTGGAAGATACTAAACTTAAATACCAAGTTTGGTATTTTACCGACTTTTCGTTTTTGAGTTATCGTGTTCACAGACACACGGACACACACACACGGACCTTTTTGTGAAAATGCTTTTTTTGGATATTGGGGACCCTAAAACATATATTTCCGGTGAAATCTCGGTATCGAATTTTTGGTGGAGTGCAATACTTTCTCTATACACTATGTACATAGTGCGTATGGAGAAAGTAAAAAGAAACTGGTCGTTGGGTTCCAAAAGATAACTGAAGATTTGTTACAACTATTAAGTATTATATTAATATTGTGTAATAGCTTACAGTATAGTAAAATAACCATATGTCCTCTAGGCTGTTGAAACTGCAAGAGTAGATACAAATGCAATAGCTTAAATTTTGTTCACACCCAATTTGCACGACATTTATGGAACATAGTATCCGGATATTTACGCTGTTTCGATCTCTTAATATATATTCTGAACATCCTTTATACAAGGGATGAACACCTCTGACCTGCAGTCTTTCAATGAGCTTAGCTGTGACGTCATACATCCCATGTCGTGGCAAAAGAGACAGACAGGCCGCGGCGCGAACTGAAGTGACGTGATTCTTCTAGTCCAGTGAAGTAAAATTAGTCACCTATATATTTACTACTAGAGTCCAAGCTCTGTGTGTTTAGTTGTGTAGTGAGAGACGGTTAAGCGAGGGAGGCTGTATTTGGTATTGCTTGTTTAGCTGAATACTATTGCTATAGGTCGAGAGGTGAGACATGAACAAATCATACGCATAGGAGAAGTTGCTTTCCTTCTCTCCCTCTCTGCAACGGCTGTCACGGGTAAAAGAGACGCCAGCTTGGTAAGAATGACTTAACACAACCACACCAGCGTGCAGTGTTAGACAAATACAGTTCACATGAACTTAAATGTTGACACATGTCCATAGGTATAGGAAAGCGCTTTGTTATAAAGCTAATTTTTATACATGTACATATAATATGTTATTACGATATGTAATGTTTGCTTGAAGGAATGTCGTTAAGTTTATTGCGATCCAGCTTATCACACAAAGAGTTGGCAACCATGAACTGAGTCAATATACTGTACTCCCCACATGTTTCTACAGCTCCCCATTCCACCATTATCTTCGTCCTCTGTGTCCTCTTCCAAGTTAACAATCTGCTGGTGTTTATTTGTATAAACACTAAAAAATACCGCACTAAAACTAGCGCTAGCGTACTTCACTCCTGCGTGGACAGAAACGCTATGACTTCTGCGCATACAAGTTGGCGCAGCTTCTCCCACCATCAGCTACTGGTAAAGAATGCCATTGCGCAACATACGGTTTTGCACGTCTCTCCTCACGAGCTGTACATATTGCACTCTGCAGTGGTGATATATCACTACTGAGCATTCTACTGTGAGTGTTCCAAATACTAGAGTGTAAACTCCTTCATTTAGCATACTGTATAATTAGAGAAGTAACACATCCGATGTAGTTAGACATTTAGTCGCACTGTATTTTATGCATTCATTAAAATCTCTGATACGCCACTGATTACCCAACGCCTGTCTTCCCCAAGCCTCCCCTACCATTCTTGCTTAAGGTTATGTTTACATGTTTGGAAAAGAATCCTACAGTTAAAGCAACTAACTTAAACTAAGAAGAATATATACACAACATTTAAAAAAATATATTTTCAGAAAAAAATCCAAATTTTGAAAAAATTACATTTTTCAAAACATACACTGTCATTCACTTATAGCTAAATGTGAGCTTTATTCTGTAAATTAGAATATTTTGAAGTTGAATACATAAAAAAGGTTAGGCAAATTTATTTTCAAAGTGCATACTAGTAATGATTTCTATTTTAATTTAAAAGTTTTACTTTATAAAACAGACGAAGCTTCAGTTTTAAGTTTTTATTGTACTTTAGGCTTTGTTGTTTTCAATATTGCAAAGCCTGTAAATTTTCATTTTTTCAGATTATAGGCTTAAAGATGAAGGTATTATTCAGTATGACAAACCACTTATTTGAAACATTTAAAACGTGGCTGCAGGTTCTTGTCGTCTTTTGTTTATGCTTTATTAAAAAGTACATTAAAATCAGCGCTGTCAGTAATAACACTGTCAACCCATTCTACTTTTGAATGGGAAGCACCGGGTTTACCAGTATTCATTGCGCCTGTCCTGTTCGGGACTCGTTTATGGTTTTCAACCCCTACCTATCCTCTGACAAATCCCCTCTGCAGATGTTGCCCCCTCTGTGGTATCCCAGGGCGTGGTCCATTTCCAGAAACCTGAAATGGCGTTAAGGTGGTCTCGGCGTTGACAAAAAAGAATAATCTCGGTTCATTTATTCATTCCGAGTAACTGCCTAACCCTGCAGAGTAGACCGCGCCGTGGCCGAGTGGTTAGACCACTCGCCTCTCACCTAGACGGCCCGGGTGAGATTTGTGGTGGACAAAGCGGCGCTAGGGCGGGTTTTCTCCGGTTTCCTCCGCCATCGCATTCCACCGGTGCTCCATCTCCATTCATGTATCATCAGTGTCACCGCCTGCGGTGCCATAAATAGTTAAAGTGGGCGTTAAATGCTACCCACAAAAAAATAGAACAGACTCACATATTTTATATGATACCGTGACCTCTCCTGAGCGTTGCGTGCTTCGTTATTTTACTTTTCTCCCCGGTGTATTCAAATTTTCTAAGTCCCGCCTGCCCGGTTGACGTCGCCTTCCAGAGTGTTCTCTCCTCTATTGGACATATGCATCCCCACTTCTAAAATTTTAGTTGCTTTTCCAGAATTACAACCCCTACCAAACGTACACTATTTCCCCAATATTTCAGATATCCTGGTTTCCAAATCTTACGGTTTCCCAATGTTAGTTTCTTTCTCACGGTTTTTCCAGAGAAATCTAACGGTGCACATTTGGGATTTTCATCTCTTCTGGAATGCAGTAAGCCAATTCCTTACGGCTAGATACTTTGAGCATCCGTGCATAAAATTTCCTTTAGCTTTTGTGCTCGCACCTGTCCATAAATACGCTTTCTGCAACAAAATATCAGCCCTTACATTTTCTTACTCTAACCCATTTCTTTCCCTATAAATATTAAGTCCTTATAAATTCACATTTATGACTATTTCAATTAAATTTCTGATTTCTTTCTTTCGTTATGTATTTGTCTTTTATTTTCCAGCCTTAAAATACGAGCTCATCGCTGAATGTATATCATTGTTCACTGCCTGAACACACTCACTACTGTCATTCATTGAACTTTTTACTGTGTTTATTTACCTGAAACTTCCTCTTTTGTCACCCATTTCAACTCACAAAATGCCCAACTGTACTGAAATGTGTTACTAAACATGCTGACGCCATGTTTCCATAGAAGTTGTTTCAAGGAGTGGCAATATCAAGCCGCTGTGAATCCTAAAGTGCGATCTCTGTGGAATTCGTTCTTAGTGTCATCTGTTGACAGCCTGAAGAAATGCGGTCCGTAAACCTTGTCACATATGATGCCCTCTTAACCTTGGCATGAATTCAACACGACCTTTGTAGCATCCAACAAACAATAGCCACCTTCTCTTCTACGGTAAACATCCTGCGCATTCACTCTGTAAACAATGAAACACATGTTTAATTGTTAGCATGCGATGAATGCATGATATCAGGGAACCCATTACACCTACAATATTTCAAAAGTACACACAACGATCTACCATATACAAGGTGGTCATGACGTATTCATTTCTACAAAATAGATTCTTATTTTCTGGACACCTGTACATTTTATTCGACTTAGAGTCTGAATATTTAAATACACCTTGCATAAATTTTAAAAAGGAATGAGTATAGTTACACATAACAGAACAAACAAAAAAGTTTGAACATTTTGAGAATAAAATCTGCTTTTAAACGTGTATACATATCTTAACTAAACTTAGTAGCATTCCTTCCAGCCACACGGAGCTTGGACTCTTAGTAATATGTTCTACACAGGGAAATAAATTGCTTGATAAACTCGTAAAGCAGATATAGTAAACTCGTGGAGCTATTCAGTGTTAGCTATTTAAGACTACCATTGCTACGTCACGTCGATTCGCGCCGTAGCCTGTCTCTCTCGTTAGCTACTTCCCATTTTCCCTAACTGTCGATCCCAGTGACTTTTAGATCCTGAAGCTTTCATACGAGGCTGGGATATTTCGAGGATATCTTTTATTCCCGTACAAATAATGTTAAAAAGGAAACAAACTGAAAACAAATTCAGTATAAAAATAAGTACAGGATATACTGACGAAAACACAATTGTTGTAAGGTTTTATTTGTTAGTGGAACACCCATCGTTTTCAATTTTAGCATGCACAGTTTTAGCAATATTGTCGTTACTATACGGTTTTAATTTTTAGAATAAAAACGGAAATATTTGTGGGTGCTCAAAGATATTCACATAATAATGGATGTGCTTTTGTTCTTGATGTAATTTTGCTTTTGAAAACTTTGTAAACAAAGTTGCCAACTGAATATCTCAGCTCTCCTCGCCATTAAGTGTAGCCAACCTAAACAAGACCTACGCTACCATTAGTCAAAGAGTATAAAGTAATACAAGGGAGCCTTAGGGTAAATCAAGGAATAGCGATTTTAAATATAATGTTACTATCTACAATTCATTATTAAATCTATGCTTTTTTATTTAGCATTATGTGAATATAAGTTATAATACATTAACGGAAATATGATGTTCTTGCTCTCTCTAACACGCACATACTCGCAGAAGGGGCAGAGTAGGATTTAGGCCAGAATCTTACACTTCCGTGCGAGTTAATCGGAACAAAACAATAACACAACATTTTTAATGTTTTCATGAATTTAATCATAAATTACTTCCAATTTAAATGTCTTAATATTTAACCTTTAATTGCATGATGTTGCATATATGCAAAAAAACTGATTAATCAATGCTTTTAGTAGTGCATTTTTTTAATTTCGTATTACACTAATTCTGAGTGTTCCATTCGCATGACTTTCTCTATATATCTGCAATAAATTATTGTGAAAAAGCTTATTCTTCTATTTACTTAAGCTAATCGACAAAAAAATTAACAGAAATGGTCTTATTGCTTACTTCCTTGTAAGTAGAAGGGAAATAAGGGAATGCACTAGGCTAAAACGATAATCAAATATTTAAAAACCTGATTCCTTTGTTTATATAGCCAGGAGTTGACAGTTCCTGAATGAGAAACATTTGAGCATTTTAAAGCTGAAACCAATGAGAAGGAAGATATAAAGAACGATCAATTCCACAAAAAAATGTATATGAATAAACTTGTGTTTTTTAACGAGCTGTACATTTTTTTTGTGTGGTAAAGTTTTGTCCATCTCTTATACGGTTTACCAGCTATGCAAAATTCATCCAGAATAAACATGTCTTCAGAGGCTATTCCTAGAAAGTTCAAGATATACATTTTATTTTCGATGTAAATATCTTAAATGTGTTGGGTTTCAATCAAAACCGTTAGTCAATTTTGAGAAAATCAAAACTTTCGCATTTTTTTCCATGTAAAGGGTAGTTTGTGGTGAGGACATTCTCTTGAAAATCTTCGTGTCGCATCCTTGGGAGATACTAATCTTTGGTTTGGTTTTTAATACTCTTTACGTTTTTGAACTATGCTGTCCATAGGTACATACACGAACCTTTTTCTAAAATTGTTTTTTTCGGACTCAGGAGGCCTCAAAACATATATTTCTGTGAAATATCGGTATCGAATTTTTACGTTCCCTGTTCACTATGTACATTGTACATATGGGGCTAAATAAAATGTAAAAATAATAGTAAAAAAAAAAAAACATGCTCTCTTCTATTACTCTATTCTCTCTGCATTTAGTGAAAAACTCCACTAAACATCCATCCAAGGTCTACTAGAGGAGCTTTCCGCTTCATAATTAGTCAAGTAGGTTGCAACAATTCGCTCCTTCAATGGTAAGGAGTTAAAACGACGAAGAAACATATTAATATTTCTTATTATGTACAATTTTAATCCCTAAAACACGTACTTTTGAAACAAAGAAATCTTAGACTGCACAAAATATTGTATAATTGTTAAACGTTATGTAAGATAAGAAATGGCGGAACAAAGACAATGTGACAGATGAAGGTGCGTTGGGTCAACTGAAAATGGGACCTCTTCGAGATCCATATTGTTCCTTGTTGTAATGTATGTGAGTTAATCAATGTGCATATATTATATTAACGATGAAACTTTTGCTCATAACGGTTAAAAGATCATTGTGTTTACTTGTATGTAAATGTGACCTTGCAAAAATAAGTTTGTAAATGTTCACACACACGACAGAGTGCTTACCTTTCTTCACAAACTCTTCTTTTTTATGTTTACATGTATTATCTAATGTTAATGTCAAATTCGAAAGAAAATATAGTCATGTTTTTTTTCTCTCTCTCCTATATCCCTTCCATATATGAAATCTGTTAATTACGTTTTTGAAATGTGTAACGAAGATTTGTTTTGTAACTCAATTATTCTCCGAATTGCTTCACAGATCTACGATGCGTGTTCGAAAAGTAAGGCATAAAACGTATGTTTTCACAACATTTATTTGTACATTAAAGAGAATTCCTTAACCTATTTTTTGAAATATTTTGTATGCAAGTTAATCTTTCTGAACACACATTTGGTAATGTAAGCTAGATTTACAATTCATTTATTAATTGTCATGCCAACAAGCACTGTAAGTATTTACAGTAAGAGTTTGAGAGATCATTAATACTTACAATACAATTAGGAAATGGCGTAACACTCAAGACATGTGCTACTTCACGTAAACAATGTATTGCAAAATGCATTAACAAAATAGTGTATAAGAAGACTTTGTCTATGTAATTCAGATGTAGCCTTTCATTTGTTCACATAGAGAATTCATTTTTTCTTAATATTCAATAAAATATTGAAAAGCAATTTTGATTCATTATTGTTTTTACATTTTTTCCCAAGTATTTCAAAAAGTAATTGGCTAACCATGAACTGTAAGTTACTCATCAGATCTCGGCCCTTTGGACCTGGTATTCCCAATGTGCATTCTCGACCTTGTAGTATAACTTACAATTCTTAGTACTCAATATACAATTTGACATTGTTGCCACCAATGTTCAGGCATTTGTCATAGCAAAGAATCAACTTTTGTATGTCCTCTGCCACTGCTGAACACCGTGTTTTGTGGAAACCATCATAAAGCATTCTTATTGTGAACCATCTGCTTTCAGAATTGTTTAATTCACTTCTTCAACCACACCATGAGTGACAACAGAAGGCCACCTACTCCCTGAAGGTCGCCCCCACCGAGGTCTTCGGTAGTCTTCCCCTTGCGGTTGAGTGACGTATCCACTTCCGTCCTTGTATGCAAGGTATCTTTGTCCTTGTTCAACCAAAACATGAGTAACAACAGAAGGCCACCTACTCCCTGAAGGTCGCCCCCCACTGAGGTCTTCGGTAGGCTTCCCCTTGAGGTTGAGTGGCGTATGCACTTCCGTCCTTGTATGCAAGGTATCTTTGTCCTTGTTCAACCAAAACATGAGCGACAACAGAAGGCCGCCTACTCCGTGCTTCGTGTTGAATATTGGATCATGCATCATTGAATTGCCTAACCCACTTTCTCACCATTGCATCTGTCATTACATTTTCACGTAAATCTCTATAAGTAGACGATAAATTTCAGTTGACTTAACATTCCTTGCGTTAAAAGCTTTATTAAGGAATGCATTTCACAGTTGGTGGGATCAAAAATTATCTTAAACGTTTTGAAGGATCGCTAACAACTGTAAACACAACACGATCCGGCTGTAATGGAGTCAGTGGACAGACAATGAACCAGAGGGGTCAGTGCGCATGCGTGGAGCTGCAACACTAGCGTTGCGGTGGTGGTGGAACGAAATAGTACTTACTTTGCGAACACGCCTTGTATTTATGAGTAGTATAATGTTAAATACATGCCTACCTTCAAATCTTAAACGTTTTGTAACACATTGCATGGTAAGTGGATACTTTTAGTAAACATAATGAATTTCAAGGGTCTGTTCATAACCTATTCTTACTTATATATTTAACTATATTGGAAACTTTTCGAAAAACATAAATCTCATAAGTAAGCAAGCCTTAAAATCCGAACATCTAGGACGATTGTACTGAAACTTTGTCCAGTTTGTTTCATTCACTTCATTTTCTACTTGCATGAAGTGTTTTATAAACTATTGTAAAGCGTCACTCACGAGGGCGTTGAACACAGGATTCCTCTCTTCCAGCTTAAGCAGCTTCTTCACCAAAATGTCACACATAAGGATCCTCTTCTCTTCAGCCTCTCACTTAAGTATCATTACATAGGAATCTTCTCTCATCTCTTCCGGTCGCTCACTTAAGTGTACAACACAGAACTTCTCTCCTATCACTCTCTCGCACATTGAGGTTTGCAGAACAGCAAAATACTCTATATCTGATTTCAATAACCGGTTCCGCGGTATGCTCTTCCCTATATTCGCAAGAGCTTTCGAGAAAATTCTTATGCCGCTATTCTTCTCATTAACTTCACAGATGTTTTCTGAGCAAGAAACCGCCTCTCTCTCCAACCAAGCATGCGCCTGCTAGCGCTATAGTACATGTCCGCTATCATCGGCGCGTCTCCGTCTCAATGTGCTCCAAATCTTAAATATAAAATGCAATACATTTGTAATTTAAATGATGGTGTATCAATCAAGTATAAACTTTTATTATTTCCCGATATAATTAAGAAAAACAAGTTCGCTTTAACAAAATTGACTTTGGGTAATGGCCATATCCACAGGTACCCCATTCCAAAATCAATTAATGAACCCCTTCTTGAAGAAGAAATTCAGTCGGAAGCATTTAGTTTTATTTATGTACCAGATATGTGTGATTTTAGAAGTATTTTGGTTTATTTAAAAGTTTGTGAAAGAAGTAAGCATTCTGGTGAAAGATATGTGATAAGACTTATATGTATAAACCTTCTCATAGAATACAGTTACGTTGTTTATGAACCTTTTATGTCATGGGCCATTCTTATTATAAAATATGTAAAATAAAGTAACGCTATGGGTGAAGTATTTTAAAACCAATAAAAGTTATTATGGTGTTTAATCTGTTTTTCTGTACAAACCATAACCAAAATAAACGTTCCGAAGAAGACACTAGTGGAGACAAATTGCTGTAAAGGTAAGTGGCATCTTTCTTATATTTAGAGCTGAGGTTCATGTATAAATTCTTATGCGTTTTATCATGATTATTGCGAAGTATACCATATACAAGGGTCAATTTTAGAAATTTGAAAATTGAGACGGTTAGTCGGCCTCGCTACTATCATAATTATTATTATTATTATTATTATTATTATTATTATATTATTATTATTATTATAATAATTATTATTATTACTTCTGTTAATTATCGATTATTTAAGTATTTAAAAGTGTATAAAGCTAGCTACTAGAAAGCACAGCTCAAAATTGTTTTACAAACTTGGCTGCTGAATAAGGGAAAGTTCTTTGTCAGTCACGTACTCTTGTGCATGTGCGTGCAATAGCGAAATAAGTGAAAAGGTAATTTCGTAAAGCCCCGAATTGTACAGAAGTGCGTTTTTCTTCATTGTATTGAGACGGTAACGAGGTGTTGGATGCATTTTTGGGTAAGGAGAGATGCATTATGGGACACTTAGACGCCAAGTTCGCGGTCTTTCTGTCAATGAGAATGAAGCAGACATTACAGCAGAATTTACTATATAAGTAACAGATTGTAGGATGTTGGGCAGCCATTCATTAAATCCGAGGTCATGTACGCGTAATTGCTGTTGGGAACACTTACCGCTAAGTATAAGGCACACATAATCGTTGAGAAGTAACTATACAGCGTGGAGAGTAATTGTTATAAATGCTATTTACAAGCAAAGTGATAAAGTACTAAGTTCTACGAGAGAAGTAAAGTTAAGTCGTTGAAAAGTGAAAGTTCTTAGAAATCATCATAAGTCGATTAGCATGTAAAGCAAAGTGCTTGTCTAAACACGTATCAATTCTAGTCAAGAATAAACGAATAGATGAAAGTGAAAGTGTATTAACTATTTCACAGGACCACTCCTAACTACCCTCATTGTCATTACCACCCGAGAAAGTCAATTTTCAAGCAGACTGAGTTACGCCAAGGTAGCTTCAAGAGTGGATCTCGAAAATCAGGTACGTGGAGAGATCTGCTATCTTGGTAGGGGACCACGTCCAGACGCACTTAATAACGTGGGCAACATAACGTCGCATGTGTGACCCCCTGATGCTCTATGCCTGCGAAGTGTGGGGTATGGCAGCAGACTCCTGGCTTCTCTGGTTACAGCGGGCACAGAATAGAGGACTCCGGTCCATATATTCTGTATGTCGACGTTTCCCTTTGAGGCTACTACATGAAGCTTCGGCCCTCCCATATGTAGAAGATATTAGGCGCCGGGCTCAAAAATTCTACGCCAGATTGGGCGAACATGAGAACGCACTTGTCAGATCTCTGGGGGAGTACTTACCCTCTGAACGCCGAAAGAGGCGGTTCCGGGTTCCCCGCATGGCTTGTGGGCACCCCCGGTAACAACGGCTTTAAACCAGCCAACAGCGTAATAGCTGAACAAAGCACTCCCCCCTCCCATTGGGAGAGGTCTATCAACATTTCACCACCATAATTAAATAAAAAAAAATAAACACCAGCGGAGCAGAGGAAAGGATGCTGCTCCTGAAAATGCAACCGCTCGAGGAGCCTACCAGCGCTACCTCCTAACACCAACACTCGAAAACTCCAAAATTAAAACCTCAACCTTCACCTCATTCCTGTGGTTAAACCCTTACCAGGGTAGGTACACAGCAACAACACCTAGGCTCACCACGAGCCTACCAGACACGCACGCACGCACATCGCATGTTTGGCACCCACAACGTGGGACGATAAAACCACTACAAAATCCGTAGCAATGAGTTCTTGTAAACCAACAATGTCTTCCAAGACTTAGAAGTTCAGATAGCAACATGTGCAGGCCTCGGCAAATTCCAACTTTTGTGTGTGTTGCTAAGCCATACGCTATGATGGATCTCAAGCGAGAGCATTTCCGTGCATTGATTTGTATGATACTTTTTTAAATACTTCTGAACACATATTTGGCAATTTAAGTTAAATTTACAATTCATTTATTAATTGCCATGCCAACAAGCACTGTAAGTGCTTACAGTAAGAGTTTGAGAGGTCATTAATACTTACAGTACAATTAAGAAATGACGTAATCATCAACGTATCTTTGCTTCGACTTCGCTGGTAAAAGTGAAGCACATGCTAGGTCCGCAGCTTCTTAAACAGCAATGTCGCTCATTTTATAACATTTTACTGCTTGATAATAACTATGAAAAATCTGAAAATTCAATTCGACTACATAAACAAACAATCTGATGTGTTTCATTCACATGACTTTCTCTAAATATCTGCAACAAATTATTACTAAAATGCTTATGCTTCTATTTACTTCATGCTAATCGAGAAAAAATTAGCAGAAATAGTTTTTTTACCTGCTTCCTTGTACGTAGAAGCGAAATAAGGGAGTACCATAGGTTAAAGTGATAGTCAAAAGCTGGTTGCTATGTGACTGAAGTTCCTTTGTTTCTATGGACAGCAGTTGACAATTCCTGTATGAGAAAAGTATGTGTTTCAAAGCAGAAACCAAAAACAAGGAATGTCTCAAAAACGATGAACTCCACGAAAAAAATGTATAACATAAATTGAGTGTTTTAACGTGCTCTACATTTTTCATGCGGTAAGTTTTTGTCCATCTCTTACGGTTTAGCAGTTATTCAAAATTCCGTAGAATTCCTCCAGAACAAAGTACTCTTCAGAGGCTATTTCCAGATAATTCACGAAATACATTTTATTTGCCAGGTAAAACCCGCCCCAGCGCCGCTTTGTCCACCACAAATCTCACATGCGGTCGCTTGGGATCGTACCCGGGCCGTCTAGGTGAGAGGCGAATGGTCTAAGCGCTCAGCCATGGCGCGGCCCGTCAAAATCGTTAGAGCCATTTTTGAGAAAATCAAAACTTTCGAAAAAGTTGCACGTAAAGGGTAGTTGGGGGTGGGGGGATTTTTCTCAAAATCTTCGATTCGTATCCCTGGAAGATACTAAACTTAAATAACAAGTTTGGTATTTTATGGACTTTCGATTTTGAGTCATCGTGTTCACACAACGTGTTAAAATATCGTATATTAAAGATATTTACCTGACAAATAAAATTTATATCTTGAATTTTCTGGGAATAGCCTCTGAAGACTACTTTATTCTGGAGGAATTTTGCATAACTGCTAAACCGTAAGAAATGGACAAAAACTTAACACACAAAAAATGTAGAGCACATTAAAACACACGATTTATGCTAAATGATTTTTTTTCGAGGAGTTTATCGTTTTTGAGATATTCCTTGTTTTTGGTTTCAGCTTTGAAAAACATACTTTTCTCTTACAGCAATTTGTCAATTCGTGTTCATACAAATAAAGGAACTTCAGTGACCTAGAAACCAGCTTTTGACTTCACTTTAACCTATGTTACTCTCTTATTTCGTTTCTGCTTACAAGAAAGCAAGTAATTAGACTATTTCTGCTAATTTTTTCTCGATTAGCTTGAAATAAATAGAAGAATAAGTTTATTAACAATAATTTGTTACACAGAAGTAGAGAAAGTCATGTGAATGGAACGCATCAGATTTTTCTGATATACATAACTATTATACAAGGTGTAGAAACAACATGATACCGCCTAAATTTCGGTTATACAGAAATCTCTTAAAGAGTGAAATTGTATAATAAACTGCCTTTAAATATAAGAAAAAGTACAAATGCAAATTCTTTTAAAGTTAGTGTCAAAACAGAATTAAGGAATTTAATTTTTACAACACAAGAATATTTAAATATAGATGCATTTTAATGACTTGCTGACGAAACCTATTGCTTTGTATGTGCGTCAAATGATGAAATAAATGATCATTATCAGTATAGGTAGAGAAAGTCATGAGAATGAAACATTTCAGATTTTTCACTTCAGTTCTCGATCAAACATATTTTCATAGAATTGCTGTGTGTTCCCTTTGGCCGCGGTGTGAAAACACGCTACATTTCACGAATACCTTGAGCGAGAGGTGAAATTGCATCCATTTTTGGTGGCGCTAACAGTTGCGTATACACATTGTTATTTAGGACACCGCCATCGCTGAAGGTGTACATTGATTTAAACAACAATGTGGCGATACCTTTCATTCGTTTTATGTGTTGCCCGGGAACTACATAACATATGGCCCCGTTCATAATGCTTCTGTTTTCATTTGTTTTTGTTTCTCTTTGTAGGTTCACCGTTTCACTTCTTTCTGCTTTTATAAACACCATTTCATTGTTTAACACTTCAAAAGTCTTATTTTCGCGTCATATTTTGGAATATTCTGGTTGATGTGCATTTTTATTTTCTCTACACAAACTATGTACATTGTATAGACGAAGTATTGTATTGCACCTAAAAATTCGATACCGGGATTTCACTGTAAATATGCGTTTTAGGGTTCCCTGTATAAAAAAAAAACATTGTGTTTGACAGTATAATAGAAAACGAAAATTCCTTTAAATACTTAACTTGTTATTTAAGTTTAGTATCTTACAAGGATGCGACATGAAGATTTTCAAGTAAATCCCCTCACCCCAACCTTCCCTTTATATGGAAAATTTATTGAAAATTTTGTTTCTCTTAAAATGACTCTCACACTTTTGATTAAAATACCGTATATTACTAAACCTATTTACATCACAAATAAAATGTATATCTTGAATTTTCTAAAAATAGATTTCGAAGGCCTTTTATTCAGGATGAATTTTACTGGATTTTGCATAAATAGTAAACAGTAAGAGACATACAAAAACTTACTAAATAAAAATGTAGATCTCATTAAAACACACAATTTATGTCATATACATTTTTACTTTCTCTAGTCCCATATGCACAGTGTACATAAGGATAGACAAGGTATTGTAATGCACCTAAAATTCGATACCAAGATTTCACTGGAATTATGTATTTTGGGGTCCCCTGAGTCCGAAAAAAGCATTTTTAAAAAAACGTCCGTGTGTGTGTGTGTGTGTGTGTGTGTGTGTCTGTCTGTATGTGTCTGTGGAAAGCATAGCCCCAAAACGAAAAGACCGTTAAATACCAAACTTGGTATTTAGGTTTAGTATCTTCCAGGGATGCGACACGAAGGTTTTCGAAAAAAATCCCCCCACCACATGGAAAAAATTTCGAAAATTTTGATTTTCTTAAAAATGGCTCAAACGAATTTGATTAAAATCCCGTATATTAAAGTCATTTATGTCCGAAATAAAATGTATATCTCGAATTTTTTTGGGAATAGACTCTGAAGACCTCTCAATTCTGGATGAATGTTGCCGAATTTTGCTTAGCTGCTAAACCATAAGAGATAGAAAAAAACTCACTGCACAAAAAATATACATCACGAAAAAACACACAATTTATGTCCTTTACGTTTTTGTTGTGGAGGTAACCGTTTACGAGATATTCCTTGTTATTGGTTTCAATTGAGGAGTACTTAAACTTTTCTCAGACAGGACGTGCCCGTTTTTCTTTTTTTCTACTTCTGGCCAAGCAAAGAAGAGATTTGCAATGACAATCGCATAACAATAGCTTTTAAAACATTTGACAATCACTTTAGCATAGTGCATTCCCTTATTCTCTTCCACTTATTAGGAAATAAGTAGTAACATTCTGCTAACATTTATCTCGATTAGCATTATGTACAAAGAAGAAGAATCTTTTGTAGTAGTTGTGTAAAGCAGCTAAAGAAAGTCATGTGAGTGTAACACATCAGATTTTTTTCCCTAGAGTTGACCTTTTTTGAGATATTCCTTGTTATTGGTTTCAGTTTTAAAATACTTTAAACTTTTCACATACGAAAATGTATTAGCTCCTGGCACTGCAAAGAAACGAAGTTCATCCGCATGGCAACCAGCTTTTAAAAGAGTAGGCTATCGTTTTGGCATAGAGCAATCCATTATATACCTTCTACTTACAATAAAGCATTTCTGCTAATGTTTACCTAGATTAGCATGAAGTAAATAGAAGCATAAGCTTTCTAACAATAATTTGTTACAGAGAAGTACAGAAAGTCATGTGAGTTGAACACCTCAGAATGTTTTATGTGTTGCCCGGGAACTGCATAACATATGGCCCCATTCATAATGCTTCTATTTTCATTTGTTTTTGTTTCTCTTTGTAGGTTCACCGTTTCACTTTTTCTTACTTTTATTGTTTAACCTTTCAAAAGTCTTATTTTCGGATATTCTGGTCGATGAGCATTTTTATTTTCTCTACACAAACTATGAACATTGTATAGACGAAGTATTATATTGCACCCGAAAATTCGATATCGAGATTTCACCGTAAATATGTGTTTTAGGGTTCCTGGATATAAAAAAACACTTTTAGAAACAAAAATCTCTGTGTTTGTGGATAGCATAACCAAAAACCGAAATTCCTAAAATACTAAACGTGATACTTAGGTTTAGTACCTTTCAAGGATTCGACACGAAGATTTTCAAGAACATTCCCAAACTACTCTTTACATGGAAAATTTGTTGAAAACTTTGTTTTCCTTAAAATTGGCTGTAAAGATTCGATTAAAATAACTTAAGTATCAGGTAGTTTTGTCACACTTGATATGTATCTTGAATTTTCTGGGAATTGCCTCTGAAGACCTCTTCATTCTGGATGCCTTTTATATAACTGGCAAACACCAAGTAAGGTATTTAACGGTCACTTCGTTTTGGAGTTATGCTGTCCACAGACACACACGGATCTTTTTCTAAAAATATTTTTATAGATTCAGGGGGTGCCAAAACATGTATTTCCGGAGAAATGTCAGTATAAAATTTTGGATGCATTATAATACTTGCATGCATTACATGTACATAGTACGTGTAGAGAAAGTAAAAATATAGATCTCGTTAAAACAAACATACGCATTTTTTGCGCAGCTTGCTATTTCCAAAATATATTATTTCATTTTAAGATATTTAAACTTTTCTCATACGGGGATTTGAAAACTCCTGGCCATGCAAAAAAAAAAAAAAAAGTTCCATTCACATGACTTTCTCTACATCTCTGCAACAAACTATTGTTAAAAAGCTTATGTTTCTATTTACTTCATGCTAATCGACAAACAATTAGCAAAAATAGTCTTATTACTTGCCTCCTTATAAGTAGAAGAGAAATAAGGGAGTACCATAGGTTAAAGTGATAGTCAATAGCTGGTTACTATGTGACTGAAGCTCCTTTATTCGTGTGGACAGGAGTTGACAAATTCCTGTATGAGAAGTTTTAAGTTTTTGGAACCTGAAAACAAAAACAAGGAATATCTCAAAAACGACCAACTGCACGAAAAAAATGTATACAACATAAATTGTGTAATTTAATGTGCTCTTCATTTTTGTGTGGTAAGTTTTTGTCTATCTCTTACGGTTTAGCAGTTATGCAAAATGCCGTAAAATTCACTCAGAATAAAGTAGTCTTCAGAGGCTATTCCCAGAAAATTCAAAATATACATTTTATTTGTCAGGTAAATATCTTTAATATACAATATTTTAATCAAACTCGTTAGAGCCATTTTTTAGAAAATCAACATTTTCGAAAAAAGTTCCATGTAAAGGGTAGTTGGGAGTGGGGGGATTTTCTTGAAAATCTTCGTGTCGCATCCTTGGAAGATACCAAACCTAAATACTAAGTTTGGTTTTTAACGTACTTTTCGTTTTTGAGCTATGCTGCCCACAGTCACACACACACACACACAGATAGACAGACAGACACACACACACACACACACACACACACAGACACACACGCCGACATTTTTATAAAAAAAATGTTTGGTTCAGGGGGACCCAAAACACGTATTTCCAGTGAAATCTCGGTAACTAATTTTTGGATGCATTACAATACCTTCTCTATACACTATGTACATAGCACGTATAGAGGAAGTAAAACGGCAAAGTCAATTTTGTCAGCTAACAAGGTTATGGTGGGTGTTTTCTGGGATGCACAGGGAATACTTTTTATTGATTACTTGGAAAAGGGTGAAAGTATCATGGTAACTAAAGCACAAGCTTACTGCAACTTTTGAGCGATAAGGTGAAAAGAAAAATACCTCATTTGGCAAAACAAAAAACAAACAAACAGAATCTTGTTTAATCACGACTATGCTCCGGTCCATCGTTCATTTATTGAAATGGGGAAAATGTGCGAATTAAAGTTCGAATTGCTTGAATATCCACCGTATTCGCCAGAACTACCACCTGTTCCCAAACCTCAAAAATGTTGGAGGACGAAGATTTCCCAGCAACGAGGAGGTCATTGATGCGGTAAACAGCTATTTTGAGGACCTTGATAAATCGCACTACAGAGATGGTTTAATTAAAATGGAGCACCGATATGACAAATGTATATGCATTTAATGATATTATGTTGAGAAATAAATAAAAAAAAATGCTATATGCTCTATTTTCATTGAGAGGCTCGGGACTTATTAGCCGAAAGTTGCGTGGTACAGACCTCATGGAGTACAGTAGAGAGTGAATGCAGGATTAGAAAGCTGATGATATTTACCTATTAGCCCCACAGATATAGAGAGAAATTAGATAGGAAATGTCCAAGCCTTAGCCACTGTGGTTGGTGAAGCAGTTTTCACGCAGCCGCCACAATTAGCCACTACACTTTTGAGATGAGCACGTCTTATGTGGGTTAAATGTGCACAAAAAATAACATTTTGCGGTGTTAAATGTTCAATTAAGCGGTACATTTAGACTGTGAGTTTTAAACCAGAATAATGATCAATACGTGTGTGGTGTTTGGTTGTCGTTTCTCGAATAGCAGAAGCAAAATCAAGAAAAGGGAAATGCGTTTTAATAAATAGATTAGTGTACCTATTCGAGTAATTTTGTGGTGTTAAATGTTCAATTAAGCAGTAAATTCAGACTTCAAGTTTTAAACCAGAATACTGATCAATGCGTGTGTGGCGTTTGGTTGTAGTTTCTCGAATAGCAGAAGAAAAAAGCAATGAATGGGAAATACGTTTCAATGCATAGCTTAGTGTACTTATTTAAGTGATTTTCGGTAGTATACTTAGTGAAATATATATTATACATTTTCAAGAGAACGATTCTGTATTGTTTGTTGCATTTTACATTTCCTATCTCGAAAAGACCGTTGAGAAGCTTAGTAAAGGCTATTCGCAGACAAAATTGGTAACCTACTCCAGTTTATAAGAAACCTTTTGCTAATTCGCCCATTTAGCAGCTATCGCGAGAAATAATTATTACCAAACTATGTGTTTATAATATCAGAACCGTGAGAATAGGGGGCGTGCTCCTCGGACTCGGAATGCAATTGTAATTAAGCAATATTCCTTGACCGAAACTCTTGACTAACATCATACATTCTACTAAAACTTGAAACAAATGCTGTAATATACAGTACAGCCTTTTGTTGCATTAACAGTACTTTTAGACCAAGAAATTAGAACAAAATTATCTTATGACCTTGCCGCGATGTTTACAGTAATTTTACAGATGTTGCGTATTGTGTATATAGTAAAGTGTAGTGCCACAAGATGGTGTCACTTGCTTCAGCAAAACGGCAGGATTTCCACCCTGTGATTAGCCCACGCATTTTTAAATATAAATGGCAAACATCATGATTTATTAAATAAGTAATTGGCACCTAGCGCAGGTTTGGAAATAAATATAAAACAAAAGAAATGAGAAATTCATAATAGAGTAGAATCTGCTCTTGTGTTAGAAGGAGAAGAAATAGAAGCCACAAACAAAATTTCATTTCTGGTAAACGATAGCAACTCGTGGTGTTCAAAAAAGTTTGAGAGTCCGGCAGCCGTGGAAATGTAAATCAGCATCTGCTCCACGATAGTTGTGAAATAAAAACTGTGTTCCATTCACATGACTTTCTCTACATCGCTGTAACAAAGCATATTCTTCTATCTACATTATGATAATCGAGAAAAAAAATTAACACAAATTTTCTTAGTTACTTGCTTCCTTGTAAGTAGAAGCAAAATAACGGAATACACTAGGCTGAAAACTGGTTACCGTGTGGTTGAAATCCGTTTCTACGCAGGGCCAGGAGTTTACAAATTTCCGTTTGAGAAATAATTTACTTTAAATCTGAAACAAATGGTCAATGCCACGAAAAAAGACGTGTATGATATAAATTGTGTGTCTTAGCATGATCAACGTGTTTTTATATATCTTTTGCGGTTTATCAGTTACGCAAAATCCAACTGAAATTCATTCAGAATAAAGAGGTCTTTAGAGGCTATTCCCAGAAAATTTAGGATATACATTTTATTTGCCAAATAAATAACTTTAATATACAGTATTTTAAACAAATTTTAGAGCCATTTTTGAGAAAATAAAAAATGTCTAAATTTTTTCCATGTGAACAGTAGTTTGGGGTGGAGGGATTTTACTCAAAATCTTCGTGTCGTGTCCCTGGAAAATAGTAAACTTAAATACCAGGTTTGGTATCTTAGCGACTTTTTGTCTTACCTGACAAACGGACACACGGACCTTTTCCCAGAAAGTATATATAATAATACTATTAGTTTTTTAAATAGTGGTTTACAAGAGTCTTTGAAGTTTGTATATTATTTTCTTCTGTATTCTGAATACAGTTTCCCACCCAGGTGCATTTCCCCAAAATACTATGTCATAAGTCAGGGTTGAGTAAAAGTAACTGTAATAGACCGTTTTTTTTTTTTTTTTGGCTTTTTGTTGTTGTTGTTTTTTTTTTTTTTCCTATATTCATTATATGTGTCAGACATAGTATATTAACACAGGCTGAATTTTGTTTCTTAGTTACATATTCTCTATGGATGTTCCATTATAGATATTCATCTATGTATATTCCTAATATTTTGCTGCTGCAAAACAAGCAAAAGCTTAAACAATAGAAGAAGAAGAAGAAGAAGAAGAAGAAGAAGAAGAAGAAGAAGAAGAATAAGAATGACTTACCCCTTTGCTGCTTACTTTCTCTACACGTGCTATGTACATAGTGTATAGAGAAGGTATTGCACTCCACCAAAAAATTCGATACCAAGATTTCACCGGAAATATATGTTTTAGGGTCCCCTGTATCCAAAAAAAGCATTTTCAGAAAAAGGTCCGTCTGTGTGTGTGTGTCCGTGTATCTGTGAATACGATAACTCTAAAACGAAAAAGTCGTTAAACTACCAAATTTGGTATTTAAGTTTAGTATCTTCCAGAGATGCGATACAAAGATTTTGAGAAAAATCCCCCCATTCCAAACTACCCATTACATGGAACTTTTTTTCGAAAATTTTGATTTTCTCTAAAATTGCTTTAACGATTTCGATTAAAATATTGTATATTAAAGGTATTTACCTAACAAATAAAATGTATATCTTAAATTTTCTGGGAATAACCTCTGAAGACTACTGTGTTCTGGATGAATTTTACGGAATTTTGCATAACTAGCAAACCGTATGAGATAAACAAAAACTTACCACACAAAACATATAGAGCACGTTTATAAATAAAATTTATGTTATATACATTTTTTTCTTGGAGTTGATCGGTTTTGAGATATTCCTTCTTTTTGATTTCAGCTTTAAAAATGTATACTTTTCTCATACAGGAATTTGTCAACTCCTGTCCATACAAACAAAGGAACTTCAGTCACATAGCAACCAGCTTTTGACTATCATTTTAACCTATGGTACTCCCTTATTTCGCTTCTACTTACAAAGAAGCAAGTAGTAAAACTATTTCTGCTAATTTTTTCTCGATTAGCATGAAGTAAATAAGAGCATAAGAGATGTAGAGAAAGTCATGTGAATGGAACACATCAGATTTTGAATTTTGCACACAAAGTTTCTCTATTTATGGTGTCAAATGTCTTCTCCAAATCAAAAAGTACCACGTTTACCCTCCCCCTTTTGTTGCTTAGTATTTGTCCACAATTCTCTTAATTACCAAAATGTTTTCTGCCGCACTTCTACCTACTCTAAAACCTGCCTCTTCTCCTTCTCAACCTGTTCTGAAACCTCTTCGCTAGGATGCCCGTAAGGGTCTTAGCTAAAATAGACAGAAACCTTATTTTCTGTAGTTCCCTGGGTTGAAGTGTGTACTAATTTCTAGGACCTTGCACATTTTCGCGTCTACTAGGTGAATGCAATGGCTGCCAATGAATCAAAAGGTGTAATCTCATTGATTAATTGAAGTGTGGAAATGTCAAACACTCAAAGTATCCTTTTTAATTTTTTTTGGCTTTTTCAACAAGAGTATTCCATATGCCCTGATGCATATTTCTATTCACGTTTCAAGTGTCAATTCACAGATTAAGTATTTAGCAAATAGCATAGGTCTAAGTTCCAAGCAGTGATACAATCTAGTGTTACAAGGGCCAGTTTTGACTGCTGGGTGCGTGGTGGTACATTATTAGTCATCAATTTCACTGTAAATTATACAATTTTTACATACGTTAGTAGAGTCAACTAAAGCTTTAAAACTGTTTCACATAGTTCAAGTGGAAGAATTTATCTGTTTATTTATTCATTCTTTGAAACATATACATGTTATTGGACATGTCAAGTTTAAAAGAGAATAAATATATATATATATATATATATATATATATATATATATATATATATATATATATATATATATACACATGGATACAAAAATGCAGCCACATTAATGGAAAATATTTGCATCTATCATAAGAATAGCTAGCAGACCCAGATTTGTTATGTCATTTATGCAAAAACAAGAGTTTTTATACAGCAAAATTAAAAAAGTAAAATTAACACATAACATATTTGTAATGAACTATTTAACTAAAATTTTTCAAAAAATTGATTAACTGAATAAAAACATCATTTTGCCTTTGAGTATATTAAAAAATGGGGCTGAGCATTTATTTGGATTTTAAATATTCTGTTGCTTTCAGCAACTTATTTGTAGGTACACAATATTGATTAAATTCCTCAACTGAGTAAAATTGTTTAGAAAGCAAGAATTTATTTATGTCTGCTTTGAATTTTTTAACAGAACCATATTCCTCAGACTGGAATGTTTTAATTTATTTGATATCATATAAATAAATTTGAAAAAGTTGTATTATTATCTGACTCTAAAGCAGCCATAATATCCATAACATTTGACGTAAGACCTAATAACCTACATGTTGCAGAATGCAGCAAAATCATAAAACAACTAATGAATTTAAATAAAAGAAATACTTCAATGTATACCAGCACATTATGGAGTACAGGGTAATGAAACAGCTGACTTTCTAGCCAAGAAAGGTAGTAAGATTACATCAAATTCATCTGATCCAATAAGTTATCACTCTATCAAAAGAATCATTATATCAACGTATAATAACAACAACATTAAAGAAGATAATGTATTACAAACAAAAGGAAAGCCATGGGAAAATTTATGCAATAACATGACCAGAATCAGTACATTACCAAGAAAATCCTCTATAGCAACTTTTAGACTCTTAACAGTCCATGACTGTCTCAATAAACATTTATTGAGGATTGGTATAGTGAGATCTCCTGAGTCCTATCTGTACACTTAAACAAGATATGGATGGAAACCATCTACTGCACTACCCAACCTTTAGTCAACATGATAATATGACATCAAAATACTGGAATGCAAAAGAGTGAATGGCTTCACTGCCAACTGCTCAACATTAGACACCAACCATATTCCTCAGACTAGATGGTATATTATTATAAAGTGTTAAGCTATGCTGCTGATTCACTGATAACGTTAAATAAGTGCAACATTTTGAAGTGTCACAATCTCTTCCCTCTCAAATAGCTATGAAAATCACTTACTCAACATTAGAACAGTGGAAAGTAGTTCCATATTTTAAAGAGAAGAAAATCAGTGGTTGATATAAAGCAAACTCTACTTCAGCTGAAAGATCAACCGCTATTGTCGGTTGAGAGAAAGAAAACTTTCTCAACCATGTTGCTATTCCTTCCTGAAGAGTTTTATAAGACATTGATTTCAAGAGTTTTCTAAGAGTAAGAGGTGAGCAACTCAACCAGTCTTCCTTTCAGTGTTTTGAGGTAACAAAATGAATACCACAGTGCTATTTTAGTTTTTGTAAACAATATTACAGTTTTGTACTTTTTTCCTTAACATAAATATTGCAGAATGCTGCAATATCATAAAACAACTAATTAATTTACATAAAAGATTAATACTTCAATGGATACCAGTACATTGCGGAATATAGGGTAATAAAACCGCTGACTTTCTAGCCAAGAAAAGTAGTAAAATTATATCAAATTCATCTGATGCAATAAGCAATCACTCTATCAAAAGAATTGCTATATCAACATATAATAACAAAATTAAAGAAGATAAAGTATTACAAACAAAAGCAAAACCATGGGAAAATTTATGTAATAACACGACTAGAATCACTACACTACCAAGAAAATCCTCTGTAGCAACTTTTAGACTCCTAACTCTCTCTCTTGCATTCCAGTATTTTGAAGTTATGTTATCATGTTGACTAAAGGTTGGGCAGCACAGTAGATGGTTTCCATCCATATCTTCTTTAAGTGTACAGAAAGGACACAAAGGAGATCTCACTATACCAATCCTCAATAAATGTTAATTGAGGTGTCATGGCCTGTTAGGAATCTAAAAATTGCTACACAGGATTTTCTTGGTAATGTAGTGATTCTGGTCACTAACCTTTCTTGGTTTTCCTTTTCTTTGTATTACATTATCTTCATTAATGTTTTTATTATATGTTGATATAATGATTCTTTTATTAGAGTGATAACTTATTGGATCAGATGAATATGATGTAATTTTACTACCATTCTTGGTTAGAATGTCAGCTGTTTCATTACCCTTTATTATGCAATGTGCTGGTATCCATTGAAGTATTAATCTTTTATTTTAATTCATTATTGTTTTATGATGTTGCAGCATTCTGCAATATTTAGGTTATTAGGTGTTACATCAGATGTTATGAATATAATAGCTGCTTTAGCAGCAGATAATAATACAATTTTTTCATATTTATTTATAAGTGAAAGTGAATGTAGGCCGAGTTATTGTCGGTGTATTGAGAAAATTGTCAAGCCATTTATTAAACATGGACATATAAACAGATACTTGCAGAGTATTTGTTCACGTATAAATATGAACCTAAAGAAAGCAGCTGATGTGTTGTATCAGCAAAATATTAAGTAAACTAAAGTTGAATTGATATTATGTTTTCTAGGCAGTTTTTGAAAAAACAAACAAATATGAGGCAAGCAGAGGCCTTTAGGCTGTAACAAGCCACTGCAAACAATAGGTTCCTCAGTTTTAGAGATTTTGTTAAGGTTAGGTTATGTTAGGTTAGGTGCATGTAAATTAACTGATTCAACATAAGGGGCAGAATTAGAGTTTCCTAAAACTATTTCTAAGATTTTTTTTGAAAAAACAATGCAAACTAAGGTTTTTTTGTAGAAAAAAAAAAAAGCATAAAATATGTTACTGTGACAGATTTGGTTTGACAAACATCCATAAGGAAAAGAACATAAGACAAATAATATTCAGTTAAAGTAAAACAAAGAAAGGAAAAAATATTCAATATTTGCTTCGCTTACACACACATTTTATTTTGCCTACTCCCTGTATCACAGACTGCCTAATTTGAAACTTTGGTGCCATAGGTTAACTGGCAGCATAACTTGACAGGTACATGCTAATTACTAGCAGGGACATCATACTTCCCTCCTTGCTTATTAGCTGACCAATGAAACCAAAAAAAATCTGATGAGATCCATTCACATGACTTTCTCTAGATCACTGTAACAAATTATTGTTAAAAAGTATAATCTTCTATCTCTTTATGATAATCAAGATAAATAGCAGAAATTGTCTTAATTACTTGCTTCCTTGTAAGTAGGAGGAAAATAAGGGAATACACTAGGCTAAAACGATAGTCATATCTTTTAAAAGCTGGTTGCCATGTGTTTGAAATCTGTTTCTATGTATGGCCAGGAGTTTGCAACTTTCCGTGTGAGAAAAGTTTAAGTATTTTAAATTTGAAACAAATATCCAGGAATATCTCAGAAATGATTAATGCCACTAAAAAACTGTATATGACACAAATTGTGTATTTTATACAGATCCACAATCTTTGTGTAGAAAGTTCTTGTCTATCTATTATGGTTTACTAGTTATGCAAAATTCAGCAAAATTTATCCAGAATAAAGAGGTTCTTAGAGTGTATTTACAGAAAATTTAAGATATACATTTTATTTGCCATATAAGTATCTTTAACGTACAGTATTTTTATCACAATTATTGTAGCCATTTTTAAGAAAATAAAACATTTCGAAATTATTTCTATGTAAAGGGTAGTTTTAGTTAGAAAGGGGATTTTTCACAAAATCTTTGTGTCGTATCACTGGAAGAAACTAAACTTAAATACCAAGTTTGGTATTTTACCGACTTTTTGTTTTTGAGTTATCGTGTTTACAGACACACACGGACCTTTTTCTAAACTTGTTTTTTTATACAGGGGCCCCTAAAAAGTGTATTTCCAGTGAAATCTCGGTATCGAATTTTTGGGTAGAATACAAGACCTTCTCTTTATGCTATGTACATAGTTCGTGTAGAGAAAGTAATAATTGACATAGTTATGTTTTAAATTAAAAGAGTAAGACTATGCAGGATAGTCATTTCCAGGTGCTGAATTAGCATAATATATTCAACTTCAATTTGTAAATTCAAGCTAATTTATGAGGCCACGCCATGGCCGAGTGGTTGGACCACTCACCTCTTACCTAGATGACCCAGATTCGACCCCAAGCGACCGCATGTGAGATTTGACAAAGATCTGTGGTGGATAAAGCGGTGCAGGGGCGGGTTTTATTTATTTACATAGAATGTCCCAATGAACATATTGCTCTAGGTAGGGACTGCTCTTTAGTGAGGCGGTAAAGCAAAATAAAAAGAATAAAATAAACACATATAAAAAGGAGTAAATAAGCACACATTTATATATATAATTTTTTAGCCTAATTTGAGTGAGTGTGTGATTAAACTTAATGTAATAAATTCCGGGCTCTCCGGTTTCACCCGCCATCGCATTCCACCGGAGCTCCATCTTCATTCCATGTATCACCAGTGTCATCGCGTTCGGTAGCATGGTTGTAAAAGCGGGAGTTAAATATTATCTTAAAAAAATAAAAAAAAACAAAAAAACAATTTAATTTATAGATGTCTTCATTTCAGAGATCAGATTCTGCGCAATGAAGTCTGTGGGGTTGGCAACATTTGTATCAACTACTAGCAGACGACAAGTGGCCATATACCTTACAAATAAATTAAAATTGAAATAAGAAAAAGATATGCATATCCTATATGCAATAAAAATATATTAAAATTTAATTTGTTTCATAATGGTCGTCTAAACCTATCAAGAATTAAGTTTAATGTCCTCTTGATAGTTGCTGTCAAAAGACTACAGACATAACACCATAATCTTTCCTAAAACAATCTCCGTTTTAAATCAAGCTATACAAGTCTATTTTTAAAGCATTAAACTCTGAAAATCAACTCTTTTGATAAAATCGGACCCAAAATATGAATAGCGAGTGGAAATGAAAATTGTAGATGTGTAAACAGCTGTCTACTATTTACGGTTTTGCCAACATACGCTTTGAGCAACAATTTTAGGGAAGCGTATTAAACAGTCAATGGAAATTACACAACCTTGTATATGCAGTTTAATTATTTTCCCCATGAAACTTGTTAGATAATGTTATATCAACTGTCAATACTGATACGTATGGTGAAGAGTGAACAAAGTATTTAAATAATGTTGTACTTTGGAACTTCTATTGGTACTACTGAGAGATTCAATGGCCGATAAACACACAGACACACATCAACTTCCTGTTTTGGTTATCCTGTAGTCGGCGAAACTTAATGCATGACAGTAAGAATGACGTGTTTAGGTGCCTTATCTGCATTTTATTTTCCTTTCATTGCATTAATTGCATGTGCAGTAGCATTTCCAGATCAAGGGAAATGGGACTTCTCTCTAAATAAGGTAAACTTGTGTGTAAAGCTCAATTTTGATGTTCCTGTCATTCGGCGTATCTCCCAAATTTTATTAAAACTTACAGGAATTTGATTTTACTGTAGAGTTCATTAGCTTGACTAACAGTGTGTAAGTGACATTTTGGTAATGTTTAGATTGGAGTAGTATGTATACATTTTACTGTTTGGAGACATTTCCATAGTAATTCGCTATTTCCTTAATTCCAGGACCATTTCTATGCGGCTGCTGCTAAAAGTTTATTTACAGGGTCACAAATATTTATCCAAGGTAAGTTGTGGTTAAATGACGTTTTAGTAGAACCAATACATTTTATCCTTTGCTTGAATTAACCATTAGCCCTTAGTTACCGTCCCTAAGAAGTAATACCCAGGGACGCAGAACACTATCATCAACCTGTTCTGTTTATGTAATATTAAACCAAGCACAACTCGGCGATGTACAAAGTCTCATACATCTTTACAATACATATCAAAGTAGCAATAAAATCTAATCTTACACATATATCTTTTTATGACCAAGAATTTGTAAAGCTGTGTTTTCAAAACAGCTTACATGGGGAAAGTAATACATTTAAACAAGTTGGAAGATGATTAATGTTCAACTTTTCCACAGAGTAACAGTAAGAGCTTACTCATAAACCTTTACAAATTTGCTGGTATGAATACATTTAAGTTTTGTGTATAATATTCATAAGCATAATTAATCTTAAAACTGTAAATATCACCAGACAACACAACAATTAATGTATTATAATCATTGTAATGAAATAAGTTAAAAGTTTACTTTGATTATAGAACAAGTTTATTAATTTTTTCACGGTTAGGATGCACTTACTGTTAAATTTGAGCGCTGTCTTTATATAGATATGTTTTGGAAGCATTTGATTTTTGAGTAATTGATGTTTAAAGGTTTTACTAATTTCTTGTACCTAGCACATATTTGTGTCTTACAAGAAATCCACGGCTTCCAATTTTCCAGAAGGTATGATCGTATGTTAATTGGGCTACACTACCACAGGCAATCCAGTTTTGAAAGGTTTGAAAATATTAATATCTGGTTTAGAAGTTTGCTAGATTGCAGAGGTTTTGACTTCTTTTGAGATCAATTAAGGTTTTAGTTTCACAGATCCCTTGACTGTGACCTGCGTCATTCTGCAGTCGTGATCTTCGAATGCAACTGTTCCACTCCTCAACGTATAAAAAAAAAGTTCCTCAGCTAAGCTTTGAGGCTTAAGGCCCTAAAAGTTCATAACAGACCAGTAGATAACTGCAAAGGAGCTTTAATGACAGAATAACAAAAGCATTAAATCTAGATCACATTTGGAAGTTGTTAGTTGTTCTGCCCAATGATATGAGCCATTGTTGCAGCAAATGATATTTGAGGATTTCATCACATATGCTCATACAATGTTTTGAGTTGGTTACCAGCTGTGAATTGTAAAAGAAACCAGTCATGTATCATAGTTTCAGTGTCTGAAAATGTGAGCTTAGTTTTTTTTTTTTAGTGACAGTGTTTTCTTTAAAACAAATGGTTGAGCTATTTATTACACATGGGATCTTTAAGGCTATGATAATATGCAAAGTATCTGCAGTTAAGTAAAGGGTTCTTACATTTCAGTGTAGAAGAATGTACAAGAACAATGCCAAGAAGAAAATATAAAATGTAGCTTCTTTAAGTCAGCCTGCTGTGGAACATTAATTGAATGGAATTATTTAAGGTTTGCAAGATTTTTCAGCTTTCATTCGTTCACCCTCCTTGATAGCTTTTCATAGTTTAAGAATTGGGTTCGTCAAGAAGATTTGTGCTGTGGTAAATGTTTTTAAAAAACAAGCTACAATGAACAACATGGTCCCCTGGTATTGAGATTTTTGGGAGGTTAGGTTAGGTTTTGTGTGTGTATGAACTGGGCCAAAATAAGTGGTAAAAATCTGATGTGTTCCATTCACATGACTTTCTCTACATCTCTGCAAAGAAGTATTGTTAAAAAGCTTAAACTTACATTTACTTCTTACTAATTGAAAAAATATTAACAGAAATAGTCTTATTACTTTCTTCCCTTTAAGTAGAAGCAAAATAAGGGAGTATTATAGGTTAACGTGACAGTCAAAAGCTGGTTGCTATGTGACTAAAGTTCCTTTGTTTGTGTGGACAGAAGTTGACAAATTCTTGCATGAGAAAAGTATGTTTTTCAAAACTGAAACTAAAAATAAGGAATATCTTAAAAATGATCAACTCCATGAAAAAAATGTATATAACATAAATTGTGTGTTTTAATTTTCTGTGTGATAAGTTTTTGTCCATCTCTTAGGGTTTAGCAGTTATGCAAAAATCTGTTAAATTCAACCAGAATAAAGTAGTCTTCAGAAGCTATTCCCAGAAAATTCAAAATATACATTTTATTTGTGAAGGAAATATCTTAAATGTAAAAGATTTTAAACAAAATCGTTAGAGCCATTTTTAAGAAAATCAAAATTTACGAAATTTTTTCCACGTAAAGGGTAGTTTGGGGTGGGGGATTTTCTTGAAAATCTTCGTGTCACATCCTTGGAGGATACCAAGCTTAAATACCGAGTTTGGTTTTTAACGGTCTTTTCACTTTTGAGCTTTGCTGCCCACAGACGCACATGGATATTTTTCCAAAAATGCTTTTTTTGGATTCAGGGGGTCTCAGAACACATTTCCGGTGAAATCTCGCTATCAAATTTTTGGGTGCAATACAATACCTTCGCTATACACTACGTACATAGTACATATAGAGAAAGTAAAAATGTAATTTCTGAACACTATTTCTAAGTGGTTTTGCAGAAGCAATGCAAATTATGGGTTTTGGAGGGGGTAAAGCTGAAATTTTCACATATGCCAATCAAGATAAACACTAGCAGAACTTCTCTTATTACTTGCTTTCTTTTAAGCTAAGGGGAATAATGGAATATACGAGGCTAAAGCAATAGTCAAATATTTTAAAAGCTAATCACTATGTGTACAGTTGAAGTTCAGTTATCTTTGCATATCAGCAGTAAAACAAAAAAAGGTATGAAACAAAAGGTGACTTTCCATTTGAGAAAAATTGCATAGTTTAAAATTGTAACTGATAACAAGGAATAACTCGGAAACAGTAAACTCTTACATAAATTGTACGCTTTAACAAGATCTAGAGTTTTTGTGTAGTAAGTTTTTGTCTATCTAACTTAAGTACCAAGTTTGTATTCAATCAACTTTTCGTTTTTGAGCTATGCTGCCCACTGACTCACACACGCACAAAACTGATTCAGGAAGTCTCAAAACATGCATTTCCAGTGAAATCTCAGTATCAAATTTTTGGATGGAGTACAATAACTTCTGTGTCCACAGCATACGTTGTACATGCTTGCTAGAGAAAGTAGAAAATGAAGCAGTACAATTTTATTGCAAATTTTAAAATATAAAACTGTATTAAGTAATATATTTATGCTTGATGTTAGTTTACTATGAAACTAGTGCTAAAATATTAAAGCTATTTATATAATTGCATTTAAAGCCAGTGGGACTTGCAGGAAAGGGTTAAAATTAGTGATGGGAGATTTGAATGCAAAATATTGATGTACTCGATTCTTTGATGTTCTCGAGATGTTTCAAATCCTAAATGTTGCATTCAAATCCTTCACTCGGATTGGTGCAAGTGCACTGGTTCTTGTATGAGAGGTCCTGAATGCTGCATTTGGATCGGTGTAGGTGTTGCAAACTAATTCAAGATCTTGTCTTGAGGAGTTGCTGGCATAGCTTCACAGGTCATTTATGTGGAAGACATTGCATTCATAATGAGAACACTGAAGAAGGGGAGCATAAAGTCCAAGGAAATTGCCTACAAGTCCTTAGTGCGCCGAGTTATGGAATGTGGAGTAGCATGCTGGGACCCATACAGGGTTAATCAAACTGATTTGCTGGAAAAGATACAGAGACGGGCGGTTAAATTCATAAAGAGAGGTAAAGATTTTGGACTTACGAAAGGGGAAGACAATAAATGCGAGCCACTAAAAGTTAGGCATAAAACACATAGGTTAGTCGCACTATTTAAAACTTATACATGTTTAAATGCATGGGTAGACGTTAGAAAGAGGTTAGAAAACCCAGCATACTATGGACGAAACGATCATTTGTATAAAATTTGGGGTAGAAGGTACAGAACTGACGTTGAAAATTTTTGTTAATAGGTCCATTAAAGAATGGAACGAATTGCCTGTAGCAGCCTTTCAGGGCCGCCCTCTGACCTTAAAGAAGTTTAGGGTTAAATTAAAGAGAGTAAATATTAGATAATGTATATTATTAATGTTGAGGCTTCACAATAACTGTTTATAAACATGCTGGTAATTAACATAAGTATTGCTATACTGAATAATAGAATAATAAGTAGTTAGGCATTTAAAAAGAACGTGTATATATAATATGTTAGTTGTATTACTATTCTTAATTTAACTTAAGATTATTATTGTAAGTGAATTTTGTACATTTAATTCTGCCACCAGGCAGTACCCAATTGCAGAGAATAAATACATACATGTTCATACATTTGGGCTCTTGCTGGGAAGAGCAGATTGATAATATACATCCTGACTCATAAGTAATCCATTTTATTTTGTTAAAGAATTTTCGGATATTCAAGGTGCTATAGTTTATGTAAGCACACAACAATTGTGTCAAATTAAAATTAACGGAGAAAATAAGTAAGCCTAGTCTTAATTGTCAGCACCTAAGTTCGAAGAGATCCCTGACAGTTATCTTAACCTGTGGCTGCTCCGCCACACTGTTGCCACTTCTTTGTGTCCATGGCTGCAGTAGGACAATAAGCCATTTTCAAACAACAAAGTAAACCACTAGCACATTTCATTACAACATGTAAAAAGCAAAATAGCGGATGCTTGTACCAACTGAAACTGCATTGAGGAATATTCGTTAATTTTGCAACAAGCATGACATCATTGCTTACATAGCATGAATCTATTGGCAGACACCTTTTATCAGTTGAGACAGCGCACTGGCTGTCAGGAAATGTAAATGGCATGCTATTTATGGAAACTCTTTAACTACTGCGGTTCTCAGTGACCCATTCTAAATTGAGCATGAAAGGCCCCTTAATTTTGCTCAGAGGCCTCTCTATCAAGCTTGAGGTTTTTTTACGTGCTGTAAATCTACAACACGGGACCAACGGCTTTACTTCTGAAGGAAGCCACGCTAAGGATGTTTACACCCAAAAAAAATCCATCGTCCTCTGCCGGGTTTGAGACCTTGACCTTGGGTATATGAGGTTAGCAAGGTAACCATTACACCACGGAGGGCGACTTGGATCTTCCTGAGTTTAGATTTTCTTGGCACCAACTGAAACAAGGATGACATCATTGCTTACGTAATTGAATCTGTTGACAGAGAGACAGACGTCTTATCAGCTGGTATAGGGAGTCACGCTAAGGACCTCCTCGGCTTTAACTGTTGTAGTATTTTTTGTCCATAATTTGCTTTATTCAAGAACAGCTATGGTGAGAACTGAAAAACACCACTTGAGTGATGACAATACAATGTCCAAAAACTTGCATACGAATACAAGCAGATTTCAAACCATTTACAACAAAGATTTGCTTTCTGTGTGAAGGATTCCTTGGATAAATTAACAAAATTTTCTTCATTATTTTTGGTTTGGCAGTGATGGCTTGTATGTGGTGTTTTTTGCTTTTGGCATAAATTTTTAAGTTCTTTATTTAGGTCTTTCCACTGTTGCTTTATGCCTATGTTCATAAACTCAAATAACTGTTTTAAATTTTGCCAGAGTACATCCCCCAAAGTTTTTATAAGTTTTTGATGCAAGCTATAACTTATCAAATCTAAATCATTTAAGGTTTTATAATGTTTTTCTATTTTTATAACTTTTCAGCTTCCCTCTGTGCTTTACAGTTGATTTACCAACTTCTGTACAAATACTTGTGTAAAATTATCCCTGAGACATGTGCGCAAGAATTTTATATTAGCAGAAATTAATCTTTCTTTATTGTGATGTTTATGAACTTTTTACTTTCTCTACACATACTATGTACTTAGTGTATAGAGAAGGTATTGCACTCCACCCAAAAATTTGATACTGAGATTTCACCAGAAATATATGTTTTAGGGTTCCCTGTATCCAAAAAAAGCATTTACAGAAAAAGGTCCTTGAGTGTGTGCATGTGTCTGTGAACACGATAACTCAAAAACGAAAAGTCTGTAAAATACCAAACTTGGTATTTAAGTTTAGTGTCTTCCAGGGATGTGACACAAAGATTTTGAGAAAAATCCCCCCACCCCAAACTACGGTTTACATTTTGATTTTGATTTTCTTAAAAATGACTAACGATTTTGATTAAAATATCGTATATTAAAGATATTTACCTGACAAATAAAATGTGTATCTTGAATTTTCCGGGAATAGCCTTTGAAGACTACTTTATTCATGATCAATTTTACAGAATTTTGCATAACTGCTAAACCATAACAGATGGACAAAAACTTACTACACAAAAAAATGTAGAACACGTTTAAACACACAATTTATGTAATATACATTTTTTTTGTGGAGTTGATGGTTTTTTTAGACATTCCTTGTTTTTTGTTTCAGCTTTAAAAAACTTTTATTTTTCTCATACAGGAATTTGTCAACTCCTGTCCATGTAAACAAAGGAACTTCAATCACATAGCAACCAGCTTTTGACTGTCACTGTAACCTATGATATCCCTTATTTCACTTCTACTTATAAGGAAGCAAGTAATAAGACTATTTCTGCTAATTTTTTCTCGATTAGCATTAAGTATAAAGAAGCATAAGCTTTTTAACAGTAATTTGTAACAGAGATGTAGAGAAAGTCATGTAAATGGAACACATTAGATGTTTTATATTATATAACATTATAATAATAATAATAATAATAATAATAATAATAATAATTAACGTGTATGTAGACGAGAACATAGTAAATATTATTTGGATACTAAGTACTTACAAGTCACTATTAAGGTAGTCCTCTGAAGTGAGACATACTGGTTGGTTGAACCCAGTAAAACACACATAGTCAGTTGGAAGATTGAATGTCATACTGGCAAATTATAACAGTAGCTCAGTGGTTAGAGCAAGCGAGCAGGCGCATGGAGAGCAGGAGAACTGTGTTCAAATTCCAGCTGTGGCATTGAATTTTTCAACTGGTTCTAATATACTGTGACCCCAGTGTACCTTTCAAGAGAGGAGCATTACCTTTATAATAAAGTTGTAATGTTTATGTTTATCAGTGCTCTGCGATGGAGAGGATTCTGGAGGAACTCAGGTAAAGATATGGTGGGAACTTAAGCAGTTTCAATGTTGGCAAGAGTTTCTGCACTTTGAAGACAATGTAAGTTGAGATGAAAACAGTATTTACTATTTTAGATTTATTGCAGTTAAACAAATGTACTAATTTGTGTTGGTTTTAGCTTTCAGAAAGAGTGGGATCAACATATCGAACTGAAAATCAGAGCAGAACACTCAAATCTCCAGAAAAAGTGCCTACTTGTGGCCTGCATAGTCACATCATTTTGGTAATGCTCATTTCAAGTTTCCTCTTAAAAAGTACATGATAAAAATGATTTTTAGAAGATATTGTATTGCACTCAAAAATTTGATGCCGAGATTTCACCAGAAATAAACATTTTAGAGTGTTTTCAGAAAAAAAGTCTGTGTGTGTCCCTGTGTCTGTGAGAATAACTCAAAAACTAATAGTCCATAAAATACCAAACCTGGTTTTTAAATTTTGATCTTCCAAGCATGCAACATGAAGATTTCGAGGAAAATCCCCCCACCCCCAACTACCCTTTACATGGAAAAAATATTGAAAATTTTGATTTTCTCAAAAATGACTCAACTATTTTGATTAAATATCATATGTTAAGAATATTTATGTGACAAATAAATTGCATATCTGAATTTTCTGGGAATAGCCTCTGAAGACCTCTTTTTTTCTGGATTAATATTTCTGAATTTTGCATAATTGGTAAACTGTAAGAGACAAATACTTACTACACAAAAAAATGCAGATCTTATTAAGAAACACAATTTATGTCATATACATTTTTTGTGGAGTTGACCATTTTCAAGATATTCCTTGTTACTGGTTTCAGTTTTAAAATACTTTTCTCATATGGAACTTGTCAACTCCTGGCTATTCAAAGAAACTAATTTCAGTTGCATAGAGCCATAATTTAAAAATTTGACTGTCACTTTAGCCTAGTATATTTCCATATTTCCTTCTACTTAAGAGGAAGCAAGTAATAAAGACATTTTCTGATAATTTTGTCTTGATTAGCATTAAGTAGATAGAAAAATAAGTTTTTTTAACAATAATTTGTTACAGAGATGTAGAGAAAGTTATGTGAATGGAACACACCAGATTTCTTTCCTTTATTTTTACCATTTTTTCCATCTCTAGAACCATATGAAGATGTGATACATTATTTTAAAACTTTGTTGAAGTATATACTTTCTGTTTAGGAGGAAGTATGGGAAGGGCAGACAAGTAGTTCAGTGGATTCTTCTGGAGATAATAAGATAACACCATCTACTACTCCTGCTGAAGTGAACAGTGTATTTACACTAAAGCACAAGGTAAGAAACTGGCAACACTGGACTGGCCAGCTGTTCAGAGCTAAAAGTTGAGTTGAACCAGATTTAAGCTAAGAGGATGATTCAATTATTTTTACTTTCTCTATATGTACTATGCATATATTGTATTGTACCCAAAAATTTGATACCTAGATTTCACCGGAAATACATGTTTTGGGTCCACCTGAATCCAAAAAAAGCATTTGTTGAAAAAGGTCCGTGTGTGTATGTGTGTTTGTGTCTGTGGACCGCATAGCTCAAAAACGAAAAGTCTGTAAAATACCAAACTTTGTATTTAAGTTCAGTATCTTCAAGGATGCGACATGAAGATTTTCTAGAAAAATTCCCCCACCCCCAACTACCCTTTACATGGAAAACTTTTCGAAAAATTTTGATTTTCTCAAAAATGGCTCTAACGATTTTGACTAAAATATCGTATATTAAAGATATTTACCTGACAAATAAAATGTATATCTTGAATTTTCTGGGAATAGCCTTTGAAGGCTACTTTATTCTGTATGAATTTTACTGAATTTTGCATAACTTGTAAACTATAAGAGACAGACAAAAACTTACTGCATAAAAAATGTAGATGAGGATAAAACATACAATTTATGTCATATACATTTTTTTCGTGGAGTTGATCGCTTTTGAGATATTCGTTTTTGGTTTCAGCTTTGAAAAACTTACACTTTTCTCATACAGAAATTTGTCAACTCTTGTCCATACAAACAAAGGAACTTCAGTCACAAAGCAACCAGCTTTTGACTGTCAATGTAACCTACAGTACTTCCTTATTTCTTTTCTACTTACAAGGAAGCAAGTAATAAGACTATTTCTGCTAATTTTTTCTCGACTAGAGTGAAGTAAATAGAAGAATAAGTTTTTTTAACAATAATTTGCTGCGGAGATGTAGAGAAAGTCATGTGAATGAAACACATCAGATTTTTTAACTTATTGATTGAACATATACACAAATGACAAAAAGTCCCTACAGGCTTACTGAAAAAAAAATTAATGTAATATGAAATTTAAAAAATAAAAAGGCTTTAAAAAATCTAAAACCTTATTAAAATATCTATGTGAAATATGCTGCAACAAGCACGGGATATTAAGTAGTGACTAAAATCTAATTGGAATCAGGAAACCCTTACAATAGCATGTTTTATAATAGTTTTCGTTTGTCTTTAAACTACAGGCCAAAGCTCATTTGATTTGAATGCCAGTCATACCGTATGTTTCAAAATATATTCTTAAATAAGATTATTTACATGTAAAAAGTGTATATCTTAGATGTATATTTTTTGTTTCTTTTTCCAGGCTGCACGCAATCCAGTATTTACAATAACTGCTGATGGCATTTACCGCTTGGTACTTTTCATGGAAAGCAAACAAAATTTCAATGCTTCAGTAAGCCTTGAGATGCAAGGGAAATATGGTTACCTCTCTGCTGCAGATTGGCCACTCTTGCCTGTAAGTTCTGATCAGTATTTTCTATTTATAAACATGCTAGCAAAATAATTAAAATGTGCATGTAAAGTAGAAGTGTAACAACTCATTTTAAAATGCACCCAAGACATCTTGACTACTTTAATAAAATGTATGTATAAATATGAAGTATCGGTACGAAGCTATCAAGAACTGATCCAAAAGAGAACATTACAAAACCTGGAAACAGACATTGTAATGGGGTCCTTCAGATGCTGGAAGGTCTCCAATGCATTGGTTTGATCTCTGTATCCTCGGTTCAGTGGCTGATGAAAACTCCAATCCTAGTATTGCCGAGCTAATTATCTAAGAGTTTCTTTTGTAATAGGCACTGCATTTCCCCTTAAAACTTGAATTTATTTCCTTCTAAAGATACTTTAAACCTTAATTAAATAAAGCGTGCTTTGCTATTAGATGCCTGTAAATGTGTATGGACATTAACTGCTTGCTCTCTGTATATTATGCCACTGTGCAATCAATATTATCATACAATATTTTAAAATGGGGATCTGCAACTGAAGTAAATAGGATATTTTTAATTCAGAAGAGAATGCTAAGAAAAATTTTTAATATGAAGCCAAGAGATTCATTAAGACATGTTTTTAAACAATTTTATATTTTTACTTTGACTGATTTATTAATATATAATGCTGCACTATTTTATAAAAACCACTCATACTTGTTCAGTCTCAACTGTGACGTTCATAATCATTTTACTAGAAGTATGAATGACATCCATATAGGAAAATATAAAACAACTAAATACTCAAAATCACCAAAGTGCCTCATAAGTAAAATTGTCAATGCTCTCCCATATGAAATTATTAAAATAGATGATATGTGTAATTTAAAAGATCACTCGTTCATTTTTACATGACAAAACTTTTTATTGTTTAAGTGAATTGTTTAATTAATGTACATTTTATGACGAGTCTATCTGTACAGTGTGTGGCAACAGACAATAAATCTATCTATAATAGGCAGCAGGCTTGCCTCCTTATAATACTTTTACATAATTGACCTTCCCGCCACTTCAAGAAACTAACAAGGAACCTAATCTATAAGCACAGTTCCCCACTTTAAGCACATGGACGTGCCTCCATCTTCTCACACACGTTCTGATCACAACTAAGTTTCAACACAGATTAAGATTGAGTAAAAGTCTGGGGCTTGCTCCCCTCGTTTTTACTGCTACTGGATGACGCCAACCTTTGCACCTTAAAATATAACACCACCTGTGAGTGGTCTCTTGGTTGCATCACATTACATACTAAGAAAATAAATTGTACCAGGTTTTGTTAGTGTCGCATCCTCTTGACGTATCTGGAAAAACCGTATGCTTCCAGCTTTCTCTAACGTATATCTCTCCTTTTCTATTTTTCCGTATCTCTCTGTTTCCCAGAAGTCAAGTCACTACACTTGTCTCTTTCTCTCCTATACTTTTCTTTTTCTATTTTTACTTTCTCTATACACATAGTGTATAGAGAATGTAGTGCACTCCACCCAAAAATTTGATGTCCAGATTTCTCCGGAAATACATGTTTTAGGACCCCCTGAATTCAAAAAAAGCATTTCCAGAAAAAGGTCCTTGTGTGTGTGTGTGTGTGTGTGTCCGTGTGTGTCCAGGGATGCAACACGAAGATTTTGAGAAAAATCCCCCCCACCTCAAACTACCCTTTACATGGAACTTTTTTTCAAAAATTTCGATTTTCTCAAAAATGGTTCTAGCGATTTTGATTAAAATATCATATGTTAAAGACATTTACCTGACAAATAAAATGTATATTTTGAATTTTCTGGGAATAGCCTCTGAAGACTGCTTTATTCTGGATACATTTTATGGACTTTTAATTAACTGCTAAACCGTAAGAGATGGACAAAAACTTACTATAAAAAAATGTAAAGCACGTTAAAACACACAATTTATGTTATATACATTTTTTTCATGGAGTTCATTGTTTTTGAGACATTCCTTGTTTTTTGTTTCTGCTATGAAAAACTTATACTTTTTTCATACAGGAATTTGCCAACTGTTGTCCATACAAACAAAGGAACTTCAGTGACATAGCAACCAGCGTTTGACTATCACTTCAACCTATGGTACTGTCATATTTCGCTTCTACTTACAAGGGAGCAAGTAATAAAGTATTTCTTTTAATTTTTTCTGATTACCATGAAGTAAATAGAAGTATAAGCTTTTTAAGAATAATTTGTTGCAGGGATGTAGAGAAAGTCATGTGAATGGAACACATCAGATTTTTTTTTGTTACTTAGCCTAATCCTGTGCTCATTACTAGATAGGGGTTGGCAGACTGTTCCATGGAATTAAGCTAGCTCGCCTATTCCTTAATTACTTAGGTTACAATTTGGTTTTGTACACCTTTTTACATCTGAATATTCTCAACGGTTATAATATTGCATTCCTTAATATTTTAATATTATGTACAATTCTGCTTTTTATACTGATTTAAGTACATGTGGTGTGTCCAACAACATGGGAAACTATTTATCAAAGGACCATGAAAGGAAAGAGCTGAGAGCCTGCTAATATGTAGTAGACTTCAGCTGAGAACAATTACTGCATGCCTCTGTGAAAAGCTTCTTAACACAATTGGAGTGTTTCAGATTATGCAGGAAGGAAATTGAAACAGCCCAGCATATTTTATGAGATACAAACATTTTGGGAAAATGTTGATAGAGCCAGAAGTAGTATCATCCATGCACATTGCAAGACTGCACTTCTTTTTAAGGGATGTAGGTGTAATGGGTTGACTCTAAACGATATAGAGAGCACAATAAACCTCAGGCTGAAGTGTGCCTGGAGAAATTACGGGTATCTGTATGATAGGAAGAAGTAGTAGTATCAGTACTATTTTATAAAATGTATTACAGAGCATTAACTATATGAATCAATTTTATTGTTTTTGAAATATTAACAGTTTGGCTAATCGGTGAATGCATTAATAGTTTTTTCCCAGCTCATTACTAGGATCCAGATTTTTGGATTTCATATGTGCTTAGGATAGAGTTTTTTACTTTCTCTACATAATACATGTTATGTAGATAGAGAAGGTATTGCACTCCACCCAAAAATTTGATACCCAGAATTCACCGAAATACTGTGACCAGAAAAGGGTCTGTGTGTGTCTGTCAACACAATGACTCAAAAACAAAAATTTTGTAAAATACCAAACTTGGTATTTAAGTTTAATATCTTTTAAGGATGCAACACAAAGATTTTCAAAAAAATCCCCCTACCCCAGACTACCCTTCACATGGAAAATTTTTCAAAAATTTTGATATTCTCAAAAATCGCTTTAATGATTTTGATTAAAATACTGTATATTAAAGATATTTACACAACAAAAACAATGTATGTCTTGAATTTTCTGGAAATAGCCTGTGACTGTTTGTTCTGTATGATTTTTTTGGGATTTTGCATAACTAGTAAACCATAAGAGATAAACAAAAAACTTACTGCACAAAATGTGTAGATCTTGTTGAAACACACAATTTATGTCATATACATTTTTTTCATGGAGTTAACCATTTTTGAGATATTCCTTGTTATCGATTTCAGTATTAAAATGCTTACAACTTTAAAAAAATACTTAAAAACTTTTTACGGGAATTTGTAAACTTCTGGAGTTGCAAAGAAACAAACTTTATCCACATGGCAACCAACTTTTAAAATATTTGACTATCGTTTTAGCCTAATGTGTTCTCTTATTTTCCTTCTTCTTACAAGGAAGCAAGTAATAAGACAATTTCTGCTAATGTTTATTTCAATTAGCATGATGCAGAAAGAAGAATAAGCAGTTTAACAATAATTTGTGACAGAGCTGTAGAGAAAATCATGTGAATGGAACACATCAGATGGTTTTTGTTACAGTTCTATGGAGCAATGTGCTTGGTGTATGTGATACTGGGAATGGCTTGGCTTATTGTGTCATTTTGCCAATGGCGTGATTTACTGAGGATACAGTTTTGGATTGGTGGAGTTATTCTCCTAGGAATGCTTGAAAAAGTAAGTAGTTTTCTAATAATAATATATACTTTTTTTTTTTTTTTGGAGTTAACCATTTCCAACTTATTCTATATTCAAAACTTGCAAATATGCATAGAAGCTTGTGACAGTGATGTGATTAAATAAAAAATAAAAAAATTTGAGTCGATTTTTGTAACACAAACATCACTTATTTTTACTTACTGGGGACCGGTTTCGGGTAACAGTTGTTCCCATCTTCAACCCTTAGTTCTGACTAAATCTTTCTTCGTTAGCGACAACAATGGGGGTGGTGGTGTATTACTTGTGGAGGCATCTGTTGCTGGATCTATGAACTTCCAGAGGTTGCTGTAAGGTGGCAAATCAAAATTCATGATATGGCTCTTTTTCTTCATGATGTAGATCTTCTCCCAGACATCTAATTCTGTGGGTTTATAAGCTGGTTTTAATAGTTTTATATTTGGTGTGATTACGGGAATTTGTGAAATTAAATGCTCAGACTGTAATCTGGTGTATATCGGAAGGACAAAAGAGAAGTTTGGAGACCAGATTAAAGGAACACATGAGAAACGTAAAATACAAACAAATAGAAAAATCAGCAGTTGCCTATCATTTTTGGACATCAGGAGTTCAGCGCGAATGTCTACCTGAGGCCAAAACCTCCCCTCTTCAACCAGGGAGAAATTAATCTCCATGGGGCTTTCCTTTAGGGCAATACCTGGAGTCTAAACCCCCCCCCCCTCCCCGGAATGGGGACATACTGGGATGGAAGTGGCTACAACACTTACACACATCAAATCCAAAGGGAAGACTACCAAAAACCTAAGTGGGGCCAACAGAAATCTAACTTTCCAACTAGTACTGGAGGACAATTAGGGGTTAATCTCCCATGGAATCGAGACCACTGCCATGTCGAGCCCAACCCAATCCAAGCAAATCCCTTGGGGTTCTCAATTGGGAAGAGGTCATTCATTTTTCTTTTGCATTTACTTTCTGTACACATATTATGTACACAGTAGGTAGTGAAGGTATTGTATTCCAACCATAAATGGTAAGATTTCACCGGAAATATATTTGAGGTCCCATGAATAAAAAAAAGGCATTTTTAGAAAAAGACTATGCATGTGGGTGCGTGCATGCATAACTCAAAAACAAAAAGGATGTTAAATATCATACTTTATATTTTAAGTTCAGTATCTTCCAATGAGGTGACTTGAAGGTTTTCAATAAATTCCCCATACCCCAAACCTTCCTTTATGACTGCCTCCGTGGTCGAGTGGTCAGCGAGCTGACTTCTCACTCGGAGGTCCCGGGTTCGATTCCTGGCTGGGTGGGGAATTTTTCTTTAACCAGAATTATTCCCTATCCCCCACAGAGTCTGGAAGTATGTATGTGAGAGTGAATGTGTGCGTGTTTGAGGAAATAAAATAGTTTAAACCCAACGTAAACCTACAGACGAGTTGTTTCTGATTCGAAGCCCCCGATATGACCTTAGATGTTAAAGGAGGCTATATAAATGAAAAAACCCTTCCTTTACATGGAAGTTTTGATAATTTTAATTTTTTCAAAAATGCCTCTTAACATTTTGATTAAAAATTCCATAGATTTACTGAGGATCCCTTCAGTCTGGATAACTTCTTCTTTTTTTTTTAACGTCCTTTGACCTAGTTTGGTCATATCGGATGATGGATAACTTTTGTATTACTGCAAAACTGTAAGAGACAGACAAAAACTTACTACACAAAAAAATGTTGGTTGGTTGGTATCTAATGTTGAGCAGTTGGCAGTGAAGCCATTCATTCTCTTGCATTATAGTATTTTGAAGTTATATTATCATGTTGACTAAAGGTTGGGCAGCACAATAGATGGTTTCCATCCATATCTTCTTTAAGTGTACAGAAAGGACTCATGGCCTGTTAGGAGTCTAAAAGTTGCTACAGAGGATTTTCTTGGTAGTGTGGTGATTCTAGTTGTGTTATAATATTGATACATTTACAATTCAAGAAGCAAATTTAACATTAGAACAACTAAAATATTATCAATTTAAAAATTTTAGTATGCACTTACTTCCTAAGAGACGACAGATAAACAGTGGCATTCCAGTTGAAGTTCAAAGAAATCTTACTTCATCTTTTAAAATCATTAAAGAGATGAACAATGCAGATAAAATAGAAATAATTAAACTAGACATATGGAAAAATAAATCTCACTTCAAAATTTATTCTGTTTATAATCCCCCAAAGAATACCCCAAATCTTGAAAATATCACAGTAAATTCAAACACAAAAAAATGTAGATCTTGTTAAAGCACACAACTTCTGTGTTTCAGTAAAGATATGTACACCACAAATAAAATGTATATTTTGAATTACTTGAGAAAACCTCTTTATCCTGAGTGAGTTTTGCAAACTTTTGCATAACATTTAAACCATAAGAGATAGACAAAAACTTACTGCAAAATATGTAGTTCTCGATAAAATACATAATTTATGTCATGTATGTTTTTCTTATACAGTTGACTTTTCAAAATATTCCTTGCTATTGGTTTCATTTTTAAGCCACCTAACTTTTTTCAAATGAGACCATGCAAAGTGAGCCAAACTTCATTGTTTTACATAATGACCAGCTTTTGAAAGATTTTACTATCGCTTTAGCCTATTGTATTCCCTTATTTCTCTTCTACTTACAAAAGAACAAGTAGCAGGAGCATATTCTGCTAATGCTTTATCTCAATTAGCATGTAAGAATAGTTTGTATATAGAGCAGCTAGAGAAAGTTAAGTGAATGGAACACATTTTATTACCTTCTCTTGCCCCATATGTACAATGTACATAGGGATAGAGAAGTATTGTATTCCACCCAAAAATTCAATATCAAAATTTCACCGCAAATGCATGTTTTAGGACCCCCTGAATCCAATAAAAAAGCATTTTCAGAAACAGGTCTGTGTGTGTGAGTATGTCTGTCCATTTGTGTGTGTGCGCACAGCATAGCTCAAAAATAAAAAGACGGTTAAATACCAAACTTCCAAGATTGCAACACAAAGCTTTTCAAGAAAATCCCCACACCCCTAACTGGAAAAATTTTAGAAAATCATGTTTTTCTTAAAAATTGCTCTACTGATTTTTATTAAAATACCACATATTAAAGCATTTCTGTCACAAATAAAATGTATATCTTGAATATTCTAGGAATGGTTTCTATAAAGACCTATTTATTCTGGATGAATTTTGCTTAATATGGCATAACTAGTAAATCATAAGAGATGGAAAAAAACTTAATATATAAAATGTAGATCTTGTTAAAATACACAAATTATGCATATCCATTTCTTTTGTGGAGCATACCTTTCCGAGATATTCTTGTTATTGGTTTCAATTGTGAAGTACTTATACTTTTCTCAGACGGAAGTTTTCTTTTGTTCTACTCCTGGCCAAACGTAGAAGGCATTTGCAGTGACAATCGCATAATGTTATTAAGGGACGAGAAGACCCTATAGAGTTTAATAAATGTATAGATTATTTGGGTTAAAATTAGAAAGGTGGTTCCAATAATTACATGAAGACCATGAAATCCTGTTGCTATAAAGAAAGAGGAGCCGAATACTGAATTTGCAATCAAAGCTTTTAAAACATTTGACTATCACTTTAGCATAGGGCATTCCTTTAGTTTCCTTCTACTCATAAGGAACTAAGTAATAAGAACAGTCTACTAATGTTTATCTTGATTAGCATTATGTTGAAAGAAGAATAATCTTTTGTAAGAAGTTTGTTTGTAGAGCAGCTAGAGAAAGTCATGTGAGTGTAACACATCAGATTTATTTTTTTGTAGAGTTAACCATTTTGAGATATTCACCATTATTGGTTTCAATTTTCTCAAACAGGAAAATGTCATTTGTTTTATCTATCTTTGCCTATGTGATTTGTTTCATATCTCTCTTGTTTTATTCCTAGCCATACAAAGAGAATTGAATTTTAATGTATATCTTGCAACAACAGTTTTTAAAAGATTTGGTTGTTTCTTTAGCCTAGAGATTTCCCTTCCTTACAAAGCAGCAAGTAATAAAACCATTTCTGCTATGTATCTTGATTAACTAATTATTAACTCTAAATTTTCTCAGGTTTCTAACCAGGTAAATACATGGATAGGCTCCGACGTTTTGAAGAAGTGCAATATCTTCATCTTCTGGGTAAACTGACAACTTGAAAGTCCAGATTTGCTTATTTATAATGCCTAAATGAAGCTGTGCCATAAAGTGTTTTCAAACAGGTCCATCCTCAAGTTCAAAACATTAGGTGTAAAATTGCGTATATAGTTTTGTACGAGGTCTGTGCCCATGCCTCAGTCATATTAAATATCAGTTGCTTCATGGCGAAAAAATATCTTGTCGCATTCATAAATATGCAAATCTGGACTTTCAAGTTATCAGTTTACCTTGAAGACGAAGATGATGCACACCTTAGAAACATTGGAACCAATTTATGTACTTACCTGGCTGGAAGCCCGAGAAAATTTACAGTTAAAAGAATACTATTTTGTAAGAAATAATTTATTTGCGGAACAGCTAGAGAAAGTTGTGCGAATGGAACACACCAATTTTTATTTCTCTGTACATACTATGTACATAGTGTATAGGGAAGGTATTGTATTCCACCCAAAGTTTGATACCGAGATTTCACTAGAAATAAATGTTTTGGGTCCCTCTGAATCCAAAAAAAGCATTTTTGGAGAAAGCTCCATGTATGTGTCTTTGGACAGCATAGCTCAAAAATGAAAAGACCATTGAATACCAAACTTGGTATTTAAGTTTGGTATCTTCCAAGGATGCGACATAAAGATTTTCAAGAAAATACCCCTATCCCAAAGTACCCTTTACATGGAAAAAATTTTGAAAGTTTTGATTTTCTCAAAAATAGCTGTAATGATATTGATTAAAATCTCTTATATTTAAGATATTTACATGTCAAATAAAATGTATATCTTGAATTTTCTGGGAATAGCCTCTAATGACCTCTTTATTCTGGATGAATTTTATTGAGTTTTGCTCAACTGGTAAACTGTAAGAGATAGACAAAAAGTTACTACACAACAATGTAGATCACAATAAAACACACAAATTATGTCATATACATTTTTTTCGTGGAGTTGATCATTTTTCAGATATTCCTTGTTATTGGTTACAGCGTTAAAATACTTATACTTTTCTCATACAGGAATTTGTTAACTCCTGTCCATACAAACAAAGGAACTTCATTCACATAGCAACCAGCTTTTGACTATCATTTTAACTTATGGTACTCTCTTATTTCACTTCTACTTACAAGGAAGAAAGTGATAAGACTATTTCTGCTAATTTTTCTCAATTAGAGTGAAGTAAATAGAAGAATAAGATTTTTAACAATAATTTGTTGCAGAGATGTAGAGAAAGGCATGTGAATGGAGTGTATCATATTTTTATGTAGGCATTGTATGAAATAATACTCATTAATAGCTACCATGGAGTTTTGGGTATTTGACTTATTCCTTTATTAATGTTTTGCTTTCAGGCTACATTTTATGCAGAATACCAAAGTATTAACTCAACAGGAATGACTGTAAAAGCTGCAGTCCTATTAGCAGAATTAGTGTCATGTGGGAAACGGACACTTGCTAGAATGTTAGTGATTATTGTAAGTCTCGGATTTGGAATTGTAAAGTAAGTATTTATTTAAGTAAACCATTATATTTGTTAATGTAATCGATGATGACTGTAACCTTTCCTCAGGATTTGAATTTATTTCATGATTAAATTTCCAAAAATGTTCTGCTACAGGTGATTTATCAATTTGTTTGTATTTAATATTCCTAAAGTGTTCTTTTACTCTGGTTTCCAAATGACGTTTAGTCTTACCAATATAAACAAGGTCACAATTTAAACAATTTAACTGATAAATGCCAGATTTAATTTATGAAATAAATCCAGATGTTAAGTTATTAAAACATTTAAATGGGCTCATAGATTTAATGGTTTGGGAGAAAATATTTATATTAAAGTATAGAAATCATGCAATGAATTTTCATATACCTCCAATTGACTCTCTTGCCAAATTTGTTTTGATTCCAGTAGTTAGCAATGTATTAGTACACAATCCACCTAGTAGCAGTAACCATAACAGTGTAAATAAACAACAACAAAAACCAGACCAAAAGGAAATTTATGTTGATAATGCAATAAATTTATTGCAGAACTAGTCCAAAGCAAGGATTGCAAAAGATAAGTGAAGATTTGTTGCAACTATTAATTTTATATTAATATTTGTGTTATTACTTCACTGTTACTAGCTTCTTTTTACATTTATAAAACTATGCAAATCCATTTATATACCAGGTGGAAGGGCTCTTATTATATTCTTCTAATATGTGACTCATAAAAGCTTTACAAACAAAAAATGTTAATGACATTTTGTTCTTTGATCAGCCAATTTCAAGAAAATAAATGGTTTGTGTTCGAAATGGGATTCGTAATTCCACAAGAATGTATGAAGATAATAAATAGTTTGTTACTTGTAAGATGCATAGAGTAACATATTTCTGACATTAGTTTCGGTAGGGATTATGGGACATCACATGTAATGATTACCATGCTAACTTCATATACCCAAGGCCGTGCAGAGGACGATGGACTTTTTTCAGGTGTAAAAACCCTTAGAATGACTTCCTTCGGAAGGGAAGTAAAGCCGTTGGTACCGTGTCATAGATTTACGACATGTAAAAGAATCTCAAGCCTGACAAAAGAGGCCTCTGAGCAAAATTAAGTCTTTCATGCCCAGCATAGAATGGGATGCTGAGAACCACAGCAGTTAAAGGCGTCCATAAATAAAATTCCATTTTTTTTTGTTTTAATTTGAGACTTTACACAGAGTTTTGAGATAATTAATATTTAAAAACATTAAGGGAATATTTCACATGTAAATTAAGTCAGCAACATTGCATTGAGGTTGGTTAGGGATCTGAACCGGCTTCTGGATGTAAACACGTAGATCGCTTGCAAACACGATGCAGGGTGGGGGATAATGAGTGCAACTGGCATTCTGATTGTTGGCCTACACTGGTGTGATAGCAGCAGTGAGGCATGTTTGTTTATGTACTGACCTAGTGCAAGTGATACCCACACAACCTGCAGCATTGCGAACTTGTCTGTCTCTTGTTTTCTACAAAACTAAATTATCACCGTTGGAAACGTCAGAGACAAAACTGTAAGATACAAAATGAGTTCCAAATACTGAGATCTATTGCGGTTTTTAATAATGTAATGACTTCTCTTCCACCTGGTATAAGTATTTTCTGGAAACAAAACAAAACAAAAAATGCTATAAAATAAACTTACTTTCATTCAAAGAGATTTCCATGAAGACATTGAGGTCGTTGATCAATAGCTGCACGAATGGTGTCCAGTGGAATTTTCTTGACAGCTGATATGATTGATTTTTTTAGCATCTCAATATTACGGTCCCTCTTTTAACATGCTATTGCCTTGAGCTTTTTGGCCATAGAAAATAATCCAATGGATTGATCTCTGGACTCCCACTAGGCCAGTCAGCAGCAGTGATGAACTGTGGGATATTGATTGCCAACGACTGCTGCATGGTTTTTGATTTGTGTTTCTGCTCTCCCCAGATGATATTAACAAAATCTGGGATTGGACCTGGCATAATTTTTCAGTTAGTAAATGCTTTGTTTATTTCTTTATACGTACTATGCATATAGTGTATATAGAAGGTATTGTATTGCACCCAAAAATCCTGAATCCAAACAAGGCATTGTTAGAAAAATGTCCATATGCCTGTCTGTGTGTGTGTATGTCTGGTGGCAACATAGCTCAAAAACAAAAAGACCATTAAATATCAAACTTAACAAGGGATGGGTAGACTGTCTCAGAAATAACCTGGAAAGTAGTGGGTATGGGGAAATGTGGAGAAGAAGAGAAAATAATGTGAATAACTTCTGGAAGTTGGCAAGGAAAAGATTTGAGGATATAGAAGTACAAAAAATATTTAGTGAAATAACTGAAAAGAGATCTTTAGTTTTCTATATACCAATGAAAGTCTCATGGGGAAGGGAAAAGTACATTGATGTGACAAATAAAGAGGAGCGAGAAGATATTGCATGGCTGAAAGCAGGAGTATGGAGATTAAGAGGTTTAAGGAAAGGTATTCCACAAAATCAATGTCCTATATGTGGCAGAAATGAAGATATGGAACACATTTTATTTAAATGTAAAGGGACTGAAATTTGGAGAAAAGAGTATATTAATAAGAAATGGTTAAAAATAGATAGAAATGTAGCAGTAGTTGAAATGTTTCAAAAAGATAGTAAGAAGATTGGACAATTCTTATGCAAAGGGAAAAATAAATGGATATGGACAGTAAATAGACAAAATGGTGTAATAAACTAGAATTAATAAACTATTGTAAAATATGAGTATGACCGGTAAAGAGCCAGGGCTGAACACCGGTCATATTCACCTGTATAAAGCTTAGCATAAATAAATAAATAAAAATCAAACTTGGTATTTAAGTTTTGTATCTTCCAAAGATTCGGCACGAAGATTTTCAAGAAAATCCCTCCCACCCTCAACTACCCTTTACATGGAACTTTTTTCGAACATTTTGATTTTGTCAAAAATGGCTGTAACGATTTTACTGGCTGGAGTATAATCCGGGCTTGTGGGCCGTGGTCCACTGGGCTGCTCCTTCTTCTTCCCAGGCGTTTCGTCTGCAACTACGGCAGACATCTTCGGTGGCAGCGGCGAGGTCGAAGTGCTCTAGTGGACGTTTCAACTGTTTACCGTAGTATCTCTATACATATATAAAGTAACTTAATTAACCAGAAAAAACCAAAACTAAATAGTGAATTACTAATCATGATACTAGATGCAAACTTGACTTACATTATACCAGCTACAATGTAAAATCTGTAAATAAAGATCCCTATATAATAGGATTACACATGTATAATCAACTCCCTGCATATGTATAAAATGAAAATGCTGTTAAATTTAAACAATGTCTTAAGACGTATTTACTGAACAATCCTGTGTATGATACCTATGAATGTTTAAAATAATTTATATAGACTATATTAATACTTTGTTAAACGAAACATCTTGTATATATTAATGTATTTTTACCTTCTCCATATGCACTGTGTACATAGTGTATAGAGAAAGTATTGCACTCCACCAAAAAATTTGATACCGAGATTTCACCGGGAATATATGTTTTAGGGTCCCCAATATCCAAAAAAAGCATTTTCACAAAAAGGTCTGTCTGTGTGTGTGTGTGTGTGTGTGTGTGTGTGTGTGTGTGTGTGTGTGTCCGTGTGTCTGTGAACACGATAACTCAAAAACGAAAAGTAGGTAAAATACCAAACTTGGTATTTAAGTTTAGTATCTTCCAGGGATGCGACACAAAGATTTTGAGAAAAATCCCCCCACCCCCAACTACCCTTTACATGGAACTTTTTTCGAACATTTTGATTTTCTCAAAAATGGCTCTAAGGATTTTGATTAAAATGTCGTATATTAAAGATATTTACCTGACAAATAAAATGCATATCTTGAATTTTCTGGGAATAGGATCTGAAGAGTAGTTTATTCTGGATGAATTTTACTAAATTTTGAATAACTGCTAAACCGTAAGAGATGGACAAAAACTTACTACACAAAAAATGTAGAACACATTAAAACACACAATTTATGTTATATATATTTTTTTCGTGGAGTTCGTCGTTTTTGTGGCTTTCCTTATTTTTGTTTTCTGCTATGAAAAACGTATACCTTTCTCATATTTTAACTTGTCAACTCCTATACATATAGACAAAGGAACTTCATTGACATAGCAACCAGCTTTTGACTATCACTTTAACCTACGGCTTCCCTTATTTCGCTTCTACTTACAAGGAAGCGAGTAATTAGACTATTTCTACTATTTTTTTCTGATTAGCACAAAGTAAATAGAAGTATAAGCTTTTTAAGAATTATTTGTTGCAGGGATATGGAGAAAGTCATGTGAATGGTACACATCAGATTTTTATAATTTATGTATACTAAGTTTATTTAATGCTAATTTTGTGTAATGTAAACTGACAGTGCTCGATACTCGAAAAGAGTCTATAGGCCGCTAATAAATTACAATTACAATTATTTCGCTTCTACTTACAAAGAAGCAAGTAATAAGACTATTTCTGCTAATTTTTTCTCGGTTAGCATGAACTAAATAGAAGCATAAGCTTTTTAACAATAATTTGTGCCAGAGATGTAGAGAAAGTCATGTGAATTGAACACATCAGATTTATTTTTATATGCACTAACATGTATACTCGGCTCCAATATTAAAATTAATTGCTAGCTTCACAGTGTACCACTTCCAGTAATTAAAATTATAAATGAGGGATAGTGGAATTGAAAGGTTCAAGAGGGGGCTTAAATATAGAGGAATGACAATTATTGGCATGTAATTCTGGAATGTAAAGAAGCTAAAGAAATGAGAGCCAAACTACGGATTGAGATGTGGGCTAATTTACCGATAGAGATAAGCCGGGGAAAGTTGGTGAATACGAAAGCTAGTTGTGAAATCTTAGAGCTTGAAGATTATCTGGGCAAGGTTAAATGGTGGGAGAAAATAATAAAAATAAAGAAAAATCCTAGATTGCTGGGAGCATAATTGAATATCAAGATTGTTATCTCTAGATGTAAGTTGATCTGAAAGTTGAATAACCTGATAATCAACAAATTGAAGCCCAGGCTTTTCTTTAGTTGAAGGGCCAAGAAACCCAGGGTTTATACGCCTACTTTGAGTTACTATTTACAGTACATCAATCAAATCTGCCAAAAAGTTTTGGGACAGTCTAAAATTATGATATTCAAAGATTTCTCAACAAGTAAGAAAATGGTCATAACTTCCATATTAATATTTTATTTTAAATTTACAACAAGTATCAAATATTAGTTTGAAAAAATCTGCATAAAGTAGCTTACATTCCATTTATTGAAAGTTCGAAAAACTCTCCCTCGGAATCAGAATTTTTCAGAGCTTCATTTGTATACTGAATTTCAGCTTCATTTCACAGAAATCGAGAAAAATGCAGCATTTTAACATTTAAGAACTTTAAACGTAATAAACAAATCACCATCTTCAAGGAAAATGGTGTGATTAGCCGAGAGCAGCCAATATTACTAAATTTCCTAATAGTTGACTAAAGCAAGGACAGATGGCAGCACAAATCAGACAATTAAACGATAACTGATGTATGTTCTTTGCCGCATAGCCCAAGACCGAGTTAAGGTCGTGGAATTGCATTAAAAGCGTTAGAAATACCTGTCCGAGCCATACTCGGGCATGGGCTTCAATGTGTTAAATAACAACTCGGGAGGAGTCACTAGCATTTAGTACTGCTGTATTTTCTTTACATGGCCAAGATATTGTAAAATACAGTATACCCCCGATTATTCGTATGCAGATTATTTAGTTTGCAGATTATCCATGCATCCCCTCCCCCCCAAAAAATTATTTTCTTTTAATGTCAATGAAGTATTTTTAGTTTCTCAGCCATCTCTGTTACACATTTCTTTTAACTTGCTTCATAGATATTAATATATAAATTCATAATTGTAACAAATCTTCACTTATCTTTTGGAATCCAAAGACTAGTTTCACAATAAATTGTGTATTGCACCCTCAGCTTTGTTTCTTTTTGGTCTCAGTTTCTTTTTGAGACCAAAAAAAAAAAAAAATATTAAGCTTACGATGCAATAGACCATTTATTGTGAAACTAGTCCTTGGATTCCAAAAGATTAGTGAAGCTTTGTTACAATTATTATTATATTAATATTTGTGTTACTTAACTGTTACTAGCTTCTTTTTACATTTATAAGTTGTTTCGTGATTATCAATTAGAAAAATGGAATTTGTTTTTAATCGTCAGACCGATAGCAATGGAAAGGTACTCTGTTGTCATGTGATGATGGAAATGGCGCTTATCCTCACGTGACGAGTCCTTTATTGCTGAAAAAAGCTTTTAACATAATTTCCCTATTTATATATTGTGTTGTAGCTTAAAATTATTCGTGCTACTTCTCCCCCACATTATCTCTGATAATTGAGAGTATGCTGCTTATATTATTAAGTGGAAATGAAATTAATTCAGTTCAATTCAATATAGAAACACTACTTTTACAGTGTGGGTGAAGTTTTCAATAATTTTTTATAGCTTAATGTCCTTTAACGTGTTAGATCATATCAGACGATGGATGAAATTGGTGAAATAATGATGATTAATGTTCTTGGGGTTTATGGAGCATAACATTACTTGACATTTGTCTTTTTAGGATAAAGGAAAACCCTGGAAAAAACCTTATTCAGGTAACTCAACCTAATCAAGATTCAAACTCATAACCTTTTGAATGTGAAGCAGACACACTACCCAGGCAGGCTTTCAATAATTTGTATAAAATATTTTATAATTTGTAAATATGATTTTTAACTTGACATATCCTATATCAGAGTGCATTGTACGGAATTATTGAAAGTAGGAATAAATTGAATATATTCACAATAAAGTGAAAAAACTGTGCCTGACTATAATATTCTTTTTCAGACCTCGATTAGGACCTATGTTGCATCGTGTAGTGGGAACTGGACTTCTGTATTTCACACTAGCTGCGATAGAAAGCTATTTAAGAGTGACACATCCACAAAATGATCCATCAAATCAGATCCTCGTTGCTAGCATTCCTCTAGCTGTTTTGGACTCTGCTATTTGCTGGTGGATTTTTACAAGCCTAGTACAGACAACAAGAACACTGAGGCTACGAAGGTAATCACATTTATTCAGCAATTTGGATTTCTCTTGTATTAGACTGTGTTAGATTAATTACTATACTGTCAGCTCATTCCTGATACATAAGAATAATGCAAAACATTTTTACTTTCTCTAGCCCATTAGTTCTATGTACATATTAGCTAGAGAAGGTATTGAATTCCACTCAAAAATATGATGTCAAGATTTCATCAGAAATATGTTTTTTGAGCTCCCTTGAGACCAAAAAAAGTGTTTTTAGAAAAAGGTTCATGTATCTTTGTGTGTCTGTGGATAACGTAGCTCAAAAATAAAAAGAGTGTTAAATACGAAACTTGGTATTTATCTTTAGTATCTTCTAGGGATGCGACATGAAAAATGTTTGAAAATTTTGTTTTTCTCAAAAATGGCTGGAACGAATTAAAATACTGTATTTTAAAGATATTTACATCACAAATAAAATGTATATTTTGATTTTTCTAGGGATAGCCTCTGAAGACCTCTTTATTTTGGATGAGTATTATGTGTGTGGTGTGTGCATGTGGGGGAGCCACATAGCTCGAAAATGAAAAGTATTTATCTTTAGTACCTTCCAAGTATGCGACATGAAAATTTTCAAGAAAATCCCCCCAACACAAACCACCCTTAACTTGGAAAAATGTTTGAAAAATGTTTTTTTTCTCAAAATGGCTCTTAAAATACTGTTTTAAAGATATTTACATTGCAAATATGTATATTTTGAATTTTCTGGAATTGCCTCTAAAAACCTGTTTATTTTGGATGAGTTTTGCAGAATTTTGCATAACAGTTAAACCATAAGAGATAGACAAAAACTTATTACATAAAAAATGTAGATCTCGTTAAAACACATAATCTATGTCAAATACATTTTTTATGTAGAGCTGACCATTTCAGAGATATTCCATGTTATTAGTTTCCATTTTAAACCACTAAAATTTTTCTCAAATGGGAAGTAACGTTTCATTTCATCTCACTTATTTTATTGCAGGCCATGCAAAGCCAACCATACTTATTGTTTCACATAGGACCGGCTTTTAAAAGATTTGATTTAGCCTAGCATATTCCCTTCCACTTACAAGGAAGCAAGTAATTAGACAATGAATATTTTTCAGTTGGATTTGTAACACTGAATTTCCACAGGGTGTTCCAATTCAGTTGTTGCGGGTTCAAACCCGGCAGAGGATGGTGGATTTTTTTACTTCCTTTGGAAGGAAGTAAAACTGTGGGTCCCATGTCATATATTTACGGCATGTAAAAGAACCTCAAGCCTGATAGAGAGGCCTCTGAGCAAAATGAAGTGGTCTTTCACGCCCAATATAGAATGAGACAGTGAGAATCACAGCAGTTAAAGAGCATCCATAAATAAAACGCCATTTCATTTTTTTGGAAACCATTGACAATGATGCCCACATGGCTTCGAAACCGATCTGCAACAATTATATGTAAGTGATACTTAAGTGTTATAAATCCAACTCTAAAATATTCTATTCATATGTATCATTGTTCCAAAACACCTTTTCATTAAAATTGCTCATAAATTAGACAATTTCTTAATACTTACCTTGATTAAATGTTGTAATAAAAGAATAATCTTTTGTAAGGAAAGCTGTTTTGAAACAATGATACTTACCAACTGTTCCTCTCCGGGTGATGACTGATGAATCTTCAAAGGATGCTGGATGGCAGTAATTCAAAATTCATTATGTTATTCTTGTAATTTAATATATATATTTTCTCCCAAGCTTCCAAGTCAACAGTTGTCACTTTTAAAAGTTTAAAAATAAATTTTAACCCACAAAATTGTTATGCTTTGTTAGATGAGAGAAAGTTTTATGGGTTTCAATTGAAGTTGGCAAGCATCACACTCTTCGAAACGTTGGAGTCAATCCATGTATATACCTGACTAGAAGCACAAGAAAATTTAGAGTTAATACGTCATCAGGAAAGCTTGAGCTCTCATTACTGCCGCAACAGATCTGGACATGTGAAAATCTTAATGAGAGCTAGGAAGCGAGTTGTACTTTCAGATAAGCAGTTCACCAGTCGATTCATGCCTGTCAAATATCTGTCACCTCTTATGTACTGCACTGATAAACATGTGTTATATTGACATCTACAAAACATCTATACAAATGACCTACTATATAAACAATGTCAATTGTCTGCCTCCTTCTTCCACACCTGACAGTCCTTCGTCTTCGCTCACGTCATTGTCATCATCAATGTTATTGCTACTTTCTGCACCATTATCCTGGATTAGAATTTTTTTTGATTTTCTGCAACTCTTTCTAATGATTTTCAATGTTCTCAACATGTCGACATACATTTTCCCATTCTGGCTTACCAATTTCTGAAATTTGCTGACGACACAACTGTTCTTTTATTTCAAGTTTTATTTTTCTTTCTTTCTTATCTTTGAGAACACTGGAATCGGAACTCAGTAAAATATCAGTTGCCTTGGCTATTTTTTCATTAATTTTCTACAGACTTTTGAAGAACTTGGGGAACATACATTTTCTTCCTTCATCTCTGCCTCTTGTTTCATGCAATTATTTCTCTACTTTGAAAACATAGGAGCCATGGTTAAAAAAATAAAATAAATAAAATGAATACTATTTACTGCCCACTTTGAATACAAACATACGGGGAACACTTTCGATACAGACTGTACAAAGTTTGCTTGCTGTGACTCTAAGTAAGCAAAGTATCAAAGCACAAACTCTGATAAGCTAGGCTCGGTAGCTGGGTTGGCGGTCAGGGTCACGATTCCAGAAGTTTTGCGCCAGCAATACTTTATGACACTGTATGTTTATAAATTACTAATATACTACTTAGGAGTGATAGATATTTCATAACATAACATATCTGTCTGTTGTAACTATTGAGATTAACAATTTAAAAGTTTTTTTGAACTAATGTTGTGTTTTTCTTTCTAGAAACCTGGTAAAGCTGTCACTGTATAGGCACTTCACAAACACATTGATATTTGCAGTAATTTCTTCAGTTGTTTTCATGCTTTATTCAATAAAGTACCATAGACTAGCTTTATGCCTTACAGTAAGTATAAAAATGTTCCTTTTGTATTTAAGCTTAGCAGATTCACTTACTGAAGTACAATAGTATACAAATTAATATGAACATGTATTTTTTATTTTTACAGTTTAAAACACTTCTTATAACAATAAGTGCTTCTAACTAGCAAAGCAACTTGTATAAGTCATTGTTGTTACATTGTTTTTACTTTTTAACCACTCAGATGTAAACAGCGGTTACAGAAGGTTTCAAATAGGTGCAGGGAACATTTGAATAAAATAACTGCATTTATGCAAATACAAAATGACCTCGAATGCAAAATGACTTCCATTTTTCAGAGCTTAATTTTAGAATCTAGCATATCATCTACATGAGACATATTTAAAAGACATAGGTATATAAAAAGAAGAATTTTTAAATTAAATTTCAAAATTTGCCATATATTTTGAACAAATTAATGGACACTTAAACTAAGACCATTATATGTATATATTTTTTTACTTTCTCTAGCCCCATATGTACAATGTACATAGGGATAGAGAAGTATTGTATTCCACCCAAAAATTTGATACCGAGATTTCACTGGAAATACATGTTTTAGGACCCCCTGTATCCAAAAAGAGCATTTTCAGAAAAAGGTCCATGAGTGTGTGTGTCCGTGTGTCTGTGAACACAATAACTCAAAAACGAAAAGTAGCTAAAATACCAAACTTGGTATTTAAGTTTAGTATCTTCCAGGGATGCGACACAAAGATTTTGAGAAAAATCCCCCCCACCCCAAACTACCCTTTACATGGAACTTTTTTCGAGAATTTTGATTTTCTTAAAAATGGCTCTTAACGATTTTGATTAAAATATCATATATTAAAGATATTTACATAACAAATAAAATGTATATCTTGAATTTTCTGGGAATAGCTTCTGAGGACCTGTTTATTCTGGATGAATTTTGCTTAATTTGGCATAACTAGTAAACCTTAAGAGATAGACAAAAGCATACTATACAAAAAATTTAGGTCTTGTTAAAATACACAAGTTATGTCATATACATTTTTCTCGTAGAGCTTACCGTTTTCGAGGTATTCATTGTTATTAGTTTCAGTTGTGAAGTACTTATATTTTTCTCAGACGGGAGTGTTCGTTTTCTTTTGTTCTACTCCTGGCCAAGAAAGAAGCGATTTGTAATGACAATCGCATAACGACAGCTTTTAAAACATTAGACTGTTGGTTTAGCCTAGTGTATTCCCTTATTTTCTTCCTACTTATATGGAACTAAATAATAAGAACATTGTGCTAATGAGTACCGCAATTAGCAAGGTGCAGAAAGAAGAAGAATCTTATGTATGAAGTTTGTAGAACATCTAGAGAAAGTCATGTGAGTGTAACACATCAGAGTTTTTCTATTTTACTGAACACAAATTCACGTTTTGAGCATTTGACAGGAGAGGGGAGTATGGAAATGTATGGCGTGGGTGTGATGGTACAGTTAGGCAGTGGGCACTGGTGGCAATAGATTAGCTGTATAATTTTGAAGCTGCTTACAGTGAAGCCATAATCAAATTGAATTAATTAAAGTGGTACATATCAACACACAGTTCACTTACTCAACCCCATTCCACACCAATTTGCAGTGTTCAATAGTCTAGCTTTCAGACTAGTTAATGTCCCACTTAATCCCTCTGAATATAACCACATTCTGAGCACAGCAGTAGACAATGGTTTTAATACCTCTATCATCATCAAAAAGATCAATAAATGCAAAAGACAGAAGCACATCAAAGAAATTACCACCTTAATCCATAAAGAAAAACCTCCCAAATTTCACAAAATCACATACAACCCAGAACTCCACAACAAGTTCAAAAAAGTATTTAAGAAATTCAACATGAAACTAGCACCGATTAATAAATATAGTGTAAAAAACCTCCTGGGCTCCTCTCCAAAGGACAAAATACCCGTGGAGAAAAAATCAGGAATATATGCAATTGAATGTCAAAACTGCAACAGGAAATAAATTGGGAAGACAATAAGAAACCTTGAAACATGCAATATAGAACACAGAAGACACATCAAGTCAAAATAGTAGACAAATCTGCAGTAGCACATCACTTTTGGGAAACACACCACAAAATCAATTTGAACATCAAACTATTGAAAGAACTTTTGAATCCGTTTCAATTATCAGCATGGGAAAAAAATCTACATCCACAAATTGCGAAACAATTGTCCTGAACAATAAAAGTAAGTGAAGTGTGTGTTAATACGTACCACTTTAATTAATTCAATATTTAGAAGCCTTTAGTTTTATTTTAGTCTCGGAGAGTAATCTGTTTTCCAGTGAGAATGCTCATAGATCTGTTAATGGCTAATTTTTGTAGTGCAATGTGCCACATATGTACAACTATTAATCTATGGTTGCAACCTTGGTGGTAATTATACCATTTCCCCCAGGCATCGCTATTGCCATGCTCACACAGTTTGAGATTTACTTTTCTCCTATATGGTATTCGGAGTTGGGAAAAAGCATTGTCTTGCATTTGGGCAAATATGGCAAGTAGAAAGTTTAATTGAGAATGTGTTGGGACCGAAAAGCAACCAGCTTTTAAAAGATTTGACTATCGCTTAGCCTAGTATATTCCCTTCCACTTACAGGTAAGCAAGTAATGAGACCAATTCTGCTAATGTTTGTCTTGATCAGCATGAAGTAGATAGAAGCAACATCTTTTGCATGAATAGTTTGTTTGCAGAACAGGTAGAGAAAGTCATGTGAATGGGAGGGACACATCAGATTTTTTAATTTCAATTCTTAGATAAGTAAAATATTTTCTCAAGCCCATCATATTCAAATTATACAAGTATCACTGTATTTAAGATTATTTATTTGCTGAGAGCATAGTTTGACTTGCTGAAATTTTACTTGCTCTAGTCCCTTATGTGCCATGTGGACACCTAAAAATTTGATTTTAAGATTTCACAGGAAATATATGATTTGGGGTCCCCTGAGTCCTAAAAAAGCATTGTTAGAAAAATGTTGATGTGCATGTGTGCGTGCGCACATGGTCAAAAAGGAAAAGACAGTTAAATACCAAACTTGGTATTTAGGTTTAGGTTTAGTACGTTTAGGATGCAACACAAAGCTTTTCAAGAAACTTCCTGTACCACAAACTATCCTTTACATGGAAAAATTTTTGAAAACTTTGAATTTCTCAAAACTGGTTCCAACGATTTTGATTAAAATACTTTATATTATAGACATTTACATCCCAAAGAAAATGTATATCTTGAATTTTTTGGGAATAGCCTCTTTATTCTGGATGAATTTTGCCAAATTTTGCTTAAGTGCTAAATTGTAAGAGATAGACAAAAACTTCTGCACAAAAAATGAAGAACTAGTTAAAACACACAATTTATGTCTTTTACATTTTTGTAGTAGAGGTAACCGTTTCCAAGATATTCCTTGTTATTAGTTTCAATTGTAAAGTATCTTATACTTTTCTCTCTTTTGTTCTACTCCTGGCCAAGCAAAGAAGCATTTGCAATTACAATTGCATAACGACAGCTTTTAAAACATTTGATTATCACTTTATCTTAGTGAATTCCTTTAGTTCTCTTCTACTTAAAGGAACAAAGTAATAAGAATATTCTGCTAATGCTTTTCTTGATTTGCTTGGTGTAGGAAAAAGAATATTTTGTAAGAAGTTTGTAGAACAGCTAGAGAAAGTCATGCGAATGTAACACATTAGATGTTTTTGACAGTGACTGAAATTGTTTTCTGTTTCAGGACTGGAAAGAACTTTGGGTTGATGAGGCATATTGGCATCTGTTGTTCTCTATCCTCCTGTTGGTTATCATGATTCTGTGGAGACCAACCAATAACAATCAGCGATATGCCTTCACTCCACTTTTGGATGCTCCAGAAGATGATGAAGAGGAAGATGAACAATTTGTGAACGACGCTTTTGGTGAGTGTAATTCAACGTATTTGAGAGTAATGTTCATATAACCTTTTTTGTTCATTACTTTTTGTGGTTTTGCAGAATATTTCATAAAAAATGTTGTTTTTACTTTCTCTACTTTGTACATAGTACATAGGTAGAGAAGGGTTAGCATTCCACTAAAAACTTGATACCTAGATTTCACTACACGTTTTAGTGTTCCCTGTTTCCAAAAAAAAAAGCATTTATAAAAGCATTCCATGTCTGTATGTGTGTGCATGCATTTAAGTTCTTTTAGATACCTTAGGTTACTGGGTTACCTTACTGCATTAAAGGCATCTTTTATATTTAGGCTTGTAATAATAATAATAATAATACTTTATCATCACTTTATGTTTACAAGGCAGTGCTCAAAAACAGTGAAATTGTCAGTTGTAATTTAGATGTGTGTAGATATATACACAAGAAATTACAAAATCCTTAATCGTAAGGTACATAATATACTGAAATTATGAATAGCTTAGTTGATAATTGTCATATAGAACAAAAAAATACTGTAATGGACTTGAATACATGACTATGTTACTTTGGAAAATTCCTCTACTGAATAAAACACTTTATTAATTAAATAACTTTGTAAGATATCTTTTTTTTTTTTTTTTTTTTGGGGGGGGGGGGGGTTTATATTGTTTTATTTTCCTCCTATGCACATACATTCACTCTCACATTCATACTTCCCAGACTCTGGGGGATAGGGAATAATTCTGGTCAAAGGAAAATTCAACACCCCAGCCGGGAATCGAAGCCGTGAGAAGTCAGCTCTCTGACCACTCGACCAGGGAGGCAGTCTAAGATGGATTTGAATTCCATATAACTTTTACATGCTTGTACTTCTGCTGGCAGCCTATTATACAGTTTTGCACCAGCATATTTTTACTTTATCTTATATACAAACAATGTACATAGTAACTAGAGAAGGAATTGTATTCCACCCAAAATTTCAATGCCGAGGTTTTACCAGAGACATGTTTTAAGGTCCCCTGAGACTGAAAAAAAGCATTTAAAAAAAATTGTGTGTGTGTCTGTATGGGTATGTACATCGACAGCATAGCTCAGAAGCTAAAGGACTGTAAAATATCAAACTTGTATTTAAGTTTAATACCTTCCAAGGATGTGATTTGCTCAAAAAAGCTCTAATGATTTTTATTGCAATGCCTTATGCTTAAAATATTTTCATGTGAAACAAAATCTATATCTTGTATTTTCTGGGAATAGTCTCTGAAGACCTCTTCATTCTGATTATTTTTGTATAGCTTTTAAAGAACTATTAAACCGTTAGTGAACAACATACTACATAAAAAATGTAGATCTCATTAAAACACACAATTTATGTTATATACATTTTTTGTATTGTATGTTTCCGAGATATTTTGTGTAATTGGTTTCATTTTTAAGGTACTTAAAACTTTTCTCAAATGAGAGACATATTTTGTTTCACATCTTTTGTTTACTCCAAGGAAGCAAAGATAATTTAATTTTAATTGCTTCACTTAGCAACCGACTTTTAAAAGATCTGACCGTCATTTTAACCAGGGCATTCCTATATTTCCCTTCAAGTTACAAAGAAAGAAGCAGTAAGACCAGTTATGCTAATATTTATCTTGATTAGCATGATGTAGATAAAAGAATAATCTTTTGTAAGAAAAGTGATTTGTGGAACAGCTAGAGAAAGTCATGTGAATGGAACACATCAGATTATACTTTTATTACAGGTGTCAAGATGAGAGGTATGAGAAGTAATTCACCAAAACCAAAGTCAAGCAACAGTGTGGTAAGTATTATTAATGAAATACTAAATTATCTTACCTTTAATTTGTTAGAGGAATTTAGTAATAGGACATTCAAATTATATGAATATATTTGTGGAGTCAGTTTTTTATACTACACTTACACATTTATTTATGAGGGACTAGTTTCGGGAGCTGTTGCTTGCATTTTCAATGAAGGGGTATGAAAATTAAGCAACAACTCCCGAAACTATCCCTCATAAATAAAAGTGTAAATGACAGTATAAAAAACTGACTCCACAAATATATTTGTATATCTCACCTTTCCTATATTTTTACTTCCTCGTACCATTTAATAAGTGTATAGAGAAGGTATTGTACTGTAACCAAAAATTTTATACCTAGATTTCACTGGAAATACATGTTTTGAGACCCCCTGAATAAAAAAAAATATTTCTAGAAAAATAACGATGTTTGTGTCCATCTGTGTATGTTTTTTTTTTTTTTTTTTATTTTATTTTATGGACGCTATTTAACTACTGCTGTGGTTCTCAGCGTCCCATTCTATATTAGGTGTGAAAGACCGTTTAATTTTGCTCAGAGGCCTCTATCAGACTTGAGATTCTTTTATGTGCCGTAAATCTACAACACAGGACCAACGGCTTCATTTCCCTTCCAAAGGAAGCCATGCTAAGGATTTTTATGCCCAAAAAAATCCATCGTCCTCTGCCGGGTTTGAACCTGCGACGTTGGGTATATGAAGTCAACATGGCAACCATTACACCACGGAGGGCGATATCTGTGTGTGTGTGTGGGGGGGGGGTGAGCATAGCTCAAAACAAAAAGACTGTTAAATACCCCAAACTATCCTTTACATGGAACTTTTTCTACAATTTTGATTTTCTCAAAAATGGCTCTTTAATTAAAATACGTATGTTTAAGATATTTTTATGACAAACAAAATGTATATCTTGGATTTTCTGGGAATAACCTCTGAAGACCTCTTCATTCTGGATGACTTTTGTGTAACTGGTAATCTATAAGAGATATACAAAAACTTAGTACACAAACAAATGTAGATCTCATTAAAACACACAATTTATGTCATATTCATTTTTATTGTAGAGTTAACCATTTTCAAGATATTTCGGATTATTAGTTTCAATTTTAGCAACTTAAAACTTTTCTCAAATGGGAATCAACTTTCTTCTCATTTCTTGTTTGTTTACTCCTGGGAAGCAAATCAGAATTTCAATTGTTTCACATAGCGACCGGCTTTTAAAGCACAAGACTATCACTTTAGCCTGTGTATTTCCTAATTTTCCTTCTACTTACAAGGAACCAAGTAATAAGGACAATTTCTGCTAAAGTTTATCTCAATTAGCATGATGTAGATAGAAGAAGATTTTTAACAATAATTTGTTACAGAGATGTAGAGAAAGTGATGTGATTGTAACACATCAGATTTTTCAGTAGTAGATTGTTTAATGCATATTATAAATATTTTAATTTGTGTTTAAAAACATGTGTGGTTAATTTCCAACCTCTCCTTAGACTTTAGAAAACTTCATGGTATTCTTATACAACAGATTGTGCTTAAAAATGTGTGTGCTACAGCATTTTTTTCTAACAGATCCATGCCGGTTCAAGTTCAAAACATTAAGCATATAACTTACTTTTTCCCCTGTAGGTATACAGAAAAATATATCATCAATGCAAAACAACCTCTGGTTTTGAACTTTATATTTTGTAAAATAACTATGTCTTGTATTTGAATAAATATGGTAATTATGGGATACGGCAAGCAATTCAAACTTTGAAATAGTATAAATTTATTTTCAATTCAAAACTCGCCATACCATTTGTTTGTTCAAAATATGTGATAAACTTTTGTATTTCATTTAAAAATTCTTTTTATATACCTATGTCTCTTAAACATCTTAAGTAGATGATATGCTAAATTCCAAAATTAAGTTCTGAAAAATTAGGGGCCATCTTGTATTTGGATAAATACATTATTTCCATATTGTTTTAAGGATGGTTTTTAGTTTGCTAAGTTTGCTTGCCACTGATAGTTTTGATTTAGATCCAAGAAGCCAGTGCATTTTTGCTATATTTTAGTTTAATTGTTTGCGTTTAGTCCATATGTATTTCTCTCAGGTAAAACATCAATCAAGGTACATCCCCGGATATTTTATATCTTGTTTTTCCCTAAGGGTCTGGTTATTTATAGTAACAGACAGGAGCTTTTCTGAATCTAAATGTTATACAGTGTTATTTCGTTTCATTTACTTTAAATTCTCCACTTTATAAACCAGATTTCTATATTAAATAGATAGGCAAGAAAAAGGACTAGCTTGGATGTTAACAGGAATATATTTTTAAGAGGGATAAGAGGCAGTGCAAAAGGAATATGTGAAATATGTGGAGAGGAAGAAAGCATAGAACATTATTTGATAGAATGCAAAGAAATAGCAATATGGAGAGACAAGGTTTGGGAGAAAAATTGGAAAAAAATAGAGGGGAAAATTGTAGCAGGGAAGGAGGAAAAGAAGGTGAGAAGCATTGGAAGTAAGGAGTGCAAAAGAAGAAGACAGAGTGGAGGTGAGAGATAATTAAGATAAAAAGGGAAGGGTTGATAAGAGCTACTCAGGAGGCTAATGGTCTGGGGGTGTCATGCAAACTGAGGTAGCAATAAGGCAATTAAAAGTTGTACATAGTTTAGGTTAGAGCAAGAAAAATGTAACAGATAGGCAAAAGAAGTTGTACAAATAAATATTCATTCATATTAAATGAACTGTTACAAGTTGGAAAGCAGTATTTGGATCTTGATGAACTGAAAGAATAGCAAGGTTGCATTTGGCAATGGGAAATGGCATCAATCAACATTAAAATTGTGACAGGCAAAATCACTAGAATTGCTGAACTGTGAGGTTTATCCAAACTCTCATGCTCATAAACTGGTTGGTTGGTATCTAATGTTGAGCAGTTGCAGTGAAGCCATTCACTCTCTTGCTATCCAGTATTTTTATGTCATATTATCATGTCGACTCAAGGTTGGGCAGCGCAGTAAACTGTTTCCATCCATATCTTCTTTAAGTGTACAGAAAGGACACAGAGGAGATCTCACTATACCAATCCTCAATAAATGTTTATTGAGACAGTCATGGCCTGTTAGGAGTCTAAAAGCTACTACAGAGGATTTTCTTGGTGATGTAGTGATTCTGGTTGTGTTATTACATAAATTTTCCCATGGTTTTCCTTTTGTTTGTAATACATTATCTTCTTTAATTTTGTTATTATATGTTGTTATAATGATTCTTTTGATAGAGTGATAACTTATTGGATCTGATGAATTTGATGTAATTTTACTACTTTTCTTGGCTAGAAAGTCAGCTGTTTCATTACCCTGTATTCCACAATGTGCTGGTATCCATTAAAGTATTAATCTTTTATTGAAATTCATTAGTTTTATGAATTTGCAGCATTCTGCAATATTTAGGTTATTAGATGTTACATCAGATGTTATGGATATAATAGCTCACAAACTTAAAGAGGAGGATAATCGTTTGAATGTTCCCTTCTCTACCTCAACATCTGCACCCATGAAAATGTGTACAATCTTAATTAACAATCATATCTTTTTTACAGGAAGATGACTTAAAGTGGGTTGAAGAGCACATTCCTTCATCTTTAGCAGATACGTAAGTAACTCTTGCGACTTTAAGTAGAATTATCTGATGCTCAGACACTTGAATGATCACTAATTTTGGGATATAGAAGATAGTAAATGTGGTGCTTAGTCATACAATAAGTGAGTTGGGAATTTGTAACTCTACATTATTGAAAAAACACTTGGATGCAATGGGATATTGTTCCCATTCTCCACAATTTTCCAACTGATTGTGCTGTTTTTGTTGTTTCCTGTCTGGAGGAAGCTGTAGATTTCTGGTGCTCTCTGGTGATGGGTTGATAAATCTCACAAAATTCATTTCAGGACCATGACTATACAGTTTCCAGGTGTTAGCAGAATGATAATATTCCAGGAGTAAGATGTAGCACAAAAGACACTACGGAACAGCTTATTATTGTTCAAGCTGGTTGGGAAATGGGATTATTCCAGGTTTTGCCTCATTTACGACTCCAGGTCTGGCACATTTGACTACCCAGAGAGAGAGAGAGAGAGGGAGGGAGAGACAGATAGAGAGAAGGAGAGGGAGAGAGATAGATAGGGAGAAGGAAAGGGAGAGAGGGGAGAGAGGGAAAGAGATAGATAGGGAGAAGGAAAGGGAGAGGGGAGAGAGAGAGAGAGAGAGAGAGAGAGAGTCTGTGTGTTTTCAAATGTATTATTAAATTTGTTATATATACAGTAGTGTCCCACTAATCCAAACTAATTGGGACTAAATTAGTTGTATTCAGATTAACGAAGATTCAGATTAGATGGATTTTTGTCAAATAAAACAACATTCATTCATTCATTTTTTATTAGTCCTTTCAAAACATATACATGCTGGGACATGTCAGGTTACAAAGAATATAAATATAATAGAAAAAAAAATAAAACAAAATAGAAGTAATACAGCAAGAATTATTTACGTTGTTTACATTAATATTATTTATACAAACTGTAAATATAATTTACAAAATTGAATATGTACCTACTATTTAAAAATTCGTCTACAGAATAAAACAAGCATTCATACAAACATTTTTAAGCTCGTTCTTAAAGACTTTAGGGTTTTGTGTATTTTTAAAGTAAACAAGTTTGTTGTAGAGTTTGCAAGCTGAAGCTATTGGTTTGGTTTGTACAGTTGTAATGAGTGTGCTTGTGGTGCATAATTGTCTTTATTTCTTGTAAGATAATCTGATTGTTTCTATTTAATTGTCTAATACTATCCTTAGTTTTTAAATACATTATTGCTTCATATATACGTAATGAGTACAATGTCATAATATTTAAACGTTTAAACACTTCTTTACAAGGTTCTGTCTGTTTTAGTCCCAGGATCAATCTCACTGCTCTTTTTTGTAATATAAAAACATATTTAGTGTATGCTTTGTTTCATGAGTGCTGAGTTTGTTGTACATTCTGTTCCTAGTCCCTGATTTCTCATCATGGCAAGCAATTGTAAACGCAACTCGCGTATGTGGAAAGAAAATGGTGAAAGTGCCACTCGATTATCAATATAATTTAGTGTCGGCAAAGCAACCATTAGTACTTGGAAAAAGTACCATGTTAAGATTGAGCAGTTTTGATCTGCTATGAGTGAAAACTCTCTTGAAAAACAGCAATCGACGACATTATCCTCGTAGACAATGCACTTTTTTGTGGTTTACTCAAGAAATACCTTCTAGTTTTTTGGTAGTGTTAAACGTCTGCTTTTACTACTTGTGGCACCGCAAGCGATGACACTGGTGATATATGAATTGAAGATGGAGCACTGGTGGAAGTAATGGCGGGGGAAACTGGAGAAAGCCTACTCCTGTGCCACTTTGTCCACCACAAATCTCCCATGCGGTCACTTGAGAATGAACCCGGGCCGTCTAGGTGAGAGGCGAGTGGTCTAACCACTTGGCCATGGCACGACCTACTTCTAATACAAGAAAAGGTGTTTCAAATGAACTAGTTTATGGATGGCAATCCGTCACTTTAGGCAGTTTTTTAGACCAATGGAAGAAAAGACATGGAATTTCAGCTTGCGATAACTGGCGAGAAACTATAGCAGACAACAAAGCAGCTACTGAATACATTGAGAAATGTAATGTGATTTCTTCTATGTACTCACTGCAGCAAGTGTACTATGCAGATAAGACAGAGCTAAATTTTATAGCATTTCCTACCAAAATCCTTGCATCATAAGAAGAAAAATCATAAATTGTTTACTCCTGTAGCATTTATTTAATGTTTTCTGTGTTAATAAATGTATGTTTTCACTTGGAAAAACTATTTAATCTTAATCTTTATTACTTTCTCTACACGTACTATGTACAGAGTGTGTAGAGAAGGTATTGCACTCCACCCAAAAATTCGATACCGAGATTTCACCGGAAATATATGTTTTATGGTCCCCAATATCCAAAAAAAGCATTTTCACAAAAAGGTCCGTGTGTATGTGTGTGTGTACGTGTGTCTGTGAACACGATAACTCAAAAACGAAAAGTCGGTAAAATACCAAACTTGGTATTTAAGTTTAGTATCTTCCAGGGATGCGACACGAAGATTTTGAGAAAATTTCCCCACCCCCAACTACCCTTTACATGAAACTTTTTTCGAAAATTTTGATTTTCTCAAAAATGGCTCTTAACGATTTTGATTAAAATTTTGTATATTAAAGATATTTACCTGACAAATAAAATGGATATCTTGGATTTTCTAGGAATAGCCTCTGAAGAGTAGATTATTCTGGATGAATTTTACGGAATTTTAATAACTGCTAAACCGTAAGAGATGGACAAAGACTTACTGCACAAAAAATGTAGAGCACGTTAAAACACACAATGTATGTTATATCAATTTTTTTCGTGGAGTTCGTCGTTTTTGAGACATTCCTTATTTTTGGTTTCTGCTATGAAAAACTTAACTTGTCAACCCCGATCCATATAAACAAAGGAACTTCATTGACATAGCAACCAGCTTTTGACTATCACTTTAACCTATGGTAGTCCCTTATTTCGCTTCTACTTACAAGAAAGCAAGTAATAAGGCTATTTCTGCTAACTTTTTTGAATAGCATAAAGTAAATAGAAGTATAAGCTTTTTAAGAATAATTTGTTGCAGGGATATAGAGAAAGTCATGTGAATGGTACACATCAGATTTTTTTTTTCTTGTTTTAAAATTCCTACCATTCAAGCTGCTGTAATATATGCAGCAATCTAATCGTTAGTGTTTTCCTAATTGGACTATTCAGAAGCATACAAATGGCACTTTCTGATGCAGGACCACAGTCGCCTTCATCATGTTACATACACCTAACTACTGCAACAACTTTTTTTGTCTTATGCGGAAAGTCAAGAACCACTTGAAAACTATTGTGATTAACACCCGAAAGTAAGCGTAAGTTTACATCGTGGTACACAGCAGAACTAACAAGTGAGTAAATAGGAGTAAAAACATAATTGCACCCAAATTTCTCTCTTGAAATAAAGTAACTTACTTCGGACATGTTTCGGTGGCTGTTGCCACCATTTTCAATGGAGATTCACTGAGTGAGTGAGTTAAAGTAAGTTACTTTATTTCAAGAGTGAAGTTTGAGTGTAATCTATGTTTTTACTCCCATTTGATGAGATACTTCACTGTGCATTTCCATTAATGTTTTAATTAACAAGTGAGTATCTGGATGCCCTAAACATCAACTCCATGCTGTCCTGACCCAGACTTCTTGATTGGGCTGCGCTGTGGCCGAGTGATGAGACCACTCGCCTCTCACCTAGATGGCCAGGGTTTGATCCCAAGCGACGCATGTGAGATTTGTGGTGGACGAAGCGGTGCAGGGGTGGGTTTTCTCCGGGTACCCCGCCATCGCATACCACCGGTGCTCCATCTTCATTTCATGTATCACCAGTGTCATCGCCTGCGGTGCCACAAGTAGTAAAAGCGGGCATTAAACACTCAACAAAAAAAAAACTTGATTTTTTAAAGTTTCCAAAAATTGAAGATAAAATGCATGGAATCACTTTTTGATTACCAAATAAAAACCTGGTTTCTGAACTGCCTCAGGAAGATTGGCATCATTGCTTAAGGACTGGTTTCATCCAATGCAAAACTATATTTATGTAAAAGGGACATATTTTAAAAAATAATAAAATCATTTAAATTTTTACAATTAGTCCTTGTTTGATTTTGTAAATGTTTTCATTGTTACCCTTGTAGCAACTTATGTGACATTTCATTAATGAAAACTTTGCTTTTACTTACAGGGCCCTTACAACAATGGACTCAGATGAGGTAAGTAATGTTAGTGTCTTGTAGAGACAAAAAATATGTATTTTCAATTAATAATTCTCTCCACTATAAATTATTCTTACAAAAGCTCATTTTTCTATATACTCCTTGTTAATAAACATAGATTCTCAGCACATTTCATTGCAAGCTAAAGCAGTAGTTAGATTGTTTGAAAAAACAATGCAAGCACTGTAATAGTTTGTAAAATACTACAGATTGAATGTATGTTTTTTTGTAGATTTAAACATTTCCAAGATATTCCTTGTTTTTGGTTTCAACACTCCAATACTTATACTTTTCTCAAATGAGAAACATTCGTTTTCTTCATCCTGGTCATGCAAATGGAATTGAATTTCAAGGGCATCACATAGCTACTAGCTCTTAAAAGATTTGACTATCACTTTTGCCGGGTGTATTCCCTTATTCTCCTTAAATCCGTAAGAAAATGTGTAATAAAAGCTTTTTGTTATTGTTTATCTCGATTAACATAAAATAAATAGAGAATGAGCTTTTTTAAGAACAGTTTGTTTGAAGAGTTGGTTGTGAAAGTCTTGTGATTGTAACACATCAGCTTTTTCTAAGATTCATGCTTATTATTATTATTATTATTATTATTATTATTATTATTATTATTATTATTATAGTTAAATTTGAATGTTTGGGACAATGGAATATTATCTGTGCATTATTTAAGATGTTCAAAAATAAAAATCTAAGTATTTTACATTTGCTTTCTGTCCTTTTCTTAACAGGAAATAGTAACTACAAAATTTGAAGTTTCCAAAATGCAGTAAAGAAAGCATGGTTTCGTGGACTTTTGATTGTAGCTGGAAGAGGAAAAGTTCAGCCAGTGGAAGGTGCAATACTGATGTAATGGTGCAACGACATTGATTCAGCATCACCAAATGGTTGTTGTAAGATCAGTTTAAAGCTGCAAAGTTTGCAGCTGCATCACAAATAGGCAAGTCACATCACCTCTATATGGTTCCAATGTATGTGAGAAAAACTAAACTGTTCTATGTGCAAGAAACCTAAGACTGTACCTCAGTCTTGCTGCAGGCCTGTTGCCCTGATGTTAACATTATAATCGCAGTATATGTAAAGTTTTTGTAATGACCTTTTATCCACCCAAAGGCTGTGCAAAAAGAAATGTAGCTTATTAGTTTTCTTTTTGAGCTTTATTTTAATTTCATCCATTCCTTTCTAAGGACTGAACACAGGAAAATTCAGGTATTTACCGTATTTATCCAAATGCAAGAAGACCCCCAGAACTTAGTTTAGGAATTTAGTATATCAGCTGTGTAAACAGAAGACGTAACTTAATTTTTAAATGAAATTTTAAGTATTGCTGAATATTTTGAACAAACTAAGATACATTTGAGCAGATTAAGTCTTTTTTTATTTACTTAAATTGAATTTGTGCAGAAATTGTTATGGTGGGTAGGAGAGTGGAGAACGTAAATGATGTAGGAGTATGTGTACAAGCACAGAAGATGATAGCGGCAGTGGATAAGATTTTCTTTTTAAATAACGTATCTAATGTAATATACCATTGTTAGGCAATGAAATGGCTGATTTTTTTGGCCAAAAATGAAAGTAAAATTATCACTAAATTAATAGTTTAACATATCAATGAAGAATGCACAAACAAAACATTTGGAAAACAATGGAGAAATTTACAAGATCACAATATTTCTATGTTACCAAGAAAACCTGCAGTAGCAACCTTCAGACTAGCAAAGAGACATGACTTTACAAAAAACACTTCTACAGATTTGGTATTGTCAGAATCCTATAGGTCTTTTCTGTAATTTAAATGTTCAAATGGATCATGATCATTATCTACCTGTCCGACTTTTACACAAGATTACAACCTCCCAGCTAAATATTGGAGTGCTAGAAAACAAATGATTTCATTATCAAGCGTCTAACATTAGAAACAGCTGACTTTCTAGCCAAGAAAGGTAGTAAAATTACATCAAATTCATCAGATCCAATAAGTTATCACTCTATCAAAAGAACCATTATATCAACACATAATAACAAAATTAAACAAGATAATGTATTACAAACAAAAGGAAAACCATGGTAAAATTTATGTAATAACACAACCAGAATCACTACATCACCAAGAAAATCCTCTGTAGCAACTTTTAGACTCCTAACAGGCCATGACTGTCTCAATAACATTTATTCAGGATTAGTATAGTGAGATCTCTTGTGTTCTTTCTGTACACTCATAGATGATATGGATGGAAACCACCTACTGCGCTGCCCACCTTTAGTCAACATGATAATATGACATCAAAATACTGGAATGCAAGAGAGCGAATGGCTTCACTGCCAACTGCTCAACATTAGATACTAGCCAACTATTTACCATTGTGAAAAGCTTTACCTAAGTTAATAATTCAAATTTGTGTGAAAATTCACATCTTAAGCAAAGGCAGAAAGGGGGCTATGGAGATGTATTGCATGTATGATAATGGCAGCAGCATAGCTATAACAATGATGGATATAATTTTCTATTTAGAGAACATACCAGCAGAAGCCTGAAATAGCGCAGTCCAAAATATTGCAGATTCAGACTTAATGCAAGGGAAAGTATGTCCCCTAAAAAACACTGCTTTTTATTTTTTTGTATTACCTTTTTACTTTTGAAAGTTGAGTTTAAAAATGTCTTCAAAAAGCGATTCTACAGTATATTTTTCACCCTCATCACATCCCTAGCATTGACGTTTGCTACAATCAAACAATATGTGGAGAAAAAATATTATGAATTAGCCCGTTCAAATAAAGCTTATTGATTTTTTTAAGATAGTGCAAAATTAGGTTAGTGTAAAATATGTACATTGTAAATATACCATAAATTAAGATTGATTACTGGACTGGAATATAGGCACCATGCACGGATCAGAATCGTACTGGTGGCACAGCTCCGTGTCATGCTTTGTGCTTATTAGGAGGCTAGTTAGAAGCAGAAGCCATGTGAGATGTAGGTATTATTTGTGGTTTTCTGCCTATAAAGTGCATACATTTGACTGAAAGTGCTGTTTCAAAAGGTCAAAATCTTTTTGTATACATGTGGAAATATTCTGAGAACATATGCTGAACTGTGTGGATGTCCTGACCTTTTATTTCCGATGAAGTGAATGCTGCAAATTTTTGTTGCAGGCTTTTGTTCTCACTATAACCCCGCAGGACTGAAAATAAAATATAAAGCATGAATAGTAATACAAACACAACAATACATACATAAATATTAATAATAAATACAAAAGTAGTAATAATAATAATTAATATTAATAATAATAATAATAATAATAATAATTGACAGACTATTCCCATAATGTGTCGTTTAATTTAACTAATATTCACAGTATTTAGAGTTTCTATTTATCCACTTAAAAAACGTTAGCATTAATTTCTAAACAGCATTATCCATGCTACAGTTAATTTTTAGCCTATGTTACTGCTTTGAGGTACAATATAAAATTAGTGTACTTCTTTTGTTGTACAGCTTGAATCCATAGATTTCTTCTTTGGGCTTCAGTTTTCCACGTGGGAAAAGAATAAAAGGCAATAGCTGGCAAAGTATTCTTGTAGGTATTATTACATGCTACAACACAGCAGTTATTGTTCCCTTTCCGCCTTCTTGTAGTGTTTACATTTTCGGGAGGTTCGATACTTCATATCTAATAGCACACACCAATATTCTCACTTTACTGTCTCTGTTATCCTCTTGTTAGTAACCACACTGGCCACCAGAGTAGTGTGCATGGTGCATATACCCTCAGCATAACTGGTGTATAATTGCTTTTAAAATTACTCTATTGTGTATAGCATACTTTATAATGCACTGCAATTTATAATTGCACATCTGTTTCCCTCCACTTCTGCAGGATCAATTTTTGGTCACTTCTAAGCTTATATTTCAATATATCACAAAATTGTTATAATGCATCATTGTAAATAATACTTGAATAAAAGTTTTGCAGAAATTCTCATCATGAGCAGGAAAGATATCGAGAAGGGAGAATGGAAATATACTGATATATCTGTTGACGATGCTAATAGATGTGATTTTCTATTAAGACAATATAATATATAAAAGGGCAGTGTCTGGGTTTTCCAGTTGCTCCCGCCACTTATTCCACCAATTGCTACATCATCACCTTTCGAAACATCCATTTTGCTTGCATTTCATATCACACTTCCACACACTCATGTCTGTCTACAGGATGACCACTCATTCCAGGTTCTCCATTCTATGGTTTCATGCCGCTGGCTCCTCAACAGGTTTCTGACCTCTAGGCATTCACTTGTAGGTTTTAGGGAAGTGGCAGTCCTAAATAAGGGCAGGTAAGCCGACTACAAAGTGAGCAAAACTTAATATAAAATATCATTGTAAAAAGTTTTAACTAATTTGAATTTGCGCTTGAATTCACGTTATGGGTGGCAGAGGGAAGAACCAAAATGCACGCTATCTGTGTGGCTAGAGGAGGGAAATGTGCAGCTAAACCTCTCTCTTTGTCATTATATGCACAAACTGGGATGATTATTAAAGATTTGAAGCTTTCTCAGTGACGATTATTACAGATGATTTCATGGGATAGCAACCGAGTTAGATTGGAATCAAAGAAATCCAAGCTTTCAACCATCTTTGCTCTGTGGTCAGGGAACTGGTAAAAAAGGCATAAATAACAAATATTTATAGCTTGGAGGTGCACCCTTAGTTGTGTTCAGCCCCAACCAATAAGTCGTGGCTTCTGGTACGAGATCTGCATAAGGTTTCTCTCAGGTCTGCTCATGGTGTCGTGCAGCAATCTTCCATGCCCAATACTGCATAACTTTCTTGATCTGGCAACTGGTCTATACGCAGCTTCCAGCATGATTTCCTCTACAGTCCACTCCTGGTGTAGTATTGCAGTCATCCATCCATGTATTGACCACACCCAATGCTGTTTAACTTCTCTTAGTGCATATCTATAGACAGGTCTTTGCACAGTTTCTGGCTTAGGTCTTTACCCTTGGTCTTGTGATGCGTCCATCCATTCTGATTCCAATCTAACTCAGTTGTTATCCCGTGAAGTCATCTGGGATGATTATTACCCTAGTTTCATTCAAAATAACTAGAACTTACTGGGGCATGTTTTGGAGACTGTTGTCTCCATTTTCAATGGGTTTACTGCCATGCTTTCTCCTGTGACCAATGGATGGCATTTTCCTGCAACAAGGTCATTTTCACCCAATTTTGAAGTGTAAAAGGATGTGTTAATTTTTATAGATGTATAATTTTTCCCAAATGGAGAGCTCTACTGGTTTCCTAAGGGCTTTTAACCGTTTGGGTTCTGCTTTCAACTAATGATTTGTGGACCAAAAATATTCTGCCAGTCTGATTTCTCAGTTTGTTTATATCTCATGTTTTTCAAATGCTCTTTGAACCTTGTGTCTTTGAGTTCCTTACGTATAATTTCATAAATCCCTGGGGTTTTTCCAGCTGAAATTTTGTCTCTTACATTGCTCTTGAGAAGGGTTTTAAGCAATTCCCATTTATTGAGGCTAAGGTTATGCCTTATTCTTTTAACACTTTTGGAAATTTTTGAAAGGCAACTCTTTTTTTGCTTGATCATCGTCTCCCAGTACAGCATTATGTGTAACCACCGATGTGATAGGAAGGTTTCTTTTTCAGTTTAGACTCAGAAATATTTTTTCTAATGTCAGTGTTTATAGTCCCACTAACAGCTAATTTATTGGTGCAAAATGAAACGCACAGAATCTGTGCATACATCATTCATTACCTTGGAAGTAATCTTTACCATCCCTTGGTTTTGCTACTGCAAAATTCGAAACATAAAGTCGGAGAGATCCTTAGTAATCCCTGACAGTTGCCTTATCTCGTGGCCGCTCTCTCACACGGTTGCCACTTTATCCCGTCCTAAGTTGCAGCAGGACAATAAGTCATTCTCAAACAAACTAAAACACTAACACAGTATCACACAGCAAACATTACATTCATTACATTTAAAAACATTCATAGCAAATTAAAATAGTGCAGTTTAAGCAGATACTTGTGCCAACTGAAATGTGTTGGGTAATGTTTGTTACATCTTCCAACAAGGATGACATCATTGCTTAAGCATGAATCTATTAGCAGACACACCTCTTATCAGCTGAGACAGTGTCAGGGATCACTATGGATCTCCTCGATTTTAGTTTTCCTGCATGCTATTTGGAAAACATGCATCACATCTGCAAAACGATCCCCAGTTTTCGAACTGTTTTGGGAAAACATCATACTGTGTTTGGATAAATACGGTAATGTTATAAATTTAAAAAACATTTATATAAACAGACGAGGCAACTGTTTTATTTAATTTCCATTTGGTAGTGATATAAAAGTACTTGTAATTTAAGATGCTTTAAAGTCAGAAATTGCAGATTATATTTTCATTGTATATTTTAGCACATAAAGGTAAAATAAGTTTCTTTGTTAATTTTTTAATCATGTTTATGTGAATGGCTTGGATTGTTAAATTTAATGTAATAAACATTATTGTGTGCGTCTTATATGACAGCAGCTAGAAACTGTTTTATAAAATAGCAACATTATGAAAGCAGTATTTTATTTTGCATCCTTATGTAAATAAGTTCAGAGTGTTAGATAAATACACAAAATTTAAATATAATTTAATTTTATGTTATCACTGTATTGTAGAAAAATAGAGCATATCTTATTAAATTTTTGTTTGTTTGTTTATCTCTGCTTAAGTTGAGATTTTGCGAGTTTTGGTGGTGCACAGAGGATTACAGAAAATAAGTAAGTAAAGCTTTATAGCTTAAATAAGCTATGAGGGGCAGACAACTGAAAACCAAACAGCTGCTAAAAAGTGTCGTTGGAATTAGTTTTATTCAAAAGTAATTGCCATAAGTATTATTGCATTTATCGTATTGGGAGACGAAATGACCAATTCTAATCTTGTAGAAAGAGGTAGGTTGCTGACACATCCACAACCTCACCAACTCTTGCAATTCCTCGTCCAAATGAAACTGACATCCATCTTCAGGTCATCCAAAATGCGAAAGTCACAAGGGTAAAAATCTGGACTGTAGGAAAGATGTTGAAGTATCCATTTCCCAGCCAAATTTCTGCAGCTTATCTCTGGTAGTATGAGAATAGGCATTAGGCATAATGCAAAAGGATGATTCCGTCCAACAGCATTCAAGGGTATTTTAACTTTATAGCACATCACAGTTCTGCATAATGTGGTGCGTATCATTTGTGACTCTGCACTCTAGGAAGTCTCTAAGCAGAGGACCCCTGCACTTGAAGAAGTAGCTCAACATGACTTTACCATGACTTTCAATTTTTTTGGCAGGGATAGATTGACATGTTTCCATTTTTACTTTCTCTACATGTACTATGTACATAGTGTATAGAGAAGGTATTGCATTCCACCCAAAAATTTGATACCGAGATTTCACCAGATATACACGTTTTGGGTCCCCCTGAATCCAAATAAAGCATTTTTGGAAAAAAGGTACGTGTCTTTGTGTGTGTCTGTGGACAGCATAGCTAAAAAATGAAGAGACCGTTGAATACCAAACTTGGTATTTAAGTTTGGTATCTTCCAAGGATGCGACACAAATATTTTGAAGAAAAAGACACAATTTATGTTACTTACATTTTTTCGTGGAGTTGATCGTTTTTGAGTTATTCCTTGTTTTTGATTTCACCTTTAAAAACTTATACTTTTCTCATACAGGAATTTGTCAACTCCTGTCCATACAAACAAAGGAACTTCAGTCACATAGCAACCAGCTTTTGACTATCACTTTAACCTGTGGTACTCCCTTATTTCGCTTCTACTTATAAGGAAGCAAGGAATAAGACTATTTCTGCTAATTTTTTCTTGATTAGCATGAAGTAAATAGAAGCCTAAGGATTTTTAACAATAATTTGCTGTAGAGATGTAGAGAAAGTCATGTGAATGGAACATCAGATGTTTCAAAACTGTAGGTAATCTTTGATAATGGCATGCACACAGCCTGAACATGAATTTTTTATCAGACCAATCTAGGCAATCACATCAGATGTCATGCCTCAGTGGGCCTGTTCCAGACATGGATCGTCTTGCTGTGATGTGCATCCTTCACAGAATGTCGTCTTCTGCCACTCATGCACACCTGTCACGGACATGCAATAAATGAAATGGATAGGTAGAGTCAGACTGAAAAATGCAATGCCATAGCCGGGATTTGAACCACAGCTCTCCTGATCTCTAGCCGGTTGTTCTGCCACTGAGCTACAATGGCAACATGCCGGCATTGCATTGCATTTCTCAACTGACTCGTAAGCTTCCCGGTAAACCACAAGGTGATCTCAAATTATTTTGAGATGACAACCCCAATGGCAACTTACAATGTTGTAAGTGCTTTAGACCCAGGATTCATATTATAGCCAACTATTATGGTCAATTGGTATTGGAATTGAATTGAACTTTTCAGTCTGACTCTACCTATTCAACTTTTGTCCTACACACAGCTTATGTGAAAAAACAATTATCCAAATGAAATGGTGTTTTATTTATGGATGCTCTGTAACTACTGTGGTTCTCAGCATCCCATTCTATACTGGGCATGAAAGACCACTTAATTTTGCTCAGAGACCTCTCTATCAGGCCTGAGGTTCTTGCCCTACAAAGCAGATGTGCAACAATAAATTTTAAGTGTTCTAGCACCCTCAGTTACCGAGAAACAAGCTACACCTATTCTCTTCATTGCTCGCCTCCATTTCCAATGCTGGATGATCACATTCTTCACTATGCTCACCTCCAGAGCAATAAAGAAACTGTGTAGACCTGTGGGTTTTCACTATGCATTTCTACTACTCTTCCAATGGCAGTATTGATACATAATAGCCTCCCAACTTTTGGGAGGAATTGTTTTTATGGTGGGCTTTCGATTTTCATTTGACTTTCCCTCATATGTCTTATATGTAGAAATGTATAGGTTTATTACAGATTTTCATTCCTCCTTTCCTCCATTTTAAATGTTATTGTTTTTAGCCAGCAAAAGTAATTCAAGGGTTCTTTATAAGAGAAACTGAGCAATAAAGACTGAGGAAGTTTACTATTAGGCTGTCTGCTGAAATTTGACCCTGGCCATTCCATTCAGTAATTACAATTCCAATGATTTATTTTCACTTTCTCTAGCGCACATGTACATTTAATATAAATAGTGGGTACAGAAGGTGTTATATTGCATCCAAAAATTTGATGTGTGTGCGCAAGCGAGAAAATCCCCCCCCCCCCCCCCAATGAATAACTGCCTTTGCATGGAAAGATTTTGAAAATTTTGTTTTTCTCAAAAATGACTCTTTAAAATTTTAATTAAAATACTGTATTTTAAAGATATTTACATCACAAATAAAATGTATATTCTGAATTTTCTGGGAATAGCCCCTGATGAGCTCTTTATCATGGATAAATTTTACAGAATTTTGCATAACTGTTAAACCATAAGAGTGAGAGAAACTGTAGATCTTGTTAAAACAAAAAATTTATGTCATATGTTTTTCTTGTAGAGTTGACGATTTTCAAGGTATTGCTTATTATTGGTTTCAATTTTAAACTGCCCAACTTTTTTTAAACAGGAACTAACCCTCCATTATTTCACATAGTGACCAGCTTTTAAAAAATTTTACTAGCGCTTTAGTCCAGAGTACTCCCTTATTCCCCTTCTACTTAAAGGAAACAAGTAATAAGATTAATTCTGCTAGTCTTTATCTTGATTAGTTATTGTAAGAATAGTGTGTATAGAAAATATCAGATTTTTACACTTCAAATTGTTAAAATGGGCGAACTTTGAAAATACTTCAGTTCAGATCTATTAAGCTCTGGGCTAGCTGCAAATTATGTTAATATTTTTGTTCACGATTTAATTAAATTTAGCTAATACAGAGTAAATATATATTCAATGAAATTTAATACATTAATAATAGTAATAATACTAATAATAAAAACAATAACAATAATAATGCTGAGAACAAGAAGAACAAGAATAGAGCAATAATTGTAATTACTTATTAACTAGACCTTTAACTTAGAAAAGAAAATAATGAAAAATAGCCCTCTACATATGTTTTTAAATCCACAACTTCTGATTTTATGTCCATTTGGCAAATTAATAATCTCTATCTTCAGTAATAAAATGACTATACAGGTTGTACTCAACACTCGTTGGCTAGGCTTCACATGGCAAGAGGTTTTTGTTTAGTGACATCCCCCTTCTCGTCTCTTCCCTCTTACATGCCCATTATGCCACGTCAGTCAGTTATACTACTCCCACCTGAGAAGACAGGCTGCAGTACATTATTAAGGTATGAAAACTAACAAACTTCCTTAACCCCTTCAGCGATATGGACATGATAAGACGTCCTATACATAGTCGTTAACCTTTAATTGCCTGGATTATTTTCTACATATGCCATTCTTCCTCTAATTTGCAAACTGGTATTTATATCCCTCTTACTGGCATCACAACTGAAGCGACTTGAACAGTCATGGTCGTTAGTGTGATACAAAGTGGTCTTGCCATTCATTCAAAGCCACTCCCAGTAACTGCTGGCTAATGTGTCTGTTATAAAGGATGGGGAGGGCCCAAGTAAAATAACTGGTGTAATAGCATGCTTGTGTGCTGGTGGGGTTGCATTTGATTGCAGCTGCATGGATTTTGTTTTCTTTTTTATTTTAAAAAACATGCTACAGTTTTATTGTAAAATTTTTTTTACAGTATAAGACAGCTATAACTAGCCTAATTTTATTATTGAAGATTAGTTTAATATGAAATTAGAAAACAGTCTATTGAAAATACTAAAAACCTTGATTAATCATCTTTGTTACATATATGCAACACCATGCAATAAAGGGCTACATATTCCATTTTACTAATGGAAAATATCAGATAACTCCATTAAATACTGCGAACTTCAACATCTGCATTTATGGCCATGTTGCTAAGGCATGATAAGAATGACTCACCTATTAAACCAACGTTTGTGGGATCAAATCCAGTCAAAATGTATGCTCTGCATTGAAGAAAAACTGGAAAAGGATGGGGAGGGCCCAACTAAAGCAATTGGTGTGATGGCATGGTGTAATGCTGATAGGTTTCGATTGAATGCAGATACAGTATTCTACTGTTTTATTATGCAAAAAAAGCAAATTAACTCATCCCATTATGCAACATTATAAGATTAGATAATATTCCAGCTATCTTGTATCCAAATAGCTACACAGAGTAAGGTATGGTATGTGAAAGTTGAACCATACTGGTACGACAGAGATTTGTGCCTCAAAGGACTAATATGTATACATTTTTAAGCTAGTTCAATACTGAGATTTCACTGGAAATACATGTTTTGAGACCCCCTGAATACTAAAAAAGGATTTTTAGAAAAATGTACTTGTGTGTGCCTATCTGTCTCTGTGTGTGTATCCGTGGGCAGCATAGCTCAAAAGCGAAAAGACTGTTAAATACCAAAAATGGTATTTTAAGTTTGGTATCTTCCAAAGATGCGACAAGAGGATTTTCAAGAAAATCCCCCCACACCGATCTACCCTTTACAAAAAAAATGTTGAATGTTTTGATTTTCTCAGAAGTGGCTCTAACAATTTTGATTAAAATCTCTTATATTTAAGCTATTTACATGACGAATAAAATGTATATCTTAAATTTTCTGGGAAGAGCCTCTGAAGAAATGCTTATTCTGGATAAATTTTGCTTAACTGGTAAACCGTAAGAGATGGGCAAAAACTTATCAAACAAAAAATGTAGATCTCAATAAAACCTCAAATTATACTATATACATTTTTTTTCGTGGAGTTGTCCATTTTTTTAGGTATTCCTTATTATTAGTTTCAGCTATACTCTCCTCATATGGTAATTTGTCAACTCCTGTCCACACAAATAAAGGTACTTCAGTCACATAGCAACCAGGTTTTAAAATATTTTTCTTATTGATTTAGCTTATGGTACTCTTTTATTTCCCTTCTACTTACAATAAATCAAGTAATAAGACCCGTTCTGTTAATTTTTTTCTCATTTGGCATTAATTTCATAGAAGAATAGGCTTTTTAACAATAACTCTCATAGAGATGTAGAAAAAGTCATGTGAATGGTACACATCAGATTTTTTATATTAATATCTCACCTGCATTATTGGGTATCCTTAATAAGTTAAGCAAGAGATGGCAGTGGTTGTTATTCAAACATGCTGCCACTACCACCTTTGTGTTCTTTGGAAGTTATCAGAAATTATGAACCAGGAAGGAAATACGAGGGTTGGGGCAAAAGTCATGGCAACTATTTATTTTCTTGAAGATACCAGTCCGGTTGGAAAATGTGACATATGCAGGCGAAAGGACAAGGTGTTAACTACATGTGTGGACAAGGAATAGCACCGAATATCATCACACACTAATTTATTATGGTAGTATACAGGGCAATATGACCTTCACGGTGCCAAAGAATGTCAACATACAGTTGACATGACAAACCTGGACCTAAGGGCCCTCAAAGTTGTCCCTTGCTACTGTCACCACACACTGTCAATGATGTGGGAGGTGCTGAATACCAGCTGCAGCAGCATTTGCCACACCATGTGTGAATCAGGTCATCTGTTCATGCACAGCATTAGCAATGTCCTCTCGTGTTGCAAACCACCTACCACTTAGTGGTTCCTTAATATTTTGAATGAAATCAAAGTCACGGTGAGTACGGTGGGTGCTTCAATTGTTCCCATCCCCAACATCACAGTTGCTGCCCTACGCACACTGCTTTATGTGATTTTGCATTGTCGTGCAGGATTATTGCACTGTCAAAAGATCCAGACTTTTTCAATGCCACATGCCCTCTCTAACTCCAGTAGTTTCATTGTCTGTCTTCATCCAAGAGCTACTCCATGACAGCACGTGACACGTCGGTCCGCACACTGACAGGTCGTCCCGAACATTGCTCATCACTACTTGACACGTCCTTGCTGAAACTTTCCTACCCACATGCTACTGTATGGTATGGTAGGGCAAGAGATTCCACTAATTCACTGTGCTATTCATCACATTTCTCCCTCAGAGAACAGCTATTTTAATTTAAGTGCGCTGCTCAACACGGGTTACTTCCATCTTGCATGACACTCACTATCTGACTGATTTCACAACCATTGCAGCGCTAATACCAGCTATCACAGAGCAATCTGTTCTGCAGACATGCTATGTCTGCAGAATTTCACACAACACATATACGTTTGTGAATCGTTCACATATCTACAAGAAAAAAACTAGTTGCCATGACTTTTGCCCCAACCTTTGGATTATAGAAATAATATTGATAGTGTAAATAAGAAAGTTTATTAATCATAGTTTCATAGTTTTGAACATCAGCTCAATATGGCAACTTGAAATATGCTATTATATTGTACATATATGCTAGAGAACGTAGTTACAGGTAGGACATTATGTCAAGGAACTTTTGACCCCATTCTCAGCTGCTGACAAGTAAAATAATAATGAAAAATGTATTGTGCCAGTGTATTTGCTTCGGGGCTGCACGGTTGATTCTACCAAGTCGGAAGAGTTTGTAGTGAGTAGATGGGGTCCTTTTCACCTAGTGGGCTCTGCAGAAGGATATCAAGACATGCAACCGAGGGATAAAACTCGGTGATACCGTTCGGGTTCATCAGCTAGGTGGAGGAGGTTGCCACTGGAGGTGCCCATGACTAAGTAGGCTCCAGAGAACTGCATCGAGATATGCAATCAGGTGTTACCCTAAAGAGCTCAAATGCAGAACAGCATCTTCAACTTTGGTATAAGTTACCCTGAGGCAGGGTCAGGGGAACAGGTACTTAACACATTGAAGCCCAGGTGTTTCTTTAGTTGAATGGCCAAGAAACCCAGGGTTTTTAGGCTTACTTTGAGTTATTATTTACAGTACATCAATCAAATATGCCAAAAAGTATTGGTACAATCTAAAAATATGGTATTCAAGGATTTCTCAACAAGTAAGAAAATAGTCATAACTTTTGTATTAATTTTTTATTTTAAATTTACAACAAGTATCAAATATGAGTTTGAAAAAATCTACAATTTTGATTATAATACCATATATCAAAGATATTTGCTCGATAAATAAAATGTATATCTTGAATAGCCTCCGAAGACCTCGTTATTCTGGATGAATTTTGCGATGAATTTTGACAGTTAAGATAGACAAAAACTGACTACACAAAATGTAGATCTCTTTTTAAAACATACAATTTTTTCATAAGATACTCCTTGTTATTGGTTTCAGTTTTAAAATAATTAAACTTTTCACATGCGGTAATTTGTGAACTCCTGGCGATATAAAGAAACAGTTTTCATCTATATAGCAACCAGCTTTTAAAAGATTTGACAATATTTTTTAGCCTAGTGTATTCCATGTTTTCCCTTCTACTTATATGTAAGAAAGATATTCTGCTGATGTTTATTCTCGATTAGAGTGAAGAAGACAGAAGAATAAGCTTTTTAACAATAATTTGTTACAGAAATGTAGAGAAAGTGTTGTGATTGGAACACACAAATGTTTACTTATCAGCATTTTAATCTGAAAATTGAATGTTCATATTCAGATGACTAAGAATAAAATCTATGAAGAGATGTTTTGGTATATTTATTAAGAAGCAAAACATCATAAACGTTTAAAAAAATTAGAAACATTTTTTGCAAATGAATTATCAAATGCTAAAGCAGTTTCTCTCCATAGTTGTGCTTATAATAGGAACCTTAAGCTTCAACTACAGAAAAATTTAATTTTGTTATAGATAGAAATTTGAAGTTGCAGACATTTTTTTAAGGTTTACATCTGTGATGAAGCCAACTAATTCATCTGCAGGTGAAGCATTTAAACATGCAGCTTGGAAATGTTACAGATGCTAGAAGCTATCTCAAAGTATAAATTAACCTTGAAGTTACTAGAGTTACTATTTCCCACCAAAGTAAACAAATTTAAAACAAAATCTGATGTGTTCCATTCACATGACTTTCTCTATATCTCTGCAACAAATTATTGTTAAAAAGCTTATACTGCTATTTAATTCATGCTAATTGACAAAAAATTAGCAGAAATAGTCTTATTACTTGCTTCCTTGTAAGTAGAAGGGAAATAAGGGAGTATTATAGGTTAAAGCGGTAGTCAAAAGCTGGTTGCTATGTGACTGAAGTTCCTTTGTTTGTATGGACAGGAGTTGACAAATTCCTGTATGAGAAAAGTTAAGTTTTTCGAACCTGAAGACAAAAACAAGGAATATCTCAAAAACGATCAACTCCACATAAATTGTGTGTTTTAATGTGCTCTACATTTTTGTGTGATAAGTTTTAGTCTATCTCTTACACTTTAGCTGTTATGCAAAATTCCGTAAAACTCTCAGAATAAAGTAGTCTTCAGAGGTTATTCCCAGAAAATTCAAAATATACATTTTATTTGTCAGGTAAATATCTTAATATACTGGCAGTTTTTTTAGAAAACCAAAATTTTCGAAAAATGTTCCATGTAAATGGTAGTTTGGGGTGGGGGGATTTTTCTCAAAATCTTTGTGTCGCATCCCTGGAAGATACTAAACTTAAATACCAAGTTTGGTATTTTACCGACATTTTGTTTTTGAGTTATTGTGTTCACAGACGCACGGACACACACGCACGCACACACACGCACAGACCTTTTTCTGAAAATACTTTTTTTGAATACAGGGTGCCCTAAAACATATATTTCCGGTGAAATCTCGGTATCAAATTTTTGGTGGACTGCAATACCTTCTCTATACACTGTGTACATAGTAAGTGTAGAGAAAGTAAGGATGTGTTCCATTTACATGACTTTCTCTAGCTGTTCCACAAACAAACTATTCTTAGAAAAGTTTATTGTTTTATCTACATCATGCTAATCGAGGTAAACATTAGCAGAAAATTGTGTTATTACTTACTTCCATGTAAGTAGAAGGGAAATAAGGGAATGCACTAAGCTAAAGCAATCTTTTAAAAGCTGGTCATTATGAGAAAGAATTGAAATTTGGTTCTATTTGCAAGGCCAGTAGTAAAACAAAAGAGAGATGAAAGGAAAGCTGACTTCCCATTTGAGAAAAGTTTAGATAGCTTTTAACATTAAAATCAATAACAAAGAATATCTCGGAAACATTAACTTTATAAGAAAAATATAAATGACATATTGTGTGTTTTAATGAGATGAACATTTTTTGTAAGTTTTGGTCTCTGTTGCATTTGCAAGCTATACAACATTCATCCAGAATGAAGAGGTCTTCAGAGACTATTCCCAGAATATTCAAGAAATACATTAAAGTATTTAAACATATGCTGTTTTAATCAAAATCGTTAGACCCATTTTTGAGAAAATCAAAATTTTCAAAAAAATGTTTATGTAAAGGCCTGCGTCCTTGGAAGATACTGAAATAAAATACCAAGTTTGGTATTTAACCAAATTTTTTCGTTTTGGAATTATGCTTTCCACCACCCACACACACACACATACAGACCTTTTTCAAAAAATGCTTTTTTTGGATTCAGAGGACCCTATAACATGTATTTCCAGTAATATCTGGATATCAAATTTTTGGGTGAAATACAATACCTTCTCTAGCAACTATGTACATTGCATGTACATAAGTGCTAAGGGAAGTAAAATGTAAATATTGACTGGTAATTAATTACTTTTATCTATAATTAATGGATTATAAAATCATTATACGAGGGTGATTCAAATTTAAACAGTAATTTTTTAAAAATATTTATTGATTAAATATATACTCAAGCGACTTCATCAGCATTTCTCAACTTAGCCTCCTTCACATTCTAAACGTTTTGCCAACGTTTAGGAAGCTTGAACATTCCTTCTTCAGAAAAAGTTTGAGGGCGTGTCGCCAACCAATTGCGCACATGTTGTTTTTGAAATGTTTCCCTCCAAGCGATTCTTTCATGGGTACAAACAAAAAATAGTCTGGGGGACAAATCTGGACTTATTGGGAGGGTGTTCAAGGGTTTCCCAGTGGATGTCCGCCATTGTGTCCTTTGTCAAATTGGCAGTGTGAGGTTTAGCGTTGTCTTGGAGAAGGATGACATCTCTGATGGGCATACAACATCTTTTGCTTTGATAGGCAGCTTTTACAGACCTTAACAATTGGCAATAGTAAGCTGCAGTTCTTGTACATCAATCATGAAGAAGAAAATCAACCAGCAAAACTCCTCTGTAGTTGAAAAACATAGTTACAGATGTGTCATCTGTAAGACGACCTTGTGCGTCAAGCATGACCTTTGTTTTTCACAAATTTTTGGCCGCCTTTAAATTGTCTGGCCCAAGTAAACACTCGATTCTGCAACAGTGTAACTTCCCCAAACTGTGCCCTTAAACGGGTTAAAATCTCTGAAGGTATAGCCCCTTTGGTTAAAAACTTGATAATATGCATTGTGCCACAGACGAAGGGACTTTTTGCTCACTCATGGCTGTACTAACGCCAGAACCTAGCAAAGCGGCTAACAAAGCTACTTCCCCCTCCCTAACACACCGACCTTCAACCCCCCACTCCACCACCCCACTCTGAACTGCTTCCTCCGTGATATGCAACAATTACTGTTTATATTTGAATCACCCTCTTAATTAATGGATTATAAAATCATTGTAATTAATAGGATAACAGATCCACATGCATTCAATTTACAGTGCAGTTTCTATTGTCCAGAATAGTAATATATGTGACATGTTTGTGGAAAAACTGTTGGACGAAGAGAAAAACAACTAACACACTGAAGGGTATTAGGATACCATTTATCAAAATATCTGCATCTATACCCCTAACATTGTGTGTTACAACACATTCTCAAATCTGGCAGGAAATGCAAGCACTTGTGCTATGTTCTTTATTCAGTGATGTATTGGCTATCATGTTCACCTTCCAGCTGGACTCCAAGCATTTGCTGTATACACAGAAGTTCTCTGACTCACCCAAGCAGAGTTGAAACAGGCTACTCTAAGGATTCATAGAGATTTAGAATTTAAAAAATGTTGCATTGCATATCTATATTTTACACATGAGTATCAGTACTAATTTAGTATATTAAGTTGTTTTATTTCACAGTGTGTGACTATGAAATGAGTGTAAATAGCATTTAAGAATAACATCACCTTTTGTTTGTACTATTTTATGTACCTAATTATTTAGTTTGTTTTTGAATGCCATTATAGTTGTATATAAATCAAAGAATATACTGTGATGATAATACACTGAAAACATGTTTGTGTTGATATATAGAAAATGCTAGCTTTTAATAAACATGTCTGAAACATTATATTTATTTCTTTAAATTTATCATTATCCACATTCTCATATAACATTTTTTGTATTACTTTTTACAGTTATCAAACTGCAGCTATTATGGCACAGGCATGTACAATTTTAAGCTGTTGCACCATGAGATTTGTTTTTCCTAGAACCCCTTTGCGTTTGGTGCTACATTTGAAGTATGTGATCCTCTTCGCATTCATGCTAAATTTCGAACTAAAAGTCGACTCGCGCTTATACTTGGTTAGGAGTAGCAATTGACTTTTTTCAGGGTGTTTTAATGGGCTTGTTGGGCTTCACAGACCCAGACTACCTGGCAAGTTCTTAAATAATACATCACTAGGAATTTCTTTGTGGAATTGTAGTTTATTTTGTAATCATTTTGTACAATTCTAAAGTGCAAATGTGCTCAATGTAATTTATGTGCCTTGTTGAATGCTGCAAATATTTGTATGCACATAATTCTACACGAATACATTAATGTACGTGTAATCTCCAAGTGGCCTTTTCCATGCTTGTGAAAAAGCCTCTTTCTTTTTGATAACTGGCTTCACAAGCAAGAAAATCAACATGTAACTATAATACTTATTGTTGGAAAACAAAATCGCATAGAGAAAATCAAAACACTTATACGCGATGAAAACACAAGGAATAATAAACATTTGCATCCAGCGATTTCAACTTCGGATGCAACAGAACAAAAACAATTGAATATCAAATATTACAAAAATGATACGAAGTTCACAAAATGTCGGCAGATTTTATGGTTAAAATATAAATGTTACCTCACCCTATAATAAAAATAAAAATTTTGATGTGTTCCATTCAATTGACTTTCTCTACCTGTTTGTAAACAAACTACTCTTACAAAAGATTATTCTTCTATCTACTTCATGCTAATCCAGATAAACATTTGCAGAAATGGTCTTATTACTTGCAACCTTGTAAGTAAAAGGGAAGTACACTAGGTTAAAACAATAGTCAAATTGTTTAAAAGCTGGTCGTATGTGAAACAATTGATGTTCGGTTCACTTTGCATGGCCTGCAGTAAAACAAGAGAGATGAAACAAAAGGTGACTTCCCGTTTGAGAAAAGTTATGTAGTTTAAAATTAAAACCAATAACAAAGATTATCTCAAAAACAGGCAACTCTACATAAAAAATATATGTATGACATAAATTATATGCTTTAACAATATCTACACTTTTGCGTAGTAAGGTTTTGTCTATTTCTTGCGTTTACCAGTTATACAAAAGTCATCCAGAATAAAGAGGTCTTCAGAGGCTGTTCCCAGAGTATTCAGATATATATTTTATTTGTTATTTGTAAAGATATGTCTATCTTTGAAATACAGCATTTTAATCAAAGTCATTAAGCAATTTATGAGAAAATTAAAATTTTCAAAATGTTTTCCATGTAAAGAGTAAGTTGGGATTGGAGGATTTCCTTCTAAATCCTTGTGTCGCATCCTTGGAAAATGTTAAATACCAAGTTTGTTATTTTACCAACTTGTCATTTTTTAATTTCAACATGCACACATGAATGCACACACCTTTTTTTTTAAAATGCTTTTTACAATTACAGGGGACCCTAAAATGTGTATTTGCAGCAAAGTCTCAATATTGAAGTTTTTGGTAGTGGAGTGCAGTACCTTCTCTACCTCTGTGCTCGTATTAAGTAGAGAAAGTGAAAAGAAATGGTTTTGATCAGTTAAAAATAAAAATGAAGGTAATTGCTTGAACATATTTTCGGCTTACAGGCAGAAGTCAATAAGTCTAAAAATGTTATTTTTAAGATAATACTGTGTCACATGCACCAATCAATGCTCTGTAATCTCTTTGAGTTTCAGAGAAGACTGTGAACCATTTTTTTTTTTTTCATTACTTTTTAAGTTAAAATTAGCCATATCTGAAAACTAGGCTCTTTGACCTTGTGACCTGTCTGAATGATGATATTATGCATATAACTAGCATTTTTAATATTGGAATAAAAATGGGTAATGATAGGCAAAGTCAGACAAAATTCAATGCCATAGCTGGGATTTGAACCACGGATCTCCCGGTCTCTAGCTGGTTGCTCTACCACTGAGCTACCATGGCAACTCCTGTCCTACACATGGCTTGTATGAAAAAATAATTAAATCAACACAAATTGACCATAATAGTTGGCTACACCATGAATCCTAGGACTTAAAGTACTTACAACATTGTAAGTCGCCATTGGGGTTTGTCATCTCAAAATAATTTGAGAACACCTTGTGGTTTACTGGGAAACATGCGAGTCAGTTGAGAAATTTAGCGCTGTGTCTGCATGTTGTCATGGTAGCTCAGTGGAAGAGCAACCGATAAAAACCAGGAGATTTGTGGTTCAAATCCCAGCAATGGCAATGAATTTTTCAGTCTGACTGTGCGTGTCCTACACATGGCTTGTGTGAAAAAATAATTAAATCAACAAAACTGCTAGTGTCAATGTGTTCTTTTGCCTTGCAACATCGCTAAACAACTTCAGACCATCAAATCAGCAAAGATGAGAAGCTTGCAAGCAGCAAGCTGCCCAGGTAAGTGAAGTAACATATTACTTTCTCTACACGTACTATGTATGTAGTGTTTAGAAAAGGTATTGTATTGCACCCAAAAATTCCATACCAAGATTTCACCAGAAATTTATGTTTTGAGACAATCTGAATCCAAAAAAAGCATTTTTAGAAGAATGTCCATGTGTGTGTGTGTGTGTGTGTGCGCGCACACTCAATAACAAAAAGTCTGTTAAATATCAACATGGTATTGAACATGTAACATTTTTCGAACATTTTGATGTTCTCAAAAATGGCTAATGATTTTGATTAAAATATTGTATATTAAAGATATTTACCTGACAAATAAAATGTATACCTTGAATTTTCTGGGAATAGCCGCTGAAGACCTCTTCATTCTGGATGACTTTTGTGTAACTGGCAGACTGTAAGAGGTGTACAAAAACTAACTATACAAAAAATGTAGATGACATTAAAACACACAGTTTATGTCATTTACATTTTGTTTTTTGTAGAGTTAACTGCTTTTGAGACATTCCAGATTATTGGTTTCAATTTTAGCCACTTCTTTTCCCAAACGGTAAGATATCTTTCTTTTCATTTCTTGTTTGTTTACTCCTAGAAAGCAGAGATTGGAATTTCATTTGTTTCACATATCGACCAGGTTTCTCTTCTACTTATAAGGAAGCTAGGAATAAGACTAATTCTGCTTATGTTTATCTTGATTAGCATGTGTAGATAACAGATTAATGTTATGAATAAAAGATTGTGTATTATGTATTATGAATCTAATGGTGACAGCTCCAGGATGTTTAATATTATTAAATTGATACAAAATAACTGTAAACAGAAATAGAATTTATTGCACAAGAAGCAAAATACTAATACTAAACATGTAACGAGGGTGATTTCCTTAGTACGGTTGCTTGCCAAGCAGGAGACTGGGGTTCAATTCCTGGTACCGGTGTGGGGATTTTTCCCCTGCTGGGAGACTAGGTCCGAGTGCATCAGTCTTGTGAGGTCCCTGGAAGGCTACTTGATGGAGGAGTAGCAGCTTCAGATTGAGAGGGCCGCATTAACCAGCTGGGAGGAACTTGAGGTACACCCCATCCATGATGCTTCTCCTGGGCCGAGAAGAGGGACACAGCAGACACCTGGTGGTAGGCCCTCTCCCCTTGTTGACTGTTGCGCCAGAAGTTTTTAAGTTTTTTTAATTGCATACCGAAATTGCATACTTGTACAGAGCATTGAAATCTCTTTGCAGAATAACTTTACAGAATAAATCAGAAAGCGTGATTGAGGGAAATTGTGTAGAAGTCACTCAAATTCTTTTTATTCTGGAATTTGTCTTTGAGTTCTATGTGATTTTGCAAATCTATCCCTCTAGTTGCAGTATGGTAGAAATAGTGTGAGCTGCAACAGAGAAAGGTAGCAAATAATTGAACATCAGATTCCAGGTCTATAATTTCTTAAAACCTTCAAATACTTTTTGTAATAATGCACTTCCACTCGAGAAGTGCCACTGAACAAATAACAATTGTGCCTGTGTTATCGCCACTGCAGTACACCTACCAATAGATACTGACTTCCTCTCTGTCCTGCCCATTTTGCCCACATAGTCAGTGTGCCCCAATATCATCCCACTTTATGATGGTTGCTGCTCTATGAAATGTACTAGCATCTCGGCAATAAATAAAATATTCACATTGCTAGTAAAGGAGCCAATATAACAAATGCTGGGTAAAGGCCCATCAAAATTGCCTTTCTGCCCCTCACGTGTGGATTTCATCATTAGTAGCAAAAGAAAAACAATCTTAAAATGAGAAGCATTAGTTGTCATTAAGTATTCCAGCAATGATGTTTTTAATGTACCTAGCATCATCTGCAATTTCATCTATGGGAAAGAAATCATATCTTCACCTTTACATTATTTTAGAGGCTACTTTAATAGCATTTGGTTGGAAATATTCATACAAATGCAGCTTGACAAAAATTCAATTAAGAGATATGAGGATTTGGGAGTAGGATAAAACTTCCACAGGTGATGCAGATTTGAAAGTGTTTAAACTGTTTACATATCCAGATCCGCCGAGGTTTTTACTTCTTGAGAACATTGGAGTTTTCGGTTCACAGATCTCTCTGCTACGCCCTGTCGTCGCTCGGCAGCAGCTATTCCACTCGTCTACTTTAAAGCATCCCTCGGCTATGTTTTGCAGCTTAGGGCTATGCTATGTTGCTTGGGGCTCTAAAGGTTTATAATACCAATAACTACAAAGCGACTCTAATGGCAGGATGACGATTGTAGCAAATGCTATTCTGATCGAAAATTCAATTAGAATGTAAAAATAATATCAGTAAGTAAAACCAATAACCCTAAACGATCATTAAATTATAATTTAGTAGAAAGAGGTCACATGAATCGAAAACGCATCCTTATTGGTCTGACGTATTGGCGCCACTAGCAGAAGAAATAAAACACGTGCTACGTGAAACGAGATGCATTGTGTTTAATTTCCCATATTTTAGTGCATGGTGTGGTTAAGTGCAGTTGTGTAGTATAATAAATAACAGAATAGTTTCGTTTCGTGATCAATATGGTGCTGAAGCAGAAACTGTATACAGATCGCGTGTAGTTCCTGTTCACAATTACATCGCATACCTCAAGTGTTTATTCACGTGCCAAAATCAACCTGAAAGAAGAATGTCGACTGTATTTCAGAAAAACCTACTCTTACGAGGATCATTTTATGTAAGTTTTAATAGTATTGTGATATTTATATTTTATACTGAAGTATTTGTACAGTTAAGTCGTTAAAACCACTCATTTGCCACTATCTTGTTTAAGAACTGCATTTAACGTTTCATAGGATTTTGATACTGTTGAATACAAGGTAACAATAAACAAAATATTGCGCAAACATAACCCCTATTATTTATCGCACCAAAATAATAAGCCATGGGTAAAGTGTTATAATTGTGTGCTAGACAACGCTATTGGAGAGGCGCCTTGGGTCTTTGTAAGCATTAGGTATCTTTGTGTTTCATAGTGTCGATAAATTGCACCTATTTTCAGTATTCCCATGATGCTGTATGCTTATGCAATAATCTTAGTGTTTCACAAAAAAAAAATAATTGTATTTGTTGCAACTTAGCAAACTTGCATATAGTGGTTGGGCATGTTACTTAAAATAATTATGCTTTTAATCTAGAATTTCGACATCCACACATGATTGTCTTTTTAAAACTTTCGTCCATCATTTTGAGTGAGGGAAAAGTGCGAAAACAAAGCTCTAACCAATAACATAGTGTTCTATCATGTTTATTTTCTGACGCTACTGCCAACCGTGGGCTGGACGGGATAAAAACGATGGAAAAGTTGAAGGAGGTGCCTGGTAATAGATTTGTTCCCACAGGATTCCGGGCTGTTTCAGCATTATTTGAGTGCGCAGTAGCAAAGAGACGTTACAACAGAGAATCAGTTTAGAACTGGTTTTGAATTTCCAAATTGCTATGCCAACAGATTTTGGAACTAGTGAAATCGATTCTTGATGGAAAGTAAGAATTAAAATTTACTACGCATGCTCAGGTTGTCTAAAATCGATTATATATCGATTGGAACAAACGTGTAGAGTATCATGATTTTGCCTTTCCTAAATATTGTTATTTTTAATTTAATTTCGAAAGTTATTTCATTTTAAAGTTATTCCATTTGAAAAATGAATTTTAATGCTCTCTCCCAAATCGTCCATGGGATACAACACTAAAAGAGATAACAACACGGTCCACCATCAATGCTTCTTCTTCTTCCCTTTTGTAAGTTATGATGCACTGAGATATCTAGCTAGACCTTTTTGACGTTTTAGTGCCCATTAATAACTATTCAGTTAATTGAAATAATGGATTACTTTAAAACATTTAATCCTACATTATAACACTTTATTTACTCTTAATTCAGTTAAAACACATTTACTTTTCTTCTACATTTCTTATATATTTATGTTTGTCATTCCAGGTTTAATGTCTCTTTATGTAGTTGTTTATGCTTTATTATTACGCTCTTTTGTTTTCAATAATTATTTTATTCTTTTGTTTCTATTTAATAAAAATCTGATGTATTCCATTCACATGACTTTCTCTACATCTCTGCAACAGATTATTGTTATAAAGATTATGCTTATTTTTACTTCAAGCTAATCAAGAACAAATTAGCAGAAATAGTATTATTACTTACTTCCATGTAAGTGAAAGGGAAATAAGGTAGTAGTATAGGCTAAACTGATAGTCAAAAAGCTGGTTGCTATGTGACTGACGTTCCTTTGTTTGTATAGATCCATCTTCATTCCATGTATCACCAGTATCATCGCCTGCGGTGCCATAAGTAGTGAAAGCGGGCGTTAAACACTACAAAAAAAAAAAAAAACTCCACGAAAAGTGTGTATAACATAAATTGTGTGTTTTAACATTTGCTGTTAAGTATGCTTTTGTCTATCTCTTACAGTATGTCAGTTATGACAAATTCAATAAAATGCATCCAGTGGTCTTCAGAGGCTATTCCCAGAAAATTCAAGATATACATTTTATTTGTCAGGTGAATATCTTTAATATACGATATTGTAATCAAAATCGTTAGAGCCATTTTTGAGAAAATCAAAATTTTCGAAAAATTTTACATGTAAAGAGTAGTTTGGGGGGTGATTTTCTTGAAAACCTTCGCATCGCATGCTTAGAAGATACTGAACTTAAATATCAAGTTTGATATTTAACGCACTTGTCGTTTTTTAGCTATGCTGCCCACAGTCACACACGGACTTTTTTACTTTCTCTACACGTAGGTACTATGTACATAGTGTATAGAGAAGGTATTGCACTCCTCCCAAAAATTCGATACCGAGATTTCACCCCCCCCCCCCAAAAAAAATTGGAAAAAGGTCCGTGTGTCTGTGAACACGATAACCTAAAAACGAAAAGTCAGTAAAGTACCAAACTTGATATTTAAGTTAAGTATCGTTCAAGGATGCGACACGAAGATTTTGAGAAAAATCCCCCCACCCAAAACTACCCTTTACATAGAAAAAAATTCGAAAATTTTGATTCTTTCAAAAATGGTTCTAACGATTGTAATTAAAATACAGTATATTAAAGATATTTACACGACAAATAAAATTTATATCTTGAATTTTTGGGAATAATCTCGGGCCTCTTTATCCCGGATGAATTTTGCTGGATTTTGCATAACTGTAAGAGATAGACAAAAACTTAATGCACAAATATGTAGATCTCCTTGAAACATACAATTTATGTCAAACACATTATTTCTTGGAGTTGACCATGTTTTGGATATTCCTTGTTATTTGTTTCAGTTTTAAACTATATAATTTTTCACATATGGGAATTTGTCAGCTCCTGGCAATGAAAAGAAACGGGTTTCATTCACATGGCAACCCGCATTTAAAAGATTTGACTATCGTTTTAGCCTAGTGTGTTCCCGTATTTCCCTTCTACTTGCAAGAAAGCATTTCTGCTTATGTTAATCTCGATTAATATGAAGTAGATAGACGAATCAGCTTTTTAACAATAATTAATTACACCACAAAAGACATTTTTAAGATTTCCATGCACTGGAAAATGCATTTAGAGAAACACGCCTTTTAATATCTGAAATGTCATTTGGTACCATTAAAACTTTTATTTCAAAGATTACGTGACGTGTTTAATTGCAAGTGGCTGAAAATAACTTTTGTATATTAATCAACTAGAACCGCGGTATGTTATTCTGCTAAAATCCAAAAATCAACATTTTCAAGAATGTTGGGCAATTACGGGGGCTGTCCCAGAAGTACCCGACCTGACGTATAGATAGCGGTTGTTGTTTCAAACAACATTTTACATTGTTTAGCATTTGTTTGGCAGCCATCATTAGTGAATGCTCTCAGTGAATTTGTAAACATGGTTAAAACTGGGCAGCGTTATGTGATGCAATACTTTCATTTGAAAGGTCTTAGTCCAACTAATATTTAAATTTGAGCTAGATTCTACTTTGAGGGAGTCTGCTCCTTAGTTTACAACAGTAAAATATTGGGTGGCGGAGTTTAAGCGCTGCTGAATGAGCTGCCAAGACGAACATCGCAGTGGTCGACCAAATGAGGTTACCAATCCAAAAATTGTGCAGAAAATCCACAAAATGGTATTGCATTACCGTTGACTGAAAGTGTGCCGGCTAGCAGACATTGCAGGTATTTCAAAAAGTTCTGCACATCACATATTGACTGAAAATTTGGATATAAGAAAGTTGCGTGCATGGTGGGTGCCACGTTTGCTTACAATGGAACAAAAATAGCATCTTGAGGATGTTTCAGTCGAGAGTTTGTCATTGTTTCGCTGCAATAAAGCTGAGTTTTTACGTCGATTCATAACAATGGATGAAACCTGGGTCCATCACTTGACATCTGAGTTGGATGAACAATCAAAAAAGTGTATTGGAAGGGGAGAATCAACTCCAAAGTGGCAAAGACAGTTCCATCTGCAAGCATGGTCATGGCGTCACTTTTCTGGGACGCACGCGGGATAATTTTCATTGATTATCTAAAAAAAGGAAAAGCAATCAACGGCGAATATTATGCGAACTTGTTACAGTGTTTGAATGATGAAATCGAGTAAAAACAGCCGCATTTAGTGAAAAAGAAATTTTTGTTTCATTAACAAATGCCTCATTTCACTCGTCCATTATCGTATGACCAAAATCAATGAGTTAAAGTTCAAATTGCTTCATCATGCGCCCTATTCGCCAGACTTAGCCCCCCCCTCTGATTATTTTCTATTTCCAAACTTTAAGAAATGGCTTGGTGGTAGAAGATTTGCCAACAATGAAGAGGTGGAGTCTTCAGCTGATGGCTATTTTGCAGAGCTCGATAGTTCTCACTATAAAACGAATATCGAAGCTAATGAACATCGCTGGGAAAAGTGTATCGAGCTCAAAGGAGAATATGTGTGTTCTTTGTTAATTCTGGTACTTCTGAGACAGCCTTCGCATGACAGGTTGGTTCCCTTGACCGCGGAGCAACCTCGCTGGATGCTCATGCGGAAGAGAAAGGAATGTGTAATTATTGAGCCGCTCGCAGCGAGTAAATGAAAGGGCGATTTGAAAGGCAGGAATACTAAAGTGTAGTGTAGGATCAGCGCTCACAGAAACAAACTCTCATTTAGGTTGAGAGCAATGCCATCATGGGTCAACACGATATAACGAGTAAACTAACGGCAATAATTTGCTAATCTTCTCTAGAGTTCAACATCTCTTCTCGGCCTCATTGCAGTCGAGTATGAGCTCAACTTCAAGCTTTTCTTGAGTAAATTACACTTATTCTCTTAACTGTATACGTCATTAACAGAACAAATACGCGGGACGCTCAACTAGTCCTTAGAAAAGATAGAAAAACAAATTATTTTGGTGCATTTTTGTTATTATTTTCTCTAGCCCACATGTAAAATGTACATGTGTATAGAGGAGGTATCGTATTCCACCCAAAAATTCGATGGTGAAATTTCATCTGAAATAGGTTTTGGGGTCCTTTGAGTACGAAAAAATCATTTATAGAAAAAGGTGCATGTGTGTGTGTGTCTGTCGGTATCTGTGGACCTTTACATATCAAACTTGGTATTTAGTATCTTCCAAGGATGCGACATGAAGATTTTCAAGAAAATCCCCCACTCCCAACTACCCTTTACATGGAACTTTTTTCGAAATTCTTTATTTTCTTAAAAATGGCTCCAACGATTTTGATTAAAATATCATATATTAAAGATATTTACCTGACAAATAAAATGTATATCCTGAATTTTCTGGGAATAGCCTCTGAAGACTACTTTATTCTGGATGAAATTTACGGAATTTTGTGTAACTGCTAAACCGTAAGAGATAGATATAAAAGTATTACACAAAATATGTAGAGCACCTTAAGACACACAATTTATGTTATATACATTTTTTTCGTGGAGTTGATCGTTTTTTAAACATTACTTTTTTTTTTCAGCGTTAATAAACATACTTTTCTCATACTGGAATTTGTCAACTCCTGTCCATACAAACAAAGGAACATCAGTCACATAGCAACCAGCTTTTGGCTTTCACTTTAACCTATGGTACACCCTTATTTCACTTCTACTTTCAAGGAAGCAAGTAATAAGACTATTTCAGCTAATTTTTCTCCATTAATGTGAAGTAAATAGAAGCATAAGCTTTCTAACAATAATTTGTTCCAGAGATGTAGAGAAAGTCATGTGAATGTAACGCATCAGATTTTTGTTACTATTTTCTCTAGCCCACATGTAAAATATACATAGTGTATACTACTGTATTCTACCCAAAAATTCGATGTCGAGGTTTCACCGGAAATATATTTTTGGAGTCAAGAAAATCCCCTACCTCAAACTACCCTTTGCATGGAAAAAAGTTTGAAATTTTTGTTTTTCTCAAAAATGGCTCTAACGATTTTAATTAAAATGCAGTATATTAAGGATATTTACATCACAGAAAAATGTATATTTTGAATTTTCTGGTAATAGCCTCTGAAGACATCTTTATTCTGGATGAATTTTGCGGATTTTGCACAACTAGTAAGTCGTTAGAGGTAGACAAAAACTTACTGCACAAAAAACGTAGAGCTCGTTAAAACAGACAATTTATATTATATGCCTTTTTTTTTTTTTTCTTGGAGTTGGCCGTTTTTAAGATATTCCTTTTTGTTGGTTTCAGTTTTAAAATACTTATACTCTACTCACACGGGAGCTTGTCAAAACCAGACCAATCGGATTGCTATACCATGGCAACCACATTTTAAAGCATTTGCCTTTCGGTTTAGCCCAGTGTATCCCCTTATTTCCGTTCTACATGTAAGGAACTATGACCGTTTTTGCTAATGTTTATCTCGTTTAGCATGAGGTATGTGGAAGAATAAGCTTATTAACAATAATTTGTTACATAGATATAGAGCAAGTCATGTGTATGGAGCACATTAGATTATTTAAAATAAAACCTTTAAAGTTTTATTGAAAAAATTATGAATTTTAAATTTAAAGAAAAATCCATATACATAACAATTTTTTTTGTTAAAATAAAGCCTATTTAGGTAAAAATGTGTGGTAAAAATTTCAGCCCTTAGTGTCAATTACTTACTGAGATAATGAGGCATTTGTATAGAAAAGTTTACTTTTCAGAAATTGCTCTCAAATATAGAATAAAAAAAAAATGTAACCAAACTTTCCAAACACAACTTCGCAATACTTCGAAACTCTCATATGGGTGCCAAAGCTACAATAGATAAAGTAAGACTTTCTGACCAAAATATAAGGATCTATTCTCTAGTACTAATATTTACAAAGTGATTGATGTTTTACCAAGAGAGTGTACCAAAATGTTCTATAAAGCTACTACGCAAGATAAATTATACCAAAATGAGCAGGAGATTCGAAATATTCTTGTGCAATTAAAACATGAACATGGAAAAATATTATGAAGATCTTATTTCGACTCCCCTAATAGCAGCTGTGGTAAACAATATTTTAGATATCAGGTGACTTCCATATAATATACCACTTAAGGATACATCCATTCTGAAATTTATATAACTAATGTTTAGAGTTCGAAATATAACAATGAGAGTGCCTCAAGGATCACTTCTAGGTGCTTTTCTTTTCATCGTAGCTATTATTGACTGGCCCGCCGCTACAGCAACTGAGGTGATCTGCTGAAGACACCACTGTGCTTAATATTGTTTCTGCAAGTGCTTTTGATTGGTTTGGAGTAAATGGTTTGAATATGAATACGTCGTCCTCCGTGGTGTAATGGTTTCCATGCTAACTTCACACACCCAAGGTCGCGAGTTCAAACCCGGCGGAGGACGATGAATATTTTCGGGTGTAAAAATCCTTAGCATGGATTCCTTCGGAAGAGAAGTAAAGCCATTGTTCCCGTGTCGAATATTTTCGGCACATAAAAGAACCTTATAATATAAAGGTCTCTGAGCAAAATTAAGTGGTCTTTCAGTATAGAATGGGACGCTGAGAACCACAGCAGTTAAAGATCATCCATAAATAACACGCCATTTACATTTATTTGAATATGAATAAAGAAAAAAAGCTGATGTGTTCCATTCATATAACTTTCTCTAGCTCTTCCATATACAAAGTATTCTTACAAAAGATTCCTCTTTTATCTTCATCATGCTAAACATTAACGGAATTGTGTCATTACTTACTTCCTTGTAATTAGAAGAGAAATAAGGAAATACGTTAGGCTAAAGAGATAGTCAAGCCATTTAAAAGCTGACCGCTATGTGAAACAGTTGAGGTTCGGTTCACCTTTGAGACAGTACATGTCTTGAGCCGGGGCAAAATTGTATTTTTAGAAGAGAAACTATAAATGTACAATGAAAATGGGAAGGGTAGAAAGACTTTTAACACGTATAAGTCACGAGCTTGGGGTGCAAGATCCTGTTACTTTCAGAGCGTTGAACCGAGGGAAGGGGTGAATATGCCCTGCCCAAGGGGACTAACGGGACAGCAAGCAATGCTCTACGCTGGTCAAGGGGACGCTTTCTGAGGCACTTGGTGAAGGACCTCCGCACAACTAAGATGTTATTTTAGAGTCCGTGGTGGAGCCGAACAGGCTAACTGAGAAAGAGGGAAATTCATCAACATTAATAAACAATAACATACGCGTGTGTTCTACAGCGGAAAAAGGCCGGATTCAATTAATAAAACACTTGTGTCGCACCACAACCTGAAAGAGAGTTTCCATGCTAACAAAAAACCCTGAGCTAAGCCAACCACATAACCTACACCATTTTTATAACCATAACCTGCACCCGGGACACCATTCCGATACCGCCCCACTTTACATGGTCCCTTTTGAGAAAAGTTAGATAGTTTAAAACTGAAACCAATAACAAGGAATATTCCCAAAACGGTCAGCTCTACATGAAAAACGCATAGTACATTAATGATGTGTTTTAACGAGATCTACATTTTTTGTGGATTAAGTTTTTGCTATCTCTTACGGTTTAACCGCTATGCATAATTCTGCAAATCTCATCCAGAATAAAGATGTCTCTAGAGGCTATTCCAGAAAAATTCAAAATATACATTTTATATGTCCATATATAGGTATCTTTAATATATTGTATTTTATTCAAAATTGCTAAGCCATTTTGAGAAAAAGTACATTTTCAAAACAATTTTCTATCTAAAGGGTAGTTTGTGGTAGGCGGGATCTTTGAGAAGATCTTTGTGTCGCATCCTTGAAAGATACTAAACTTAATTACCAAGTTTGGCAGTTTACGGACTTTGCTTTTTTGAGTGATCCTGTTCACAGACACAGACATACTGGCACATGGATACATTCATACCTTTTTCTAAAATGATTGTTTTGAATACAGGGATCCCTAAAACATGTATTTACAGTGAAATCTCAGTATCGAATCTTTTTGTGGAATACAGTACCTTCTCTGTACCTATGTACATTGTACGGGTAGAAAAAGTAATAAAAACATCTTATTTAGTTTAAAAGATAAACAAAGCACACAGGGAAAAAAATATGGAAAATGGTTGGACAACAATCCTGGATAATCCACATAAAAAAATGTGCAAAAGGTTGCTAAATATGTTATTTCTCTTAAGAAGATTTAGAATGTGTTTCATTAGCACTTGATCAACTGTTTATTATAGTTTATTTCAATGTCATTTGAATACTAGTATTTGTTTTGGGATAGCAGCGGGGAAGCGAACCAAGTATTTTTGCTTCGGAAGAATGTTCTTAAAATAAAACAAAGTGTGGGAATTTAAAAGATGGCATCTTTGGATTATCTGCATGCGTGAATTTTGTTCTTCTCCAAACGCCATACTAGGTAATTTTCTCTTTGTTTTACACCCGCTTTTATTACATATGGCATCCGCTCTACTACATTGAAGATACATGGAATGAAAATGGAGCACCGGTGGAATTCGATGGCAACGGAAATCGAGGAAACGCGCCCCTACATCGCTTTGTCCATCACAAATCCCACATGCGGTGCTTGGGATCGAACCCAAGAGGTTTTGGTCTACTTTTCTGTGACATAAATACCCATGAAACAAGGGGTAGAAATAACATGGGACCATCTAAGTTACGCTTACAGAAATCTCTTGATTCTCATCTGTATCTTGGAATGAAATGATATAATAAACTACATTTATATGTAAGAGAAATTGCGAATGCAAATTATTTTAAAATTAGTGTTAAAATAGAATCAAGTTACCTGATTTTGACTACATACAAGAATATTTTTAACTGAGATATATTTTAATGACTTTCTGACTAAACCTATGACATTGTATGTGTGCTAAACTGTGCAATAAATTATCATTACCATTGGCTTGGGATTACTTTCCTGTACGCATTGATACCGTGTTGCACCAAACTGCACCCGTTATGGTGCGGATCAAGCTAAGAGCGAACAGATAAAAGTTTATTTCTTTTTCAGCCTCCACCCCCAAATACCTCTGCTGTAAGGTACACTCATAGTTTAAAATACGATTATTACAATTTAGAGGATATCGTAAAAGACCTAGCGTAACCAGCTGGAGCATTTTATTGTTTCTTTGTCATTCCCAGGGTAATGTAGTTATTTATGTACTTTCTAAACATACCGCTGGTTAGATAAAGACAAACGGGATTTAAAACAGAGGTAATATAGAAAAGGAAATACACGACGGAGTAGTAAGTATACGAAATACGGGATTCTTCAAAAAGGACCACTATGGCAAAATATGCATAAAAGGGCAGATAGGTGATGGCAAAAACAAATATCAGTCCAGGTAGTATCTTGGCTCCTCGCTCTCGTGCCATTTTAACCTTTTCGTGTCCTAATGCTTGACCAGGCATCATCCGAACACTCTTCCGTAGTCGCCGAGATGCAGCAATGTAGAAGCACGTAATGGCAATCAATGGGAGGAAGCTGATGAGGAAGAAGTCACTAATGACGACTGATAGTGCGTATTCGGCATTGCATTCCGCCTTATGGGAAGGGAACCGAGACAATTTGGAGGTTACAGTATCGGGAACTGCAACAACTGCAGACAGAATCCACACTGAAGTCAACATAACGGGCATCGATGTTAATAACTTGTTGGAGGAGTTTCCAGGATTGCCAGTCACTGCAATGTACCTGCTGAAGCTCAGGATAGTCAAGGAATAAACACAGGCTGCAGTAGAGAACTTTAGGACAAAGTTATAGGCGTAGCAAGCTTCTTCGCCAAGTGGAAATCCCCAGAGCATCTGACAGTAGTCTGCGGCAATATTCACCAAGAGGAAAAGGGTATCACTGACGGCGAGGTTGACGAGCAACACGTTGGGACCCATCCGGCACTTGCGGTGTCTCACAAAGATCAGTAACAGTAATCCATTACCTAGCATTCCAAACGTGAACATCATAACGAACGGCAGAAAGTAGGACCGAAGTGTGTACAACCTTATGCGAAAAATCTCCATATTGGTCTGTATTTCGTAGTAGTCTTTGGTGTATTGTAAGGACTGATTGATTAGGCTGTCCATATCTAGTAGTGCTTTTGAGCAGTCGTCAGTGAATATTCTAAATTCATTTCTGGCTGCTGCCTCCTCCTTTATGTGTCCGATTTGATGAATCAAGTCTTTTATAGTTTGGGAGGCTTGCCTGTGTAATTCTTCAGCTTTTTCGTAGTGTTCGATAGTATTTGATCTAAACAACTCAGTGTTATAGAACTCTGCCTCCTCGTATTGAGCTTCATTACTGAGACCTTTAGCTTTCTTGAGATGGTCCATCAGCGGATAATTGCACTGAAAGATGTGCCAGGAATTCATGTCACAGCGGTCATCTGTGAAGTTCTGAAAGCACGATGCATTTAGAGCTAGTTCCTCAGAGATCTGCCAGGTTTTATTTACTGCCTTAGTGAAACAATCGACGATGTCTAAGGACTGAGCTGTGATATTGGCAGGCAATGTAATGTCTTCATCAAAGTGCTTGGATTCTTGACACCCGCTTCCTCGCAGAACTTGTATGATGACGAGAAGCTGTACACTTGCTTGGAGCATCTGTGGAGCAAGACAAACACTTGTTTTAAATGTAAATGTCATGTTATTTATGGACGCTCTTTAACTACTGTGGTTCTCAGTGTCCCATTCTAAATTGGGCGTGAAAGACCGCTTAATTTTGCTCAGAGGCCTCTGTATCAGGCTTGAGGTTCTTTTACGTGCCATAAATCTACGACTCACGGATTTACTTCCCTTCCGAAGGAAGTCATGCTAAGGATTTTTACACCCGAAAAATTCATCGTCCTCCGCCGGGTTTGAACCCGCGACCTTGGGTATATGAAGTTAGCATGGCAACCATTACACCACAGAGGGCGACCATTTGTTTTAAGAAAACGCTTAGAACGCTGAAGCAGGAGCTTATATACAGACTGACCCTTGGTGGCCCATATAAAGTGTTGAAGGTGAAAACCTCTTAAACGAACAAGAAAAAACCAATACCAGGAATTCCAAATATTATAGGAGTACGGGACCTTCTAAGTTGTGACATGGAAAATATTTTATGGGATCCCTAATGGGGCCCAAACTCGGCATTTTAAAAGAAACCATGATTTTGATTTTCTCAACAAGTGCTATGTATATACATATTGTATAGAGAAGGTACCTATTGTCAAGATTTAAACGGAATTATGTTGTGATGTCCCAATACTCCAAAAAGGCGTGTTTAAAAAAAGGACCGTGTGTGCGTCTTTGGACTGTATAGCTCAAAAATTAAAAACCGGCCAAATGACAAATTTGAGTCCCTCTATTAGAATGTGTGAGCTGTGGTAAAAGGGGAGCTGGGCTCCAATTACGTGTAAGGCTCTTGTAGCTTCTCGTCCAGATTACTGTAGGCATTTATTTTGTCTATGCCCCGAAGTTTGCGTTCAGTTATACAGGCAGAGGGTTCATACACCCGATATTAATTGGGTTTCGGTTTTAGATAATAACAATTCATTTACAGTTTTTTTAGTTATTTAACATGAATGTTAATAGAATTATTATTTTGTGTGCGCATAGATAGGCTGATAACTTCAAATGCCAAAGTTATAATACTGCAATATTATGTTCTACAAATCCAGTCATAAAATTAACAAACAATAAAAAAAAAAGATAAGTAGCGCGAGACTTGAATCCAGGAAATTATGAGTGGAAGCAAGGCCTTCTTAACCTCTCGGCCACTGTAATGTTGTTTCGAGAAGTTTTCAGTACTCAGAAGTTAACCAATGTGCTGTCAGTCAGTGGTCACTGTACAGTTCTTTCATGTGCGTTGTAAACACAGCTTTTGCGAAGATATCCGAAGCTCTTGATCGACACATGGAATCTGGTAACTGTTTTCGGGGGACGTGTGTCCATTGCACATAAGTGCTATAGAAAGTAAAAAGAAATATGATCATTTTCGTTATCGTGTTTTTCGAAAGCAGTATAAATAGTTTTGAAACGAATGAAAAATTGCAAAAAATGGAACATTTTGAGTGTGAAAAAGTGCAAGAAAAACAATTGCGAGAAAATAAGGTTTAAATTTGGGACTTGAGACAGTACATGTCCTGTCACGGGGTTAAAGGTTTTCTAAAAGGGAGATATAAATTATGTCCAATATAATATAAATTATACTAGAAAGGACAAATGTACATGGGAAATGGCTAGGGAAGGAATATTGTAAAACACGTCTAGGAAGGCAAGGACAAACAGTTGTCACGAGCTGACAAGTGACCCAGGTAGGATAGTACCGTTAAGGGAAGGACACTGAACTGAAGGGGCGAGGTTACACTGTCCGAGGGTGGACATAACAAGGACAAACAGTTGTCATGAGCTGACAAGCGACCCAGATAGGATAGTACCGTTAAGGGAAAGACACTGAACTGAAGGGGCGAGGTTACACTGTCCGAGGGTGGACATAACAAGGACAAACAGTTGTCATGAGCTGACAAGCGACCCAGATAGGATAGTACCGTTAAGGGAAGGACACTGAACTGAAGGGGTGAGGTTACACTGTCCGAGGGTGGACATAACAAGGACAAACAGTTGTCACGAGCTGACAAGCGACCCAGGTAGGATAGTACCGTTAAGGGAAGGACACTGAACTGAAGGGGCGAGGTTACACTGTCCGAGGGTGGACATAACAAGGACAAACAGTTGTCATGAGCTGACAAGCGACCCAGACAGGATAGTACCGTTAAGGGAAAGACACTGAACTGAAGGGGTGAGGTTACACTGTCCGAGGGTGTACCTAACAAGAACAAACAGTTGTCACGAGCTCACAAGCGACCCAGGCAGGATAGTACCGTTAAGGGAAGGACATTGAACTGAGGGGCGAGGTTACACTGCCTGAGAGTGAAAGTAACAAGGACAAACAGTTGTCACGAGCTGACAAGCGACCCAGATAGGATAGTACCATTAAGGGAAGGACACTGAACTGAAGGGGTGAGGTTACACTGTCCGAGGGTGGACATAACAAGGACAAACAGTTGTCACGAGCTGACAAGCGACCCAGATAGGATAGTACCGTTAAGGGAAGGACATTGAACTGAAGGGGTGAGGTTACACTGTCCGAGGGTGGACATAACAAGGACAAACAGTTGTCACGAGCTGACAAGCGACCCAGATAGGATAGTACCGTTAAGGGAAGGACATTGAACTGAAGGGGTGAGGTTACACTGCCCGAGGGTGGACATAGCAAGGAGAAGAGAAACAATTTCCTTGCTGGTCGAGCGACACTTTTGCACTAGCCATGGAAGTTTCGCGGAAGTAAGATATGATATTTGGTTCCGCGAGGAAGTCGATCGGGCTACATATGTCCGCGACGGAAATAGTGTTTATTAACACGGTCGAATTCACAAGCCTTGGAAGATGCGCAGAGGTAAGACGTGATAGCGGTAGAAATGAAGCCGCGATAGAAACAATCTTTATTTGATGCACCTGAAGGCGGTCAAAAGTAATAAGGGATGATAGGCGCGGTTGCTTAAAGCGTAGTTAAAAAGGGGAACATTTAGGAGGAATGCGTGTGTATTCGACGGCAGCAGCAAAGACCGAGCAAGATGAATAAATGAGTTCAATTATAATCACTTGTGTCTTACCACACCTGAGAAAGATTGCATGCCAACAAAATCCTGAGCTAGGACACATACATCTCCACACCATGCCTTAAATATCCTAAACCTGCACGCGGGATACGAACCCGATACCCTATAATAGGTTACCGCCACATACTGCCTATTAATAAGGTTGCACATACCCATCTAAAGCTTTAATTAATTATTAGTTTAAGTTCTCCAAGCGGGCAAAAATATTATTTTTCTTAATGTTTGAATTGATATTATTTTATGAACAAAATTAATTTTAGAAATTTTCACCATTTTTGGTAAAATTTCACAAACAGTGACTATCACATTCTGTTATTGGTTAATAGTTCGAACAAAGTAAATGGGTATGCATAATAATTCTAAAAGATACAAGCGAAAATTATATCCTCCCTATCAGTTATCGGGTCATGAAGACCACATTAACTGCTCACCCCCCTGTGTTTAACGATATTATTCAGTTTTGTTAAACTCTTAGATATGTACATAGAATATACCAATTAAGGGGGGACGTAGGCTAAAGATGACGAATTTTTCAATTCTTTTTATTTCACTAATTAATTTCTAATACATTCAGCTTTATGTTCCAAAAGTTTCATAACCTAATTAAATTTCTTTGTGTTCCGAATAAATTAAAAAGTTAGGACTTGTCATGCCACGCCCACTTTTTCCGCTTGCTTGATTATCAGCTTTGATCCCTTGTTTCTCTACATTTCTTACAGGCAAACATAGTTATAAATATCTAGAAGGTATGTTTCTTTAGTTTCTGACCAGGAAGAAGAAGCTGACTACAGTTATGGTGGATTTTAGGCAGTGTTTAAGTATGTAGATCACTCCCTGAATAGAACAATCATACAACATTTTCTTTTCTCGTTTTCTCAGGTTTATCATTTTTCACACTTATGTACCTTTTTCTAAGTATTTGAGATATTGCAATGACATTTTGTACACACATAGTTCAGTCCACAATGAGTATTTTTGCTCAGCTAGTTTTCTTTTGATTTAGATTCTATAGGTATTGTGCTATGTAATATATAATAATTTGAAATAAAAAAACTCACCTACGTTGAAAAATACTTTAAATATCATTAAAGGGAGATAGAAAAAAAAACTTCTGCGCTAAATTATAGCATAATTCTAATACCTTATGTACAACTGTTTTCAAGCAACTTCACCAAAGGGATACTAAGAAAAAGGCACATGTTTTTTTTTTTTTTAATGTTTTGGAAATTCCAATGTGGTGTAATTTCTTTATTTGTTGACAAAATTACTTATAAAATAGTACAATCATACAATGCATCAAGACAACTCTGCAAGATTTGATTGCTTTAGAACAAAAACTATAGCTAAGGTAGACTTTTTGTTGTGTCGAGGTACTTAGAGAAACGCGCCTTTTAATATCTGAAGTGTCATTTGGCACCATTAAAACTTTTATTTCAAAGATTACGCGACAAGTGTTTAATTGCAAGTGGCGGAAAATAACTTCCTATATTAATCAACAAGGACCGCGGTATGTTATTCTGCTAAAATCCAAAAATCAACATTTTCAAAAATGTTGGGCAATGACGAGGGTTGTCCCAGAAGAACCCGACCTGACGTATAGATAGCGGCTGTTGATTCCAACAACTACAATGGTAAAAAGCATCAACCTTAGAAAACTTAAGTTTAAAGTTTGACGATTGTATAGCATTTGTTTGGCAGCCATCATTAGTGAATGCTCTCAGCGAATTTGTAAACATGGATAAAACTGGTCATCGTTATGTGATACAACATTTTCATTTGAAAGGTCTTAGTCCAACTAATATTTAAATTTGAGCTAGATTCTACTTTGGGGGAGTCTGCTCCATCGTTTACAACACTGAAATATTAGGTGGCAGAGTTTAAGCACGGCCGTACGGGCTGCAAAGACGAACATCGCAGTGGTCGACCAAGTGAGGTTACCAGTCCAGTAATTGTAAAGAGAATCCACAAAATGGTATTGGATCGACTGAAATTGCGCGAGCTAGCAGGCATTATAGGCATTTCAAAAAGTACTGTACATCGCAAACTGACTGGAAATTTGGATATATATGTGCAAGGTGGGTACCGCGTTTGCTCACAATAGAACAATAGCAGCGCCGTGAGGATGTTTCAGTCGAGTGTTTGTCATTGCTTCGCTGTAATAAATCTGAGTTTTTGCGTCGATTCATAACCTGGGTTCATCACTTCACACCTGAGACGAAGGAACAATCAGAACAGTGGATTGGAAGGGGAGAATCGGCTCCAAAGAAGGCGCAGAGAGTTCCATCTGCTGGCAAGGTCATAGCGTCACTTTTCTGGGACGTTACGATAATTTTCATTGATTATCTCAAAAAAGGAAAACTACTCAACGGCGAATATTATGCGAACTTGTTATAGCGTTTGAGTGATGAAATCGAGTAAAAACGGCCGCATTTGGTGAAAAAGAAAGTTCTGTTTCATCCAGACAATGCATCATTTCACTTGTCCATTATCGTATGACCAAAATCAATGAGTTAAAGTTCAAATTGCTTCATCATGCACCCTATTCACCAGATTTATCCCCCTCTGATTATTTTCTGTTTCCAAACTTGAAGAAATGGCTTGGTGGTAGATTTTCCAATAATGAAGAGGGGGAGTCTGCAATTGATGGATGTTTTTCAGACCCCGATAGTTTTCACTATAAACAGGGTATCGAAGCTTTTGAACATCGCTGGGAAAAATGTATCGATCTGAAAAGAGACTATGTATAGAAATATGTTTTTCCACAATTTTTTATGCTTTGTTTCTTAATTCTGAGACAGCCCTCGCATGACAGGTTGGTTCCCTTGACCGCGGAGTAACCTCGCTCGATGCTCATGCGGAAGAGAAAGTAATGTGTAATTATTGAGCCGCTCGCAGCGAGTAAATGAAAGGCAGGAATACTAAAGTGTAGTGTAGGATGAGCGCTCACAGAAACAAACTCTCATTTAGGTTGAGAGCAATGCCATCATGGGTCAACACGATATAACGAGTAAACTAACGGCAATAATTTGCTAATCTTCTCTAGAGTTGAACATCTCTTCTCGGCCTCATTGCAGTCGAGTATGAGCTCAACTTCAAGCTTTTCTTGAGAAAATTACACTTATAGCTGGCGCGAAACTTCTGGAATCGTGACCCTGACCGCCAACCCAGCTACAGAGCCTAGCCTATCGGAGTTTGTACTATGATACTTTGTTTACTCAAAGTCACAGCGAGCAAACTTTGTGCAGTCTGTATGGAAAGTATTCCGCATATGTTTGCATTCAAAGTGTTCATTGTAGTCATTTTCAGAGTAAGGGGTTTCATTTTATTTATTTTTTTAACCATGGTCCTATGTTTTCAAAGTTAAGTGGCAAGGTATTACTTAGTCAGAGCAGAGAAATAATTGCAAATGTCCTTGACTTCATGAAACAAGAGGCAGAGATGAAGGAAGAAAATGTATGTTCCCTGAGTTCTTCAGAAGCCTGTAGAAGGTGAATGAAAGAATAACCAAGGCAACTGATATTTCACTGAGTTCCGTTTCCAGGGTTCTCAAAGATAAGAATGAAAGAAAAATAAAACTTAATATATCGCTTTTAAATTAAAAGAAGTGGAACGTTTGTGTCCTCAGTGAATTGCAGAAAATAGGAAAATGTATGTCGACATGTTGAGAACATTGGAAACCATTAGAAAGAGTTGTGGAAAATCAAAAGAATTCTAATGCAGGACAATAGTGCAAGTAGCGAAAACGTTGATGATGACAATGACGTTGGTGAAGACGAAGGACTGTCAGGTGTGGAAGAATTGGAGGCAGACGATTGCCATTGTTTATATAGTAGGTCATTTGTGTAGATGTTTTGTAGATATGAATATAACACATGTTTATCAGTGCAGTACATAAGAGGTGACAGATATTTGACAGGCATGAATCGACTGGTGAACTGCTTATCTGAAAGTACAACTCGCTTCCTAGCTCTCATTAAGATTTTCACATGTCCAGATCTGTTGCGGCAGTATATACTTCAATAACAGTATAAACACGAGGGATGCTCAACTAGTCCTTAGAAAAGATGGAAAAACAAATTATTTTGTTATTATTTTCTCTAGCCCACATGTAAAATTTACATAGTGTATAGAGAAGGTATTGTATTCCAACCGAAAATTCAATGTCGAGATTTCACCGGAAATATATGTTTTGGGGTCTCCTGAGTCCGAAAAAAGTATTTTTGGAAAAAGGTGCATGTGTGTGACTGAGAACCGTTAAACACCAAACTTGGTATTTAGTATCTTCCAATATATCGTATGCGATACGAAGATTTTCATGAACATCCCCCACCCCAAACTACCCTTTACGTGGAATAAAGTTTGAAATTTTTGTTTTTATCAAAAATGGCTCGAACGATTTTGATTGAAACACACTATATTAAGGATATTTACATCAGAAGTAAAATGTATATTTTGAATTGGTTTCAGTTTTAAAATACTTCTACTTTACTCACACGGGAACTTGTCAAAACCTGATCAATCGGATTTCTATACCATGGCAACCACATTTTAAAGCATTTGACTGTCGATTTAGCCTACTGTAGCCCCCCTTATTTCTATTCTACATATAAGGAACTAAATAATAAGACCGTTTCTGCTAATATTTACCTCGTTTAGCATGAAAGAAGACGAATGTTGAGTAACTTTAAGCTCCATGGTCCCTGAGATCATTTGAGCATCATTTCTCCAATTTCATTCATCGTCCGATATGACCAGCCTGGTTAAAGGACGTTAAAAAATAAGTAAAAAAATAATTTGTTGCAGGGATATAGAGAAAGTCATGTGAATGGAACACATTAGATTATTTAAAATAAAACCTTTAAAGTTTTTATTGAAAAATTATTATTTTTAAATATAAAGAAAAATCCATGTACATAAAAACTTTTTTGTTTAAATAAAGCCTATTTAGGTAAAAATGTGTGGTAAAAATTTCAGCCCTTAGCGTCAATTAGTTACTGAGGTAATGAGATATAGAAATATTTACTTTTTAGGAAATTGCTTTCAAACATATTGTAAAAAAAAAAAAAAAGACTGCATCTATGGTCGAGTGGTCAGCGAGCTGACTTCTCACCCGGAGGGGCGGGTAATTTTTCCTTAACCAGAATTATTCCCTATCCCCCGCAGAGTCTAGAATGATGTATGTGAGAGTGAATTTGTGTGTATTTGAGGAAAATAAAATGATTTAAACCCATAAAAGAGGAGTTGTTCCAAGTGAAAAGCCCCCGATATGACCCTAGACATTAAAGAGGGGCTATATAAATGAAACAGTTAAAAACCAACCTGTCACATGAAGGGAATATGAGCGGGTTGCCAAAGCTAAAGTAAAACTTTCTGACCAAAATATAAGGATCTATTCTCTAACACTAATATTTACAAAGTAATTGATGTTTTACCAAGAGAGTATACCAAAATGTTATATAAAGCTACTACGCAAGATAAATTATACCAAAATGAGCAGGAGATTCGAAATATTCTTGTGCAATTAAAACATGAACATGGAAAAACATTATGATGATCGTATGTCGACTCCCCTAATAGCAGCTGTGGTAAACAATATTTTAGATGTCAGGTGACTTCCATATAATATACCACTTAAGGTTACATCCATTCTGAAATTGATATAACTAATGTTTAAGAGTTCGACATATAACAATGGTAGTGCCTCAAGGATCACTTCTAGGTGCTTTTCTTTTCATCGTAGCTATTACTGACTGGCCCGCCGCTACAGCAACTGAAGTGATCTGCTGAAGACACCACTGTGCTTAATATTGTTTCTGCAAGTACTTTTGATTGGTTTGGAGTAAATGGTTTGAATATGAATACGTCGTCCTCCGTGGTGTAATGGTTTCCATGCTAACTTCATATACCCAAGGTCGCGAGTTCAAACCCGGCGGAGGACGATGAATATTTTCGGGTGTAAAAATCCTTAGCGTGGATTCCTTCGGAAGAGAAGTAAAGCCATTGTTCCCGTGTCGAATATTTTCGGCACATAAAAGAGCCTTATAATATAAAGGCCTCTGAGCAAAATTAAGTGGTCTTTCAGTATAGAATGGGACGCTGAGAACCACAGCAGCTAAAGATCATCCATAAATAACACGCCATTTACATTTATTTGAATATGAATAAAGAAAAAAGCTGATGTGTTCCATTCATATAACTTTCTCTAGCTCTTCCATATACAAACTATTCTTACAAATGATTCCTCTTTTATCTTCATCATGCTAAACATTAACGGAATTGTGTCATTACTTACTTCCTTGTAATTAGAAGAGAAATAAGGAAATACGTTAGGCTAAAGAGATAGTCAAGTCGTTTAAAAGCTGACCGCTAGTTGAGGTTCGGTTCACTTTGCATGATCACATTTGAGAAAAGTTAGGTAGTTTAAGACTGAAACCAATAACAAGGAATATTCCCAAAACGGTCAGCTCTACATGAAAAACACATAGAACATTAATGATGTGTTTTAACGAGATCTACTTTTTTTGTGTATTAAGGTTTTGCTATCTCTTACGATTTAACCGTTATGTAGAATAAAGAGGTCTTCAGAAGCTATTCCAGGAAAATTCAAAACATACAGTTTATTTGTTCACATATATCTTTAATATATAGTATTTTAATTCAAAATTGCTACAGCCATTTTGAGAAAAAGAACTTTTTCAAAACAATTTTCTATCTAAAGGGTAATTTGTGGTAGGCCGATCTTTTACAAAATCTTTAGAAGATACTAAACTTAAATACCAAGTTTAGGATTTTAGGGACTTTTCGTTTTTGAGTTATTCTGTTCACAGACAAACAGACACACTGGCACACGGATACATACAGACCTTTTTCTAAAAATGATTGTTTTGGATACAGGCATCCCGTCTATTTACGGTGAAATCTCGGTATCGATTTTTTTGTGGAATACAGTACCTTCTCTGTACCTTTGTACGTGTAGAGAAAGTAAAAAAAATCTTATTTAGTTTAAAAGATAAAGCACAGAGAAAAAATATGGAATATGGTTGGACAATAAACTTTCCTGGACAATCCAACATAAAAATATGCAAAAAAGTGCCAGAACATTATACTGTTCAAGCAGAAAATTAGGGCATACATTTGTAATCAAACCTAATCTGCTGCTGTATTAATGTGATAAATACATCACTACTTTCATTTGTTGTTATTAATATGTATGTGCTAGCAAGTAATATGCATTTCAATTTTAAATATCACTAATGTGTGTGTCGACCTACATGAATATTTCACTTAAAATACTTCTGTTTAGTTTTCTTCTCCTTTTCATTTCAGTATATTTGATGCACCTTTTTATATATGTTTTATTAAGTTGTATAGAATTGCATTTTTGTTCTTTATTCTTTTATTCATTGTATCATTACGGTGTTGAATTTAATGTATTGTCTGGTAGAGTGGAAGAGAAGCTCTTATGCTTTTATTTCTCTTAAGAAGATTTCGAATGTGTTTCATTTTATAGTTTATTTCAATGCTACTTGAGCACTAGTATTTTGTTTTGGGATAGCAGCGAGGAAGCGAACCAAGTGTTTTACTTCGGAAGAATGCTCATAAAATAATAACAAATTTGTGATTCACGCCAAAATTGTAGACCTATTTTACAGGCACTTGTAAGTTTAACTATAACATCTTTGGATTATCTGCATGCTTGAATTCTGTTCATCTCCAAACGACGTGCGAGGTACTTTTCTGTTTGTTTGATTTGATAATGTTTTACACCCGCTTTTACTACATTGATGATACATGGAATGAAAATGGAGCACCGGTAGAATGCGATGGCGACGGAAACCGGAGAACCCGACGAAACGCGTCCCTGCGTCGCTTTGTCCATCACAAATCCCACATGCGGTGCTTGGGATCGAACCCGAAACGGTTCGGTCTATTTTTCTGTGACATAAGTACCAAAAAAAAAAAAAAAAGGGGGGGCAGAAATAAAGTTGTATCACCTAAGTTACGCTCACAAAAATCTCTTGATTCTCATCTGTATCTTGGAATGATATTATATAATAAATTACATTTAAATGTAAGAGAAATTGAGAATGCAAATTATTTTAAAATTAGTATTAAAATAGAATCAAGTTACTTGATTTTGACTACATACAAGGATATTTTTAACTGAGATATATTTTAATGACTTTCTGACTAAACCTATGACATTGTATGTGTGCTAAACTGTGCAATAAATTATCATTACCATTGGCTTGGGATTACTTTCCTGTACGCATAGATACCGTGTTGCACCAAACTGCATCCGTTTTGGTGCGGATCAAGCTAAGAGCGAATAGATAAAAGTTTATTTCTTTTTCAGCCTCCACCCCCAAATACCTCTGCTGTAAGGTACACTCATAGTTTAATACGATTATTACAATTTAGAGGATATCGTAAAAGACCTAGCGGAACCAGCTGGAGAATTTTGTTGTTTCTTTATCATTCCCAGGGTAATATAGTTATTTATGTATTTTCTAAACATGCCGCTGGTTAGATAAAGACAAACGGGATTTAAAACAGAGTTGATATTGAAAAGGAAATACACGGCGAAGTAGTGAATATTGGAAAATTGAGATTCTTCAAATACGATCACTATTGCTAAATATGTATAAAAGGGCAGGAAGGTGATGGCGAAAACAAATATCAGTCCAGGTAGTATCTTGGCTCCTCGCTCTCGTGCCATTTTAACCTTTTCGTGTCCTAATGCTTGACCAGGCATCATCCGAACACTCTTCCGTAGTCGCCGAGATGCAGCAATGTAGAAGCACGTAATGGCAATCAATGGGAGGAAGCTGATGAGGAAGAAGTCGCTAATGACGACTGGTGGTGTGTTTTCGGCAAGGCATTCCGCCTTATGGGAAGGGAACTCAAACAAATTGGAGGTTAGAGTATCGGGAACTGCAACAACTGCAGACAGAATCCACACTGAAGTCAACATAACGGGCATCGATGTTAATAACTTGTTGGAGGAGTTTCCAGGATTGCCAGTCACTGCAATATACCTGCTGAAGCTCAGGATAGTCAAGGAATAAACACAGGCTGCAGTAGAGAACTTTAGGACAAAGTTATAGACGTAGCAAGCTTCTTCGCCAAGTGGAAATCCCCAGAGCATCTGACAGTAGTCTGCAGCAATATTCACCAAGAGGAAAAGGGTATCACTGACGGCGAGGTTGACGAGCAACACGTTGGGACCCATCCGGCACTTGCGGTGTCTCACAAAGATCAGTAACAGTAATCCATTACCTAGCATTCCAAAGGTGAACATCATAACGAACGGCAGAAAGTAGGCCCGAAGTGTGTACGACCTTATGCGTGAAATCTCCATATTGGCCTGTATTACGTTGTATTCTGCAGTGTATTGTAAGGACTGATTGATTAGGCTGTCCATATCTAGTAGTGCTTTTGAGCAGTCGTCAGTGAATATTCTAAATTCATTTCTGGCTGCTGCCTCCTCCTTTATGTGTCCGATTTGATGAATCAAGTCTTTCATGGTTTGGGAGGCTTGCCTCTGTAATTCTGCAGCTTTTTCGTAGTGTTTAACAGTATTTGATCTAAACATTTCAGTGTTATAGAATTCTTCCTCCTCGTATTGAGCTTCATTTCTGAGATTATTAGCTTTCTTGAGATGATCCATCAGTGGATAATTGCACTGGAAGATGTGCCAGGAATTCATGTCACATCGGTCATCTGTGAAGTTCTGAAAGTACGATACATTTAGAGCTAGTTCCTGAGAGATCTGCCAGGTTATATTGACTGCCTGAGTGAAACAATCGATGATGTATAAGGACTGAGCGGTGATATTGGCAGGCAATGTAATGTCTTCAGTAAAGTGCTTGGATTCTTGACACCCGCTTCCTCGCAGAACTTGTATGATGACGAGGAGCTGTACACTTGCTTGGAGCATCTGTGGAGCAAGACACACAATTGTTTTAAGAACAAGCTTAGAACGGTGAAGCAGGAGGTTATATACAGGCTGACCATATAAAGTGTTGCAGGTGAATACCTCTTAAACGAACAGGAAAAAAAAAACAATACCAGGAATTCCAAATATTATAGGAGTACGGAGCCTTCCAATTTGTGACATGAAAAATATTTTGATGGGAGCCCCTAGTTGGACACAGCCTCAGCATTTCAAAAGAAACCATGATTTTTATTTTCTCTACACGTCCTATTTAGGTACATATTATGATGAGAAGGTACATATTGTATTTCACCCAAAATTTGATGTCAAAATTTAATTGGAAATATGTTTTGATGTCCCCTGCTCCAAAAAGACATGTTTAAAAATGGTCAGTGTGCGTAGCTTTGAATGGTATAGCTCAAGAACTAAAAATAAATGCCAAACTTGAGTTCCTCTATTAGAATGTGTGGGCTGTGGTAAAAGGGGAACTACGCTCCATTTATCTGTAAATGGGCGAAGAACAAAATAATGCTTCTGGGCACAAATTCAAGAAGCCTGGGCTCTTGTAGCTTCTCGTCCGCATTACTGTAGGCATTTATTTTGTCTATGCCCCGAAATTTGAGGGCAGCTAAACAGGTAGAGGGTTCATACACCCGATATAAATTGTGTTTGTTTTTTTGTTTCGGTTTTAGATTATAACAATTCATTTGCAAGTTTTTCAGTTATTTAACATGAGTGTTAATAAAATTATTTTATGTGCAGAGATAGGCTGATAACTTCAAATGCCAAAGTTATAATACTGCAATATTATGTTCTACAAATCCAGTCATAAAATTAACAACGAATAAAAAAAAAGATAAGTAGCGCGAGATTTGAATCCAGGAAATTATGAGTGAAAGCAAGGCCTTCTTAACCTCTCGGCCACTGTAATGTTGTTTTGAGAAGTTTGCAGTACTCAGAAGTTAACCAATGTGCTGTCAGTCAGTGATCACTGTACAGTTCTTTCATGTGCGTTGTAAACACAGCTTTTGCGAAGATATCCGGAGCTCTTCGATCGAGGACTGTTTTTGGGGCGACGGGTGTATATTGCACATACGTGTTATAGAAAGTAAAAAGAAATACGATCATTTTCGTTATTATGCTTTTCGAAAGAAAAATTGCATCAAATGGAACATTTTGAATATCAAAAAGAGTAAGAAAAACATTTGCGAGAAAATAAGGTTCAAATTTGGGACTTGAGACAGTACATGTCGTGCCACAGGGTTAAAAGTTATCTAAAAGGGAGATATAAATTATGTCCAATATAATATAAATTATACTAAGAGAGGACAAATGTACATAGAAAATGGCTAGGGAAGGAATATTGTAAAACACGTCTAAGAAGCAAGGACAAACAGTTGTCACGAGCTGACAAGCGACCCAGGTAGGATAGTACCGTTAAGGGCAGGACATTGAACTGAAGGGGTGAGGTTACACTGCCCGAGAGTGAACATAACAAGGACAAACAGTTGTCACGAGCTGACAAGTGACCCAGGTAGGATAGTACCGTTAAGGGAAGGACATTGAACTGAAGGGGTGAGGTTACACTGCCCGAGGGTGAACATAACAAGGACAAACAGTTGTCACGAGCTGACAAGCGACCAGGTAGGATAGTACCGTTAAGGGAAGGACATTGAACTGAAGGGGTGAGGTTACACTGCCCGAGAGTGAACATAACAAGGACAAACAGTTGTCACGAGCTGACAAGCGACCCAGGTAGGATAGTACCGTTAAGGGAAGGACATTGAACTGAAGGGGTGAGGTTACACTGCCCGAGAGTGAACATAACAAGGACAAACAGTTGTCACGAGCTGACAAGCGACCCAGGTAGGATAGTACCGTTAAGGGAAGGACATTGAACTGAAGGGGTGAGGTTACACTGCCCGAGAGTGAACATAACAAGGACAAACAGTTGTCACGAGCTGACAAGTGACCCAGGTAGGATAGTACCGTTAAGGGAACGACATTGAACTGAAGGGGTGTTGTTACACTGCCCGAGGGTGGACATAACAAGGACAAATAGTTGTCACGAGCTGACAAGTGACCCAGGTAGGATAGTACCGTTAAGGGAACGACATTGAACTGAAGGGGTGTTGTTACACTGCCCGAGGGTGGACATAACAAGGACAAACAGTTGTCACGAGCTGACAAGTGACCCAGGTAGGATAGTACCGTTAAGGGAACGACATTGAACTGAAGGGGTGTTGTTACACTGCCCGAGGGTGGACATAACAAGGACAAATAGTTGTCACGAGCTGACAAGCGACCCAGGTAGGATAATACCGTTAAGGGAAGGACATTGAACTGAAGGGGTGTTGTTACACTGCCCGAGGGTGGACATAACAAGGACAAACAGTTGTCACGAGCTGACAAGTGACCCAGGTAGGATAGTACCGTTAAGGGCAGGACATTGAACTGAAGGGGTGAGGTTACACTGCCCGAGGGTGGACATAACAAGGACAAATAGTTGTCACGAGCTGACAAGCGACCCAGGTAGGATAATACCGTTAAGGGAAGGACATTGAACTGAAGGGGTGAGGTTACACTGCCTGAGGGTGGACATAGCAAGGAGAAGAGAAACAATTTTCTTGCTGGTCGTGCGACACTTTTGCACTAGCCATGGCACTTTCGCGGAAGTAAGATGTGATATTTGGGTCCGCGGGGAAGTCGATCGGACAACAAATGACCGCGACGGAAATAGTGTTTGTTTAACACGGTCGAATTCACAAGCCTTGGAAGATGCGCAGAGGTAAGACGTGATAGCGGTGGAAATGAACGGCCGCGATAGAAATAGTGGTCAAAAGTAATAAGGGATGATAGACGCGGTCGCGTAAAGCGTAGTTGAAAAGGGGAAAATTTAGGAGGAATGCGTGTGTGTTCAATGGCAGAAAAGACCGAACAAGATGAACAATTGAGTTCAATAATAATCTGGAACTCAAGAAAATCACTTGCGTCTTTCCACACCTGAGGAAGATTCCATGCCAATAAAATCCTGAACTAGGACACCCACTCTCCACAGCATTCCATAAATATCCTAAACCTGTACGCGGTATACGAACCCGATACGCTATAATAAGCAGGCCTCCCTATTAAAGAGCATGCTCATACCCATATAAAGCTTTAATAATTATTAGTTTAAGTTCTCCAAGTGGGCAAAAATATTTTTTTTCTTAAAGTTTGAATTGATATTATTTTATGAACAAATTAATTTAGAATTTTTCACCATTTTTGGTAAAATTTCACTATCTGTGACTATCACATTCTGTTATTGGTTAATAGTTCGAACAAAGTAAATGGGTATACATAATATTCTAAAAGATACAAGCGAAAATAATATCCTCCCTATCAGTTATCGGGTCAAGAAGACCGCATTAATCGGCCGGGGGGTTCAAGGCTCTAACCACGTCTCACACTTCAATACTGCACCCCATCCATGACGTCTGTCATGGACCGAGATGGGGGACGCAGCGGCCGGACGGTAGGCCAGAGTTACTTGTGAGCTGTCGTGCCATGCAGTTTATCAGTTATAAAACCTTTACTGTCCCTTTTGACAAATTCCAACCCAATTTTACACAAAGTTTTATAAAATGTTCGAAATTAGGCAAATCTGGATCAGCATTAATTTTGTGTAAAACTTTATCAAGTGTTAGCGTCTCAATTTCTTTAAAAAGCAAACTATTCAGTGTTACGGAATTGCATTCTTCACATAATCGTCACATTCTTGCATCGTATTTCATACACTCCCCCCCCCCCCCGGTCTGTAACCGCTTTTCTCGTTACAGCTTTTTGTTTATGAGCACTTTGTACCTGTAGTCGAAACACTGCTGAATTTAAAATTTAATTTCGCCACTTTTTTTACGGGAAATTCTGAATATTTCTCACAAAACTGATAATAAAAATCTGCTGTGTTCCATTCACATGACTTTCTCTACATCTCTAAAACAAATTATTGTTAAAAAGCTTATTCTTCTATCTACATCATGATAATAGAGATAAACATAATCAGAAATTGTCGTTTTTACTGGTCCCTTAAAAGTAGTAAGGAGAAAATGTAATGGGTTCCATTCACATGATGTCCTTTAGCTGTTCGGTAAACAAAACTTTTTATTCAAAACATTAATCTGTTACCTACATAATGCTAATCAAGATAAACGTAAGCAGAATTAGTCTTATTACTAGCTTCTTGTAAGTAGAAGGTAAATAAGAAAATGCCCAGGCTAAAGCGATAGTCTCATTCTTTGAAAACTGGTCGCTATGGGCTATGTGAAACAATAGAAATTTCAATCTCTTTGCTTGCCAGAAATAAACAAGCAGGACACGAGAAGAAAGATATATTCCCTTTCCAAAAAAGTTTAATATATCTCGAAAATATCTCGAAAACGGTTAACTCAAAAAAAATGTTACGGTTTGCCAGTTATATAAAATCATCCAGAATGATGAGGTCTTCAGAGGCTATTCACAGAAAGTTCAAGATATACATAAGATATTTTAGTCAAAATCGGTACAGCCATTTTTGAAAAACCTTCCATGTAAAGGTTAATTGGGGGAGGGGGTTTTTCTTGAAAACCTTCGTGTCGCATCCTTGGAAGATACTCTATTTAAAAACCAAGTTTAACCGACTTTTCGTTTTTAAGCTATGCTGGCCACAGACACACACGGACGTTTTTCTAAAATGTTTTTTATTCAGGGGGTCCCAAAACATGTATTTCCGGTGAAATATCGGTATCGAATTTTTGGGTGCATGACAATATCTTCTCTATTCACTGAACATAGTACGCGTAGAGAAAGTAAAAATTCAACAGTATTATTTTTTCACCACCAGTCAGTGGTTTGCCAGTCTTAAGCTTTAGTAACTCGACGAAGACACAAGATTAAATAATTCACGGCGACCGTTCTCCAGGATATGAACAGCAGCTGTGGTAAACAACACTTTAGATATCAAGTGATTCATACACATTTGCATGTTGCTGCGTTTAACGATATTATTCAGCGTTTGTTAAACTCTTAGATATTATACCAATTAAGGGGGCACTTAGGAATATCCCCAAAACGGTCAGCTCTACATGAAAAACACATAGAATATTGATGAAGCGTTTTAACGAGATCTTACATTTTTTGTCTATTAAGTTTTAGCTATCTCTTACAGTTTAACCGTTATGCAGAATAAAGAGGTCTTCAGAGGCTATTCCAGAAAAATTCAAAACATACAGTTTATTTGTCCACATGTATCTAACATATATAGTATTTTAATCAAAATTGCTACAGCCATTTTGAGAAAAAGAACTTTTTCAAAACAATTTTCTATCTAAAGGGTAATTTGTGGTAGACCGATCTTTTAGAAAATCTTTGTGTCGCGTCCTTGGAAGATACTAAACTTAAATACCAAGTTTAGCATTTTAGGGACCTTTCGTTTTTGAGTTATCCTGTTCACACACAAACAGACACACTGGCACACGGATACTTACAGACCTTTTTCTAAAAATGATTGTTTTGGATGCAGGCATCCCGTGTGTTTACGGTGAAATCTCGGTATCGAGTCTTTTTGTGGAATACAGTACCTTCTCTGTACCTTTGTACATTGTACGTGTAGAGAAAGTAAAAAAAAAAAAGATCTTATTTAGTTTAAAAGATAAAGCGCAGAGAAACAATATGGAATATGGTTGGAAAATAAACTTTCCTGGATAATCCAACATAAAAATATGCAACAAATTGCAGGAACGTTATACTGTTCAAGCAGAAAATTAGGGCATACATTTGTAATCAAACCTAATCTGCTGACGTATTAATATGATAAATATATCACAACTTTCATTTGTTGTTATTAATATTGTATGTGCTAGCAAGTAATATGCATTTCAATTGTAAATATCACTAATGTGTGTGTCGACCTACATGAATATTTCACTTAAAATAATTTTGTTTAGTTTCTTTTCTTTTCATTTCAGTATATTTGTTGCACCTTTATATATATGTTATTAAGTTGTATAGAATTACATTTTTGTTCTTTATTCTTTTATTCATTGTATCATGCTGTGTTGAATTTAATGTATTGCCTGGTAGAGTGGAAGAGAAGGCCTTATGGCTTTAACTCCAACCAGAATAAATAAATAAATAAATAAATACTTGTTTTATTTCTCTTAAGAAGATTTCGAATGTGATTCATTAGCACTTGTTCAACTGTTTATTATTGTTTATTTCAATGCCATTTGAACACTAGTATTTTGTATTGGGATAGCAGCGAGGAAGCGAACCAAGTGCTTTGCTTCGGAAGAATGCTCATAAAATAATAACAAATTTGTGATTCACACCAACATTGTGGACCTATTTTTAAGGAATTTGGAAGTTCAACTATCACATCTTTGGATTAACTGCATGCTTGAATTTTGTTCATCTCCAAACGACGTGCGAGGTACTTTTCTGTTTGTTTGATTTGATAATGTTTTACACCCGCTTTTACTACATTGATGATACATGGAATGAAAATGGAGCACTGGTGGAATGCGATGGCGACGGAAACCGGAGAACCCGAGGAAACCCGCCCCTGCGTTGCTTTGTCCATCACAAATCCCACATGCTGTGCTTGGGATCAAACCCGAAACGGTTCGGTCTATTTTTCTCTGACATAAATACAAAAAAAACAACAAAAAACAAAAAAACAAAAAAAAAAAACAAAAAAACCAGGGGCAGAAATAACGTTGTATCACCTAAGTTACGCTTACAGAAATCTCTTTATTCTCATCTGTATCTTGGAATGACATTATATAATAAATTACATTTAAATGTAAGAGAAATTGCAAATGCAAATTATTTTAAAATTTGTGTTAAAATAGAATCAAGCTACTTGATTTTGAATGCATACAAGAATATTTTTAACTTAGATATATTTTAATGACTTGCTGACGAAACCTATGACATTGTATGTGTGCTAAACTGTGAAATACATTATCATTACCACTGGCTTGGGATTACTTTCCTGTACGCATTGATACCGTGTTGCACCAAACTGCACCCGTTATGGTGCGGATCAAGCTAAGAGCGAACAGATAATAGTTTATTTCTTCACCCCCAAATACCTCTGCTGTAAGGTACACTCATAGTTTAAAATACGATTATTACAATTTAGAGGATATCGTAAAAGACCTAGCGGAACCAGCTGGAGAATTTTGTTGTTTCTTTATCATTCCCAGGGTAATATAGTTATTTATGTATTTTCTAAACATACCGCTGGTTAGATAAAGACAAACGGGATTTAAAACAGAGTTGATATTGAAAATGAAATACACGGCGAAGTAGTGAGTATTGGAAAATTCAGATTCTTCAAACACGATCACTATTGCTAAATATGTATAAAAGGGCAGGAAGGTGATGGCAAAAACAAATATCAGTCCAGGTAGTATCTTGGCTCCTCGCTCTCGTGCCATTTTAACCTTTTCGTGTCCTAATGCTTGACCAGGCATCATCCGAACACTCTTCCGTAGTCGCCGAGATGCAGCAATGTAGAAGCACGTAATGGCAATCAATGGGAGGAAGCTGATGAGGAAGAAGTCACTAATGATGACTGATGGTGCGTATTCGGTATTGCATTCCGCCTTATGGGAAGGGAACTCAAACAAATTGGAGGTTAGAGTATCGGGAACTGCAACAACTGCAGACAGAATCCACACTGAAGTCAACATAATGGGCATCGATGTTAATAACTTGTTGGAGGAGTTTCCAGGATTGCCAGTCACTGCAATATACCTGCTGAAGCTCAGGATAGTCAAGGAATAAACACTGGCTGCAGTAGAGAACTTTAGGACAAAGTTATAGGCGTAGCAAGCTTCTTCGCCAAGTGGAAATCCCCAGAGCATCTGACAGTAGTCTGCAGCAATATTCACCAAGAGGAAAAGGGTATCACTGACGGCGAGGTTGACGAGCAACACGTTGGGACCCATCCGGCACTTGCGGTGTCTCACAAAGATCAGTAACAGTAATCCATTACCTAGCATTCCAAAGGTGAACATCACAACGAACGGCAGAAAGTAGGCCCGAAGTGTGTACGACCTTATGCGTGAAATCTCCATATTGGCCTGCATTTCGTTGTATTCTGCAGTGTATTGTAAGGACTGGTTGATAAGGCTGTCCGTATCTAGTAGTGCTTTTGAGCAGTCGTCAGTGAATATTCTAAATTCATTTCTGGCTGCTGCCTCCTCCTTTATGTGTCCGATTTGATGAATCAAGTCTTTCATGGTTTGGGAGGCTTGCCTCTGTAATTCTGCAGCTTTTTCGTAGTGTTTAACAGTATTTGATCTAAACATTTCAGTGTTATAGAATTCTGCCTCCTCGTATTGAGCTTCATTTCTGAGATTATTAGCTTTCTTGAGATGATCCATCAGCGGATAATTGCACTGGAAAATGTGCCAGGAATTCATGTCACATCGGTCATCTGTGAAGTTCTGAAAGTACGATGCATTTAGAGCTAGTTCCTGAGAGATCTGCCAGGTTATATTGACTGCCTGAGTGAAACAATCGATGATGTATAAGGACTGAGTGGTGATATTGGCAGGCAATGTAATGTCTTCATCAAAGTGCTTGGATTCTTGACACCCGCTTCCTCGCAGAACTTGTATGATGACGAGGAGCTGTACACTTGTTTGGAGCATCTGTGGAGCAAGACACACAATTGTTTTAAGAACAAGCTTAGAACGGTGAAGCAGGAGGTTATATACAGGCTGACCATATAAAGTGTTGCAGGTGAATACCTCTTAAACGAACAGGAAAAAAAAAAAACAATACCAGGAATTCCAAATATTATAGGAGTACGGAGCCTTCCAATTTGTGACATGAAAAATATTTTGATGGGAGCCCCTAGTTGGACACAGCCTCAGCATTTCAAAAGAAACCATGATTTTTATTTTCTCTACACGTCCTATTTAGGTACATATTATGACATTATGAGAAGGTACATATTGTATTTCACCCAAAATTTGATGTCAAAATTTAATTGGAAATATGTTTTGATGTCCCCTGCTCCAAAAAGACATGTTTAAAAATGGTCAGTGTGCGTAGCTTTGAATGGTATATCTCAAAAACTAAAAATAAATGCCAAACTTGAGTTCCTCTATTAGAATGTGTGGGCTGTGGTAAAAGGGGAACTACGCTCCATTTATCTGTAAATGGGCGAAGAACAAAATAATGCTTCTGGGCACAAATTCAAGAAGCCTGGGCTCTTGTAGCTTCTCGTCCGCATTACTGTAGGCATTTATTTTGTCTATGCCCCGAAATTTGAGGGCAGCTAAACAGGTAGAGGGTTCATACACCCGATATAAATTGTGTTTGTTTTTTTGTTTCGGTTTTAGATTATAACAATTCATTTGCAAGTTTTTCAGTTATTTAACATGAGTGTTAATAAAATTATTTTCTGTGCAGAGATAGGCTGATAACTTCAAATGCCAAAGTTATGTTACTGCAATATTATGTTCTACAAATCCAGTCATAAAATTAACAACGAATAAAAAAAAAAAAAGATAGGTAGCGCGAGATTTGAATCCAGGAAATTATGAGTGAAAGCAAGGCCTTCTTAACCTCTCGGCCACTGTAATGTTGTTTTGAGAAGTTTACAGTACTCAGAAGTTAACCAATGTGCTGTCAGTCAGTGATCACTGTACAGTTCTTTCATGTTCGTTGTAAACACAGCTTTTGCGAAGATATCCGGAGCTCTTCGATCGACATATGGAATCTGGTGAGGACTGTTTTTGGGGCGACGGGTGTATATTGCACATACGTGTTATAGAAAGTAAAAAGAAATACGATCATTTTCGTTATTATGCTTTTCGAAAGAAAAATTGCATCAAATGGAACATTTTGAATATCAAAAAGAGTAAGGAAAACATTTGCGAGAAAATAAGGTTCAAATTTGGGACTTGAGACAGTACATGTCGTGCCACAGGGTTAAAAGTTATCTAAAAGGGAGATATAAATTATATCCAATATAATATAAATTATACTAAGAGAGGACAAATGTACATAGAAAATGGCTAGGGAAGGAATATTGTAAAACACGTCTAAGAAGCAAGGACAAATAGTTGTCACGAGCTGACAAGTGACCCAGGTAGGATAGTACCGTTAAGGGAACGACATTGAACTGAAGGGGTGTTGTTACACTGCCCGAGGGTGGACATAACAAGGACAAACAGTTGTCACGAGCTGACAAGTGACCCAGGTAGGATAGTACCGTTAAGGGAAGGACATTGAACTGAAGGGGTGAGGTTACACTGTCCGAGGGTGGACATAACAAGGACAAACAGTTGTCACGAGCTGACAAGTGACCCAGGTAAGATGGTACCGTTAAGGGAACGACATTGAACTGAAGGGGTGTTGTTACACTGCCCGAGGGTGGACATAACAAGGACAAATAGTTGTCACGAGCTGACAAGCGACCCAGGTAGGATAATACCGTTAAGGGAAGGACATTGAACTGAAGGGGTGTTGTTACACTGCCCGAGGGTGGACATAACAAGGACAAACAGTTGTCACGAGCTGACAAGTGACCCAGGTAGGATAGTACCGTTAAGGGCAGGACATTGAACTGAAGGGGTGAGGTTACACTGCCCGAGGGTGGACATAACAAGGACAAACAGTTGTCACGAGCTGACAAGTGACCCAGGTAGGATAGTACCGTTAAGGGAAGGACATTGAACTGAAGGGGTGAGGTTACACTGTCCGAGGGTGGACATAGCAAGGAGAAGAGAAACAATTTTCTTGCTGGTCGTGCGATACTTTTGCACTAGCCATGGCACTTTCGCGGAAGTAAGATGTGATATTTGGGTCCGCGGGGAAGTCGATCGGACAACAAATGACCGCGACGGAAATAGTGTTTGTTTAACACGGTCGAATTCACAAGCCTTGGAAGATGCGCAGAGGTAAGACGTGATAGCGGTGGAAATGAACGGCCGCGATAGAAATAGTGGTCAAAAGTAATAAGGGATGATAGGCGCGGTCGCGTAAAGCGTAGTTGAAAAGGGGAAAATTTAGGAGGAATGCGTGTGTGTTCAATGGCAGAAAAGACCGAACAAGATGAACAATTGAGTTCAATAATAATCTGGAACTCAAGAAAATCACTTGCGTCTTTCCACACCTGAGGAAGATTCCATGCCAATAAAATCCTGAACTAGGACACCCACTCTCCACAGCATTCCATAAATATCCTAAACCTGTACGCGGTATACGAACCCGATACGCTATAATAAGCAGGCCTCCCTATTAAAGAGCATGCTCATACCCATATAAAGCTTTAATAATTATTAGTTTAAGTTCTCCAAGTGGGCAAAAATATTTTTTTTTTTAAAGTTTGAATTGATATTATTTTATGAACAAATTAATTTAGAATTTTTCACCATTTTTGGTAAAATTTCACTATCTGTGACTATCACATTCTGTTATTGTTGAATAGTTCGAACAAAGTAAATGGGTATACATAATATTCTAAAAGATACAAGCGAAAATAATATCCTCCCTATCAGTTATCGGGTCAAGAAGACCGCATTAATCGGCCGGGGGGTTCAAGGCTCTAACCACGTCTCACACTTCAATACTGCACCCCATCCATGACGTCTGTCATGGACCGAGATGGGGGACGCAGCGGCCGGATGGTAGGCCAGAGTTACTTGTGAGCTGTCGTGCCATGCAGTTTATCAGTTATAAAACCTTTACTGTCCCTTTTGACAAATTCCAACCCAATTTTACACAAAGTTTTATAAAATGTTCGAAATTAGACAAATCTGGATCAGCATTAATTTTCTGTAAAACTTTATCAAGTGTTAGCGTCTCAATTTCTTTAAAAAGCAAACTATTCAGTGTTACGGAATTGCATTCTTCACATAATCGTCACATTCTTGCATCGTATTTCATACACTCCCCCCCCCGGTCTGTAACCGCTTTTCTCGTTACAGCTTTTTGTTTATGAGCACTTTATACCTGTAGTCGAAACACTGCTGAATTTAAAATTTAATTTCGCCACTTTTTTTACGGGAAATTCTGAATATTTCTCACAAAACTGATAATAAAAATCTGCTGTGTTCCATTCACATGACTTTCTCTACATCTCTAAAACAAATTATTGTTAAAAAGCTTATTCTTCTATCTACATCATGATAATAGAGATAAACATAATCAGAAATTGTCGTTTTTACTGGTCCCTTAAAAGTAGTAAGGAGAAAATGTAATGGGTTCCATTCACATGATGTCCTTTAGCTGTTCGGTAAACAAAACTTTTTATTCAAAACATTAATCTGTTACCTACATAATGCTAATCAAGATAAACATAACCAGAATTAGTCTTACTACTAGCTTCCTTGTAAGTAGAAGGTAAATAAGAAAATGCCCAGGCTAAAGCGATAGTCTCATTCTTTGAAAACTGGTCGCTATGGGCTATGTGAAACAATAGAAATTTCAATCTCTTTGCTTGCCAGAAATAAACAAGCAGGACACGAGAAGAAAGATATATTCCCTTTCCAAAAAAGTTTAATATATCTCGAAAATATCTCGAAAACGGTTAACTCAAAAAAAATGTATACGACATACATTGTGTTTTAATCAGATCTGATTTTTTTGCGTAGTAAGTTTTTGTATATCTCTTACGGTTTGCCAGTTATATAAAATCATCCAGAATGATGAGGTCTTCAGAGGCTATTCACAGAAAGTTCAAGATATACATAAGATATTTTAGTCAAAATCGGTACAGCCATTTTTGAAAAATGTTCCATGTAAAGGCTAATTGGGGGAGGGGTTTTTTCTTGAAAACCTTCGTGTCGCATCCTTGGAAGATACTCTATTTAAAAACCAAGTTTAACCGACTTTTCGTTTTTAAGCTATGCTGGCCACAGACACACACGGCCGTTTTTCTAAAATGTTTTTATTCAGGGGGTCCCAAAACATGTATTTCCGGTGAAATATCGGTATCGAATTTTTGGGTGCATGACAATATCTTCTCTATTCACTGAACATAGTACGCGTAGAGAAAGTAAACATTCAACACTATTATTTTTTCACCACCAGTCAGTGGTTTACCAGTCTTAAGCTTTAGTAACTCGACGAAGACACAAGATTAAATAATTCACGGCGACCGTTCTTCAGGATATGAACAGCAGCTGTGGTAAACAACACTTTAGATATCAAGTGATTCATACACATTTGCATGTTGCTCTGTTTAACGATATTATTCAGCGTTTGTTAAACTCTTAGATATTATACCAATTAAGGGGGCACTTAGGAATATCCCCAAAACGGTCAGCTCTACATGAAAAACACATAGAATATTGATGAAGCGTTTTAACGAGATCTTACATTTTTTGTCTATTAAGTTTTAGCTATCTCTTACAGTTTAACCGTTATGCAGAATAAAGAGGTCTTCAGAGGCTATTCCAGAAAAATTCAAAACATACTGTTTATTTGTCCACATATATCTAACATATATAGTATTTTAATCAAAATTGCTACAGTCATTTTGAGAAAAAGAACTTTTTCAAAACAATTTTCTATCTAAAGGGTAATTTGTGGTAGGCCGATCTTTTAGAAAATCTTTGTGTCGCATCCTTGGAAGATACTAAACTTAAATACCAAGTTTAGCATTTTAGGGACTTTTCGTTTTTGAGTTATCCTGTTCACAGACAAACAGACACACTGGCACACGGATACTTACAGACCTTTTTCTAAAAATGATTGTTTTGGATGCAGGCATCCCGTGTATTTACGGTGAAATCTCGGTATCGAGTCTTTTTGTGGAATACAGTACCTTCTCTGTACCTTTGTACATTGTACGTGTAGAGAAAGTAAAAAAAAAAAGATCTTATTTAGTTTAATAGATAAAGCGCAGAGAAACAATATGGAATATGGTTGGAAAATAAACTTTCCTGGATAATCCAACATAAAAATATGCAACAAATTGCAGGAACGTTATACTGTTCAAGCAGAAAATTAGGACATACATTTGTAATCAAACCTAATCTGCTGACGTATTAATATGATAAATATATCACAACTTTCATTTGTTGTTATTAATATTGTATGTGCTAGCAAGTAATATGCATTTCAATTTTAAATATCACTAATGTGTGTGTCGACCTACATGAATATTTCACTTAAAATAATTGTGTTTAGTTTCTTTTCTTTTCATTTCAGTATATTTGTTGCACCTTTATATATATGTTATTAAGTTGTATAGAATTACATTTTTGTTCTTTATTCTTTTATTCATTGTATCATGCTGTGTTGAATTTAATGTATTGCCTGGTAGAGTGGAAGAGAAGGCCTTATGGCTTTAACTCCAACCAGGATAAATAAATAAATAAATAAATACTTGTTTTATTTCTCTTAAGAAGATTTCGAATGTGATTCATTAGCACTTGTTCAACTGTATATTATTGTTTATTTCAATGCCATTTGAACACTAGTATTTTGTATTGGGATAGCAGCGAGGAAGCGAACCAAGTGCTTTGCTTCGGAAGAATGCTCATAAAATAATAACAAATTTGTGATTCACACCAACATTGTGGACCTATTTTTAAGGAATTTGGAAGTTCAACTATCACATCTTTGGATTAACTGCATGCTTGAATTTTGTTCATCTCCAAACGACGTGCGAGGTACTTTTCTGTTTGTTTGATTTGATAATGTTTTACACCCGCTTTTACTACATTGATGATACATGGAATGAAAATGGAGCACTGGTGGAATGCGATGGCGACGGAAACCGGAGAACCCGAGGAAACCCGCCCCTGCGTTGCTTTGTCCATCACAAATCCCACATGCTGTGCTTGGGATCAAACCCGAAACGGTTCGGTCTATTTTTCTCTGACATAAATACAAAAAAAAAACCAAAAAACAAAAAAAAAAAAAAAAAAAAACCAGGGGCAGAAATAACGTTGTATCACCTAAGTTACGCTTACAGAAATCTCTTTATTCTCATCTGTATCTTGGAATGACATTATATAATAAATTACATTTAAATGTAAGAGAAATTGCAAATGCAAATTATTTTAAAATGTGTGTTAAAATAGAATCAAGCTACTTGATTTTGAATGCATACAAGAATATTTTTAACTGAGATATAATTTAATGACTTGCTGACGAAACCTATGACATTGTATGTGTGCTAAACTGTGAAATACATTATCATTACCACTGGCTTGGGATTACTTTCCTGTACGCATTGATACCGTGTTGCACCAAACTGCACCCGTTATGGTGCGGATCAAGCTAAGAGCGAACAGATAATAGTTTATTTCTTCACCCCCAAATACCTCTGCTGTAAGGTACACTCATAGTTTCAAATACGATTATTACAATTTAGAGGATATCGTAAAAGACCTAGCGGAACCAGCTGGAGAATTTTGTTGTTTCTTTATCATTCCCAGGGTAATATAGTTATTTATGTATTTTCTAAACATACCGCTGGTTAGATAAAGACAAACGGGATTTAAAACAGAGTTGATATTGAAAATGAAATACACGGCGAAGTAGTGAGTATTGGAAAATTCAGATTCTTCAAACACGATCACTATTACTAAATATGTATAAAAGGGCAGGAAGGTGATGGCAAAAACAAATATCAATCCAGGTAGTATCTTGGCTCCTCGCTCTCGTGCTATTTTAACCTTTTCGTGTCCTAATGCTTGACCAGGCATCATCCGAACACTCTTCCGTAGTCGCCGAGATGCAGCAATGTAGAAGCACGTAATAGCTGTCAGCGGGAGGAAGCTGATGAGGAAGAAGTCACTAATGATGACTGATGGTGCGTATTCGGTATTGCATTCCGCCTTATGGGAAGGGAACTCAAACAAATTGGAGGTTAGAGTATCGGGAACTGCAACAACTGCAGACAGAATCCACACTGAAGTCAACATAATGGGCATCGATGTTAATAACTTGTTGGAGGAGTTTCCAGGATTGCCAGTCACTGCAATGTACCTGCTGAAGCTCAGGATAGTCAAGGAATAAACACAGGCTGCAGTAGAGAACTTTAGGACAAAGTTATAGGCGTAGCAAGCTTCTTCGCCAAGTGGAAATCCCCAGAGCATCTGACAGTAGTCTGCAGCAATATTCACCAAGAGGAAAAGGGTATCACTGACGGCGAGGTTGACGAGCAACACGTTGGGACCCATCCGGCACTTGCGGTGTCTCACAAAGATCAGTAACAGTAATCCATTACCTAGCATTCCAAAGGTGAACATCACAACGAACGGCAGAAAGTAGGACCGAAGTGTGTACGACCTTATGCGTGAAATCTCCATATTGGCCTGCATTTCGTTGTATTCTGCAGTGTATTGTAAGGACTGGTTGATAAGGCTGTCCGTATCTAGTAGTGCTTTTGAGCAGTCGTCAGTGAATATTCTAAATTCATTTCTGGCTGCTGCCTCCTCCTTTATGTGTCCGATTTGATGAATCAAGTCTTTCATGGTTTGGGAGGCTTGCCTCTGTAATTCTGCAGCTTTTTCATAGTGTTTCACACTATTTGATCTAAACAATTCAGTGTTATAGAATTCTGCCTCCTCGTATTGAGCTTCATTTCTGAGATTATTAGCTTTCTTGAGATGATCCATCAGCGGATAATTGCACTGGAAGATGTGCCAGGAATTCATGTCACAACGGTCATCTGTGAAGTTCTGAAAGTACGATACATTTAGAGCTAGTTGCTCAGAGTTCTGCCAGGTTATATTGACTGCCTGAGTGAAACAATCGATGATGTCTAAGGACTGAGTGGTGATATTGGCAGGCAATGTAATGTCTTCATCAAAGTGCTTGGATTCTTGACACCCGCTTCCTCGCAGAACTTGTATGATGACGAGGAGCTGTACACTTGTTTGGAGCATCTGTGGAGCAAGACAAACACTTGTTTTAAGAACAAGCTTAGAACGGTGAAGCAGGAGGTTATATACAGGCTGACCCATGATGGACCATATAAAGTGTTACAGGTGAGTACCTCTTAAATGAAGAGGAAAAAACCAATACCAGGAATTCCAAATATTATAGGAGTACGGAGTCTTCCAAATTGTGACATGGAAAATATTTTGATTGGGGTACCTAATTGGGCACAACCTCAGCATTTTAAAAGAAACCATGATTTTTATTTTGTCTACACGTCCTATGTAGGTACATATTGTGTAGAGAAGGTACCTATTGTATTTCACCCTACATTTTATGTCAAGATTTAAACGGAAGTATGTTTTGATGTCCCCTATTCCAAAAAGGCATGTTTAAAAAAAACGGTACGTGTGTGTATCTTTGGACAGTATAGCTCAAAAACTAAAACCCCGCCAAATGCCAAACATGAATTCCTCTGTGAGAATGTGTGAGCTGTGGTAAAAGGGGAGTTGCGCTCCAATTATCTGTTAATAATCGAAGGACAAAATATTGCTTCTGGGCACAAATTCAAGAAGCCTGGGCTCTTGTAGTTTCTCGTCCAAATTACTGTAGGCAATTATTTTGTCTATGCCCCGAAGTTTGAGGGCAGTTATATAGGCAGAGGGTTCATGCACCCTATATTAATTGTGTTTATGTTTTGTGTTTCGGTTTTAGATGATAACAATTCATTCGAAATTTTTTTCAGTTATTTAACATGAGTGTTAATAGAATTATTATTTTATGTGCATAGATAGACCGATAACTTTAAATGCTAAAGTTATATTACTGCAATATTATGTTCTATAAATTCAGTCATAAAATTAACAAACAGTTCTTTCATGTGCGTTGTAAACAGTTCTTACTAAGATACTCGAAGCTCTTCGAACGACACATAGAATCTGGGGAGGATTGTTTTTGGGGCGACGGGTATACGTTGCACATACGTGCTATAGAAAGTAAAAAGAATAATGATCATTCTCGTTATTATGCTTTTCGAAAGCAGTGCACATATATTCAAACGAGTGAAAAATTGCATCAGATGGAACATTTTGAGTATGGAAATGTGTAAGAAAAACATTAGCGAGAAAATAAGGTTTAAATTTGGGACTTGAGACAGTACATGTCCTGTCACGGGGTTAAAAGTTATCTAAAAGGGAGATATAAATTATATACAATATAATATAAATTATACTCAGAGAGGACAAATGTACATAGAAAATGGCTAGGGAAGGAATATTGTAAAACACGTCTAAGAAGGCAAGGACAAAATTGTCACCAGCTGACAAGCAACCCAGGTAAGAAGGTACCGTTAAGGGCAGGACATTGAACTGAAGGGGTGAGGTTACACTGTCCGAGGGTGGACATAACAAGGACAAACAGTTGTCACGAGCTGACAAGCGACCCAGGTAGGATAGTACCGTTAAGGGAAGGCCATTGAACTGAAGGGGTGAGGTTACACTGCCTGAGGGTGGACATAACAAGGACAAACAGTTGTCACGAGCTGACAAGCGACCCAGGTAGGATAGTACCGTTAAGGGCAGGACATTGAACTGAAGGGGTGAGGTTACACTGCCCGAGGGTGGACATAACAAGGACAAACAGTTGTCACGAGCTGACAAGCGACCCAGGTAGGATAGTACCGTTAAGGGCAGGACATTGAACTGAAGGGGTGAGGTTACACTGCCTGAGGGTGGACATAACAAGGACAAACAGTTGTCACGAGCTGACAAGCGACCCAGGTAGGATAGTACCGTTAAGGGAAGGACATTGAACTGAAGGGGTGAGGTTACACTGCCTGAGGGTGGACATAACAAGGACAAACAGTTGTCACGAGCTGACAAGCGACCCAGGTAGGATAGTACCGTTAAGGGCAGGACATTGAACTGAAGGGGTGAGGTTACACTGCCCGAGGGTGGACATAACAAGGACAAACAGTTGTCACGAGCTGACAAGCGACCCATGTAGGATAGTACCGTTAAGGGAAGGCCATTGAACTGAAGGAGTGAGGTTACACTGTCCGAGGGTGTACATAGCAAGGACAAACAGTTGTCACGAGCTGACAAGCGACCCATGTAGGGTAGTACCGTTAAGGAAAGAACATTGAACTGAAGGGGTGAGGTTACACTGAGCTAGGGTGGACATAAACAAGGAAAACAGAAATAATTCTCTTGCTGGTCGAGCGACACTTTTGGCACTAGCCATGGAACAGTCGCGGAGGTAAGATGCGATATTTGGGTCCGCGGGGAAGTCGATCGGGCTACATATGTCCGCGACGGAAATAGTGTTTATTAACACGGTCGAATTCACAAGCCTTGGAAGATGCGCAGAGGTAAGACGTGATAGCGGAGGAAATGAACGGCCGCGATAGAAATAGTGGCCAAAAGTAATAAGGGTCGCATAAATCGTAGTTGAAAAGGGGAACATTTAGGAGGAATGCGTGTGTGTTCGACGGCAGCAAAGACCGAACAAGATGAATAAATGAGTTCAATAATAATCTGGAACTCGAAGAAAGTCACTTGTGTCTTACCACACCTGAGAAAGATTCCATGCCAACACAATCCTGAGCTAGGACACACACATCTCCACACCACTCCATAAATATCCTAAACCTGTACGCGGGATACGAACCCGATACCCTATAATAAGCAGGCCTCCCTATTAATAAGCATGCTCATACCCATATAAATCTTCAATTAATTACGTTTAAGTTCTCCATGTACACCAAAATTTATATTTTCTTAAAGTTTGAATTGCAATTATGTTATTATGAACAAAAATAATTGTAGAATTTTTCACAATTTTTGTTAAAATTTCACAAACGGGACATCACATTCTGTTATTGGTTAATAGTTCGCACAAAGTAAATGAGTAGACAATAATAATTCTAAAAGATACAAGTGAAAATAATATCCTCCCTATCAGCTATCGGATCATGAGGACCGCATTAGCCGGCCTGGGGCTTCGAGGCTCTGACCACGTCTCAGCCTCCAATACTGCACCGCATCCATAAAATCTGTCATGGACGGAGATGGGGGACGCAGCGGTCGAGCGGTAGGCCAAGGTTACTTGTGAGCTGTCGTGCCATGGAGTATGTTATCAGTTATAAAAGCAAGTATTGCAGTGTTACGCGAATTGCATTCTTCGCATAAACGTCACATTCTTGATTCGCATTTTATACACCTTCCTCCCCCCTCTCGGTCTTCAGCCACTTTTCTCGTTTCAGCTTTCTGTTTACGAGCACTATTTACTGTAATCTAAACACTGGTGAAAATAAAATTTAAATTCACCACTTCTTTTACGGGAAATTTTGGATACTTCTCAAAAAACATAATAAAAATCTAATGTACTCCATTTGCATGGCTTTCTCTACATCTCTGTAACAAATTGCTGATCAGGATAATCGAGATAAACATTGGCGGAAATTGTTCTTATTACTCGGCTCCATGTAAGTAGAAGAGGACAAAAATCTGTGTTACATTCACATGATATCCTGTAGTTGTTCGGTAAACAAAGCTTTTTATTCAAAACTTTGATCTGTTATCTACATAATGCTAATTAAGAGAAACATAAGCAGAATTAGTCTTGTAAGTAGAACGGAAATAAGAAAATGCACAGGCTGAAGTGATAGTCTCACCCTTTAAAATCAGGTCGCTTTGTGGAACAATTGAAATTCCAATCTCTTTACTTGTCAGGAGTAAACAAACGAGAAGAAAGATCTTTACCCGGTCCAGAAAAGTTTAATATAACTCGAAAATATCTCGAAAACGGTTAACTCAACAAAAAAATGTATATGACATAAATTGTGTTTTAATGAGATCTACATTTTTTGTGTAGTAAGTTTTTGTATATCTCTTACGGTTTGCCAATTATATAAAAATCATCGAGAATGAAGAGGTCTTCAGAGGCTACTCCCAGAAAGTTCAAGATATACATTTCCTTTGTCATAAAAATATCTTATACATAAGATAATTTAATCAAAATCGTTACATCCATTTTTGAAAATAAATAAAAATTTTAGAAAAATGTTCCATGTATAGGGTAGTTGGGGGAGGGGGGATTTTCTTTAAAACCTTCATTTCGCAACCTTTGGAAGATATTCCATTTAAAAACCAAGGTTACCATGCTAATTTCATATACCCAAGGTCGCGGGTTCAAACCCGGCGGAAGACGATGGATTTTTTCGGGCGTAAAAGTCCTTAGCATGGCTTCCTTCGGAATGGAAGTAAAGCCGTTGGTCCCGTGTCGTAGATTTACGGCACGCAAAAGAACCTCAAGTCTGATAGAGAGGCCTCTTAGCAAAATCAAGTGGTCTTTCATGCCCTATTTAGAATGGGACACTGAGAACCACAGCAGTTAAAGAGCGTCCCTAAATAACACGCCATTTTTTTTAAAAACCAAGTGTGGGGTTTAACTGACTTTTCGTTTTTGAGCTATACTGGCCACAGACACACACGGACGTTTTTCTTAAACTGTTTTTGTTTATTCAGGGAGTGTCAAAACATGTATTTCTGTGAAATATCGGTATCAAATTTTTGGGAGCATGACAATATATACTCTGTTCACTGTATATGGTACGCGTAGAGAAAGTAAAAATTCAACACTATTAGTTTTTCACCACGTCAGTGGTTTACCAGTCTTAAGCTTTACGTAATTCGACGAAGACGCAAAATTAAATTCACGGAGACCCTTTTTCAGGATATTAACAGCAACTGTGGTAAACAATATTTTACATATCAAGTGATTCATACAAATTGCATGTTGGGACCTGTAGCTCTGTTTAACGATATAATTCAGCGTTTGTTAAGCTCTTAGATATTTACATAAAATATTATACCAGCTAAGGATAAATCCAATCGGAAAGTTAGATCATTAAATGTCTACATTCGAGATGTAGCAACAGTAGAGTGCCTCAAGGATCCATTCTGAGCCCCTTTCTTTTCATCGTAGCTGTTAATGATTTGCCCGGTGCTATTTCTGCTGAAGTGATCTATTATGTAGATTACACTGCCGTGCTTAATATTCTTTCTGCAAGTACTTTTGATTGGTCGAATAATTTAGAGCAAATGTCTGGTTGTTTTGGAGCAGATGGTTTGCATATGAATAAAGAGAAAATCTGTGTTCCATTCACATAATTTTCTCTAGCGTTTCCATACACTAACTATTCTTACAAAAGATTATTCTTTTATGTACATCATGATAATCAAGATAAGCATGAACAGAAACAGCCTTATAAGTAGAAGGGAAATAAGAGAATGCACTAGGATAAAAGGATAGACAAATCTTTTAAACGGTGGTTGCCATGTGAGTGAAATGCATTTCTCTGCATAACCAGAAGTTGACAAAATAATTGCTGTGTGAGAAAAGTTTTAAATGTTATCACATTGAAACTAATAATAAAAAATATCTAGGAAATGGTCAATTCTACAAAAACACGTATACAGCAAAAATTGTGCGCTTTAACGAGGTATACATTTTCTGTGTAGTAAGTTTTGTCTATCTCTTGCAAAATGTATCCAGAATGAAGAGGTCTACACGGGCTATTCCCAGAAAATTCAAACTGTACATTTTATTTGTAATGTAAATATCATTAATATACGGTATTTTAATCAAAATCGTTAGGTCCGTTTTTGAGAAAAACAACATTTTCAAAAAACTTTCTATGTAAAGAATAGTTTGTGGTACGGGGGATTGTTTTAGAATTTTTTGTGTCGTATCTTGGAAGATACTAAACATAAATATCAAGTTTGATATTATGTGAACTTTTCATTATTGCGTTAAGGTGTTCAAAGACATACAGTCACACGGACACATATGGACCTTTTTCCAAAAATGATTGTTTTCGATACAGGGGATCCTAAAACATGTGTTTCCGGTGAGATCTCGGTATAGAGTTTTATAGCTGCAATACCTTCTCAATACACCATATAAACCAGTGAATATAAAAAATGAGTCATCCCCATATTCCATTTGTCAATCGAAGAGCTTACGTTATCTTCGTAAAAGCTGTGTTTACAACGCACACGTAATAACTGTACAGTGGTCTGTGACTGACAGCGCAGTGGATTAACTTCTGTGTACTAAAAACAGGTTACAGAACAAGGTTACAGTGGCCAAGAGGTTAAAAAGGCCTCGCTTCCACCCAAAAGTTACTAGTTTAAATCTCGCGCTGCTTGTCCTTTTTTACTTTCTCTACACGTACTATGCACATAATGTATAGATAAGATATTGCACTCCACCCAAAAATTCGATACCGAGATTTCACCGGAAATATATATTTTAGGGTCTCATTTAACACAAAGAAAAAAGCATTTTCAGAAAAAGGTCTGTGTGTCTGTGAACACGATAACTCAAAAACGAAAAGCCGGTAAAATACCAAACTTGGTATTTAAGTTTAGTATCTTCCAGGATGCGACACGGAGATTTTGAGAAACATCCCCCACCCAAACTACCTGTTTCATGGAACTTTTTTCGAAAATTTGGATTTTCTCAAAAATGGCTGTAACGATTTTGATCAAAATGTCGTATATTAAAGATATTTACCGCACAAATAAAATGCAATCTTGAATTTTCTAGGAATAGCCTCTGAAGACTACTTTATTCTGGATGCATTTTACGGAATTTTGCTTAACTGCTAAACCGTAAGAGATGAACAAAAATTTACCACAGAAAAATGTTGAGCACGTTAAAATCCACAATTTATGTTATAAATATTTTTTCGTGGAGTTGATCGTTTTGGAGATATTCCTTATGTTTGGTTTCAGCTTTAAAATACTTATACGGTTCTCATATAGGCATTTGTCAACTCCTCTCCATACAAAGGAACTTCAGGACCATGGCAACCAGCTTTTGACTATCGCCTTAAGCTATGGTACTCCCTTATTTCGCTCCTACTTACAAGGAAGCAAGTAATAAGACTATTCCTGCTATTTTTTCTCCACTAGTATGGAGTAAATAGAGGCATAGGCTTTTTAGCAATAATGTGATGCAGAGAAAGTCATGTGAATAGCCACACAGCAGATTTTTCTCTTTTTTAATTTTATGTCTGGATATGTAGAAACGTAATATTGCATTAATATAACTTCAGCATGTGAGGTTATGGGCCTATCTATGCACACAAATAAGTAATGCTACTAACATTCAAGTTAATAACTAAAAGGATATTGTATAAATTAACTATCTATTATCTTCTAAAACTAAAACACAAAAATAAGCATACTTAATATCGGGTGTATGAACCCTCAGCCCGTATAACTACCCTCAATCTTCGAGTCATAGACAAAATAAATGCCTACAGTAATGCGGACGAGAAGCTACAAGATCCCAGGCTTCTTGAATTTCTGCCCAGAAGCCATCTTTTGTCCTTCGCCCATTTACAGGCAATTGGAGCTCCCTTTTTACCTCAGCCCACACATTATAATAGAGGTCATATTCTTACCAAGGGATTCAAAATATTATCGAATATTACCGTAAATTGCACACCGTTCATTGAATCGTCAAGCTGCCCTAGCACACTTAGACTGTCCCTTGATATCCAACCCCAACACGATACAGATACGCGACCATGATGAAATTGTGAAGCCACGGTTTATGAAGGGTCGATCGCTTTGTGAAGGCTCTGTTAAGTAAAAAAATGGATTTTAAAAATGTGTCAAAACATTTATTTTCTAAACTAGTTTCAGTATTCCTGCGCAGCACATGCTTTCGTGTGCAGCATATTAATGTTTCGGTAGAACAAACCTTAAAGTACCATCATAATAACTGTACCGAATGTCGTGTATGAGATAAGTATGTCATATCAATAGCCGCTATGTGTTGATTCAAGATCATTAAGAAAAGGGTTGGTGTTTCCCACATGCGAGAAGCGAACTGCGATCCTCACCAGAGGAGTAACCTACGTTTTGTCATAGCGCTGCAGTGAACATACATGGAAAGTGGTAGGTTTTACAACCCAAACTGTATCATGTTTTGTGTCAATAGTTTTAGTTAATATTGATAATTTGTTGTTGAAGAAGCATAAGTTATGTATTTGATTATAATTATTGATCATGTGGGTTAGTAATATTAAGGTTTGTAACTTGTGACAATCTGTTGCTGCCACTACACAACTGTATCGCGGATGGTGTGCACAAGGTGCCGTGCGTGAGGGACTTAAGACGAATTTGGCGTCCCAGACATGACTCTTTAGTTTGCGACGGGTGTACATTGTACACGTAGAGAAGGTAAAAAACATAAACCATCTTATTTACTTTAAAAGATAAGCAAAGCACAGAGAAAATATATGGAATATGGTTGAACATCAAACTTTCCTGGATAATCCACACATAAAAAAAAATATGCAAAAAGTTGCCAAATGTTTTATTTCTCTTAAGAAGACTTAGAATGTATTTATGGAAACGCTTGATTATATGTTCATTATAGTTTATTTTATTGTCATTTGAACAATGGTATTTTGCTCTGGGATGGCAGCGGGGACACCAACCAAGAATTTTTCGTCTAGCACAATGCTCTTAGAATATTAAAAAAATTGTGATTCACACCAATATTATAGACCTAATTTTAAGTGATTTGCTGACGAAACCTATTACCTTGTTTGTATCCTAAATTGTAAATAAATTATCATTAGCTTAGGATTATTTTCCTGTACATAATGCTACTATGTAGTAATAACTGCATCTGTTTTGGTGCGGATCAAGCTAAGAGTGAACAGATAAAAGTGTATCTCTCTTTCAGCCCCCTCCCAAGCACTCCTGCTGTAAATTATGATTATTACAATTTAGAGGATACTGTACAAGACTTATCGGAACCAGCTGGAGAAATTTGTTGTTTCTTTGTCATTCCCAAGGTAATATAGTTATTTATGTATTTTCTAAACATACCGCTGGTTAGGTAGAGGGAAACGGGATTTAAAGCAGAATTGATATTGAAAAGGATATACACGACGAAAAAGAGAGTATGAGATATAGGAGATTCTTCAAAATCGATTCCAAACACGACAACTATGGCAAAATATGCATAAAAGGGCAGGAAGGTGATGGCGAAAACAAATATCAGTCCAGGCAGTATTTTGGCTCCTCGCTCTCGTGCCATTTTAACCTTTTCGTGTCCTAATGCTTGACCAGGCATCATCCGAACACTCTTCCGTAGTCGCCGAGATGCAGCAATGTAGAAGCACGTAATGGCAATCAATGGGAGCAAGCTGATGAGGAAGAAGTCACTAATGACGTCCGGTGGTGTGTTATCGGCATTGCAATCGGCCTTGTGGGCAGTGAACCACACCATTTTGGAGGTTAGAGTATCGGGAATTGCAACAACTGCAGACAGAATCCACACTGAAGTCAACATAATGGGCATCGACGTTAACAACTTGTTGTATGAGCTTCCAGGATTGGCTGTCACTGCAATGTATCTGCTGAAGCTCAGGATAGTCATGGAATAAACACTGGCAGCGGTAATGAGGCTTAAAACAAAGTTATAGACGTAGCAAGCTGCACTTCCAAATGGAAATCCCCAGAGCATCCTGCAATAGTCTGTGGCAATATTCACCAAGAGGAAAAGGCTATCGCTGACGGCGAGGTTGACGAGCATCACGTTAGGACCCGCTCGGGATTTCGGGTGTCTCACAAAGACCAAGAGCAGTAATCCGTTACCTAGCATTCCAAACGTGAACACGACAACAACGAATGGCAGAAAGTAGTACCGAAGTGTATAGGTCCTTATGCGTGAAATCTCCATTTTGGTCCGTATCTCATTGTATTCTGCGGTGTATTGTAAGGACTGGTTCATTAGGGTGTCCATATCCAGTAGTGTTTTTGAGCAATTATCAGCAAATATTCTAAATTCACTTTTGTTTGCTGCCTCCTTTTCTATGTGTCCGATTTGATGAATCAAGTCTTTCATGGTTTGGGAGGCTTGTCTCTGTAATTCTGCAGCGTTTTCATAGTGTTTCACACTATTTGATCTAAACAATTCAGTGTTATAGAACTCTGCCTGCTCGTGATGAGCTTCGTTTCTGAGATCTTTAGCTTTCTTGAGATGATCCATCAGCGGATAATTGCACTGGAAGATGTGCCAGGAATTCATGTCACATCGGTCATCTGTGAAGTTCTGAAAGTACGATGTATTTAGAGCTAGTTCCTCAGAGATCTGCCAGGTTATATTGACTGCCTGAGTGAAACAATCGATGATGTCTAAGGACTGAGCGGTGATATTGGCAGGCAATGTAATGTCTTCATCAAAGTGCTTGGATTCTTGACACCCGCTTCCTCGCAGAACTTGTATGATGACGAGAAGCTGTACACTTGCTTGGAGCATCTGTGGAGCAAGACAAACACTTGTTTTAAGAACAAGCTTAGAACGCTGAAGCAGGAGGTTATATACAGGATGACCCATGGTGGCCCATATAAAGTGTTACGTGTGTGTCTTTGGACAGCATAGTTCAAAAACTAAAATACCATTAAATACCAAACTAGGTATTTAAGTTTGGTATCCTTCAAGGATACCATATGAAGAGTTTCAAGAAAACCACTCTTTACTTGGAAAAAATTCGAAATTTTTGGTTTTATTAAAAATGCTTCTAACGATTTTGATTAAAATCTCTTACGTTTAAGATATTTACATGGCAAGTAAAAGGTGTATTTTGAATTTTTTGAGAATAGCCTCTGAAGACCTCTTCATTTAGATGAATTTAGCAGAATTTTGTATAACTAATAAACCGTAAGTGATAGACAAAAACATACTACATGAAAAAGGTAGCTCATGTTAAAACACACAATTTATGTCATGTATATATATTTTTTTTTTCGAGGAGTTCAGTTTTCGAGATATTCCTTGTTATTGGTTTCAGTTTTAAAATACTTTTCTCATACGGGAACTTGTCAACTCTTGGCCACGCAAAGAAACAGACTTCAGTCCTGTAGTACTCGCCTTTTAAAACATTTGACTGTAGGTTTTGCCTGATGAATTCGCTTATTTTCCTTCTACTTAAAGGATCTAGGTAATAAGCTCGTTTCTGCTGATGCTCATTTCGATTAGCATGAAGCAGATAGAAGAATACACTTATTAACAATAATTTGTTAGAGAGATGTAGATCATGTCATGTGAATGGACCACATCAGATTTTTTGTGTGGGAATCTCTTACGGTTTACCAGTAATTGAAAATTTATTTAGAATAAAGTGGATTTCAGAGGCTATTCCCAAAGAGTTTAAGATGATAGTTTTATTTGTCATGTAAGTAACTCTAATATAGGATATTTAAATCAAAATTGTTAGCCTTTTTTGAGAAAATCACAACTGTCGAAATATTGCATGTAAACATAAGTTTGTGGTGGGGGTTCTCTTGAGAATTTTCTATTCGCATTCTTGAAGGATGAGCTTAAGTATGAAGGATGACATTTAAACTATTTTTCGTTTTTGAGCTATCGTGTTGATACACACGCACTGATACAAGAACCTTTCGCTAAAAATGTGTTTTTTTGTTGGTTTGGGGGGGGTGGGGGATACAAGAAGCCCTAAAAGTATGTTTCCAATGAAATCTATGTATCTATGTATTATGTACAAAGTAGACAAAGTAGAAACTAACGTTTAGAAACCCTACAGTTCAGCAAAAAAAAAAAAAAAAAATAATGAGCCAGTTTTGACTCAAGTCAATGCCCTCGATATCACCGTAGAAGTAAAAAATGAATAAATTAAGCTCTTAATAGTATTAGGTATTCGTTTTCACTGTGACGACCATTTAATACCAATGCTGGAAAGGGATTTTTATTTCCTCTACTACGTAAAAAGTATAGGCTCTTCTGCAATCCACCCAAAAATTCGATATGGAGATTTCTGCATAAATACACATTTTGAAGCATATGTGTAAAAATCATAAGAAATTGATCCTTACGTATGTGTTTCTCTCTCTCTCTCTCTCTCTCTCTCTCTCTGTGTGTGTTTGTGTAAATGTGTGCGTGTGTCTGTGAACATCAGCTAAAAACAAACAAACCTCAATCTTTCAGTAAGAACTCGCCTCTCAGCCAAGAAAAACCAAAATTCTCAGTTGACGAGAGGCAGCCTGGCAACAGCCAAAGAGGGTTAAGCATTAAATTCAGAATTTTATATACACTGGTGTGCAAAACCAATGGACGAGATGGATATAATAACATAACATTTGAACTTGTTAGTGCAAATGAATGAAAGTGCGGGAGCATGCGGCCAGAGGTCTTCGCAAGTGCACAAAAAGCTAGATGTCACGTGGTGTGAATCTAGCGAGACAATTGCGTCAAATGGGTCTGGTACCGCAACACGAGGCAGTTGAAAAACAGGACAACACAGTGTATGGCAATCAGCGACCTGTTACGATGCATGTAATTGTGGTCTTTACAACATGGCTCGTAAATGATATTTTATGTCTTCACACAGGAAAGAATCATCGAGAGCCTGGTAGAAGGAAGAAGTGTGACTAGTGTTGCCCAGGAGTGTGGTATTGCTCACAGCGTGGGAAGCCTTCCAAACTACAGGCAATCTGTCCCAAGAAGAGGACAATTCTGCGGTCAATTCCGGCAGAGTACAACAGGCAAGAAGGCATCCGCGTCAAACAGCGGGTGTAACTGCAGCCACGTTTAACAGAACTGTTAGGCACACAGTCTCACGCTACACAGTGGTACGGCGGCTGCACTGTAGTGGTCTCTTAGCCCGACAGCCAGTACGTTGTGTTCCATTGATACCAGCACATCTAAGGCATCGTTCCCGATGGCCCTGAGAGTATCAGAATAACACAAAAGAGGAATGGGGTCGCGTGTTCTTCTGGATGAGAGAGAGTCTGTCTGAGTAGGGTTTCCCGACGCATCCTAATCTATCAAGGGGTAGAAACACGTAATGCACACAGGAACATTTTTGAACATGGCTGTTTTTATGGTCCGGTGTTAAGGTGTGGGGATGCTTAATGTTGTGCGGGTGTACCGATCTCCAAAACTTTGAACACGGTGCGTTCTGTGGTCAACGTTATTGTAATACTGTACCCCTTCCCCGCGTGCGTGTTGTCAAGGGTGTAGTTGGACTTTCTCTATAGACATTATGTACATAGTGTATAGAGAAGGTATTGCACTCCACCCAAAAATTCGATACCGAGATTGCACCGGAAATATATGTTTTAGAGTCCCCTTTATCTAAAAAAAAAACATTTTCACAAAAAGGTCCGTGTGTGTCCGTGTGTCTGTGAACACGATAACTCAAAAACGAAAAGTCGGTAAAATACCAAACTTGGTATTTAAGCTTAGTGTCTTCCAGGGATGCGACACGAAGATTTTGAAAAACAAAACTCCACCTCAAACTACCCTTTACATGGCACTTTTTTCGAAAATTTCGATCTTCTCAAAAATGGCTCTAACGATTTTGATTAAAATATCATATACTAAAGACACTTACCTAGCACATAAAATGTATATATTGCATTTTCTGGGAATAGCCACTGAAGACTACTTTATTCTGAATAGATTTTACGGACCTTTAAATAACTGCTAAACCGTAAGAGATGGACAAAAACTTACTACACAAAAAATGTAGAGCACGTTAAAACACACAATTTATGTTATATACATTATTTTCGTAGAGTTTATCGTTTTTGAGACATTCCTTGTTTTTGGTTTCTGCTATGAAAAACTTATACTTTTCTCATAAAGGAATTTGTCAACTCCTGTCCATACAAACAAAGGAACTTCAGTGACATAGCAACCAGCGTTTGACTATCACTTCAACCTATGGTACTCTCTTATTTCGCTTCTACTTACAAGGGAGCAAGTAAAAAAGTATTTCTTTTAATTTTTTCTGATTAGCATGAAGTAAATAGAAGTATAAGCTTTTTAAGAATAATTTGTTGCAGGGATGTAGAGAAAGTCATGTGAATGATACACATCAGATTTTTTTTATGATTGACAATGTCCTAACCATCGAACAGCTCTCTTGGAACGAGAGAATATTCGACGAATGCACTCCCATGCCCGTTTCTCCTATTTAAATCCCATTGAACACGCGTGAAATGCACTGCAGCACGTCCTCATTCAGTAACGACCATCAAAACAGTTGTCAACGACGCTGATAGAGGAATGGAACGCCCTATTACAGAAACTCCCTAACAACCTTGAAAGAGTACGATACAGAGCATGCATTGCTGTCTGTGATCATACACCAATTTAAGCACCATTTTCTATTTTTGTAAATCTATAAGACCATCATATGACGTAATGACTTTAGTGTAGCTTATTTTCTATGATTAAAAGTGTCATTTCTGTTCGTCTCATTGTATATTTTTTTAGTTGCCTACTGTAGCATATTGTAGTGATTCAGTTCTAAGTGTGATTCAAATTTCATCGAGCTATGTTACTTGTCAGTGGCACAGCAGATGAATGTTACTTTAATCTTAAATTTTGCACACGCTTTATTTATATAATTTTACTAGTTACGTTACCTTATTCCTATTTCAGCTCCAAAAATACCCCTGCTGAAAGTAGTTGAAGATACCATTGAACAGTTTAAATTATTATTACAATTTAGTGGATTCCGTATTACACCTATCAGAACCAGTTGGAGAACTTTGTTGTTTCTTTGTCATTCCTAGCGTAATATAGTTATTTATGTATTTTCTAAACATACCGCTGGTTAGGTAGAGGGAAACGGGATTTAAAGCAGAATTGATATTGAAAAGGAAATACACGACGAAAAAGAGAGTATGGGAAATAGGAGATGCTTCAAAATCGATTCCAAACACGACAACTATGGCAAAATATGCATAAAAGGGCAGGAAGGTGATGGCGAAAACAAATATCAGTCCAGGTAGTATCTTGGCTCCTCGCTCTCGTGCCATTTTAACCTTTTCGTGTCCTAATGCTTGACCAGGCATCATCCGAACACTCTTCCGTAGTCGCCGAGATGCAGCAATGTAGAAGCACGTAATGCCAATCAATGGGAGGAAGCTGATGAGGAAGAAGTCACTAATGACGTCCAATGATGTGTTATCAGCACTGCAATCGGCCTTATCAGAAGTGAACCACACCATTTTCGACGGTAGAGTATCGGGTATTGCCACAACTGCAGACAGAATCCACACTGCGGTCAACATAACGGGCATCGACGTTAACAACCTGTTGGGTGAGCTTCCAGGATTGGCAGTCACTGCAATGTATCTGCTGAAGCTCAGGATAGTCATGGAATAAACACTGGATATTGTAATGACGCTTAGGACAAAGTTATAGACATAGCAAGCTTCAATTCCAAATGGAAATCCCCAGAGCATCCTGCAATAGTCTATGGCAATATTCACGGAGAGGAAGAGGCTATCGCTGACGGCGAGGTTGACGAGCATCACGTTGGGACCTGTTCGGGATTTGGGGTGTCTCACAAAGACCAAGAGCAGTAATCCGTTACCTAGCATTCCAAACGTGAACACGACAACAACGAACGGCAGAAAGTAGTACCGAAGTGTATACGTCCTTATGCGCGATATTTCCATTTTGGTCTGCATTTCGTTGTATTCTGCGGTGTATTGTAAGGACTGATTCAATAGGGTGTCCATATCTAGAAATGCTTTTGAGCAATTGTCAGTGAATATTCTACCTATAAATTCATTTCTGGCTGCTGCCTGCTTTTTGATATATTGAATTTGATGAATCAAGTCTTTCATAGTTTGGGAGGCTTGTCTCTGTAGTTCTGCAGCTTTTTCGTAGTGTTTGACACTAGTTGATCTAAGCAGTTCAGTGTTATAGAATTCTGCCTCCTCCTGATAAGCTTGATATCTGAGATTATAAGCTTTCTTGAGATGATTCATGAGCGGAAAATTGCACTGGAAGATGCGCCAGGAACGCTTGTCACATCGGTAACGTATGTTATCCTGAAAATGCGACACATTTGAAACTTGTGTCTCTGAGAACTGCCAGGTTGTATTTACTGCCTTAGTGAAACAATCGATGATGTCTAAGGACTGAGCGCTGATATTGGCAGGCGATGTGATTTCTTCATAAAACTGCTTGGATTCTTGACACCCGCTTCCTCGCAGAACTTGTATAATGACGAGAAGCTGTACACTTGCTTGGAGCATCTGTGGAGCAAGACAAACACTTGTTTAAGAAAAAGCTTAGAACGTTGTAGGGCTGATAGAATTGTACTTTGGGGGCAAAGGCGAAAGTCATTATCCAACATAAAATAGGTTTATCAGATGACATATTTCAAAACCTCTTATGTGTTCCATTCACATGTCTTTCTCTACATCTCTGTACTTAAGTGTTGTTAAAAAGCTTATTCTTTTATCTACTTCACACAAATCGAAATAAATATTAGAAGAAATTGTTTTGTTACTTGCTTCCTTGAATAGAAGGGAAATATGGGAATACATTAGGCTAAAGCGAATGTCAAAGCTGGTTGATATGTGGATGAAATCCGTTTCTTTGCATAGCCATATGATTAAAAATTAGGAAAAGAGAAAAGTTTAAGTTTTGTTTTAAATTTTAAGCAACAACAATGACAATCTTGTAAATGGTCAGCTCCACGAAAAAAAAATGAATGGCTTAATTGTGTGTTTTAATATCAATATTTTGTGTGTAGTAATGTTTACTTTCTATACATAGTATAGGGTACATAAATAGAGAAGGTATTTCACTAACCAAAGTTCATTTTCACCGGAAATACACGTTTTAGGGTCCTGTGTATAAAAGAAAAGTATTTTAGAAAAAGATCTGTGTGGTTGTGTGTGTCATTGTGGCTGTGAAAACGATAACTTGGAAACGAAAAGTCAGTTAAATACCAAACTTAATCTTTAAGTTTATCTTCCAAGGATGCAGCACAAAGCTTTTTAGAAAAATCCTCCTACCCAGGCTACGCTTTACATTGAAAACAATTTTCAAAATGTGGATGTACTTAAAAATGGCTCTAATAACTTCCGTCGTCGCTTACTAGATGAAAATTAAAATTCGGCTATATCAATCACGTGGTTTCGTTGCCTCAGGTAGTTGAACAAACAATCCTGTGCTTATTTGGAAAGATGGATAAAAACAAATTTCCTGCGGTGATTAAACACTCCTTATAAAGAGGCTTAATACCAAAAGAGAAAAAAACCGAGTTGGATGAAGTTCATGACACATCTGCTCCTGCCTTTGCAGCAATTCACAATTGGATAAATGAATTTAAATGTGGCCGTACATCTACAAACGTTGAATATCATTCCGAACGTCCAGTGGGAGTGACTTCCTCCGAAATGATTGACGAAATCCAGGATATGGTTTTGAGTGATCGACGAATCAAAGTTCGCAAAATAGTAGAGGCCACAGGAATATTACAAGATACAGCGCTCTCAATTTTGGCCAAAAATAAGGTCTGACAAAGGCCTCGGCAAGATAGGTGCCACGTTTGCTCTCAGTGAAGAATAAACACAGTAGGGTGATCGATTCAGAAACTCCTATGGCAATTTTCTGTCGCAATCCATACGAGGTTTTGCGTCAATACATAACTGGGATGAAACACGGACACACAACTACACTCCAGAGACAAAGGAGCAGTCGAAACAGTGGGGCAAGGCAAAAGTGAAATCTGCAAGGTGATGACCTCAGTTTTTTGGGATGCACGCAGAATCATCTACATTGATTACATTCAGAAACTACGAACGATAATTGGAGAGTATTATGTATCGTATTTGCACCGGTTGAATGGAGAAATGAAGAAAAACCGCCCTCATCTGTTAAAAAAAAAAAAAAAAAAAAAGATTCTCTTCCATCAAGACAGTGCAAGGGTGCACACCTGCGCAGTTTTGATGGTGAAATTTGTGCAATTAAGGTTCGAATTATCAAATATTGACCAGATTTGGCACGCAAAGACTATTTTTATTTCCCAGCTTGAAAAAGTGGCTCGGCGGAAAACGATTTACGTCTAACGAAGAAATCATCTCCCAAACACATGCCTATTTTGAGGACCTTCCGAAATCCTAATTTTTGGAAGGCTTAAAGCATTTGAAGGAACGCTGGGAAAATTTCATCCAGCTAAAATGAGATTATATTGAAAAAAAAATCTGATGTGTACCATTCACATGGCTTTCTCTATATCCCTACAACAAATTATTCTTAAAAACTTATACTTCTATTTACTTCATGCTAATCAGAAAAAATTATCAGAAATAGTCTTATTACTTGCTTCCTTATAAGTAGAAGCGAAATAAGGGACTACCATAGTTTAAAGTGATAGTCAAAAGCTGGTTGCTATGTTAATGAAGTTCCTTTGTGTATATGGATAGGAGTTGACAAGTTCCTGTATGAGAAAAGTATACGTTTTTCATAGCAGAAACCAAAAATAAGGAATGTCTCAAAAACGAGAAACTCCACGAAAAAAATGTATATAACATAAATTGTGTGTTTTAATGTGCTCTACATTTTTTGTGAAGTAAGTTTTTGTCCATCTCTTACGGTTTAGCAGTTATTCAAAATTCAGTAAAATTCAGCCAAAATAATAATCTTCAGAGGCTATTCCCAGAAAATTCAAGATATGCATTTTATTTGTCAGGTAAATATCTTTAATATACGAAATGTTAATCAAAATCATTAGAGCCATTTTTGAGAAAATCAAATTTTTCGAAAAAAGTTCCATGTAAAGGGTCGTGTCGCATCCCTGGAAGATACTAAACTGAAATACCAAGTTTGGTATTTTACCGACTTTTGTTTTTGAGTTACCGTGTTCACAGACACTCGGACACACTGACACACACATACACACACACACACACGGACCTTTTTGTGAAAATGCTTTTTTTGATATTGGGGACCCTAAAACATATATTTTCGGTGAAATCTCGGTATCGAATTTTTGGGTGGAGTGCAATATTTTCTCTATACACTATGTAGATATTACGTGCAGAGAAAGTAATAAAATCTATCTTTTTCTAACGACTTATTGAACAACCCTGTTATATCAAGCAAAATTAGTTAACATCAAACAGGTCCTCCACTCTTTAGTGCAGATAACAACCATGAAGATCTTGACGTTCAGGACTTGAATTCTGAGTTGTCCAACAAGACTGCCCTAAGAAACACGAGTTCTCAAAATGGTATGGTTGGTTGTGCTTTTGTAATTTATGATAAAAACTCAGAATCAGCACACCATTCCACCTGTTTCCACTATGCACCATCTTTCAAGCAGATTTACTTGCACTTAAGTAAGCAGTTAAATGAGTGTACAGAGTATCTGTATGTATATTTTGTGATTCTCATAAAAATGGAAATGGAGTTTTATTTATGGACGCTAATTAACATCTCAGCGTCTCATTCTACGAGAGCCGTCCAGAAAGTGACAAACGATTTGGTATAACTAAATAACGGAAGATATCAACACAAAACTGTATTTACAAAGTTACAATACATTACTCTATTTCTTTATGTAATCTCCGTTCTATCAAGACATTTATTGTCACGCGGTACCAGTTTTTCAATGCCGATGTCACATTTTTCTACCGCGAAAAAATTTATTTGTTTCTTTGTTTTTTGCACATGTTCGGCCAATCGAATTTTATAGGCAAATAACGCAAGTATATGGTGATAATGCAATGAAGGAATTTTCAGTGAGGAAATGACGCATCATTTACGAGTAATCAAGGAAAAGCCAAAGTACTATAAAGACCGGAGTGAAAGTTTATCAATCGCTATGGAGGAGTTGAAACCAGATGTTGATGAAAGAATCAAGAAAAATCTGATGTGTTACACTCACATGACTTTCTCTAGCCGTTCTACAAACTTCATACATAAGATTATTCTTCTTTCTGCACCTTGTTAATCGAGATATTCAGCACAATGATCTTACTACTTAGTTCCTTATAAGTAGGAAGAAAATAAGGGAATACACTAGGCTAAATCGATAGTCAAATGTTTTAAAAGCTGTCGTTATGCGATTGTCGTTACAAATCGGTTCTTTTCTTGGCCAGGAGTAGAACAAAAGAAAAACGGACACTCCCGTCTGAGAAAAGTATAAGTACTTCACAACTGAAACTAATAACAATGAATACCTCGAAAACGGTAAGCTCCACGAAAAAAATGTGTATGACGTAAATTGTGTATTTTAACAAGGCTTACATTTTTTGTACAGTAAGTTTAGTCTATCTGTTACGGTTTATTAGTTATGCCAAATTAAGCAAAATTCATCCAGAATAAACGGACTTTTTCTGGAAATTCTTTTTTTGCATTCAGGGGGTCCCAAAACATGTATTTCCGGTGAAATCTCGACATCGAATTTTTGGGTGGAATACAATACTTCTCTATCCATATGTACATTGTACATACGGGGCTAGAGAAAGTAAAAATCAGTGTTTCACTTTGGACACCATACATGACTTTTCAGATGGAAAAGATTTCCCAGCCATGAAGAGCTGAAAGTGGCAGTGATCTCTTGAATCAGAAGAGTACAATATCTCGTTCAAAAACCGGAACCACGTGACAGTAAATATTTTGAAAGAAATGACGATTACATTGAAAATTAGGGTAAGGTACTGTAACTTTGTAAATAAAGTTTTGTGTTGATAACTTTCGTTATTGTTTAGTAATACCAAATCGTCTGTCAATTTCTTAATGACCCTCGAATGTTGAGCGTGAAAGGTCGCTTAATTTTGCTCAGAGGCCTCTTAATCAGGCTTGAGGTTCTTTTACGTGCCGTAAATCTATGACACGGACCCAACAGCTTTACTTCCCTTCCGAAGGATTTTTACGCCCGAAAAAATACTATGTCCTCCGCAAGGTTTGAACCCGGGTTTGAACTTTGGTTATGAGGTTAGACACCACGGAGGGCAACAAGTGATTCTCAATAAGCACTTTCAGCCATTGCGGATAAATATAATATTTACCCATTTGCCGTTGATATTAGCGCGACCATCTTAGAATATAACAACCATATATGTCTATAATGTTTTTCAAATGGGAAGAGTTCTACGCTGCAGCGAATGAGATGTGTTATCGTGTTCTGCGATGCCAGGTTACACATTCCCCTCTCACTCGCACACTGAGCATACAAATCTGCCTGGCGACATAATGCTTATTCATGTGTATTATAAAAACTATTTGAATTAAAAGTCTGTAGTTTGTACGGTTTTGCTACGAACATCATAACTGGCACAACAGATTTGGATATGTGAAAATCTTAATGAGAGCCTGGAAGCGAGTTGTACGATACTTTCAGAAAAGCAGTTTACCAGTCGATTCATGCCTGTCACAGTCAATGTCAAATATCTGTCACCACTTATACACCTGCACTATACGGCGATGCACTGATAAACATGTGTTATATTCATATCTATAAAACATCTATACAAATGGCCTACTATATAAACAATGTCAATTGTCTGCCTCCAATTCTTCCACACCTGACAGTCCTTCGTCTTCGCTCACGTCATTGTCATCATCAACGTTATCGCTACTTTCTGCACCAATTTCCTGGATTAGAATTCTTTCTATTGATTTTCAATGATCTCAACATCTCGATATACATTTTCCCATTCTGGCCTGTTAATTTCTGCAATTCGTTGGCGACATAACTGTTTCACATCTTTTAATTTAAAAGTGATATATTAAGTTTTATTTTTCTTTCTTTCTTTCTTTCTTTCTTCTCTTTGAGAACTCTGGAAACGGAACTCACTGAAATATCAGTTGCCTTGGCTACTCTTTCATTCACTTTCATCAGGCTTTTGAAGAACTCGGGAAACATATATTCTTCCTTCATCTCTGCCTCTTGTTTCATGAAGTCAAGGACATTTACAATTATTTCTCTCCTCTAAGTAAAACCTTGTCATTGACTTTAAAAACGTAGGAGCTATGGTTAGTAAAATAAAATAAATAAAAAGAATACTATTTACTGCCCACTTTGAATACAAACATAAGCGGAACCCTTTCGATACAGACTGTACAGAGTTTGCTCGCTGTGACTTTAAGTAAGCAAAGTATCATATCACAAACTGCGATAAGCTGGGTTGGCGGTCAGAGTCACGATTCCAGAAGTTTTGCGTCGACAATACTTCCTATCTTCCTCGGGAATTATTTTTTCAAAATTTGAATAATTTGTCTTAGCGCAAGTAGTATTTATGAGAGACGGAATCACTTAGCACATTACTCCCCAGTTAAATGGGAATGCAATACGTCACCACAGCAGCACTCCGATTGGCTGCCGGCCTGGTGGCGCTCAAGGACAAACCTCATCCTGTTTCATTAGGCAGTGTAGAATGGATTTGAGGTGACACAGAGAATGACGAGAGAGCGGATCTGTTTGCAAAAACAGCTGCACATTATTAAGCCCAATATCCTATATCATTTAAAACATGTGATGACTTTCTCTACATCTCTGTAACAAATTATTGTTAATTCAAAATAATACGATCAGTTCACCCTGAAGACGAGGAAGATGCACTTCTTCGAAACGTTGGTGTCAAGCCAAGTTTTTACCTGGCTAGAAGCCCGAGAAGATTTTGAATTAACACGTCGCCAGGAAAGCTTCAGTTCTTATTTTACATCATTGTTAGAAAGCTTATTCTTCTACTTTTTGCTAATCAAGATAAACGTTAGCAGAATTGGTCTTATTATTTGCTTCCTTGTAAGTAGAAGGGAAATAAGGGAGTACACTAGGCGTTCGACAGTCAAATCTTTTAAAATGTGGTTTGCTATGAGATTCAAACAAGGAATATCTCGAAAATGGTCAACTCCACGAAGAAAAGTACACATAAATTATGTGTTTGAACGAGCTCTACATTTTTTGTGTAGTCAATATTTTTCTATCTCTTATGATTTACCAGTTATGCTAAATTCAGCAAAATTCATCCAGAGGTCTTTAGAGGCTATTCCCAGAAAATTCTAGATATATCTGTATTTTATTTATCATGAAATAAATATATTTAACATACGAAATTTGAATCAAAATCTTTAGAGCTATTTTTACTTTCTCTACACGCACTATGTACATAGTGTATAGAGAAAGTATTGTACTCTACCAAAAAATTCGATACCGAGATTTCACCGCAAATATATGTTTTAGAGTCCCATGTATCTAAAAAAGGCATTTCCAGAAAAAGGTCCGTGTGTGTGTGTGTGTGTGTGTGTCCGTGTGTCTGTGAACACGATAACTGAAAAACGAAAAGTCGGTAAAATACTAAACTTGGTATTTAAGTTTAATGTCTTCTAGGGATGCGACACAAAGATTTTGAGAAAAATATCCCCATCCCAAACCACCCTTTACATGAAACTTTTTTCGAAAATTTTGATTTTCTAAAAAATGGCTCTAACGATTTTGATTAAAATATCGTATATTAAAGTTATTTACCTGACAAATAAAATGTATATTTTGAATTTTCTGGGAATAGCCTCTGAAGACTACTTTATTCTGGGTCAATTTTGCGGAACTGCTAAACCGTAAGAGATGGACAAAAACTCACCACACAACAAATGTAGAACACTTTAAAACACACAATTTATGTTATATACATTTTTTTCGTGTAGTTAATTGTTTTTGATATATTCCTTGTTTTTTGTTTCAGCTGTGAAAAACTTATACTTTTCTCATACAGGAATTTGTCAACTCCTGTCCATACAAACAAAGGAACTTCAGTCACATAGCAACCAGCTTTTGACTATCACTTTAACCTATGGTACTCCCTTATTTCGCTTCTACTTACAAGGAAACAAGTAATAAGACTATTTCTACTGATTTTTTCTCTATTAGCAAGAAGTAAATAGAAGCATTAGCTTTTTAACAATAATTTGTTGCAGAAAGATAGAGAAAGTCACGTGAATGGAACACATCAGATTTTTAAGAAAACAAACACTTTTGAAATGTTTTCCATGTAAAAGGAGGTTGAGAGTGGCGGAATTTTCTTGAAAATCTTTGTGTCGCATGCTTGGAAAACACTGAACTAAAATATCAAGTTTAGTATTTAACAGACTTTTCGTTTTTGAGCTATGCTGCCCCCCCCCCCCACACACACAGACGCGTATATTTTTCTAAAAAATCTGTTAAAAAGCTTAAACCTCTCTGCACTTCATGCTAATCGAGATAAACATCAGCAGAATTGCTTTATTGTAGGTAAAAGGGAAATAAGGGAATACACTAGGCTAAAGCGATAGTCAGATGTTTTAAAAGCTGGTTGTCATTTGAATAAAATCGTTTCTTTGCATTGCCAGGAGTTGACTAATTCTTGTATGAGAAGAGTATTTTAAAACGAAATCAATAACAAGGAATAACTAAAAAATAATCAACCAAACGTAAAAATACATGTGACATAAATTCTGCTTTATAACGAGATCTACATTTCTTCTGGAGTAATTTGTTGACCTTTTTTGTGTTATATCGCCTCCTAGCAACGAAATTAATAAATATGCAACAGGTTCACCAACATAACAATCTCTTTCCACTGATACTAATATCATATTTTTAAGTGGCTCCTAACCATAGTAATTCAAGTTGGTAACATGAAAGCTCATTTTTAGTGCATAAACATATAACGACTTCTAAACCAACGAGAACACTATGTGCTGAATCTAGGAAGTATTATAGCGATGTTACAATGTACACAATGGTTCACTGATCCTTCGAGTTCTTTTTACTTTCTCCAGCACGTACGAGGGCTATCCCAGAAATACCTGACCTAACATATCATTGACGGCAACATTTTTTGAAGCGAGTATTGCAAAGCTTGTGCACAGGTACGATAACTGTCTCAATCTTTTAGGTGATTATGTTGAAAAGTAACCATAAGTGTACAAAACTTTAAGTAATAAAATAATTGTTCTCTATGAACTCGTCTTTTATTTATAGCCTATCGGAGGTTGAAAATAAATGGTCCTCGTATGTTCAAGAGATGTATAGTACTCCGGGAAACTTCAATTAAGGTAAGAAATTTCATTTCTTCTCACATGAAACCATACGTCACATCCTCTTCTTAATATGTAAATAACTCGCGAAGTAATTGCACTCGAGTTATAAACATTTGTGTCAGAACTTGTTTTGGCATTACAAACATGCTGGAAGAAAAAAAATTACATTTTTGTCTGCCCCCGGTCTAACCCCGGGCCGAGTGGTTAGACCGCTCGCCTCCCATGTGGGATTCGTGGTGGACGAAGTTTCCTCCAAGTCCGCCGGTTTCCTCCGCCACTCATTCCACAAATTGCTCTATCATCATATCATACCATCCACTTCCTCGTGTTCATGCCCGGCTTCCTCGTAACAGGTTCTCCATCCACATTCTGTGGTTTCGTGCCGTTGGCTCCCCTACAGAGTTCTGATCCCTAGGTTTGTCAAGTCTTAGGGGGGGGGGGGTTCAGTCCTACAAATACGGGGAGGGCAAGCCGATTACGAAACGAAATTAAAAGCATATAGTTTTGCTTATTACAGTAACCTAAATAGCAAACATGCTATTTGTGCAGGCCAGGATCCGCGCTCGCGGTAATCAAAAAGTACTAAGGTCAATACGGTGGGTCGACACGGTGTCACGTCCTCACTAATTTGCTAACTTTCTCTAGAGTTCAACATTCTTGTGGTTCTCGACCTCCTTGCAGCTTTAATGCATTAAGGAGGGAATCAACTGAAAATTATAAATTCCATATTTTTACATTCTCTACACGTACTATGTAACAACATATTAGGTACTGTATTCCACGCAAAAAAGTAGTCGAGATTTCACCCGAAATTTACGTTTTGAGATTCCCGAAGCACCTAAAAATTTGATTCCGAGATTTCATCAGAAATACATGTTTCGTGTCCCCCTGAATCCAGAAAAAGCATTTGTAGATAAAGGTTCTTGTGTCTGTGGCATAGCTCAAAAAGAAAAGACCGTTAAATATCAAACTTGGTATTTAAGTTTGGAATATTCAAAGAATGTGACACAAATATTTTCAAGAAAATTCCCTCACCCCAAACTACCCTTTATATAGAGAAATTGTTGAGAAAATCAAAATTTTCGAAAAATGTTCCATCAAATTTGATTAAATTACCTAATGTTTAAGATACTTTTATGACAAAGGAAATGTACAACTTGAATTTTCTGGGAATTACCTCTGAAGATCTCTTCATTCTCGATGCTGTCCATTAACCTGATTAGTCATATCGAACGATGATCGAAATTTGTGAAATAATGCTCAAATGATCTCGGGATCCATGGAGCTTAAAGTTACTCTACATTCGTCCTCTCAGGATGAGGGAAAACCCCGAAAAAAACTTATCCGAGTAACTCACCCTAAGCGAGATCCGAACTCACGACCTGCAAACACGCCACCCCCAAACTACCCAGGCAGGCTCAGGATAATTTTTGTATAGCTGGCAATCCGTAAGAGATAATAGATAAACAAAAACTTACAACACAAAACAGATCTCATTAAAGCTCACGATTTATGTCATTTCCATTTTTTTTATAAGGTTAACCTTTTTGAGATACTCTGGTTTTAATTTTAGCCACTTAAACTTTTCTCAAACTGGAAGACATTTTTCTTCTCGTTTCTCGTTTGTTTATTCCTGACAACAAAGAGTTTGCAATTCTATTGTTTCACATAGCGACCAGCATTTAAAGGTCAAGACTATCGCTTAAGCCTGTGTAAACCAGATACCCAACTTTTCCTATCAGGGCCAAAGGATAGAGTGGGTGAATTCCATCAAATACCTGGGCCTCAGGGCCTAACTTTTGTGAACACGCGCGGGGAACGTCGGACAGAGCGAAGGGGGCGGTAGCCTCCCTTTACCCTTTACTGACCTCCCAGATGCCGGTTCACTTAAAGTTACGCCTTTTCAAGGCGCTTGTAGTCCCCCTGATGGTCTATGCCTGCGAAGTGTGGGGTATGGCAGCAGACTCCTGGCTTCTCTGGTTACAGCGGGCACAGAATAGAGGACTCCGGTCCATATATTCTGTATGTCGACGTTTCCCTTTGAGGCTACTACATGAAGCTTCGGCCCTCTCATATGTGGAAGATGTTATTAGGCGCTGGGCTCAAAAATTCTACGCCAGATTGGGCGACCATGAGAACGCACTTGTCAGATCTCTGGGGGAGTACTTACTCTCTGAACGGTTCCGGGTTCACCGCATGGCTTCCGGGCACCTCCGGTAACAACGGCTTTAAACCAGCCAACAGCGTAATAGCTGAACGAAGCACTCGCCCCTCCCATTGGGAGAGGTCTATCAAAATTTCACCACCATAATTAAATAAAAATAAACACCAGCGGAGCAGAGGAAAGGATGCTGCTCCTGAAAATGCAACCGCTCGAGGAGCCTACCAGAGCTACCTCCTTAACACCAACACTCGAAATCTCCAAAATTAAAACCTCAACCTTCACCTCATTCCTGTGGTTAAACCCTTACCAGGGTAGGTACACAGCAACAACACCTAGGCTCACCACGAGCCTACCAGACATGCACGCACGCAAGCAAGCCTGTGCATTTCCTTATTCCCCATTTGCTTACAAAGAAGCCAGTAATGAGACTATTTCTGCTTATGTTTATCTTGATTAACTGATGTAGATAACAGATTAATGTTTTAAAACAAAGGTTTGTTTACCAAACAGCTAGACATTATATGAATTGAACACATCAGATTTTTCCTGATAGCAATATACATTAAAACAAAAACCTTCTCCCCTAAGTTATAGTTATTCTAATATTACAGCCGTTACAATTTGTAATACCTATCGGAGGCATAGTTTCTTTATCAGAAGTATTTTTTTTCACAACTTTGCTATCTTTCCTAAGTACGACCAACACTTTTCTTCTTACCCTCCACACTTTCTTCTACGTAGCCTTCAGCATCAGTAAACAATTTCCATTATGTGATTTTTAAGAGAAAAATAGCAGAAGTACATAATTTTTACTTTAAAATCACATGTGAAGCTAGCATGTAAAATTGAAGACTATAACAGTAATGTTTGTGGATTTATTGTGTCTTTTCTTCTTTTTTTTTTCAAAGTCCACATTAATCTTTCTCTAAACATGTAGTTTCAGCAAAAATTAAATTTCATTAAATGTTCTTAATACACAACTTATACTAAAATACTCTGAACGTAGATAAAATGTTGTAGAAACATTTTACAAAATTAGGTTTAACAACTAGTTCTCTAAATAACTATTACATTATAAATAAATTGTATATTTGAATTTTCTGGGAATAGCCTCTGAAGACCTCTTCATTCTAGATAACTTGTATATAACTGGTAAACCGAAAGAGACACACAATTTATATCCTATACACTTTTGTTGTTGAGCTAACCACTTCTGAAATATTCCCTTTTTACTTTCTCTACACGTATAGTGTATATTGAGGGTATTGTATTGCACCCAAAAATTCAATACTGAGATTTCACCAGAAATACATGCTTTGGGTCCCCTGAACCCAAAAAAAAGTAATTTATAGAAAAAATCTGATGTGTTCCATGTACATGACTTTCTCTACATCTCTGCAACAAATTTTAGTTAAAAAGCTTATGCTTATTTTTACTTCATGCTAATCGAGAAAAAATTAACAGAAATAGCCTTATTACTTGCTTCCTTGTAAGTAGTTGGGAAATAAGGGAGTAGCATAGGTTAAAGTAATAGTCAAAAGCTGTTTGCTATGTTTGTATGGACAGGAGTTGACAAATTCCTGTATGAGAAAAGTATAAGTTTTTCAAGCCTGAAACCAATAACAAGGAATATCTCAAAAACGAACAACTCCACGAGAAAAACATAGAACATAAATTGTGTGTGTAACGAGCTCTACATTTTTTGTGCGGTAAGTTTTTGTCCATCTCTTACGGTTTAGTAGTTATGTAAAATTCCGTAAAATTCATCTTCAGAGGTTATTCCCAGAAAATTCAATATATACATTTTATTTGTCGGGTAAATATCTTTAATATCTGATATTTTAATCAAAAGCGTTAGTCATTTTTGAGCAAATCAAAATTTCCGAAACATTTTTCCATGTAAAGGGTGGTTGGGGGTGGGGGGATTTACTTGAAAATCTTCATGTCAATTCCTTGGAAAATAATGAACTTAAATACCAAGTTTGGTATTTAACGGACTTTTCGTTTTTGAGCTGCGCTGTCCACAGACACACAGACACACACACGGACCTTTTTCCAAAATGTTTTTTTTTTTTTGTATTTAGGGTGTCCCAAGTATTTGCGGTGCAATCTTGGTATGGAATTTTTGGGTGGAATGCAATATCTTCTCTATACACTATGTACATAGTACGTGTAGAGAAAGTAAAAAAGGTCCCTGTGTGTGTATGTGGCCGCGTGTAGTTTAAAAACGAAAAGACCGTTAAATACCAAAGCTGGTATTGCACTTTGGTATGTTCCAGGGAAGCGACACGAAGATTTTCAATAAAATCCTTGAACCCCAAAACTACCTTTACCTTTTCATTGTGGATCATTTTTGTAGTGTTTAACGTCCATTAACCTGGTTGGTCATATCGGACCATGAATGAAATTTGTGAAATTATGTTCAAATGATATCGGGCTCCAAGGAGCTTAAAGTTACTTTACATTCGTCCTCTCAGGATAAGGGAAAACCCCCAAAAAAAACCTTATCCGAGAAACTCACCCTAAGCGAGGTTCGAACTCGTGACCTGTTGAGTGTGAAGCAGACACACCTCTCCCACACTACCCAGGCGAACTCAGCATGGTTTTGTATAACTGGCAAGCCGTTAGAAATAAACAAAAACTTATATGTCAAGTTTAATATTTTACCGACTTTTCGTTTTTGAGTTATCGTGTTCAAAAACACACGGACCTATTTCTCAAAATACGTTTTACATTCTCTACACGTACTATGTACATAGTGTATAGAGAAGGTATTGAAATGCACCCAATAATTTGATACCGAGATTTCACCGGGAATATATGTTTTGAGACCCCCTGAATAAAAAAAACATTTTTAGAAAAATGTCGGTGTGTTCGTTTGTGTGTGTGTGTGTGTGTGTGTGTGTGTGTGTGTGTGTGTGTGTGTGGACAGCATTGCTCAAAACCGAAAAGTCCGTTATAAACCAAACTTGATATTTTGGTTTGGTATCCTCCAAGGATGCGACACAAAGATTTCCAAGAAAATCCCTTCCACCCTCAAGTACCCTTACATGGAGCTTCTTTCGAAAATTTGAATTTTCTCAAAAATGGCTAACGATTTTGATTAAAATATCGTATATTAAAGATATTTGCCTGACAAATAAAATGTATACGAGCGTATTGAATTTTCTGGGAATAACCTCTGAAGACTACTTTATTCTGGATGAATTTTACGGAATTTCGCATAACTGCTAAACCGTAAGAGATAGACAAAACTTTTCAGGTTAAAACACACAATTTATGTAAGATACATTTTTTCATGGAGTTGATCGTTTTTGAGATATTCCTTGTTTTTGGTTTCAGCTTTGAAAAACTTATACCTTTCTCATACAGGACTTTGTCAACTCCTCTCCATACAAACAAAGGTACTTCAGTCACATAGCAACCAGCTTTTGAGTGTCACTTTAACCAAAGGTACTCCCTTATTTCGGTTCTACTTACAAAGAAGCAACTAATAAGACAATTCCTGCTAATTTTTTCTTGATTAGCATGAAGTAAATAGAAGCATAAACTTTTTAACAATATTTTTTTGTAGATAGCTAGGGAGTCATTTGAATGGAACACATCAGGTTTTTTTTTTTTGGATACAAGGTACCCTGTAACGTGTATTTTCGGTGAAATCTCGGTATCGAATTTTTGGGTGCAATTCAATACCTTCTGTGTACACTATGTACATATTACGTGTAGAGAGAGTAAAAACAAAATTTGGGTGTCCCCTTGTTCATTATTGGTAACCGTTATCGAACTGTAACAGTGACAGTTATAACGGCTACACGAAAATAACTAATAGTCTCACCTTTAGTCACTTTTATATGCGGCTTTAAGTACAATAGAATTCTAATCAGCTTGTTTATTAGCACTCTGGCAACGTCGCAACAACATTTTGCGAAACCACACGAACTGTCAAGTGTAAAGATTCAGCTGCCTGGCAGAGAAAACAATTTGGTGGGTTCCATTTACATGACTTTCTCTACATGTTTGCTACAATTTATTGTTAAGGAGACAAGGTAGTCTGGGCATATGCAAATTACACCTTATGTGAGTTAAGTTACCACTGCTCTTAAAGTTCTCAATGGTTCTTCCTGAAATGTTTATGAATTATTATATAAATCACTAAAATTAATTCATATGGTTGCTTGCACTGATAACTTATGTGGTTGAGTCTGTAAAAAGTATTTCAGTCAGCAGAAAAATAATGAAATTTACTCTTTCAACATGTGGATTTATGTATCCTTTTCTCTTATATTATTTGCAACATAGAATCACACATTTGCGTGCTTATTTTTAGTATAATCAACTATTTTCTGAGCCTCAATTATCTACTTATATATATCATTTCATTAGAAAATGAAAAACCAATGTAGAGGTAACAATGTGAAACTTTTGCAACGTTATTGCTTTTTTAATATCACTAATATACATTATGATTGTGGCTCAAAAAGCTTAACTATGCGTTGTATACACGTAGTGAAAATTTCAGCTCTCTATCGTTTATACTTTCTGAGAAAAAGGTACATAAGTATTCAAAAATGTTGTTTTGAGAAAACTGAATTCAAAGACACAAATATTCTACAAAAGATCATTGCACAACAGTTTTAAATAAATGTAAGCTACATTTAAATGCTGTTTAAATGCCTTAAAATTATCTTAACCCCCTCTGAAACTGAACGTAATAGAGATTTTATTAGTGGCTAAAACAAAAAACTTGAGTTTTGGTCATTTCAGAGTACCTTGTCCCCTTAAAAAGCTTATGCTTCTTTCTACTCCATGCTAATCGAGATAAACATTAGCAGAAATGCTTTATTGTAAGTAGAAGGGAAATAAGGGAATACACTAGGCTAAAGCGATACTCAAATCTTTTAAAGGTTGTTGTCATGTGATTTAAATCCGTTTCTTTGCATTTCCAGGATTTGACAAATTTGCGTATATAGAAAGTTTAACAAGGAATATCTCAAATAGGTCAACTCCACGACAAAAATGGATATAACATAAATTGTGTGTTTTAGCGTGCTCTACATTTCTTGTATAGTAAGTTTTTATCTAAGTCTTACGGTTTAGCAATTATGCAAAATTCCGTAAAATTCGTCCAGAATAAACTAGTCTTCAGAGGCTATTCCCAGAAAATTCAAGATATACATTTTGTTTGTCAGGTAAATGTCTTTAATATTTGATATTTTAATCAAAATCGTTAAAGCCATTTTTGCGAAAATCAAAATTTTCGAAATACGTTCCATGTGAAGGGTAGTTTGGGGTGGGGGGATTTTTCTCAAAATCTTCGACTCGCATCTCTGGATGATATTAAACTTAAATAACAAGTTTGGTATTTTACCGATTTTTCGTTTTTGAGTTATCGTGTTCACAGACACACGGACACACACACACACACACACACACACACACACACACACACACACACACGGACCTTTGTGTGAAAATGCTTTTTTTGGATATAAGTGACCCTAAAACATATATATCAAGTGAAATCTCGGTATCGAATTTTTTGGTGGAGTGCAATACCTTCTCTATACACTATGCACATAGTGCGTGTAGAGAAAGTAAAATGTGTAAGGCATAAATTTTGTGCTTTAACATGATCTATATTTATTGTGTGGTAAGTTTTTGTCTCTCTCACTCTCTCTCTCTCGCTCTCTCTCTCTCTCTCTCTCTCTCTCTCTCTCTCTCTCTTACGGTTTATCGGTTATGAAAAAGTCATTCAAAATGAAGAGGTCCTCAGGAATATTCCCAAGAAATTCAGGATATACATTTTAATTGTAAATATCTTAAACATAGGAGAGTTTAACCAAAATCGTTAGAGCGATTTTTGAGAAAATCAAAAATTTCGAAAGCTTTCCATGTATAGGGTAGTTTGAGCTCGGGGAATGTTTTTGAGCTGTGCTATCCACACACACACACACACAGGAGGTCCGAAAAAACGTATTTCCGGTGAAAGCCCGGTATCGAATTTTTGAGTGCAATGCAATACATGCTCTCTACATTATGTACATAGTACCTGTAGAGAAAGTAAAACTCTGATGTGTTCCATTCACATGACTTTCTCTACATCTCTGTAACAAATAATTGTTAAAAAGCTTATTCTCTACCTACTTCAAGCTAATCGTGTTAAACCTGTGCAGAACATTCTTATAAGTAGAAAGGAAATAAAGGAATACACAAACCTTCATCAAATGTTTTAAAATGTGGTTCCTATATGATTGAAATCCATTTCTTGCGTGCGCGGGAGTTGACAAGTTCCTGTATAACAAAGGTTTTAAGTATTTTAGAACCAATAACAAGGAATATATCGAACACGGCCAACTCCACGAAAAAATGTATATAACATAAATTGTGTGTTTAAACGATATCTACATTTTTGTGTACTAAGTTTTTGTGTTTCTCTTACAGTTTACAAGTTATGTACTTCAGAGGCTATTCCTAGAAAATTCAAGATATATATTTTATTTGTCATGTAAGTCTTTAATATACGTTGTTTTAATTCATTTCTTTAGACACATTTTTGAGAAAATCAGAATTTTCGAAAATTTGTGCATGCAAGAAGTAGTTGGGCGTGGGAGGATTTTCTTAAAAATCTTTGTGTCGCATCCATGGATATTCCCTTATTTCCCTTCTACGCATAAGGACTAAGTAATAAACCGTTCCTGCTAATGTTTTAGCAAGAAATAGAAGAATAATTTGTTATAGAGTGTAGAAAAGGTCATGTGAATGGAGCACATCAGATTTTTTTTGTTACAGTGTACCCTAAAACGTGTATTTCCGGTGAAATCTCGGTATCGAAATGTTGGGTACAGTACAATACCTGCTCTATATGTTATGTACATAGAGAAAGTAAAAAAAAATCTGTGTTCCATTCACATGATTTTCTCTACATCTCTGCGACAAATTATTGTTAAAAAGATTTTATTTACTTCAAGCTAATCGAGAAAAAATTAGCAGAAATAGTCTTATTACTTGCTTCCTTGTAAGCAGAAGCGAAATAAGGTGTACCATAGGTTAAAGTGGTAGTCAAAAGCTTGTTGCTATGTGACTTAATTTCCTTTCTTGACTAATTCCTGTATGAGAAACGTATAAATTTTTCAAAGCCGAAGCCAAAAGCAAGGGATATCTCAAAAACGACCAACTCCACGAAAAAAATGTGTATGACAAATTGCATGTTTTATCGTGGTCTACATATTTTGTGTATTAAGTATTTTTCCACCTCTTACGGTTTAGCAGTCATGCAAAATTCCGTAAAATTCATCCAGAATAAAGTAGTCTTCAGAGGCTATTCCCAGAAAATTCAAGATATACATTTTTTTTGTCTGGCAAATATCTTTAATACACGGTATTTATATGATTTCGTTAAAGAAATTTTTGAGAAAATCAAAATTTTCGAAAAATTGTCCATGTAAAAGTTAGTTTGGTGCAGGGGAATTTACCTATAAATCTTCGTGTCGCAGTCTCGTATTTTACGCACACTTATAACTTTTGAGTTTTACTGTTCACAGACACACGGACACGCGTACACTCACATACGGACCTTTTTCTAATTTTTTTTTTTGTTACAGTCTACTCTAAAACATGTATTTCCGGTGATATTTCGGTAACGAATTTTTGGGTGCAATACAATACTTCGCTATACATTATGTACATAGTTTTGGCCTTATTAATAATATGTATAACTTGAGCATGCAAAGCAATTGAATATGGAGAAGAAAACACTCACGTTTGGTAAGGTCCGGTTTCAGATGCGTTATGCACTGCCTGGGAGTCCCGGTGTAAATAGAAACAAAACCAGTTTCCTTATGATGTAATTTGTTGGATCCGTAAGCTGGGATTGTATTGCTGTTTACTTCAAAGCCATGAAAACATGCTTCACTCTACTCTTCAATTACCTTCTCACATTAACTAGATGCTAGAGGTTCAAGGTCCTTCCATGCCAGCTTCGTGCAAAAATTCACATTATGAAAATGAGTATAAGACCTTCGTCTTGCGAACCTACAATTTTCCTTCATTATCCTATCAAATTACTTGCAGAAAGTTACAGCTTATGCTCATTGCTGTGGTGGTTCATTTCGTTTTGAAGATGCGCCATATCCGTATTCGCTCTAACGCGTGAAATAACATGTCTACAGAGCTTCTGTAAGGGAGCACTGCTGTTATTTTTACTTTCTCTACACGTACTATGCACATAGTGTATAGAGAAGGTATTGTAATGCACCCAAAAATTCGTTACCGAGATTTCACCGGAAATATACTATGTTTTAGGGTCTGCTTTATCAAAAAAAAAAAAAAAAAAAAAAAAAAAAAAAAAAAAAAAAAAAAAAAAAAAGCATTTCCGTGTTCGTGTGTCTGTGAACACGATAAAACTAAAAGTCAGTAAAATACCAAACTTGGTATTTAAGTTTAGTACCTTCCAGGGATGCGAAACAAAGATTTTCATAAAAATTCCCGCATCTCAAACTACCCTTTACATGGATCTTTTGTCGTAAATTTTTATCTTCTCAAAAACGGCTCTAAGGATTTTGATTAAAATATCGTATATTAAAGATTATTAAATAAAATGAATATCTAGAAGTTTTTAAATTCAGAAAAATGTATCTAGAACGAAGCTATCCCCGGAAAATTGAAGATAAACATTTTATATATGATGCAAATATATGGTATTTTAATCAAAATCGTTAAAGCCAAATTGAACAAAAACAAAATGTTCAAAAAATTTTCATGTAAAAGGGTATTTTGGGGTGTGAGATTTTCTTGCAATTCTTTGTATTGCGTCCTTGGAAGATAATAAATTTAAATACCAAGTTTGGGTATACACTACTCAAAAATGACTAACGATTTTGATTAAAATCTCTTATATTTAAGATATTGACATGCCAAATAAATGTATATCTTGAGTTTTCTGGGAATAGCCTCTAAAGATCTATTTATTCTGGACGATTTTTATTGAATTTTGCATAACTGGTAAACCGTTAGAGGGAGACAAAATCTTAAAACACAGGAAATATAGATCAGGATAAAGCACATAATTTATGTCATTTATATTTTTTCGTGGAGTTGATCGTTTTTTAGATATTTCTTGTTTTTGGTTTCAGCTTTAAAAAACTTACTTTTCTCATACAGGAATTTGTCAGCTGGTGTCACATAGCAACCAGGTTATGACTATTACTTTAACCTATGATACTTCCTTATTTCGCTTCTACTTACAAGGAAGCAAGTAATAACATTATTTCTGCCAATTTTTCTCCATTAGCATGAAGTAAATAGAAGCATAAGCCTTTTAACAATAATTTGTTGCAGAGACTAGAGAAAGTCATGTGAATGGAACACATCAACATTTTTAGCTATGCTGTCTACAGACGCAAACACGTACCTTTTTTCTAAACATGCTTTTTTGGACCCAGGGGATCTCAAAACATATATTTCCGGTGAAATATCGGTATCAAATTTTTGGATGTAATACAATAGCTTCTGTATACACTTGTACACAGTACATGTAGAGAAAGTACGTAAAAGGCGTCATCAGATGAATTTTATATAAACCTTATTTGTGAAATGCCTCAGGGAGAGCGGCATCGTTGCTTAAAGGACTGCACAATGTATTGATGTTAAAGCGGAATATTTTGAAACACAATAATGCTATTTAAATGTTTACATTCTCCAGCAGATATGCACATATAATGTACATAGTAGGTAAGGAAGGTCTTGTATCCATTGACAAATTCAATGTCGAGATTTCACCGGAAATATATGTTTTGAGGTCCCCGGGATCCGAAAAAGCAATTTTAGAAAAAGGTCCCTGAGTGTGTCTGTGGACAGCATATCTAAAAAACTAAAATACCGTAAAATACCAAACTTGGTATTTATGTTATTATCTTCCAAGGAAGAAGATTTTCAAGAAAATCACCCTCACCCCAAACTACCCTAAATACGGAAAAAAATTGAAATGTTTGTTTTTCTCATAAATGGCTCTAACGCTATTGATTAAAATTCCATACATTAAAATATTTACACCACAAATAAAATATAATATATCTTTAATTTTTTGGAAACCTCTTCTGAAGACCTGTCCATTCTGGATGAATTTTGCTTAAATTTTCGTAACTGGTAAACCGTAAGAAATAGACAAAAACTTACTGTACAAAAAATGTAGATGTTCAAACACAATATATTTTTGTTGTAGAGTTGACCGTTTCCGAGATATTCCGTGTTATTGGCTTCAATTTTAAGCTATTTAAACTTTTCTCGAACAGTAGAACATCTTTGTGTTGTCTGTGTTCTGTTACCTCTTCCTGGAAAACGAAAAGAACGGAATTTCAACCGTTGCACACAGCGACGGGTTTTTAAAGAAAGTGACTGTCGCTTTAGCCTACTGTATTACTTTACTTTCCTTCTGCTTACAAAAAAAAATCTAGCAATAATACCATTTCTGCTAATGTTTAGCTCGATTTAATGATGTAGATAAAAGAATAATCTTCTTAAGAAAAGTTTGTTTGCTAGAGAAAGGCATGTGAATGGAGCACATCAGATTTTTTTAAACTAACCCATGTTGTTTTTGTAAAACTGTTCAATATCGGCCTCGTAAATACTTCCCTAATTATTACATCTAGTAGAGAAAGATAAATACATACCTTAATGCATATCTCAGATGCAAGTGCGGTACCAGGCGAGGCGAGACTCTCATTCGGAAGATCCCGTAATGGGTTCTCGTCGGGCCGGCCGCTATGACCATGCTTTTTCGTGGTTTCTTCCGGTCGGTAGGCAATTATTGGGTGGTTCCACTTCTAGCAGGAACTTTCTGGCCCCTTCATTTCCTATCAATTTTTTTAGGGTTGATGTGTTACATCCACATGACTATCTCTACTTGTTCTGAAAACAGCTATTCTAAAATAAAAAGTAACTCTTTATTCCATGTACTCCATACCAATTAGATAAACATTAGCACAAATGGCTTCATTACTTATTTCATAGTTGGTACAAGCGAAATATTAGGTTTAAGCTATAGTCAGTATATATTTATTGGTATTTATGTAAAGTAACATAAGTACACACACACACAAAGTAGATGTTATTGTCACATATATTTATGCTTTCAAAACCATGATATTGGAGTATCAGTTACCGAGCACTTGCAAGAAAAATACCAACATGGCCAAGATTTTTTTTTAATCTGTGTGTTTCATTACTTTCTCTATCTGTCATCCAAACAAACTATTCTTACAAAAGATCATTCCTTATCTTCGCCATACCTCTCATTGTAAACATTACCAGAATGTTAAGTTTATTTTGATTAGCATGATGTAGATAAAGGAGTAGTCCTCTTTAAGAATAAATTTTTGCAGAATAGATAGAGAAAGACATCTAAATGGAACACATCAGATTTCTTCCTTTAAGAACTTGTATTATTTAATGAGTTATTATAGTAGTCTGAATTGCACTACTTGGAGGTTGTTGCTGTTGTATTCTAATGAAAGTTATATTATGGACGAGATATTACAATAGCTTGGCCTGCACAATTACAGGTTGCTGCTAATGTAGTCGTTATTGAAGTTGTATTGTTGAAAAAGTATTACAGTGGTCTGTATTAAAGTTATTACTAGTAAATTCCCATGGGAAATGAATCGATGACAAGGTGAGGCAACAGTTTGACCTCCACTATTCAGAGAGTGTTACTTTCCATACATAATGAATGTTGCGTTATTAAAAAGACGTGACACCAGATTGATATGAGCTAGATTCAGGTATTTGTCGTTGCTCTTCCTGCTTCTTTTTGCCTCCAAAATGCAGGTATTTCTTGAAGTACTCCCTGAACATTCCGCTCGAAAGATATAGCGCAATAGGGTTCAGTGCGGAGTTGATATTAATCAGAAACTGGGTCAGGTTGTAAAAGAAAATCACCATCTTGGACAAGGCGAAATCATTGATCGCTGCTGTGAGCCAAAATATGTACAAGGGAGGGTATGTAATGGTAAATAATATGGCTAACGCTGGCAGTATCTTGACGTTTCTTTCCTTGACCTTATCAAGTTTGGTCTTTCCTGATGTCTTCTCAGCACCTTGTCTGAGTTGCCGATATGTAAAATATGTAAAAAAGGCGATGACACCAAACGGCAGGAAACAAGTCACGTTGATCATCAGTATAGCCCCAATCACTGAAATCCGATTGTCGCAGTGGGTCTTCTCGGAGAAGTCAAATTTGATGACAACAGCCTCAAGAGTGTGGAGTAAAGCTTGTAACGATGCTGTTGCCCAAATCAGAGCTATAGCAACAGGCATGTGATCCAGAAGTTTCTGGGATCTATCCCCAGGCATAGCTGACGCAGCAATGTATCTGGTGATACTGAGGACCATGATGGAGAGGATACTGGCTCGAGCTGGTGCAATCGCTAGAAAAATGTAAATGTGACATGCCATTTGGCCAAACGTAAAGGGAAAAAGTCTAAAGGAATATTTACCAAAAAAATGGAACAACAGTAAGAATACATCGCTAACTGCGAGGTTGACCAACAATATTTTGGGTCCAGAACGTGTCTCCGGATGTTTGTAGAATATAAACAGAAGAGTGATGTTGCCTATCATGCCACAGATGAAGACGACTGAAATGATTGGTGGCATGCAATACCAAACAATCCTCTCTGAAGTGCGCGCCATGTCTAGAAGAGTTTGAAGTTGGTGATACGAATCCGTGTAGTTCTTCTCTCTATTCTTTTTCTTTTCATAGAGCGACATATAACTGCTTGTGCAGTTGCTGCTGTTGGCCAAGATTTCTGCTGGAGTATTGAGAACTTCTTTCACTAAGAGTGTCGCCTTCTCGATGTCATGAACGTTCTCTGTGTTAGCGAAGCTTATGGACTTATTACGAGCTGCTTCGATGATACCGTGAGTTTTGTCCATGGTAGTGTAGTAACACCGGCAGTACTGAGCAGTGTAGTTGAGGGCCTCTAAACCTGGAATCTCTGTAGTGACGTTGGACACTCCGCCACCATTCAGACAGTCAGAATCGAGGCCAATCATCCCGTCAAGGACAGCAAGCATCAGTGTCGTGAAGCTTCCAGCATGGATCATCTCTAGAACAATAACATGTACTATAAGGTGTTACTATAAATGATCTTACCAATTATGAGCTTAAATAACTATCTTTAGAGACATTTGGAAACTTAATATTGGTAACAATTAAAAGATTAACACAAATATTTTTGTTATCTGCTCCATATATATTAATTTTGTTGCTAGGAGACGAGATAATAGAAAAATGACTGCCAACTAAGACAGGATGGCATTTTGTGTACTCGATTTTCACATATCCCAGTCTGTGACTGTACAACGCAATTTTAGAAAAAAATCTGATGTGTTCCATTCATATGACTTTCTCTACATCTCTGCAACAAGTTACTGTTAAAAAGCTTATGCTTCTATTCACTTCATGCTAATCGAGAAAAAATAAGCAGAAATAGTCTTATTTCTTGCTTCCTTGTAAGTAGAAGCGAAGTAAGGGAGTACCATAGGTTAAAGTGATAGTCAAAAGCTGGTTGCTATGTGACTGATGATCCTTTGTATGGACACGAGTTGACAAATTCCTATATGAGAAAAGTATAAGTTTTTTTAAAGATGAAACCAAAAAGAAAAGGAATATCTAAAAAAACAGTCATCTCCACGAAAAAGAAAGTGTATATGACATAAATTGTGAGTTTTATCGTGGTTTACATTTTTTGTGTTGTAAGCTTTTGCCCATCTCTTACGGTTTAGAAGTTACGTAAAATTACGTAAAATTCATCCAGAATAGTGGTCTTCAGAGGCTATTCCCAGAAAATTCAAGATATACATTTTATTTGTCGCGTAAATATCTTTAATATGTGTTATTTTTAATCAAAATCGTTAGAGCCATTTTTGAGAAAATCAAAATTTTCGATTTTATTTCCATGTAAAGTGTAGTTGGGGTGGGGGAATTTTCTTGAAAATGTTCTTGTCACATCCTTGTAAGATACTGACTTAAATACTAAGTTTGGTATTTAACGGACTTTTCGTTTTTGAGCTATGCTGCCCACAGACACACACACACACACACACACACACACGCAGTACACTTTTCTAATTTGTTTTTGGGAGGGCGGGATTCAGAGGGTCTCAAAACATATATTTCTGGTTAAATCTGGTATGGAATTTTTGGATGCAATACAATACCTTCTCTATACACTACGTACGTGTAGAGAAAGTAATAACACAACACTGTTGCCTAGCACACCATCTACACCGGATGGAAATTCTTAACTCTTGGAACTGCATGCTGTATCAAGAAGATGCCATCCAAAACTTGGAACGCTCCATGCACCCCCAGATAATTTGAGTATCATTTCACCAATTTCATTTAACGTCCGATATGACCAACCAGGTTAAAGGACGTTAAGCTACAAAAAAACAAACTGGGAACATTTTAGTACCTGCTCTGCTCTTCAGCAATTTTCGGACAAATCAAATGGACAACTGTATTGGGAAGCCAGTAACATTTGTTCAACAGTCTGAGCATTAGGTTAATTAAATACTACTTTTATATTTTACCCTACAGATACTTGTAATAGACACCGTTGCTATGCAGAAACGACATAAGAAAACTTGGACTTTAAATCAAAGCGATAGTTATTAGCGCAACGGGTTGGATAAAGTAAACAAAATTCATTCGTTGCTCTGGCAACGAGTGGGATAATGTAAATAAATAAATGGCTGATAATTACAAATTTTCTATAACCTTTTAACAGCAACATCAAACATTTTTACTTTCTCTATACGCACTATGTACATAGTGTATAGAGAAGGTATTGCACTCCACCCAAAAATTCGATACTGAGATTTCACCGGAAATATATGTTTTTAGGGTCTCCAATATCCAAAAAAAGCATTTTCACAAAAAGGTCCATGTGTGTGTATGTCCGTGTGTCTGTGAACATGATAACTCAAAAACGAAAAGTCGGTAAAATACCAAACTTGGTATTTAAGTTTAGTATCTTCCAGGGATGCGACACGAAGATTTTGAGAAAAATCCCCCATCCCCAACTACACTTTACATGTAACTTTTTTCAAAAATTTTGATTTTCTCAAAAATGCCTCTAACGAATTTGATTAAAATTTCCTATATTAAACATATTTACCTGACAAATAAAATGTATTTCTTGAATTTTCTGGGAATAGCCTCTGAAGAGTAGTTTATTCTGGATGAATTTTACTGAATTTTTACATAACTGCTAAACCGTAAGAGATGGACAAAAACTTACTACACAAAAAATGTAGATCACGTTAAAACACACAATTTATGTTATATACATTTTTTTCGTGAGTTCGTCGTTTTTGAGACGTTCCTTATTTTTGGTTTCTGCTATGAAAAACTTATACTTTTCTCATACAGGAACTTGTCAACTCCTATCCATATAAACAAAGGAACTTCATTGACATAGAAACCAGCTTTTGACTATCATTTTAACCTATGGTAGTCCCTTGTTTCACTTCTACTTACAAGCAAGCAAGTAATAAGACTATTTCTGCTCATTTTTTCTGATTAGCATCAGCATTTTAAGAATAATTTGTTGCAGAGATAAAGAGAAAGTCATGAGAATGGTACACATCAGATTTTTATTCTTTAACTACATGAAGGCGAACTTGTTACCATAGAAGTTAGTACCTCCAAATGGAAACTCTTTTCGTATAATTTCCGTGAAGTCGACGGTAATAACGGCTCAACTGCTTCTTTTGTTTCATTTAATATATCATTTGGAACCGATATATTAACTTCTCAATGTCCATCGTAAACTTAATCAATTTGAAACTAGCATCAATAAAAACAAAATTAGCATTCACACATAGCCCACCATATTTTATAACCATAAGAACGCCGCATTTCAATGCCTTATTCCTTGTTTAATTTATTACTCTGTGTTGTAAAATCACTAACTGAATATTTGTCATATATTAATTTATCGTAGACTGCCTCCGTGGTCGAGTGGTCAGCGATCTGACTTCTCACCCGGAGGTCCCGGGTTCGATTCCCGGCTGGGGCGGGGAATTTTTCTTTAACCGCATTTATTCCCTATCCTCCACAGTCTGGAAGTATGAATGTGAGAGTGAATGTGTGTGTCTTTAGTAATATAATAATGATTAACCTACAGTAATACGAGTTGGGTCACAAGTCAAAGCCCCCGATATGACCATTGAAGTTAAAGGGATGAAAGAAAGAAATGAAACAAACAAATGAAACAATAAAAAAAATAAAAAAAATCGTAGCTGTAGGATAAAATATTGTATTATACAAGTGGACAAACCTATATTGTCCAGTCGTAGGACTTATAAGGGATATTTCCAAATAGTTTTTAGATAGCTTACCTCTTGTATTTTTGTGCACAAGCAAATGTTTAGTCTCGGTTTTCAAAAGTATTTTAAGAGCAAAACTTGAGATTCAATCGCCTTCTAGCACGAATGTTTTGGATCTGCTCTAAGACTCGGCCAATCCTTCTTTTGGAAAGGAAAAAGGAAATATATAATTATACATAAGAAAGGAATAAGGAAATATAACCAAGGAAATCTGCATTTATATATCCTGAGTCGCTTAGCTGTTACGATATTCATATTCGCAGAAAAACATTTGATATGTTCCATTCACATGACTTTCTGCTCCTATTCTGTAACAAACTATTTCTTCAAAAGATTATTCTTCCCTCTACTTCACCTTAATCGAGATAAACATTTGCAGAAATAGTCTTATTACTTGCTTCCTTGTAAGTAGAAGAGAAATAAGGGAATGCACCAGGCTAAACCGAAAGTCAAAACATTTAAAAGCCTGTCTGTACTGATACATTTGAAATTCCCTTCTCTTTGCATCACCAAGATGAAAAAAAATCTGATGCACTCCACACATATGACCTTCTCTACCTGTTCTGCAAACAAATATTCTTACAAAAATTATTCCTTTATCTGCATCATACTATCGAGATAGACATTAGCAAACGTTTTCTTATAAATAGCTTCCTTGCAAGTAGAAGAGAAATTAGGAAATACACTAGGCTTAAGCTATAGTCAAACCTTTTAAATGTTGAAATTCCGTTCTCTTTGCATGGCCAAGATAAACAAAATAGAGAAGGTAGTTAAGAAAGGAAATGAATGACGACTTCCTATTTTAGGAAAATATAGGTATTAGTAAATTTAAACCAATATATCTGAAATAACTAACACCACAAGAAAAGTGTTTTAGATTTGTCTATTAAGCTCTTATACTTTTCTCATACAGGAATTTGTCAAGTCCTGTCCATACAAACAAAGGAACATCAGTCACATAGCAACCAGCTTTTGGCTTTCACTTTAACCTATGGTACTCCCTTATTTCGCTTCTACTTACAATAAAGGAAGAAATAAGACTATCTCTGCTAATTTTTTCTCGATTAGCATGAAGTATATGCAAGCATAAGCTTATTATAATAATTTGTCAGCCCGCCTGGGTAGTGTGGTGGTAGCGTGTCTGCCTCATGTTCAAAAAGTGGTGAGTTTGAATCTCGCTGAAAGTGAGTTACCCGGATAAGGTTTTTTTTCGGGGTTTTCCCTTATCCTAAGAAAACGAATGTCGAGTAACTTTGAGCTCCATAGACCCCGATATCATTTGAGCACCATTTCACCAATTTCATTCATCGCCCGAAATGACCAGCCAGGTTAAGGACGTTAAACTACAATAAAAAGAGATGTGGAGAAAGCCATATGAATGGGAATGATTTTTTCCGTTAAACCATAAAGTTATCTCAAATTATTTGTGATAGCATACCCGAATGTTGTCTGGTAACACGGTCAAAGTAAGTGGAGGGAAACCGGTAGATCCGTGGTTCAAATTCGAACTTTCCACCCCCGTCCTGTACACAATAAAAACTAATGTGTTCCATTCACATGGCTTTTTCTGCCTGTCCGACAAATATTATTCCTTCATCTAGGTCATGCTAATCAAGATACACACCAGTAGAATCTGTATTATTACTTGCTTCCTTGGTTACTATGTAATACAATTAAAATTATGTTCTCTTTCAAGTGTAGAAGTAAAACAGAATGTGTATTAAACGAAAGTTGACTTCTCATTTGAGAAAAGTTTGAAATGGAAACCAATAACAAGGAATATTTCAGAAACGTTAATTCTGTAAAGTTTTATGTGAGATCAATTATATGTTTTAAAGAGATCTCAATTTTTGTGTGCCTAATTTTTGTCTATCTCTTATCGTTTGCCAGTTATACAAATCATCTAGAAAAAGGAGGTCTTCAGAGCCTATTCTCAGAAAATTCAAGATATATATTTCGTTTACAAATGTTAAATATATTACATTTTAATAAAACTCCTTATAGACATTTTTGAGAAATCATTATTTTCGAAAAATACTCCAAACAAAGGGTAATTTGCGTGGGGTTATTTTAATGAAAACCTTCGTGTTGTATTTTTGGAGGATAATAAACTTAAATACCAAATTTGGTGTTTAATAGGTTTTTGTTTCTGAGCTATGCTGTTCACACACCCACACACATACACACGCACTGACAAACATACAAGGACCGTTTTAAAAAATACTTTATTTTTGGACTCAGGGGACCTCTAAACATGTTTCCCTGAAACCTGGACATCCAATTTTTCTCGAGGATCACTACCTTCTCAACCTATATACTATGTAGAGAAAGTAAAAATATAAATGCCAAAATGTAATAGTTACAACGTATTTACTCGTTATTTTGACTGTCCTTAGGGTTATTCTAAAATTTTTGACACAAAAAAGGGATTATAATGATAATGTTGGTGAAAACGTATTCACTCCTTTCTTCAGCTTTAACTTTTAAGTATAATTAGTTTGAAATAAGAATTCTTAGCCAAAGATGGGAAGAATGTTTTCAAATTTTACTTTCTCTGCACGTACTATGTACATAATGTATAGAAAAAATATTGCACCCCACCCAAAAATTCGATACCGAGATTTCACCGGAAATATATATTTTAGGGTTCCCTGTATCCAAAAAAAAAAAAAAAAAATCTGATGTGTTTCATTCACATGCCTTTCTCCACATCTCTGCAACAAATTATTGTTAAAAATCTTATTTTTCTATTTACTTCATGTTAATCGAGAAAAAATTAACAGAAATTATCTTATTACTTGCTTCCTTGTAAGTAGAAGCGAAATAAGGGAGTACCATACGTTAAAATCATAGTCAAAAGCTGCTTGCTATGTGACTGAAGTTCTTTTCTTTGTATGGACAGGAGTAGACAAATTCCTGCATGAGAAAAGTAGTAAGTTTTTGTCCATCTCTTACGGTTTAGCAGTTATACAACATTCCGTAAAATTCATCAAGAATAAAGTAGTCTTCAGAGGCTATTCCCAGGAAATTCAAGATACACGTTTCATTTGTAAGGTGCATGTCTTTAATATACGATATTTTAAACAAAATCGTTTGAGCAATTTCTGATAAAATAAAAATTTTCGAAAAAAGTTCCATGTAAAGGGCAAATGGGGTTTGGGAGATTTTCTTGAAAATCTTCGTGTCGCATTCTTCGAAGATACCGAACCCAAATACCAAGTTTGGTTTTTAACGGCCTTTTCATTTTTGAGCTATGCTACTCACACACACACAGACACACAAGGATATTTTTCTAAAAATATTTTTCTTTTTTGCATTCAGGGGGTCTCATACATGTATTTTGTAGGAGCACATGCCACATGCTCACAAAATATATAAAAAGAGAAAATGTACAGAATAGTATTAGCTTATAGAAAGCAATGTAAAATAATTGTAAATATTCAAGAGTAGAAATATGCATAAATGCGCATTGTTAACTTAGGTAATTAATGCAAGGCGGGCTTGCGGAATTCCAGGTTACAGTTCACCAACCACCGCCTGCACCATCTGCTTAGGCTAAAGAATGCATGATAGAAAAGAACAGATATTAATAGTCTGGAAGAACAGACAAAGCAAGCATAATGTTAAAGTGAGAAGGAGCCACCGGGTATTTCCAAACACGTCATGTGTACGTAATGACGTTATAACTTGACACACTTTATTCTCATAGCTGAAGTGATGCTAACTAAGAAGCAATAAGAGATGCTGTTACATTTTATAGCGCGAAAGTTAGCGTCACCCAGGATTGGTATTTAAGGCAACGCAGATCTCTTAATTGGTTACCCTAAAAATTACACTCTTTCTATAATTGTCTCGCTTGAGCTTGTGTTCACGTGGTGGGGGAGCGATGTGCAGAGGGTTAGATTAGGCTCTTCATTAATAATTACGTGATGGGATGATATAACAAATCTGTAATGAACAAGCTAGCCGACTGTTTAAATCTATAATACAAATAAATTCATGTCGTAAGGGAATATGCAATGTTTTTAATATACGAGATATTAGCCTCACCCACAAACCCCTGAGATAAGTTTCATTAGGAGATTAGGAGTGGAACCTACATCAACGCCGAAGCTGAGGTCACTTCAGGAACGAGACACCGATCCCGCGACAATTTCCGGTATCGAATTTTTGGGTGCATTACAATACCTTCTCTATACTCTATGTACATAGTACGTGTAGACAAAGTAAAAATGTAGATCCCTATAAAATGCGCCATTTAAGTCATATACATTTTTTCGTGAGTTGAGCATTTTCTAGATATTCCTGGTTATTGGTTTCAGCTTTAAAATACTTAAACTTTTCTCACGTAGGAATTTGTCAACGCCTTGTGATGGAAAAAAAAACGAATTTCATTACAACCAAATTTTAAAAATGTTTACTATTGTTGTAGTGTATAGAGAAGGTATTGTGTTACACCTAAAAATTTGATACTAAGACTTGACCGGAAATTCATGTTTTGGGTCCCCCATAATCCAAAAAAAGCATTTTTGGAAAAAGGTCCGTGTTTGTTTGTGTCTGTGGACAGCATAGCTCAAAAACGAAACGACATTTAAATACCAAACTTGGTATTTAAGTTTGGCTTTTATATCGATTAGTATGATATAGATAGAAGAATAAGCTTTATAACAATAATTTGTTGTAAATATGTAACTAGAGTTATGTTAATAAAGGACATAACATTTTTTTTCTCCGAAATAATGGTAAATTTTCTGAGCATTATATTCATGGCATGACTCTGAGACACGGAAGTATGGCTTCCGTTGTTGGTCTGTGGTCAGTTGCTAAATCAGTTGTCTGGTGGGTTCGAATTTCCGATATCATAGCCGCTTGACGTCTTTCAACGTCAGCTAAGCCTTATGGGGATAATCGTACCCATTGCTGAGGCCAGCTTTAACCTTTAATTGCCTGCATTTGTGTACTACAAATGTCGTTTTTCCTTTAATTCAGCTTTAAAAATGGAGTTCTAGTAAAAAAAAATGATGTTTTTCATTCACATGACTTTCTCTACCTCTCTGCAAAAATATATTGTTAAAAAGCTAATGCTTCTATTTACTTCATGCTAATCGAGAAAAAATAGCAGAAATAGTCTTATTACTTGCTTTCTTTTAAGAAGAAGCGAAATAAGGGAGTACCATAGGTTAAACTGATAGTCAAAAGCTGGTTGCTATATGACTGAAGTTCCTTTGTTTGTATGGACAGGAGTTGACAAATTTGGACAAGAAAAGGATTAGTTTTTCAAGGCTGAAACCAAAAACAAGGAATATCTAAAAACCGATCAACTCCACGAAAAAAATGTATATAACATAAATTGTGTGTTTTAATGTGCTCTACATTTTTTGTTTGGTAGGTTTTCGTCCAGCTCTTACGGTTTAGCAATTATGCAAAATTCCGTAAAATTCATTCAGAATAAAGTAGTCTTCAGAGGTTATTCCCGGAAAATTCAAGATATACATATTGTTTTGCAAGTATATATCTTTAATATATGATATTTTAATCAAAATCATTGGAGCCATTGTTTAGAAAATCAAAATTTTCGAAATTTGTTACATCTAAAGGGTAGTTAGGGGTGGGCGAATTTTCTTGAAAATCTTCGTGTCGCATCCTTGGAAGATACCAAGCTTAAATACCAAGTTTAGGCTTTAACGGTCTTTTCGTTTTTGAGCTATGCTGCCCACAGTCATACACACAGACACACACGGACATTTTTCTAAAAATGCCTTTTTTGGATTCAGGGGCTCTCAAATCATATATTTCCGGTGAAATCTCGGTACCGAATTTTTGGGTACAATACCTTCTCTATACTCTATGTTGATAATACGTTTTGAGTAAGTAAAAAAGGAGTTTTAAGAAAGAGTATCTTAGTTGGAAAAAGTTAAATCAAATCTATCATTAACATTGATGTACCTCTATTTGGTTTCAACTAAATAAGTTGAATTATCTACTACGCGCGCGCATGTGTGTGTATCCATCCATGTGTCTGTGAACGCGGTAACTCAAAATCGAAAAGTCAGTTTAATACCAAGCTTAGGATTTAAGTTCAAAATTTTTCAAAAATGCGACAAAGATTTTCAAGAAAATAATCCACTCCAAACAACCCTTTACATGGAAAAGATTTCGAAAAAAATTATTTTCTCCAAAGTGGCTTCAACGATCTTGATTAAAATACCGTATATTAAAGACAGTATGACAAAATTTTATTATTAATTTTTTATATATAGCCAATTAAACTCCTCTTCGTTCAAAATGCCATTTACATAGCTGCCAAACCGTAAGAGACGGTCGATAAAAACACAATTTTTTGTAGAGATAACCATTTCCGAGATAGTCTTGTTATTTGTTTAAATCTTAAAATATATAAGCGTTTCTCAAGCGTGAATTTGTATTGATTTTTCTTTTGTTTTACTCCTGGTCGGCAAAGAGAACCGAATTTCAACCAAATGGCAACCAGCTTTTACAAAATTTGACTATCGGTTTAGCCTGGTGTACTTCCTTATTTGTCTTCTACTAATATTTATCTCAATTAGCAACAATTAAAGAAAATAATAAGCATTTGTAAGCATATTTATTGCCGACTAGCTAAGGAACGCCATGTGAATGTAACGCATCACATTTTTACTTTCTCTAGCACGTAATTACTCATCGTATTCTGAAATGTTAAGGCAATTCACCTATGAATTTCCTATATCCAAAAGTTTTCAACTAATCAGGTTGAAATTTTGAACATGCATTTATACTATACAGTAATTACATGCTGTAAAATTCGGTTTATGTCTCATAAATAGTTTTTTAGTATTTAATTTTTAAATTAAAAATCTGACACCAAATTCAAATCACTCCACACTATGAAAATGATGAAAACTTTTATTTTTACTTTCTCTATACGTCCTATATACATAGTGTATAGAGAAGGTATTGCACTCCACCAAAAAATTCGATACCGAGATTTCACCGGAAATATATGTTTTACCCTGTATCGAAAAAAAGCATTTTCACAAAAAGGTCCGTGTATGTGTGTGTATCCGTGTGTCTGTGAACACGATAACTCAAAAACGAAAAGTCGGTAAAATACCAAACTTGGTATTGAAGTTTAGTATCTTACAGGGATGTGACACGAAGATTTTGAGAAAAATCCCCACACCCCCAACCACCCATTACATGGAACTTTTTTCGAAGATTTTGATTTTCTAAAAAATGGCTCTACCGATTTTGATTAAAATATCGTATATTAAAGATATTTGCCTGACAAATAAAGTGTATATTTTGAATTTCTTGGGAAAGCCTCTGAAGACTATTCTGGGTCAAATTTTACGGAATTTTGCATAACTGCTAAACCGTAAGAGATAGACAAAAACTTATCACACAACAAATGTAGAGCATCTTAAAACACACCATTTATGTTATATGCATTTTTTCGTGGAGTTGATTGTTTTTTTAGATATTCCTTGTATTTTGTTTCAGCCTTAAAAACTTGTACTTTTCCCATACAGGACTTTGTGAACTCGTGTCCATAAAAAGGAACTTCAGTCGCAGAGCAACCGGCTTTTGACTATCACTTTAACCTATGGTACTCCCTTATTTCGCTTCTACTAACAAGGAAGCAAGTAATAAGACTATTTCTGCTAATTTTTGCTCCATTAGATGAAGTAAATAGAATAATTTATTGCAGTGATATAGAGAAAGTCATGTGAATGGAATACATTATATTTTTTTATTTTTCAAAATATGCATCTAAGTATCAGGAACAGAACTATCAAATGAATTTATTGTACCACAATTAGTTCTAGAGGTAAAAATATTAAAGCAAGAAACAGACAAACATTCAAGAAATGTTATAATACAATTGACTTTAAAAATCAATATCTAAAACAATATTAGGAATTTTAAAAAATCATATGATAGAAAATCATTTCTACTCGTTACGAACCTATCTTAAATGTTTAAGAGAGCTTGAATAAAACCTGCGTCGTGGGGAACATTTTGAATGACAAAAAATGTTTAAAAAACTGTAAACGAGTAAATCAAGTACAAAAGGTTTTCCCTCTAAGTTGCATAGCTTCAAACAGTCTAAAACCCTTCAAACACAGAAGTTGGACCATCAAGGCTCTTCCTTCTCGCCTCTGCAGCAATTTTCTTCAGTTTTAGTTTAGGAGAAACAAATTATTTAATTTGTCATTTTATTAATTGTTTATTTTTTCTATTGAAATATGAAGTTTATTATTTAATTACACAAACGCTGGTGATGTTAGAAAAAAATCATCTCAATTTTTTTTTGGTACTATTTTTATTCAAGCATAAACCATTTTCAAGCTTCTGTTTTGAAAACTGCATCCTGTGGAACAATTTAAAGTTTTGAAAACTGTTTCTGTGTAAATATTACAATGTCATAATCTGGAGAAATTTTTAAACCAATAATATCTGTCAACTCTCACGAACTGTTTACACTAATTCTGAGTAAAGTATAAAGCAAAGCAAAACTGCAAGTCATTTGGTCCGAGTCAAGCTGCACTCTGCTGCTAAACAGTCTCTATTTCACGGCCGGAAATATGCTGTTAGTGGGGTGTGGAGAGGACCGCCGGGTGCTTTATCTAGCTTTTGGTTTAGGATGGGGAGGGCCCAGGTTAAATAATCGGTGGTGTGGTATGCCAGGACGATTACGGGGTAGATAGAAGCACCCGGTGTGGGACCTGTTTTGTAAATTTTGAAACATATTACTATACTCACTTTTTACTTTCTCTATACGTATTATGTACATAGTATATAGAGAAGGTATTGTATTGTACCCAAAAATTCGATACCGAGAATTCACTGGAAATACATGTTTTTCAGACCACCTGAATCAATAAAAGCATATTTAGAAAAATGTCTATGTGTGTGTGTATGTGTGTGTCTGTGGGCAACATAGCTCAAAAACGAAAAGACCGTTAAGTACCAAACTTGGTATTTAAGTTCAGTATCTTCCAAGGATGCGACACGACGATTTTCAAGAAAATCCGCCACTCCCAACTACCCTTTACATGGAAAAATTTTCGAAAATTTTGATTTTCTAAAAAATGGCTCTAACGATTTTGATTAAAATATCATATATTAAAGAGATATACTTGACAAATACTATGTATATCTTGAATTTTCTGGGAATAGCCTCTGAAGACTACTTTATTCTAGATGAATTTTACGGAATTTTGTGTAACTGGTAAACCGTAAGAGATAGACAAAAACGTTCCACACAAAAAATGTAGAGCACATTAAAACACACAATTTATGTTAATTACATTTTTTTAGATATTCCTTGTATTTTGTTTCAGCCTTAAAAACACTTGTACTTATCTCATACAGGAATTTGTCAACTCGTGTCCATACAAACAAAGGAACTTCAGTCACATAGCAATCATCTTCTGCTATCACTTTAACCTATGTTACTTCCTTATCTCGTACTTACAGGGAAGCAAGTAATACGACTATTTCTGCTATTTTTTTCTCACTTAACATGAAGTAAATAGAAGCCTAAACTTGTTAACAAAAATTTGTTGCATAGATATAGAGAAAGTCACGTGAATGGATTACGTCAGAGTTTTTAGTTATTAGTGCATATTATTGTATTTTCAATTTGAAATAGATACATTTAAGGCCAAATGTTATTGGTAAATACCAAATTTCGGATTTTTACCAAATTTTCACCATAGTGAAAAGGTTAAAGCACTTACAGTCATCCATTTAAATCATGTGATACGGTTTAAAGCGCCCCATTGTAATAAAAACCACAGGAAATTGATCTACAGGCATTACATTATTTAATTAGGCATTTTTTTTTTCATTTTTTGAACTTTTTGATAAGATTTCACAGATGCTTTATTTTAAGAGGGAGAGTAAATTAGAGCTTTGAGTTTTCACTTTCTCTACACGTAATATCTACATAGTGTATAAAGAAGGTATTACATTGCTCCCAAAAAGTCGATACAGAGATTTCACGGGAAATACATGTTTAAGGTCCCCCTGAATACAAAAAAAACAAAAAAAAAACTCATTTTTTGGAAAAAGATCCGTGTGTGTGCATGTCTAGTGTGTGTCTGTGTCAAAAAACAAAACAAACAAACTTGGTATTTATGCTCAGTATCTTCAAAAGATGCGACGCAAAGATTTTCAAAAAAAATCTCCCCACCCCCAACTACCTTTTGCATGGAAAAAATTTCGAAAATTTTGATTTTCTCAAAAATGGCTGTAACGATTTTAATTAAAATATCGTATATTAGAGATATTTATCTGAAAAATGAAATGTATAACTTGAATTTTCTGGGAATAGCCTCTGAAGACTACTTCATTCTGGATGTATTTTACGGAATTTTTGTATAACTGGTAAAGCGTAAATGATACACAAAAACTTACGTATCAGAAAATGTAGAGATCGTTAAAACACACTATTTATGCCATAAACGTTTTTTTTCGTAGAATTGACCATTTCTGAGATAGTCCTTGTTATTTGTTTCAAATTAAAAAACTTAAGCTTTTCTCACACGGAAGTTATAAACTCCTGGCCCTGCATTGAAATGGATTTCATCCGCATGGGAACCAGCTTTTCAAGTATTTTACTATCGTTTTAGCGTAGTATATTCCCGTATTTCTCTTCTGCTTACAAGAAAGCAAGTAATTAAGATAATTTCTACTAATTTTATCTCGATTATCATAAATATATAGAAAAATATTCTTTTTAACAATAATTTTACAGCGATGTAGAGAAAGTCATGTGAATGGAACACTTCAGATTTTTTCGCAGGCATTACTAGCAACAAAAGAAGTATCTATACCAGGTTTCAACGCAATATGTAATGTCATTCTGAATCTATTAATTAATGTATATCAATTTTATTAGCAGCATTTAGAATCTATTACAGATATTGTGCCCAAAATGTCAATTCTTTAAATTTACCTTTCTTAATAACTTTGTAACGCAATGTTTTATTGGAGTTCTTGCATATATGATGGTTTTTTTAAAAAAATATTTTATTCTAAAAGGTGGAAAATCTAAGAACAAGCAGAGTATGAATACGTTAATTATTTTTAAAACAAACTATGGGAAACAACAAAATTGCAATGTATAATTTTATTGCACACATTGGGGTAAAATTGCAGACGTGTAGCAGCATTTTTGTGGAAGAAGATAGATTTTAATATGGACAAATAACGAAAAAATTAACTTGAGAAAAATGACTTCAAAAATTCACATACAGAGTCATTAAACCAGCTCAATACATTAAAATGGCGTCTTAAAATATGAATTACATTCGTTCTAGTAGAATCAAACATTGGAAATGTGTTCTTTAAAGTATAGTGCATTATTTGTATCAAAAATTAAAATCGAAATTTTTTATCAAAAGAACCTCTTGGTCTCCTTAATAACGAAGAAAAAATATGTGTTCCATTCACAGGATTTCTCTACATCTCTGAAACAAATATTGTTAAAAAGCCTATTCTTCTATTTGCACCATACTAATCGATATAAACATTATCAGAAATGGTCTTATTACTTGCTTCCTTGTAACTAGAAGGGAAATACGAGAATAAGCTAGGCTAAAACCTTTGTAAAATATTTTTAAATCTGGTTGCTATGTGGTCGAAGATCGTTTCTATGCAGGGCCAGGAGTTTACAACTTTCCGTGCGAGAAAAGTTTAAGTATTTTAAATCTGAAAATAATAATAAGGAATATCTCAGACAAAACGTATATGACATAAATTATGTGTTTTAACCTGATCTACATTTTCTGTGTAGTACGTTTCTGTCTAGTTTGCCAGTTACTCAAGAATCAGCAAAATTCATTCAGAATAAAGAGGTCTTTAGAGGCTATTCCCAAAAAATTCAAGATATATATTTCATTTGCCATATAAGTATCTTACAATACAATGTTTTAATCAAAATCGTATGAGCCATTTTTGAGAAAATCAAAATTTCCGAAATGTTTTCCATGTAAAGAAAGGGTAGTTTGGAGTGGGGGGGGGTCTTTTTCTCAAAATCTTCGTGTCGCATCTCTGGAAGATGCTAAACTTAAAATTTTTACCGATTTTTCGTTTTTTAGTTATCATGCTCATAGATACAAGGACACACACGGACCTTTTTCTAATAATGCTTTTTTCAACTCAGAGGACCTCAAAATATATATTTACGCTGAAATCTTCACATCGAATTTTGAGCGGAGTAGCTGCTATATACATTGTATGGCAGCTCTATCTTTAATACTTTAGATATTAAAGATAGAGCTAGATCTGTGGTTTTTGTGTCTATACCAAGTTTCAACACAATATATAATGTCATTTTGAATCTATTAATGTATGTATATCAATTTTATTAGCGGAATTTATTGACAGATATTGTACCCAAAATATCATTCTTTAAATCTACTTTTCTTAATAACTTTGTAACACAATGTTTGGTTGTAATTCTTCCGTATCTGATGAGATTGTAAAAAATATTTTATACAAAAAAGTGGAAAAATTGAGAAGAAGCATAGTATGAATACGTTAATTATTACTTTCTCTACACGTACTAGTACATAGTGTATAGAGAAGGTATTGCACTCCACCCAAAAATTCGATACCGAGATTTCACCGGAAATACATGTTTTGGGTTCCCCTGAATCCAAAAAAAAGCGTTTTTTATAAAAAGTTTCGTGTGTGTGTGCGTGTGTGAGTCTGTGTGTGTGTGTGTCTGTGGACAGCATAGCTCAAAAACGAAAAGACCGTTAAATACCAAACTTGGAATTTAAGTTTGGTATCTTCCAAAGATGCGACACAAAAGATTTTCAAGAAAATCCCTCCACCCTCAACTACCTTTTACATGGAGCTTTCTTCGAAAGTTTTTATTTTCTCAAAAATGGCTCTAAAGATTTTAATTAAAATGGCAAATATTAAATATATTTACCTGACAAACCAAATATATATCTTGCATTTTCTGGGAATATCCTCTAAAGACCACTTTATTCTGGATGAATTTTACGGAATTTTGCATAACTGCTAAACCGTAAGAGATGGACAAAAACTTACCACACAAAAAATGTAGACCACATTAAAACACACAATTTATGTCATGTGTATTTTTTTCGTTGTGTTTGATCGTTTTTGACATATTCCTTGTTTTTGGTTTCAGCTATGAGAAACTTATACATATCTCATACAGGAATTTGTCAACTCCTCTCCATACAAACAAAGGAACTTCAGTCACTGAGCAAACAGCTTTTGATTATCAGTTTAGCCTTTGGTACTCTCTTATTTCTGTACTATTTACAAGGAGGCAAGTAATAAGACTATTTCTACTGTTTTTTTTTTTTTCGATTAGCATGAAGTAAGTAGAAGTATAAGCTTTTTAACAATAATCTATTACAGAGGTGTAGAGAAAGTCATGTGAATAGAACACATAAGATTTTCTTTTAAAACTAAACTATGGCAAACATCATAATTGCAATGTATAATTTTATTGCACACATTCTAAGGCATATTGAGATACATTTTCAGACCTGTAGCAGCATTTTTGTGTGAGAAGATAGACTTTGAATATGGACAAATAACGAAGAAACTGAGCTTGAGAAAAATGACTAAAAATTTAGATACAGTCATTAAACCAGCTCAACAATTTTAAAATGGCAGCCTAAAACATGTGTTACATTCGTTCTAGTAGAATCAAACATTGTAAATACGTACTTTAAAGTATGGTGCATTATTGGCACCAAAAATTAAAATTGAAAATTTTTACCAAAAGAACTTTGTTCCCTCAATAATAGACAAAAGAAATGCTGACAGGCCATTACAGCGGTTTGAACTAGACTATTTACTGGCCACTGTGTTTCTATTCGTGCTGAAGTTGCATTATTGATGGCGTGTTCCAGTAGCTTGGACAGCATTACTTACAGTTTGTTGTTGTTGTTATTATTTATTATTAAAATTGTGTGGGAAATTGAATCTATGAAGTGTGACTGAATATGACCTCTATTACTCAAGGGATCTTACTTCTCCATACGTATTGAAAGTTGGTGCAGTAGTAGTAGTATTTTATTAAGCTTACAATATTACAACCTTTGCGTCATACAGTCGCATGGGCCGGGTGACCATACATGTTGTCTAAAAATACTTGAACTTAAAATATTATCTACTTATCTATTTTACATATTTTTACGACACTGGAAGTACACACATACACAGAACAGCAAATTAACAAAAGAAAGTACGCTCTGATATCACACATACACACACTCGCACGCACAACCACACCCACGTACTCACACACATACATAACTCATATACCAAATATATCTATACAATATTTACACTAATATCTTGTCTTTTGGGACACGTACTTCCATTAAGTATGTGTCCAGGCTTGGCCAGTTTTGGCTGTTTAGAATTGAGACCCAGCATACTATCCTTCGTCTGTTCGAAGCTAAAATTACTTCTAGCAATATTTTTTTCCTAACATCCTCTGCCTGCACGCATTATGTCAAAATATGCGTCAAGTCCTTGCATAATGGCCAAATCCTCCATCAGCATCAATTACCTTACGGGCTAAAGTTGCATTATTTACAGGGTGTCGTATCAGTTTATCCCGAAATATCTTGAGGTTTTTGTTGTTGTTCTTTCTCCTGTTTCTTACACCGAAAACGGAGGTACTTGTGGAAGTACTCTCTGAACATTCCACTTGAAAGACATAATACAATAGGGTTCAACGCGGGGTTGATGTTGAGTAGTAACTGGGTCAAATGGAAAAACCAAACAATTGTACTGGAGGGGGGGAATTTATAAATCGTTGCTATCAACCAAAATATGTACAAGGGAGGATATGTAATTGTAAATAATATAGCTAAAGCTGGTAGTATCCTGGCGTTTCTTTCCTTGGCCTTATCAAGCGCCGTCTTTCGCGATGACCTCTGGTCACCTTGGCGAAGTCGCCGATGTGTAGCCAGTGTAAAGAAAGCAATGATAACAAACGGCAGAAAACAAGTGATAATCATCATCGCTATAAGAGAGGGAGTTGTAATGTGAAGGTCGCAGTACGTCTTGTCAGAGAAGTCGTACTTGGTGATAACAGCCTCGAAGATGTGTTGTATAGCCTGTAGGGAGGCTGCTATCCACACCACGGCTACAACAACGGGCATGTGGTCCACCAGTTTGAGAGACCTATCCCCAGGCATCGCCGTCACTGCTATGTATCTGGTGATACTGAGGACCATGATGGAGAGGACGCTGGCTCGAGCTGGTGCAATTGCTAGGAAAGTGAGCATCTGACATACAGCTAGGCCAAACGTAAAGGGACGTAGGATAATGAAATATTTACCGAAATAGTTGAACACCAGTAAGAGAATGTCGCTAACTGCGAGACTGACCAGCAAAATTTTGGGTCCAGAGCGGGTCTCGGGATGCTTGTAGAAAATAAAAAGAAGAATGCAATTTCCTATCATGCCGCAGAAGAAGACAACTGTGATTATTGACGGCATGTAATACCAAAGAATATTCTGTGAAGTGCGAGCCGTATCCACGTGAGCTTGAAGCTGAAGATACGCGTCAGTATAGAGCTTTTCTCTGCTCTTTTTCTCTTCATAGAGCGATAAACAAGAATGTAATGCGTTTGTGCAGTTTCTGATGTTGACGAAGACTTCTGAGGGAGTGTTGAGAACCTGCTTCAGCAACAATACGGCGTCCTTGATGTCCTGAAGGTCTTCTGTGTTAGCGAAGCTTATGGACTTATTACGAGCTGCTTCAATGATGGCATGGGTTTTGTTCATGGTAGTGTAGTAACACTGGCAGTACTGAGTAGTGTTGTTGAGGGCCTGTAGACAGTGGTCACCACCTTTAGTGACGTTGGACACTCCGCCACCATTCAAGCAGTCAGAATCGAGGCCGATCATCCCGTCAAGAAGTGCAAGCACTAATGTCGTGAAGCCACCTGGATGAATCATCTCTGCAACAATAACATGTGTTAGATATTCATTCTGACATTTGACTGGTTTATACGAGGAGTGTCAGGAAAGTAAGTATCATTTCGTTCTATCGCCACCGCAACGCTAGTGTCGCAGTTCCACGCGTACTGGTCTCTTTGGTTTATTTTCTGTCCATTGTCGAGTCGTGTCGTGTTTACTGTTGTTAGTGATGCTTAAAATGTTAAAGATAATTTCTGATCCCACCGACGGTGAAGTGCGTTCCGTATTACGGTTTTTGAACGTAAGACATATTAAGTATCTAAGCTGAGATTCACCATCAATTTGTGGAGATTTACGGTGAAAATGCAATGGCAAATGGAATGGTGAGAGAGTGGGTTAAACAATTCAATGATGGACGATCCAATGTTCATTTTGAAGCATGGAGTACGTTCTTTAAGCTGGATGGTCATATCGGACGATGATTGAAATGGGTGAAAAATGATGCTCAAATAATCTCGGGGTCCATGGACATGGTTTCTCGACATTCATCTTTTCAGGATAAGGAAATGCCCTTAAGAAACTAAGCTAGATTCGAACTCGTGTTGTGTTGAGCATGAGGCAGACACGCTTCTACCATATTACTCAGACGGGCAAGCATGAAGTGGGTGGCCTTCTGTTGTCACTGGTGCTTTGTTTGAACACGTGAAAAGGCTATTCGTGTTTGGTATTTTTCCAACTTTTCGTTTTTGAGTTATCGTGTTCACAGACACACGGACGTACACACGGACACACACACCCACACACACACGGACCTTTTTCTGGAAATGCTTTTTCTGGATACAGGTATATTGTCGGTGAAATCTCGGTATCTAATTTTTTGGTGGAGTGCAATACCTTCTCTATACACTATGTACATAGTACGTATAGAGAAAGTAAAAACCATTTTTAGACAAAAGTGAGTGTGTCTGTCTGTGGACAACATAGGTAACTCAAAAACGAAAAGTCGTTCAAATACCAAACTTGGTATTTAAGTTTAATATCTTCCAAACATATGACATGAATCTTTTCAGGAAAATCCCTCACTCTCAACTAGTCTTTACATAGAACACATTTGTAAAATTTTGATTTTTTCAAAAGTGGCTCCAGTTATTTTAATTAAATGTCCAAATGAAGCGGCCGCGCCGTGCACAAGTGATTAGACCACACGCCTCTCACCTAGGCGGCCCGGGTTCGATCCCAAGTGACCGCATGTGGGACTTGTGGTGGACAAAACGGATCCGGGGTGAGTTTTCTCCGGGTTCTTCGGTTTCCCCCGCCATTGCATTCCACTGGTGCTCCATCTTCATTACATGTACCATCGGTGTTATCGCCTGCGGTGCCACAAGTAGTAAAGGCTAGTGTTAAACACTTATCAAAAAGGACAAACGTATATCTTGAATTTTCTGGGAATGGCCTCTGAAGACCTCAATCTAAATGACTTTTGCTTAGCTGGTAGATAAATACTTACCAAATAAAAAATGTAGATCTCCGGAAAACAAATACTTTAAGTCATATACACTCATTTTGGAGTTTCTGAGATACCCCTTGCTATTGGTTTCAATTTTGAAGCACTTAAAATTTTCTCAAACGAGAAGTTATCTTTCTGTTTCTTATCTCCTTCCTTTAATGCCTGGCCTTGTATGCAAAACCAAACTTCAATGAAAAACGCATAGCGACGACTTTTAAAAGGCTTGACTAACGCTTTAGCCTAGTGTATTACCTTACTTCCCTTCTACTTATAGGCAACTAAGCATTAAAACCGTTTCTGGTAATGTCTATCTTTATTAGCATGACGTAGATTAAAGGTATAAGAATAGTTGCTTGCAGAACAGGTAGAGAAAGTAATGTGAATGAAACATATCAGATTACTTTTTACCTTCTCTAGCCCCATATGAATAATGTACATAATGGATGGACAAGGTATTGTATTCCACCTATCATGTTAAGAGACACATAGATACAGACACGTACCTTTTTCTATTTTTTTTTAAATAGGGGACGATAAAGAGTGTAATTCCAGTGAAATCTCAGTATTGAATTTTGGGTGGAGTGCAATATCTTATCTACCTACGCACCTTGTATTATGTAGAAAAAGAAAAATTAAAAAATGGAACACACTAGGATAAAGCAACAGGCAACTTTTTTAAAAGCTGGGTGCCATGTGATTGAAATTCGGTTGTCTTTGCATGGCCAGCAGTAAAATAAAGGAAACAGGAATGACAAGTTCCCGTATGAGATTTGTATTTTAAAACTGAAACCAATAACAAGGAATATCTCGGAAATGATTAACACCAAATAAAAATGTTTATGACATAAGTTGTGGAGATCTACACTTTTTGTGCAGTAAGTTTTTCTCTCTCTTACTGCTTATCGGTCGTCCAGAGCGAAGAGGTCTTTAGAGGCTGTTCATAGAAAATTAAAGCTATACATTTTTTGTGATGTAAGCATTTTTACTTTCTCTACACGTATTATGTATATAGGGAAGGTATTGCACTCCACCCAAAAATTGATAGCGATATTTCACCAGAAATAGACGCTTTAGGGTCCCCTATATCCAAAAAATCTGATGTGTTCCATTCACATGACTTTCTCTACATCTCTACAACAAATTATTGTTAAAATAGTTATGTTTCTATTTAATTCGTGCTAATCCAGAAAAAGAAGAAATGGTCTTATTACTTGCTTCCTTGTAAGTAGAAGTATCACAGGTTAAAGTGATAGTCAAAAGCTGGTTGCTATGTGACTCAAGTTCCTTTGTATGGACAGGACTTGTCAAATTCTTGAGATATTCTTTGTTTTTGGTTTCAGCTTTAAAAAAAACTTATGCTTTTCTCATTCTGGAATTTGTCAACTCCTGTCCATACAAACAAAGGAACATCAGTCACATAGCAACCAGCTTTTGGCTTTCACTTTAACCTATGGTACTCCCTTATTTCGCTTCTACTTACAAGGAAGCAAGTAATAAGACTATTTCTGGTAATTTTTTCTCCATTAGCATGAAGTAAATAGAAACATTAGTTTTTAACAATTATTTGTTGCAGAAATGTAGAGAAAGTCATGTGAATGAAACACATCAAATTTTTTTTAAAAATTCATGGTTCATTTTACTAGAATAATGATTATATGTTTTTAAGGAATTACTGGGACTACATGTTTACTTTCTCTACACTTACTATGTACTTAGTGTATAGAGAAGGTCTTGTAATGCACCCAAAATTTCGATACCGAGATTTCACCGGAACTACCTGTTTTGGGTTCCTCTGAATCCAAAAATAGCATTTTTAGAAAAATGTTCGTGTGTGTCTGTCTGTCTGTTTGTGTGTATGTGTGTCTGTGGGCAGCTTAGCTAAAAAACGAGGAGACCCTTATTAAATACAATACTTCGTGTTTAAGTTTGGTATCTTCCAAGGATGCGACACGATGGTTTTCAAGAAAAGCCCCCACCCCCAACTACCCTTTACATGGAACATTTTTGAAAAAATTTGATTTTCTCAAAAATAGCTGTAACGATTTTGATTAAAATACCTTATGTTTAAGATATTTTTATTACAAAAAAAAAAGTATATCTTGAATTTTCTAGATGACTTTTATATAACTGTCAAGCCGTAAGAGACATACAAACACGTACTACATAAAAATATAGATATCATTAAAATACCTAGCTAATTAATGTCATATTCATTTTTTTTTTTTTTGTAGAATTAATTGTTTTCGAGATATTCCGGATTATTGGTTGAAATTTAAACCTTTTTCAAATGTGAAGATATCTTCCTTCTCGTTTCTCGTTTATTTATTTCTAACAAGCAAAGAGATTAGAATTTCATTTGTTTAATAAAGCGACCATGAGACTATCGCTTTATCCTGTGAATTTTCTTATTTCCCTTCTACTTACAAGAAGCTAGTAATAAGATTAATTCTGCTTATATTTATCTTCATTAGCATGATGTAGACAACAAATTAGTGTTTTGAATAAAAAGTTTGTTTGCCGAACAGCTGGAGGACATCATGTGAATGGAACACATTAGATTTTTACTTTCTCTATACGCACTATGTACATAGTGTACAGAGAAGGTATTGCACTCCACCAAAAATTCGATAACGAGATTTCACCGGAAATATATATTTTAGGGTCCCCTGTATCCAAAAAAAGTATTTTCAGAAAAAGGTCCGTATGTGTGTGTGTGTGTGTGTCAGTGCGTCCGTGTGCCTGTGAACACGATAACACAAAAACGAAAAGTCGGTAAAATACCAAACTTGGTATTTTAGTTTAGTATCTTCCAGGGATGCGACAGGAAGATTTTGAGAAAAATCCCCCCACCCGAAACTACCCTTTACATGGATTTTTTTTCGAAAATTTTGATTTTCTAAAAAATAGCTCTAACGATTTTGATTAAAATATCATATATTAAAGATATTTACCTGACAAATAAAATGTATATTTTGAATTTTCTGGGAATAGCCTCTGAAGACTACTTTATTCTGGATGAATTTTGCATAACTACTAAACAGGAAGAGATGGACAAAAATTAACACACAAAAAATGTAGAGCACGTTAAAACACACAATTTATATTATATACATTTTTTTCGTGGAGTTGATCGTTTTTGAGATATTCCTTTTTCTTGGTTTCAGCTTTGAAAAACTTATACTTTTCTCACACAGGAATTTGTCAACTCCTGTCCAGACAAACAATGGAACATCAGTCACATAGCAACCAGCTTTTGTCTTTCACTTTAACCTATGCTACTCCCTTATTTCGCTTGTATGTACAATAAAGCAAGGAATAAGACTATTTGTGCTAATTTTCCTCGATTAACATGAAATAAATAAAAGATAAGCTTATTAACAATAATTTGTAGCAGAGAGATAGAGAAAATGATGTTCAGATTTTTCAAATAACTGTTATCAATGTCAACAATTTATCTTATATTCTGTGAATTTTCTAAAATGCATTATCTTAAAATAGATTTTAATTACTCTAAAGAAAATTAGCAAATATATTATTGTATACTACTCACCTGTTGATTCACAACGCAACTGTAATTCACTAAAACTGGTTTATAATTTTACTTTAAGAGAAAAACTTAAAATGCAACTGCTCTCTGCAATAAGGTTTTGTTGTGCAGTAAACTAGAATGTATGAAAATGCTGTCTTTTGTCGGAAAGGAATCAGGAAGTACATGCAACGGAAATATATATCCTGTTACAGCATTACTGTTTACACTTAGGACATCGATTTCATCGTGTAGCTATCGTGAAATTTCCGGGATAAAGCTCCAAGATTTTTGTCAACATTTGGTTAAAACCTCTGATGTGTTACACTCTCGTGAGCTTTTCAAGCTGCTCTGCAAACAAACTTCTTTTCTTCTTTCTACATAATACTAATCGAGATAAACATTAGCAAAATGTTCCTTATAAGTAGAAGGAAGCTAAAGGAATGCACTAGGCTAAAGTGAGTCAAATGTTTTAAAGGATGCTATTATGCGATTATCATGGCAAATCACTTCTTTGCTTGGCCAGGATTAGAACAAAAGAAAAACGGACACTTCCTGTCTGAGAAAAGTATAAGTATTTTACTATTGAAACCAATAACAATGAATATGTCAGAAACGGTTACCTCCACAACAGAACGTAAAGGACATAAATTGTGTCTTTTGACGGGATCTACATTTTTGTAGTAAGTTTTTGTCTATCTCTTACAGTTTAGCAGTAAAGCGAAATACGGCAGAATTCATCCAGAATAAACATGTTTTCAGAGGCTATATCCAGAAAATTCAAAATATGCATTTTATTTGTGATGTAAATTATTTTAATATACGGTATTAAAATCAAAGTTGTTAATCATTTATAAGAAAATTAAATTTTTCGAACATTTTTCTATGTAAAGCGTAGTTTGTGGTTAAAATAATTTACATCCCAAATAAAATGTATATTTTGAATTCTCTGGGTATAGCCTCTGAAAATCTTTTTATTCTGGATGAATTCTACCGAATTTTGCTTTATTGCTAAACCGTAAGAGACAGACAAAAACTTACTACAAAGAATGTAAATCCCGTCAAAAGACACAATTTATGTCCTTTACGTACGTCTGTATGTACATAAGTATATATGTATACACTTATGTACATACAGACAGACACACAGGGACATTTTCCTAAAAATGCTTTTTTGTTTTTGTTTCAGGGGGCTTAAAACATATATTTCCGGTAAAATTTTGGTATCGATTTTCTGGGTGCAATACAGTACCTTCTCTATACACTATGTACATAGTACGTGTAATTTTTTGTTACTAATGATATTCGTACATTGGGTATAGACATGGTCGTCCATATCATAATTCAGGAGGCAGTGAAGAAAGAAAAAAGAACATTCGGTAAATAAACATGGTCGAATGCGTCATCTACCATTTGAGAACTAATGTATTACAATTATTACCTGATAAAGTCACCCTTCCTATATACTATAAACTATTAATAGTCTAATTTGCGGAATTGTCATATCAAATACAACTTGGGTTTTCATATCTTAGACGTTTCGCTCCGGTCGTGAATTATCGACAAGATGAAAACATTCGTGGCATTACTAATGATTATAGATCTCAAAGCTTCCAACAACCATTTGCTATTAATTTTCCACTTTTTGACCTATTGCAGCCAAAATTTCACTCCCAATGAGCCTTAAAATTTCATATGAAATTAGATGCACATTCTGTCAAGAAAGTACCGGGAATTGATCATTTAAAAATCCTGTTTAAAACGGGATTCGAAATTATTGTTGTCGCTAAGTTGGTACAACTTTCCTCTATACCCACGTGGAGTTTGATCGTCATCTGTCATCTAGTTTGTTTACAGAACGCCATTTTGTTAGTTCATCTCAAAGGTGATTTGCGATTTTACGATGGATACAAATATTGAACAAAGAATCTATCTCAAATTTTGCATTGCAAATGGTATTTCGTGTTACAGAGGGCTTACAGTGAATAGACTTTATCAAAAATACGTGCATATGAGTGGTACAGTGCATTCAAAAGTGGTCGAGATGTGGTGGAAGATTTGCCTCGGTCTGGTCGGCCATCATTCAGTTTCAACTGAACATCGCTAATGTAAAGAAAATGGCGTCTGAAAATCGTCATTTGGATCTGAGAGAGATTGCCGCTGAACTTTGTGTGTCTCACGAATCGATTCGTACAATTTTAAAAGATTGTTTGGGCATGACACGCGTTGCAGCTCGGTTAGTTCCGAAAGACTTCAATTTTCTACAAAAACTCAATCGCGTAAGGATTGCTGAAGTTATGCTAGAACGAGCCAATTCCGACCCCACATTCATGAAACGCATTGTAACTGGTGATGAGACGTGGGTTTACGAGTTTGACACTCAAACCAGTAAATAAGCTTCCGAATGGCGCCTTCCAATTGAACCATAACCTGAAAGGGCACGTCAAACTCGATCAAAACTGAAAGTCATGTTGACAGTTGTTTTCGATTATCGCGGTGTCGTGCACTCAGAGTTCTTGCCAGAAGGTCAGATGTAAATAAAGACTATTATCTGAGCGTTAAGGCCAGATTTGTGGAACGACAACTCATGGATTCCGCACCACGTTAACGCACCGGCTCACAAGGCTATTATTGTGAACGAATTTCTGGCTAAAAACTCAACAAATGTTATCGAACAACCACCGATTCACCTGATCTGGCTCCTGCTGATTTCTTTCTCTTTCCAAAACTGAAGTTACCACTTCGAGACACCCGTCTTCAGAAGACACAAAGGAAAATTCGCGGCGACAGTTGACATCGATTCCCAAAGGTGCCTACAAAAAATGTTTTGATGATTGGATTATTCGTTGGCATAAATGTATAATTTCAGAAGGGACCTACTTTTCAAGGCGATAAAATAAAATTGGATGAACAATTCATTTTTTTTTATTTTATTGGCATATTCCCGGAACTTTCTTGACACAGTAGTATATCTTGAATTTTCTGGGAATAGCCTCTGAAGTTCTCTTCAATTTCGATGTCTTTTGTATAACTGATAAGCAAATTCTTACTACAAAAAATATGAGTTCCATTCATATAACCTTATCAAAAATTGTCTTATTACTTGCTTCCTTGTAAGTAGAAGGGAAATAAGGGAATACATTAGGTTGAAGCGAAACTAAACTATTTTAAAGTCTCGTCTTTTGTCAAGCAATTGAGATTCGGTTATCTTTGCATGCCCTCGTTTGGGAAAGGTTAGGTAGTTAAAATTTGAAATTAATATCTCAAAAACCGTCCTCTCTGCAAGAAAAACTTATATGACATAAATTGTGTGTTTTAACGAAATGTACATTTTTTCTTTTTACACTAAGCTTCTGTCTATTCTTTATGGTTTAACCGTTATGCAAAATTCTGCATAACCAATCCAGAATAAAGAGGTTTTCAGGGGATATTCCCAGAAATGTCAAAATATACGTTTAATTGTGAAGTAAACACTTTTAATATTCCGTGTTTTAATCAAATTCATGAGAGCAATTTTTGAGGAAAGCAACATTGTATAAATGTTTTCCATTTATTAGGCAATTTGTGGTGAAGGGAATGTGTTTGAAAATCTTCGTGTCGTATCCTTGCAAGAAGCTGAAGATAAGCACCAAGTTTGTTTTGTTTTTGTTTTTTCGGACTCATGGGACCTCAAAACATATATTTCTAGTGAAATCTCGGTATCGAATTTCTGGGTGGTATACAATACCTTCTCTATCCATTATGTACATTGAACATGCAGGCTAGATAAAGTAAAAAATCTGATGTTCCATTCACATGACTTTCTCTACATCTCTGAAATAAATTATTGTTAAAAAGCTAATGCTTCTATTCACTTCATGCTAATCGAGAAAAATTAGCAGAAATAGTCTTATTACTTGCTTCCTTGTAAGTAGAAGCGAAATAACGGAGTATCACAGGTCAAAGTGAAAACCAAAAGCTGGTTGCTATGTGAGTGATGTTCCTTTGTTTGTATTGACACGAGTTGACACATTCCTGTATGAGAAAAATCTGTTTTTTAAAAGTGAAACCAAAAACAGGGAATATCTAAAAACAATCAATTCCACGAAAAAAATGTATATAACTTGAATTGTGTGTTTTAACGTGCTCTACATTTTCTGTGTGTTAAGTTATTGTCCATCTCTTACGGCTTAGCAGCTATGCAAAAAGCCGTAAAATTCTTCCAGAATAAAGTAGACTTTAGAGGCGATTCTCAGAAAATTCAAATATACATATTGTCAGCTAAATATCCTTAATATACGATATCTTAATTGAAATCGTTAGTTATTTTTGAGAAAATCAAAATTTTTGAAAAAAATTTCATGTAAACTACCCTTTACATATAAAGAACTTCGAGAATTTTAATTTTCTCCAAAATGGCTCTAAGGAATTTAATTAAAATACCGTATATTAAAAATATATACCTGGCAAATAAAATGCATATCTTGAATTTTCTGGGAATAAGCTCAAAAAACCTCTTTATTCTGAATGAATTTTGCGTATCTGGCAAATCGTAACAGATAGACGAAAAATTGCTACACAAAATATGTATAATCACGCTAAAACACACAATTTATGTTATATACTTTTTTTTCGTTGATTTGAACATTTCTGAGAGATTCCTTTACATTTGTTTCAGATTTAAAATAGTTTAAACTTTTTTTCACACTGAAAGTTGTAAACTCCTGACCCTGCATAGAAACGGGCTTCAACCACATGGCAATCAGCTTTATCTGTGATTATTATAAAGTAGATAAAAGAATATGTGATTTAGAGAAATTCATGCGAATGGAACACATCGGAAATTTTACTTCTTACATAGAGGTACACAAGTTATTGCATTCCATCCAAAAATTCAATATCGAGATGTCACAGGAAATATATGTTTTGTGGTCCTCCGTATGAAAATGAATTTTTAGGAAAAAGTATGTGTTTGTGTAAATAGCATATATCAAAAATGAAAAGGCCGTTAAATTCTAAACTTGATGTTTAGGTTTACTATCCTCCAAGAATGTGACACGAAGATTTTCAAGAAAATTCCCTTACATGAAAATACGTTTTGCGTAAGGTTGATTTTCTCAAAAAATGCCTGTCACAATATGATTAAAACACCATATAATAAAATATGTTTTAGAAGAGATAGAAAACAAGATCTGATGTGTTCCATTCATATGTCTTTCAAAAAATCTCTGTAACAAATTATTGTTAAAAAGCTTATTCTTCTATCTAGGTACTTCATGATAATTGAGATAAACATTATCAAAAGTGCTTTCTTGTAAGTAGAAGCGAAATAACGGAATACACTACGCTAAAACGACATTCAAATATTTTAAAAATGGTTGGCATGTGGTTTAAAACAGTTTCTCTGCATTTTCGAGATTTGATAAATTCCCGTATGTAAAAAGTTTGAAGTATTTTAAAACTGAAACATATAACAAGGAATATCTCAAAAACAGCCAACTCTACGAAAAAATATGTATGAGATATTTTGTGCTTTAACATCTGTATTTTTTGTGTTTTAACTTTTTGTCTTCTCTTAAGGTTTACTAGTTGTGCAAAATCCAGCACAATTTATCCAGAATAAAGAGGTCTTTAGAGAATATTCCCAGAAAATTCAACATATACATTCAATTTGTGATGTGCATATCTTAAATATACGATATTTTAATCAAAATCGTTAGAGCCATTTATAACAGAATCAAAGTTTTACATTTTTTTCCATATAAAGGGAGGTGCTCGCATTCTTGGAAGATACAAAACTTAAATATCAATTTTGATATTTAACAAACTTTTCGTTTTTGAGCTATGCTGCCCACAGACACACAGACAGACACGGACATTTTTCTAAAAATGTGTTTTCTTTAAATTCAGGGGGTCTCAAAATATGTATTTCTGGTGAAATCTCGGTATCGAATTTTTGGGTGTAATACAATACTTTCTCTATAAATTATGTACATATTATTGTAGAGAAAGTAATAAAAGCCAGATACCTCTAGAAAGTTCTAGGAGTATCACAGTGTACGATATACGAACTCGCCAGAGAAACTTTCCCAATAGAGGATCTACGAATGACGCTGCTAACTGACTTCTAGTCAAGCCTATAATTCACTCCTACACAAATTCCGAGAAAAGAAACAAAAAACAGAAAAAAGAACATATCCTTGGAGTTCAATGCAAAAGTGCGCTGCAAGAGAAAGGTGAAGTAGACAAAACTGTCAGTTCATGGTTTCCACCATAAGGTGTACTTCAAGAAAGCTTTCAACGTATCTAGTGATACGCGTAGCTAAGCGTTGTGCTCAGAGACATGTGAAAAGTCTGACGTGTTCCACTGTCATGACTTTCTGTGCATCCCTGTAACAAATTATTGTTAGTAAATGTATTCTTCTATCTGCTTCATGCTAAAGGAGGTAAACCTTAGTAGAAATAGTCTTATTTCTTAGTTCCTTGCAGGTAGAAGGGAAATAAGTGGGTACCTAGGCTTAAAACATGTGGTTGCTATGCTATAGAAATCCGATTTTTGCGTGGGCAGGTGTTGAAAACTATGACCTAGGTATAAGTATTTCAAAACTGAAATCAATAACAAGGAATTTCTTAAAACGACTAACTCCATGAAAAAAATGTATGTAACATAAAGTGTGTGTTTTAACAAGCTCTACATTTTTTGTACGGTAAATTTTCGTCCATCTCTTATAGTTTAGCAGCTATGCAAAACTCCGTAAAATGAATCCAGAATATACTAGTCTTGAAACGCTATTCCCAGAAAATTCAAGATATACATTTTATTTTTCAGGTTAATATCTTTAATATACAATATTTTAATCAAAACACTTAAAGCCATTTTTGAAAAAATCAAAATTTCCTAAAATAAAGCTCCATGTATATGGTAGTTGATGTTTTTCTTTTAAATCTTCGTGTCGCATCCTTGGAAGATACCAAACTTAAATGCCAAGTTTGTTATTTAACGGTTTTTTTCGTTTTTGAGCTATGCTGTCCATAGACACACACATACGGATCTTTTTCTAAAAATACTTTTTTTGGATTCAGGGGGACCCAAAACATGTATTTCCGTCAAATCTGGATATCGAATTTTTGGGTGGAATACAATACCTTCTCTATACACTATGTGCAGATTACGTGTAGAAAAAGTAAAGATATCATAAACCCACAAATAACATGTATGTGTTGAATTTTCTGGGAATAACATCTGAAGACATGTTTATTCTGGGTGAATTTTGCGCAATTGGTAAACCATAAGAGATAGGCAAAAACTTATTACACAAAATATGCACAGTTTATTAAAACACACAATTTCTGTCATATTATATATATATATTCGTGGAATTGACCGTTTTCAATATATTCTTTCAGTTTTAAAATACTTAAACTTTTCTCATACGGGAACTTGTCAAATCTTGGCCACGCAAAGAAACGGATTTCTATGCCATAGCAACCACGTTTTAAAACATTTGACTGTCGGTTTAGCATAGTGTATTCCTTTAGTTCCCTTCTACTTATAAGGAACTAAGTAATAAGACCATTTCTGCTAGTCTCGATTAGAATGAAGTAAAAAGGAGAATAAGCTGTTTAACAATAATTTGTTACCGAGATGTAGAAAAAGTCATGTGAACGGAACATAATGACGATATTTGCTGTGAGTTTTCTAATCTACAGAATATATGTGTAATCAACTGCCTACATGCATTGAAACAAAGAAAGAAGTGTTTAAACAATAAACGGTATGTCATCCCAAAATTATACCTTTCTAGAATGAAGAAAAAAAAAAGTGATGTGATCCATTCACATGACTTTCTGTACATATCTGTAACAAATTATTGTTAATAAACTTATTCTTCTATCCCCTTCATGCTAATCGAGATAAAAATTATCAGTTCCTTAGTTCCTTATAAGTAGAAGGGAAATAAGGAAATAAGGGAATACAATAGGTTAAAGCGACAGTCAAATGTTTTAAAATCGGTTGTAATGAGATTGGAATCCGTTTCTTTGCGTGGCCAGGAGTTGAGAAATTCCAGTATGAGAAATATTTAAGTATTCCAAAACTAAAACCAATAACAAGGAATATCTCGAAAACGGACAGCTCCGCAAAGGAAATGTATATTGCATAAATTATGTGGTTTAAGGAGCTCTACATTCATGTGAAGTAAGATTTTGTGTATCTCTTACGGTTTTCAAGTTATGCAACATCCAGAATAAAGAGGTCTTTACAGACTATTCCCAGAAAATTCAACATATACATGTTATTTGTCTTGTAAATAGTAAACATAAGAGATGTTAATCAAAGTCGTTACAGCCATTTTTGAGGAAATCAAAATTTTCGAATTTTTTTCCATGTAAAGGGTAGTTGGAAGCGGGAGACCTGGGTTCGATCCCCAGTACCGGCGTGGGGATTTTTCCCCCGCTGGGAGACCTGGCCCGGGGTGCACTCAGCCTCGTAAGGTCCCTGGGGGGCCAATTGAGGAGCTACTTGATGGAGAAGTAGCGGCTCCAGGTCATAAGAACCGCATTAACCGGCCGGAGGGGACTCGAGGCACTGACCACGTCTCACCCTCCAATACTGCACCCCATCCATGACGTCTGTAATGAACCGAGATGGGGGACGCAGCGGCCGGGCGGTAGGCCAAGGTTCCCCGTGAGCTGTCGTGCCATGGAGTAAGTAAAGGGTAGTTGGGGGGATTTTCTTGAAAATCTTCGTGTCGCATCCTTGGTAGATACTGAAATTAAATATCAAGTTTAGTGTTTAACGGAGTTTTCGTTTTTGAGCTATGCCGCCCATAAACATACACCTACGGACCTTTTTCTAAGAATATTCTTTAGATTCAGAGATGCTTAAAAAATATTTCCGGTGAAATCTTGATATCGAATTTTTGGGTGGAATACAATACCTTCTCTATACACTATGTACATAGTACTTGTAACTAGGAAGTTTTTCTTGGCCGTATATCGAAATGATTCCTCTGGATTTAAATTTTTAATCTGGATCAAGTAGAAACGTTTTAACGTAATAGTTTCCTGAAGCAGGCATACTAACTTCAGTTTTATATTCCCAAAAACACATTGTTATTTCATTTAAAACAATATTCTGTTGAAGCTTTTCCACTTTGTGAAAGTTACATTATTGATGAGGTATTTCAATAACTTGGTAAGCACTACTAAGAAGCTGCAGTTATACTATTCCTACACAAAGTTATTTTATTGACAAGGTATTACAATTGAAAGCTATTATATTTCTACTGAAACTTACATTATTAATGAGGTATAAAGTTGTCAGCACTACTCACAGGTTCAACTTATTCTATTTCTATTGAAAGTTACATTATTAATCAAATATTACAGTAATTTGGTCAGCATTATTTGCAGGTGTAGTTATACTTTTCCTACTGAAAGCTACATTATTAATAAAATATTACAGTACCATGGTCAGCATTACTTATAGAATGTAGTTATACTATTGCTGCTGAAAGTTACATTATTAATAAAATATTACAGTACCATGGGCAGCATTACTTATAGAATGTAGTTATACTATTGCTGCTGAAAGTTACATTATTAATAAAATATTACAGTACTATGGGCAGCATTACTTATAGAATGTAGTTATACTATTGCTGCTGAAAGTTACATTATTAATAAAATATTACAGTACCATGGTCAGCATTACTTATAGAATGTAGTTATACTATTGCTGCTGAAAGTTACATTATTAATAAAATATTACAGTACCATGAGCAGCATTACTTATAGAATGTAGTTATTTTATTGCTGCTGAAAGTTACATTATTAATAAAATATTACAATACCATGGGCAGCATTACTTATAGAATGTATTTATACTATTCCTACTGATATTATTGATGTGTTACAGCAAACCGTGGTCAGCACTACTTAAATGTTGAAGCTGTTCTTATACTATTGTAAGTTATTTTTGACGAGGTACTGCAGTAACGTAGTAAGAAGTACTTTTAAGCTGAAGGTGTTATACTCCTCTGAAAGTTACATTATTGTCGAAATATTACAGTAACCTGCTCTGCGCAACTCACAGTTTGAAGTTATTATATTACTATTAAAAGTTACATTGTTGGCAAAGTATTACAGTAACCTGCTCTGCGCAACTCACAGTTTGAAGTTATTATATAATACTACTGAAAGTTACATCATTTGCAAGGTATTACAACAATTTTTTCTGCACTACTCAGGTTTGAAGTTATTATATTACTACAGGAACTTACAGTATTGTCAAGGTTTTTCACTACTCACATGTTGAAGTTATTCTATTATTACTGAAAGTTACATTATTGGCAAGGTATTATAGTAACTTCTGCACTACACACAGCTTGAAGATATTCTATTACTACTGAAAGTTACGTTATTGACAAGGTATTACAGTAACTTCTGCACTACACACAGTTTTAAGTTATTATGTTACTACTGATAGTTACGTTATTGACAAGGTATTATAGTAACTTCTGCACTACACACAGTTTTAAGTTATTATGTTACTACTGAAAGTTACATTATTGGCAAGGTATTATAGTAACTTCTGCACTACACACAGCTTGAAGATATTCTATTACTACTAAAAGTTACGTTATTGGCAAGGTATTATAGTAACTTCTGCACTACACACAGTTATAAGTTATTGTGTTACTACTGAAAGTTACGTTATTGGCAAGGTATTATAGTAACTTCTGCACTACACACAGCTTGAAGATATTCTATTACTACTAAAAGTTACACTATTGGCAAGGTATTGTAGTAACTTCTGCACTACACACAGCTTGAAGATATTCTATTACTACTAAAAGTTACGTTATTGGCAAGGTATTATAGTAACTTCTGCACTACACACAGTTTTAAGTTATTGTGTTACTACTGAAAGTTACGTTATTGGCAAGGTATTATAGTAACTTCTGCACTACACACAGCTTGAAGATATTCTATTACTACTAAAAGTTACACTATTGGCAAGGTATTGTAGTAACTTCTGCACTACACACAGCTTGAAGATATTCTATTACTACTAAAAGTTACGTTATTGGCAAGGTATTATAGTAACTTCTGCACTACTCACAGTTTTAAGTTATTGTGTTACTACCGAAAGTTACATTAATGAGAGGTAATATGTAACTTGGCAAATACTACTCGGAGGTTCTGTCGAGTGATTAAATTTACCAGGACGATTTGAGATAATGACATACCTACGTGCTCTTCCTGCACTTTGGAATACTCAACCGACCATCGAACTCTTTGGTTTGAAATCTACTTCGATCTGGTAGAATAATCCTAGGAACCCTTCATTGCGATGCTGCCCGCTACGTACATAAATTTCTTGGCACTTCCCTGAATTTCATGTTTTCGTGAAAGTGCCTTAAAGAAAATGTTTATACGAAGGGGATTCATAAAGTGCTTAGAAACAGACAGAAAAACACATTGTTTTTGGTATATATATATATATATATATATTTTTTTTTTAATTTTTCAACATAATCCCCTTCTAGCTCGCCACACTTTTCCCAGGATTTCTCTAACTGTTTTAAGCCTTCTAAAAACTAGAATTTCGGAAGGTCTCAAAATACGCATTTATTTGTGAGATGTGACTTCGTAAGACGTGAATCGTTTTCCGCCGACCCACCAAAGAAAGGTCTCTAAGGTCCAAATCTGGTGAATACGGTGGATATTGTAGTAATTTGAACCTTAATTTTATAATTTTTGCCATTAAAACTGCGTAGGTGTGCATCCTTGCATTGTCTTGATGGAAACGAATCATTTTCTCTACAAGATGAGGGCGTGTTTTCTTGATTTCTCCATTCTACCGGTGCAATAGCGATGCATAATACTCTCCATTTATCGTTCTGCCTTTCTACAAGTAAGCAATGTAGACGATTCCGCGAGAATCCCAAATCACCTTGCCTGCAGATTTCACCACCTTTAAAAACCCACTGTTTCGACTGTACTTTTGTGTCTGGAGTACAGTAGTGTATCCATGTTTCATAACAGTTATGTAACGCAGAAACTCTTCAGGATTGCGACGGAAAGGTGCCAAACCAGCTTCCGAATCAATCACACGATTGCGTTTATTGTCCATTGAAAGTAAACACGACCCGCGTTTTTTGGTGCAAAATTGGGAACACTGTACCTAGTGATATGCCTGTAACCTCTTACTATTTCGTGAACTTTGATTCGCGAATCACTCAAAACCATATCCTGGATTTTCTCAATCATCTCGGAGGAAGTAACTTCTACTGAACGTCCGGAACAATGTTCATCATCTGTGAATGTACGGCCACGTTTAAATTTATTTATCCAATTAAATTGTTGCAAACGCAGGAGCAGATATGCCATAAACTTCATTCAACTCGGCTTTTATCTCTTTCGGTGTTAAGCCTTTTAAATAGAAGTGTTTAATCACCGCCCGAAATTCGTTTTTTACTTTCTCTACACGTACTATGTACATACTGTATAGAGAAGGTATTGTATTGCACCCAAAAATTCGATACCAATATTTCATTCAAAATACATGTTTTGGGTCCTGAATAAGAAAAAAGCATTTTTTGAAAAACGTCCGTGTGTGTGTGTGTGTGTGTGTGTGTCTGTGGTCAGCATAGCTCAAAAACGAAAAGACTGTTGAATACCAAACTTGGTATTTAAGTTTGGTATCTTCCAAGAATGCGACACGAAGATTTTCAAGAAAAACCCCCCACCCCTAACTACCCTTTACATGGAACTTTATTCGAAAATTTTGATTTTCTTAAAAATGGCTCTAACGATTTTGTTTAAAACGTCGTATATTAAAGATATTTACCTGACAAATAAAATGTATATCTCGAATTTTCTGGGAATAGCCTCTGAAGACTACTTTATTCTGGATGAATTTCACGGGATTTTGCATGACTGCTAAACCGTAAGAGATGGGCAAAAACTTAACACACAAAACTGTATAGCACATTAAAGCACACAATTTATGCTATATACATTTTTTTCGTGGAGTTGATCGTTTTTGACATATTCCTTGTTTTTGTTTGCAGCTATGAAAAACTTATACTTTTCTCATACAGGAATTGTCAACTCCTGTCCATACAAAGGAACTTCAGTCACATAGCATATGACTTCACTTTAACCTATGATACTCCCTTATTTTTCTTTTGCTTACAAGGAAGCAAGTAATAAGACTATTTCTGCTATTTTTTTCTGATTAGCATGAAGTAAATAGAAGCATAAGCTTTTTAACAATAATTTGTTGTAGAGATGTAGAGAAAGTCATGGGAATCGAACATATCAGATTTTTTTCCCAATATTTTTAATGAAGCACAATATTGTAGGTGAAATCACCTATGGCAAGAAAACCATACGATGGATATAGCTGAAACTTTAACTGCCATCTAGTAAGAGACGACGGTTACTAAATACAAACCTTTTTGGGTGCTACGTGTGGAATTTCTTGGATTTTCTAAGGACTTGTGCGTTCCTCGCACATGTGTTAATAGTGAAATAAAAAGACGAAACAGTTGTTCGGGACAATTAGAAGCCCAAGAACCTTTTTTACCGCCATTGAGCACTGAGAATAGTTCAGGTTCAGTCCGCGAGATGCACTACTATAACTGTGGCAGCTCTTAGAAGTAATTTACGTTCAGAACACAAAAGGCGTTGTTATATCCATCACAACACGCAGAAGTATTAACACATTCACAATGAGATGTAAAGCAGATGCAGCATAAGCACAAAACTTTGCTGCTATGTTATTCATATTAAGTGATGCATCTATGAAACATTTTTAAAAATAGCTTTTTATTTTCCCTACACGTATTATGTACAAAGTATCTAGAGAAGGCATTGTATTGCACCCAAAAATTCGAAACCGAGATTTCACCGGAAATACATGTTTTGGGACTCCCTGAATCCAAAAAGAAAACATTTCTAGAAAAAGGTGCTTGTGTATTTTTCGAAAATTTTGATTTTCTCAAAAAGGGCTCTAAAGATTCACATGAAAAATAAAAGACATGTTTTGAATTTTCTGGGATGGTCTTTGAAAAAATAAAAATTTTCGAAAAATGTTCCATGTAATGGTGAATTTTTCTGAAAATCTTTGTATTGGATCTTTGGTATTTAACCTGCTTTTCGATTTTGAGTTATGCTATCCATAGACACACACACACAAACACACTCGGGCCTTTTTCTAAAAATATTTTCTTTTGGATTCAGAGGACCCTAAAACCAGTATTTCCGGTGAAATCTTGGTATGGAATTTTTGAGTGGAATACAGTACCTTCTCTATCCATTATTTACCTTGTGCATGTTAATAGTTATATTTTCCAAAGTTTGGTCAAAGTAAGCAAATTATGGACAAATTAGTTCCAATTTATGGTAAAAAGATTCAATACTGTATTAAGGTTAAATTTTCTGGCTATAATTTATCAGGTAAGGACGATCCTGAACTGGAGTTAAGTGCAGTATTAAATTTGAAAGTTAATTTAACAAAACAAAGTGTCCAGAATTAATACCAATACTGTATATTCTGTCAAAGTCACTGGTATATCCATGCCGTTTTCTCCTGCTTTCCACTGCAACTTTTCGCATTTTTCAGCAGGTGCTCATAAATATTCAGCCACAATAGAGATAATCACGTCATCAATTCAAGTTCTGGCTCGGTAAATGCTGAATACATTTGTTCACTCGGTATTTGTAGGTGAAGCGCATACAATCGAAAGTTATTGCTTTGCTTAAATGGAAGTTGCGTTATTCACAAGGTGTGCGAGAACTTATACTCGGTGATGATGGTTGAATAGCTGTAAAAGTTAACACTGTGTGCCAAACTACTTCTAGTTTATGGTAAAATGTTCAATACTGTATTTATTCCTGGGCATACTTTACCAGATAAGAGTGGTCCTGAATGAAAGTGCAATATTTCAATTTGAAGATTGATTTAACAAAAAACAAATCTGATGTCTTCCATTCACATGACTTTCTCTACATCTCTGTAACAAATTACTGTTAAAAAGCTTATGCTTCTATTTACTTCATGTTAATCAAGAAAAAATAAACAGAAATAGTCTGATTACATGCTTCCTTGTAAGTAGAAGCGAAATAAGGGAGTACCATGGGTAAAAATGATACTCAAAAGCTGGTTGCTATGTGACTGAAGTTCCTTTGTTTGTATGGACAGGAGTTGACAAATTCCTGTATGAGAAGTACAAGTTTTTCAAAGCTGAAGTCAAAAACAAGTAATATCTAAAAAACGATCAACTCCACGAAAAAAATGTATATGACATAAATTTTGTGTTTTAACGTGCTCTGCATTTTTGTGTGGTAATTTTTTGTCCATCCCTTACGGTTTAGCAGTTCTGCCAATTTCCGTAAAATTCATCCAGAATAAAGTAGTCTTCAGGGGCTATTCCCAGAAAATTCAAAATATACATTTTATTTGTCAGGTAAATATCTTTAATTACGATATTTTAATAAAAATCGTTAGTCATTTTCAAGAAAATCAAAATTTTCGAAAAAAGTTCCATTTAAAGGGTAGTTGGGGGTGAGGGGATTTTCTTGAAAATCTTCGTGTCGCATCCTTGAAAGATACCAAATATAAATACCAAGTTTGGTATTCAACGGTCTTTTCGCTTTTGAGCTATACTGCCCACAAGCACACACATGGACATTTTTCTAAAAATGCTCTTTTTTTTTTTATTCACGGGGTCTCAAAACATATATTTCCATGAAATCTCGGTATTGAATTTTTGGGTGCAATACATTACTTTCTCTACACTGTGTACATAGTACGTGTAGAGAAAGTAAAAAGTGTTAAAAAGTAATAACACTACTATCTGTTCTATCAAAGACGCTAATATATCCATGCACTACAACTTTGCGCTTTCTTCAGCAAGGCCTCATAAGTATTTAGTTACGACACATCAATTCAAATTCTGACGCGGTAATTGTTGAACAAATTTGATCACTAGCTATTTGTATGTGGAGTGTAAACAATTGTTTTGTATATGTAATGAAAATTGCATTATTCACAGGTGTGCAAATAGTTAGGCTCGAACTACTTTCAGGTTTATTTTGTTGTTGCGTCCGTCGTTTTTTTTCAGCCAATATGTAAGCATTTGTTGAAAAAGTCTCTGAACATGCCCTCGAGATGTGAAGTACAACAGGATAAATTCGACATACTGTAGGCCAAGAGCGAAGGAATACAGTCTAAAGAATATTTACCAAAAAAGTTGAACAGCAGTAAAAGAATATCGCTATCAACGAGACTAGTAGACTGATATTTTCAAAAGTTGAGAAAAAGTAACATATTACGTGCCAAAGTAGCTCCCGTTTAGCGTAAAATGTTCAATACTGTATTGTGGTACACTTCTTGGGTATAAATTATCAGATAATAATGGTCCTGAACGTGAGTTAAGCGCAGCATTTGGTTTGAAAGGTAATTTAACAAGAAAGTGTCCAGAAGTATTGGCATTACTGTATCATGTCAAAGGCGCCGATATATGCATGCCGTTTTCTCCTGTATTCTACTACAACTTTGGGTACTCTTCAGCACCTGCTCATAAGAATTCAGCTACGATAAAGATATTAATGACATCACCAATTCAAATTTTGGATCGGTAATTGCTGAACAAATTTGATCACTCATATTGGTATGTGAAGTGTAATGAAAGTTGCATTATTCAGAAGGTGTGCGAATAGTTAGACCCGAACTACTTTCAGGTTTATTCTGTTGTTGAGCCTGTCGTTTTTTGCAGCCAATGTGTAAGTATTTGTCGAAATACTCTCTGAACATTCCGCTCGAGATGTACAGCACAACAGGATTCAGCGCTGAATTGATGTTGAGCAGAAACTGGGTAAGATAGAAGAACCAGACGAGAGTGCTTGACAAGGCAAATTGATGAATTGATGCAATAAGCCAGAATATGTACAAAGGAGGATAAGTTATAGTGAAAAATATAGTTAATGCTGGAAGTACCTTGACATTTCTCTCCTTGGCCTTATCAAGCTCTGTGTTTGCTGGTGCATTCTGGGAACCTCGAAGTCGGCGATACGTAGCAAATGTAAAGAAAAAGATGACAGCAAATGGTATGAAACAAGAGACAGTCATCATTATAGCTGTTAACGACGAGGTAAAGATGTCGCAGTGGGTCTTATCTGAGAAGTTGTATTCGGTGATGATAGTCTCGAAAAGAGGATGCAACGCCTCCAGCGAGGCTGTAATCCACACAATGGCTACAACGATATGCATATGGTCCAGGAGTTTGTGGGCTCTGTCCCCAGGCATAGCCGTCACAGCTATGTATCTGGTGATACACAGCATCATGATGGAGAGGATACTGACCGGTGCTGGGGTAATCGCTAGGAAGGTGTAGATTCGACATACTATAAGACCAAGAGTGAAGGGATACAATCTAAAGTAATATTTACCGAAAAAGTTGAACAGCAATAAAAGAATGTCGCTAATAGCGAGACTGATGAGCAGTATTTTGGGTCCAGAGCGCGTCTCGGGATGCTTGTAGAATATAAAGAGAAGAGTGCCATTCCCAATCATGCCGCAGATGAAGACGATTGTGATGAGAGGCGGCATGTAATACAAAACAATATTCCTTGTAGTGATCGCCGCATCTTGGAGTGCTTGGAGCTGCTGGTAGGTGTCTGTGTAGCTCCTTTCTCTGTTCTTTTTCTCTTCATACAGCGAAAAACATGAATGTGGTGGGCTTGTGCAGTTCCTGATGTTGGCGAAGATTTCTGCTGGAGTCTGGAGAACTTCCTTCACCAACAATACAACATCCTTGATGTCCTGGAGATCTTCTGTGTTGGCGAAGCTTATGGATTTGTTACAAGCCGCTTCAATGATGCGATGGGTTTTGTTCATGGTGGCGGAATAACACTGGCAGTATTGAGCAGTGTAGTTCAGCACCTCTGTAAAGTGTTTCCCGTTTGAAGTGATGTTGGACACATTGCCTACTTTCATACAGTCAGAATCGAGATTAACCATCCCGTCAAGAAGCGCAAGCATTATTGTCGTGAAGCCTCCTGCATGGATCATCTCTAGAACAATAAGAAAAATAACATGTTCATTATGACAATTGTTTGGTTTATATATGAGGCCTCGAGGTGTGTCCGAAAAGTATAATTTTATGCTACCGCCGCGGGAATGCTAGTGTCGCAGTTACATGCATGTGCACTCGTCCACTGGCGTCATAATACCCGGATCATGTATTTACAGTTGTTAGTAATCGTTCAATCGTTCAATTCCATAATATGGTTTTAAATGCAAAGGATATTAAGCCAGCTAAAATTTATTGTCAATTTGTAGAGTTTTACGGTGAAAATGTAATGACAGATGGACGGAGCCAATTTGGGTAAGGCAATTCAATGATGGACTACCCTATGTTCATGGCGAGACACGGAGTGGGCGGCCTTCTGCTGTTTCTGATAGTTTGTTTAACAAGTGAAAGAGGCAATTCGTGCAAACAGTCGGTTCACAATAAGAATATTGTTTGTGATATCCACAAATCACGATTCAGCAGTGTTTTTTTTTTTTTTTTTTCATTGTCGGTAACTTTTTAGAAGATGACATACAAAAGTTGATTCCCCGCTATGACAAATGCCTGAACGATGGTGGCAAATATGTCAAAAATATGATGTGCTCCATTCACATGACTTTCTCTACATCTCTGCAACAAATTATTGTCAAAAAGCTTATGCTTATATTTAATTCATGCTAATCGAGAAAAAAATTGCACAAGTGGTCTTATTACTTGCTTTCTTGTAAGTAGAAGCGAAATAAGGGAGTGCCATAGGTTAAAGTGATAATCAAAAGCTGGTTGCTATGTGACTGAAGTTCCTTTGTTTGTATAGACAGGAGTTGACAAATTCCTGTATCAGCAAAATGTAAGCTTTTTAAAGCTGAAACCAGAAACAAGGAATATCTCAAAAAACGATCAACACCACGAAAAAATGTATCTAACATAAATTGTGTCTTTTAAAGGGTTCTACATTTTTGAGTAGTAAGTTTTTGTCCATCTTTTACAGTTTAGCAGTTATGCAAAATTCCGTAAAGTTCATCCTGAATAAAGTAGATTTCAGAGGCTATTTCCAGAAAATTCAAGATGTGCATTATATTTGTCAGGTAAATATCTTTAATATATGATATTTTAAACCAAATCGTTAGATCCATTTTTGAGAAATTAAATAATGTCGAAAAGTTTCTACATGTAAATGAGAGTTGAGGTGGGGGGGGGGTTTCTTAAAAATCTTCGGGTGGAATTCTTGGAAGATACTGAACTTAAATACGTTTTGAGCTATGATGTACACAGACAGACATACGCATGTGCCTTTTTCCAAATTTTTTTTTTTTGGATTCAGGGGGACCCTAAACATCTATTTCCGGTGCAATCTTGGTATCGAATTTTTGGGTGCATTACAATGCGTACATAGTACGAGTGGAGAAAGTAAATATATTTTATGTTTTTTGAGTATTTTATTCAAATTACTCTCCTCTTAGGAAATGATACGTAATCATCATTATTATTATTATTATTATTATTATTACAATTATAATCAGATATCAGAGGCTCCTAAGTGCCATGTACTATGTAGAGAAAGTAGTATAAATACTAATGTAAATACGTCCATTATTCTACTAGTCATAAATAACGATAGATAATTTAAGCTATGAAAGGTGGATTACATATTTTAAACGCAAAATGTTGCATACCGCCACTGCACTGAAGAAAGTATCCGTTTCTTTTTCCCCCACACAGTTGAAGGTCAACCAGCGCACAGTAAGGGATCCAGTAGGAGCTACGAGCAAAGTTGCTCTTTCTGAGTTATTCAAAGCAAAACCAGTTACTGACACCTGTATTAGATGTTCAGTGGGAGAATTCAAATTATGAAATCAAGTCATCGATAAAAACAGAATGTAGAAGTCTTACTGAAACCTAAAGAAGACTGAACAGAGGATGCTAGATCGATTGGTATTGTCTGGAAGAATAAAAGTAGTATAGACATAAATGTGTAAAACATAAAAGCATTGAAAATATCTTACAATGAGGAGCCAATGGGTGAATGAATGATAGTAAGGGCGTTGTAAAGTCATTTTTACTTTCTCTAGCCCGCATGTACAATGTGCATAGTGGATAGAGAAGGTATTATATTCCACCCAAAAAGTCGATATTGAGATTTCTCCGGAAATATATGTTTTGGGGTTCCCTGAGTCTGAAAAAAAGCATTTTTATAAAAAGTTTCATATGTGTCTGTAGACAGCATAGTTCAAAAACGAAAAGATCGTTAAATACCAAATTTGGTAATTAGGTTTAGTATCTTACAATGATACGACACGAAGATTTTCAGGAAAATCCCTCCACAAAAAAAAAAAAAAAAAAAAAAAAAAAAAAAAACCTTTACATGAAACAATTTTCGAAAGGTTTGATTTTTTCAAATTGCCGAATTTTGCTTAACTGCTAAACTGTAAGAGATAGAGTAAAACTTACTGCAAACAAAAATAGATCTCGTCAAAATACACAATTTACATCCTTTACGTTTTTGTTGTGAATGTAACCATTTCCGAGATATTCCTTGTTTTGGTTTCAACTGTAAAGTACTTATACTTTTCTCAGAGAGGAAGTGTCCGTTTTTCTTTTGTTCTACTCCTGGCCAAGCAAAGAAGCGTTTTGAATTGAAATGTCCATAACGATAGCTTTTAAAACATTTGACTATCACTTTAGCATAGCGCATTCCTTTATTCCTCTTCTACTTATAAGGAACCAAGTAATAAAAACATTTTGCCAAAGTTTATCTCGATTAGCATTGTGTGGAAAGTATAATCTTTTGTAAGAAGTTTGTTTATAAATCAAGTAGAGAAAGCCCTGTGAGTGTAACGCATCAGATTTTTTAAAGGATTTTCGTCAACCTATACCTACATTATTTTCTGATAGATAATAGAAGACCAAGAAAAACCAAAAATTTTGTGATACATCCGTGAATTTTGACAAAATTGTAATCTTAAAATATTTATCTATAATACATGTGGATAAAGTTAATTGTTTACTTTCTCTCATAATAGGTAGAGAAGGTATTGTATTCCACCCTATAATTCAGTACTAAGATTTCACTGAAATACACGTTTTAGTGTCCCGTGAATCCAAAGAAGACCATTATATAAAAAAAATCTGATGTGTTACACTCACATGACTTTCTCTAGTTGTTCTACATAAGATTCTTCTTCTTTCTGCACCTTGTTAATCGAGGTACACATTAGCACAATGTTCTTATTATTTAGTTCCTTATAAGTAGGAAGAAAATAAGGGAATACACTAGGCTAAACCAATAGTCAAATGTTTTAAAAGCTGTCGTTATGCGATTGTCATTACAAATCGCTTTTTTCTTGGCCAGGAGCAGAACAAAAGAAAAACGGACACTCCCGTCTGAGAAAAGTATAAATACTTCACAACTGAAACTAATAACAATGAATACCTCGAAAACGGTAAGCTCCACGAGAAAAATGTATATGACATAACTTGTGTAGTTTAACAAGACCTACATTTTTTGTATAGCAAGTTTTTGTCTATCTCTTATGGTTTACTAGTTATGCCAAATTAAGCAAAATTCATTCAGAATAAACAGGTCTTCAGAACCTATTCTCAGAAAATTCAAGATATAAATTTTATTTGTTAGGTAAATATCTTTAATATATGATATTTTAATCAAAATCGTTAGTCATTTTTAAGAAAATCAACATTTTCGAAAAAAGTTCTATGTAAAGGGTAGTTTGCGGTGGGGGGATTTTTCTCAAAATCTTCCTGTCGCATCCCTGGAAGATACTAAACTTAGATATCAAGTTTGGTATTTTAGCTACTTTTCGTTTTTGAGTTATCGTGTTCACAGACCTCACACACATGGAACTTTTTCTGAAAATGCATTTTTTGGATACAGGGGGTTCTAAAACATGTATTTCCGGTGAAATCTCGGTATCGAATTTTTGGGTGGAGTACAATACTTCTCTATCTCTATGTACATTGTACATATGGGGCTAGAGAAAGTAAAAAGAAGTGCGTTCGTATCTGTGAAACTTTAATTATTTGTTTATTAACGACGATGTCAATTGCTAGGACCACATTAGCACGGTGTTCCGTAATTTCGTCCCGCGGGAGTTCGTTAACTGACATGAGGCTGTAGCTTTTAATCACACATCAAGACGGTCGGTGTTGGCCGGTTTTGAACACAGGATCTTGCGATCAGGAAGGAAGGGCCTAACGAACTGAATCATTCAGACCGACAGATGTGTCTGTGAAGACGTTAACTCCAAAACGAAAATATCTGATGTGTTCCATTGACATGACTTTCTGTAACTTTTCTATAAACAGACTTCTTACGAAAGATTTTTCTCCTTTCTACACCATTCTAATCGAGATAAACATTAGCAGATTGTTCTTATTACTTAGTTCCTTATAAGTAGGAGGGAACTAAAGGAGTGCACTATGCTAAAGCGATGGTCAAATGTTTTAGAAGCTATCGTTATGCGATTCTCATTGAAACTGGCCTCTTTGCTTGGCTAGGAGTATAACAAAAGAAAAATGAATACTTCCTGTCTGAGTAATGTGTAGGTATTTTAAAATTTAAATCAATAACAAGAAATATCTTGGAAACGGCCAAGTCTAAAGCAAAAATGTTAATGACATAAGTTGCGTGTTTTAACGAGATCTGTATTTTTTGTGCAGTAAGTTTTTGTCTATCTCTTACAGTTTAACCGTTATGCAAAATCCTGAAAATATCAACCAGAATAAAGGGCTCTTCAGAGGCTATTCTCAGAAAATTCAAAATATACAGTTTATTTCTGTTGTGAATAGCTTTAATATACGGTATTTTAATAAAAATCGTTGGGGCCATTTTTGAGAAAAGCAAAATTTTCTAACTTCTTACTATGTACTAAAGGTTGGGCTTTCTTGAAAGTCTTCGTGTCGCATCTTTGGAAGATAAAAAACTTAAATACCGAGTCTGTTATTTAACTGTCTTTTAGTTGCTGAGCTATGCTCTCCACAGTTATACACAAAACTTTTTCTAAACATGCAATTTTTGTTGTATTCATGGGGTCTCAAAACATGTATTTCCGGTGAAGTCTCGGTGTCGAATTTTTGGGTGTGATACAATACCTTCTGTATATACTTATGCACATAGTACGTGTAGAGAAAGTAAAAACCGGTTAAATATTAAACTTTGTTTAGTATCTTTTAAGCATGCGACAAATGTTTTCACGAAAATCTCCCCGTATCAAAATCATTTCTATATGGAAAAATGTTCGAAAACTTTGATTTTAACAAAAATGATAAACGATTTTAATTAAAGATATTTACGTGATAACATGTATATCTTGAGTTCTATGGGAATATCTGTGAAAATCTCATTTTGGATGACTTTTGGATAACTGGCAAACCATAAGAGATTACTATACAATTCTTTTGTGGAGCTAACCATTCCCGTTATAGGTTTCAATTTTAAAATGCTTAAACTTTTCTGAAACAAGTTGTTCTTATCTCTTTTATTTAACTCCTTGCACAAGGAAAGAGAACCGAATTTCAATGACAAACGCATTTTAAAAGATTTAACTGTCGCTTTTTATTTATATTTTTCTTATAAAGAACCAAGTAATGAGACGAATTCTGCTAATGTTTATCTCAATTTGCATGATGTAGATAAAATAATAACTTTTTGTAAGAATGGTTTGTTTGCAGAACAGTTAGAGAAACTTATATGAATGTAATATACCAGATTCTTAATTGAATGTGGTGTAGCCCCGTTTCATAACCACAAGGGAATCTAAAACACACTTTGCACATGTGTATCATACAATGTATTTTTGCACATCAGTATGAAATTAAAATAAATGATATATTAAAAACTAATTACAGTTTTTAACAAACATACACCAAAGCGATTATTTTTGTTGCTACGAGGGCGGATCGAAAAGTAAAAGCTTTGGTATTGCAGCTGGAATGTTGCAATTTCACAAAGATATAGTTTGAAGTTTCACTACAGATGGTATTATTTGTGCAGCTCTAGCGAGAGAAGTGTGAAGTATGTAACAAAGATGCTGCGCATGCTACTGTCGTCCACGTGTGAAGAGCAGAGCTGTGGTTCGATATTTTGAGCCAAAGGGTATAAACCGAAGGAAATTAACATGTAATGTCTCCAGGTGGTGTGCATTCTTCCAAGAGGGCCGTATAAACCTTTGTAATTCGCCACGCTACGGGAGGCCGGTAACAGCTGCAACCCCGCAGAGTGTCGAGGCAACTGCGAACCATATCGCAATAGTTCAACATTTCTTATAGTGGAGTGTACGATACGTTCATGACACGTTGACATTTCGTAAAGTTACTGCTCGCTGGGTGCCTAAAAACCTGACAACCACAGGAGCCAGCGAATAATGACAAGCTTGGATCACTTAACGCGGTACGTCGTAGAAGGGCATGACTTTCTGAAAGGAATCGTCACTGGTGATGAGTTCTGGGCATACTACTACACACCGGAAACAAAGCAAACAAGTGTGGAGAGGAAACATGCTGGTTCCCCAGTAAAGAAAAAATCTTGTGTGTTACACTCACATGACTTTCTCTAGCCGTTCTACAAACTTCTTACATAAGATTATTCTTCTTTCTGCACCTTGTTAATCGAGGTATTCAGCACAATGTCCTTATTACTTAGTTCCTTATAAGTAGGAAGAAAATAAGGGATTACACCAGGCTAAATCGATAGTCAAATGTTTTAAAAGCTGTCGTTATGCGATTGTCATTACAAATCGCTTCTTTTCCTGTCCAGGGGTAGAACAAAACAAAAACGGAAGCTCCCGTCTGAGAAAAGTATAAGTACTTCACAACTGAAACTGATAACAACGAATACCTCAAAAACGGTAAGCTCCACGAAAAAAAGGTATATGACGTAAATTGTGTATTTTAACAAGGCCTACATTTTTTGTATAGTAGGTTTTTATCTATCTTACGGTTTATTGGTTATGCCAAATTAAGCAAAATTCATGCAGAATAAACAGGTCTTTAGAAGCTATTCCCAGAAAATTCAAGATATACATTTCATTTGTCAGGAAAATATCTTTAATATACACTATTTTAATCAAAATCGTTAGAGGCATTTTTAAGAAAATCAAAATTTTCGAAAAAAGTTCCATGTAAAAGGTAGTTTAGGGTGGGAGATTTTTCTCAAAATCTTCGTGTCGCATCCCTGGAAGATACTGAACTTAAATACCAAGTTTGGTATTTTAGCTACTTTTCGTTTTTGAGTTATCGTGTTCACAGACACACACACACACACACACACACACACACACACACACACAGACCTCTTTCTGGAAATGCTTTTTTTTTTGGATCCAGGGGGTCCTAAAACATGTATTTCCGGTGAAATCTCGAATCGAATTTTTGGGTGGAATGCAATACTTCTCTCTCCCTATGTACATTGTACATACGGGGCTAGAGAAAATAAAAAATGAAAGTGACTTAATCTGCTAGGAAAGTGCTTGTGACAGTGTTCTGGAATATGTATGGTGTTTTATTGGTGAACTTTGTTGAACACGGGACCACTATGAATGCTGCAGCCTACATTAAGACGTTGGTAAAGTTGTTTCGTGTCCTTTGTGATAAACGCCACGAAATTAATGCTGACGATGTCTAACTTCTTCATGACAATGTTTGCCCCCATGCTGTTGCTGCTGTTCGTCAGAAAATCTCCAAATTTGGTTGGTGGGTGCTCCAACATCCACCATACACCTACCTTACACCGTCGACTTTCATCTGTTTGGTCCCATGAAAACGTTTCTGGCCGGCAACCCTTTGCAACAGATGCGGAAGGGAAATCAGCAGTCCACAGATTGCAGGAAAACTTGACTTCCACGAACAGGGCATAATGAAACTGGTATAAAGAGGGGACAAATGTGTTAATTATTGTGCGTTACTTTTCGATCCGCCCTCGTATGTGTTCAAATAAACACTGGAAATGAAGATAGCCATGAAAGCTATATGGCAAGAGAAAAATTACTTTGTTTAGTTACTTGTTTCAATAAACAATGAAGGTGCTACATTCACATGACTTTTTCTACCTATTCTGCAGTAAATTATTCTTATAAAAGTTTATTCTTCTCTGTACTTCTTGCTCATCGAGATAAACCTTGGGATATTGTTTAAAATTGAAACCAGTAACAAGGAATATCTCGAAATGGTTAACTATACAAAAAATCGTACGTATTCCAATCATATGACTTTCTCTACCTTTCTCTACTCGTACTAAAGTTGGATACGTTGAGTCAGACTGAAAAATTCAATGCCGAACTATCCTTTACGTAGTCATGGACCATTAACGATTTTATAAAAACGTTGCTCAAACGATATTCATAAAAATGCTGTATATTAAAGATGTTTCTGACAGATAGTATATACTTACATTTTTGGGAATAGCCTCTGAAGTCCTGTTGATTCTGAAAGAATTTTATAAGAGAGAGAAAAACCTAATACAAAAAAAAAATGTAGCTCTGCCACAAACACTGATATTATGTTATAGTGATAATTTGTTTTCTCACAGAAACCGTATGTAGGACAGGTTATCGGGACTTGAACCACGGATCTGCCGGTCTCTAGCCGGTTGCTCTACCACTAAGCTACCACGGCAACATGGAGATCCGTGGTTCAAATCCCGGCTATGACATTGACGTTTTCAGTCTAACTCTACCTATCCAACTGCTGTCCTACACACGGCTTGTGTGAAAAAACAATTAAACCAATACCAATTGACCATAATAGTTGGCTATACTATGAATCCTGGGACTTAAAGTACTTACAACATTGTAAGTCGTCATTGGGGTTGTCATCTTAAAATAATTTCAGATATGCCTGCATGTTGCCATGGTAGCTCAGCGGTAGAGCAACCGGCTAGAGACCGGGAGATCCGTGGTTTAAATTTCGGCTATAGCATTCAATTTTTCAGTCTGACTCTACCTATCCAAATTATGTTAGTTTTTTATTGATTTTCTTTTGTACGCCTCTATTTCACACGTAGTTTTTGGTTTAAATTTCAAAATATTTAAACTTGCCTCAAACGGGAAGTACTCGTCCGTTTCATATGTCTTTTGTTTTACTCCTGGCCTTCTTTGAAAGAGAATGAAATTTCAATGACCATCGCACACTTTCGTAACATTTGACTATCGTTTAGCGTATGTACCTTCTACTTACAAGGAAGCGAGTAATAAGACCGTCTCTGCTAATGTTTATCTCGATAAGCAGGATGTAGATTAGAATGGAGTAGATAGAGGAATATGCTTTTGTTTGTAGCAGAGAAAGCCGTGTGAATGGAACACATCAGCTTTTTACTTTCTCTGCATAGTACATGGTACGAGGGTAAACAAGGTAGTGCACTCCACCCAAAATTTTCGATACGAGATTTCATCACCGGAAAAACATTTTGGTTCCCTATATATATAAAAGAATCATTTTTAGGAAAACGTCACTATGTGTGCATGTGTGTTCGTGTGTCTGTGAACATGGTAGCTCAAAAACGAAAAATCAGTAAAATACCAAACTTGCCATTTAAGTTTAGTATCTTCCAAGGTCTACATGAAGATCAAGAACATTCCCCCACCCCAACTGCCCTTTACATGAAATAAATGTCGAAAAAGTTTGCTTTTTTTTTTTTTAGAAATTGCTCTAACGATTTTGATTAAAATACTGTATATTTAAAAATATTTACATGGTAAATAAAATGAATGCTTTGAATTTTATGGGAATAGCTTCTGAAGACCTCTTTATTCTGAAGTAATTTTGCTGAATTTTGCATAACTGGTAAACTATAATAGAAAGGCCAAAAACTTACCACACAGAAATGTAGATTTCCTTAAAACACGAAATTTATATCCTGATACGTAGTGTTGTTTACCATTTCTAGATATTCTTTATTATTGGTCTCAGGTTTAAAACTTTTAAAAGCTTACGTATTTTATCAACTCTTGGCAAAACGGATTTTAGCCTCAGGACAATCACATCGTTTTGATCTAGTGTGTTCCCTTATTTCCCTTCTACTTACAAGAAATCAAGTAATACGACTATTTCTGCTCGTGTTCATCTGGATTAGCAAGAAGTAGATAAAATAATAATACTTTGAGAGGAAATTTTGCTTGTGTAATTTGTGAATAGTGTACAACAGATTTTTATGCGTAATGTAAGGCAGAGAAGGCATTATACTTTACCCAAAATTCTATACTGAAGTTTCACCGATAATATATGTTTTAGGTTATTGAATAAAAATTAAATAAATTGTAATAAAATAAAACTAAAAAAAGTATTTTTAGGAAAGCCTCCGTATATATATATATATATATATACATGTGGTTTTGTCTTTGAAGAGCATAGATCAAAAACAAAAAGACCGTCAAATAACAAATTTGGTATTTAAGTTTGGTATCAACCAAGGATACAATACAAAGTTTTTAAAAAAAAATCCCTTTCACCAAACTACCCTCTTAATGGATTTTTTTTTTTTTTTTTTTAATTTTGCTTTTCTCAGAAATGAATCTAACCAGTTTGATTAAAAAAGCTATATTTAAAGATATTTACAAGTACATATAAATTGTATATCTTGAGCATTCTGGAAAGAGTCTCTGAAGATCTATTTATTATGGATGAATTTTGCTAAGAGATAGACAAAAATGTACTACACAAAAAATGAAGATCTCGTTAAAGCATAATATTTATGTATATTACATGCTTCTGGTTATTTGTTTGTCTAAAAACTCTTAAAACTTTTCTCATCCGGAAACTTGTCAACCCCTGGCCTTGCAAAGAAACGAATTTCAGTCTCATAGCAACCAGCTTTTAAAAAATTTGACTATCGCTTTAGACTAGGGTACTCCCTTCTACTTATGAGGAACTAATTAATAAGACAGTTTCCGCTAATTTTATCTTGCTTAGTATGATTTTTACAATAATTTGTTACAGAGATGTTGAGAAAGTCATGTGAATTGAACATAAAAAGATTACAGATTTGTAAATATGGATTACGTTTCTTATTTTTACGTATGTACATATATTTTATATAATAGCTAGAGAAGGTACCTATTGTATTCCATTAAAAATCTGAAGTGTACCATTCACATGACTTTCTCTATATCTCTGTAAATTATTATTGTTAATCAGCTTATCTTTTATTTATTTCATGCTAATCGAGGAAAATTAGCAGAAATGGTCTTATTTCTTGCTTTATTGTAAGTAATAGCGAAATAAGGGTGTACCATAGGTTAAAGTGAAAGCCAAAAGCTGGTTGCTATGTGACATGTTCCTTTGTTTGTATGGACAGCAGTTGACAAATTCCTGTTTAAGAAAAGCATAAGTTTTTCAAAGCTGAAACCAAGAAAAAGGAATATCTCAAAAACGATCAACTCCACGAAAAAAATGTATATAACATAAATTGTGTGTTTTAACGTGCTCTACATTTTTGTGTAGTAAGTTTTTGTCCATCTCTTACGGTTTCGTAGTTATGAAAAATGCATCCAGAATAAAGTAGTCTTCAGAGGCTATTCCCAGAAAATTCAAAATATACATTTTATTTGTCAGTTAAATAACTTTAATATACGATATTTTAATCAAAATAGTTAGAGCCATTTTTTAGAAAATCAAAATTTCCGAAAAAAGTTCCATGTAAAGGGTAGTTTGGGGTAGGGGGATTTTTCTCAAAATCTTCATGTCGCATCCCTGGAAGATACTAAACTTAAATACCAAGTTTGGTATTTTACCGACTTTTCGTTTTTGAGTTATCGTGTTCAAAGACACACGGACACACACGGACCTTTTTCTGAAAATATTTTTTTTGGATACACGGGACCCTAAAACATATATTTCCGGTAAAATCTCGGTATCGAATTTTTTGGTGGAGTGCAATACATTCTCTATACACTATGTACATAGTGCGTATAGAGAAAGTAAAAATTTGATGTCGAGATTTCACCGGAAATATATGTATTGAGGTCCTCTGAGTTCGAAAAAAACAACATTTTTAGAAAACGGTCCTTGTGTGTTTATGTACAGTATAGCTCAAAAACGAAACTCCGTTAAGAATCAAACTTGGTGTTTAAGTTTAACATCTTCCAAGAATACGACACAAAGATTTTCAAGAAAATAGCCCCACCACTAACTACCCATTACATAGAAAAGGTTTTGAAAATTTTGTTTATTTCAAAAATACCTCTAACGGTTTTGATTAAAATGCCCTATATTTAAGATATTTACATCACAAATAAAATGTATATTTTGAATTTTCTGGGAATAGCCTTTGAAGGCCTCTTTATTCTGGGTGAGTTTTGCAGAATTTTGCGTAATGGATAAACAAGAATTAATACGAAAATGTAGATCTCGTTAAAACACATAATTTATGTCATATTCGTTTTTCACGTAGAGCTGACCGTTTTTGAGATACTCCTTCCTATTGGTTTCGGTTTTAAACTATTGAAAAATTTCCTCAAATGGGAAGTGACGTTTCGTTTCGTCTCTTTTGTTTTACTGCAAATTATGTAAAGCTAGCCGAACTTCAGTTGTTTCATATAGAAGCAGCTTTTAAAAGATTTGACTATCGACTAAGCCTAGTGTATTATCTTGTGTCCCTTCTATTTACAAGGAGGTTAGCAATAAGGTAATGTTTATCTTGATTAGCATGTGGATAAAAGAATAACGTTTTATAAGCAAAATTGATTGTGTGACAGCTAGAGAAAGTAATGTGAATAGAACACATCAGATTATTATTATTATTATTATTATTATTGTGAGTTTTGCACAATCAAAATGTTTCACGCATCTCAGTATTTGATAAAAATTTGTTAGCACTTTCCCAAATGTAGTTTTGAACCACGAACTTTTAACAGTGATATTTCAATAACTTCGGTTACTGGGTTATTATTACTTTCTCTACATGTACTTAGTGTATAGAGAAGATATTATATTACACCTAAAAATTCAAAACAGAGATTTTACCATAAATAAATCCAAAAAAAGCATTTTAAGAAAAAGTTTCGTGTATGTGTGTGTATCTGTGCATAGCATAACTCAGAAACGAAAATACACTGCAATACCAAACCTGGCATTTAAGTTTGGTATCTTACAAGGATGCGTCACGAAGATTTTCAAGAAAATCCTCCCACCCTAACTACCCTTTACACGGAAAAATTTTTGAAAACTTTGATGTTCGCAAAAATAGCCCTAACGATTTTGATTAAAATGTCTTATATTTAAGATATTTACCTGACAAATGTATCTTAAATCCTCTGGGAATAGCATCTGTAAAACTCTATGCTGGATGATTTTTTTCGAATTTTGCATAACTAGTAAACCGTAAGAGAGAGACAAATACTTACAGCATAAACATGTAGAGCTCCTTAAAACACACAAATTATGTCATACATTTGTTTAGTGGAGTTTACCGTTTTCGAGATATTCCGGATTTTTGCTTTCAATTTTAAGCCACTTGAACTTTTCTCGAACGGGAAGACATCTTTATTATCGTTTCTCGTTTGTTTACTCTTGACTAGAACAGAGATATGGATTTCGACTGTTTCACATAACGACGGGGTTTTAAAGGATGAGACTATCGCTTTAGCCTGTGCATTTTCTTGTTTACCATTCTACTTACAAGGAAGATAGTAATAAGGCTAATTCTTTTTATGTTTTTCCTGATAAGTGTGATAAAAGGATAAGGTTTTGAATAAAAGGTTTGTTTACCGAATGGGTGGAGAACACCATGTGAATAGAACACATTAGGTTTTTCTATTCTTCTACTTACTAGGAACTAAGTAACAAGGACAATTTCTGGTAATGTTTATGTCGATTATCATGAAGTAGATAGAAGAATAAGATTTTTAACAATATTGGTTTAATTGTTTTTTCACACAAACCATGTGTAGGACCGGATAGGTGGAGTCAGACTGAAAAATTCAATGCCATAGCCGGGATTTGAACCACGGATCTCCCGATCTCTAGCCAGTTATGCTTCTCTCAAATGGGAAGACATCTTTCTTCTCGTTTGTCATTTATTTAATCCTGGAATTTCAATTGTTTCACATAGTGACCGGCTTTTAAAGGACGAGACTATCGCTTTAGCCGGTGCATTTTCTCATTTCCCTTCTACTTACAAGGAAGCAAGTAATAAGACTAATGCTGCTAATATTGGATAGGTAGAGCCTGCAAGAAAAATTCAATGCCATAGCCGGGATTTGAACCACGGATCTTCCGGTCTCTAGGCGGTTGCTCTTCCACTGAGCTACTATGGCATTAATAGTTGGCTACACTATGAATCCTGAGACTTAAAAGTACTTAACAACATTGTAAGTCGCCATTGGGGTTGTCATATCAAAATAATTTGAGATCACCTCGTGGTTTACCGGGAAACATGCGAGTCAGTGGAAGTATTTAATGTCGTGCCGGTATATTGCCATGGTAGCTAAGTGGTAGAGCAACCGGCTAGAGATCAAGAGATCCGAGGTTCACATCTCGGCTATGGCTTTGAATTTTTCAAACAACAATTTGTTGCAGAAATGTAGAGAAAGTCATGTGAATGGAATGTATAAGATTTTCCAAATTGTCTTTTTATAGCTCACCTGTAACTTGAAGTGTCACCACAGCTGATGAAAAAACTAAGCTTGTATTTTAAGAGGAAAGCCTAAAGACACTGTAGACATCTAACATTAATGTTTTGATTGTGTCCAGAATTGGGGGCCAAGTGTTTGCTGAACCTTTTATCGCAAAGGAACAAGGAAGTAAATCCAAGGAAATATACATCCGGTGGTCGCCTGGCTGTCACGATGTTCTTCATTAAACAGAAAACAATTATCACTTACAAACTGCATCGCCTTGAAAATTTTGTGTGTGGCTGTAATAAAACTTCCTGCACAAAACTGAAAAATTCTTGATTAAATTACACAGAAAACCTTATTTTCGTAATTCTTCCTTTACCCAGCTTTTTACTTTCTCTACACGTACAATATACATAGTGAAAACAGAAGGTATTGTATTGCACCCAAAAATTCCAAACCGAGATTTCACCGGAAATACATGTTTTAGCACCTACTCAATCCAAAAAAATATGATGTGCTACACTCACATGAACTTCTCTAGTTCTTCTACAAATTTCTTAAATAAGATTTTTCTTCTTCCTGCACCTTGCTAATCGAGATAATCATTAGCATAATGTTCTTACTACTTAGTTCCTTACATGTAGGAAGAAAATAAGGGAATACACTAGGCTAAACCGATAGTCAATTGTTATTCGATTGTCATTGCAAATCTGTCTGAGAAGTTTAAGTACTTACAACTGAAACCAAAAACAAAGAATATCTCGGAAAAAGTTACCTCCACAACGAAAATGTAAAGGAAATAAATTGTGTGTTTTGATCAAATCAACATTTTCTGTGTAGTGAGTTTTTGTCTATCTCTTACCGTTTAGCAGTTAAGCAAAATTTATCAAAATTCATCCAGAATAAAGAGCTCTTCAGAGGCTATTCCCAGAAAATTTAACATATACATTTTATTTGGTATGTAAATATCTTTTATATACGGGATTTTAATCAAAATCGTTACAGCCATTTTTTAGAAAATCAAAATTTTCGAAAATTTTCCATGTAAAGGGTAGTTGGGGGTGAGGTATTTTCTTAAAAATCTTCGCGTCGCTTCCTTGGAAGATACCAAATCTAAATACCAATTTTAGTATTTAACGGTCTTTTTGTTTTTGAGCTTTACTGTCCAAAGACACACACAGACAGACAGACAGACACACACACACACACACACACACACACACATACACATGGACCTTTATGTCCCCCTGAATCCAAAAAAAACATTTTTTTAAAAAGGATCGTGTGTGTGTGTGCGCGTGTCTGTGGACAGCATAGCTCAAAAACGAAAAGACCGCTAAATACCAAACTTGGTATCTTCCAAGGATGCGACACGAAGATTTTCAAGAAAATCCCCCATCCCCAACTACCCTTTACATGGAACTTTTTTCGATAATTTTTATTCTCTCAAAAAAGGCTCTAACGATTTTGATTAAAATATTGAATATTTAAAATATTTACCTGACAAATAATATGTATATTTTGAGTTTTCTGGCAATAGCCTCTGAAGAATACTTTATTCTGGAAGAATTTTTTATAACTGCTAAACCGTAAGAGATGGACAAAAACTTAACACACAAAATATGTAGAGTACATTAAAACACACAATTTTATGTTATATAAAATGTTTTCGAGGAGTTGATGGTTTTTAAGATATTCCTTGTTTTTGGTTTCAGTTTTGAAAAACCTGTACTTTTCTCATACAGGAATTTGTCAACTCCTGTCCATACAAACAAAGAAACATCAGTCACATAGCAACCAGCTTTTGACTTCACTTTAACCTATAATACTCCCATATTTCGCTTCTACTTACAAGGAAGCAAGTAATAAGACTATTTATGCTAATGTTTATCTCAATTAGCATGGTGTTGGAAGAAGAATTATCTTTCGTAAGAAATTTGTAGAGTAGCTGGAGAAAGTCATGTGAATGGAACACATCAGATTTTTTACTTTCTCTACACGTACAAGTATATACAGAAGGTGTTGCATTGCGTCCAAAAAATCCATACCGAGATTTCACCGGAAATACATATTTTGGGAGCTACTCAATCGAAAAAAAGAACATTTTAGAAAAAAATCCGTGTGTGCCTGTGGACAGCATAGTTTAAAAACGAAAAGACTGTTCAATACCAAACTTAGTATTTACATTTGGTATTTTCCAAGGATGCGACACGAAGATTTTCAAGAAAATCTCCTCACCCGAACTACCCTTTATATGGAACATATTTCAAAAATTTTGATTTTCTCAAAACTGGCTGTAACGATTTTGATTAAATTATCAAATGCATAAAATATTTTATGACAAACGAAATGTATATCTTGAATATTCTGGGAATTATGTCTGAAAGACTTTTATGCAACTGACAAAGCGTACGAGATATACAAAAAATTTAAATTTCACTACAACACACAATTTATGTCACATACAATTTTTTTGTGGAGTTAACCGTTTTCGAGATATTCCGGATTTTTGGTTTCAATTTTTACCACTTAAACTTTTCTCAAACGGAAAGACATCTTTCTTTTCGTTCTCGTTTGTTTATTCGTGGCAAGCAAAGAGATTCTGATTTCAATTCTTTCACATAGCGACTCTATCGCTTTAGCCTGTGCATTTTCTTATTTCCCTTCTACTCACAAGGAGCTAGTAATAAACTAATACGTTTATCTCGATTATCATGAATTAGATACAAGTGTAAGCTTTTTAGCAATTTGTTACAGAGATGTAGAGAAAGCTATGTGAGTGGAACTCGTCAGATTTGTTTAATATCTTTTCTACAAGTTACATTGATAAAGAATATATTGCCTTCTGGAGAAGGAAAATAAGGAAATAAGGAAAATTGTGCTAAAGCGATAGTCAAATGTTTTGAAAGCTGGTGATCTGTTTCTGCAGGTAGCCGTGTGGAAGCACTAGCGAGTCTTACATATCGACTGACAGAATTTGGTGCATAGCACAGTATTTGCAGAGGTAGGCAATTGTTTTATATCATAAATGTGTTACAATTATGTTATGTTCAGTTCCCTTTTCGTGGTCCCGTTTGAGAAAAATTAAGTAGTTTAAAACTGAAACAAAATCAAGGAATATCTCAGAAATAGTCTACTCTATAAACTTGGTATTTAATTTCAGTATCGTCTGACCATGTGACACGATGATTTTTAGGAAAATCTTTCTACCCCAAACTACCCTTTATTTGGAGCAGCATTTTCTCAAAAATGGGTCTAACGATTTATATAAAACTGCTATATATTAAAGATATTTGAATCACAAATTGAATTTTCTGGAAAAAGCCTCTGAAGATCTCTTTTATTCTGGAAGAATTTTGCTGAATTTTGCACAACTGGTAAACCGTAAGAGAGAGACAAAAAGTTACTACACAAACAGTATAGATCTCGTCAAAACACATGATATACGTCCTGTACATTTTTGGTGTGGAGCTAGCCGTTTCCGAGATATTCCATTTTATTGGTTTCAATTTTAAAATACTTTTATGAAACAGAAAGTCGTCCGTGTTTCGTTTGTTTTACTCCTGGCCATGTAGAGAAGCGAACTTCGATGACAATCGCTCTAGCATAGTGTAATCTCTTATCTCGATTAACAGATAGTAGAAAGAAGAAGAATCTTTTGTGAGAAGTTTGTTTGTAGAACATCTAGAGAAAGTCATATGAATGGAACACATCAGAATTTCTGTTTATCTTCAGACTCATCTGTAAGATAGTCCTTTTTGTTCTTCAACATAAGTGGTGATGTTGTAGAGCTGAAATAGTATATTTGTGTACTAAGAACTGTAAGTTAAACTTATCAGGTCGAGAATATATATTGGGAATAGGAGATCTGATAAGTAACTTACAGTTCGTGGTTAGCCAGGTACTTGAAAAAACTGTAAAAACATTACTAAATCAAAATTACTTTTCAATATGTTTTTGAACACTAAAAAAAAAAAAATGAATTCTCGATGTGAACAAATGAAAGGCTACATCTAAATTATATGGACAAAGCCTTCTTATACACTCTTTTGTTAATGAATTTTGCAATAGATACTTTACTTGAAGTAGCACATGTCTTGAGTGTTACGTCATTTCCTAATTGTACTATAAGTATTAATGACCTCTCAAACTCTTACAGTGCTTGTTGCCATGGCAATTAATAAATGAATTGTAAATTTATCTTACATTCAAGTATTTCAAAAAATAAATTATCTGGGAGTAAAAAAGACAAAACACAATTTAGTAGTTAATGCATTCGTATATTTAAAGTTGATACTGGAAACATAATTACAAAATTAAGTCATGTATATAACGTACATTCACTTTTTCATAACTCAGCAAAAACACTGTGCCACTACTGTCTCTTAGGTTTTCTTGTGAAAAGAAAAGGAAGAAAACTAAAAGCCTGTTCACTGCCTATATACTAGCGTTACAGTAGGCTTCACTAGATCTAGCAGACATCCGCCTCATATAAACAATAGTTCTATACAACAATATCACTAGAGAACATCAAAACAAGCACAGTAACGTAACAAGAAAGGAATATTTACAGGAGTAGTTTACAAATTGCAAGTTAGACGTGCCCAAACTTACTTAACTACGCACCTGGATTATAGTTTTGTACCAAAACATACCTGCATACAATGTCCAAGTTTATGGCTTTCTTAGAAACAAACTTATATTGAATTAAAAAAAAAGTTAACTTACGAAATGTTGCACCTCTTACCTATGTTTATAGGCAGTCGCCAACCAGAATCAGTTCTTAAAACATTAAATAACCGTATTATGTGCGGTAAAATTTGGTACACGTATCCCGTATTATAGCTTACGACCTTCGGGGACACCTCTTTCCACCCATTAATTGGTCAGAGTTCGCGTGGGTGGTGTCCCTTGCTTCCAATCTAAAGATGCTGAGGATTATAAAAGAATGAGAGGACCTACAGCAGTAGGCCTTGTGGTTAGGGACGACTTAAAATCGCTACCCTACAGCATCACTACGAGAGTCAAAGAAAACCACGGACTAATCTGATGCCCATAAGCAGAATGTGATTTAGATGCGTGGACAAAATATGAAACTACACCACATTTATTTCAAATAAATGTCCTGAATTCTAACCTCAATATTTTTCATTTTATTTGACGTCGATTTAACTAACTTCGCAGCCGATCTGTTAGGAGATATCTGTTGGTATGTGGGCGGACGGTTACCTTCTAGGTGTCAAACCTGTACCATACCATCTTACTCTTCATGTGTCCAAAGAGGGCTTAGTGCTAAGCAACCGTACCTCTGCTTTTATACGTGAAGGGCAGATGACTGTTTCTTCGCAGCTCACAGAGAATTTAGTGCCACGCTTCTACACGCACCATGTAGATTACATTAGGGTGCCGTCCAGTCAAGTTACTTTCATCATCTGAGTGTAAATTAAATTAAATGGAGTTTTATTTATGGACGTTCTTTGACTGCTGCGATTCTCAACGTCTTAATTTTTCTCAGAGGCCTCTATATCAGGCTTGAGATCCTTTTAGGTGTCGTAAATCTACAACACGGGACCAACAGCTTTACCCTCCCTTCCTAAGGAAGCCTTTTGAAGCCCCCCCCCAAAAAAAAACTATTGCCCTCCACCGGCTTTGAACCGGCGATCTTGAGCACAGGAGACCAGCGTGGTAACCATATACCACGGAGGATGAATTGTCCGCTACCTCCAATGGAAGGGAGGCGATGAGATTAAAGAGGGAATGAGAGGACCTACAGCATTGAGTTACAGGTGAAAGTGAATTTTATATTCATGTATATTTCATAAGCAGATCAGGGATTAACTTTTGGTCATTTTTGCTTTATCTTTACATTTTTAGGACTGAAAGTTTGAATTTTGTACATGACGCCTACTTTGGTGTCTGGACTTTGAAGTATTTTAGAAAGGCTTTCCGGCCCAAAACGCTTGGCTACATTTTATGCCAAGCTATTATTTATTTTACTTCTACCTTAGAGCAAGGCCTATAACAGTGTCTAAATTCTGCATTATAGTAAAAACATTCCAAAATATTAGAAAATAGTTTAATTTCCAAGTTGGTGCTTAGTATTTTCAAATTCTCTACATTCTTTTATGCATATTTTCATAAAATACTTGGAAATTGCATGCAGGAATCTCGTTATTTGACATTTCCATAACATATTATACAAATAAAAAAAGAAGTCTTAAGACAGTTTAAAAATACCAGCTCAATAAGAATACACTTTCATTTCATCTGGTATATCTTAACTTAATGGCATTACTATACGTTTACAATTTTAAGAGTACTACGTTAGACAGTGAAAATACTAAAGTTACAAATTCGAGAATTCTAATACAATAAATACACTTGAATTCCTCACCAAAGGACGTGGTAAATGTTGTACACGTGGAAAATAAATAATTTATTATAGTAATATTTTAAATTCATAGAGGATAATTTTATGAGTATTTTCCATTTAATTTTTCAAATGTCACTTCGTCTCCGAAACAAAGTATGTACTACTGAATAGCTGTGTTTGTATGCATTAAGGAACGTTGATAAACTCCTGTATAGCAAAAGCATTAATCAGATATATTATTCTACAGAACAGCTAGTATTAAGGAAAAGCTACACATACGAAAAAAATACAGTATTGTCTCGCTGTGACATTGTGCGTGTAAATGCAGTCCCGCTTAGAAACTGTCACATTACTTTCTCTACCTATCTTTGAACAAACTGTTCCCACGAAAGCCTACTTCTCTACCTACGTCATGCTAATGGAGATAAAGATTAGCAGAAACGGCCTTATTACTTGCTTCCTTGTAAATAGAAGGAATAACAACCCCATGGCTCGACAAAGAACCTTGGCCTACCGCCCGGCTGCTGCGTCGCCCATCTCTGTCCATGGATGGGGTGCAGTATCGGAGGGTGAGACGTGGTCAGCGTCTCGAACCCCCCCTCCCGGCCGGTTAATGCGGTCCTCATGACCTGGAGAGGTTAATTCTCCATCAACTAGCTCCTCAATTAGCCGCCCCCTGGGACCTCACAAGGCTGAGTGCACCCCGGACCAGCTCTCCCAGCGGGGAAAAATTCCCCACACTGATACCAGGAATCAAACCCAGGTCTCCCGCTGGGTAAGCAGCTGAAATAAGGGATTACCATAGGTTAAAGTAATAGTCAAATATTTTAAAAGCTCGTGGCTATGTGATGATATTCCTCTTCACTAATTTCATTTCACTGTCTATTAATCAATTTAAACATCAGCATCACTTGCTTTCTTGCAAGTAGAAGGGAAATACACTAGGCTATGGCGATAGTCAAATGTTTTAAAAGCCGTGATGATATTGAAATGCATTCCTTTTACAAGGCTAGGAGTTAAAAAGCTCGAATGATACTTGAAATTTAAAAACATCACTATTGGAAAGTTTGATCGAATAAAAAGGAAAATGCAACAACTGACAGCGAGGCTATATCTGTTTATAAGCAGGGAATGTTTCTGTGGACACTGTATACAATAATTTAATGAAGAACGAGGAAAATAATGAATAAGTATTTCTGGTTTACATCAGTAACGCACTAAAATACCTTTAATGTATGGTTATACATTTTATTCACCATAATGCGTTACCAAAAAAGCTTTAATAAATTCTCAGGTCTATTCTTGGTCTTTAAAGTTCAGTAACGTTTTATTTTCTTTTACGTTCAAAACTATCCTTTGTTTACACTTTTAAAATTAATACATTAAAAAACGTATTATAATACTGCTTCTAGATGCTCCGGAATACAAAATAACGCGTGTTTCACTTCTTAAATACATTACATTATCAACTGTCCTTTCCTTGCAACCTTGTTTAAAATAAATGCATTAGAATTTCTTTTTTTTCAGGTGCAAAACTATCCTTTCTTTACACCTTTAAAATTAGTAAATTACAAAACATATTACCTATAACATACTTCAATTTCTACTTTCTCGATCATGTATGTACAATGTACAAGTAGGTGCAGAAGGTGTGTATTCCACTCAAAAATTAGTACGAGATTTCACCGGAAATACATGCTTTGCATAAAATAGTTATTAAATGTTAATTATGTATGTGTGTTTGTGTCTTTAGACAGCATAACTCAAAAATACCAAACTTGGTGTTTAGATTTAGCAACTTCCAAGGGTGCAACACAAAGATTTTTAAGAAAATCTCTTTACACGGAACATTTTTCGAAACTTAGGATTTTCTAACCAATGACTGTAGCGATTATATTTAACCCTTTGTTGCCTGTCGGTACCTATAAATTCCACTTGTTTTAAGCGTAACTATACAAATAGGGTTGTACTCTAGGATTAATTTCATTCTATGCTAACCTTCAACCATAAACGACAAGTAATCAAGACTGTTTTATATTGTAAAAATATATATATAATTTTTGCCTTAAAATTGCAGTGACTTTTTAAATAAATAAACGAGAAAACCGACATAACTACAGTCAAATGTAGCCCCATTAACTTCCAAGCATCACACCGATTATTTTACTTGGGCTCTCCCCGTCCTTTGCCACAGTCACTGGGATTTGAGCTTGCAACATTTGGCTTTCAATGGATGGCCAGCCCATTATCTATTACCTAACACTCATGGCCATTTGAACTACTTTTTTGGTGATGCCTTTAGCAGCATTTTGGAAACTGGATTAGAAGAATTTAAACTTTTAATTGGGAAGAAAAATATTAATAAAGGATCTACATATATTTTCATTTCTATTTCCACTATTATTTTATAATAATTTTATAGGTTTATTCTCAAATATTTTTACTAGACCTCCAGTTTTAAACTACAATTAAAAGAAAACCGGCATATGCTGTATACCAGTGCAGGCAACTAAGGGTCAAATACCATATGTTTAAGATATTTTCATAACAAACGAAATGTATATCTTGAATTTTTTGGGGGGAATAGCGTCTAAAGACTTCTTCTTACTTCACAAAAATATAGATATTGATAAAACACAATTTATGTCATATATACTTTTTTGTAGAGTTAGCCGTTTCGCAGATATTCTTTGTAATTGGTTTCCATGTTATACTATGTAAACTATTCTCAAACGGGAAGTCAGCTTTCGTTTTATATTTATTTTGTTTTACCCTGCTCATTCAAAGAGAACCGAATTTCAATTGTTTCATATAGTGGCCAGCTTTCAAAGCTAGTGTATTCCTTTATTTCCCTTCTATTTACAAGGAAGCAAGTAATAGGACTAATTCTGCTAATGTTTGTGTTAATTAGCATGAAATAGAAGGATAAGCTTTTTGTAAGAATATTTTGTTTGCAGAAAAGATAGAGAAGTGAATACATCAGATTTTAAATATGATATATTAGCTGATGTAACAATGTAAACTATTACCAGATAATTGTGCATTATCAGGTAAGCCATCTAATATTAAAATAAATTATTGTGAAGTAAGTAGCACATTGCCATAAGAATTCAAAGCAGTCTTAACAAGAACATATATGAGCTTCGCCTTCGTTCATTAGCAAATGGAATAAGAGTTAAATCATCTGTAGTTTTTGCAAATGGAATAAGAGTTAAATCATCTGTAGTTTTTGCTTAACACTGGACACCAACTTGTAAAATGATATTTCATACAATAAAACAAATAATTGCCTGAAAACAGCTTTATGTTCAAGATGGTCATCAGAAGTGTATCACGATTAAAAAAGGCTGTAGTTTATATTGGTAACAGCACTAAAACTACCTTTAAATCCAAGTATTGTTTACATTCTAAAAAAAGCTTTAATAAATTCCCAGGGCAATTAAAAGACAGGCTTAATGGACAATTTTCCCAAACTTGTCACCCATTTCGGCACGCTAAAGAAGCGTAGTCCAATATTGAGGACTCTAAGGCTACAAAACAAAGCAGAGGGATTTTTTACTTATTTATTTTAGAATAAAAGGAGTCAACAGAACTGCAAAGTGACGACTAAACTTAAACCCCATGGTCCAGGGCACCGAATGTTACTGGAGCGGTAGAAAGGGTTTTTAAACCTTTATCGAAAGTGACTTTTCCTGTAAGAATTGAGTTTCATTTTTATCTAATCAGATGGATGACAATGGAGCTATAGATATGGGTTTTAAATTTTTATCGCCATGGCATTTTGTGTATAGAAAAGGATTGTATTTCACCGGAAATATATATTTTGAACTCTCTTGAGTTCAAATAAAACCATTTTTAGAAAAAGGTTCCTATGTGCTTGTATTTTAGTTCAATATCTTGTAAGAATGCAACATGAAGATTTTCAAGAAAGTTCCTTCATCACAAACCAACCTTTACGTGGAAAAAGTTTTGAAAACTTTACTTTTCTCAAAAATGGCTCTAGGATTTTGATTAAAATCCCGTATATTATAGATATTTACATTGCAAGTAAAATGTATATATTGAATTTTCTGGGAATACCTTCTGAAGACCTGGTTTCTGGATGAATTTTGCTGAATGTTTCCTGAGTAGTAAACCGTAAGAAACAGATAAAACTTTCTCGTACAAAAAGGGTAGACTTGTTAAAACACACAATTTATGTCATAAGCATTTTTGTCGTAGAGTTGCCCGTTTCCAAGATATTCCTTGTTATTGATTTCAATTTTAAACTAATTAACTTTTCTGAAACAGGGTTACATCTCGCTTTTATTTACTGCTGGCTTTGCATACCGAACCGAACTTCAATTGTTCACATAGGGACCAGCTATCACTTTAGCCATATTTCCCTTCTGCTAACAAGGAATCAAGTAGTACGACCATTTCTGTTATTGGTTATCTTGATTAGCACGGCTTAGATAAAATAATCTCTTATATAAGAATAGTTTGTTTGCAGAACTGGTAGAGAAAGTCATTTGAATGGAATAAATAAGATTTTTCAATGGGGCATTTTTTTTAGTTATATTTATACACTTTATGTTCCATTATTTAAAATAGTTTAGATTCATCTCTATCAGGTTTTGCAAAAAAATAGTTTTTACACTGGATTGCGTATCTAACATTGTCTATTATATTATTTCTGGTTCGTTTTTATTTCTTGCTTTACCAGATTTGTTATCTAAGAGCGCTAATAACCTAATAGTTGGACCTTGAGGACCGATAGCGGGACAGAATCAAGTTGCGCAGTATGGTATACACTTGTGATGTGTTGACAATGCAGTGTGGACTAATAGAAGGGAAATGGGACAGTTGTAGACTGTGATGGTTTCACTAGCAGTGGAAGGCGATTGAGGTTGTGTGGGTGGTAAACATAAATACCACTGATTTACGGGAACTAACAATTTTAATATTTACATATACTCAATTGCTGTTGTGCAACAAGTCATCAGCATCATTATCCGTTTCATTTATTCTCAAGATACATAGATTACAATGCAGAACAACATACATTCGTAACGTCTCGAATGTGAATCGTCTCCGATTGGCATTTTATTCGTTTTACCAATCTAGTTTTATTGGCTTTTATATTGTTTGACGGCTGACAATGGAGCTTTTCCATTTAATGTTACTTTTAATGCCCGATGGCTGCAGTTTTAATTCCACTCATAACCTTTCCCTCCATTGTTGTTTTAAAGCTTAAACCCTGGCTTCCGCTTTTAATAGTAATGTTTCCCGGGGTTTTATCTGTCACTTTGACTGCTATTTCATTCTTATATTAATTTTATTGGAGTTGTATTTATTTCTGGTTGTTGCCTAGGGTTTTATTTTCATGGTGTTTTTATTTCTGGTTTTATTAGAGATTTTCATTCCTCAGGACGCTAATAACGTTAGTAGTTGAGCGCCCTTAAACACCAATCACCATCATTGACATGTAAACAGGCTTTATATTGTAAAAAAAAAAAAAAAAATAACATAGCTCCACATCACAAGATGTGATTGGAGCAAACCAGAAATAGGACACATCATCGACTATTGGATAAGATACTCCATCAGCAATTATTTCCGTAACAATTTGTATTTCACGCATTATTGAAAAATAAGATATTTTTTCAAACTCTGTCTTCACTTTATTTTTTACACGGCCTAAAACAGGTGTCACAGGTCTCTGATTAATTGCATGTACAAGTTCATCGACAGTTTTTAGGCTTCAAGGCATTTCATTGTTTCCAAATATGTGTGTTTGTTTGTTTTTCTTTTTTTGTTTAGTTGAACGTCCTTCAACCTGGTGGGTCATATCGGACGATGAAAAAAATTGGTGAAATGATGCTCAAATGATCTCGAGGTCCATGGAGCTTAAAGTTACTCGACATTCGTCTTCTTAGGATAAGGGAAATCCCGAAAAAAGCCTTATCTGGGTTACTCACCCTAAGCGAGATTCGAACTCACGACCTGTTGAATGTGAAGCAGACACGCTACCACCACACTACCCAGGCGGGCATATGTGTTATTGTGTCGTAGATATATCTACAAAGTTCTTCTGTATGAATTACAAATCTTCATGCAATCCATTTGAATCAAGAGATTTTACAATATTGATTGAAGAGGCATCAAAGGCTGTAAAACAGTGCAGTAATATATGGCATAGTGTACTGCTGCGTCGAGCCACGTCCCCCAACGCATTACTACAGGTTGTGCAGTTGGTCTCTACTCGGTGGGTATGAACTGGTATCCACATGCGTCCCACTGTAATAAGATCAGTTTTACTTCTCAAAAGCGCCACATTAGCTGCTGTAACCAATTTAAACTGCTACCAGAAATAATACCAAGTAATAGTGATACCACAACATTGACCATCATACACTAATACTGCTGTTTTCAGTTTACCTAGAGGTCGCTGCAGCAAGTTTGTGCTTTTCAATTGTTCCTAAAAGCACGGTACAATGACAAAAGCAAAGGTTTGGATATTACTTAAATGTGAGGTAATTTTCAACCCCAGGTTTATTTGAGCTTGCTTAGGCCTGAAAATAAGGGCAGTATATTCCACACAGTTTGTCACCTCAAAAGAGCCCTTTAAAGGGTCCCAATACCTGACATTTGGTGAAAAACCGTGAAAAAGTCAAATTTAACTATTAAAAAGATATTATGTGTTCCATTCGCATGACTTTCTTTACATCACTGGAACAATTTTTTTTTTTTTTTGCTTAATATCATTTTACGTAGTTGGTCATATCAGACGTCGAATGAAATTAGTGAAATGATGCTCAAATGATCTCGGGGTCCAAGGAGCTTAAAGTTACAGACATTCGTCTTTTCAGCACAAGGGAAAACCCCGAAAAAATCCTTATCCTTAGCGAGATTCGAACTCATGACCTTTTGAATGTGAGGCAGACACGCTACCACTACACTAACCAGGCGGGCTTTAACCAAATTATTGTTAAAAAGCCTATTCTTCTATTTACTTCATGCTAATCTAGTAAACATAAGCAGAAATAATCTTATTTCTTGCTTCCTTGTAAGTAGAAGCGTAATAAGGGCGTACCATGGGTTAAAGTGATAGTCAAAAGCTGGTTGCTATGTGACTGAAGTTCCTTTCTTTGTGTTCCCAGGAGTTGACAAATTCCGTATAAGAAAAGTATAAGTATTTTAAAAAAAGAAACCAATAAGGAATATCTCAAAAAATGTATATAACATAAATTGTGTTTCTTTAAGTAATTCTGCAATATTCATCCAGAATAAATATGTCTTCAGAGGCTATTCCCAGAAAATTCAAGATATACATTTAATTTGTCATGCAAATATCTTTAATATACGACAATTTAATCAAAAACGTTACAGCAATTTTTCAGAAGATTAAAATTTTCGATAATGTTTCCACGTAAAGGGTAGTCGGGAGTGGGGGGGGGGGGGGTTCTTGAAAATCTTCGTGTTGTATTTGGAAGATCAAAATTTAAATCTCAAGACTGGTATTTAACGGATTTTTCCTTTTTGAGTTATCTTGTTCAGAGACACACGAACACATACACGCGGACCTTTTTCTAAAAATGTATTATTTTGGATCGATGGTGTCTTAAAATATATATTTCCGGTGAAATATCGATATCGAATTTTTCGGTGCAATGCAATAGAAAGAAGCTTATCGGGATCCAAGTTGATTTTAACGTTTTGAAAATGGGCATATAATAATGAAATTAAAATTTCTGATGTAAGGTAATTATGTAGGAATTGTAATATACGCTTAATTCTCATTTCATATGCGCTTCATTTATGACAATGTTATTAGTAAGCGAAAAATGAAATGCACGCACCCGGTAGAAGTAAGTAACCAACATTTCAATACATGAGAAAATGACAAATTAAAAAGTACTGCCATGCATCATTTTTGCTTTCTATAGCACGTATGTACATTTTTGAGAAAATCAAAATTTTCGAAAAAAGTTCCATGTGAAGGGTAGTTGGGGTGGGGGATTTTTCTCAAAATCTTCGTGTCGCATCCCTGGAAGATACTAAACTTAAATACCAAGTTTGGTATTTTACCGACATTTCGTTTTTGAGTTATCGTGTTCACAGTCACACGGACACACACACACACACGCACGCGGACCTTTTTGTGAAAATGCTTTTTTTGGATATTGGGGACCCTAAAACATATATTTCCGGTGAAATCTCGGTATCGAATTTTTGGTGGAGTGCAATACTTTCTCTATACACTATGTACATAGTGCGTATGGAGAAAGTAAAAAAGGAAAAGACCGTTAAAGGTCAAACTTGGTGTTTGTTTTTAGTATCTTTCAAGGATGCGTGATGATGATTTTCAAAAAACCGCCCCTTTATCCTTTACATGGAACAATTTCTGAAATTTTTCCTTTTCTCAAAATTTACTCTAAGGATTTTGATTAAAATACCGCATGTTGAAGATATTTACGTCAAAAATAAAATAAATATTTTGAATTTTCTGGAAATAGCCTCTGAAGACCTCTTTATTCTGGATGAGTTTTGCAAAATTGTGTATAGCAGTAACCGTAAGAGATAGACAAAAACTTAATTCACTTAATTTTAGATCTCGTTAAAACACATAATTTATACAACATACGTTTTTCTTGAAGAGTTGACCGATTTTGAGATATTACTTTTTATTTGTTTCGGTTTTAAACTGCCTAGCTTTCCTCATACGAGACCATGCAAAGTGAACTGAACCTCAATTGTTTCACATAGCGACCAGCTTTTAAAAGATTTTACTATCGCTTTAGCATAATGTATTCCGTTATTTCTCTTCTAATTACAAGGAAGCAAGTAATAAGGCAAATTCTGGTAATGTTCATCTCGATTATCGTGTTGAATATAGAAACATAATCTTTTGCAAAAATAGTTTTTATTTATTTTTAACAGCTAGAGAAAGTTATGTGAATGGAACTCATCGATTTTTTTCAAATGTCCCGCCATGCCCACTGTATTTGAAATGCAGTGAACATATTAGAAATGTATCTATAGCATAAATCGCAGCATAAGTTTAAAGAAATGGTTTAAGAGATTTGTAATTTACTTATTGGCCCCTTAAGAAAAAAGGATTTATTGAGACATATACATCGATGAGAGATATTCTTGAAGAATGATGACAACCGTCAATTATTTTCAGTTCTCTGTGTTATGGACTTGGGTTTTGAAAGTAAAGCTTTGGTGTTTGTATTCGTATAAGTTTGTACTAGATTTCTAGCTTTACACGTTTTGATTTCTTTTTCTGTAGAACTGAAATTATTTCAGTTAAGTCCTATGTCTACATTGGTATTACTGGTAACAATGAAAGATATTCTTGATAAAAGTCGCAACCTGTCATTCTATTTAAAAGATTCATTTTCTGTCTACTTTTGATCTTTAAAACATAATCTTTAGGGATGTAGTTATGTAATAATCACATATTTTGATGGATGGTAGTGAAGTAAGAGTATTTTTTCCGACGATAGTGAGTTTTGATTCATTTCCTTTCCAAGCTGTCATGGTAGAAGGTTCAATTTCCTGCATTTGTAACTGTGTGTTTTGTATTCTTTACTGCGCATGAACAATATTTGAGATACGAGACTTATGGCCTGTTTATTTAATCTCAGTAGAAAATTTACCAATTTTTTTACTTTCTCTAGTCCTGTATGTATAACTTATTGCACCCAAAAATTCGATACCGAGATTTCACCGGAAATACACGATTTAGGACTCCCTGAATCCAAAAAAAAACATTTTTAGAAAAAAGGTCCTTGTGTATCTGTGAACAGCATAGCTCGAAAAGACCGTTAAATACCAAAATTGGTATTTAGGTTTGATATCTTCCAAGAATGCGACGAGAAGATTTTCAACAACATCCCCCAACCACAAACTACCCTTTAAATGGAAAAAGTTTCGAAAAATTTTATTTTCTTAAAAATGGCTCTAATTATTTTGATTAAAATATAGTATATAAGATATTTATATGTCAAATAAAATGTTCAACAGCTGTTAGAAATTAATTTTATATTCACGTCATTATGTTTCTGTTATTTATTACTGTCAAAAAATAAATCAATACATTGTTAACTCATTGGAGAATTTCGTTGCAGTTTTTTATTGTAGTGTGTTATTGTAATTCAGGAAAACTTTTGAAATAATTCAATATGTTTTTGTTTGATATGTGGATAAATTTTAACCGAATACAAAAGTGCGTAGCTATTATATAATATGTATTGTATTCCACCCAAAAATTCGATACCGAGATTTCACCGGAAATACATGTTTTAGGACCCCCTGTATCCAAAAAAAGCATTTTGGGAAAAAGGTCCGTGTGTGTGTCCGTGTCCGTGTGTCTGTGATAACGATAACACGAAAACGAAAAGTAGCTAAAATACCAAAGTTGGTATTTAAGTTTAGTATCTTCCAGGGATGCGACACGAAGATTTTGAGAAAAATCTCCCACCCCTAACTACCCTTTACATGGCATTTTTTTCAAACATTTTGATTTTCTTAAAAATGGCTCTAACGATTTTGATTAAAATATCATATATTAAAACTATTTACCTAACACATAAAATGCATATCTTGAATTTTCTGGGAATAGCTTCTGAAGATCTGTTTATTCTGGATGAATTTTGCCTAATTTGGCATAACTAGTAAACCGTAAGAGATAGACAAAAGCTTGCTATACAAAAAATGTAGGCTATTTTAAAATACACAAGTTATGTCATATACATTTTTCTCGTGGAGCTTACCGTTTTCGAGGTATTCATTGTTATTAGTTTCAGTTGTGAAGTACTTATACTTTTCTCAGACGGGAGTGTCCGTTTTTCTTTTGTTCTACTCCTGGCCAAGAAAAGAAGTGATTTGGAATGACAATCGCGTAATGACAGTTTTTAAAACATTTTACTATCGGTTTAGTCTAGTGTATTCCCTTATTTTCTTCCTACTTATACGGAACTAAGTAATGATAACATTGTGCTAATGAGTACCACGATTAGCAAGGTGCAGAAAGAAGAAGAATCTTATGTATGAAGTTTGTAGAACAGCTAGAGAAAGTCATGTGAGTGTAACACATCAGATTTTTACTTTCTCCATACGCACTATGTACATAGTGTATAGAGAAAGTATTGCACTCCACCAAAAATTCGATACCGAGATTTCATCGGAAATATATGTTTTAGGGTCCCCAATATCCAAAAAAAAGCATTTTCACAAAAAGTTCCGTGTGTGTGTGTGTGTGTGTGTGTGTGTGTGTGTGTGTGTGTGTGTGTGTCCGTGAACACGATAACTCAAAACCGAAAAGTCAGTAAAATACCAAACTTGGTATTTAAGTTTAGTATCTTCCAGGGATGCGACACGAAGATTTTGAGAAAAATCCCCCCACCCCCAACTACCCTTTACATGGAAATTTTTTCGAAAATTTTGATTTTCTCAAAAATGGCTCTAACGATTTAGATAAAAATTTCGGATATTAAAGATATTTACCTGACAAATGAAATGTATATATTGAATTTTCTGGGAATAGCCTCTGAAGAGTAGTTTATTCTGGATGTATTTTACTAAATTTAGAATGACTGCTAAACCGTAAAAGATGGACAAAAGCTTACTACACAAAAAATGTAGAGCACTTTAAAACACACAATTTATGTTATATACATTTTTTTCGTGGAGTTCGTCGTTTTTGTGACATTCTTTATTTTTGGTTTCTGCTATGAAAAACGTACACTTTTCTCATACAGGAACTTATCAACTCCTATCCATATAAACAAAGGAACTTCATTGACATAGCAACCAGCTTTTGACTATCATTTTAACCTACGGTTGTCCGTTATTTCGCTTCTACTTACAAGGATGCGAGTAATAAGACTATTTCTGCTAATTTTTTTTCTGATTAGCATAAAGTAAATAGAAGTATAAGCTTTTTAAGAATTATTTGTTGGAGGGATATGCAGAGAGTCATGTGAATGGTACACATCAGATTTTTCACAATGCATTATACTAATTGTATTACAATGAGCATTCCTAATACCTACTGGAGCTGATGAAAACAGTATAAGGAAGTGGCTTACACTTGCTTTAAATGCGTTCTTGACTGCACAAAGGTAGATTGGACAGTTGAAAGAGGACCCAGTACTGAAAATGGACCAAATCGAAGCAATTTTTACTTTCTCTACACGTAATATGTACATAGTGTTTAGAGAACGTATTGTAATGCACCCAAAAATTCGATATCGAGATTTCACCGGAATTACATGTTTTGGGTCCCCCTGAATCCAAGAAAAAAGCGTTTCTGTGCAGCATAGCTCAAAAACGTTCACCGGAATTACATGTTTTGGGTCCCCCTGAATCCAAGAAAAAAGCGTTTCTGTGCAGCATAGCTCAAAAACGAAAAGTCTGTTAAAATCCAAACTTGGCATTTAGGTTTAGTATCTTCCAAGGATACGGCACGAAGATTTTCAAGAAAAACCTCCCGCCCCAACTACCCTTTACATGGAACGTTTTTCGAAAATTTTGAATCTCAAAAATGGCTCTAACAATTTTGATTAAAATATCAAATATTAAAGATATTTACATGACAAATAAAATGTATATCTTTAAATATATGTGAATAGCCTCTGAAGACTACTTTATTTTGGATCAATTTTACGGAAATTTGCATAACTGCTAAACCGTAAGAGATGGACATAAACTTATCACACACAAAATGTAGAGCTCGTTAAAACATACAATTTATGTTATATGAATGTTTTTCGCGAAGTTGATCTTTTTTAGATATTCCTTGTTTTTGTTTTCAGCTTTAAAAAACCTACACTTTTCTCATACGGGAATTTGTAAACTCTTGCCCATACAAAGAAAGGAGTGTCAATCACATAGCAACGAGCTTTTGACTATCACTTTAACCTATGGCACTCCCTTATTTCGCTTCTACTTACAAGAAAGCAAATAATAACACTATTTCTGCTAATGTTTATTTCGATTATCATGATTTAGATAGAAGAATAAGCTTTTAAACAATAATTTGTTTCAGTTGTAGAGATAGTATGTGAATGTACACATCTGATTTTTTATTTCACTTTTACTTCCATACCTTAGCTTGTCATTAGTCAATGTTAAGGGTATTGCTTACTAATTATTATTAAAATCCGGCGTATATTTCTTTGTGGTCGGGTGCCTGAAGTCATTTGTTTTAACTGCCGGTACGATCGCTCGGGTATGTATATCATAGAGCCAGGAGTGGAAAATTGATATTTAAGTTCAGTATCTTCTATGGATTCGACACGAAGATATTTAATAAAATCCGCTCACCCCCAGCTACCTTTTACAGGGAAAAAACTTCTCAAGTGTGGTTTTATCTAAAATAGCTCTAACAATTTTGATTAAATTCTCTTATATTAAAGATATTTACATGATAAGCAATATGTATATGTTGAATCTTCTTGGAATAGCCTCTTTATTCTGGATGAATGTGTGTACGTGTGTCTGTGAACACGATAACTCAAAAACGAAAAGTTGGTAAAATACCAAACTTGGTATTTAAGTTTAGAAGCTTCCAAGGATGCGACAGGAAGATTCTGAGGAACCTCAAGCTACCCTTTACATGGGAAAAATGTCGAAAAATTTTTATTTTCACAAAAATTGTTCTAACAATTTTGATTAAAATGCCTTATATTAAATATATTTGCATGACAAATAAAATGTATATCTTGAATATTCTGAGAATAGCTTCTGAAGTCGTTTCCTTTCTGATTGACCTTTGTGTAGCTAGTAAACCGTAAGAGATAGACAGAAATTGCTTAACAAAGAGCTAGTTAAAACATACAATTTGTCATATACATCTTTTTCGTTAAGTTCACCGTTTTGAGATATTTCTTGTGTTGTTTTCTGTTTTAAAACATTTTAACTTTTACATACGGGAATCTGTGAACTCCTGGCAATGCAAAGAAATGGATTTTTTGACTATCGCTTTAGCCTAGTGAATTCCCTTATTTCCTTTCTACCTACAAGGAAGCAAGTAATAAGATCACTTCTGCTAATATTTTCGATTAGCATTAAGTAGATAGAATAATAATTTTTACTTTCTCTATACGAACTACGTACATAGTGTATAGAGAAGATATTGCATTCCACCCAAAATGTCGATACCGAGATTCCACCGGAAATAAATATTTTGAGACTCCCTGAATATAAAAAAAAGTATTTTTAGAAAAATGTCCGTGTGTATGTCTACCTGTCTGTCTGTCTGTGTGTAGTGTGTGTGTCTTTGGGCAGCATAGCTCAAAAACGAAAAGACCGTTAAAGCCCAAACTTGATATTTAAGTTTGGTATCTTACAAGGATGCGACACGAAGATTTTCAAGAAAATCCCCCCACCCCAAACTACCCTTTGCATGGAAACATTTTTGAACTTTTTTATTTTCTTAAAATGGCTCTAACGATTTTGATTAAAATACCGTATATTAAAGATACTTAACTGACAAATACAATGTATATCTTGAATTTTCTGAGATAGCCCCTGAAGACTACTTTGTTCTGCATGCATTTTATGGAATTGTATATAACTGCTAAACTATAAGAGATGGAGGTAAACTTACTCTATAGAAAATGTAGCTCACGATAAAATACACAATTTATATCATATTCATTTTTTTCGTAGAGTTGATCATTTTTAAGATATTCCTGGTGTTTCGTTTTAGCTTTGAAAAACATACTTTTCTCGTACAGGAATTTCCTAACTCCTGTCCATTCAAACAATGGAACCTCAGTTACATAACAACCAACTTTTGGCTATCATTTTAACCATCGAACTCCCTTATTTCGCTCCTACTTACAAGGAAGCAAGTAATAAGACTATTTCTGCTAATTAGCATGAAATAAATAGAAGAATAAGCTTTTTAACAATAATTTGTTGCAGAGATTAGAGAAAGTCATGTGAATTGATATGTTTTTTGTTTACAGGTCTTGGGAACTCTGTATATCCGTACAGTCAAAAATGGTGAGCTAAAACTTAATATTTATCAACAACTTATTAAACAATTTGTAACAAAGTTATAGTAACATTTAATTTATTAAATTAATAGTAAAAATGTGTATAAGATAAATTCCTTAAACAGGTATTTTCAGTACTGAATCGCTTTAAACTAAATATTACCAACACTCTCGATTAAACATACATCAATTGAAATGTTATGCAACATGTTATAACAAACATTCATTGTTGTTAGAGGTTATGTATGATTCTCGTCAAAACAAATGCCTTAAAATTAACATCTTCCAAGTTTTTTTGCAGCTGTGCCAAGGATTTTCTTTTTATTTTGCTTAAACATATAGCGATAGAAATAAGAACTGAAGCTTTCCTGGCGACGTGTTAATTCAAATTCTTCTCGGGCTTCTAGCCAGGTAAAAACTTGGCTTGACACCAACGTTTCGAATTAAATAGCGATAGAGTTTTCGAAACAAATTCTTGTCTTCTTATGACACCCCAAAACTAAACAAATAAACAACTCAGATTTTAAGATTTTTGGAAGATATTAAATCTAACACATATTTGATTGTTTTAGTGTGGAACAAGAGCTTTAAAACATACTGCATTTCTTACATAAATTTAGAGAGCAAAGATAAACATTGTAGAGTTATAATTTTGGTGCATTTCCACTATTTGTAAAATTTTATGCTATTTCAGGTTCAACTGTCTTACAACAAAATTATGCAACTTCTTAGCTTAGAATCAAAACAAATTACAGAAATACCTTTTTTGTGCAGTTACAATTCATAAATATTTTCTTCTTCAATTGTTGAAAACTCTGTTATTACACATAAGCCTTTATATACATTAACCATTTGAAAATATATAATAATAAATATACAAAAATACCCTAAGTTTATGTGCGTGTAACAAATTTGTTTGTATTGTGTATAGAACATTTTAAGGCAACCTAAAACAGCACGTTATAATTAAAATGAAAACTAAACAAAGCAGCATCTGTTTTAATGTTATATAACGGGTAACGGGAGGTCCAGATATTTTATTTAAGTTTAAGATCAGTCACAAAGTTGTCTCTTGAATTAGTTAATTTCTTACACCCAACCATTTTTTTTTTTTTTTTTTTTTTTTTTTTTTTGCTGGACTGTCAAGTATATATAGTTATTACTTTGAGTGCCTGACAGAAGTTTCAAATAGATAAACATAATTTTGAAACAGCTCAACAATATCTTAAACTACAACAATATAATGGATCTTTCATCAATTAGAAATTGTGTAAATAAAAGTAAAATAAAACCTTTAAAACTGCTCGAACTCGTCAAATTAGGGTGCCGTTTGTCTAGCTGTTTTCAGTATATTCGGATAGATGGCAAAGCACTCGCTATTGCCACTTATTTTCATTTTTTAGTACTGTTTTAGAGTGGAGGTGTAATTTTGGCTCGTGTTATGAAATATCCAATCAGGTATTTACTTTGACGACTGAGGAAGACCAAGAAAAAAGGTCTGTCCAAGGGATTTGAACCACTAATCTTCTGAATGCGGACTACAGATCATCGCGTTCCGTTTATAACTTAGAGCAGGCTGTTCCAACTCTACTCGTCTGAGTTAGAGTTCTCGTGCCTACCCAATAACAAACCTCGGTGTCTACATACAGAGGAAGATGATAACCAATTCCATAGCACAATGTTTGCCCTTGTTTTTCAATACTTGATTCAACGACAAAAGGTTGCCTTCAATGATGAGGCATATTCCGTACCTACTGCAGGCTACCCCTGTGAGTAAGTGAGTAACTTGCTGCTCTTTGGCGCGTACTCAAGATGAAACTTAGCGTCTGATAAATATTTTAAGAAGATATTATTGCTCTGTTTCATGGCATAGCTGTTTTTTACTTTGTATTTCATTAGGGAATAAAATATCTGTACATCGTAATTTCAAGGTTACAGAGAAATGTATTTTCAGTTTCACCTCAAACGTTTCTAACAACTCAAATCTAAAGCACCACTTCCTAGAATTTGATATTTTAAAACATCATATTCCAAATTTCATTAAAATATTGCTCATTACAGTTTTGATTTTCACATATAAAAAACTTTAAATTGTTTACCTAAGTAAAAACGTTATAAAATAAAATAAATATATAACAGAGAGTTTGCTCAATTCTTCTTATATAAATCTATACATGAAATAATATATAATAGTAATTAGTAATATTACTTTAATAGTCAGCTGCCATTCGTAGTACAGATTGATACGCCACGGTCAGATAATGATATCAGGTATAAAATTCATACATAGAATAAAGCAGTATTAAAATGGTAACTTCAGAACACTTTTTAAACATAAAATCTGTTATGGAAATGATTTCAATAGGCAATCTGTCACTGAGTAAAATGAGTTGTGCTGTTTGGTTTCACAATTATATATCTTTATTTAAAATAAACATTTTAGAGTTCGTGTAATTAAAAAGAACAGATTTATGAATAAAAAAGATGATTTAATTGTTTTTTTTTAATTTTTAATTTAAATCTAAGAGTATCCTTGGTTTTAAATTAAAGTATAACACGTTTTCATTCACTTATAAAATACATAAAGTGTGAAAGGCGAATAAGTGCACATAATTTAGTATTTAGTAGAGAAAAGTGCGTATAGCACATAAGTGTATATCATTTTGTACACTTACTAATAGCATTGTTATAAATGAAGCACAAATTTAAGGGTCTAATGTGTTTTGCGTGTTTACATGCATCACACAGCAGCAACAGCTCGTGTGTTTAGTAAAACTCGCACACCACCAACCTGCATTAATGTGACTCACAGTGTGGTAATAATAGCTAACCAGAAACTTTGAAAATTTCCTCGTGAACATAACTTTAGAAAATAGCGAAAAAAACTGCAAATACTAGATCACAACATCGTCCTCAAAGGTTGATGCAAATGTTTGCACTTGTTCATCTCCCACCCTGTTTATTACTATCAAGAAATGGTATTATTTTCTAGTTTTATAAACCTCTGCATACAGGTACTTCAAAATAGGATAATTTAAAGCAGGCCTGGCGAACATTACTCCCAAAGAGTGAAGCCCTTTTCCTACTTCCCCTCACCAAAGTACAGCGATCGGTTTAGGTGTGGAGTTGTAGTATCTTGATTAGATACCGAGCCCGCCTCTGTTAGAGAAAACCGGTTCCACCTGGCGCGTGTGTATCAGGCGCCACACTTTGGAAGTAATGTTCGCCAGGTCTGATTTAAAGAGTCAAAAATCAAATAGAATGCTCAAAGAAATTAAATTTACTTGAATTTATATGCATTTTGAATATACGTTCTCTTATTGGTACGTAAAGTGAACGAGTGTCAGGCACTATATAAACTATAATGTTACATCTTTGGCAAACAGTTGAACATCTAACATTCCTATCTTATATACTATAACTGGTAAAATACATCAACACTTTCAAATAAATATTGGAATGTAACTAACACTACTTAAATAATAAAACATATTAACCTCTTATTAAATTGCTTTAAAATGCCTTAGTTAAAGCATTGCTTTTCTCAACCTAATTACATAAATAATCTTAAATTTATAAAACTAGAATGCAATATTTCTCTAGTGACCGTAACAAAAAAACTCTTGTTACATAGTAAATAACCAACAATATCTGTACACATTTTGAGCGCAGTCTAACTTACGAACTAGAATATTGGAGTGATCTAGAATTATTCTAAAATAACCCTAGATTCAAAAAGTCCCCGGAATCGCTTATTTTCTCTTCAATGTATACAAAAGTAAAGGATATGTTGCTTTATCCCAATTTTCATGCTAATAATGATTGTTGTCTTTGCTTGGCAACTAATTTTTGTTGTGCGTGCATGTTCGTTTATCACATTTCATAATGTCGGCAACGGAGCAACGTTCGAACATTAATCTGTTGTGTTTTGTTAAACAAATCTTCCTCGGAGACATTGAGAATGATGGAAGAAGCTTATAGTGAAGAAAACTCAAGTGCATGAATGGCATAAACGTTTCAGTCAAGATTTTCGAACGCTGAAGAAATCATTGTATATGCGACAAGGGCACTACGACAGGTATCTAAAAATGGCTTCCAGGATCTTTGCACGCGGTGGCAGAAGTGGGTCACTGAGGAAGGGAACTATTTGAAGGAATTGCTGTGTAAATAGTAACTTGTTTCTGAGTTATTTACACATTCCGGGAACTTTTTGAATGTAGTATGTAAATAACAGGACTAGCGTTAAAAACCACTTCATTTTTGTTTTAGTCTATATACAGTAGGTATTTTAAAATTACCAAAGCCAATAAAGTTCACATCAAAAATGTATAGAGAGAGAAAGAGTTTGGTTTGATATGTTTTTGTTTTCAATGATATGCATTTTGCCTTCCAACTTCACCGCTTCCGTAGCTTAACGACTAATATATTTGTTTTTTTCTTAGTTCCTGAGACCACAAATTGAAAGTACAAGAAATATTTTTTTTATTTTTGTACCCAAAAACGATAATTGCGGCATAAACTTGCCAAATATATTGCTGATGTCACACTCCACTTCTTAAATATTATTAATAATTATCTAAGCTTATATCTACGCGGTCAACAGTCACAAGACAGTGTCTGCATGCAGAGCATATTGCTTAAGTCTTAACATGATATGTATGGGTTTCTCATCTGCTTAGTTTACACATTTATTTAAAACATTTAAAATGTATATAAATGCAAGAAAGTTCATCTCTCTCTGTCTGTCAAAGGAAATGTGTTCATGGCACACTTATTATTGCAGTAAAAATTTGGGATAGAAACAGCTATATTGGATTCCTGTAAGAAATTTATCAAAGGCATAGATAAACAGGTAATTTTAGGTGAACCAGGACATAAAAAGTCGATTTGTTTATAATGTAAAATAAACAAAATGATCAAGAGAGGAACGTGTATATATATGTGGTATAAGACCAAGGTGTAAAGGATTCTTTCCCTCGGGTAAATGCACTACTGTTTTTGAAACAGAAATCTATGCTATTAGCCAATCATTCATGAAAATATAAGGAGAAGATACGCTGGTAAACAGATCCTTATTAATACAGACCACACCAAACTCATTCAGAATACACACTGACCAAACAGCCACAAGAGCAGTACACGACATACGAGAACCAACAAAAGTATCCCTCAAATCCGCGATGGCACTGTTCAACACAAAAATAGTACCCCTACTAGACTTAACATGGGACAAACTCCGCACGAGAGACTTCCACACCCTGGAGAACGTCAAAGCCCGCTTCAGGCCTCACTGGGAGTGTCGAAGCTCACTCTATCTAGACTGGTCTACCTGCTAGCACGAGAAGCCTTCTTAATACAGAGTGATTTATGTAGAACTGACACATATCTTTCTTTAATTATTCCGTTGGAAATTCATTCAATGACTCAATTTTAGCACCAAATTAAGCAGAACGTTCTAGAGTTTCGGTTCTTTGTCACTATATGCGCAGATGTTTATATTTTCTTCCTAATTGCATTATTGTCAACTGTTTCGACATTTTGTTCTTGTAGTCAACGTGAAAATGCAGTACGACGTAGAGCTGAGTCAAGGATATTTTCAGCAAGATGGCGTTACATGCCATGCATCAAATGAATCCATTAACCTAATTGCAAGTTTCTTTGACGACCGAATAATTTCCATGAACCTGTGGCCACCGAGATCTTCGGATTTGACATCGCCGGACTTCTTTCTATGGGGTTACTTAAAAGACAGGGTTTACGCCACACGTCCCCAGACATTGGACAATCTGAAGCACAACATCACAAAGGAGATCCAAGCTATTGACAACAGAGTCCTCCAACGAGTGGCCAGTAACATGGAACGACGTGTTGAGTTGTGCCTTATGCAGGATGGAGGACATTTTCAACATTTGCTATAGAGGTAAATAATCTCCCAAAATGTCTCTACACTTTAGGTGTAATAAGTTGTCGCTAGCATAACACGTTTTGAAATAATTAATGAGCAAAATGTGTCAGCTCTACATAAATCACCTGATAGAAGAACTCAGGACCAGACTTGGACTTCCCTAGACCCCCAACTGGAAGAAGAGGGAGGACATCTGGCCAGAATTCTATTCAACGGAAGCCATGGTAAACCGGAACTGGACTGGCACGAACCAAAAGCTCCGACACTTGACGACATCGATGGCAGCACATGGATACCATCACAGGAACAAGGCATTCCACGTCCAGACGACACCTGTGTATGTGATACTTGTGACAGATACCAGGTCCTAACGTGCTCAAAGCGGACCAGATCAGTCAAAATAACTCCAAACATATGTACAATTTGTACGCGATATTATTATTATTATTACATAAGGAGCACTCGAAAGAGCTTTAAGTGTAGGCTTAGTGTTCACTATAGTTTATGGATTTCCAAATTGTATTACGTGTAGGTTCGCACTTCCGGTCACACAGTGAACATATACAGTGTTCATCCGGTTGGCGGAATCTTTGTGTTCTGCATATCTTGTGGTGGAAGCCGTAATCTAAGATATGGAGTGATCCAATTTGACAACAGAAATGGGATAAATTGGAGGAGAAGATATTATTCAGGAGGGTGCTGTCTTCAAAAAGTTATAAGCAATTCCTTGGTTAAGGTCAGAGAGAAATGGATAAGAATGAGCAAAAAAAAGAGGAAAGAGGTTAGAAAATAAGAAAAAGGAGAAAAGAATAGTAGCATGGTCTAGAGCAAAGTTCACGTTGTGTTAAGGTAAAGGGAAAAATAACGTTTAAGTAAGGTATAATAAAGATATATGATGATATCTAAATATTATGGTTAATGAAGACTCATGTCATGTCATATTTATTGCTTAGGGCCTTGCATTTAACAATAGTAGCAGTAGTAGTAGTTGTTGTAGTAGTAATAATAATAATAAGGGCGTCACCGTGGCTGAGTAGTTAGAGCGCTCGCCTCCCACCTAAGCGGCCCGGTTTCGATCCCAAGCGTCGGCATAGGTATTTAAGGTGGAGGAAACGGCGTCTGGCGAATTTTTTCAGGGTTCTCCCGCCATCACTTACCACCGGTGCTCCATCTTCATTCCATGCAGGGACCGCACCGTGGCCGAGTGGTCAGACCATTCGCCTCTCATCTTGACGTCTCGGGTTCGATTCCAACCGACCGTATGCGAGATTTGTGGTGGACAAAGCGGCGCAGGGGCGGGTTTTCCCCGGATCCTCCGCCATCTCATTCCACCGGGGCTCCATCTTCATATATCATCAGTGTGCCAGAGTAGTAAAAGCGGGCGTTAAACACTATCCAATCTCATTCTTCCAGACTCTAGGATAGGGAATAATCTAGACTGGAGAAAAATCCCTACCCCCTCCGCTGAGAATCGAACTCGGGCAGATAAGTGCTCTACCAGCCATAAATGAAGTTGTTCGTGCAACTAAATAGCACAACTATCCTTCAAAAATAAAAAGGTAAGAAATAGGTACGTTGTCATTTAAAATAATTGTTTTCGACATTTTCACAACCTTTAAAATAATATTTGTTTTTTTAAAACGTCATTTTAAAAATATTTCAGCTGATCTAACCGGCATTTTTTTAAAAAGGAAGTTAGTTTAATTTTAATTATATTTATTGATATGGAAAGGTGCGTAGATACATGCAATAAACTAGGGAGGGAAGAATTTGCATGAGGAGAACAGGGGTTAAAAACTTGATGAAGATGTAAGGAAATGTCCAATGTGCGGAGAAATTGACACATATTTCATTACATAATATATTGTAAGCAAACAAAGAAGTGGAGACACCAAATTTGACAACAGAAATGGGAAGAATTGTATGGAGAAATAGTAATCAGAAGGGTTCTGTCCGCAAAAGGAGAGAAAAATATACAAGTTATAAGTAACTTCTTGGGTAAGATCAGAGAAAAATGGATAAGAAAGAGCAATAAGAAGATGGCAGAGGTAAGAGGTTAGAAAATGAGAAAAGTATAGTAACGTGGTCTAGGGCAAGGTTCTGTGGTGTTACGGTTTATGGTGGACCAAGGGAAAAATAAAAAACTAGCAAGTCTAAGTAAGGTATAAGAAATCTGTAAGATTATACCTACAGTATTATGGATAATGAAGAAACTCTTGACTCTGTGGCACAGCTCACTAAAAGCCTTGGCCTACCGCGTCCCCCATCTCGGTCCATGGATGGGTGAGTCGCGGTCAGCGCTTCGATCCCCCAGGCCGGTTACTGCGGCCTTGACGACCTGGAGCCGCTACTTCTCCATCAAGTAGCTCCTCAATTTGTCCCCCCCCCCCCCAGGGATCTCAAGAGGCTGAGTGCACCCCGGTTCAGGTCTCCCAGCGGGGGAAACATCCCCAGGCCGGTACTGGGGATCGAACCCAGGTCTCCCGCTTGGCAAGCAGCAGCGCTACCATCGCGCTAAGGAGACCACCGATGAAGGTATATCATGTTATACTTATTGCTTAGGGGCTTGCGCTTAATAATAATAATAATAATAATAATAATAATAATAATAAAAGCAAAGGGTGTTACGGTATTATGGTTTTTCAGCCGACAGTAAAATAAAAAATAAACGGGAACTATTGTTACAAGAATTTGGATTGTCTCAGGACAAAAAGAATGTAATTTTTATCAATTTTTCCCCTTTTCAATAAATTAAATGTATGTCTCTGTGTAAAAGGGAATAACTGAAAACAGTATACTAGATTTTGAAAATTAACTGTTTCAGATGATTATGTATTTCTTTGTAAGTTTTTTGGCTCACCTGTAAAATGGATGAAAATGATAATTGCCTTTTACTCTGAGAACGTCCATTTCATATTTTGTAATCATTAGTCTTAGTTAAATATGTATACTTTACTTGAAATGATCGTTTCGCTAGGTTATGGCCGAGTATAATCTCGACCTTTATCCTCCACTTAGCTAGAGGGAGTCTGAAAACATTTGTTTTAGAAAGAGAGAATAGGATCAAATGCAGTATAGAGAAAGGTAGTCAGTTAACACAGTGTCCTGAAGAAATCGTAGGTTCGTTAAAAGCGATTAAATGGCAAATGCTGCCTGGGAGGGTTGCACGTGACAAAGTAGAGGGAGAAGAACAATAAAGCAGAGAGAGAGAGAACTTCCTTTTCATCGCCCGAGAGAATTCTGCAAGGCGGACTTCGCACGGTTCCCGTCCTGCCCTCTGGTGGCTGACGGTGTGAATCATCATCTCGGAAAATTAAATTATGTTGCAGCCTCGTGTATGTTTATTTTTATTTAGCCTCCGTTTCTCTGACACGTACAGGTCTTTCATCTCCCGCTCTATTTGATACAACCTGGGGTCCGCGAGTGACTTTTCATGCCACAGTACGTGGTCAAAGAAAACAAATCTGTTCTCATATAGGAGGAAACGCTTTGTGGTTCTGAATAATTGGAGAGAAAAAAATAAGTGCATAATTTATACCTGGGTCATTTAAAAACTAGTGGCAACACTGCCTGCATCAGCGATAAATGATGAAACAGAAGAGCATCTAGTGTAGAGTTAGGTCGAGAGATTCATTTTCATTAATCGATTCATACGATTCATTAATCGTCGCTATGCCTTTTCCGTGTTTGACTTACATTGTACACGAGGATGATAGTCATGTGGTAGCTCCTTGAGCATAAAAACAGTAATTTGTATAAAAACGGCGATACCTGCTAATGACACGATTCATGTTATTCTTTTATATTCATGCGATTCTTTTTGAACGACGATTCATGTTGAGACTAGCACGATTCTCACGATTCTTTTTGAACGACGATTCAGGTTGAAACTAACCCTATTCTCGCGATTCTTTTTGAACCGCGATTCATGCCAAGATTGACAGGATTCATTGGATGATTCTTTCCTTGTAGTCGTTCATATAAACGATTCGTTCATGATTCGCCCCATGTCCAATCAGGTGTTTGTTAACTTTGAGTTTGAAACATTTTTTAGTAAGTTTAATTGTAGACTGTTATCTTTAGTTCTCTAAATATGTTTAGTAAATACGAACAAAGATGCTTCATTAAAATTCAGTTAAAAGAGGTATCAATGCTCAACAATGCCATACAGAATTATTGGTAGCTTGTGGTACAGAGACTTCACCATATCGTACCGTGGCTAAGAGGGCGAACGCATTTCATCGTTCATCAAAAACGTGAAGCAATCACTTAAAGTCATGTTCATTGTTGCTTATGATTTTGACAGTGTTCAGTTGCTCAAGGAAATCATGTGAATGCTGCATATTACAGTTACTTTCTGGAACACCATTTACGACCAAGCTGTGCGTCAAAATCTCCTGAAACCTCATCCTATTGTGTTACATTAATGTGCTCGCTCTCACACGGCTGCCCCTATTGCTAATTTATTTCGCAGATGACACTGGAAAATTCTAGAGCATCCTCCATACTCTCCAGATATGAGCCCATGTGATTTCGACCTTTTTAAGAAAATGAAATTGCCATTAGTGGAGTTCGCTTTAGAACCAGACAGGCAATTATAGCAGCAGTAGAGCGGTCTGTTCGAATATTAGGGCAAGACGCTGTTGATGGCATCCGTCGTCGTCCTGATGTGTGTAGGCGAGTTCTTTATGTTAGAGGAGATTACTGCTCCAAAAATGTTACACTAATTACTGTATAACTTTCATGTTTCGGTTAAACTGCTCTATATCACCGAAAAAAACGTATATAACGACGCCAAAACAGCGAAAATAGCTCAGTTTACCTCAACGAAAATACCTCTTATTTGAATTGCATCCATATATACAACTAGCCTAGGCATATTATTTAAAACAGTCACCGTTGCCCTGTGACTAATCACGTATAGCAGGTTCGCCCCGGGCACTGTTTACTCAGCACGACTGACGATGCGCGTAGTGGTGGGACCCAACTCTCTAAGCGATGCATTCTGTATTACAGAACGTAGATCAAGATATATGGAATTGTTATTGAACTTTATTATTCGTCATATTTTGATTTCCCAGCAAGGGAAAGCTACGCATTCATGCCCCTAACAGAATATATAGTATACCAAACGTCAAGTGTGCATTTACTGTTGTGTTGAATTAGCATTACCAGAATATTCGATGTTACAAGAGGTTTTTCTAGGCTTTTGAATTTTACAGTGTTTTCAACCTGGATTTATTTCTCTTAACCATAAAAGTAACATTATAATATTAGCTTCAGCTGTTAATAATACAAATATAAGATATTTATGCTATATACACTTTTAGAATTGCGTGTTTAATTTTATTAATCGGTAATATTAAAATGTATCCCTTATAACCTTAAAAACAGTATTTATAATACTACAAGCTGACCGTTCCTTCTAGACGAATGACCTTTAGCTAAGATAGAGTGAGCTCTCGATAAACAGGTCAGCAAATAGCTTGTTACAATAACAAACAGCTCTGCTTCCTTATGTTTCGAGAATACACGGTAAAGGTAAGTAATGCTACATTCACAATGAAACACAAGCGCAAGAGTTTGGACTCATGTTATTTAATGTGAGCATTCACATAGAAACACGCAAGACGCAACGCAAGAGTTTGCAAACTCCAAACTTTATCCTTACGTTGCATGCAAATATGAAGAATTCTGCTTTTCTCTATGCATTGCCTATGAATTCAATAACCAACGATCGCACTGCAAGATTTTGCAGGTCCTGCTGTACATGCATGCTCTTCCATTTGGCCGTGCCGCGCCATCTCTTATCTCCCTAAAGAGGTTATGACAGTCTCCTTGCGAATCCTTCTTTGATTTAATGGATGTAACTATCATCTGTGTATAGATTTCTTGGTTCTCATAAATCGAAGACACATAGAGATAATTTTTAGTTAATTAAATGTGTAGCTTTATCACTTTCTGCAGTCTTTATGCTTGTACCATTTTCAATAATTTTGAATAAGCAATTATTGTGGCGTCACTACCGCGAGCGTCAGTTGTTAGTATGTAATGTGTTTATATTGTAAAAGATTGAGTGAATTTTCTTATGTGGTATTGTTGGTTATGTTATTCAGTTTGTAACTTGCGGAGCGCTTGGAAGATATTCGCATGCAACTTGTAGATCTAGAAACCCGTGTTGCGCTTACGATTGCATTACGAATGGTGTTTCCTTGCCTCAGCGCTTGAATCTTATTGTGCATGTAGCATAAGTGACTCGCATCTAACCTCTCATTTAAAAATGTCATTCGTCAAGAATTTTTGCACAGTTCGCATTCTTAATCATACATTGGAGTTATAATATAGCAAAATAAAACAATTGAGTAGAGATACGTTGATGTAGTATACATACTGTAGCTACGCTTAGGAATCATAGTAAACATACGCATCACAAAGCTTATGAATGATGGCGAAATCAAGGCAACTAGTAAAACCGCTATGGTTACATAAGCGCCATCTTTGGAAAGACAAGGAAAGCGCTCCACTGTCACTTGATCAATGGAGTTGCGGGAGCGGTCACATAGATGTCTCTGGCGCATGGCACCTAGGAGAGGGGTGAATCTGGAGTAAGCTGAGGATTAATCAAAGCTGAACATACCGCATACACCTGTACGTGTAAGCGAATGCGGCGGTTGAGTGCAATCATGGATTTCCTTAAGACATCGTGTAAAAACCTTTACAAATGTCAAGATTTGATATGTATATTTGGACGACATCGTTGTCATGAAAATTGATATGCACATTAGCACCTAAACATTCTTGGAATTTATTTTCGGTTCTTCTTAAATAGTTAAACAAATGCTTTGTGCGGTATTACGGAATCAAGCATAGCGAGTACGAAATTAAAGCTTTTAAATAAGCCTCAAATATTACCTTCAGGGAGACTAAATTATCATAAATATTTGCACAAACATTTAATGTCAAGGGGGCGAATGATTTAAAATCTAACTTCTTACATTTTTAAAGCTAGGAACTTAAATGTTTGTACTCCTATACTAATGCAGCTAATGATGTTTCAATTCTGTATCTTTAATAGCGTTTTAGTTATTAAAGTTTTGTGTTTTCAAAAACTATTTTCTTCTACAATTTAAATACAATAGGGCCGAAAAAGTTGCCGAATATTCCAGAAACCGTGACTGATAAAACTAAGTATTCTATTTTTACTTTCTCTATACCTACTATGTATATAGTGTATAGAGAAGGTATTGTAATGCACCCAAAATTCTATACCGATAACTTCACCGGGAATACCTGTTTTGAGATCCCTGAATTAAAAAAAGCATTTCTAGAAAAATGTCCATCTGTCTGTCTGTATGTGTGTGTCTGTGGGCAGCATAGCTCAAAAACGAAAAGATAGTTAAAAACCAAACTTGGTATTTAGGCTTGGTATCTTCCAACGAAGCGACACGAAGATTTTCAAGAAAATCCCCCACCCCCAACTACCCTTCACATGGAACTTTTTTCGAACATTTTGATTTTCTTAAAAATGGCTCTAAATTTTGATTAACATGTCATACATTAAAGATATTTACACAACAAATTAAATGTGTATCTTGAATTTTCTGGGAATGGCCTTTGAAGACCTTTATTCTGGATGCATTTTACGGAATTTTCCATAACTGCTAAACTGTAAGAGATGGAGAAAAATGTAAAGCACATTAAAATACATAATTTATGTTATACACATTTTTTTGGTGGAGTTGATCGTTTTTAAGATATTCTTTGTTTTTAGTTTCAGCTTTGAAAAACTTACATTTCTTACACAGGTACTTGTCAACCCCTGTCCATACAAACAAAGGAACTTCAGTCACATAGCAACCAGCTTTAGACTGTCACTTTATCCTGCGGTACTCCCTTATTTCGCTTCTTTACAAGAAAGCAAATAATAAGACTAATTCTGCTAATTTTTTCTCGATTAGCAAGAAGTAAATAGAAGCATAAGCTTTTTAGCAATAATTTGTTGCAGAGATGTATAGAAAGTCATGTGAATGGAACACATCAGATTTTTTTTCTCTTATGTCTGTTTTAGTTTAGATTTCATGAACCATGACATATAAAAATTGAAAAATGAAATAGTAGTTTTATTAGTAATAGTTTCATGGATTAACAGTAACATTTTCAGTCTCCTTGGATAAAAATTATTGGAGGAGATGGTTTTTAATTGCAGAAAAGGTCTAATGGCTGTTATTTTTTTCCTTAAGGAGAGATATTTTTACTTTATTTTCAGTCTTGTTAACTAGATTCCCTCCCCATAATTTAACATTATTTGGTGAATCTAAGGAGAATAATTACTCTTTAAATGCGTTTTTAAATATGGTGTTGAATCTGTTATTTCGTACTGCAAATTCTGTCCCTTTTCACTGAAAAATGATCTAAAGTTTTAATGTAGAGACAAATTTCAGTCCCAGCTGTTGCAACTCTCTTTAGCTGAGTGAGAGTAATCGCGCTTACGCAACAACAGCGCTCGGGGTCCACATTCAAAAGAGAATTCTTTTCTTGATCTTCACTTTTTATAGGAAATATAGTTAATATAACGATAAAGGTAAGTATTAATAAAACAGTATAGATATAAGTATGTCCTTCATTTTTGCTTCGAAAGCCTTTTCCTGTAGTATAAATGACTGTTTTCTCAGAAACCATTAAATGCTGACTAAATTAAAAATTTTATTGGCAAAGGTAACCTGCAAGTGCTGTTGAGGAATTACTTTGGTGTCAATAACATGGCCGGTTATATACAAAAGTAAATCAAATGTGATATAATTAAATTAATAATATCACTTCTCTGTGAAATTTGACCAACACGTTTAAAAATTGCAATTTTCCTCATAGGTATATAATATGAACTCTAAGCCTTAAGATTTTTTTTCACTTTGCGCTATTATACTAAAATTAACTGGATCATAAACAAACGGTCAATGCTTATTAATAGGTTTGTCAAACTTTAAATTTCTCGAAAATTACTTTTCAGTATTTTTCTCGATGCAATTTTGTACTATTTTTTTAAACATTTTGCTCTCTATCAAAAGTACATTAAATAAATTGACTGTATACTTTTTTTTCGAAATAGCCTTCCAATTTTGAGATCTTTAATTATTAACATTTGAAAAATTAAGGGTGCAAGAAGTAATATTTGTTCATAATAAGTGGGGGACTTATATTTTAAAATCTGATATAATATATTTATTTTTTAAATCCATTGGATTTGTAAATATTTTTAAAATATAATGTGTACGTTATGCCAATATGTAGGCATAATGCTGTCATATTTTATGGTCAGTCTGTTACTGCTGTAAAATGTTTATTTTTATTTAAGGGTGCTTTAATGACCACTATCGCTGAGTAGGGACTACTGTACCAACACTGTGTTTTTACTTTCTCTAGCCCCGTATGTACAATGTACATAGGGATAGAGAAGTATTGTATTCCACCCAAAAATTCGATACCGAGATTTCACCGGAAATACATGTTTTAGGACCCCCTGAGTCCAAAAAAAAAGCATTTTCAAAAACAGGTCCGTGTGTGTGTGTGTGTGTCTGTCTGTCTGTCTGTGGACAGCATAGCTCAAAAACGACAATACGGTTAAATACCAAACTTGGTATTTAAGTTTGGTATCTTCCAAGGATGCGACACGAAGATTTTCAAGAAAATCCCCCCACCCGTAACTACCCTTTACATGGAAAAATTTTCGAAAATGTTGTTTTTCTTAAATATGGTTCTAAAGATTTTGATTAAAGTATCACATATTAAAGTCATTTCTAACGCAAATAAAGTGTATATCTTGAATTTTCTGGGAATAGCTTCTAAAGGCCTGTTTATTCTGGATGAATTTTGCTTAATTTAGAATTACTAATAAACCGTAAGATATGAAAAAAAAAAAAAAAAAAAAAAAAAAACTTACTATACAAAAAATGTAGATCTCGTTAAAATACACAAGTTGTGTATTATACATTATTTTTGTGGAACTTGCCGTTTTAGAGGTATCCCTTTTCAGTTGTGAAGTGTTTATACTTTTCACAGACAGGAGTATTCGTTTTTCTTTTGTTCTACACCTGGCCAAGCAAAGAGGCGATTTTCAATGACAATCGCATAACGACAGCTTTTAAATATTTGACTATCACTTTAGCCTATTGTATTCCCTTAGTTCCAGTCTACACATTAGGGACTAAGCAATAGCATTCTGCTAATGTTTATCTCGATTAGCATGGTGTTGAAAGAAGAATCATCTTTTATATGACGTTTGTAGAGTAGCTTGAGAAAGTTATGTGAGTATAACACATCGGATTTTTTCTTATAGGATGGTATGCACTGCACAATTGATTGACATGCGATCCCAATTAGTGAAGGGTCGACTAAGAAAGAGCAAGCGCACTCCGAACTTGTCAATCTGTAATAGAAATGCATTAACAGTCTGCCAAGATTAGAAAACCCTAACTGGGACAAGTTGACCTGTTTTGTACATGAAAAATTGAAACAAAGTTCAAAATGTAATACATTTGGAATTACGAAAACATACTTGCTGACTACGTATAAAAGGGGATTTTACATTTGGTTTATGTAAAATTTGAATTTTCTTAAGACCAACCCGAAGTACTCGGAACGTCCAGATACCGGGGCTCTACTATATCGGTTTTGTTGCCTGGTAACTACGAACAAAAGCATCACGAAACTGATTATTGTAAAAGATAGACATTTTACTTTCTCTATACGTACTATGTACATAGTGTATAGAGAAAGCATTGCACTTCACACAGAAAGGTCCGTTTGTGTGTCTGTGAGTCCGTGTGTCTGTGAACACGATAACTCAAAAACGAAAATTAGCTAAAATACCAAACTTGGTATTTAAGTTTAGTATCTTCCAGGGATGCGACACGAAGATTTTGAGAAAAATCCCCCCACACCCAACTATCCTTTACATGGAACTTTTTTGAAAAGTTTGATTTTCTCAAGAATGGCTCTAACGATTTTGATTAAAATTTCGTATATTAAACATAACTACCTGACAAATAAAATGTATATCTTGAATTTTCTAGGAATAGCCTCTGAAGAGTAGTTTATTCTGGATGAATTTTACGGAATTTTGAATTACTGCTAAACTGTAAGTGATGGACAAAAACTTACTACAGAAAAAATGTAAAGCACGTTAAAACACACAATTTATGTTATATAATTTTTTTTCGTGGAGTTCGTCGTTTTTGAGACATTCCTAATTTTTGGTTTCTGCTATGAAAAACTTATATTTTTCTCATACAGGAACTTGTCAACTCCGATCCATATAAACAAAGGAACTTCATAGGGATATAGAGAAAGTCATTTGAATGGTTGGTACACATCAGATTTTATACAGTGTTTTTGTGTTCTGTTGGACAACCTTATTTATGCCATTTGAGCAGCGATTGTGGTTTTTATTTCTCTTTATAGAACTCACCAAAGCATTTGACAATAGTTTTGCTATCAGAGGTTGTACTCAGTATGCCTGATTACATAACCGCATCAATACTGCCTGCACAAAGAATTATTAATCTCGTCCGTAAAATAATTCCCCCTACGAATAAAGGCACTCAATTTCTCATTTGTTGCAATTTAAATGGTATTTTAACTGCCCTGGCAGCGATGCCTGCAGATTGGCAGAATTTCTTCTCTCGCTATTGCATTTTCTTTATCATTCATACAATATATCGCAAAAATTAAAGCTCAAAGCGCGTCTCAAGGTTTAATACTCTTCCTAATATATGTACGTTTATATGAAATGTTGATCAAGAATACTATGTATGCCTATATCTAACATGAAAAATATCAGCAGTTTGTCCAGTCACATCTTTCAAAAGCACTCGGTGTATAAAAACAGGAAAGATTATTATGATATGTATAGTTCACTGCAAGATACCTGAAGGAAACATTGCCCGTAGCTCTGCATAGTTATTTACCTACTGATTACGTAGTAACTCTCCAGTGATTGTATGTTGTAAGACTAAATAGCATTAATTCTGCCATTTTGATAGGCAAAGGCCATCCAAAACAAAATGGTGGTGGTGTGTTGAATCATTATTTGGACTGGTGATGTTTTCATGACCAAATCTTTACGGCGTGCTTCTTAAAATGACTATTCTGACTTGTGATAAAGCATCGAGGAAGTTAACGACGTACAGAAGGTGCCAAAAATGTACACACACTTTGGCAGAAGATATCTCTTTGATACATTTGAAAACACAACAGAATCGTGTATTTTCTATTCACTCTTAGGTTGATGTGGCGGCTGCTGTGTAGAAGCACAAGAGCACGTGAACCTCCAATATTTCTTAGTGGATCTCCTTTTTCTCTTTCAGGAAACATTTAATAAAATGCGCTATCCCGCGCTCTGCTCTTCAGATTGAACACAGCCGAGAACCTGAGTATGTGGCAACAACGCTTGTAGCACAGGCCTCGTGTGCTAGCGTATAACTAACGTTTAGTAGCTCTGCGCTTGCGCGGGCAACAAAACAGCTCGGAATTTTACAGCCAGAAATGAGCACAGTGCGACCGTGCACATTAACACCTCCAGGGTTCTGTTTATCGGCGGGAGGTGAGATTTAGTTGAAACTATCCGGAAGTGCAACTGCAGTCTCGTGAGAGCGCTATTTTTCTTAGTAATTTGCATTTTATGCTAGAGTTAAGCTAAAGAGAGAGTTAAACAGTTCACAACAGAAAACAACCTCAACGAAGGAACTTTTCCGAAGATTGTTATCACTACGACTACAGCAGAACCAGAAATGAGCTTTTCCACAATAAAAGAATCGAAACCTTTACTAGGAATACAATGGGTGAAGACCGACTTTCAGCACAGGTAATGCCTGCTATTGAGAAGAAGCTGGTCAACAGCATAAAATACTTTAATTGCCGAGTGATAGAAAAGTTTACACATTTGAAAAACCGGCGCGTGGAATTTCTGTACAAATAAAGTTGGTGTTAATTGCGTAATTCAAACAATGTAAATATTTACTGCAAATACCATTCTTCACATGAACTGCAACAGCCCTTCATCACCTCATATTGCTGTTAACTCTCGAAGACTAAGAAATTCAACATCTTTACAATACTGGGTGGGTGACGATTTGCGTAACAAATTTATAATTCTTGTTATTAGACGCTATCATTGTTTCTAATATTACTAGATTTGATGCTGCGGCGACGGCGGTAGCGGTAGCGGCAGCGGTGTTAAATTGCTGATTTTGTGAACACCTGAATTTTTAATGCACGAGCCGCCACTGATCCACATGGTCAGTGCACCGCGGTACAACACACTAGCAATGCGCGCAGTAATGTAGTACCATGCTAATAATCTAAATGGCACATTAAATTTATTCTTAAATGGTATAATATTGTTTACAAATACCCTACGAGTTTAACAACCGTTAAACACAGCTATAAGACCCAGCATGCAATTCGTAAGAGTCACCTGATTTCCGCAAATTGTTTAACGGTTGTTGTTTGCAGTGCGAACATGTAACGAAAGAAGAATCATTGTTTTGGGAGATGGATAGTTCAAGTGACATTTGTGGCTAACTTTGTCATCAACCTTGGATTGGAAATCAACAGTACAAACAGTTCAGACGACGATTCCCATCTGGAGGGAAAAGAGCCGCTTCCAGAGAGGGAATAAATGCAGGTTATTGCATGAACATGTTATTTGTTTTTTAAATTCAACTATTACATGTCCACGCATTTATATTGATACGACTATCAATTTTATCACCATTATAGTTCACAGGATAATTTAGTTACCGTTTAAATTGTCGGAATAAGGACTCTGTTCGTTTTACATTGCAATATGCCGCGTGGTCGAGAAAGTATGACAGTATTTCTGGCGCGTATGGCGGAAGGCTACATTGCAACGGTGCACTGGTCGCCTGGGGTTCTTTTGAGGTTTGAGGATCAACTTAAGACTGAACTAGGTTTTGTATCATGTTCTAGATGTGACTTTCATACGTTATGCTAAGTGGCTACGTTTCAGGTAAATAAACAATGAACAAATGAAGCCAAGATTATCGCTTGAACAGCGGAAGGCAGTTTTTATTGGTATTGGAAACTCGAGAATGTTGTTGAAGATCAATGGCAATATACAGAGTGCTTTATGTGGAACTGACACGTTTCTTTCTTTAATTATTCCGTTGGAAATTCGTTCAATGACCCAATTTTAGTACCAAATTAAGCAGAGTGTTCTGGAATTTTGATTCCTTGTCACTAGATGCGCAGATGTTTATGCTTTATTCCTGATTGCATTGTTGGCAGCTGTTTCGACATAATGCAGTACGATGTAGAGCTGAGTCAAGGATATTTTCAGCAAGATGGTGCTACATGCCATATATCAAATGAATCCATGAACCTATTTGCAAGTTTCTTTGACGGCCGGATAATTTCCAGGAACCTATGGCCACCGAGATCTCCGGATTTGACATCGCCGGACTTCTTTCTTTGGGGTTACTTAAAAGACAGGGTTTACGCCATACGTCCCCAGATATTGGATGATCTGAAGCACAACATCACAAAGGAGATTCAAGCTATTGACAACAGAGTCCTCCAACGAGTGGCCAGTAACATGGAACGACGTGTTGAGATGTGCCTTATGCAGGATGGAGGACATTTTCAACATTTGCTATAGAGGTAAATAATTTCCCAGAATTTCTCTACAATTTAGGTTGCAATTGTCGCTAGCATAACACATTTTGAAACAATTAATGAAAGAAATGTGTCAGCGCTATATAAATCATCCTATAGATGTGTATATAGAACAGAAGCAGCGACGCGAGAAACAATTGTACGCACTGGAGACAAACTTGAGACTCGTGGTACCGTGTGCGATGTTCACAACGGCAGATCTAGAAGACTTCGCACTGCAACAAGCCCCGCATCCTCGGCTATGGTTTTGGAACATTCTGAGCTCTCATACAAAAACTTATAAAGCGAGACCGGTATAAGTATAACAAGCGTACGTTGCAGCATTAAAGCAGTTGAAAGTTTTCATCCCCAGTGCTTTAAATGAAGCTGATTCTCATCGGAGGACTCTTGAGTGGTTCCAGAACATGGTGCAAGAGAATGAGATCTTTGTAGAGAAAACTCTTTGGTCCGATGAGGCACAATTTGATTTTAACGGAATTGTTAAACTGCAGAAGTGTCTACTATATTCCATTTATTTGGTAAAGGCTGTTAATATACCTGGAATTAATTTTTGGTGTGGCTTGACATATAGGGGTATTTTTGAAGAATCAGAAACTTGAAGATTGTATACACATTCGTCTTACCCACCAGTTCATACGCTCTATGGAAATGAGGATGGCACACCATGTATTATCATCAAGATGTACCTTGATAACAATCTTCCAGGGTGCTGGATAGGACAAAGAGGTCTCATTGAACTTCCGTATCTAACTCCATTGAGGATGTTGCATACCGTAGAAGACCAGTTACTTCGGGAAGAAAATGAAGCGGCAAGTGCTGCAATCGCTAACGACACTTTCCCAAATCTTACTCGATCAGTAGTTCAGAAGCTTTTCGACGTCGATGGTGGGCATTTTGAACAACTGTAACTGTATACATCTAAGATATTTAGCGCTCATCAGTTTCTGTTTACGTGAATTCAATTTTTCTTTGCTTGAAGTGTTTATACATTTTTGGGAAACTTCTGTAGAATGCTAAAAAGTTATGGTCTTTTAACAATGATTGTATTCAGTATAGGTTTCGTAAACATACAGAAAATATAGCATACATGCATTGAAGGTGAATTTCATGAAGACTTGTATTAAACTGTTAGTTTAAGGAGCATATTATATCGTTCTAGTTTCTATTGTAAAGATTATAGCTAAATGTATTCTACTCAATTCATCTTCTCTAGTCCAAATCAGAGAACACACATACAATCACAAATTAGGGGCTAAAACTTGTTAGAGTAACGGCGCCAATGTTTATAAGCTTATAGGAAAGCTATAAATACATCAGAATGTACTAATTTGATAAAGTTATATCGAACGTTCAGTGTAAGGATGTTTTCTTCAGGTATCTTGGAGGCAGTTTATGTTTCTGGCACTTTATCTCTCACGCGGTACAAAATATATATCTAACATATAAACCAAAACAAAGGAAAAAGCGCAGCCGTGTAAAATCCGCCTTTCGATGCCGAATTCTCTTCGAGATTTACATTAAAACCCTCTCTTAACAATTATTAACAACTTCCAATATGGATTATAAAAATATATTTGTAATAATATTTCAGCTAACTCATGGACCAATATGATCCAATATTTGGGACCAGGCTGCACACTTGACTCCAGTATCACGTTCTACCTTTCAGGCTTTTTGCTGTGTGCACCCTGGTCCCAAACCGATAAAAGGATTATTTTTGTTTGTTTTTGGCCGGCGTATTTATGTGGTTGATTATTTTGTGCATGAGGCGAGAATTGAGTGGGACATGTCTTTTTTGGGGAAGACTGGAGTGTTTAGCTGCTAGGTCTAGCCTTGCGAGGAATGGTTTGATTTCTTATTGCGTAACTATGCGGGTATATATACCTGTGCTTCAACACTTGTTGAGCTAGGTTTGGGTTGATTTATCTGGTTATAGCTGAGCCCAGAAATTTATAAAATTAATACTGTTGATACTTTGGGAGTGAAGGGTTTGCCAGCAATGGTGACAGAATTAAACGAAGTGAATGGGACCTGACAAGGCCGACTCCCCCCAATGTCCTCGCGTTTTCTTGGGTATAAGGCAACCTTAACTCACTTACTCCTCCGGCCATCCCATATCCTCACCCACGAGATCGTAGAATCTCTGGTTGTGCTCGCTGAAGAAGCGCCGGAGTTTGGTGATCACCATGGGGTCCACCCTAGGATGTCTCCGTCCTTTACTCTCCCTCAGACACTTGTCCGCCGTTTCGTTCCTCAGACAGAAGAAGCCCTTGGTGTGGTTGAAATAGAAATTGTGACGACCGATCCTCGGCTCCAGCCCAAGGAAACTCTCGATGCGATGAAGCTGGGGGACGGGGTCCTCGATGAGAAGATCGCCGTTCACGACCAGTATTTGAGAACGCTGGAACACTTCGAGCCAGCGGTGGAGAAACGTGTGGTAGAGAGAGATAGCGAGGGGTCGGTATGCCAGGTTGACGGAACCATCCCCACGTAGGGCAAGCTGCTCGAAGGTTCGTGGCGGCTGCTGTGGCGACGCCGTCAGAGACGCAGAAGATGAGGCTACTGTCGCTGCGTGACTGCGCAGCTGGGTGTAGTCAGAAATAGCTCTCGTCACGGGCTCTCTCACGATCAGCAGGAGTTTGATGCTGGCGTTCATGGCACGGATCCGCTCCGGAACCTGCAACACGTTTCATGAGTTTCAGATGATTCGTGCTTAGAGCTCGGACTTCTCAAGCAATACACAGGCAACAATCAGAAATGTTAAACTCTAACAATGACACTTATTTATTATGTGCATACTGTATAGAGAAGCTATTGAATTGCACCCAAAAATTCAATACCGAGATTTCAACGGAAATCACGTTTTGAGACTCCTCAATCAAAAAAGTACTTTTTGGAAACATGTCCATGTGTGAGTCCGTCTGTCAGTGTGTGTGCGTGTGCATTTTATGTGTCATGTGTCTTTAATATCCGTTTTTAACCAAAATCATTTGAGAAAAACAAAATTTTCAAAAATGATTTCATGTAAAGAGCAGCTTGTGGTGATGGGAATTCTTTGAGAATCTTCGTGTCGCACCCTTAAAAGATACTAAACATAAATGCCAAGTTTGGTTTTTAACGGTCTTTTCGTTTATGAGTTATGCTGCCCTCAGACACACAAACACACCCGGAACTTTCTCTAAACTGATTTTTTCGGACTCAAAATGTAAATAGCGTATTATTTATGGACGCTATTTAACTACTGTGGTTCTCAGCGTCCCATTTTAAATTGAGTGTAAAAGACCACTTAATTTTGCTCAGAGACCTCTCAATCAAGCTTGAGGTTCTTTCACGTGGACACGGGACAAACTTCCCTTCCGAAGGAAGCCAGGCTAAAGATTTTTATCCTCGAAAAAATCCATCGTCCTCCGCCGGGTTTGAACCCGTGACCTTGGGTATAAGAAGTTAGCATGGTAACTATTACACCACAGAGGGCGGCTTATCGGACTCAGGGGACCTCAATACATATTTCTAGTGAAATCTCGACTTCAGATTATTGGTTGGAATACAATATCTTCTCTACACCCTATGTACATAGTGCTTGTATAAAATGTGATTTGTTCCATTCACATGACTTTCTCTACATCTCTGTAACAAATTATTGTTAAAAAGCTTATTCTTCTCTTTACTTCATGATAATTGAGAAAAAACTAGCAGAAATAGTCTTATTACTTGCTTCCTTGTAAGTAGAAGCGATATAAGGCAGTACCATATGTTAAAGTGATAGTCAAAAGCTGGTTGCTATGTGACTGATGTTCCTTTGTTTGTATGGGCAGGAGTTGACAAATTCCGGTACAGAAATGTATAGGTATTTTTTAACTAAACCCAATAACAATGAATATCTCAAAAACGGTCACTCCACGAAAACAGTTTACCAGTTATGCAAAACTCCGCAAAATTTATCCAGAATATACATTATCTTCAGAGGCTATTCCGAAAAAATTCAAAATATACATTTCGTCATGTAAATATCTTAAGTATACGAAATTTTAATCAAAATCGTTACAGCCATTTTTGAGAAAATAAAAACGTTCGAAAAAGTTCTATTTAAAGGGTACTTGTTGTAGGGGGATTTTCTTGAAAATCTTCGTGTCGCATCCTTTGAAGATATCAAATTTAAATACCAAGTTTGGTATTTAACGGTCTTTTCGTTTTTGAGCTATGCTGTCCACACCCACACACAACACACACATGAAACTTTCTATAAAAATGGCCCCGAAGCCTCCCGAACCCTCAAAGGTCTCTAATTACATAGCCCTCAAGCCCCCCCCCCCCAAAGCAGGTAGCTTCCCGGTCAAAACAGGTAATAGTTGCAGTTTGGTGTTTATAACATTTAATTGTTATCCTCTGTAACTTTTCTCTTCAGATCACAAAGTACTTTCTGTCTCTGAATTTTGTCACTAGGTGGTGCCGCGTGGTTATGGATCTCTTGAATATCCAGGACATCTATTTCTTCAATGGAAAAGGTTTTAATAAAAGTTTTGCAACTTTTAACATTGCACGTCCATACATGTTTTAAACACTTCTGGAATCCGAAAGTGTAACCGTTCAGAAGTGGACTTTTCCTTCCTGTCGGAAAACACGTTAACTGTGAACTAATTTGCTGTACACTGAAAGAAATCAAGGAAAAAATTGTCATTCCACCCCACCTGCTGGGTAATTACACCTGTTTCGTGGGAGGCCTGGGGGGGTTGTTACCTGCTAAGCTTACCTGGGTACGGGAGGCTTCGGTCCTGCGGTATCGGTATCTCTATACACTATGTACATAGTATGTGTAGAGAAAGTAAACATGACAAACTAACACCCATTTTTCCGCATAATAAAAATTGGATTAAAAGGTGCTCCTGGGATACAAATAAGTAATGATATGAGTTTTAATTACCCTTATGTATGCTGACGTCATGGTCAATAAACTAAGAAATGAAGATGATTTACAGAGTTCGACATAGAATATAAATTAATGCGGAAACAATATCATAATTGAACAGATCCGGTCAGAAAATTAAATTAATGGTTACCCAAGGGAAATATTATATGCGATCAAGAGTAGTGGTAATGGATAATAAACACGTATAACAGGTGATTGGTTTTAATTATATGCGATGCAATGTAAATGTCGACAGAGACAGAGCTATCAAATTACATTAAATAAATCCCAGATGAGTTGCGGAACAATAAACCTAAGTACTAGAGTCGGCTGATAAGTCCCGCGCCTCTCAATGAAAACAGCATTAAAAAAATTGCTTTATTTCTCAAAATAATCTCCAGAAAGGCTAACACATTTGTCATATCGATGTTGTAATTTAATTAAACCATATCTGTAGTGCGATTTATCAAGGTCCTCAAAATAGCTGTTTACCGCATCAATGACCTCCTCGTTGCTGTGAAATCTTCGTCCTCCAAGACATTTTTTGAGGTTTCGGAACAGGTGGTAGTCACTGGGTGGTAGATCTGGTGTATATGGTGGGTGTTCAAGTAATTCCAACTTTAATTCCCACATTTTCCCATTACAATGACTGAACAATTGCCCGGAGCATTGTCGTGATGAAACAAGGTTTTTTTTTTTTTTTTTGTTCTTTTCACCTCATCACTCAAACGTTGCAGTAAGCTTGCGTAGTAGTGATACTTTTAGCCTTTTCCAAGTAATTAATAACAATAATTTCCAGTGCATCCCATAAAATACTCGTCATAGCCTTGTTAGCTGACAAAATTGACTTTTTCTTTTTTGGAGTTGGTTCACCTGGCGCAATCCACTATTTTGACTGTGATTTACTTACTGGAGTGTAGCGATTTATCCAAGTTTCATCCATGGTAATAAGCCGTCTCAAAATTCATTGGGATTTTTACGGTAGAGCTCCACATTCTTAACAGAAACAGTTTTTCTTAGCAACTTTTGATCAGGTGTCAACAAACGCGGCACCCATCTTGCACAGACCTTGTGAAAGCCAAAAACATTACTTAAAATATTACCTACACGTTCTTGATATGTTTACAGCCTCTGCTATCTCAAACAACTTTAATCTGCGGTCTTCCAGTAATAAACGATGAATTTGTTCAATGATCTCTGGAGTTGTCACTTCTACAGGGTGTCCAGATCGAGGCTCATCACTAGTGCTCGTACGTCCCATTTTAAACTCTGGAACCCACCTTTTAATCATTGAATATGAAGGGGCAGAGTCTTTCAGTGTACTGTCCATTTCATCCTTGATTTCTTTAGTCGTTAAGCCTTTTAGATGGAAGTATTTATAATCACTGCTCGTTTTTCCAAATCGTCCATTTTCGTGAAAACTCTAAAGTTGTCTTGTTTAAAATGCTGTCATTGGAAAACTAAACAAGTTATTGACCTGTAACTATGGATACAAGCTGGTCTAGAGTTAAACTATACGATGCTACTGTCTAATTGGCCTAGTGGCGCCATATCTGTGTGAGGCCCGGGACTTATCAGCCAACCCTCGTAAATAATAACGAAAGATGTGAACACAAAGCTTGATTTACAAAGATACAGTACCTTACTGTATTTCTCAACGTAATCGCTATTACTATCAGGGTATTTATTGTCACGTGACACCGGTGTTTCAATGCCTATGTTATACTCTTCCACCGCTAAAGATCTCGCCAAAGCACCGGTTGCGAATTCTTTTTCACTTAAAGAGTCATGTATGTTGACCAAAGTGAAATACCGGTTTTTATTTTCTTACACGTACTACGTACGTAGTGTATAGAGAAGGTAAGGCACTCCACCTAAAAATTCGATACCGAGATTTCACCGGAAATATATGTTTTAGGGTCCCCTGTATCCAAAAAATGAATTTTCAGAAAAAAAAAAAAGCCCGTGTGTGTGTGTATATGTACATATATATATATATATATATATATATATATATGTCTGTTTGTCCGTGTGTCTGTGAACACGGTAAGCCAAAAACGAAAAGTCGATAAAATACCAAACTTGGTATTTAAGTTTAGTATCTTCTAGGGATGCGACACGAAGATTTTGAGAAAAATACCCCCACCCAAACTACCCTTTACATGGAACTTTTTTCGAAAATTTTTATTTTCTTAAAATGGCTCTAACGCTTTTTATTAAAATATCGTATTAAGGATATTTACCCTACAAATAAAATGTCTAGCTTGAATGTTCTGAGAATAACCTCTGAAGATTACTTTATTCTGGACAAATTTTACGGAATTTTGCATAACTGCATAAACCGTAAGAGAGGGACAAAAGATGTAGAGCACGTTAAAACACACAATTTGTGTTATATATATTAGTCAACTCGTGTCCATATAAACAAAGGGACTTCAGTCACATAGCAACTAGCGCTTGACTAGCACTTTAACCTATGGTACTCCCTTATTTCGCTTCTACTTACAAGGAAGCAAGTAATAAGCCTATTTCTGCTAATTTTCTCTCGATTAGCATGAAGTAAATACAAGCATGAGCTTTTTAACATTAATTTTTACAGAGATGAGAGAAATTCATGTGAGTGGCACACACCAGATTTTTCTATATTCTTTCAAAAACATTGCCTTCTATTCCTCCATAACAATTGATAACTTCCACTCTGGTCTTTTTCGCACACCCTGGTTCTTCCTTGATTATGCGACATTTCTTCACTGAAGACTCGTTCAGTGCATCATCACCATATACTTGCGTTATTTGCCTGTAAAATTGGATCGCCGATTATATTGGGCATTGGTGAAAACTAATGTAGAGAAGCATTAAAAAGTGGTACCACGTGACAATAAATGCCTTGACAGAATTGAGAAATAGAATAAGATACTGTGTCTTTATAAATATTTTTGTGTTGATCTTTCGTTATTATTTAGTTGTGCTTTATCGTTCATTACTTTCTGGATGGTCGTAGTATGGAAGTTCACAAAAGTTCGAGTTTTAGAGTAGGAATCTTGAATTTAGTCGCAGCTTTGTAGCTTAACGTCCTTTAACCAGGTTGGTCATATTGGACGATGAATGAAATTGATGAAATGATGCTCAAATGATCTCGAGGCCCATGGAGCTTAAACTTACTCGACAGGATAAGGGAAAACCTCGAAAAAAACCTTATCCGGGTAACTCACCCTTAGCAAGATTCGAACACACGATCCTTTGAATGTGGGGCAGAGACGCTACCACCACACTACCCAGGCGGGCACGTAAATATTGTAACGTCATTTTGTTATAACGTTATTTATTGATATTGGTGCTATTTATGTTGTTTATTCGATGTTAAATCTACGTTAAAGGCCATTTTATAAATAAGTATGTAATACCTCTGCAATTTGCATATTTTTTTCGTGGTCGAATGGTTAGACCGCTCACCTCCCTCCTAGGCGGCCCGGGTTTGGTCCCAACTGCCCGCATATGGGATTTATGGCGACGAACCGGCGTCTGTGCGGGTTATCTCTGGGCCCTTCGGTTTTCCCCGCCACTCATTCCACCAACTGTTCCATCATCACCTTTCCTATCATAAATTTCGCTTGCATTTCATATCATCGACTTCTTCACGCTCGCCTGCCTGCGGATCGACCACATGTTCCAGGCTTCGTGATGTTGGCTCCTCGAAAGGTTTCTGAAGGGGCCAGTCCTCAATATGAGGAAGGTAAGCCGACTACGAAAGAAAAAATCTGATGTAATCCATTCACATGACTTTCTCTACATCTCTGCAACAAATTGTAGTTAAAAAGCATATGCTTCAATTTATTTCATGCTAATTAGCAGAAATAGTCTTATTACTTGCTTCCTTGTAAGTAGAAGCGAAATAAGGAGTACCATAGGTTAAAGTGAAAGCCAAAAGCTGGTTACTATGACACTGAAGTTCCTTTATTTGTATGGACAGGACTTAAGAAATTCCTGTATGATAAAAGTATAAGTTTTTCAAAGATAAAATGAAAAACCAGCAGTATCTTAAAAATGATCAATTCCACGAAAAGAATGTATATGACATAAAATGCGTATTTTATCGTGAGCTACATTTTCTGTGCAGTAAGTTTTTCTCCATCTCTTACGGTTTAGCAGTTATGCACAATTCCATAAAATTCATCCAGAATAAAGTAGTCTTCAGGGGCTATTCCCAGAAAATTCAAATTCTACATTTTATTTGTCAGGTAAATATCTTTAATATACGGTATTTTAATCAAAATCGTTTCAGTCATTTTTAAGAAAATCAAAATTTTCAAAATGTTTCCATGTAAAGGGTAGTTTGGGGTGGGGGGTTTTCTTGAAAATCTTCGTGTCGCATCCTTGGAAGATACCAAACTTAAACACCAAGTTTGGGCTTTAACGGTCTTTTCGTTTTGAGCTATGCTGTCCACAGACACACACACATACTCACAGACAGGCAGACACACACGGACATTTTTCTAAAAATGCTTTTTTTTGGATTCAGGGAGTCTCAAAACATGTATTTCCGGTGTAATCTCGGTATCGAATTTTTGGGTGCAATGGTGTACATAGTTCGTATACAGAAAGTAAAAAAAGTCTCTATATATCGCAATATATTACCCTTAAAACGGACGATAAATATCTATATGGTATTATCTCCATGGCACGACAGCTCACAAGGAACCTTGGCCTACCGCCCGACCGCTGCGTACCCCATCTCGGTGCATGACAGACGTCATGAATGGGGTGATTGCTCGGTGCCTCGAACCCTCCCGGCCGGTTAATGCGGTCCTAATGACCTGGATCCGTACTTCTCCATCAATTAGCTCCTTAATTGGCCCCCCGGGGACCGCACGAGGCTGAGTGAACCCCGGTCTATGTCTCCCAGCGGGAGAAAAATCCCCACGCTAATATTACATCGTATATACGTAGTACATATAGAGAAAGTCATGTAAATGGAACACCTATTTTTACTTTCTCCATACGCACTATGTACATAGTGTATAGAGAAAGTATTGCACTCCACCTAAAAATTCGATACCGAGATTTCACCAGAAATATATGTTTTAGGGTCCCCAACATCCAAGAAAAGCATTTTCACAAAAAGGTCCGTGTGTGTGTGTGTGTGTGTGTGTGTCCGTGTGACTGTGAACACGATAACTCAAAAACGAAAAGTCGGTAAAATACCAAACCTGGTACTTAAGTTTAATATCTTCCAGAGATGCGACACGAAGATTTTGAGAAAAATCCCCCCACCCCTAACTACCCTTTACATGAAACTTTTTTTTTGAAATTTTTATTTTCTCAAAAATGGCTCTAACGATTTTGATTAAAATTTCGTATATTAAACATATTCACCTGACAAATAAAATGTATATCTTGAATTTTCTGGGAATAGCCTCTGAAGAGTAGTTTATTCTGAATGAATTTTACTAAATTTTGAATAACTGCTAAACCGTAAGAGATGGACAAAAACTTACTACACAAAAAATGTAGAGCACATTAAAACACGCAATTTATGTTATATACATTTTTTCGTGGAGTTCGTCGTTTTTTTAGACATTCCTTATTTTTGGTTTCTGCTATGAAAAACATACTTTTCTCATACAGGAACTTGTCAACTCCTATCCATATAAACAAAAGAACTTCATTGACATAGCAGCCAGCTTTTGACTATCACTTTAACCTACGGTTGTCCTTTATTTCGCTTCTACTTACAAGGAAGCGAGTAATTAGACTATTTCTGCTATTTTTTTCTGATTAGCATAAAGTAAATAGAAGTATAAGCTTTTTAAGAATTATTTGTTGCAGGGATATGGAGAAAGGCATGTGTATGCTACACATCAGATTTTTAGACCTCAAGCCACTACACAGTGTTAAATTCATTTTGGGGAAAAGGAGACCATCACAGATATTCAGAGATGTCGCAGAATACCTAGAGTGAACTGGTAATGGATACAATCACGGCGAGTTACTGGGCTAAACGCCTGTCATCTTCAGAGCTAAAAAAAGAAAGTATGTTTGATCTTCCGCACACATAGCAACGGCAACTGCAAAACGTTCGGATACGTAAAAGATATTGCACTTGACATCTCTGCTGGCTTTCAATCTAGATACACATTGCCGGCATTTAGCTGTTCAGCTTCTTATTTTCATCCTCCGTTCCTCTCTGTTTACTTCATCTAGCCCATATGAACAATATACATAATTGATAGAGATGCTATTGCATTCTAATCAAAAGTACAATGTTGAGACTTTAGCTGGCATGTACGTTTTGAGGTCCCCTGAATCCGAAAGGAGCATTTTTCGCAACATGTCCGTGTGTGTTTGTGGACATCATAGCACAAAAAAAATATCTGATGTGTTACACTCACATGACTTTCTCTAGCTCTTCTACAAACTTCTTACATAAGATAATTCTTCTTTCTGCACCTTGCTAATCGAGGTACTCATTAGCACAATGTTATCATTACTTAGTTCCGTATAAGTAGGAAGAAAATAAGGGAATACACTAGGCTAAACCAATAGTCAAATGTTTTAAAAACTGTCGTTACGCGATTGTCATTCCAAATCGCTTCTTTTCTTGGCCAGGAGTAGAACAAAAGAAAAACGGACACTCCCGTCTGAGAAAAGTATAAGTACTTCACAACTGAAACTAATAACAATGAAATCCTCGAAAACGGTAAGCTTCACGAGAAAAATGTATATGACATAACTTGTGTATTTTAAAATAGCCTACATTTTTTGTATAGTAAGTTTTTGTCTATCTCTTACGGTTTACTAGTTATGCCAAATTAAGCAAAATTCATCCAGAATAAACAGGTCTTCAGAAGCTATTCCCAGAAAATTCAAGATATACATTTTATTTGTTAGGAAAGTGTCCTTAATATATGATGCTTTAATCAAAATCGTTAGAGCCATTTTTAAGAAAATCAAAATGTTTGGAAAAAAATTCCATGTAAAGGGTGTTAAAAACCAAACTTGATATTTACCTTTAGTATGTTCCAAAGATGCGACACGCAGATTTTCAATAAAATCTCCCTACCAGAAACTATCCTTTACACGGAAAAGTTTTGAAAATGTTATTTTTCTCACAAATGACTAACGATTTTGGTTAAAATATCGTATTTTAAACGTATTTATATCTAAATTAGATGTATATTTTGGATTTTCTTAGAATAGTCTGAGACCTCTTTATTCTGGATGAGTTTTTCAGAATTTTGCAAATCGGTTAAATCTTAGGAGATAGACAAAAACTTACAACACAAAAAGTGTAAATCTCGTTAAAACACATAATATATGTTGTAAGTTCAGTCGGCCGTTAATAAGATATTCTTTAAAATTGAAGCCAATAATAAAATACTTGAACTTTTCGCAAACGGAAAGTGACGTTTCGTTTAATCTCTCTCTTGTTTTACTGCAGGCCATTCAAAGCGAACCAAACAATTATTATTATTATTATTATTATTATTATTATTGTCACCATTGTTATCACTGTCATTATTATTATTTATTTAGGTGTTCAGAAAGCATATATTTCCGATGAAATCTGGGATTCAAATATTTGGGTTGAATACAATACCTCCTCTACTGAGTGTGTACATTATACATACGTGCTAGATAAAGTAAAATGCTGATTATTATCATTACTATAATTTAGGAGTTCTGGAAACATATGTATGTTTTCAATGAAACCTGGTTATCTTATTTTTGGGTGATATACAATGCCTTCTCTGCCTAGTATGTGCATTATACATACGTGCTAGAAAAAGTTAATTTATTATTGTTATTATTATTCAAGAGTTTTGAAAACGTATATTTTCGGGGAAAACTATATCAAAACTTTGGGACGGAATGCAATACTTTCTTTACCTACTATGTACATTATATATACGTACAAAGGAAAGTAAAAACATTAACTTTCGCGTACAGTATTGCTTTAACCAACTCGATAAAAGCTCAAAGGTTTAAAACATCATACATTATATTGCAAGGCTTTCTGTTTAGGTGGTGTTGATCAACCTGGGAACAAGAGTTACTGGGCTCCTGGATAGAGGTGTAGCTACAAAAAGTGTGAAGTGAAAAAGAATAAGATACCTCTGGAGTGACGAAATAGCTGGGACTCTTCTCGATGGTTATCTGACCTCTGAAAGAGTGTGGCATCTTGCGACGGTACCACTCGAGCCCGCGGCGATAGTTGTCGTCCCTGTCGAAGAAGTGCACCTCCCCAGCAGCCTTCTGGACCCGCGGGTGCAGAGCAAGCATCTCCAGTAGCGCCCTGGTGCCGCACTTGCGCACGCCCACGATGATGGCCTGGGGCAGGCGTCTGCTGGTCCTGGGGAAGTGGACACGGGGCGCCCCGGAAAAAATGGGACTGTCGGGGCGATTGGAGAGTACCACCACCCCGGGCAGGTCATCCACTGCCCCTGCAGCCGCCGCCGCAGCAGCTGCCGCCGCCGCTGCCGTCTCCAGACTGTAGACGGCGCTGTCGTAGAGGACGTGGAAAGTGAGGAACAAAGAGAGCATCATGAGGGAGAGCAGCGCCGCCGCCATCTTGGGTCTGGAGTATCCGCCCACCACAACTTGCTGCAGGACACACTCGCTGGCGTCGCCCTCAGCCAGCCGCGTCACCATTGCACACTTGCCGGAACCCAACCATCTGCAACACAACCATTACATATCTATAACAAAAAATCTGATGTGTACCATTCACATGATTTTCTCTATATCCCTGCAGCAAATTATTCTCAAAGAGCTTATTCTTCTATTTACTTCATGCTAATCAGTAAAACATTAGCAGAAATATCCTTGTAAGTAGAGGTGAAATAAGGGAGTACCATAGGTTAAAGTGATAATCAAAAGCTGGTTGCTATGTCACTGAAGTTCCTTTGTTTGTATGGACAGCAGTTGACAAATTCCTGTATGAGAAAAGTATAAGTTTTTCATAGCAGAAACCAAAAATAAGGACTGTCACAAAAACGACGAACTCCATGAAAAAATGTATATAACATAAATGTTTTGTTTTATCGTGCTCTACATTTTTTGTGTAGTAAGTTTTTGTCCATCTCTTACGGTTTAGAAGCTATTCAACATTTAGTAAAATTCATCCAGAATAAACTACTCTTCAGAGGTTATTCCCAGAAAATTCAAGATATACATTGTACTTGTCAGGTAAATGTCTTTAATATACGAATGTTAGAGCTAATTTTGAGAAAATCAAAATTTTGGAAAAAAGTACCATGTAAAGGGTAGTTGGGGGTGGGGGGATTTTTCTCAAAATCTGCGTGTCGCATCCCTGGAAGATACTAAACTTAAATACCAAGTTTGGTATTTTACCTACTCTTCGTTTTTGAGTTATCGTGTTCACAGACACACGGACACACACACACACACACGCAAGGACCCTTTTTCCTAAAATGTTTTTTTTTAGATAAAGGGGACCCTAAAACATATATTTCCGGTGAAATCTCGGTATCGAATTTTTTGGTGGAGTGCAATACATTCTCTATACACTACGTACATAGTGCCTATAGAGAAAGTAAAAAGTTGATTGTAATATACACATGGCATTCCCTACCTGTTTTGATGTATTGCCCATACCCATTATGATTTAGGCACAGACTGTACTTCCAATGAAACCTTCTCCGTGCATTGCGCAATCAGCAATCTGTTAATATCACAGAGACGTTTCTTAGCCCTAAACTGCAAGGTGTTGCATTTGGCAACAAAGCTGATTAGACAAAGTTTTAGTACTTAAGCTGTTCCAAAGTAGTCTTTAGAGGCTATGCCTAGAAAATTCAACATATACATTTTATTTCTCACGTAAATCTCTTTAATATACGACATTTTAATCAAAACCGTTAGAACCATTTTTAAGAACATCAAAATTTTCGAAACTTCTTCCATTAAAGGGTAGTTTGGGGTAGGACGGTTTTCTTGAAAATCTTCGTGTCGCATCCTTGGACGATACTAAACTTAAATACCAAGTTTAGTATTTTACCGACTATTAGTTTTTGAGTTATCGTGTTCACAGACTCACGGACACACACACACGGACCTCATTGTGAAAATGCTTTTTTTGGATTCAGGGGACCCTAAAACATATTTCCGATGAAATCTGATTATTGAATTTTTGGGTGGAGTGCAATACTTTCTCTATACACTATGTACATAGTTCGTGTAGAGAAAGTAATATGCTATTTCACTCTCATGACTTTCTCTATCCATTCTGCAACAAATTCTTCCTACAAAAGCTTATTCTTCTATCTAGTTCCTTCTACTACTCGAGAAAAACATGAGCAGAAATGGACTTATTGCATATTTCATTATAGGTACAACGGAAATAGGCATACACATTAGACAAAAACGAAAATAAATGTTTTGAAAATCTGAACGCAATAGGATAATATCGAAATTTCGTTCCTTTCGCATGGCAGGAATAAAAAGGCACTTACGGAGAATTGAACCACGATCTCGCTCAACAACTTAAGGGGAGTCGAAATGCTGATGTTTAAGTTTGAGATATTATCCCAATAACTAAGTAGAAGTGAAGTAAGGGAGTACCATAGGTTAAAGTGACAGTCAAAAGCTGGTTGCTAGGTTCCTTTGTTTGTATGGACACGAGTTGAACGTTCCTGTATGAGAAAAGTATAAGTTTTTCAAAGCTGAAACCAAAAACAAGGAATATCTAAAAAACGATCAACTCCACGAAAAAAAAGTACATAAAATAAATCAAGTATTTTAACGTGCTCTACATTTTTTGTGAGGTAAATGTTTGTCCATCTCTTTCGGCTTAGTAGTTATGCAAAATTCCGTAAAATTGATCCAGAATAAAGAAGTCTACAGAGATTATTTCCAGAAAATTCAAGATATACATTTTATTTTGAGGTAAATATCTTTAATATACGATATTTTAATCATAATCGTTTGAGCTATTTTTAAGAAATTCAAAATGTTCGAAAAAAAGTTCCATGTAAAGGGTAGTTGTGGGTGGGGGATTTTATTGAAAATCTTCGTGTCGTATCCTTGGAAGATACCAAACTTAAATACCAAGATTGGTATTCAACGGTGTTTTCGTTTTTGAGCTATGCATTCCACAGACAGAAGGACAGACAGACAGACAGGTAGACTGACAGACACACACATAGACATTTTTCTAATTTTTGTTTTTATTTTTTGGATTCAGGAAATCTCAAAGCGTGTATTTCCAGTGAAATCTCGGTATCGAATTTTTGGGTGCAATACAATACCTTCTCTATACACTATGTGCATCGTACGTATAGAGAAACTAAAAAGATCTCTTCTTTAACACTAATATTCAAAAAGTTATTGGTGTTTTACTAAGAGAGTGTCCCAAAATGTTCTAAAAGAACTACTATGCACGATTATTTTCAACAATATTTTTATACTATTTGCAATTAGTGTGCCTCTACGACAGTTATACCAAACTAAGCGAGAGATTCATAATATTCATATGCAATTAAAACATGAAAATGGAAAAATAATTGAAAATCAAATTTCAACTCCCCTTAATCCGATGCCCACGCGCTAACTATAGCGCTGAATAATACCTCTCCGAAATTCGAGTGCTCAGGTCACGGCCCATGGAGGGTTGATCAGTGGCGTACTAACCCTTAATACATTTTATGCTGTAGCAAACAATTTAGAACCCATCGACCATAGATTCCATAGCATCTTAAAATTACTATACACAAACAATGGTGAACGGAATTCCAATGCATTAGTTTGCCATATCGGCTGTCTCGCAATAAGCAGAAATTGACCTATCCCCTCTCCGCCTGCCAGTAGCGTCGAACGTGCCCCTAACTCTCCTTTATTGGTGGTAAAGGATCGCGGTAGATACTTTCCATTACTCCCTACCCCTGCCTGTTGCCAAGATATGCACCCACCACCCTTCTTCCTCACAAATGGGGCAGATTCTCATAGCATCTACACCTATGATCCGCCATGCTCCTAGTCTAATCCACACGGACCTCAGCCTAATGAGCTTGTTTTGATTTTGTATAGTGTTTTAATGTCCGTTTTTTACTCCTTATGACACCACAGGAGATGACACTGATGATACATGGGATGAAGATGGAGCACCGGTGGAATATGATGGCGGGGGAAACCGGACAACCCGAAGAAAACCCGCCCCTGCGCCGCTTTCTCCACTACAAATCTCACATATGGTAGTTTGGGATCGAACTCTGGCCGTCTCGGTGAGAAGCAAGTGGTCTAACCACTCGGCTAAGCTTTGATGCATTACTCCATACTCCACTGCGATTTTAGCCCAGACTGTACTTCCAACTAAACCTTCTCCGTGCATTGCGAAATGATGTGACGTCCGTCAATATCACAGAGGCGGTTGCTCGCCTAGGTAGTGTGGCGATAGCGTATCTGCCTCACATTCAACAGGTCGCGAGTTCGAATCCTGCTTAGGTTGATATTTCCGGACAAGGTTTTTATGGGGTTTTCCCTTTTCCTGAGAAAACGAATGTCAAGTAACTTTAAAATCCATGGACTGCGAGATTATTTCAGCATCATTTCACCAGTTAGGTCTGCTTGGCAAGCGGCAGACCTGGGTTCGATTCCCGGTACCGTTGTGTGGATTTTTCCCTCACTGGGAGACCTGGAACGGAGTACACTCGGCCTCGTGAGGACCCTGGGGGCCCAGTTGAGGAGCTACTTCATGTAGAAGTAGCGGCTCCAGGCCGTGAAGACCGTATTAACTGGCGGGGGGATCGAAGCGCTGACCACGTCTCAGTACCCAATACTGCACCCCATCCATGACGTTTGTAATGGACCGAGGTGGGGGACGCAGCGGCCGGGCGGTATGCCAAGGCTCTTAGTGAGCTGTGCCAAGGAGTCTAAAGAATCTATATTTCACCAGTTGCATTCATTGTCCGATATGAACAACCAGGTTAAAGAACGTTAAGACAAAAAAAAAGTTCTAATGTGTACCATTCACATGACTTTTTCTACCTCCCTGCAACAAATTATTCTTAAAAAGCTTATACTTCTATTTACTTCATGCTAATCAGAAACAATTAGCAAAAATAATCTTATAACTTGCTTCCTTGTAAGTAATTTCCAAATAAGGTTAAAGTGATAGTCAAAAACAGGTTGCTTTGTGACTGAGGTTCCTTTGGTTGTATGGACAGCAGTTGACAATTTCCTGTATGAGAAAAGTATAAGTTTTTTTTTTTTTTCTATCTCTTACGGTTAGGAGTTATTCAAAATTCCGTAAAATTCATCCAGAATAAAGTAGTCTTCAGAGGCTATTCCCAGAAAATTAAAAATTTTCGAAAAAAATTCTATGTAAAGGGTAGTTGGGGTAGGAGAATTTTTCTCAAAATTTTCGTGTCGCATCCCTGTAAGATACTTAACTTAAATACCAAGTTTGATATTTTACCTACTTTTGTTTTTGAGTTGTGTTCGCACACACACACACACACACACAAACACACACACACACACACAGAGGACCTTTTTCCGAAAATACTTTTTCTAGATAAAGGGGACCCTAAAACATATATTTCGGATGAAATCTCGGTATCGAATTTTTGGGTAGAGTGCAATACTTTCTCTATACACTATGTGGGCCGCACCGTGGCCGAGTGGTTAGACCTCTTGCCTCTCACCTAGACGGCCGGCGTTCGATCCCAAGCGACCGCATGTGAGATTTGTGGTGGACAAAGCGGCGCTGGGGCGGGTTTTCTCCGGGAACTCCGGTTCCCCCCGCCATCGTATTCCACCGGTGCTCCATCATCATTCATGTATCATCAGTGTCACCGCCTGCGGTGCCATAAGTAGTTAAAGCGGGCGTTAAATACTACAAAATAGAAACACTATCTATATAGTACGTGTAGAAAAAGTAAAAATGTTGTTCTTGATCTCTCTCCAAACACTCCGTCTATTTCCCTGCCCTGTCATCCAAATGTATCCTCTTCCAAACCTTGCTTTAATTTTGATTCCCTTCCATTCTCAGCAGTTCACAGTAGCAGATTTCCCTAAGGAAAAGAAAGAAAAAGGAAAACACAGTCAAAAAGAATTTTCCTAGTGGAACTGGCGAAGGGGAAATTTTGCTTAGGTATATGAAGTTTATGGCATGGAACGCAGTTTAAATGTTTTGTCTTTTAGAAGGGCTTCTGTGCGTAGTCATCCATGCTAACGACAGCACGCCTTATGGATATTCATAAAGCTCCGAGCTCCTTGCACCATATTTCAACCTTAATTAAGGTGTGTTGTCATGGAAACAGCCTCGTTCAATACGGAGACGCCAGGCTTAACGAAATCGCAAACTTGTTTATGTTGTGATCTGGACGCTACGAAATGTCATAGATAAGCTAGGCATAGCACATTATCAACTGGGGGCTTCTAAACCGACTACACTGTGCAAAAATCTGATGTGTTCCATTCACATGTTTTCGTCTACCTATTTTGTAACAAACTATTCTGACAAAAGCTTATTCTTCAATCTCCGATAGGCTATAAATAAAAGACAAAGATAGGACGAGACTATCGCTTTAGCCCGTGCATTTTCTTATTTTCCCTTTTACTTACAAGGAAGCTAGTATTAAGACTAGCTCTGCTTATGTTTATCTTGATTAGCTTGTTGTAGATTAATGTTTTGAGTAAACATTTGTTTACCGAAAACTAGAGGACATCATGTGAATGGAACACGTTAGATTTTTTTCTATTCTACTTACAAGGGACCGAGTAACAAGGACAATTTCTGCTAATGTTTATCTCGATTAGGTAATATATACTGAAGAATACCCCTTTTTTTGGTAGTGCTTAACGCCCGCTTTTGCTATTTGTGGCACCGCAGACGATAGTACTGGAGATATATGAAATGTACATGGAGGCCGGGTGGAATGCAATGGTTGGAGAATCCATAAAAAACACGCCCCTGCGCCGCCTTGTCCAACACAAATCTCACATGCGGTCGCTTGGAATCGAACCCGGCCCGTCTAGGTGAGAGGCGAGTGGTCTAACCATTCGGCCACGACGCGGCCGTACATCTTGTTAAAGTGTAGAATTTATGAAATATACTCTTTTTGTAGAGCTTACAATTTCCGAGTTAATCCTTCAAATTTTAAATTTCTAAAACGCGAAGTTTTCATTTGTTTCATATTTCTTTAATTTTAATCCTGGTCATGCAAAGTGAACCAAATTTGAATAACAATCACATAGAAACCGTTTTTAAAAGAGTTGACTGTTGTTTCAGCCTGTGTATTCCCATATTTTCCTTCTACTTACAAGGAAGCAAGCAATGAGACAATTTCTGCTAATGTTTATCTCCGTTAGCATCATGTACAATGGCCAATTTTTTTTCAACCTCCGTTAGGTTTTAAATAAAAGACAAGTTCATAGAAAACAATTATTTTATTACTAAAGGTCTTGTGCACTTATGGTTACTTTTTAACATAATCACCGAAAAGATTGAGACATTTATCGTACCTGTGCACAAGCTTTGCAATACCCGCTTCAAAAAATGTTGCCGCCAGTGATTTCAAATGAGTATTGACGTTGTTTTGAAAGTGCTGCCCTCCTAGCCACGTCTTCGGTTCAGGGAAAAGGTGAAAGTCGCTGGGTGCCAGGTCAGGACTGTACGGCGAATGATCGAAAATGTCCCATTGAAATTATTCAAGGAGCCGATGGGTTGTGCCAGCCGTGTGTGGACGAGCGTTGTCATGGATCAACACAATTCCTGAAGTCAGCATTCCTCTTCGCTTGTTTTCGAATGGCTCTCCGCAAACGTCGTAAAGTACGAAGGTCTTCAAAACAACAACAATGCTCATTTGAAATCATTGGCAACAACATTTTCTTGAAGCGGGTATTACAAAGCTTGTGCACAGGTACGATAAATGTGTCAATCTTTTCGGCGATTATGTTGAAAAGTAACCATAAGTGTACAAAACTCTTATTAATAAAATAATTGTTTTCTATGAACTTGTCTTTTATTTATAGCCTATCGGAGGTTGAAAAAAAAAAAACGGTTCTTGTACATCATGCTAATAGGGATAAGTAGTAGTAGAAAATGTCTTATTGCTTGCTTCCTTGTAAGTAGGAGGGATATAAGGGAATACACTAGGCTGAAGCGATAGTCAAGTCTTTTAAAAACGGTTTCTATGTGATTGGTATTCAAATGTGGTTCTCTTTGCATAACCAGGATTAAAACGAAAGAAGTACGAAACAAAAGAAAACTTCGCATTTTAGAAAAGAAATCGCATTTAAAATTTGAAGCATTAACTCGGAAACTGTAAGCAAATGGTATATATTTCATAAATTCTACACTTTAACAAGATCTACGGCCGCGCCATGGCCGAACAGTTTAACCAGTCACCTCTCACCTGGGTTCGAATCCAAGCGAGATTTTTGGTGGGCAAAGCGGCTCAGGCGCGGGTTCTCTCCGGGTTCTCCTATTCCCCCACCATTGCATTCCACTGGTGCTCCATCTTCATTACATATATCACCAATGTCATCGCCTGCGGTGCCAGAAGAGTAAAAGCGGGCGTTAACCATTACCAAAAACAAATTTTATTCTTCAATCTACACCATTCTATTAGAGATAAACATTAGCAGACGTTGTCCGTGTTACTTGGTCCCTTGTAAGTAGAAGAGAAAATGTCTAATGTGTTCATTCACATGATGTCCTCTAACTGTTCGGTAAACAAACCTTTTATTCAAAACATTAATCCGTTATCTACATCATGCTAATCAAGATAAACATAAGCAGAACTTAGTCTTATTACCAGCTTCCTTGTAAGTAGAAGGGAAATAAGAAAATCCACGTGTAAAGCGATAATCTGGTCCTTTAAAACCCGATCGCTATGTGAAACAATTAAAATTCGAATCTCTTTGCTAGCCAGGAGAAAATAAACGAGAAACGAGAAAAGTTTGTGGCTACAATTGAAACCCATATTCCGAAATATCTTGAAAACGGGGAACTCTACAAAAAATGTGTTTTAATAAGATCTACATCTTTTGTGTAGTAAGTTTTTGTGTATATTTTACGGTTTGCCAGTAATATAAAAGGCATTCAGCGGTCATTCCCAGAAAGTTCAAGATATACATTTTGTTTGTCAGAAACATATCTTAAAGTTTGGTATTTAACGGTCTTTTCGTTTTAGAGCTATGCTGTCCACAGACACACACGGACCTTTTTCTAAAAATGTTTTTTTTTTAAGATTCATAACACGTATTTCCGGTGAAATCTTGGTATCGAATTTTAGGTGCAATACAACACCTTCTCTATACACTTAAGTACACGGTAGTGTAGAGAAAGAATAATCTTTCTTAAGAATAATTTGTTGACTGCCTCCGTGGTCGAGTGGTCAGCTCGCTGACCTGGGTTCGAATCCGGGCTGGGGCGGGGAGTTTTTCTTCAGCCAGATTTATTCCCTATACCCCACAGAGTCTGGAAGTATGTATGTGAGAGTGAATGTGTGCGTGTTTGAGGAAATAAAATGATTTAAACCAACGTAAAGAACCTAGAGACGAGTTGTTTCAAATGCAAAGCCCCGATATGACCTTAGATGTATAAATGAAACAACAATAAAAAAAATTATTTTCAGAGCAGGTAGAGAAAGGCATATCCAAAAGGAGATTTGTTTCATTGAAATTTCGATATCGAATTTTTGGTTGGAAAATAATGCCTTGTCTACCTCTGTAGAGAAATTATTAAATCGGTAATAGGTAGATGAAATTGTTTTATATAATGTATCGGAGTTTTGGAATTGATTTCCAAAAGGTTGCTTAAAGTTTAGCATTATAAATGAGAGCAGTAAAAACATTAGAGTTGCCTTTTGAAATGTCCACTTGGTTATTCAAAGCTGAAAACAAAACCTTGATGTTATGTGGTAATGTTTAATGCGGTAAGATGTAATGACTGCATTGCAGAACTGCCGCGTGAGTACTTACCTGCAATTGTCTCGAATTGTAACAAAAACAGTTGAATGCATGCACGCATCTTCTGTTTACTAAACTTTGTCTATTTCTTTGCACTAGACTACGCCCGAATATGAGACACATTTACAAGCATAAGACAATGTTTTCCCACACAACAATGACTAATGGAAGAGGTGTTCCATTCACATGACTTTCTCTACATCATTATTGTTAAAAGGCATAAAAAGCTTCTATTTATTTCATGCTAATCGAGAAAAAATTAACACAAATAGTTTTATTACTTCCTTCCTTGTAAGTAGGAGCGAAATAAGGGAGTACCATAGGTTAAAGTAATAGTCAAAAGCTGGTTGCTATGTGACTGAAGTTCCTTTGTTTGTATGGACAGCAGTTGACAAATTCCTTTATGAGAAAAGTATTTTAAAACTAAAACCAATAACAAACAATACATCAAAAAAGGCTAACCTCACAAATAAAAGTATACAACATAAGTTGTGTGTGTTTAACGTGATCTACATTTTTTGTGAAGTAACTTTTTGTCTATTTCTTATGGTTTACCAGTTCTGCAAAATTCCGTAAAATTCATCCAGAATAAAGTAGTCTTCAGAGGCTATTCCAAGAAAATTCAAGATATACATTTGTTTTTCAGGTAAATATCTTTAATATACGATATTTTAAACAAAATCGTTAGCCATTTTAGAGAAAATCAAAATTTTCGAAAACTTTTCTAAATAAAGGGTAGTTGGGGTGGGGGATTTTCTTGAAAATCTTCGTGTCACATCCTTGGAAGATACCAAGTTTGGTATTTAACGGTCTTTTCGTTTTTGAACTATGCTGTCCACAAACACACACACACAACACCTTTTTCTAAAAATGCTGTGTTTGAATTTCACCGGAAATACATACTTTGAGAACCCTGAATCCAAAGATAACACTTTCAGAAAACAGTCAGTTTGTGTTGTATGTGTGTGTGTGTCTGTGGATAGAATAGCTCAAAAACGAAAAGGCCTTTAAATATCGAACTTAGTATTTAAGTTTGGTATCTTCCAAGGATGCGACACGAAGATTTTCAAGAAAACCCCTCCACCCCAACTACCTTTACATGGAACTTTTTTCGAAAAATTTGAGTTTCTTTAAAAAGGCTCTAACGATTTTGTTTAAAATATCGTATATTAAAGATATTTACCTGACAAATAATATGTATATCTTGAATTTTCTGGGAATAGCCTCTAAAGACTACTTTAGTCTAGATGAATTTTACCGAATTTTGCATAAACTGCAAAACCGTAAGAGATGGACAAAAACTAACCACACAAAAAATATAGAGCACGTTAAAACCCACAATTTATGTAATAAACATTTTTTCGTGGAGTTGATCATTTTTTAGATATTCCTTGTTTTTAGTTTCTGCTTTAAAAAACGTATACTTTTCTCATACAGGAATTTGTCAACTCCTGTCCATACAAACAAAGGAACTTCAGTCGCATAATATCCAGCTTTTGACTATCACTTTAACCTAGTGTATTTCCTTATTTCGCTCGTACTTACAAGGAAGCAAGTAATAAGACTATTTCTGCTATTTTTATTTCTCGATTAGCATGAAGTAGATAAAAGCATAAGCTTTTTAACAATAATTTGTTAAAGAGATGTAGAGAATTCATGTGAATGGAACACATCAGATTTTTCATTTCAAAATGTTGTTTCATCATTTTGTGATTCGTGATTTTTCTATTGAAATTTGGGAGTAGCATTTGCTATGAAAACTTTTTATTACTAACGTTTGACATTTTTGCCAATTAAAATAGATTCCATCATGAGTATCTATGTCATCTCTGTGCAGGTAATTTGAGGAAAGTGACAGTTTAAAACATTGCAGAGCTACATAGTTAATTCAAGCAGAAGTCCGGTTCCAAAGTCGATAATGGCAAGCTTTGTTTTATTCAGAGAGCTCGTCTACTGACCCCACCAAACGCTTCAGTTAGACCACTCGCCTCTCACCTAGACGGCCTTGGTTCATCCCAAGCGACCGCATGTAGGATTTGTAGGAGGATTTTTCCCGGGTTCTCCAGCTTCCCCTGCATCTCATTCCACCAGTGCTCCACATTTATTTCATATATCATCATCAGTGGCTTCGCCTGCATAAATAGTCTTATTGCTTGACGGTCACATATAAGTTCATTTATCCAATGGAGTGGATGTGTCTTGAACTTAATCCAATGCTTTATCTCTCTCGGTGTTAAGGCTTTTAAATAGAATTGTTTAATCACCGCACGAAACTCGTTTTTTCCTCCCATCTTTCTATAGAAGCATAAGATTGTTTATTCCATCGCCTATAGCAACGAAACCACGTGATTGATATAGCTGAAACTTCAACTGCCATCTAGTAAGGGCCACGGTTACTAAATACAAAATTTTTGGGATGCTACGAGTGTAATTTCTTGGATTTTCTAAGGACTAGTAGCTTGACTCCTCTCTAAGCAGCAAACCTCGGTAGTGGGCTCACTCGACAAACTGACGAACACAGAGTAGTTCTGCATGATGTTAACAAAAGGTATTTACCTTATATTGAATATTATGGAGAAAATACTGGTGTAAATGTTATTACAAACGGGTAAACACACATTGCAGGTCCTCGTGAGCAAATCACAATAGCGCGAGTGAATGTTTTGTGGTTTTGGCTATACTCGTCACACACCGATGGCAGCAGAGCGTGGGCGCATTGTAACTAGCAACTGTTTGACCCGCCCCTGCGCTCAGCATGTTGATTACGACCAGGTAGGTACCATTTTCCGTCGCAGCAAGCGATTTAATAAGTCTCTCTCTTCCCTCAAATTGCTTTCCGCTTTCCATTTCACGACCAAATTCCCTCTTTTCTGAAACAAACAGCTCCAAGGGAGCGCTTCCAACCCTCGCTAGTTGATCAATACTCACTAGTTTTATAATCCTGAAGATACTTTCTATAAATATTTACACCCTTGTTTACATTGAACCTAATCTACATACATCTTTGCGTATAGTAAGTACGGAAACGTTTTTATATAAATGTACGTGCTGGAGAAAGTAAAAAATCTGGTGTGTTCTGTTCACAAGAATTTCTGTTTTTTTTTTTTTTTTTTTTTTTTTTTTTTTTTTGTAGTTTAACGCCCTTCAACCTGGTCGGTCATATCGGGCGATGAGTGAAATTGATGAAATGATGCTCAAATGATCTCGGGGTCCATGAAGCTTAAAGTTACTCGATATTTGTCTTCTCAGGATAAGGGAAAACCCGGAAAGAATCTAAGCGAGATTCGAACTCACGACCTTTTGAATGTGAGACAGACACGCTGAGTGCAGGACCGAAGCCTCCCATACCCAAATAAGGCTAGCAGGTAACAACCGGTGTAATTAGCCAGCAGGTGAGATGGAATGGTCATGCATAACTCTTCCCTTGATTTCTTTCAGTGTACAGCAAATTAGTTCACAGTTAATACGTTTTCCGACGAGACTGAAATTTCGGGGAGTAGGACAGGAAAGAGATGTCTACTTGCAGAAGTGATTAAAAAGTGGGGTAGCGCGAAGGAGGTGCAATGTTAAAAGTTGCATAAGTGTTATTAAAACCTTTTCTATTGAAGAAATAGATAGATGTCCTGGATATTCAAGAGAACTATAACCACGCAGCACCACCTAGTGACAAAATTCAGAGACAGAAAGTACTTTTTGATCTGAAGAGAAAAGCTACGGAAGATAATAATTAAATGTTATAAACACCAAACTGCAAATGTTACCTGTTTTGACCGGGAAGCTACCTGCTTTGGGGAGGCTTGAGGGCTATGTTAATAGGGACCTTTAAGGGTTCGGGAGGCTTCAGTAAAAAACCGTACTCTTCTATCTACTTCATGATATCGAGATAAACGTTAGCAGAACTTGTCCTTATAAGTGCCTTGTAAGTAGCAGGGGAAAATCTGTGTTCCATTCACATGATGTCCTCTAGCTGTTCGGTAAACAAACCTTTTATTTAAAACATTATTATTTTATCTACATAACTCTTATCAAGATAAACATTAGCAAAATTAGTCTTATTACTAGCTTCCTTGTAATTAAAAGGGAAATAAGAAAATACACAGGCTAAAGCGATAGTCTCCTCCTTCAAAAGTTGGCCGCTATGTGAAACATCCAATACCTTTGATTGCCAAGAGTAAAAAATCTGATGTGTTACACTCACATGACTTTCTCTAGCTACTTACAAACTTCTTACGAAAGATAATTCTTCTTCCAACACCATGCTAATCGAGATAAACATTAGCAGAAATAGTCTTATTACTTGCTTCCTTGTAAGTAAAAGCGAAATATGGGAGTACCATAGGTTAAAGTGAAGTCAAAAGCTGGTTACTAGATCACTGAAGTTCCTTTGTATGGACACTAGTTGACAAATTCCTGTATGAGAAAAGTACAAGTTTTTCAAAGCTGAAACAAAAAGCAAGGAATATCTCAAAAACGATCAACTCCTCGAAAACATATTATATAACATAAATTATGTGTTTTAATGTGCTCTGCATTTTTTGTGTGTTAAGTTTTTGTCCATCCCTTATGATTTAGCAGTTATGCAAAATTCTTTCAGAATAAAGTAGTCTTCAGAGGCTATTCCCAGAAAATTTAAGATATACATATTATTTGTCAGGTAAATATCTTTAATATACAAAATTTTAATCAAAATCGTTAGTGTCATTTTTGAGAAAATCAACATTTTCGAAAAAAGTTCCTTGCAAAGGGTAGTTGGGGTGGGGGGATTTTCTTGAAAATCTTTGTGGCGCATCCTTGGAAGATATGAAACTTAAATACTCTGTTTGGTGTTTAAGGGTCTTTTCGTTTTTGAGCTATGCTGTCCACAGAGACACACACACGCACACACGGACCTTTTTCCAAAAATGCTTTTTTTGGATTCAGGGGGACCCAAAACATGTATTTCCGGTGAAATCTCGGTATCGAATTTTTGGGTGCATTACAATACCTTCTCTATCTCTATGTACATAGTACATATGGGGTTAGAGAAAGTAAAAAACCAGAAATGAGAACAGCGATATCATCCCGTTTGAGAAACGTTTAAGTAACTTTAGATTGCAACTAATAATCCGGAATATCTCGAAAACGGTTAAATATATAAACAAATGTATATGCTATAAAACTTGTTTTTAATGATATCTACATTTTTTGTGCAATAAGTTTTTGTATGTTTCTTACGGTTTGCCAGTTATACAAATGTCATCCAGAATAAAGATGTCTTCAGAGGCATTTCTCAGAAAATTCAGTATATACATTTTGTTTGTCATAAAAATATCATAAACATAAGACATTTTAATCAAAATCTTTAGAGCCCTTTTTGAGAAAGTTTAAATGTTTAAAAAATGTTCAATGTAAAGATTAGTTGGGGTAGGAAATTTTCTGGAAAATCTTCGTGTCACATCCTCGGAAGATACTCAACTTAAATACCAAGTTTTCTATTGAACCGACTTTTCTTTTTTGGTCTATGTTGCCCTGACAGGCACACACATAGATATTATTCTAAAAGTGCTTTTTTTTTTTGGATTCAGGGAGTCTCAAATTATATATTTCCAGTGGAATCTCGGTATTGAATTTTTGGGTCAATACAATATCTTCTCTATACATTATGCACACAGTACGTTTAGAAAAAGTAAAAACTCTATTATTTGATAATTGAAATAATAACAAGATATCTTCAGCTTTGTTAATACAAAAGTAAATTTCCTTGACATAAATCCTTTCTTTTGAAGAGATCTACAGTTTTGTGAAGAAGTTTTTATCTAAATGTTAGGGTTTCCAAGTTATGCAACATTCAGCAATACCAGCACCACGTGACAATGAATACCTTGATAGTAATAGAGATGATCTACGTGAAGAAATAGAGTAACGTACTGTAACTTTGTAAATAAAGTTTCGTGTTGCTATCTTTCGTTATTTTTTAGTTATGCTGAAACGTTCGTTTCTTTCTGAGTCGCCCTCGTATTCTGTCTTAAACCAGGATTGTCCGGTGAATTTCCGGACGCAGGGTAAGCCTTTTTCTGGGGTCTGTGGAACAAACTGGAGTCTTGCTGGCTGCCACAGACCTTGTGATAACAAAAGGAATATCCTGTTGTTTGTAAAATTATCTGAATGTTGTGGAAAGAGAATTAAGTTCTCAGCTATTATTTCGCTGCAATATTTTTGTCAGAGTCAGCGAGCGATAATGGAGCAGCCCACAATTTCGAACTTGCACGATTATCGCAAAGTATCGCGTGACAGCAACAGAGGGCACAGCATACCATGCAATTATACCAACTATGTATATTATAAAACGAAAAGAAATTGATGGTGTGTTTTTCTTATATATATTTTTTTCCTTATTTTGCATGCTTCCAGACGTAATATTTATTTTTACTTTCTCTACACGTACTATGAACATAGTGTATAGAGAAGATATTGCACTGCATCCAAAAATTCGATACCGAGATTTTGCCGGAAATACACGTTTTGGTCCCCTAAAGAAAAAAAGGAATTTTTGGAAAAAGGCCTGAGTGTGTGTGTGAGTGTGTGTCTGTGAACAGCATAATTCAAAAACGAAGAGACTGTTGAAGACTAAACTTGGTATTTAAGTTTGGTATCTTCCAAGAATGCGACAAAAAGATTTTCAAGAAAATCCCCCCAACCTAAACTACCCTTTACATGGAACTTTTTTTCGAAAATTTTAATTTCCTCTAAAATGGTTCTGACGATTTTGATTAAAATGTCATATATTAAGGATATTTACTTGACAAATAAAATGTAATAAGACTATTTCTGTTAATTTTTCTCGATTAGCATGAAGTAAATAGAAGCATAAGCTTTTTAACAATAATTTGTTGCTGAGATGTAGAGAAAGTCATATGCATGGAACACATCAGATTTTCATTTTTATTGTTATTCAGGTGGCTCAGGCTTTTCGTTTGGGGCTGGTATTCGGGAGGTCTGGGTTCTATTGCCGTTGATCACGCCCTGGTTTTCCTGGGGCCGCTTAGGCGAATGTTTGGGTACTGTATATCCACTACGGTTCCTTTCTCTTTCATCCCTTCATTTCGTTTCCCTTCTTCATTTTTCAGGTCGGTGCAGGTGTGGCTTTGCAGGCAGATGGCGCGGTTGTTTGTTCCCAGTGAAACTATCTTCCCCCGTAGGTGCGCTGGTTGACACTAGGTGCCGTTGTAGAGGTCTCTTTCCGGCCTCCCGACGCCTGCATAGCCTCCGTCGCTGCCTTCTAGTGAACTACTACGGACTTCCGTGCGTCTCTACACTTAGCTCCGCCATTCCCTGTGCTCTGGCCTGCAGTTTACTCTCCTCTCATCCGTACCCCCGAGGGGTGCTAGGCCGCAATAGATCAGTGCCTGGTCACAGTTGCCGAGGTGTCCCCCGCCGTTAACATGCTCTAACCTCTAGCACATATATCGCACATGGGAATTGCATTTCACCACAAAATTCGATACCGAGATTTCACCAAAAGTGCATGTTTTTAGTATATCTGAATCAAAAAGGAATTAAAAAAAGTCCCAGTGTGTCTGTGAACAGCGTAACTCAAAAATAAAAACTTCCTTAAATACCATACTTGGTAAATAAGTTCAGCATCTTTCAAGGGTGCGAAACGAGGGTTTTCAAGAATATTGTTCCATCCCAAACCATCTTTTACAGGAAAATATCGAAAATTTTGATTTTCTCAAAAATAGCTCTAACTTTTTTAATTAAAATAACATATGTTTAAGAATTCGGCTGGTTGCCGGAAAGTATACCGCTCCCGAATGTCTGGAAACTTTAGGGACCCTGATGTACGTCGCTCCTGGTTCCGGCCGCCTGATATAACCTCTCACCTCATTCCTCCGTCCCGGGACACAGGTACAGTGTGATCCACATAAACCTGAACCACTTTAATATGCCATAATTTCTCTCTGAAAGCTCATACAAATGTGATATTTGTTTTAATGATCTCAGTGGCTCAGGGAGAATGGACAACAATCATGGCAACAATCGATCAATGCCAACTGTTGACTATATTATTGATTTTGATGGAAATTACATCATCTGACATTTCACAAGTGTTGCATAATGATATTTATTTATACATTTAACACCAATTTTTATGCTCTCTACACCTACCATGTACATAGTGTATGGAGAAGGTATTGCACTCCACCAAAAAATTCCATAACGTGATTTCACCGGAAATATAGGTTTTAAGGTCCCCTGTATCCAAAAAAAAGTATTTTCAGAAAAAGGTCCGTGTGTCTGTGAACACGATAACTCAAAAACGAAAAGTCGGTAAAATACCAAACTTAGTATTTAAGTTAACTATCTTCCAGGTATGCGACACGAAGATTTTAAGAAAAATACCCCCACCCCAAACTACCCTTTACATGGAGTTTTTTTCGAAAATATTTATTTTATGAAAAATGGCTCTAACGATTTTGATTAAAATATCGTATTTTAAATATATTTACCTGACAAATAAAATGTATATCTTGAATTTTCTGGGAATATCCTCTGAAGTCTACTTTATTCTGGACGAATTTTACGGAATTTTCCATAACTGCTAAACCGTAAGAGCACGTTAAAACACACAATTTATGTTATATACAATTTTTTCGTGGAGTTGATCGTTTTTAAAATATTCTTTGTTATTGGTTTCAGCTTTGAAAAACTTATACTTTTCTCATACAGGAATTTGTCAACTCCTGTCAATACAAACAAAGGAACATCAGTGACATAGCAACCAGCTTTTGACTATCACTTTAACCTATGTTACTCCCGTATTTCGCTTCTACTTACAAGGAAGCACGTACTAAGACTATTTCTGCTAATGTTTTCTCGATTAGCATTAGGTAAATAGAAGCTTAATCTTTTTAACAATAATTTGTTGCAGAGACGTAGAGAAAGTCATGTGAATGGAAACGTGATTGCGAAGCTGTAAAGTTGAACCACGTTCAAGCGCTGCGTGCCCTGCCAACTAGATACAAGGCCTAAAGAAAAATCGCGAGGTGGAAGTTACCTTGTAAGTTTGTATCGCGTTGCCCCGGCAGATGGCACTGATAAACTCCTACGCCTGTTTAACTGACAAATTACTTGTGCGCTATAACAGAGAAACTTCCAGGAAGAGATTTACCATATAAAGAGGATAGCGCCGAGTACATGAACTTTGACCTTAAGCCATTTTGAAAGAGACATTGCACAAAAGAGTGGCCCCGACTACGTCATGATATTTTAAAACAAGCGGCAACAGCTGCGAATGCCACAAAGCTGCAAATCTGATGTCGTTATGCTCACATGACTTTCTCTACATCTCTGTATCAAATTATTGCTTAAAAGCATATTCTTGTACCTACTTCATGCTAATCGATATAACTATTAGCAGAAACGGTCTCTTTACTTGCTTCCCTGTAAGTAGAAGGAAAATCAGGGAGTACACTACGCTAAACCAACAGTCACATATTTTAAAAGCTATCGCTATGTAAACAAAATCTGATGTGTTCCATTCACATGACTTTCTCTACGTCTCTGTAGCAAATTATTGTTAAAAAGCTTATGCTTCTATTTATTTCATGCTAATCGAGTAAACATTAGCAGAAAAAGTCTTATTACTTGCTTCCTTGTAAGTAGAAGCGAAATAAGGGAGTACCATAGGTTAAAGTGATAGTCAAAAGCTGGTTGCTATGTGACTGAAGCTCCTTTGTTTGTATAGAGAGAAGTTTACAAATTCCTGTATGAGAAAACTATTAAGTTTTTAAAGCTGAAACAAAAACAAAGAATATCTCAATAACGATCCACTCCACGGAAAAAATGCATATAACATAAATGTGTGTTTTAATGTGCTCTACATTTTTTGTAGTTCAAGCTTTTGTCCATGTCTTACGGTTTAGCAGTTATGCAAAATTCCAGAATAAAGAAGTTTACAGAGGCTATTCCCAGAAAATTTAAGATTTACATTTTATTTGTCAGGTCTTTGATATACGATATTTTAATCAAAATCGTTAGAGACGTTTTTGAGAAAGTCAAAATTTTTGAAAAAAGTTCCATGTAAAGGGTAGTTGGGATGGGGGGGATTTTCTTGAATATCTTCGTGTCGCATCCTTGGAAGATACCAAACCTATACACTAAGTTTGGTTTTTAATGGACTTTTAGTTTCTGAGCTATGCTACACACACACCGACATTTTTCTAAAAATGTTTTAAGGGGTTTCAAAACATGTATTTCCGTTGAAATCTCGGTATCGAGTTTTTGGGTGCAACACAATACCTTCTATACACACTGTGTACATAGTACGTGTAGAGAAAGTAAAAATTATGAAAATCCCATTTCGACACCCCTTAAGCATTTGAAATTGAAAACTCTGCCTACGTCACTATGACGACATTAACCAAAGTGGTCCAGTGGTGTTCCCCAGGGAGGAGAGATGATTATCCCGAACATCTCCACTTGGAGGAACTAGGCTCCGTTTTCTCTTAATTAACCAGTGCACCCTGATTATGTATCACGAATAATGCTCCCGGGGGTCGTAAAACCCTGGCCAGTCAACAGCAGCGGACAGCACTGAGTAAAATATGGACATTTCCTAGGGCAGGAAAGGTTCTAAAGTCACAAACGCGAGGTGACACTCTCAACTTGAGATGCTAAAATTGTGACCATTGTACGTAACAACAACAAATTAGATAAGTTGCTGCATCTGGAAAAGTCGGGTGTTCCATTTACATAACTTTCTCTACATCTTGTGGCGGTAACTGGGTGTGGATGTATTTGTGGCCTAGCTCAGGGTTTTTAGTAGCATGGGTACTCTTTTAGGGTGTGGTAAGACACAAGTGCTTTATTCAGTCAGCTCGCCCTTTTTCCGCCGTAAAACACACACGTATTCCTCCTGATTTTCTATTACAAAATTATACTTTACCCGCCCTAGACTATTATTTATTAGTTTGATGCAACGATATGTTCCGTACTCTCTTCAATATTAAAATAGCTATGTCCCTCTCTACACAGGTAGCCTGTTCGGCTCCACCCGGACCCTAAATTTCACATCTTGGTTCTACCGATGCTCTACACCAAGTGCATCAAAAAGCGTCCGCTTGACCAGCGGAGAGCATTGTTTTCCGTCTCGTTATGTCCTCTCGTGCAGTGTATTCTCGACCCCTTACCCTCAGTTCAATGCCCTACCGTAACGGTATGCGGTGCTTGTAATCCTTCCCTTCTCATTTTCAACGTGCATTTATATTTCCCTTCTTGATGTCATTTATATTATTAGCTATGGTTTATATTTCCCTTCTGAATAACTCTTTGCCCCTTGATAGAAAATATACTTCTCAATCTCTGTAACAAATTATTGTTAAAAAGCATATTCCTCTATGTAATTTATGATAAATTAATTGCTTCCTTGTAACTAGAAGGGAAATAATGGAATACACTAGGCTAAAACGATAGTCAAATCTTTTGAAAGCTGGTTGCCATGGGTTGAAATCCGTTTCTATATAGGGCCAGGAGCTTACAGCTTCCCGTGTGAAAAAAATCTGATGTGTTCCATTCACATGACTTTCTCTACATCTCAGCAACAAATTTTAGTTAAAAAGCTTATGCTTCTATTTACTTCATGCTAATCGAGAAACATTAGCAGAAACAGTCTTATTACTTGCTTCCTTGTAATTGAAGCGAAATGAGGGAGTGCCATAGGTTAAAATGGTAGCCAAAAGCTGGTTGCTATGTGACTGAAGTTCCTTTGTTTGTATGGACAGGAGTTAACAAATTCCTGTATGAGAAAAATATGTTTTTCAAAGCAGAAATAAAAAAACCAGAATATGTTAAAAATTATCAACTCCTCGAAAAAAATGTAAATGACATAAATTGTGTGTTTTATTGCGAGCTACATTTTCTGTAGAGTAAGTTTTTGTCCATCTCTTACGGTTTAGCAGTTACACAAAATTCTGTAAAATTCATCCATAATAAAGTACTCTTCAGAGGCTATTCCCAGAAAATTCAAAATATACATTTTATTTGTCAGGTGAATATCTTTAATGTTTGACATTTTAATAAAAAATTGTTAGAGCCATTTTTAAGAAAATCAAAATTTTCGAAAAAGATTTCATGTAAAGAGTAGTTGGGGATGGGGGGCATTTTCTTGAAAATCTTCGTGTCGCATCCTTGGAAGATACCAAACTTAAACACCAACTTTGGTACTTAACGGTCCTTTCGTTTTTGAGCTATGCTGCCCAAAGACACACACACATACACACAGACAAACAGAAGACAGACAGACAGACACACGGACATTTTTCAAAAATGCTTTTTTTGGATAAGGGAGTCTCAAAACATGTATTTCCGGTGAAATCTCGGTATCGAAATTTTGGGTTACAATACAATACCTTATCTATACACTATGTGCTTAGTTCGTATAGAGAAAGTAAAAATTAAGTATTTAAAGTCTGAAACAAATAACTTGAAATACATCGGAAATGGTCAATTCCACGAAAAATACGTATATGACATAAAGTGTGTGTTTTAACGTGATCGACATTTTTTGTGTAGAAGTTTCTGGCTAACGCTTACGGTTTAACAGTTACGCAACATTTATCACAATTAATTAAAAATAAAGAGGTTTTTAGAGGGTATTCCTAGAAAATTTAACTTTAGAGAAAGTTTTTAGAAAAAATCGAAATTTTAGTTTTTTTTTTCTATGTAGTTGGAGTGGGCAGATTTTTCTAAAAATCTTTGTGGCATCCCTAGAAAATACCGAACTTAAATACCAAGTTTGGTATTTTATTGGTTTTTCGTTTTCGAATTATCGTGTTCACATAGACATTTTTATAAAAATACCTTTTTTGCATTATGGGGGAACCAAAACATGTATTTCTGGATGGAATTTTAGGTATATTACAATATCTTCTCTATACACTATGTATATAGTATGTGAAGAGACCCCAAATGCAGTTCAGTCCATGATCCCAGAAAATTCAAGCAATTTATTTTATTTGTCGTGTAATTATCCTTAATGTACGATATTTCCGGTGAAATCTCGGTAATGAATTTTTGGGTGCAATACAATACCTTCTGTATACACTATGTATATAGTAGGTGTAGAGGCCCCATATGCAGTTGGAGTTTAAGAATGACAGAGGTGAGGACACCAAAACAGGACCACCGGAAGAAGAAGGAGAAGTGTAATAACCAGCAACAAGTTACTCGCTACAAATCGCTTTACACAAGTTGCATGTTCACCAGGAAACGAGCCGTAGGATTTGGCTCCCTGGGGCACGCCATCTACTTGTAACTTGAGCAAAGTCCACGGTTCGTCTCTTCGTGTCCCTGGCGGTCATCCCTCGGCGGCGTGCAATATTCATGGCAAAGCTGAAACTGCAAGTTTTCACATAACGTCTAGACACTGCTTCCTTCAGCAATAACGGATAATGTTGGTGACAGGCAAAACAGATGACTGTCTTCGTTAGGGAGGACATTTCTAGATTCATATAAACATTTTCAAAATTGTAATAGGTTGCTCAATACATCTTGAATTTGTTCTAAATAGCCTGTTAATAGGACAGGGTAACCTGAACATGCTGAAATTGCACCTTAAGTGAGTTGAATTACCACTGCTCTTAAAGTATCGAATTGTTTTTCATGAAATTTGTACGAATTATTCCATAAATTATGACAATTATTTCAAGTGGTTGTTTGCAGTAATAGCTTATGTGTTTGAGTACCATTTACCTTTTTCTCTGATACTACTAGCAATACATAGTCATACTTCACCTATCTTCTAAACCTCAGTTATTTAGTTATGATACAATTTCAGTAAAAATTAAAAAAAATATATTTGCAGATTCAAAAAAGTAAGAATGTAGAAAATTTGCAATGTTGTTGCTTTTTTAATATGATCAATATATACTATAGCACCACGATTGTGGTTCAGAAAATTCAACTATGTGTTATATATGCTGAAAATGTCAGCTTTCCAGCTCTCATAGTCTCTGAGAAAAAGATATGACTTTCCAAAAAATTCTGTTTTCAGAAAACTGAATTACAGACACAAATGATCTAAAGAGGGGTATTGTATTACAGCTTTAAAGTAATACAGACTAGCATTTAAAGTATATTCAAATTGATTAACATCCTCTTAACTCCCCCAAATGTATACATTTTCTGAAGCTAGAAATAGTAGAGGTTTTATTAGTGTCTACAACAAAAAACGCTATTTTTTTATCATTTCAGAGAATCTTGTCCCCTTAAGTCATCTTATTTTGTATGATTTTGTAAAACTGGTAAATCATAAGACATAGACAAAAATATGTTATTTCACATACATGTGTTACACTCACATGACTTTCTTTAGCTCTTCTACAAACTTCTTACATAAGATTATTCTTCTTTCTGCACCTTGCTAATCGAGATAATCATTAAGAATGTTCTTACTACTTAGTTCCTTATAAATAGAAAGAAAATAAGGCTAAACCGATAGTTTAATGTTTTAAAATCGGTCGTTATTCGATTGTCATTACAAATCGTTTCTTTGCTTGGCCAGGAGTAGAACAAAAGAAAAACGGACACTTCCTGTCTGAGTAAATTATAAGTACTCACAACTGAAACTAAAAGCAAGGAATATCTCGGAAACGGTTACCTCCACAGCAAAAATATAAGGGACATAAATTTAGTGTTTTAACAAAATCCATCCAGAATAAGGAGCTCTTCAGAGGCTATTCCCAGAAAATTTAAGATATACATTTTATTTGGTATGTAAATATCTTTAATATACGGGATTTTAATAAAAATCGTTAGGGCCATTTATTAGAACATCAAAATTTTCAGAAATTTTTCCAAGTAGTTGGGGGTGTGGGGATTTTCTTGAAAATCTTCGTGGTGCATCCTTGGAAGATACCAAACCTAAATACCAAGTTTAGTATTTAACGGTCTTTTCGTTTTTGAGCAATGCTATCCACACACACACACACATATACACGGATCTTTTTCTGAAAATACTTTTTTTTGGATTCAGGGGGTCCTAAAACACGTATTTCCGGTGAAATCTCGGTATCGAATTTTTGGGTGGAATACAGTACTTCCTCTATACACTATGTACATAGTACGTATAGAGAAAGTAAAAAGAGAGTAAGGGAAATAAATAAAGAACGAAACGAAGGAAGCAAGGAAGAAAGAAAGAGAAAAGGAATAAAGAAAGGTAAGAAAGGAAGAGATAAAGCAAGATAGAAAGAAGGAAACAAAATAAGAAAGCAAGAGAGCAAAATTGCAGAAAGAATCAAAGAAAGAAAGACAGAAGGAAAGAATGTGGAAAACATGAAATAAAGCAAAATAAGAAGGCAAGACAGAACGGAAGGAAAAAGAAAAAGACAGAGCAGAAAGAGAGAAAGCAAGAAAAAAAGAAAGGAAAGAAGAAAACGAGGTAGAAAGGAAGCAAGCAAGAAAGAGAGCCAGAAAAAAGTAAAGATAACAAGCAAAAAGTGAGAAAAAAAGAGAAATAGAGAAAGAAATTAAAGCAAGAAAGATAGACAGAAAGAAAGAGAGAGAGAAAAAGAAAGGAAGAAAGAGGGAGAGAAAGACAGGAAGAAAAAGAGAGAAAATAACAAAGAAACAAATATCGCATGATTTCGATTAAACATTGACAATGGCTCACAAGAATCGCAATCAAATGAGAGTAGAACAGTTGAAAATAATCATTCTAAACACCGAGCCGAGATTCTCGCATTTAATGGGCCATCTCGCAACTCGTATTTAACGATGATCGCCACGCCGGTATTTCAATTGCTCTTGATTTCGGTGCGGCGGTGGTATAGAAAATAGAAAAATATCACATTGGTGGAAAAAAGTTTGAATTGTAAGATATCAAGTTGAAGCGGTTGTACAACTCAAAAACTCTGATGTGTTCCATTCATATGGCTTTCTCTACATCTCTGTAACACATTACAAGGGAGTACAATAGGCTAAAATGATAGTCAAGTAATTTAAAAGATGGCTGCCATGTGGTTAAAATTCTTTGGACTGCTAGGAGTTTGCAATTCTCGTATAAGATAATTTTAACTATTTTAAAAATGAATCCAATAACAAATGATCAACTTCACGAAACAAAATGTATACAACATGACTGGTGTGGTTTAACGAGATCTACATTTTTGCGCAGTACATTTTTGTCTATCTCTTAGGGTTTACCAGATGTGAAAAATTCAGCAAAGTTCATCCAGAACTAAGAGGTCCTCAGAGGCTGTTCCCAGAAAATTCAAAATATTAATTTTATTTATGATGTAAATATCTACGATATTTGAATCAAAATCGTTAGAGCCATTTTTGAACAAACAATATTTTCAAACATTTGTCCACGTAAAAGTTAGTTTGTGGTGGGGGATTTTTCTCTTTTAAATCTTCGTGCTACACCTATACTACAAATACTAAACACATACACCTATTAAGTTTTGTTTTTGAACTTGGCCTTCAACACACACACTTTTTTTTTTTTTCTAAAACTGCTTCATACGGACTCAGGTGTCCTCAATGTATCCAACATAAATTGTGTGTTTTAACGAGATCTACATTTTTTGTGTGGTAAGATTTTGTGTATCTCTTACGGTTTACCAGTTTATGCAAAACCTAGCAAAATGTATCCAAAATAAACAGGTCTTCAGAAGCTATTCCCAGAAAATTCAAGATATACATTTTATTTGTAATGAAAACGCTTTAATATGTGGTATTTTAGTCAAAATCTTTAGAGCCATTTTTATGACAATCCAATTTTTTTTTTAAAATTTTCCATGTAAAGGGTAGTTTGTGGTGGGGGGGGGGGGATTTTCTTGAAAATCTTCGTGTCGCATCCTTGGAAGATACCATTTTTCGTTTTTGAGCTCTGCTGCCCACATACAAAGAAAATTATTAGGATAGTTAAAAAAAGTTCCTATATAACCCCATGTAGACCCCTATTTATTGAGTTAGGCATTTTAACTATTTATAATCTTTATATTTTAGATACTTTAGTATATATACATGCTTCTTGTCATAGACATATTTTGAGGTTGGATATTCATAGTTATAGCACTAGATACAGGTCCAATGTAAACATTCCATATTATCGACTAACAAAATCTCAGAATAGTTATAAGAACTTAGGTATTAAGCTGTATAATAACTAGCCTGTTGTATTAAATGTTTAAACATGCAGAATTTTAAGTCCAGGATATATACATGGTTAGTCAAACATCCTTTTTATTCTATACATGAATATTTTAATGATAAATTTTGTGATCTTGTTTTGTAATTTATTATAACAAGGTTAATGTACTGCTTTCAACAGACTATGTCAATGCCTGTATAGTGCTTTTAGACAAATAAAATGAAATGAAATACACACAAGGACAGCTTTCGAACAATTTTGTTTTTTACTCAGGGGATCCTAAAACCTGCATTTTCGTTGAAATCTCGGTATCGAATTTTTGGGTGGATTACAATATCTTCTCTATAGATACACTATATACATAGTATATGTAGAGAAAGTAAAAATATTAGAAATTCGCTGTCAAATGTAGACAAACTTGATTTGTAATGGTTAAATGCAACTTTATAGACGGAGCTGAAGAGGTTTTCAGTTGGACACTGTGTTTCTGAATGAGCACTACGTTTGCCCACGTAGTTAAACTCCCTCCTTGTATCAATACGCACGCATCGTGATACGCGTCGCCAATATCACATATTTACACACCAAAACAAATAAATTCTGTTTTGCGAGTTTTAAGCCTCCCCCTCTAAGGGCTTTGTGTCAATTAGCCCATCAATTAGCTGCGAACAGCTGCTGCATTAATCAATCAATTTGGTCAAACACTGCAACCCACACAACGATTTGATCTCAATCGCCCAGCATCTTGTGCTTCACGAGCTTATAATCGTCATCAGCTGTTTTACTTTCTCTACACGTAATATATATATAGAGATACTGAAAACTTCGATACCGAGATTTCACCGGAAATACATTTTTTAGGGTACCCTGTATGTGTCCGTGTGTCTGTGAACACAATAACTCAAAACAAAGTCGGTAAAATACCAAACTTGGTATTTAAGTTTAGTAGATTCCAGGGATGCCACACGAAGATTTTGAGAAAAATCCCCCCAACACAAAATACCTCTTACATAGAACTTTTTTCGAAAATTTTGAATTTCTGAAAAATTGTTCTAATGATTTTGATTAAAATATAGTATATTACGGATATTTACCTAACAAATAAAATGTATATGATGCATTTTCTGGGAATAGCCTCTTAATACCACTTTATTCTGGATACATTTTTACGGAATTTTGCATAACTGCAAAACCGTACGAGATTGACAAAAACACACAATTTATATTATATACATTTTTTTCGTGGATTTCATCGCTTTTTAAATATTCCTTATTTTTGGTTTCACATTTAAAAAACTTGCACCTTTCTCACATAGGAATTTGTCAACTCCTGTCCGTACAAAGGAACTTCAGTCACATAGCAACCAGCTTTTGATTTCACTTTTAACGTATGTTACTCCCTTATTTCGCTTCTACTTACAAGGAAGCAAGTAATAAGACTATTTCTGCTATTTTTTTTCTCGATTAGCACTAAGTAAATAGTAACATAAGGTTTTTAACAATAATTTGTTGCAGACATGTAGAGAAAGTCATGTGAAAGTAACATCAGATTTTTACTTTCTTGCTTCCCTTCTACCGCAAGAAGGCAGAAAAAAAGACCATTTCCTGTTAATGTTTACCTCAATTAGCATGATGTAGATAAAAGAATAATTGTTTGTAAGAATCTTTTGTTTATAGAACAGGTAGAGAAAGGCATCAGATATTTTCTGTTTTAAGTAATCGCTATTAATAGTCCTCTCTTTGTGTTGCGAGAGGTCAAGGCTTGGAATAGAGGCAATGAACGGAAAGGCAGTTTACGATAAAATAGCACCAATAAAAATTATAGCGCCCATAAACAAATTGCAGATCTAATTCTGAAGTATTCCTAATTTTAGCTGAAAACTTTATTCAAGATTAACTTCAACCTATAACATTTTGAAATGTTCCAGTATAATAATGTAGGGTAGCTGATATGATTATTTTGAATAAATTACAAGGGTAGTTCAGTAAGTCCTTCAAAAAATATACAAAAACAAACTATTTTTTATAGATTTTCATGTATTGCTGTCTCTACACGCACTATGTACATAGTGTATAGAGAAGGTATTGTAATGCACCAAAAAGGCCCGTGTGTGTGTGTGTGTCTGTGGGCAGCATAACTCAGAAACGCAAAGACCGTTAGATATCACGAAGATTTCCTAGCTACCCATTACATGCAGTTTTTTTTTCGAAAATTTTGATTTTCCCAAAAATAGCTCTAAAGATTTTGATTAAAATGTCGTATATTAAAGATATTTACCTGACCAATAAAATGGATATCTTGAATTTTCTGGGAATAGCCTCTGAAGACTACTTCATTCTGGATGAATTTTACGGAATTTTGCATAACTGCTAAACCGTAAGAGATGGACAAAAACTTACCACACAAAAAATTAAGAACACGTTAAAACACACAAGTTATGTTATATGCATTTTTTTTCGTGGAGTTGGTCTTTTTTTAGATATTCCTTGTTTTTGGTTTCAGCTTTAAAAATCTTATACTGTTCACCTTCAGGGATTTGCCAACTGCTGTGCATACAAACAAAGGAACTTCAGTCACATAGCAACCAACTTTTAACTATCACTTTAACCTGTGGTACTCCCTTATTTCGCTTCTACTTACAAGGAAGCAAGTAATAACACTATTTCTGCTAATTTTTTCTCGATTAGCATGAAGTAAATAGAAGCATAAGCTTTTTAACAATAATTTGTTACAGAGATGCAGAGAAAGTCATGTGAACGGAGCACGTGAGATGTTTCTGCTGTGTGAATGATACGCCACTGTTGACACTACCTGTTTATCTTGGCGATTTATTAACATCTGACAGCGATGATAAATGGAAGCAGTTGTGGTGCCGAAGGGCTTTAACAGTGCGACAAAAATACTGATGTTGCAGTTTCATTAGAACATTCCTTTAAGTTTATAATTTAGTTTGTTTCATTAAGTCGACCCCTCAGCTCCAGAGCATCTCCTCGCCATCTTCTCCTCCTTTTAATTAATGTAAACCGTTTCCCACTCGTCCTTACTTCACGAGTGATTTGTTTTCTTCTTCTCTCACTTGGTAGGCTAAGAAAATAAAGGCATCTTTTTACTTTCTCTACACGTACTATGTACATGAATGATTGCATGAATAAGGTATTTATTGACATAACAATATCATACATTGAATTTCAACAGACCGTACGTGCTTTTACAATACACACTGAAAGGAAATATTAAAACAGCAATAAAGAACTAAAAGAGTATACACGAAAAAAAAAAACAAAGGTAATACACAATAAAATGCAATATTAAAACAGCAGCAAAGAATTAAAAGACTAATTCCGAAAATAAAAATACTAAGATATTCAAATATGGCAATTTAAATTTACAGCTCAGAGTACACCTTCATAAATATACCCTCTTATAATAGATAATTATATTTAAAAAACATATACACAATATATAAAACCATAACACAATATATATGTGTGTGTAAAACATTATAGTCCCCTTTGTTTAGTTGTTTTTGTCCCCCACCCCTCTCTATTGGCAGCCTCCTCAGATCTCAGCTGTCTTGCCTTAAGTATAAATTTACCTAGCCCGTCCACGTCTTCCGTGCCTGCCAGTAGCGTCCAACATGCTTCTAGCCCTACATTCGTGGTGGTAAAGGATCGCGGTAAATATTTTCCCGCCATTCCTCCGTACCCCTACATCTTATACTATGCACTTAGTGTATAGAGAAGGTATTGTAAGGCAACCAAAAATTCGATACCGAGATTCCACCGGAAATATATGTTCTGAGACCCCCTGAATCCAAAAAAAAATTTTTTAGAAAAATGTCCGTGTCTGTCTGTCTGTGTGTGCCTGTGAGCAGCATAGCTTAAAAACGAGAAGACCGTTAAGAACCAAACTTGGTTTTTAGGTTTGGTATCTTCCAAGGACTCGAAGAATTTCAAGAAAATCACCCCACCCCCATCTACCCTTTATATGGAGCATTTTTCTAAAATGTTGATTTTCTCAAAAATAGCTCTAATGATTTTGATTAAAATGTCATACATTAAAGACATTTACACGACAAATAAAAAGTACATCTTGATTATTCTGGGAATAGGCTCTGAAGATCTCTTTACTCTGGGTGAATTTTGTAAAATTTTGCTTAACTACTAAACGCTAACAGATAGACAAAAACGTACAACACAAAAAATGTAGATCTCTCCAAAACACACAATTTATGTCCTTTATATTTTCGTTGTGGAATTAACCGTTTCCGAAATATTCCTTGTTATTGGTTTCAAATGTAAAGTACTTATATTTTTCTTAGACGGGAAGTGCCCATTTTTCTTTTGTTCTACTCCTGACCGAGCAAAGAAACATTTGTAATAACAATCGCACGACAGTTTTTAAAACATTTGACTATCGCTTTAGTATAGCGCATTCCTTTAGTTTCCTTCTACTTATAAGGAACTAAGTAACAAGAACATTCTGCTAATGTTTATCTCGATCAGTGTAGAAAGAAAAATATTTTGTAAGCAGTTTGCAGAGCATCTAGAGAAAGTCATGTGAGTGAAACACATCAGATTTTTTATATATTCGTCTGACTTAGATGTGTTTGCCTAGAGACACAGGATAAAATATACATTTTAGGAGTTTTTATAAAAAATGTTATAAGTATTAAAAAATGTATATATTACCGTACGTTATAATAGTTATATAAAAATCTGACGTGTTCCACTCACATGCTTTTCTCTACATCTCTGCAAAAAGTATTACTTTAATATATATTAAAATCCCTTTGCTTCTATTTACTTTATGCTAATCGAGAAACAAAAAATAGCAAAAATAGTCTTATTACTTGCTTCCTTGTAAGTATAAGCGAAATAAGGGAGTACCATAGATTAAAGTGACAGTCAAACGCTGGTTGCTATATGACTGAAGCTCCTTTGTTTGTGTGGACAAATGGAAATGGCGTTTTATTTATGGACGCTCTTTAACTGCTGTGGTCCTCAGCGTCCCATTCGATACTGGGTATGAAAGACCGCCTAACTTTGCTTAGAGGCCTCTCTATCAGGCTTGAGGTTCTTTAACGTGCCGTAAATCTACGACACGGGACCCACGGCTTTATTTCCCTTCCGAAGGAAGCCATGCTAAGGATTTTTACACCCGAAAAAAATCTATCGTCCTCCGCCGGGTTTGAACCCACGACCTTGGGTATGTGAAGTTAGCATGGTAACCATTACACCAAGGCGACATTGTGTGGACAGGAGTTGACAAATTCCAGTATGAGAAAAGCATGTTTTTCATAGCTGAAACCAAAAACAAGGAATGTCTCAAAAACTATCAACTCCACAAATAAAATGTATATAAAATAAATTCTGTGTTTTGAAATGCTCTACGTCTGTTGTGTGGTAAGTTTTTGTCCATCTATTACGGTTTAGCAGTTATGCAAAATTCCGTAAAATTGACCCAGAATAAAGTAGTCTTCAGAGACTATTCCCAGAAAATTCAAGATATACATTTTATTTGTCAGGTAAATATCCTTGATATACAGTATTTTAACCAAAATCGTTAGAGCCATTTTTTAGAAAATCAAAATTTTCGAAAAGAGTTCCATGTAAAGGGTAGTCTGGGGTGGGAGTTTTTCTCAAAATCTTCGTGTCGCACCCCTGGAAAATACTAAACTTAAATACCAAGTTTGGTATTTTAACGACTTTTCGTTTTTCAGTTATCGTGTTCACAGACACACTGACACACGGACCTTTTTCTGAAAATACTTTTTTTGGTTACAGGGGGCCCTAAAACATATATTTTCGGTGAAATCTCGGTATCGAACTTTTTGGTGGAGTGCAATACCTTCTCTATACACTATGTACATAGTACGTGTAGAGAAAGTAAAAATTAAGCTTTGAGAATAACTTGTAACAAGAAATATAAAAAATGTGCAACAACAATAAAGATTATAACAATAAAAGAGAAAACATCTACAAAAATAAGGCGATGTAAGTCGAGTTTAATGGAGTTCTAGGCACGTTTGCAACAATTTTCAATTAAATAACTGAATTTAAACGTGGCCGTACATCCACAAATGATGAACATCGTTCCGGACGTCCAGTAGAAGTGACTTCCTCTACAATGATTGACAAAATCCAGGATATGGTTTTGAGTGATCAAAGTTCGTGAGATAGTAGGCATATACAGTGTTCTCAATTGTACACCAAAAATTTTCTTTGACAATGGTCTCGGCAAGATGGGTACCGTGATTCCTCTCAATGGAGAATAAGCGCAATCGTGTGACCCATTTGGAAGCTGGTTTGGCACTTTTCCGTCTGAATCCTGACGAGCTATTGCGTCCATACATATCTGTGAGTGAAAGTTGCATACACTGCTGCACTTCAGACACAAAAGTACATTCGAAACAGTGGGGCTTTAAAGGTGATGCTCCGAAGAAGGTAAAGGCGATGAAATCTGCAGACAAGGTGATGGTCACGGTTTTTACTTTCTCCATACGCACTATGTACATAGTGTATAGAGAAAGTATTGCACTCCACCAAAAATTCGATACCGAGATTTCACCGGAAATATGTTTTAGGGTCCCCAATATCCAAAAAAAGTATTTTCACAAAAAGGTCCGTGTGTGTGTGTGTGTGTGTGTGTGTGTGTGTGTGTGTGTGTGTGTGTCCGTGTCCGTGTGTCTGTGAACACGATAGCTCAAAAACGAAAAGTCGGTAAAATACCAAACTTGGTATTTAAGTTTAGTATCTTCCAGGGATGCGACACGAAGATTTTGAGATAAATCCCCCCACCCCCAACTACCCTTTACATGGAACTTTTTTCGAAAATTTTGATTTTATCAAAAATGGCTCTAACGATTTTGATTAAAATTTCGGATATTAAACATATTTACCTGACAAATGAAATGTATATCTTGAATTTTCTGGGAATAGCCTCCAAAGAGTAGTTTATTCTGAATGAATTTTACTAAATTTTGAATGACTGCTAAACCGTAAGAGAAGAACAAAAACTTATTACACAAAGAATGTAGAGCACTTTAAAACACACAGTTTATGTTATATACATTTTTTTCGTGGAGTTCGTCGTTTTTGTGACATTCCTTATTTTTGGTTTCTGCTATGAAAAACGTATACTAAACGTACTTTTCTCATACAGGAACTTGTCAACTCCTATCCATATAAACAAAGGAACTTCATAGACATAGCAACCAGCTTTTGACTATCACTTTAACCTACGGTTGTCCCTTATTTCGCTTCTACTTACAAGGAAGCAAGTAATAAGACTATTTCTGCTAATTTTTTTCTGATTAGCATAAAGTAAATAGAAGAATAAGCTTTTTAAGAATTATTTGTTGCAGGGATATGGAGAAAGTCATGTGAATGGTACACATCAGATTTTTTGGGATGCACACGGAATCGTCTACATTGATTATTTGCAGAAGGGAACAACGATAAATGAAGAGTATTATGCATTGTTATTACACCGGTTGAATCGTCTGTATAGAAAAATATTTTATTTCATCAAGAAAATGCCAGGGTTTTGAAGTCAAAAATTGTAGAATTAAAGTTCATATTACTATAACATCCACTTATTCACCATATTTGGCCCCATTGACTTCATTTTACTTTCTCTACACGTACTATGTAGATAGTGTAAAGAGAAGGTATTGCACTCCACCCAAAAATACGATACCGAGATAACACAGGAAATATGTTTCAGGGTCGCCTGTCAAAAAAAAATTATTTTCACAAAAGGTCCGTGTGTGTGTGTGTGTGTGTATGTGTGTGTGTGTGTGTAGTGTCTGTGAACACGATAACTCAAAAAGGAAAAGTCTGTAAAATACCAAACTTCGTATTTAAGTTTAGTAAATTCCAGGGATGCGAAACAAAAATTTTGAGAAAAATCCCCCACCCCAAACTACCCTTTACATGGAAAAAATTTCAAAAATTGTTATTTTCTCAAAAATGGCTCTAATAATTTTGATTAAACCATCATGTATTAAAGATATTTATCTGAAATATAAAATGCATGTCTTGAAATTTCTGAGAATATCCTCAGAAGACTACTATATTCCAGATGAATTTTAAGGAATTTTGCATAACTGCTAAACCGTAAGAAATAGACAAAACCTTAGCACACCAAAAATATAGAGCACATTAAAATACACAATTTATGTTATATACATTTTTTCGTGGAGTTGATCGTTTTATAGATATTCCTTCCTTTTTTGTTTCAGCTTTAAAAAACTTATACTTTTCTCCTACAGGAATGTTTCAGCCCCTATTTCGCTTCTACTTACAAGGAAACAAGTAATAAGACTATTTCTGCTAATTTTTCTGGATAAGCATGTAGTAAATAGAAGCATAAGCTTTTTAACAATAATTTGTTGCAGAAATGTAGAGAAAGTCATGTGAATGGAACACATTTAGATTTCTTTGCTCTCTTTTTCTGAGGACCTATTGAATGCCTTTATTCATTAAAATTGCTGTGTAAATTGTAGAATTCTATCAATACTGAGATTTGAGCATCGAAATTGAAAGTGCTTAGCAAAAGGTTCTCCACAAGGCAGCTATGGTGGAGACCCACTTTTGTGTTTATGATTACTTCAGCAAAATACAAGTCTTTGGAGAGTCTTCAATCAATAAGGACTTCTTGTAGACTCCACGCCAGGTTCAAGATATGGCTGTGCTCCTTACGCAAAGAAAATTATACCTCGATTCTTGTCTCAATGAATACATCTGACGTGTTCCATTCGCATGACCTTCTCTATATCTCTGCAAAAAGTATTGTTAAAGCTTATGCTTCTATTTACTTCATGCTAATCGACAAAAAAATAGCAGAAACACTCTTTATTACTTGCTTCCTTGAAAGTATAAGCGAAATAAGGGAGTACCATATGTTAAAGTGATAGTCAAAAGCTGGTTGTTATGTGACTGAAGTTCCTTTGTTTGTATGGACACGAGTTGACAGATTCCTGTATGAGAAAAGTATAAATGCTTTAAAGCTGAAACCAATAACAAGGAATATCTCAAAAGCGATCAACTCCACGAAAAAAGGTATATAGCATACATTGTGTGTTAACGTGCTCTACATTTTTGGTGTAGTAAGTTTCTGTCCATCTCTTACGGTTTAGCAGTTATGCAAAATTTCGTAAAATTCATCCAGAATAAAGTAGTCTTCAGAGGCTATTCCCAGAAAATTCAAGATATACATTTTACTTAACAGGTAAATATCTTTAATACATGACATTTTAATCAAAATCGTTACAGCCATTTTTGAGATAACCAAAGTTTTCGAAAAAGTTCCATGTAAAGGGTGGTTGGGGGTGGGGCGATTTTCTAGAAAATCTTCATGTTGCATCCTTGGAAGATAAATACCAAGTTTGGTATTGAACGGTCTTTTTGTTTTTGAGCTATGCTGTCCACAAACATACGCACAGGCACACACACGCACACACACGCACCTTTTTCTGAAAATGCTTTTTTTTTTATTCAGGGGGACCCAAAACATGTATTTCCGGCGAAATCTCGGTATCGAATTTTTGGGTGCTTTACAATACCTTCTCTATACGCTATGTACTTAGTACGTGTAGAGAAAGTAAAAATTAACAGCTGGTTGCTATGTGCTAACAATGATTTTCCGTTATCCTTGAATGTCCAGAATGGAAAGAAAAAGGAATAACGACTTCTCCTTTTAGAAAGGCTAACAACTGGCAACCCGTGGTAGCCTCTGGTCTAGACCACAATCGTCAGGATTACGTCTTTGACCTAGGTCAAACGCCAGCATATAAGAATTCAATGGGAAAGATAAAAACGGTACAGACATGCTTCAATGACTCCCCGGCCATTAACACTAATTAATAGAAGAGTTAAGTTTTGAAGTGGCCCGCATGTTCACAAGAACAAAAGAACGCACTTCTAACCAGCAGTACAGTGCAGTTTTGCACTCCTTCAAAAAACACTAAAGCAGTTAGATGTCATATGAAATGATAAACAGCAATTCTCTTAAAATAAGAACTAAAGCTTTCCTGGCGACGTGTTAATTCAAAATCTTCTCGGGCTTCTAGCCAGGTAAAAACTTGGCTTGACACCAACGTTTCGAAGAAGTGCATCTTCCTCGTCTTCAGGGTGAACTGATAAGAATAAAGAACTAAAATAACTAAATAAGAACTAAAGCTTTCCTGGCGACGTGTTAATTCAAAATTTTCTCGGGCTTCTAGCCAGGTAAAAACTTGGCTTGACACCAACGTTTCGAAGAAGTGCATCTTCCTCGTCTTCAGGGTGAACTGATCATCAGACGAGGAAGATGCACTTCTTCGAAACGTTGGTGTCAAGCCAAGTTTTTACCTGGCTAGAAGCCCGAGAAGATTTTGAATTAGCAATTCTCTTATATATAAAAACCTTTATAATTCTTAAGAACTATAAATTGTGTTCCCTTAGGTTTTCTAATGCTTTCCCAAGAAATTACACTTTAGTATCGAAGTATTTAGTATTTAGACACGGACCTTTTTCTAAAAATGCTTCTTATTATTCAGGGGGTCCCAAAACATGTATTTCCGGTTAAATCTCGTTAGCGAATTTCGGGTGCAAATACACTATCATCACAGTACGTGTAGAGAAAGTAAAAATGAAAAGAGAGCACGAAAATGTATTCAAATATAGCATCTTAATTTTACAACACACAGTAAACGGCAAAACGCATTCCGATGTATTAATGTAACCTATTATATTGAACAAATACACTTAAGAGAGGTGTATACACTATACTAACACCACAACAAAATTATGACGGAAAAGGATGACATAAAATGTGTAATTTAAGTTCTTCCCTGTCTTCCCTATTATCGGTCTTCTCAGATCTCAGCTGTCTCGCCTCAAGTATAAATTTACCTATCTCCTCCGCGTCATCCGTGCCTGACAGTAGCGTCCAACATGCACCTAACTCTCTATTCGCGGTGGTAAAGGAACGCGGTAAATACTTTTCCGTCTATTCCTCCGTATTCCTACATCTTTGCAAGATGTGAACCCACGATTCTTCCTCCTCGCATATGGGGCAGATTCTTAAATGGAAATGGCGTGTTATTTATGGACGCTCTTTAACTACTGTGGTTCTCAGCGTCCCATTCTAAATTGGGTGTGGAAGACCGCTTAATTTTGCTCAGAAGCCTCTCTTATCAGACTTGAGGTTCTTTTACGTGCCGTAAATCTACGACATGGGACCCACAGCTTTACTTCCCTTCCGAAGGAAGCCATGCTAAGGATTTTTACACCCGAAAAAATCCATCGTCCTCCGCCGGGTTTGAACCCGCGACCTTGGGTATATGAAGTCAGCATGGTAACCATTACACCACGGAGGGCACAGGCAGATTCTTATATCATTCTCGTCAGTAATTCTTATCATCCTCCATGTTCCTACTCTAATGTACGTGAACCCCTGTGTGATGAGTTTGGAACCTGTTTTGATGTAGTGCTCCATACCCCACTCCGATTTTAGTCCAGACTGTACTTCCAACGAAAGCTTCTCTGTGTATTGCGCAATTATTTGTTGGATGTCCATATCACAGAGGCGGTTCATAAGCTATACCTAAACACTCCGTCTGTTTCCCTGCCCCGCTATCAACTTGTATCCTGCAGTGTAGAGGAATATGTTAGTAAACATATTATGTTTCCATTTAAAGACAATCGTTGAATTTAAACGCTTACAATAATGATTATGAAGCGCTACCCTCGACGGAAGTTGAAGCGAAGTTTGAAGGTAAGGTTTAAAAGAGAGAAGTGGAGAATACACTGGTTTGAATTTTCATCAAAATGCAAATAGATTCGTGTTTCAAAAATTAAAAGTTGTAACCTGTAACGTCTGAATTCCTGCTTCTCTGGAAGGACAATTTATGTAAATTGGATTTATCTCAGGGATGGGATCAATAGCTCCATATCCTGCAATAAAATCTCCATCCCAGGAAAATAGGCAGCCATACAGTTATTCCAATCTGCCTCAAGTTATCTCATAACACCTTCACTCTTTGGAAGAGACGGTATTATATTTCTTCCTAGCAGTATGGCGTGCAGATATGATGATTTCAGGATTATTTCGCTTTATTGTATTTCACCACAGAATTCGATGTAAAGGTTTTACTAATGGTATATGTTTTGAAATAAACTGAGTCCGAAAAGAATACATTTTATTACTTTCTCTACTATTTACGTGTACAAAGTAGGTAGAGAAATTATTGTATTCGATCCAAAATTTCACCGGAAAGACCCTTGAATGACCCACGATGTAAGTACTTAATAGTAGAGAAAGTATTGCATCTACCCAAAAATTCCATGTCCACATTTCACCAGAACTATATCTTTTGAGGTCCCCCAATAAAAAAAACGTTTAAAAGTAAGCTTTTTAACACAAAATACTCCAACTAAAAATTGTTCTTTATAACTCTAGATTTATAAAATATTTATAGCACTCCAATGTTACCAACTTAAGTTTTGTTACTATCATTGTATCCGTTATATAGAATGTTGTGGTTTTGAAGGAGTTATGTTGCTAGTGGAGTCCGATCGATATATCGTTTTTTTTAATGTACATTCGCAGCAGCGAAAACGTTCCTTCCTACCTTCCGCTGTTTTCACAAATATTGTGTCATGGCGGCTATTACAAATATGGAATTTGACGAGTCTGAAGAACTTGCTGAAGTTTTGGAGGCAGCAGAGAGCGTTAAATTGGAGTTGTTGCCAAAAGTGAGGTTATGTTCCTGAGAAAAACAAATAAAATCAATAATAGTACCACCGCCTTCTTTAGTAGTCCGTTCGTGTGTCTAAACATGCTCAACTAGACAACAATTTTCTTCGATTGGTAATTTCAAACATATAAAACGTGTTTGCTGGGTATTTGGTTGTAACATACCCTAGTTTATCATTTAATAGCAGAAGGAATGGAATGGAATTGTTAATTTATAAGATTTATGGTAAAGAGTAAAGAACTGGCATTACTATATCCATTACCAATCTATATCGATAGACGAATTCTATTCCCACATACACACACACGCCTCCAAGTGATAGGAAAGCGTACTATTCCTTGAACAAAAGGAATGTTGAACCTTATATTATGAATGTATTGATAAATCTAGAAATATTGTGCTGTCTAAAAAATAGTGTATGACTCTCAAGTTAAAAGTGTTTTTATTTTGCTCTTAGGATTGGTGCACTCGGTCTTACGCCCTCGTTACGTAAACTTTCCTTCTCGCAAAATAAATCTACACTTTTAACTTTGGTATCATAAATAACTGTTACGTTATCTACACGTACTATGTATAATGTATAGAGAAGGTACCTATTGTACCGTATTGCACCCAAAAATTCGATACCAAGATTTCAGCGGAAATTTATGTTTCGAGGTCCCCTTAGTCTTAAAAAAACATTATTAGAAAAAAGTTCCTGTGTTTGTGTTTGTCTGTCTTTGAAAATGCCTTTTATCGGCCCACGGCGTCTCAAAAGATTTATTTCTGGTGAAATCACGATGTCAAATTATTTGCTGGAATAAAATAGTTTCTCTGTCTACTATATACATTGTAAATACTTACTAGAGGAAGTAAAAAATCTGATGTGTTTCATTCACGTGAGTTTCTATACACCTCTGCAATAAATTATTGTTAAAAAATGTTAGGCTTCTATTTACTTAATGCTAATCGAGAAAAAATTAGCCGAAATAGTCTTATTATTTGCTCCCTTGTAAGTAGAAGCGAAATAAGGGAGTACCATAGGTTAAAGTGATAGTCAAAAGCTGGTTGCTCTGTGACTGAAGTTCCTTTGTTTGTATGGACGGAGTTGACAAATTCCTGTATGAGAAAAGTATAAATGTTTTTAAAAGTGAAATAAAAAACAAGGATAAACTCAAAAACGATTAACTCCACGGAAAAATGCTTATTTTAACGTGCTCTACATTTTAGTGTGGTAAGTTTTTGTCCATCTCTTACGGTTTAACAGTTATGCAAAAGTCCTTAAAATTCATCCAGTATAAAGTAGTCTTCAGAGGCTATTCCCAGAAAATTCAGGATATACATTCTATTTGTCAGGTAAATATCTATAAGATACGATATGTTATTCAAACTCGTTAAAGCCATTTAAGAGAAAATTAAAATTTTCTAAAAAAGTTCCATGTAAAGGGTAGTTGAGTGTGGGGGATTTTCTTGAAAATATTCGTGTTGCATTCTTGGAAGATACCAAACTTAAATACTAAGTTTGGTATTTAACGGTCTTTCGTTTTTGAGCTATGCTGTCCATAGACACACACACACACACACACACACACACACACACACACACACACACACACGGATATTTTTGTCAAAAATGCTTTTTTGGATTCAGGGGGACCCAAAACATATATTTCCGGTGAAATCTCGGTATTGAATTTTTGGGTGCATTACAATACCTTCTCTATACACTATGCACATAGTACGTGTAGAGAAAGCAAAAAGTATATCATAGCTGTTATACATGCAAAGGTCGTGTTTCCAACAAACATAATGCGTTTTAGCCTGGGGAGTGGAATATGATAACAGATATAAAGGAGGTTGACAGAATTTTCGCGTTTAGTTCCGCCCTACGCAGGGTCCTTTAAGAAAAAGCTTTTTGCTGGCGAGTCTCACAGGGCCGAGGGGCGAAGCGGAGAGAAATGCGAAATCCCTCAGGGACCGACTGCGATGGCTCGCTTGGTCACAAGGCGGCACAATTTATCGATATCTATCTCGCCAGACCTCGTATACTAAACTTATACATGGCCAGAGATGAAAGTTCGCCTACGTTTAGACTCATTTGATAAATTGATTCAAAGACATCCCTTAGGTGTAGAATGTATTTTCTTTTACTTTCTCTACACGTGCTATGTAAATAGTGTATAGAGAAGCTATTGTATTGCACCTAAAAATCCAAGTTTGGTATATATGTTTGGCATCTTAGAAGGATGCGACACGAAGATTTTCAAGAAAATGCCCCCAACAGAAACATCTTTACTTGGATTTTTTTTTTAAATTTTGTTTTACTCAAAAATGGTTCTAACGACTTTGATTAAAATGCCGTAAATTAAAGATATTTACAGTGCAAATAAAATGTATATTTTGAACTTTCTGGGAATAGTCTCTGAACACTTCTTTATTCTGGATGAGTCAACTCAATGAAAAAAATGTATATAACATAAATTGTGTATTTTAACGAGATCTACATTTTTTGTGCAGTGAATTTTTGTGTATCTCTAACGGTTTACCAGTTATGCAAAATACAGCAAAATTCATCTAGAATAAAGAGGTATTCAGGGACTATTCCCAGAAAATTCAAGATATATATTATATTTGTGGTGTAAATGTCTTTAATATACGACATTTTACTCAAAATAGTTAGAACCATATTTGAGAAAATCAACATTTTCGAAAATGTTTCTATGTAAAGGGTAGTTTGCGATGGGGGCATTTCACCCAAAATCTTGGAAGATACTAATCTTATATACTAACTTTTTTATTTTACCGACTTTTGGTTTTTGAGTAATCGTGTTCATGGACTCAAGGGCTCACTGATACATGACTTTCTCTACATCTCTGCAACAAATTATTGTTAAAAAGCTTATGCTTCTATTTATTTACTTCATGCTAATCGAGATAAAATTATCAGAAATAGTCTTATTACTTGCTTCCTTGACGAATTCTTGTATGAGAAAAGTACAAGTTTTTTAAAGCTGAAACTAATAACAAGGAATATCTCATAAACGATAAACTCCACGAAAAAATATATGTAACGAAAATTGTGTGTTTTAACGTGCTCTACATTTTTTGTGCGGTATGTTTTTGTCCATCTCTTACGGTTTAGCAGTTATGTAAAATTCCGTAAAATTCATCCAATGTTAAGTAGTCTTCAGAGGCTATTCCCAGAAAAATGAAGATATACATTTTATTTGCTAGGTAAATGTCTTTAATATACAATATTTTTATTAAAATCGTTAGAGCCATTTTTGAGAAAGCCGAAGTTTTCGAAAAAAGTTATGTTTTTTTATTTTTTTTTGTATAGTGATTAATATCTGTGGCACGGCAGGCGATGACACTGATGATACATGACAATGGAGCACCGGTGGAATGTGTTGGCGGGGGAAACCGGAGAATCCGCAGAAAACCCGTCACTGCGCCGCTTTTTCCACCACAAATCTCACTTGGGGTTGCTTGGGATCGAACCCTAGGTGAGAGGCGAGTATTGTTTCATGTAAAGGGTAGTTTTGGGTGGGTTTGTTTTCTTGAAAATCTTTGTGTCGCATCCTTGGAAGTTACAAAACTTAATATACCAAGTTTGGTATTTTACCGAGTTTTCGTTTTTGAGTTACGGTGTTTTCAGACACACACACACGCGGATCTTTTTGTAAAATTTATTTTTTCTCACTCAAGGGACTGTAATACACGTATTTCCGGTGAAATCTGAGTGACGAACATTTGGGTGCTGCGCTGTACATAGTACGTGTAGAGAAAGTAAAAGCGAGTTAACTTTTAGTTTTATTTGCAGTATTCCTTAGTGTTGAAAATCATGAATAAGTTTGTGTTACAGTTTCATATAATCGCGCAGTCGCACTGGAAATATTTCAACAGCTGCAGTCTTCTCAACCCCATCTATGACTGCATATGAATATGTCTTTCGACTGGAAAGCCGAAAGCTGAGACTAGTTTCGATGCCCCATTTGCAAACCTTACCAAGGAATAGGTAGAACTAGATGAATAATAATTTCAAGGGTATTATTCATTACTGCTGTGTAACTGAAATGAATAGCTAATTGCTGGCATCAGAGTCTGTGCACTAATTCATATTCTGAACTGCTAAAATGTTTTAATTTTTTTTTTACCACGTCAAATTTGCATTCCTGCTAACAAATCGATATCGAAATTTGCATTCCTGCTAACAAATCGATATCGAAATTTCACCAGAAATATATATTTTAGGCTCTCTGAAAAAGTACTCATAAGTGTTACCTTCTCAAGACTTTCTGTAACAAACTATTTTCGCATGCGCTTATTCTTCTATATCCTTAATGCTAATCGAAGTAAGCATTAGCAGAAGTGGGTTATTAGATACAAATAACTCGAGAATACACGAGGCTTAGGTAATAATCAAATCTTTTAAGAGCTGATCGCCCTGTGTTGACGTTAAAACTCCGTTACCTTTTCTTGACTAGGATGGAAAAAAAAACTCGCTAAATACTTCACCTTTGAGAGAAATAAAAATAATTGAAAATGTTATTATTAAGAAGGAAATACCTTCAAATGGTGAACTCCATAAAAATTATAATGTTTTTCATAGCATATATTTGTTTATCTTCCTATCCAGAAGAAAGAGGTCCTCAGAAGCTATTCTCAGAAAATTCAAGGCATACCTACACTAAATTTGTCACGTATAGATAGATTTAACTTTAATAGTCCGCCTGGTAGTGTGAGGGTAGCGTGTCTGTCTCAAAATCATCGGGTCGTGAGTTACCCGGATAAGGTTTTGTTTTTTCTAGGTTTTCCCTGAGAAGACGAATGTCGAGTTACTTTAAGCGCCATGGACCCCGAGATCATTTGCGCATCGTTTCACCAATTACATTCATCATCCAGGTTAAAGGACGTTAAGCTACAAAAAAAAAAAAAAAAAAAAAAAAAAAAAAAAAAAAAAAATACATATATAAATATATATATATATAGAGAGAGAGAGAGAGATAGACAAGTAGAAAATAGACAGATAGACAGGTAGATAGATAATTTATTTGTCATAGGAATACAAGTATTCATACATCGTCAAAAACTGTACAATTATATTAACAATCAAGTCAATTGTCCGTGGTCGAGTGGTCAGCGAGCTGACTTCTCACCCGAAGGTCCCGGGTTCGATTCCCGGCTGGGGCGGGGAATTTTTATTTAACGAGAATTATTCCCTATCCCCCACAGAGTCTGGAAGTATGAATGTGAGTGTGAATGTGTGTGTTTGAGGAATATGAAATCGATAACGCCAACGTAAAAAATCTACAGACAACGAGTTGTTTAAAAAAAAAAAAATCATTTCAACCATATAGAGGATGTCCCTCAATGTTGTACTGACCCTAGCTTATTGTAAAGCTTAAGAGATATATAATGGAAACTATTTGTACTTATACTGTATTTACTCATATATATATATATATATATATATTAGAATTACTTCGAGTATCAAGACTATGTACAGAAGCACAAGTTATAAATTCAGTAATATGTTTCTTTACATACAAAAGACAGGTTAGAACGTACATCGAGGGCAGAGTAAGTATACAAGATTTAATAAAAAGTGGTTTACAATGAAACTTAGATGAAATTCCAAGGATTTCTTTTGTAATATAAACACACTAGCTATGGTTACTCCAAAGTAAAACGCCATAGCTAAGATGAAGCCTTAATAAGCTGTAATTAATGTTTCAGTAGATTCAGTATGTGTATGTATTTTTCTATATCTTTAATATACACTATTTTAATGAAAAAAGTTACAATTATTTTTTAGAAAATCAAAATATACGAAAACTTGTCGATGTAAATGGTACTTCGGTGGGAGGGGAGTTTTCTTGAATATCTTCGTGTCGCATCCTTGAAAGATTCTGAACGTAAATTTCAAATTTTATATTTAACCAATGGGTTTTTGAGTTATGTTGTTCACAGACACACACGGACATATTTCTTTCTAATTTGCTTGATTCGGAGGTCTCAAAACACGTATTTCCGGTGAAATATCGGTATCGAATTTTGGGTGGAATGCAATACTTTCAGTATCTAGGTACAAAGTAGAGAGAGAGAGCAAAAAATGTAAAATGAAACTTTAGTATAACAATGTACATGCATGAGTTTGTAGAATTCTTTTTTTTTTTTTTTTTCGTTTGTCCACATATAAAGAAATAGAAAATGTAGTTTGAGAAGTATTTTCACATAATGTTTATATATACACGAGGGTCATTTCAGAAGTCATGGCAACTATTTTATATATCCCGAATAACTGAATATACGGTTATTGCAATATATGCATTTGAAAATAGGTTGTACATAGTACAAGATGCCACGACCAGATGACGTCTGAGTGCACTGGTAGGTGCTAGTAGACACATGCATCCTAGAGGTTGTGTTCCAAGCTGAATGTCACTAAATTTGAACAGCGAGCGTACATATAAATTATATTTCTATGGCAGAAGTTTTTCAGCACCTTCCTCATCGTTAGTAAAGATTATTTTGAAGGTCGTTAGCTCGTTAGATATTTCGCGTACGTCGCGTAGTTTTTTGTGCATAGTAATACAAGTAATACAATAATCACTATTTACCCATTTTTCAGTGTCCCATACCCATAATCCCTTGTACCCGGATCCCAATTTAGTACCAGCATTGAGAAGAGCATTCCAGCGACTTTCAAGTGTTTGTCCTGAGATTTGTTTCCTGTAGCTTTGTTGATTGATAAAAAATAGTTGCCATGACTTCTGGAATGACCCTTGTGTATATGTACATAACTTCACAAGAGGGCTATAAAAATCTGATGTGTTCCATTCACATGACTTTCTCTACATCTCTGCAACAAATTATTGTTAAAAAGCTTATTCTTCTATTTCATGATAACCGAGAAAAAATTATCAGAAATAGTCTTTACTTGTTTCCTTGTACGTAGAAGCGAAATAAGAGAAAACCATAGGTTAAAGTGATCGTCTAAAGATGGTTGCTATGTGACTGAGGTTCCTTTGTTTGTATGGAAAGGAATTGCTGAATTCCTGTATGAGAAAAGTATGTTTTTTTAAAGTGAAACAAAAAACAACGAGTGTCTCAAAAACGATTACCTCCACGAAAATATATATACAAGATAATTTGTGTGTTTTAAAATGCTCTACATTTTTTGTGTTGTAAATTTTTGTCCATCTCTTACGGTTTAGCAGTATTGCAAAATTCCGTAAAATTCATCCAGAATAAAGTAGTCTTCAGAGGCTATTCCCAGAAAATTCAAGATTTATAATTTATTTGTCAGGTAAATGTCGTCTATATACGAAATTTTAATCAAAATCCTTATTTTGGAGAAAATAAACAAATTCGAAGAAATGTCCATGTAAAGGGTAGTTTCGGGTGGGGGGATATTTCTCAAAATCTTCGTGTCGCATCCCTGGAAGATACTAAACTTAAATACCAAGTTTGGTATTTTACCGACTTTTCGTATTTGAGCTATCGTGTTCACAGACACACGGACCTTTTTTGGGAAATGCTTTTTTTGGATACAGGGGACCCTAAAAGTAATAAAAGTGATGCTAGTCGTGATAATGCTAAATATGAGCAGAAATAAAACTGTAGGGAAGGGAAGGTATACCGCTAAGGGTTTTTTCCCCAACATTTTTGTCCCATAAGCCTGATAAACGGGGAGGCCACCGCTGGAAGAAGTCAGGTAACTTACTGTTACTTATTGTAAGGGACAAGAGTTCAATACTCCTGCTCGTGTAGGCTGTGGGTTTTCTTAACTAAAAAGATACGAAACGAGCAATGGGAAAATATATCACTATCACGTGGTAAAGTCTGAAGTCAAAAGAAGTTGAAATTTTGGAAAACCACAGTCGAGAAGTCCGCTAGGTCACTTCAGTTGGAAGGTCCGTCATTGCACTCGTCGTTGGAGAGTCAGGCACGTAGCAGTGATGTCAGTAACTCAAAGGGTGAAATACTAAGTCGAGTCAATAAATCACGGTATGTAATACTAGCGCGGGCTTGTTATAAGATATTAACAAAAGCAAAATATGACGGTTAAGAATTGAAAATGAAATCAACCAGTCGTTTGAATGCCAGTCCTATGAACCATGTAACCCTGAGCTAGTCACAAACCAAAACCCATCATTAAAAATCTCACAATTTGTTTTGTAGTGTTTAACGCCCGCTGATGGTACATGAATATGGAGCCCCGGTGGAATGTAATGGCGGGTGAAACCGGAGAACCCGGAGAAAAACCGCCCCTGCGCCGCTTTGTCCACCACAAATCTCACATGCGGTCGCTTCGGATCGAACCCGGGCCGTCTAGGTGAGAGGCCATGCCGCGGCCGCAAATCACACAATGCCGAAACGACGCATGTCATCCAAAACCGCACCAAATTGCAGACTCTAATGTAAACGGAGTTTTATTTATGGACGCTCTTTAACTGCTTTATCCCTTTTGAGGCTAGAGGTTCTTTTACGACACGGGACCAACAGCTTTACATCCCTTCCGAAGCAAGCCATGCTAAGGATTTTTACGCCCGAAAAAAAAATCCATCGTCATCCGCCGTGTTTGAACCCGTGACTTTGGGTATATGAAGTTCCCGAGCTTTAATAATAAGAACAGAAGAAAATTGAATGAAAAGGAAAGGAGGCAAAGGAAATCATGGTACATGAAATACGTTCCCTCCATTTGTCTATTGATCAGAGAAAACCACGAAAAACTTGAAACCAAAGTAGATGGTAACCGGGAATCAATCGTATCTCCTAAGTGGGCAAAGAGCATCGTTTCAAGTCGCACTCCGTGGTGTAATGGTTACCATGCTAATTTCATATACTCAAGGTTGCGGGTTCAAACCCGGCGGAGAACGATGGGTTTTTTCTGGTGTAAAAATCCTTAGCACGGCTTGCTTCGGAAGGGATGTAAAGCTGTTGGTCCCGTGTCCTAGATTTAGGCACGTAAAGAACCTCAAGTCTGATAGAGATCTCTGAGCAAAATTAAGCGGTCTTTCACGCCCAGTATAAAATGGGACGCAGTTAAAGAGTGTCCATAAATAAAACGCCATTTTTTACGATGTTTCAAATGATCCGTTTTGAATATCTATTTCGCGTTCGCCACTATGCGCCAGTGATGAGGGATTTTCTCGTCGCCCACAGATGGCAGTGTAGGACGAAATCACGACTGGCGGAAGTTTGCCAAGGAACAGTCTTCTTTCAAGTTACGGATCCAGGTGTATTACTTTCCTTCCGAAGGAAGTCACATTAAGGATTTTTGCGTCCGAAAAAAAAGCACCACCCTTCACCAGGTTTGAACCTGCAACCTTGGGATTTAGAGGCTAGTATGGTAACGACTACACCACGGAGAATCGAACCCGGCACCACCGTAAAGTGATCCATCTCGGTGACGTTAACTGCACAAGGAGCTGATGAGAACGACTGACACAAAAGCTTTTGCCTGCAGATATCTCATTGTTACCTTAGACTGTGGACTGTGCCGGCGCGACGTCGTGTTGAAATAATAGCGATACAGTGACAGGATGTTCTCAAGGTCGCTACCTACCTGTAACAGAGAAAAGGAAGAGTTTTAATGAGACTCCTATTTGCCCCCGACCTTGGCATTAGATGTCAGTGCAACCCTCTCCCCCCTCCCCACTGCAGCTGTAGTAGCAGTGACGTCACGTATGTATGCAGTCGCGGAGTTGCCACGTCTGTCCTGCAGTGGCGGTTGGTTGGTTACTTTATTGGATCAGAGCAGCGGTTCTCATCCTATGATACGTGAGCCGATGTAAATAATAAAAATAAAAAACCCTGATATTAAACCATGATAACTAATTACTTAAACCATGGTAAAATATCCCAAACTTTATACATTTATTACTACTTATACCAATTACAAATTTAATTATACAATTTAAATTTACAGATATAAACTTAACCTAGCTTAGCCTAAAATTTGTTATAAATACCAATTAAAGTCATAATTATCATTTAAACTGTTTGTTAATATTATATTTATACAATTTCAATTTAATTAATATTAATATTATTATCATTTCGTATTTTTAATATATATTAATAATTTGTGTTTAATTCTAATGTATAATTTTACTATTACTATTATTATAAATTATAATTTATATTATATTATTTATTTATATTATACACATATTCTATTTTAATAATTATTCTATTAAGTAATTTAATTATATTACTCTTACGATTATTATATTATTACTTAAAATTTTATATGTTTTATTTTTAAAATTTAAAGTAAAAAAAAAAAGATTACTACAAAAATTTTACAATATCAAATTATATTTTTTAACTTTATATTTATTTAAATTCTCTAATACTTAATATTATAATTACTTCCAATTATATTAAAATGCCACAATTTTAAAAAATAAGTACATTATTTAAAAATTTCAAAACCAGCCATATTCAATGTAAATTTACATTCAATTTAAGTCTACATTAAATCCAAAACATTAAATTATAATTTAAAATTTATAATTAAATTATAACCTTTTAAAATATTTCGATTTAATTCAAATTTAGGGTTAAATAAAACATTTAAAATTTAAAATCTAATGGTATCCAGTAATTTAAAAAACTGGTATCTAGTTATTTATTATAAGTTAATATTAATCTACCCTACCCTACGTGAGCCGGTGTGTGTGTGTGTGTGTGTGTGTGTGTGTGTGTGTGTGTGTGGGTGTGTTACGGAGGAATATTTCACACTGTAGCCTTTGGCTTACTGTACATCAGACCCCTGGAGGAAGGATGAAATAAGGGTGGCCGACTTCCAGACAGGGAGATAGCTGACCTAGCAGTTCACAAACAGTTCTATATCTCGACGCGGGGAGCGCCAGGGATGCGTGGCTCAATTCCAAATACACCACCTGAGTTTGCAGACAACCACTAACGCCAACCCGCTGCCGAGAGCTGTATTTCCAAAGCGCAGTCACCTCCACGGAATGGTGCCTCTGCCGCAGGCCTCCCGACATTTAAAACTCTGAAAGAGGTCGTTTGGGATGAAATAAAGGGACAGGAAAGTATTGGGAATGAAGAAACATTCGCAGTACTTGCCTTATGTCCCGGGAAAACCCCGAAAAATCCATGAGTCAGAGAGGGCGGCCGCGCAGAACCGATTCCATGTGAGCTGGTTTACGTAGGTATTTTAGCGATTAAAATAAATGAACATTTGTACTCCTTAGCGTGGCGGTAGCGCGGCTGCCCACCATTCAGGAGGCCCAGGTTGGATTCCCGGTACCGACGCGGTGATTTTCTTCCGCTGGGAGACTTGGTCTGGGGTGCACTTAGCCTCGTGAGGGTTCTGAGTAGCTTCTTGAGGAAAAAGAAGCGGCTCCAGATTGCGTAGACCGCATTAACCGGTCGAAAGGGATTCGGAACGCTAACCACATCCCGCCCTCACCCATCCATGACGTATTTAATGGACAGAGCTGTGAAACGGAGTGGTCTTTGGCTGTTATTCCACGGAGTATAGTTTTTTTTTATTTATTTTTTATTTATTACAAACGACAAATACTTAATAGTTCTACAACACTTGAAACTTACGTATTCTGAGTCTTAAGATTTACTCGGTCTTTAGTGCCAATGGCTTTAATTGCATGCCGTCACTGTTAGTGCAGCTATCCCCTTATCTCAAAGGGGAGGTACGGAATTGAACCTTTGACTGTATACATTGCCGATTTCGTAAACAGGTTGATGTACTGGGCGGTGCAGAACTAAAGATTATGTGTGAGATGGAGGTGACCACCGATCAAGAATTTGCATGGTTGAGTGCTACTTACGAACGTTACCTATCAGTTTAAAGTCTGCGATTGTAAGTACGAGACACAAGCGAATGTTACTAATGTAAATATTGGAAATATACGAAACAAGTTCCATTTCACTAAGGTGACCTCGAAACTGTTGACATCCACACCTTCTACTCATACTAGTAATTTAAAATTATTAGATTTCAATTTTAAATGTTTAATTAAACCACAAATTTGAATTAAATTTAAATATTTTAAAATGTTTTAATTAAATTATAGTTTTTTTTTTAAATTATGTTTTGAATTTTGGATTTAGTGTAAATTTAAATAGAATATAAATTTACATTGAATGTGTATGGTTTTGAAAATTTTAAATAATTATAACATTAAGTTTTAGAAAATTTAAATAAATATAAATATAAAGCTAAAAATAATTATAATTTGGTATTTTTGGTAAACTTTATAAAGTAATATTTATTTTTTTTATTTTAAATTTTATAAATAAAACAGTAATAATATAATAATAGTAAGAGTAATATAATTAAATTACTTAATAGAATAATTATTAAAATAATAAAATGTTTTAAAATAAAATATGTATATAATATAAATATATAATATAATTTAAATTGTAATTAAGAATAATAGCAATAGTAAAATTATACATTAAAATTAAATGCAAATTATTAATATATATATATATATATATATATATATATATATATATATATATATATATATATATTAAAAATACGAAATGATAATAATATTAATATTAAATAAATTGAAATTGTATAAATTGAATATTAACACACAGTTTAATTGATAGTAATTATGGCTTTAATTGGTATTTATAAAAAAAATTAGGCTAAATTAGGTTAAGTTTATATCTGTAAATTTAAGTTGTATAATTGGTATACGTAGTAATAAATATATAAAGTTTGGATATTTTACCCTGGTTTAAGAAATTAGTTATCAGGGTTAAATATACAGATTTTACTTTATTTTATTATTTTATCTACCTTCTGCTCATCGTTTGCTAGTCCTCTGCAACAGGCAATGTGCGACAAACTCGCTACCTAGTGTTGACGCCATGCGCGAAGAAACGACTGGCGGCAAAAGCCGAATAAATCTGAGGACGAAGTAGTATGCACTAGCAAAAGCAAAAGGGGGCTTTATCAGCCCTAAGAAGCTGCAAATACAGAGTACTCAATATAAATATTAGTCCGGCATAAGTCAGATAACCGAAAATGCAGTGTTAGAACATTATACGTAATTCATATTCATTTCCTACTTCATTTCACAACATTTAAACACTGATTTACATATCTTGTCAAAAATCCTCTCACCATTACCCAAAATCTTCAATGCCCTGCATTGTTGTCTAGACATTTAGCCCTTAATTGCAAGATGTTGCTTATATTTACTTTCTCTAGCCCCGTATGTACAATGTACATAGGGATACGGAAGTATTGCATTCCACCCAAAAATTCGATGTCGAGATTACACCAGAAATACATGTTTTAGGACCCCCTGAATCCAAAAAAAGCATTTCCTGAAAAAGGTCCGTATGTGTGTGTGTCCCGTGTGTCTGTGAACACGATAACTCAAAAACGAAAAGTAGCTAAAATACCAAACTTGATATTTAAGTTCAGTATCTTTCAGGGACGCGACACGAAGATTAAAATATCATATCATATATTAAAGATATTTACCTAAAAAATAAAATGTATATCTTGAATTTTCTGGGAATAGCTTCTAAAGACTCGTTTATTCTGGATGAATTTTGCTTAACTTGGCATAACTAATAAACCGTAAGAGATAGACAAAAACTATCTATAAAAAAAAATGTAGGCCTTAAAATATACAATTTGCGTCATATACATTTTTTTCGTGGAGCTTACCGTTTTCGAGGTATTCATTGTTATTAGTTTCAGTTGTGAAGTACTTATACTTTTCTCAGACGGGAGCTTCCGTTTTTCTTTTGTTCTACTCCTGGCCAAGAAAAGAAGCGATTTGTTATGACAATCGCATAACGACAGCTTTTAAAACATTTGACTATCGATTTAGCCAATGTATTCCCTTATTTTCTTCCTACTTAATAAGGAACTAAGTAATAAGAACATTGTGCTGAATACCTCGATTAACAAGGTGCAGAGAGAAGAATAATCTTATGTAAGAAGTTTGTAGAACGGCTACAGAAAGTCATGTGAGTGTAACACATCAGATTTTTTGTAGTGTTTAACGCCCGCCTTTACTACTTGTGGCACCGCAGGCGATGACGCTGGTGATGTATGAAATAAAGATGGACCACCGTTGGAAAGCGATGAAGGTGATAAACCGGAGAACCCGCAGAAAACACGTCCCTGCGACGCTTTTTCTGCCACAAATCTCACGTGCGGTCGCTTGGGATCGAACACTAGTGAGAGGTGAGTGGTCTAACCACTTGGTCACGGCGCGGCCCTGTTGCATATATGCAAGATGATTGATCAAAGGTTTTAGTATTTTAGTGGAATTTTTTGTAATTTCGTATTACACTAAACTAGAGTAAAAAATTAAGCTAGTTATAGCTTTATTATATTGTAGGATTATAAATATTTTTGCAATAAAACGGTAGTGTTTATATATAAATAATAAAGAGAAAAATCCATGCAACTACAGTCAAATACAATCCAGTCAGCGACCAAGCGTGCCATTACACCGATTATTTTACTTGGGGCCTCCCCGTCCTTTCCCACAGCTACATTTGTCTGCAGTCGTTGGGATTCTAACTCACCACGCTCGACTATGAATTAGTATGGCACTAAAGATCGTAGCTATTCAAGTCGCTTCAGTTGTGGTGCTGATGAAAGGGATATAAATGGCGGTTTGCGAATTAGAGGAAGAATGGCATATGTAACAAAATAATTAATGCAACAAAGGGTTAACACAACGTTTAAACACTGCTTTACATATCTTGTCACTATTACCGAAAATGTTTTCAAATTCTTGTTCAATCAAATCATTTAAATGCTCTAGGTTTAATGGCTTCCTGGCGTGAACTTTCTCCTTCAATATTCCCCACATTGAAAAATCATACGGTGTGATATCGGGTAATCTTGGAGGCCAATCAATTTTACCCCGCCTTCCTATCCAGTCTTGAAAATTGTCATCCAAAAATGCACGGGCGCCTAATCCACGTTGCGGTGGAGCACCGTCTTGCTGCCAAATGAGGTTGTTTCAAGTAGAGGGGTACTGTCTAATCCCATAACAGCTTCTCTTAACATTTCAAGATACCTTTCCGCTGTTGCGGTCCCATAAAAACATCGGATGTGTTACAATCACATGTCTTTCTCTAATATCTGTAACAAATTATTGTTAAAAAGCTTATGACTTTCTCTATACGAACCATGTACATATTGTATAGAGAATGTATTGCACTCTACCAAAAAATTTGATACCGAGATTTCACCGGAAATATATGTTTTAGGGTCCCCTGTATCCAAAAAAAGTATTTTCAAAAAAAGGTCCGTGTGTGTGTGTGTGTGTGTGTGTGTGTGTCCGTGTGTCTGTGTGTCCGTGTGTCTGTGTGTCCGTGTGTCTGTGAACACGATAACTCAAAAACGAAAAGTCGTTAAAATACCAAACCTGGTATTTAAGTTGTGTATCTTCCAGGGATGGGACACGAAGATTTTGAGAAAAATCCCCTCACCCCAAACTGCCCCTTACATAGAATTTTTTTTCGAAAATTTTGATTTTCCAAAAAATGGCTTTAACGATTTTGATTAAAATATTGTATATTAAAGATATTTACCTGACAAATAAAATGCATATTTTAAATTTTCTGGGAATAGCCTCTGAAGACTACTTTATTCTGGGTCAATTTTACGGAATTTTGCATAACTGCTAAACCGTAAGAGATGGACAAAACCTTACCACACAACAAATATAGAGCACTTTAAAACACACAATTTATGTTATATACATTTTTTCGTGAGTTGATTGTTTTTTAGATATTCCTTGTTTTTGGTTTCAGCTATAAAAGACATACTTTTCTCATATAGGACTTTGTGAACTCCTGTGCATACAAACAAAGGAACTTCAGTCACATAGCAACCAGCTTTTGACTATCACTTTAACTTATGACACTTCCTTTTTTCGCTTCTAATTACAAGGAAGCAAGTAATAAGTCTATTTCTGCTAATTTTTTCTCGAATTAGCAGGAAGTAAATTGAAGCATAAGCTTTTTAAAAATAATTTATTGCAGAAATGTAGAGAAAGTCATGTGAATGGTACACATCAGATTTTTTTTCTATCTACATCATGCTAAACAACATTAACAGAAATTGCCCTGATGGGGCAGTATCTGCCTGAAAGATTGCAATGTTTTCACTAGCAGTGCATTACGGTTAGGTGTGTGGTAAACATAAATATCACTAATTTACGGGAACTAACAATTTTAATATTTACATACTTCAATTGTTGTTCTGCAACAAGTCATCGGCATCATTATCCGTTTCACTTTTTCTCAAGATACTTAGATTACAATGCACAACAACGTACATTCGTAACCTCTCAAATGTGAATCGTCTCCGATTGGCATCTTAACAGGTTTTATTTTGTGAAAAACTTCGCTCCACATCACATTTAGTATTTCACGCATTTAACAAAATTCGATATTCTTTCCAAACACTGTCTTCAGTTTCACAGGTGTCATGGGTCTCTAATTAATTGCTTGCACAGGTTCATCGACAGCTCTCAGAGCTCGAGGCATTTCAATGTTTCCGAATATGTTCCACTTGAAGCAAGTGATTTTTACAATCTTGATTGCAGAGCATATTCAAATGCATTAATTATCTGTAAAACAGTACATATGTATATTGCTGCGTCAAGCCACATTACTACAGGTTGTTTACATGCGGCGCGTGCATTTTCCTTACACTTGTGTTAGAAATTTGTAGTTCCATAGAGGCTCTTTTTTCAGATTTCTTTGGTGCCTGTGCAACAAGCTGCCAATTGTCTTCAGTAGCTACTGAGTTTGGGCGGCCACTGCGTGGGAAGTCAGCTACAAACCCTGCTACCTCCATCCTTCAATTTAATTTGTAAATAGCTCGTCTGCATGGTGGCTATGTATGCGGGAGTTTTTCATAAGTAATAGCAGAGTGTTGTCATCTTGTCGATAATTCACGCACGGAGCGAAGCGCCCTAAAAGATGAAAACACGAGTTCTATTTGATAAGACAATTCAGCGAAATAGACTATTAATAATTTATAATATATAGGAAGGTAAATTTTATCAGGTTATGATTGTAATACTTGCATTAGTTCTCAAATAGTAGATGGCGCATTCGACCATGTTTATTTACCGATTTTTTTTTCTTCACTGCCTCCTGAATTATATGGCCAACCATATCTACACCTAATGTAGGAATATCGATAGTAACAACAGAAATACGGAACAATTGTTTTATTTCAGCTTTTAATAACTAATACATAAGAAATACAAATAATGATTATTTTCACTCCTTTTTTACTTTCTCTAGCTACAATGTACATAGGGATAGAGAAGTATTGTATTCCATCCAAAAATTCAATACCGAGATTTCACCGGAAATACATGTTTTAGGACCTCCTGTATCCAAAAAAAGAATTTTCAGAAAAAGGTCCGTGTGTCTGTGAACATGATAACTCAAAAACGAAAAGTAGCTAAATTACCAAACTTGGTATTTAAGTTTAGTATCTTCCAGGGATGCGACACGAAAATTTTGAGAAAAATCCCCCCACTCCTAACTACCCTTTGCATGGAACTTTTTTCAAAAATTTTGATTTTCTTAAAAATGGCTCTAACGATTTTGATTAAAATATCATATATTAAAGATATTTACCTAATAAATAAAATGTATATCTTGAATTTTCTGGAAATAGCTTCTAAAGACCTGTTTATTCTGGATGAATTTTGCTTAATTTGGCATAACTAGTAAATCGTAAGAGATAGACAAAAACTTACAGTACAAAAAATGTAGGTCTTGTTAAAATACACAAGTTATGTCATACATTTTCTCGTGGAGCTTATCGTTTTCGAGGTATTCATTGTTATTAGTTTCAGTTGTGAAGTACTTATACTTTTCTCAGATGGGCGTGTCCGTTTTTCTTTTGTTCTACTCCTGACCAAGAAAAGAAGCGATTTGTAATGACAATCGCATAACGACAGCTTTTAAAACGTATAACTATTGTTTTAGCCTAGTGTATTCCCTTATTTTCTTCCTACTTATACAGAACTAAATAATAAGAACATTGTGCTACCACGATTAGCAAGGTGCAGAGAGAAGAAGAATCTTATGTATGAAGTTTGTAGAACAGCTAAAGAAAGTCATGTGAGTGTAACACATCAGATTTTTGTAACTAAATACATTATGAGCTGGATAAAACTTTAAATAAATAGTGTAACTGAATTAATTTAAAGTACATTGTGGAACTGGCAGTTATTCAAAGGGAAGGTTGGCTGCCTGGCTTGTCTCCTTGTTGCCAATAACCAAAACAGGAGATTAAACAAATGAACGTCAGGTACGCCAAGATTTCAAAGAAGTGAACATCAGCTGTGATAAGAAGTTTCGACAATAACGCTCCAGTCAGATGTCCGCGATTGGTTGAAATTGCCTATCTCCGTTTCTGGTGCTTTAATAGATGAGCTGAATTGTCAACGAATGATTGTCTTGGAGCTTCATAATTACGATTAAATTTCCACCACATCTTTAAAGCAAACACGCGCTGTTCTGTAGACAATTTTCTATTCATAATGTTCACTTTTCACGCAAACATGATGCTCGAGCCGGATCTACCAATTTCTTCGAACCCCTCCGAAAATTAGAACGTCGTGAGCAAACAAGAGTTACCCGCCTCAGAATTGGACACTGCAAACTGACACATTCCTTCCTCATTAATAAAGATCCAGAATCAAAATATGAGACCTGCAACACACCACTTACTGTCCTACACATCCTGCTGCAGTGTCGAGATACGTCAGACACTTCAGGCCGGCTCAGTGACTTACCAAGTGCTCTACATAACCACCAGACAATCAAAAAGACAATAATATTTATAAGACAGTGTAAACTTTTTGAATTATTATAAAGATAAATGTAATTATTTGGTATTTTACCAATGTGAAAAAAAAACTATTTTATGTACAATTTGTAAGGTCGCGATATGACCATGCTGTTAAAGCGACCCAAAATAAATTATATTGCAAAAAAAAAAAAAAAAAGTGCATATGACATAAATTGTGCGTTTTTACCCATCTAACATTTTTATTTAATAAGCTCTCGTCTATTTCTTGCGGTTTGCCAGTTATGAAAAATGCATCCAGAATGAAAAGTTCTTCACAGACTATTCCCAGAACATTGAAGATATCCATTTTATTTGCCATGGAAATATCTTAAATATACGGTTTTTGATCTAAACCATTAGACCTATTTTTTGAGAAAACCAACATTTTAAATATGTTTTCCACATGATCGTAGTTTATTTTCTCAAAATCTTCGTGCTGCATTCTTGGAAAATAGTAACCTTAAATACCAAGTTTGGTATTTTGCCGACTTTTCGTTTTTGAGTTATCGTGTTCACACTGACACATGGACACACACGAACCAGTTTGTAAAAATACTTTTTAGGATACAGGAGACCTTAAAACGTGTATTTCCGATAAAATCTCGGTATCGGATCATAAACTATATAGAGAAAGTAACAATGAATGGGTAAATTGTCTTAGAAATAACTAGGGAAGTAATGGGTTATAAGAGATATGCAAAAGAAGAGAAAACAAAGTGAATAATTCCTGTAAATTGGCAAGAAAGAGATTTGAAAGTATACAATTACAAAAATCTGATGTGTACCATTCACATGACTTTCTCCATATCCCTGCAACAAATAATTCTTAAAAAGCTTATACTTCTATTTACTTTATGCTAATCAGAAAAAATTAGCAGAAATAGTCTTATTACTCGCTTCCTTATAAGTAGAAGCGAAATAAGGGACAACCGTAGTTTAAAGTGATGGTCAAAAGCTGGTTGCTATGTCAATGAAGTTCCTTTGTTTATATGGATAGGAGTTGAAAGTTCCTGTATGAGAAAAGTATACGTTTTTCATAGCAGAAACGAAAAATAAGGAATGGCACAAAAACGACGAACTCCACGAAAAAGGTGTATATAACATAAATTGTGTGTTTTAATGTGCTCTACATTTTTTGTGTGTTAAGTTTTTGTCCATCTCTTACGGTTTAGTAGTGAAAACTCATCCAGAATAAAGTAGTCTTCAGAGGCTATTCCCAGAAATTCAAAATATACATTTTATTTGTGAGGTAAATAACTATAATATACGATTTTTTAATCAAAATCGTTAGAGCCATTTTTGAGAAAATCGAAATTTTCGAATAAAGTTCCATGTAAAGGGTAGTTTGGGGTGGGGGGATTTTTCTCAAAATCTTCGTGTCGCATCCCTGGAAGATACTAAACTTAAATAAGTTTGATATTTTACCGACTTTTCATTTTTGAGTTATCGTGTTCACGGACACACACACACACACACACACACACACACACACGGACCTTTTTATGAAAATGCTTTTTTTGGATATTGAGGGCCCTAAAACATATATTTCCGGTGAAATCTCGGTATCGAATTTTTGGTGGAGTGCAATACTTTCTCTATACACTATGTACATAGTGCCTATGGAGAAAGTAAAGATTATTTAGTGAGTTAGCCGGAAAGAGAACTTTAATCTTCTATATATCCATGAAAATTTCGTGGGGAAGGGAAAAATACGAGATGTTTTCGGAAAGTAAGTATAGGTCGCGCGGCAGTTCTTGGCGAATGGAATTTTTAAATGAGAGGTTATCGAGCCAGGTGGCTCAGGTGTTTCGTCTGAGACTGGCATTCAGGAGAACCAGGTTCGCTCCGTGTTTTCTTTAATACAGTTCTGGAGTCTGGACGGGTCTCCGGCGCTGTATACCCTTTTTCCTCTTTTTACATGTTCCTAACATTTACTTTGTTTTCTGTTTAATTACCGGTTTGCTGTTTTCTTTCAATACACATACATGTACACATTTTACAAACATATGAACATCTGCAATAATTATTAAAAAGCTTATTCTTCTATTTTCTTCATGAAGAAATTAGTATAAATGGTCTTATTACTTGCTTACTTGCAAGTAGAAGGGAAATAACGGAATATTATGGCTAAGGAGATAGTCAAATCTTTCAAAAGCTGGTTGCAATGTGGTTGAAGTTCATTTGTTTGTATGGCAAGGAGTTGACAAAATCCGTATGAGAAAAGTATAAATATTTTAAACCTGAAATCAATAACAAGAAATATCTCAAAAACTGTCCAATTCCCGAAAAAATGTATATATCATAAATTTTGTGTTTTAACGAGCTCTGTATTTTTTGTTAAGTAAGTTTTTGTCTATCTGTTACGGTTCATCAGTTATGCAACATTCCGCTAAATTGATCCAGAATTAAGATATCTTCAGAGGCATATTTCCAGAAACTTTATGAAGTGAATTTTATTTGGTATGTAAATATCTTTAATGTACGATATTTAATCAAAAGTTTTAGAGAAAGTTTTGATAAAATCAATAATTTCGAATTTTTTCCGTGTAAAGAGTAGTTTTGTGGTTGGGAAGACATTCTTAAAAATCTTCGTGTGGCATCCTTGGAAAATGCTAAACTTAAATATCAAGTTTGGTATTTAACGAACTTTTCGTTTATGAGCCATGCTGCACAAACACACAGAGAGACATTTTTCTAAAAAGTCTTCATTTTGTATTCAGTGGGCCCCAAAACATTACTTCCAGTGAAAGCTCGGTATTGAACTTTTGGGTGGAATACAATATCTTCTCTATACACTATGTTCACAGAACGTGTAGAGAAAGTAAAAATGTTGGTTTGTCACTGCCTGCTAGTATCTATCTTGATTTCTAAGTAATGGTAAACTTACGGTCCATATCTGTTTATTTTGGTAAGCGTAAACGTGCAACAAAATTGCTTCTTTGCGCATGGATTCGGTATACATCAAGTTTGGGATCTGAAATGAGCTCGTAAACTACTCAATTACGCTCGATTGTAGAAAGTAGATATGAGTAGGAGCGTAAAGTTGTGGTTTTTGATACCAGCGGGAGTATCAAAAAGAAACTCGCGTCTTTTCTACGAGTATTATCTGATATTAAAAGAAAAGCAACGAAAGATGAAACAAATTTGAGGTTAAGTTTGAGACATTCACCAAGAGTTATAATTCGTTCTTTTCTTAACACCACTTCATAAATTTCTCATATTGTTCCTCATAAACTTTTCGGGATTTAGCAGGTAGTAAATTTGGTTCTGCTTCTTTCGCAGCTCTAAGGATATCATAATTTTCCGAATCTGCCATTTTCTCGTAATACATCATAGAACAACAATAATATTGGTTTTTCGCGGCCTACTATAACCGATGTATACACACTAATATTGTGAATTATTTTGGCGAGCGTTAAGTTGGAACAAAATTACTTTACGCTTGCTGCACTTCTTTGCGCGTGGATTCCGTAAAAATCAAGTTTGCGATCTGAAATGAGCTCGTAAACTACTGAAGCACGCTCGGTCGTAGAAGAAAATATTTATAACTTGACTTGGTGTTAGGTTAAGGTAGTCGCATACTTCCGACCTTTGTCACTAATTCACGCCGAAGACAAGCTCATTATTGCGCAACAAATGCTGCAGCAGTTGATATCCACCTCACCTGTAGCTGCTGCAGCAATTGATTCTCATTTTTTTTGCCCGCCCTCCCAGGTATATTCTGGTGATCAATATGTTAAGTTGGCAGCAGCGCAATACTACGCGCTGATCAATGGGGGCAGTTGTACTCCACGTACGTGCCTGGGACGGTCCATTTGCAGCGGGGACATGTTGCTGCTAATTGATGAAAAATACACGCGAGCGAGCTATTGCAGGTCACGGCCTGCTGCGTGCTGCAACTATCCTCCTTCGTTCTTCATACCACATACTGCTCTTGCAAATCAAAAACTCTGATGAGCTACATTCACGTGACTTTCTCCAACTATTCTTCCACGTACTTCATACTAACACCGATAAACGCTTGCAAAAACGGTCGTATTAGATATTTCCTTATACACTCAAAGGAAACAACGAAACACACTAGACAAAAGTGATAGTCAAATATTATGAGAAAAAAAAAGCTGGTGTGCTCCATTCACATGACTATTTCTACATCTATGTAAAAAAATCATTGTTAAAAAGCTTATTCTTCTATCTATTTCATGCTAAACGAGATAAATATTAGCAGAAATGGTTTTATTACTTAGTTCCTTATAAGTAGAAGGGAAATAAAGGACTGTACTAGGCTAAACCGACAGGCAAATGCTTTAAAATGTGGTTACTATGGTATAGAAATGCGATTCTTTGCGCGGCCAGGTGTTGTTCCCATTTGAGAAAAGTATTTTAAAACTGAAATAAATAGCAAGGAATATCATAAAAACGGCCGACTCCAGGAAAAAGATACATATAACATAAGTGGTGTGTTTTAAAGAGCTCTACATTTTTTGAGCACTAAATTTTTGTCTGTTTTTTACAGTTTACCAGTTACGCAAAATTCATAAAAAGTTCATTCAGAATAAAGGGGTCTTTAGAGCATATTCTCAGAAAATTCAAGATATACGTTTTATTTGCCATTATACGGTATTTTAATCAAAATCGTTACAGCCATTTTTGAGAAAATCAAAACTTTCGAAAATTTTTCCATGTAAAGGGTAGTTGGGGTGGGAAGATTTTCTTCAAAATCGTCGTGTCGCATCCTTGGAAGATACTGAAGATACTGAAATTAAGTAATTAAATGACTTTTCGTTTTTCAGCTATGCTGCCCACAGACACGGACATCTTTTTAAAATGTTTTTTGTTCGTTTCAGGAGGTCTCAAAACGTGTATTTCCCGTGAAATCTCGGTATCGATTTTTTGGGTGCAGTGCAAAAACTTCTCTATACACTATATGCACATTACGTGTAGAGAAAGTAAAATCTAATGTGTTCCACCCACATGGTGTCCTCTAGCTGTTCAGTAAACAAACATTTTATTCCGTTATCTACATCATGTTCATGAAGATAAACATAAGCAGAATTAGTTTTATTACTAGCTCCTTGCAAGTAGAAGGGAAATAAAGTCTAAAGGGATAGTCTTGTGGTTTAAATGTCGGTTGCTTTGTAAAACAATTGAAATGGCAATCTCTTTGCTCGCCATGAATAAACAAACGAGAAACGAGAAGAAAGATATCTTCCCATTTGAGAAAATATTGTGGCTAAAATTGAAACCAATAAACGGTTAACTCTAAAAAAAATGTACATGTGTTCAAATGTGTGTTTTAATGAGATCTACATTTTTGTATATCTCCTACATTTTGCCAGTTATATAAGTCTTTCATAAAGAAGAGGTCTTCAGAGGATATTTCCAGAAAGTTGAAGGCATACATTTCGTTTGTCATAAAAATATTTAAACATAAGGTATTTTTATTAAAATCGTGACAGCCATTTTTGAGAAAATCAAAATTTTCGAAAAATGTTCCATGTAAAGAGTAGTTGGGGATGGGGGGGGGATTTTCTTGAAAGAAAAGATACCAAGTTCGGTATTTAACCGTCTCTTCAGGGGTCTCAAAACAGGTATTTCCGGTGAAATTTTGGGTGGCATACAATACTTTCTCTATACACTATGTGCATAGTACGTGTAGAGAAAGTAATATCGCAGGTCACGGCCTGCTGCGTGCCGCAACTGGCCTCCTTCATTCTTCATACTGCTCTTGCACAACTCACCTAAATCTTGTGTAGAGACACACAAAAACTCTGTTGCACTACATTCACGTGTAGTTGGATTCAGCTTTAACATACTTAACAGTTTTCTCACCGGAAAGTTGTGAACTCCGGGCCCTGCAAAGAAACGGATTTCAACCACATGGCTACCAGCTTTTAAAAGATTTGACTATCGCTTTAGCCTAGTGCATTCCCTTATTTTCCTTCTATTTACAGGAAGCAGGTAATTAAGACGATTTCTGCTAATGTTTATCTCGATTATCATTAAGTAGAAAGAAGAATAAGCTTTTTAACAATAATTTTATATGAGATATATTGAAAGTAATGTGAACGGAGTACATAAGATTTTTTTATTATCTAATTTGATGATCGATTTGTTGTTGTATCTGCTCGCACAACCCTGTACTTAAACTTTTCTTACAGCGGAAGTTATCTTTCGTTTCATATCTGTTTTGTTTTACTCCCAGCTTCGGAAAGAGAGCCGAATTTCAATGACAAACGCATAGCAAGAGCTTTTAAAAATTTGACTATAATTTTAGCCTAGCGTATACCCATATTTTTTTTCTTTCCTTAGGGTTTTCCCTTATCCTGAGAAGACGAATGTCGAGTAACTTTAAGCTCCATGGACCCCGAGATCATTTGAGCATCATTTCACCAATTTCATTCATTGTCCGATATGACCAACTAGGTTAAAGTACGTTAAGTTTAAAAAAAATACCCTTATTTTCCTTCTATTTACAGGAAGCAGGTAAATAAGACAATTTCTGCTAATGTTTATCCCGATTATCGTAAAGTAGTCAGAAGAATAAGGTTTTTAACAATAATTTGTTACAGCGAAGTAGAGAAAGTCATGTGAATGGAACACTGCAGATTTGTGTTCAGTTACCAATGCTAGGCACTTTTCCAGAGATTACACGGACCTAATTCTGATTATAAACTTGTCCGCAGTTGGTAGTAAAGTAAGTTTTCCATCCCGGTAGTACCAATCAAAACATTGCTTTGATCTAGCTGAATTTCCATTTCTCTCTTTTGCTCCATTTCGGACGGCGGTCTGATGAAGAGATCAAAAAGATCTCATTACAGCACAGCCTCATGTCCTCCACATTACAACTGGGTCACTGAGAGCAAACCAAACCGCTGATATATCGATTACAAACTGATTCAAATCCTGTAAATAAACCCTTTAATAACTAAGAAAAGAGGAAGAAAAGCCTATTGAACTTGAGTGTACTTCAAACGACTAAATCTATATTGGCTCTCTATGCCTGTTATGTACATAGTGTATAGAGAAGGTATTGTATTGCACCCAAAAATTCGATACCGAGATTTCACCGGAAATATATGTTTTAGGGTCTCCTGTAACCAAAAATTCTGATGTGTTCCATTCACATGACTTTCTCTACTTCTGTGTAACAAATTATTCTTAATAAGCTTATTCTTCCATTTACTTCATGCTAATCAAGAAAAAATTAGCAGTAATAGTCTTATTACTTGCTTCTCTGTAAGTAGAAGCGAAATAAGAGAGTAACATAGGTTAAAGTGAAGTCAAAAGTTGGCTACTAGGTGACTGAAGTTCCTTTGCTTGTATGGACACGAGTTGACAAATTCCTGTATGAGAAAAGTATAAGTTTTTAAAGCTAAAACCGAAAACAAGGAATACCTCAAAAACGACCAACTCCTCGAAAAAAAGGTATATAACATAAATTGTGCTCTACATTTTTTGTGCGTTAAGCTTTTGTCCATTTCTTACGGTTTAGCATTTATGCAAAATTACGTAAAATTCATCCAGAAAAAGTAGTGTTCAGAGGCTATTCCCAGAAAATTCAAAATATACATTTTATTTATCAGGTAAATATCTTTAATATAGGATATTTTAATCAAAATTGTTAGAGCAATTTTTGAGAAAATCAAAATTTTCGAAAAAAGTTCCATGTTAATGGTAGTTGCGGGTGGGGGGATTTTCTTGAAAATCTTCGGTCGCATACTTAGAAGATGCCAAACTTAAATACCAAGTTTGGTATTTAACGGTCTTTTCGTTTTTCAGCTATGCTGTTCACAGGCACACACACGGACCTTTTTCCAAAAACGCTTTTTTTTTTTTTTTTTGGATTCAGGGGGACCCAAAACATGTATTGCCGGTGAAACCTCGGTATCGAATTTGTGGGTGCAATACAATCCTTCTCTATACTCTATGTACATAGTACGTGTAGGGAAAATAAAAAGCATTTTCAGAAAAAGGTCCTGTGCCTGTGAACACGATAACTCAAAAACGAAAAGTCGGTAAAATACCAAACTTGGTATTTAAGTTTATTATCTTCCAGGGATGCGACACAGAGATTTTGAGAAAAATCCCCCCAACCCAAACTACCCTTTGCATGGAACTTTTTTTCAAAATGTTGATTTACTAAAAAATGGCTGAAACGATTTTGATTAAAATATCATGTTAAAGATATTTAAGTGACAAATAAAATGTATATTTGAATTTTCTGGGAATAAGCCTCTAAAGATTACTTTATTCTGGATACATTTTCCGGAATTTTGCATAACTGCTAAACAGTAAGAGATGGACAAAAACTTACCACACAAAAAATGTAGAGCACGTTTAAACATATAATTTATGTTATATACATTTTTTTCTTGGAGTTGATCCTTTTTGAGATATTCCTTCTTTTTGATTTCAGCTTTAAAAACGTATACTTTTCTCATACAGGAATTTGTCAACTCCTGTCCATACAAACAAAGGAATATCAGTCACATAGCAACCAGCTTTTGAATATCACTAACCTATGGTACTCCCTTATTTCGCTTCTACTTACAAGGAAGCAAGTAATAAGACTATTTCTGCTAATTTTTTCTCGATTAGCATGAAGTAAATAGAAGCATAAGCTTGTTAAGAATAATTTGTTGCAGAGATGTAGAGAAAGTCATGTGAATGGAACACATCAGGTTTTTACTATACGGTAGTAAGTATCTGAAACCAGAGTACTAGGAGCATTCTGCAAATCCTTAGAACATCCAAGAACTTACACTCGTAACATCAAAAAGGTTTGTATTTAGTAACCGTCGTCTCTTACTAGATGGCAGTTGAAGTTCCAGCTATATCCATCACGTGATTTCGTTGCAATTTGCGATTGAATCAATGATATTGTACTTCTTTAGAAAGATGGAAAACAATCGAGTTTGGTGAAGTTCATGGCACATCTGCTCCTGCGTTTGCAACAATTTACAGTTGGATAAATGAATTTAAATACAAACGATAAACATCGTTCTGGACGTCCAGTAGAATTTACTTCCTCCGAAATTATTGACAAAATCCAGGATATGGTTTTGAGGAATCGAAGATTCAAGGTTCGCGTAATAGTAGAGGCCACAGACATACCACAAGGTACAGAGTTCTCAAGTCTGCAGCAAAAATTAGTTCTGACAAAGGTCTCTTACTAGATGACAGTTAAAATTTCAGCAAAATCCATCACGTGGTTTCGTTGCCATAGGCGATTGAATCAACAATCTTGTGTTTCTTTAAAAAGACGAAGAAAAAACGAATTTCGTGTTGTATGAAGTTCATGGCAAATCTGCTCTGCGTTTGCAACAATTTACAATTGGATAAACGTGGCCGTACATTGACAAATGATGAACATCGTTCCAAACGTCCAGTAGAAGTGACTTCCTCCGGTTTTGAGTGATCGACGAATCAAAGTTCGCGAAATATTAGAGGCCACAGCAATATCACAAGGTACAGTGTTCTCAATTTTGTACTTAAAATCTGATGTGTTCCATTCACATGACTTTCTCTATATCTCTGTAAATTATTATTGTTAATAAGCTTATCTTTTATTTATTTCATGCTAATCGAGAAAAATTAGTAGAAATAGTCCTATTTCTTGCTTTTTTGTAAGTAGAAGCAAAATAAGGTTAAAGTGAAAGCCAAAAGCTGGTTGCTATGTGACAGAACTTCGTTTGTTTGTATGGACAGGAGTTGACAAATTCCTGTATGAGAAAAGTACAAGTTTTTCAAAGCTGAAACCAAGAAAAAGAAATATCTCAAAAACGATCAACTTCACGAAAAAAATGTATATAACATAAATTGTGTGTTTTAACATCCTCTGCATTTTTGTCCATCTTACGATTTAGTGGTTATGAAAAATTCAACCAGAATAAAGTAGTCTTCAGAGGCTATTCCCAGAAAATTCAAAATATACATTTTATTTATCAGGTAAATAACTTTAATATACGATATTTTAATCAAAATCGTTAGAGCCAATTTTTAGAAAATCGACATTTTCGAAAAAAAGTTCCATGTAAAGGGTAGTTTGGTGTGGGGGGATTTTTCTCAAAATCTTCGTGTCGCATCCCTGGAAGATATTAAACTTAAATACCAAGTTTGATATTTTACCTACTTTTCGTTTTTGAGTTATCGTGTTCACAGACACACGGACACACACGGACCTTTTTCTGAAAATACTTTTTTTGGATACAGGGGACCCTAAAACATATTTCCGGTGAAATCTCGGTATCGAATTTTTTGATGGAGTGCAATACATTCTCTATACACTATGTACATAGTGCGTATAGAGAAAGTAAAAATAGGTCTAACAAAGGTCTCGACAAGATGGGTGCCACGTTTCCTCTCAATGGAGAATAAATGCAACCGTGTGATCGTTTCGGAAGCTGGTTTGTCACTTTTATGTCGCAAGCCTTACGAGTTTCTGCGCCGATACATTATTGCGGATGAAACATGAACACATTGCTACACTCCAGAGATAAAAATACGGTCGAGACTGTGGCTTTTAAAGGTGAGCCGGCTCCGAAGAAGACAAAGGTGATGAAATCTGCAAATGGTGATGGTATCGGTTTTTTGGGATGCACGCGGAATCATATTCATTCATTACTTACAGAGAGTGAGAGTGAGAAATAGAGAGTATTGTGCATTGTTATTGGAGTGGTTGAACGCAGAAATCAAGAAAAAACGTCCTCATCTGGTAAAGAAATAGATTTTCTTCCATCAAGACTATTCAGGGGTGCACATCTGAGCAGTGTCGAGGTGAAAATTATAGAATGAAGATTCGAATTACTATAGAACCCACCTTATTCACCAGATATTTACATTAAACTTCTTTATTTCCAAACTGGAAAAAGTGGCGTCGGAATACGATTCACACCTAACGAAGATGTAATTTGCTTATTTTAAGGAACTTTCTAAATTCTACTTTTGGAACGCTTAAATCAGTTGGAGAAATTTTGGAAAAAGTGTATAGAGCTAAAAGGAAATTAGGTATGTTAAAAAATGAAATAAATCTACTAAAAATAATTTCGTTTTCCATCTTTTTCTAAAGGAATTATTGAACGCCCCTCAATTTCCACCCAAAATGTCAAGATTTATAGAAAATATATTTTTTGAGGTCCCCTGAATCCAGAAGGCCCTTCAATGTTTTTGAAAAAGGTCCATATGTGCTAATCGAGATAAACATTACTAGAATAATGCATCAGTGTAAGCAGAAGGGAAATAAGGGAACACATTAGGATAAAGGGATAGTTAAATCTTTTAAAAGCTGGTTGCCTGTGAAACAATTGAGGTTCGGTTCACTTTGCATGGTCCCATTTCATAAAAGTTAAATAGCTTATAATTGAAGCCAATAGCAACGATCGCCTTGAAAACGGTCAACTCTACCAGAAAAATGTATATGACATAAATTATGTCTTTTAACAAGATCTACATCTTTATGTAGTAAGTTTTTGTCCATCTCTTATGGTTTAACCGTAAAGCAAAACTCTGCAAAACTCAATCAGAATAAAGAACTTTTGAGATGCTACTTCTAGATTATTCAAAATAGGTGGACATTTTATTTGTGATGTAAATGTCTTTGTTTTAATCAATATCGTTGCAGACATTTTAAAGAAAAACATTTTCAAACATTTTCCATATGAAGGGTAGATTATGGTGAGGGGATATTTTTGGAAATCTTCGTTTCGCTTCTTTGGAAGATACTAAACATAAATACCAAGTTTTGTATTTAACAGTATTTTCGCTTTGGAGCTATACTGTCCACAGACGCACGGACCTTTTTCTAAAAATCTGATGTGCTCCATACGCATGACTTTCTCTACATTTCTGTTATAAATTATTATTAGTAAGCTTATTCTTCTGTCTATTTAATGCTAAAGCATTAGCAAAAACTGTTTTATTACTTAGTTTCTTTATAAGCAGAAGGGAAATTATAGAATGCACTAGACTAAACCGACAGTCAAATATTTTAAAATGTGGTTGCTATGGGATTGAAATCCGTTTCTTTACGTGGCCTAGCGTTGACAAGTTCCCGTCTGAGAAACGTTTAAGTATTTTAAAACTCAAATCAATAAGGAATATCTCGAAAACGGCCAACTCCACGAGAAATTGTGTGTTTTATCGTAATCTGCAATATTGGGTGGTAAATTCTTTTTATATCTCTTACGGTTTACCTTTTATAGAAAATTCAATAAAAATTATCGGGAATAAAAAGGTATTTAGATGTTATTCCTAGAAAATTCAGCATTTACATTTTATTTCGCATGTAAATATCTTAAGTATAAGAGATTTTAATCAAAATCGTTAGAGACACTTCTGAGAAAATCAACATTTTGAAAACATTTTCCATGTGAAAGATAGTTTGTGGGGGGGGGGGATTTTGTTGAAAATCTTCGTGTCGCATTCTCGGAGGATACTAAACATTAATACCAAGTGTGACATTTAACGGTCTTTTCGTTTCTGAGCTATGCTGTCCACAGACACACATTACACGGAGTTTTCTTTCTTCTAAAAATCTGATATGTTCCATTCATATGATTCTCTACATCTCGATACAAATTATAGTTAAAAAGCTCATGCTTCTAGTTACGTCATGCTAATCGAGAAAAAAAATAGCAGAAATAGTTTTATTACTTGCTTCCTTGTAAGTAGAAGCGAAATAAGGGAGTACCTTAGGTTAAAGTGATAATCAAAAGCTGGTTGCTATGTGACTGATGTTCCTTTGTTTTTATGGACACGAGATGACAAATTCCCGTATGAGAAAAGTATAAGTTTTACAAAGCTGAAATCAAAAACAAGGAATATTTAGAACAAGGCAAGCTCCACGAAAAAAATATATATAAACTTAACTTGTGTATTTTAACAAAACCTACATTTTTTGTATAGTAAGTTTTTGACTATATTTTACTTATGCCATATTAAGTAAAATTCATCCGGAATAAACAGATCTTTAGAAACTATTCCCAGAAAACTAAGATATAAATTGTATTTGTCAAACAAGTGGTTTTAATATGTGGTATTTTAATCAAAATCGTTAGAGCCATTTTTAAGAAAAACAAAATGTTCGAAAACTTTTCCATGTAAAGGGTAGTTGTTGTGGGGGGATTTTCTTGAAAATCTTCGTGTTGAATCCCTAGAAGATTCCAAACTTAAATACCAAGTTTGGTATTTAACCGTCTTTTCGTTTTTAAGCTATGCTGTCCACAAAAACACATACACAAACACCCCCACACACACTTACCTGTTTTTGAAAATGCTTTTTTTGGATTCAGAGGGTCCTAAAACATGTATTTCCGGTGAAACCACGACATCGAATTTTTGGGTGGAATACAATATTTCTCTATCCCTATGTACATTGTGCACATAGGGTTAGAGAAAGTAAAAACCTTTTGTAAGAATATTTTGTTACAGAATAGGTACAAGTTTGGACACTGGTTTATTCATGATAGTCAATATGTGAACTATTCGAGGCAATTTGCTATAAACACACCCCTGGCTTATGTCAGTCCTAAGGGTGTACAGAATGGGAAGGGAATGTTGATTTCCAATATTTCGGATTCAGACCGAACAATTGCTGTTTACTTCTTGGCTCTGGGCCTAATTAGTATTGATGTCTGGCCATGGAACCAAATGTTGACAAACATGCAGGAGTCACAACCAAACTTCAATTTCCCGCTCCATAAATATCTCTTTTGTGTCAAAATTTTAATATTAAATTGGTTTTGGAGAAAAAACTCTGATGTGTTCCATTCACATGACTTTCTCTACATCTCTGCAACAAATTTTACTTTCTCTATACGAACTATATACATAGTGTATAGAGAAGGTAATTGCATTGCACACAAAAATTCGATACCGAGATTTCACCGGAAATACATGTTTGTGAGACTCCCTGAATACAAAAAAAGAATTTTTAGAAACATGTCCGTGTGTGTCTGTGGGCAGCGTAGCTCAAAAACGAAAAGACCGTTAAAGCCCAAATTTGGTATTTAAGTTTGCTATCTTCCGAGGATCCGACACGAAGAGTTTCAAGAAAATCCCTCCACCCCAAACTACCCTTCACATGGAAAAAATTTTGAAAAGATTGACTTTCTTAAAAATGGCTCTAACGATTTTGATTAAAATATCGTATATTAAAGATATTTCCCTGAGAAATAGAATGTATATCTTGAATTTTCTGGGAATAGCCCCTGAAGACTACTTTATTCGGAATGAATTTTACGAAATTGTGTATAACTGCTAAACCGTAAGAGATGGGGAAAAACTTATTGCACAGAAAATGTAGCTCACGATAAAGAAAAAACAATTTATGTCATATATGTCTTGGTCGTGGAGTAGATCATTTTTAAGATATTCCTGGTTTTTAGTTTTAGCTTTGAAAAACTTATACTTTTCTCATACAAGACTTTCTTAACTTCTGTCCATACAAAGGAACTTTAGTTACATAGGAACCAGCTTTTGGCTATCACTTTAACCTATGGAACTCCCTCATTTCGCTTCTGCTTACAAGGAAGCAAGTAATAAGACTATTTCTGCTAATTAGCATGAAGTAAATAGAAGCATAAGCTTTTTAACCACAATTTGTTGAAGAGATGTAGAGAAAGTCATGTGAATGGAACACTTAAGTTCCTTTTTAAAAAGCTTTTACTTCTTCTTACTTCATGCTAATTAAGAAAAATGTAGCAGAAATAGTCTTATTACTTGCTTCCTTGTAAGTAGAAGCGAAATATGGGAGTACCATAGGTTAAAGTGAAAGCCAAAAGCTGGTTGCTATGTGACTGAAGTTCCTTTGTTTGTATGGACAGGAGATGACAAATTCCTCAATGAGAAAGGTATAAGTTTTCTAAAGCTGAAACCAATAACAAGGAATATCTTAAAAACGATCAACTCCACGAAAAAATGTATAACACATAAATTGTGTGTTTTAACGAGATCTATATTTTTCTTCTAGTAAGTTTTTGTCCATCTCTTACGGTTTAGCAGTTATGCAAAACTCCATAAAATTGATTCAAAATAGTCTTCAGAGACTATTTCCCCAAAATTCAACATATACATTTTATTTGTCAAGTAAATATCTTTAATATATGATCTTTTAATAAAAATCGTTAGAGCCATTTTTGAGAAAATAAAAATGTTGGAAAAAATTTCATTTATAGGGTAATTTGGGATGGGGCGATTTTTCCCAAAATCTTCGTGTCGCAAACCCAAGGCCGATACTAAACTTAAATCCCAAGTTTGGTATTTTACCGACTTTTCGTTTTTAAATTATCGTGTTCAAAGACACATGGACATGCGGACACACATTCACACACAGACCTTTTTCTGAATTTTTTTTGGATACAGAGGACCCTAAAACATGTATTTCCGGTGGAATCTCTGTATCAAATTTTGGGTGGAATACAATACCTTCTTTATGCACTATGTACATAGTACGTGTAGAGAAATTAAAAAACGAAAATACCGTTAAATACCAAACTTGGTATATAGGTTTAGTGTCTTTCAAGGATGCGATATGAAAATTTGCAAGAAAATTCCCCCACCATAAACTACCCTTTACATGGAAAATTTTTATTTTCTCAAAAATGTTTCTAACGATTTTGATTAATATTAGACATTTACATGACAAATAAAATGTATATCTTGAATTTTCTGTAGATAAGCTCTGAAGCCGTCTTCATTCTGAATGAGTTTGGCGCAATTGGTAAACTGTAATACATACATTTAGATCTCGTTAAAACAGGCAATTTATGTCATTTAGCTATTTTTCGTAAAGCTGACAATTTATTTTAGTGTTCAAATAATTAAAACTTTTCGCAATTGTGAACTCCTAACAATGCATAGAAACGAATTTCAATCACATGGCAACCGCTTTTAAAATATTTGAATATCACTTTAGCCTAATATATTCCCTTATCCCCCGTCTATTTACAAGGAAACTATAAATAAGGCAAGTTCTGCTATTGTTTACATTGATTAGCAGCAATAGATAGAAGAATACTTTTTTAATACTAATTCGTCACTGAGATGTAGAGAAAGTCATATGAATAAAACACATCAGATTTAATTTTTGGAGTTACCTACTATCAAGTTATTGCTTGTCATTATTTAAAATTTTAAAATACGTTAAGTTTTCTCAAAAGAGAGGTTACTATTCGTTTCCAAATTCCATTATTTTACTCTTAGTCAGGCAAGGAAAGCCGAATTTCAATTGTATAACATAGCAGCCAGCTTTTAAAAGGTTTGCCTATCGCTTTAGCCTAATGTATTCCCTTATTTCCCTCCTACTTATAAGTAACTAATTAATAAGGGCATATCTGATGTTAAATGCTATATTCACAGTGAGATGCGAGCACAGACCATTCACAATGCAATCTTATGCGCAACGCAAGAAGTTTCTCGCGTCAGTGACGTCACAATAATTGCTCATTCAAAATAGTACAACTATAGAGACTTCAGAAAGTGATAAAGCTACACATTTAATGAACTAAGAATTATCTCTCTGTGTCTTAGATTTATGAAAAGTAAGAAATCTATACACAGATGATAGTAACATCCATTAAATCAAAGAAGGATTCGCAAGGAGACTGTCATAACCTCTTGAGGGAGATTAGAGATGGCGTGACACTGCACGGCCAAATAGAAGAGCTTGCATGTACAGCAGCCCATGTAAAATCGTATAGTGCGATCGTCTGTTGTTGATTTCATAAGCAATACATAGAGAAAAGAAGCAGACTTGATCCTCTTTGCATGCAACGCAATGATAAAGTTTCGAGTTTGCAAACTCTTGCGTTGCATTACATTGCGTCTTGCGTTTTTCTATGTGAATGCTCATATTAAATAATATGAGTCCAAACTCTTGCGCTTACGTTGCGTATGCGCTTGCATTTCATTGTGAATGTAACATAACTCGATTAGCGTGAAGTAGATACAAGAATAAGCTTTTGAAAGGATAGTTTAATACAGAATAGATAGAGAAATCTATGTGAATAATAAACAAGAGATTTTTTTACTCTTATAAGCATATGATAATTTGGTTGTTTAATATGTGGGATTACCGGTCGGCAAGTATTGTGAAATTTATGACGAGCTTATTGTCTGGTAGTGAACACAAATAGACCAGGGAGTTGTGTGTGTCACGCACGAGGCTGGATTTCCTGGAACATTTCTTGCATCATATGCCCTCAGGGGTCTTCCAGGGAAATCAAGAAAATGGTTTCTCCAACAGACAGGAATATATTGACCTTTCTCGTGACATTGTCTAGTGCTATTTATTTTTATTACGCTGGTACTACTGCGGGTAGTATCCCTCTCACTCGTAGGCTAATAATAATTGCTTGTTCGTGGAATTGGTCCCAGTGCTCTCAACTGAAGCTCGTAACATAGACTGACTTCTCGTGTGCATAATTTGTGTCACGCAAAGTGCATTACCTTGCCAGCAAAAATTAAACTTCCCCAAAAAATTCTTCTCTTATAGCCTCTTCTCAATTAGAAAAGTCAAATTAATAAATAACGTTGGTCTTTCCACCTCGAATTTTCGGTTGAAATCAGTTTTGAAACCATAAAGAATAGAAAGGATACATGCGCCCTTATTGGCGTGTTATATCTGACTTTTGAACCTGGGCTCGGTCAGACATTTAACTAGCTCCAAATAATCGCTGTTCTCCTACAGCATCTCTGCTAAAGAATGGGGAGGGTTCACGTAAAATAAACGGTGATTGACACACTGCGTATGAGACTTCTTAACACTGTAAGTTTATATCTTTTCCTTTCACTAGCACGTATATATAACATTCAGTAGGTGGAGAAGGAATTGTTTCACCCAAAATTTCGACACCAACATTTTACCGGGAATACATGTTTTGAGGACCCCTGAATCCAAAGAAATAGTTTAAGAAAAAGATAAATGTGTGTGTCTTGGAAGTGATAAGACAAATTCTGGTTATATTTATTTTGATCATCATGATGCAAATAAAATAAACTTTTGTAAGAATAATTTGTTTACAGAAAAGTTTGAGACTCATGTGAAAATAACCATCATAATTTTACTTTCTCTACACGTTCTCTGTACATAGTATATAGGGAATATATCTATTGTATTGCACCTAACAATTCGATACCGAGATTTTACCGGAAATACATGTTTTGTGTCTCCCTGAATCCAAAGCATTTTTGTAAAAAGGTCCGCGTGTGTGTGTGTGTGTGTGTCTGTGGACAGTATAGCTCAAAAGTCCGTTAAATATCAAACTTGGTATTAAAGTTCTGTATCTTCAAAGGATGCAACAGGAAGCTTTTCAAAAAAATCCCCCCGCCCCTTACGTGGAACATTTTTTGAAAATGTTGATTTTTTCAAAAATGGCTCTAACGATTTGCATTAAAATAGTATATATTAAAGATATTTACCCAACAAATAAAATGTATGTCTTGAATTTTCTAGGAATAGTCTCTAAAGGCTACTTTAATCTGGATGAATTTTACCGAATTTTGTATAACTGGTAAATGGTAAGAGATAAAAACTTACTTAACAAAAAATGTAGATCGTGTTAAAACACTCAATTTATGTCATATACATTTTTTTTCGTGGAGTGAATCGTTCTTTATATATTCCTTGTTATTGGTTTCAGCTTTAAAAAACGTATACTATTCTCATACGGGAATTTGTCAACTCCTGTTCATACAAACAAAGGAACTTCAGTCACATAGCAACCAGCTTTTGACTAATACTTTAGCCTATGCTACGCCCTTATTTCCCTTCTACTTGCATGGAAGCAAATAATAAGACTATTTCTGTTAATTTTTTCTCGATTAGCAAGAAGTAAAAACAAGGAAGCTTTGTAACATTCCTTTGTTGCAGAGATGTAAAGAAAGTTATGTGAATGGAACACATCAGATTTTTTTTTAATTGTTTAAGTTGTATAGCCCCATTTAACTTGAATGGTCATATCAGGGGCTTTGACTTGTGACACAACACGTATTGCTGTAGGTTTAGATCATTAGGTTAATCATTGTATATCGTATAAAGACACACATTCACTCTCACATACATTCTTCCAGACTCTATGGGGATTAGGGAATATTTCTGGTTTAAAAAATTCACTGCCCCAGCCGTGAAACGAACCGGGTGCGAATTCAGCTCGCTGACCACTCCATTTTTACTTTCCCTATACGCACTATGTACATAGTGTATAGAGAATGTATTGCACTCCACCAAAAAATTCGATACCGGATTTCACCGGATATATATGTTTTAGGGTACCCTGTATCCAAAAAAGCATTTTCAGAAAAAAGTCCATGTGTGTTCGTGTATCTGTGAACACGATAACTCAAAGACGAAAAGTCGGTAAAATACCAAACCTGGTATTTAAGTTTAGTATCTTCCAGGGATGCGACACGAAGTTTTTGAGGAAAATCCCCCCATTCCAAACTACCACTTACATGGAACTTTTTTGGAAAATTTTGAATCTCTAAAAAATGGCTCTAACGATTTTTATTAAAATATCTTATATTAAAGGTATTTACCTTCCAAATAAAATGTATATTTTTAATTTTCAGGAAATAGCCTCTGAATACTACTTCATTCGGAGTGAATTTTACGGAATTTTGCATAAGTGCTAAACCTTAAGAGAGAGACAAAAACTTACCACACAAAAAATGTAGAGCACATTAAAGCACACAATTTATGTTGTATACATTTTTTCGTGGAGTTTATTGTTTTTGAGATATTTCTTGTTTTTGGTTTAAGCTATAAAAACTTATATTTTTCTCATACAGGACTTTGTGAACCCGTGTACATACAAACAAAGGAACTTCAGTCACATAGCAACCAGCTTTTGACTATCACTTTAACCTATGGTAGTCCCTTATTTCGCTTCTACTTACAAGGAAGCAAGTAAGAAGACTATTTCTGCTCATTTTTTCTTGATTAGCATGAAGTAAATAGAAGCATAAGCTTTTTAAAAATAATTTATTGCAGAGATATAGAGAAAGTCATGTGAATGGAACACATCAGGTTTTTTTTTTTTTAAATTTTTTTCAAGCATTTCAAAACCTTATCGGCTAACCACGAACTGTAAGTTACTTATCAGATCGCAGGCCTCATATCCCCAATATGCATTGTCGACCTGATAAGTGTAAATTACAGTTCTTAGTACGCAATATAGTATTTAACAATAATTTGTCTCAGAGGTGTAGAGAAAGTCATATGAGTGGAACATATGAGATTTCTTGTAGAGTTAACTGCATATTTCCAATTGTTGCTTTACAGTTTAAAATACTTAACATTTCCTCAAACAGGAAGTCGATTGTCGGTTTGTTTTTACTCCATTGAAAGAGAAATGAACAATGTTTTGTAAGAATAGTTTTGTTTTTCAGAACAGGTCACATGAATGTTGAGCCAAAACATAACGCTGAATATTAAATGAATGTATTAATAGAAATATAAGTTAAGGGTATGTAAATAAGTTGAGAAGATTTTGTGTTAGCTTATAAGTTATTAAGTATTGTTGGAATGAATCTGTAAAAGTAGCAAGGTCAGTCAGAATCGCGCATGTTGTAGGCGCCCGGTCTTTTGTATTTCAGTGAGGTTAAAAACGGAAGCATCCTTGTTTAAATAAAGTCCCGTTACTGCAGGGTGAACTAAAGTCACGCAGACCGATTGTGCAAAGTAACGGAAAATGGTCACCTGAGAAACTAAACAGACGAATCGTGTGGCGGGAATAAGGAGACGCTAAAAACAGCGCGAAAAATCCGCCAATCTTGCAAAAGTGAAGGCGTGAACGTCACAAATATCAGATTCATATAAAATGGGAGGTAGAATTAGGGCAGCACGTACTTTTCTGGCGAAGCTAGGTCCAGACGGGACGGGGAACGCGCACGCAAAGTAGGCGGCTTAAGTTTGAGTTTTAGTAAGTCGCGAAGTCATTAAACGCGGCGGACAGGTAATTAGCGAACTGCGCGAAATTCTATTGGTAGTGATTCCGTTGTAAATCCGTGGGTGTAGTACAAAATTGGCGTTAAAGGATTATGTTGGGCGATTTGAGACACGAAGTAACAAAGCTCAGTCGTTAGAAAAATCAAACCAGCCAGTTCATAGCTGCAACCAGGACTTACGAGAAACTTTGTGATATGAAGTGTAATTTATTGGTTTGTCGGTAACGCAAATAGAGAAAACTAAGTGCTGTGCTTCTCATTCCACCAATGATATCTCCGCTAACATCCCGCATTCCCAGAAACTAATCTAGCCTTCTGTAGGAAGCGAGATCCGAACCTGAGACCAGCCGCATACCGGGAACCAGCCACAAAAGTTCGTTGTCATTGCGGGTGCAGCTTCAATGTAAACAAAGTTTTTTGTTTCAAACGTGGGAGGACGCTCAAGTACTTCTTCTACGAGGGTCGGCTGATAAGTCCCGGGCCTCACACAGCTATGGCGCCACTAGGCCAGTTAGACGATAGCATCGTATAGTTTAACTCTAGACTAGCTTGTATCCATAGTTACAGGTCAATAGCTTGTTTAGTTGACAGCATTTTAAACAAGACAACTTTAGAGTTTTCACGAAAATGAAGGATTTGAAAAAACGAGCAGTGATTATATGCTTACATTTCAAAGGCTTAACGCCTAAAGAAATCAAGAAGGAAATGGACAGTACATCAAAGACTCTGCCCCTTCATATTCAATGATTAGAAGGTGGATTGCAGAGTTTAAAATGGGACGTACGAGCACTAGTGATGAGCCTCGCTCTGGACGCCCTGTAGAAGTGACAACTCTAGAGACCATTGAAAAAATTCAGCGTTTAGTACTGGAAGACCGCAGATTAAAGTTGTTTGAGATAGCAGAGGCTGTAAACATATCACAAGAACGTGCAGGTAATATTTTAAGTAGGTCTGTGCAAGACGGGTGCCGCGTTTGTTGACACCTGATCAAAAGTTGCAAAGAAAAACTGTTTCCGTTAAGAATGTGGAGCTCTACCGTAAAAATCCCAATTAATTTTTGAGACGGTTTATTACCATGGATGAAACTTGGATACATTACTACACTCCAGAAAGTAGATCACAGTCAAAACAGTGGATTGCGTCAGGTAAACCAACTCCAAAAAAGACAAAGTCAATTTTGTCAGCTAACAAGGTTATGGCGAGTGTTTTCTGGGATGCACAGGGAATTATTTTTATTGATTACTTGGAAAAGGGTAAAAGTATCACTGGTGACTACTATGCAAGCTTACTGATACATTTGAGTGATGAGGTGTGAAGAAAAAATACCTCATTTGGCAACAACAAAAATCTTGTTTCATCACGACAATGCTCCGGCCATCATTCAGTCATTGCAATGGGAAAAATGTGCGGATTAAAGTTCGAATTGCTTGAGCATCCACTCTATTCGCCAGGTCTAGCACCCAGTGACCACTAACTGTTTCCAAACCTCAACAAATTTCTTAGAGGACGAAGGTTTCACAGCAACAAAGCGGTCATTGATGCGGTAAACAGCTATTTTGAGGACCTTGATAAATCGCAGATTTAATTAAATTATAACACCGATATGAGAAATGCATTACCCTTTCTGGAGATCATTTTGAGAAATGAAGCCAAAACTCTGATTGTTACACTCATATGACTTTTTCTTGCTACTCGACAAACGAACTTCTTACAAAAGTTAATTCTTGTTTCAACACCACGCTAATCAAGGTAAACGTTAGCAGAATTGTATTACTTAGTTCCTTATAAGTAGACTGGAACTAAGGGAATGCACTAGGCTTAAGTGATAGTTAAAATATTAAAAGCTGTTGTTATGCGATTCTTTGTTTGACCAGGTGTCGAACAAAATAGAAACGGACACTCCCGTCGGAGAAAAGTATAGATATTTCACAACTGAAATTGACAAGAAATACCTCGAAAACGGTAAGCTCTACGAAGAAAAAAGTACATGACAACTTGTGTATTTTTACAAGATCTACATTTTTGTAAGTAATTTTTATCTATGTTTTACGGTTTACTAGTAAGCAAAATTCATCCAGAATAAACAGGTCTTTAGAAGTTATTCCCAGAAAATTCAAGACATACATTTTATTTGTGACAGAAATGCCTTTAATATGTGGAATTTTAATCAAAATCGTTAGAGCCATTTTTAAGATAAACAAAATTTTCGAAAATGTTTCCATGTAAAGGGTGTTATGGGTGGGGGGATTTTCTTGAAAATCTTCGTGTCGTATCCTTGGAAGATACTAAACTTAAATACCAAGCTTAGTATCCAACCGTATTTTCGTTTTTGAGCTATGCTGTCCACAGACAGACACACACACACGCGGACCTGTTTCTGAAAATTCCTAAAACATGTATTTCTGGTGAAATCACGACATTGAACTTTTGGGTGGAATACAGTACCTTCTCTATCCCTATATACATTGTACATGCGGGGCTAGAGAGAGTAAAAAAAAAATGTAATGCTGTTTTGATTGAGAGGCCCGGGACTTATGAGCCGGGGCCCACATTGGCTTCAAGGAGGTTGCAAAGTTGACATGAGTGCTAATTCTGTGAGCAACATAACAAACGCAGATGTCACATTTATGACAGGCGGGCGCTAAGCATGATTGGTGACATTCGCCGATGTGACGCTAAGTAAAATAAACAGATATAATCTACAGTGCCATTAGAGAGCACAGGTGGCCAGCAGCATTGACCAGGGGGGGACTAGAGCCGAGCTGATAGAGGCCACCAAAACACTCTTGCTATCTGTTCAACTCTCTCTAGTTATTGGAAACATCTCACGTGTTGCATTCACGTAACTTTCTCTTCCTATTCTGCAATACTGGGGGGCGATCAATAAGTCCTTACAAAATCCAACAAATGACACTCTTAGCATCGAAGTTTGTATTTAATAACCGTCATCTCTTACTAGATGGCAGTTATATCCTTCACGTGGTTTCGTTGCCATAGACGATTGAATCAACAATCTTGTGTTTATTACTTTCTCTACACATACTATCTACATAGTCTATAGATCGGTACCGAGAGTTCACCGGAAATACATGTTTTGGGTCCCCCTGAAAATAAAAAAACCATTTTTGGAAAAAGATCCGCATGTGTGCATATGTGGGTAGGTGTCTGACATTTAAATCAGCGAGTTTTAAATGTTCAAACCCATGCCGGTGCCCCATGGCCACGCTCGTCAAGGCGCCTCGCTGTGGTGCTGTGCTACACAGGGGATCGTAGGTTCGAGTCCCGCCTTGGGCATGGGTGTTATATGTTTGTGTATATGTGTGTGAGTATAAAAGAAGCAAACATTAATTCAATAATCATACAGCCAACAAACTAAAAAAAAATTGATTTGTTCCATTCACATTACTTTCTCTACATCTCTGTAACAAATTATTGTTAAAAAGCTTGTTGGTCTATTTACTTAATGCTAATCGAAAAAATTAGCAGAAATGGTCTTATTCGTTGCTTCCTTGTAAGTAGAAGCGAAATAAGGGAGTACCATAGGTTAAAGTGATAGTCAAAAGCTGGTTGCTATGTGACTGAAGCTTCTTTGTTTGCATGGACAGGAGTTGACAAAGTCCTGTGTGAGAAAAAAATGAAATGGCCTGTTATTTATGGACGCTCTTTACCTGCTTTGGTTCTCAGCGTCCCATTCTATATTGGGCGTGAAAGATGGCTTAAGTTTGCTCAGAGGCCTAGGTTCTTTTACGTGCCGTAAATCTACGACACGGGACCCACAGCTTTACTTCCCTTCCGAAGGAAGCCATGCTAAGGAGTTTTACGCCCGAAAAAATTCATCGTCCTCCGCCGGGTTTGAACCCGCGACCTTGGGTATATGAAGTTAGCATGGTAACCATTACACCACGGAGGGCGACTCCTGTGTGAGAAAACTATAAGTTTTTCAAAGCTGAAACCAAAAACAAGAAATATCTCAAAAACGATCAATTCCACGAAAAAAAAAATGTATATAAAATAAATTGTGTGTTTTAATGAGCTTTAAATTTTTTCAGCCTTAAGTTTTTGTCCATTTCTTACGGTTTAGCAGCTATGCAAAATTCCCTAATATTCATCCAGAATAAAGTGGCTTTCAGAGGGTATTCCCAGAAAATTGAAGATACACATTTTATTTGTCCGATGAATATCTTTAATATACGATATTTTAATCAAAATCGTTAGGGTCATTTTTGAGAAAATCGAAATTTTTTAAAAAAGTTCCTTGTAAAGGGTAGCTTAGGGTGGGGGATTTTACTCAAAATCTTCGTGTCGCATCCCTGGAAGATACTAAACTTGAATACACAGTTTGGTATTTTTCCGACTTTTCGTTTTTGAGTTATCGTGTTCACAGACACACGAACACACATACACACGAACACACACACACACGTACACACATGGCCTTTTTTCTGAAAATACTTTTTTTTGGAAACAAGGGACCTTAAAACGTATATTTCCGGTGAAATCTTGGGATGTAATTGTTGGCCGCAGTACAATACTTTCTCTATACACTATGTACATAAAGTAAAAATAATCACTCGCAATAACACATGTCAACTCAATACTGTACTTACAAAGCAGAGCAAAACGTGACCTTGTTTACAGCAGCTGCGCGGAATCATGTTTCCACACGGACAGTTGAAAAACAATGCGCTGCCGGTTCGGAAGTTTCTGATTCACGCTGTATAATCTTTGAATGAAAAGAATTACTGGCAGTGTTCCAGATCTTCTACACCATGATAAGCGGTACGTGCTCTTGGTCATCATCTTCCCGTACAGCTATGACAAATGTGCAATGTTCTTACAGCATAGCTGAGAGCCGACAGACGCGACAAGAAAAATACCTCACATTTTCTCCCTGTCAGGGATACCACCCTCTGCAAAAATTCTAGTACCAGCATGTAAAACTCATTCCCAGAAAATGTAATACTATGTTTGGATTGATTGTTTTTTTCACACAAGCCGTGTGTAGGACAGGAGTTGGATAGGTAGAGTCAGACTGAAAAATTCAATGCCATAGCCGGGATTTGAACCACGGATCTCTAGCCGGTTGCTCTGAGCTAACCATGGCAACATGCCGGAATAGCATTGAATTTCTCAACTGACTCGCATGTTTCCCGGTAGACCACAAGGTGTTCTCAAATTATTCTGAGATGACAACCCCAAAAGTGACTTACAATGTTGTAAGTCCCAGGATTCATAGTATAGCCAATTACTATGGTCAATTGGTTTAATTGTGTTTTCACACAAGCCGTGAGTTGGATGGGTAGGCTATGGCATTGAATTTTCCAATCTGACTCTACTTATCTAATACTATGTTACAACAGCCAAATTAAATCAAATTTCTTGGCCTTTAGTAGCATTTGCACTGGAAGCTACATCACACCTAACCTTAGCTCAGCATGTTATGCTCTTTGAGTACTGGTCAAGTTTCACTCAATTAATACACTTAAATTGGTGTATTTTGCCTACTTTAACTCCATTACCGAGTAGGAAATAAATAAATGGCGCGTTATTTATGGACGCTCTTTAACTGCTGTGGTTCTCAGCGTCCCATTCTAATCGTCCATCGGCCCGGTTTGAACCCGCGACCTTGGGCGCGACTACCGAGTAGGGAATAATATTCTGGGGTAATTCGGTGGATAGTAAATGCATATTCCGGATACAGAAGAAGACTATACCAAGAATCTGTAATGCTTATAGCAGACAGTCATGCAAAGAACTATTTCAAAAATCTGATGTGTTACCATTCACATGACTTATTATTTGTTTCCTTGTAAGTAGAAGCGAAATAAGGGAGTACCATAGGTTAAAGTGACAGTCAAAAGCTGGTTGCTATGTGACTGATGTTCCTTTGTTTGTATGGACAGGAGTTGACAAATTCCTGTATGAGAAAAGTATAAGTATTTTATAGCTGAGGAACAAGGAATATCTAAAAAAGCGATCAACTCCATGAAAAAAAATTATATAACAGAAATTGTGTGTTTTAACGTGATCTACATGTTTTGTGTAGCAAGTTTTATCCTATCTCTTACGGTTTACCAGTTATGCAAATTTTAATAAAAATCATCCAGAATAAAGAGGTCTTTGTAGGCTATTCCCAGAAAATTCAAGATATACAATTTATTTGACATGTAAATATCTCAATATAAGAGATTTTAATTAAAATCGTTAGAGTTATTTTCAAGAAAATAAAAATTTATAAAATGTTTTCCAATTAAAGGATAGTTTGTAGTGGGTGGATTTTCTTGAAATCTTTGTGTCGCATCCATGGAAGATACCAAACTTAAATACCAAGTTTAGTATTTTATCGACTTTTCATTTTTGAGCTATAGTGTTAAGAGACACACGAGCACACTGACGCACACACGCACGCATACACGCAGGGATGCCTTTTTTTTGGATACAGGGACCCTAAAACGGTTATTTCCGGCGAAATCTTGGTATCGAATTTTTGAGTGGAATACAGTACCTTCTCTATCCACAGTGACCCTCCGTGCTGTAATGGTTACCATGCTCACTTCATATGCTCAAGGTCGCGGGTTCACACCTAGCGGAGGACGATGAATTTTTTCGGGTGTAAAAATCCTTAGCATGGCTTCCTTCGGAAGGGAAGTAAAGCCGTTGGTCCCGTGGCATGTAAAAGAACCTCAAGCCTGAGCAAAATTAAGTGGTCTTTCTTGCCAAATTTGGAATGGGACGCTGAGAACCACAGCAGTTAAAGAGCGTCCATAAATAACATGACACTTTTTTCTCTATCCATTGTACACACAAGGCTAGAGAAGGTAAAACTTTGGCATACTTACCTTACTTTCTCTACACGTAATATTTGCATAGTGTATAGAGGAGCTATTGTATTGCAACAAAAATTCGATACCGAGATTTCACCGGAAATACATGTTTTGAGACATCCTGAGTCAAAATCCTTTTTTTAAAAAAAAATGTCCCTATATGTGCGCGTGTCTGTGGGCAGCATAGCTTGGTATTTAAGTTTGGTATCTTCCAAGGATGCCACACTAAAATTTCTAAGAAAATCCCCCCACCTGAAAACACCATTTTCATGGAATATTTTTTGAAAATGTCCATTTTCTTAAAATACACTCTAACAACTTTGATTAAAATGTCGTATATTAAAGATATTTACCCGACAAATAAAATGTACATGTTGAATTTCCTAGGAATAGCCTCTGAAGACTTTTTATTCTGGATGAATTTTGTATAACTGGTAAGCCGTAAGAGACAGACAATTCTAATATGTAGACACAATTTATGAAAATGTACATAGTGGTTAGAGAAGGGTCGTTCGATACCGAGATTTCACCGTAAATACATATTTTAGAATCCCCTGAATCATAAAAATGTATTTCCAGAATTTGTATGTGTCTGTGGACAGTATAGCTCAAAAACGGAAATACTGTTAAATGCCAAACTTGAAGTGTCTGTTTTTCTTTTGTTCTACTCCTGGCCAAACAAATAAGCAGTGACAATCGCATAACAACAGCTTTTAAAACATTTGACTATCACTTTAGCATATCGCATTCCTTTAGTTCCCTCCTACTTATAAGGAACTAAGTAATAAGAACTTTCTGCTAATGTTTATCTCGATTAGTATGATGTAGAAAGAAGAATAATCTTTTGTAAGAAGTTTGTTTGTAGAGCAGCTAGAGGAATTCATGTGACTGTAAAACATAAGATTTTTTTCATCTAGTTGACCATTTTTGAGGTATTTCTTGTAATTGGTCTCAGTTTTAAAATACTCGTAAGTAAAACTTTTCACATACTGGAATTCGTCAACTCCTGGTCCTGCATAGAAACAGTTTTCTTCCACATGGCAATCAGTTTTTAAAAACTTTGAATATCGTTTTAGCCCAGTGAATTCCTTTATTTTCCTCCTACTTACAGGAATGCTTTCCCGGTAATGTTTATCTCGATTAGAATGATGTAGACAGAAGAATAAGATGATTTTAATAACGTATTTCAGAGGTGTAGAGAAAACCATGCGAATGGAGCTCATCAGAGTTTTACTTTCTCTATACGTACTATGTACATAGTGTATAGAGAAGGTATTTCATTCCACCCAAAAATTCGATACCGAGAGTTCACCGAAAATATATGTTTTGGATCCCCCTGAGTCCAAAAGAGGCATTTTCAGAAAAAGGTCCGTGTGTGTTTGTAGACAGCATAGCTCAAAACGAAAAGTCTTTTAAAAACCAAACTCGTATTTAAGTTTGGTATCTTGCAAGGATGCCACACGAAGATTTCAAGAAATCCCCCCAACCCCAACTACCCTTTACATGGAACTATTTTCGAAAATTTTGATTTTCTTAAAATTGGCTCTAACGATTTTGATTAACATATCGTATATTAAAGATATTTATGTGGCAAATAAAATATATATCCTGAATTTTCTGGGAAAAGCCTCTGAAGACTACTTTATTCTGGATCAATTTTACGGAATTTTGCATAACTGCTAAACCGTAAGAGATGGACAAAAACTTACCAATAACAAATGTAGAGCACCTTAAAACACACAATTTATGTTATATACATTTTTTTCGTGGAGTTGATTGTTTTTGAGATATCCCTTTATTATTTTTTCAGCTATAAAGACTTATACGTTTCTGATACAGGACTTTTTGAACTCCACACAAACAAAGGAACTTCAGTCACATAGCATAGGATTTTTAACAATAATTTGTTGTGGAGATGTAGAGAAAGTCATGCGAATTGAACTCATCAAATGTTTATATTATGTAATTCTTTATATTTAATGTAATTTGAGCGCTCTTCTACAAATTTCTAAGGTAGTTCTGTGGCTATATTCAGCGTTTTAACAATATCGTAGACGAGTGCAGAACATTAAAGTAATGCGGAACTCCATTAGCCTGGATTCTGTACCTTTAAACCTCCTCCAATAGCGAAGACATTTTCTGTACAGCAGCGATCCATTATACCCAGTAAGTGTGTCGCCTTCCGTTTTCCAGAAAAAGCACTGTGAGCTAGATTTGAAACGTTCCCAAAGCGATCAATAGATGAGGTCGCCCCGATGTATATGCAACAAGCTTAACCTGCCAGTAAGTAAGGTTGCATTTGATACTCTCCTGCGAATTTCATGTAGTAAATTACGTCAATTGCTTTGGTCACCAAATGAATGTCGGATTGTGTATTTCAATAAAGTAACCCAAAACTTCGTTTGATTAATATAACTGCTACAGAAATGTCATACGATATTCTCTACATATTCTCTAGCAAACAAGTTTCTTACCAAAGATTATTCTACTATATACTTCATGCTAATTGGCATAAGCTTTTTTTTTTTTTTTTGTAGTCTTTAACGCCCGCTTTAGCTACTAATGGCACCGCAGGCGGTGACACTGCTGATACACGAATGATGATTAAGCACCGGTGGAATGTGATGGCGGGGGAAACCGGAGTACCCGGAGAAAACCCGCCCCAACGCCGTTTTGTCCACCACAAATCTCACATGCAGTCGCTTCGGATCGAACCCTGGCCGTCTAGGTGACAATCGAGTGGTTTAACCACTCGGCCACGGCGCGGCTAATTGACATAAGCTTTAGCAGAAAGTAATTAAAGAAATATACCAGCCTAAAGCGATAGTAAACTATTTTTTTAAATACTTGATATGTACGTTAATCATTCTGAACACATATTTGGTAATGTAAGCTAAATTTACAATTAATTTATTAATTGCCATGGCAACAACAAGCACTGTAAGAGTTTGAGAGGTCATTAATACTTACAGTACAATTAGAAAATGACGTAACACTCAAGACATGTGCTACTTCAAGTAAAGAATCTATTGCAAAAATTCATTAACAAAAGAGTGTAAAATAAGTCTTTATCCATATAATTGAGATGTGGCCCTTCATTTGTTCACATCGATAATTAATTTTTTTTTTTTTTTTTTTTTTTGTAGTTTAACGTCCTTTAACCAGGTTGGTCATATCGGACGGTGAATAAAATTGAGAATATGATGCTCAAATGATCTCGGTGTCCATTGAGCTTAAAGCTACTCGGCATTTGTCTTCTCAGGATAAGGACAACTCCGAAAAAACCTCATCCGGGTAACTCACCATAAGTGAGATTCGAACTCACGACCTTTTGAATGTGAGGCAGAAACGCTACCACCACATTACCCAGGCGGGCTATCATTTTTTATTACTGTTCAATAAAATATTGAAAAGCAATTTTCATTTATTATTTTTTTACAGTTTTTTCAAGTATTCAAAAAGTAATTGGCTAACCAGGAACTGAAGTTACTTATCAGATCTCGTATTCCCAATATACATTCTCGATCTGATAAGTATAACTTACAGTTCTTAGTACGTAATATACTATTAAAATCTGTCGCTATGTGGCTGTCATTGAAATTGGGTTATATTTGCGTGCCCAAGAGTAAAAAAAAGTAGCAGAGACCACATTTGCTTGAGAAAAATATAACTATTCTAAAGTTGAAACAAATAGCAAGCAATATCTCGGAAATGGTTAACTCTAGAAAAATGTATATGGTATATAACGAGATCTGCATTTTGTGTACTAAGATTTTATCTCTTTCTTGCGGTTTAATACTTATGAAAAAGCTATCCAGAATAAAGAGGTAATTCCTAGAAAACTCAAGAAATAAGTACATTTTATTTGTCATGTAAATATACGACTGGTTAATCAACATTGTTAGAGCCATTTTGCTACTCAAAATTATATGGGATGGTTGAATATTCCTGAACTCTGTCACGAACTTCTTTCTAAAACTCCTTTTTTGGGTTTAGATTTTCGAAAATATGATTTTGGTGTGAATTCTTGAGATACAATTTTTGGATGCAACGTAGTACATTCTCTGCCTACTATAAACGCGGTAGAGAAAGTAAAAAGGGTAACAAAAACTCTGAGAAGATACGGATAAACGAATAGTTTAAAATCCAGCACACTGAATCCTTAAACACGACAAAATAAAAGATTAAGCCAAATATTTATAATTCCGTAGGAAATAGAAATGGAGTTTTATTTATGGACGCCTTTTAACCGCTGTGGTTCTCAGCGTCTCATTCTATACTGGGCGTGAAAAACCGCTTAATTTTGCTCTCTCTGTCATACTTGAGGTTCTTTTACGTGCCGTAAATCTACGACACACCAACGGTTTTACTTCCCTTCCGAAGGAAGCCATGCTAAGGATTTTTACACCCGAAAAAATCCAAAGTTCTCCGCCAGGTTTGAACCCGCGACCTTGGGTATATGAAGTTAGCATGGTAACCATTACACCACGCAGGGCAACACATATATTTTGTAGATTGAGTATAGAGAAGGTATTATAGTCCAAATAAAAATTTGATATCCAGATTTTACCTGAAAGACACATTTTGAAATTCCCTGAATCCTAAAAGAAGGCATTTTTAGCAAAATGTCGGAGTCTGTGTGTATCTGTGCATAGCTCAAAAATGAAAGCTTCGTTAAATACCAAACTTGGTATTTATCTTTAGTCTCTTCCAAGGATGCGACACGAACATTTTCAAGAAAATTCCTCCACCACAACCTGCCCTTCACGTGGATAAATTTTCAACATTTTTTATTTTGTCAAAAATGGCCAGAAAGATTTTAATTAAAATATCTTATATTAAAGATATTTACATTACAAATAGAATGTATATTTTGAAGTATCTGGGGATAGTCTCTGAAGAAACGTAAAACGTAAGAAATGAGAAAAAACTTACTACAAAAAATATGATGTATTCTATTCACATGCCTTTCTCTTCATTTCTGCAACAAATTATTGTTAGAAAGCTTATGCTTCTATTTACTTCATGCTAATCGAGAAAAAATTAGCAGAAATAGTCTTATTACTTCCTTCCGTGCAAGTAGAAGCAAAATACGGGAGTACCATAGGTTAAAGTGACAGTCAAAAGCTGGTTGCTATGTGACTTAAGTCCCTTTGTTTGTAAGGAAAGGAGTTGACAAATCCCTGTGTGAGAAAAGTATAAGTTTTTCGAAGCTAAAACCAATGACAAGGAATATCTCAAAAACGATCAACTCCACGAAAAAATGTGTGTTACATAAATCGTGTGTTTTAACGTGCTCTACTGTTTTTCTGGGGTAAGCTTTTGTCCATCTCTTACGGTTTAGCAGTTACGCAAAATTCCGTAAAATTCACCCAGAATAAAGTAGTCTTCAGAGGCTATCCCCAGAAAATTCAGGATATACATTTTATTTGCGAGGTAAATATCTTTAGTACACGATCTTTTAATCAAAACTGTCAGAGCCATTTTTGATAAAATCAAAATTTTGGAAAAAACTGGGGGCGCGGGGGGGGGGGGTTCTTGAAAATCTTCATATCGCATCCATGGAAGGTACCAAACATAAATACCAAGTTTGGTTTTAACGATCTTTTCATCTTTGAGTTATGCTGCTTACAGACACACACGCACACACACAAACACACACACACACGGACCTTTTTCCCCCCAATTTTTTTTGGATTCAGGGGGACCGAAAACGTTTATTTCCGGTGAAATCTCGGTATGGAATTGTTGGATGCCATAAAATGCCTTCTCTATACATGATGTACATAGTACGTGTAGAGAAAGTAAAAATCTACGAAAAATACATCGTTTTTCTGTCTTTTTCTAAGGACTTGTTGAACGCTCCTCGTATTTTAATTGTAGTTTGTTGAAGAGTTTCAGAGAAAGTAACGTGAATGTAACCAAGCTTGTTTTTATTTTGAAATTTGTTAATGCTAGATATATGTAGTGTTTTCCGATGGTGTTTGTGTTGTTTAGGTTGAGGATGGATGTTAAACAAAAGAAGCATGTAGACCGTAACGTTAAGATAAACCAAGGCTGTATCTTGTCTTCCGGATTGCAGGTAGAAAAGTTTGTCGGCACGCCACTGTTAGAAAGAGAGGGATATAGGGACGCAAAATCGACCTGGGAGCTGAGCCGAGTGAGTCAAGGTCGTACAGCTAGCAATCGACCGTCGTCGTCGCGCCGCGGGTTAGCCAGCCTCTCTCACCTACTGCCCGGGTCACCGACTACCATGTGTGTACGGACACGCATAAAACATGTCCTGTCTTCTGCTTGACTGGCACACCAGATGGGTTCCTGGTCACATTGGCACAAGAGCGATGCTCAACTTTTTTCAGAAAATCAAACGAATATTTCTTATTAATAATTATTTTAATGTTTTTTTTTACTTTCTCTAGCACGGCTGTACAATGTTTTGAGACCCCGAATACAAAAAAGTAGTTTTATAAACATGCCCCGTGTTGTGTGTGTCTATGGACAGCATAGCTAACAAACGAAAAAATCGTTGAATATCAAACTTGGTGTCTAAGATAGATACGAAGATTTTCAAGAAAAGATATTTACCTGACAAATTCAAAGTATATCTAGAATTTTCTGGGAATAGCCTCTGAAGACTACTTTATCTTAGATGAATTTTACGGAATGTTTCATAACAGCTACATCGTAAGAAATGGATAAAAACTTAACACACAAAAATGAAGAGCATGTTAAAACACACAATTTATGTTATAAACATTTTTTTCGTGGAGTTGATCGTTTTTGAGATATTCCTTGTTTTTTGGTTTCAGCTTTAAAAACTTGCAATTTTCTCGTACAGGAATTTGTCTACCCCGTCAATATAAATAAAAGAACTTCACTCACACACCAACCAGCTTTTGACTATCACTTTAACCTAGGGTAGTTCCTTAAATCGCTTCTACTTACAATGAAGAAAGTAATAAGACTATTTCTGCTAATTTTTTCTCGATTAGTATGAAGTTAATTCGACCCCCAACAGAAGTGCACTGGCTGGGAGGATATGTGGGGCTTTCCGCCCTGCTTCGGCATACCCTCTAAAAATCCCTCCACGTTATAACTCGTAGTTTGCTGAATTACATCGTGCTTTGAAGCTTTGCGCGATCCCGCATAGCAGCCGCGGAAGTATGTGGAGTCTGGGATGCTGCTCAAAAACGAAATGACCGTTAAAAACCAAACTTGGTATTTAGGTTCAGTATCTTCCAAAGATGCAACACGCAGCTTTTCTAAAAGATCCCTGCCACAAAAAGCCACCCTTCAATGGAAAACTTTTCGAAATATTTTATTTTCTTAAAAATGGTACAAGGTCCTTTTTCTGAAAATGCTTTTTTTCTGGATAGAGGGGACTATAAAACATATATTTCTGGTGAAATATCGGTATCCAATTTTTGGGTGGAGTGCAATACCTTCTCTATGCACTATGTACATATACGTACAGAGAAAGTAAAAATATGTGATATGTTCCATTCAGAAATTGCTCGACCTCTTCTGCATGCAACTTATGGTTACAAAAGACTGCTTCTATGCTATTTGTGATAATTGAGATAAACATTAGCAGAAATTGTCTTATTATTCACTTGCTTGCAAGCAGAAGGGAAATATGGGAATACACTTTACCACTTATATAAAGCAACTGCTGATTTAAAAGCCATAATCTGCCCCCTTTAACCTCTACGGCCAATGAAACAAACAAAAGAGTTATTTGTCGACATCCACTATAATGCACACTGGCTATACACAATTTAAGCTATCATAGATTCATAATGAGGGCATTTAAAGTGTCTCTAGGTGCTGAACTGTAGGAGAGTCTGCAATTACTCCTTCAATTAAAATATAAACATAAAATAATAAATAAAACATTTAAAAAACAAAAGGAAAAAAGCAGGAATTACAAAACGTAAATAAATAATAGCTAAATAAATAAACAAATCCCTCCTCCTGTCTCTCTCTCACTCTCTCTCTCTCTCTCTATTTCCTGCATACGTTCGCTTGGTTAAAAAGCGCTAAACACACCTTCAAACAAACAAATAAATAAAAATTAAAACAAGTTTTTATATGAATTGTTAAAATATATTACAAAGATAAGTAACATCCGATAAATATAATCTGATGTGTTACACTCACATGACTTTCTCTAGCTGTTCAACAAACGTCTAGCATAAGATTATTCTTCTTTCTACACAATGCTAATCGAGATAAACACTAGCAGAATGGTATTATAACTTAGTTATTTATAAGTAGGAAGAAAATAAGGGAATACACTAGGCTAAACCGATAGTCAAATGTTTTAAAAGCTGTCGTTATGCGATTGTCACTGCAAGTCGCTTCTTTGTTTGGCCAGGAGTAGAACAAAAGAAAAACGGATACTTCCTCTCTGAGAAAAGTATAAGTACTTCACAACTGAAACCAATAACAAGGAATATCTCAAAAACGATCAACTCCACGCAAAAAAATGTGTACGTCATTCTAAACTTTTTGTGTAGTTTTTGTCTATCTCTTACGGTTTACCAGTTAGGCAAAATGCAGCAAAATTCATTCAGAATAAATAAGTCTTTTGAGGCTATTCCCAGAAAATTCAAGATATGCATTTTATTCGTCATGTAGATTTCTTTAATATACGGTATTTTAATCAAAATGGCTAGCCATTTTTGAGAAAATAAAAATTTTCAAATTTTTTCCCGTGTAAAGGGTAGTTCGTGTTGGGAGGATTTTTCTCAAAATCTTCGTGTTGAATCCCTGGAAGATAGTAAACCTAAATACCAAGTTTGGTATTTTACCGACATTTCGTTTTTGAGTTATCGTGTTCACAGACACACACGCGCGCACACGCACACACACGGACCTTTTCTGAAAATACATTTTTTGAATACAGGGGAACATAAAACGTATATATCCAGTGAAATCTCGGAACCGAGAGTGGACTGCAATACCATCTCTATACACTGTGTACATATTACGTGTAGAGAAAGTAAAAAGGCTAAACCTATCTTCTAACAAATAAATAAATAAAAATAAATATTTTATATGAACTGTTCAAAAATATTACGCAAATAAGTAAAATCAGATAAAAAAAAAAAAAAGAAGATATTAATGGTCACATTCTAAACAGTAGCGACTGTTAGGAAATAAATTCATTAATGGTATAAAAAGTAATAAAATTAGTGTTAAGTGCAAAGATTCAGCGGCAGGGATGTTACTTCTCAACTAAGAAACTGGAAATCTAAAACTTGCATAGCCCCCGGTGCTTAGGCAACTTCTCTGCCAGGTGTGTAGAGAGACGGAGGAAGAGCATACAACACAGGCGTGCTGTTCTTTTGAGGGAAGGAGGGGTTTCCTTCCAACTTAAGTAGAGGAAGTATTTGCATTCCATAAACAATTTCGATATCGAAATTTCACCAGAAAGTCTCGTTTTGAGGACCCTATGTTACGTTTACGAGCAAAATTTTGGATGTCTTTAGTTTTTTTTTCAAAAAAATGAAAAAAAGATTAGTACTAATTTTCTAGCAATAGATTTAAAGTTCTGTTCATTCAAATGAATTTTGTATAGTGGATAATTCAAAGAACTTGGAATTATATTACCTAGACTCGCCACTGGCGCTGGTGCTGTCGCTAATTGAAACCTCTCGCGCATAGACGTGTGGAGGGCAAGCGTGCTTTTTGCCATATGTTCAGTACGCTTAAAAGGCTTTAAAAGTGAGGTAGTTTAAGGGTATTAGTGTTTAATAATTAACATGGTGCACTTCTATGCTGCATAGCTGTACCAACTACCGGAAAAAGGATTCCGAGATCACTTTCCATCGGTAAGAATAAATTGTAACATTTATGTTCCAAATTCATTCCGATTTACTCTCATGGGTTTCCTCGGTCACTGAGCGAATGATAATTTATTTTAGGTTCCCAATACATAAAGCAGAATTATTGAGTAAGTCGTCAGCTGCTCTGAGACTTAAAAAATGTGTGCCAACGAAATATCACAGAGTATACTCAATGCATTTTGCGAAAAATTGTTTCCATGAGAATTAAGGCAAGATGATGCTAAACCCTGACACTGTTCCATCAGTATTTACTTTCCATTCTCATCTGACAAAGCTAATGAGAGCGCTAAATTCATTCTTATTATTATAAGTTGTCCTAAATTAAAAAAAAAAAATACTCGAAATATCAATTAAGTTAATTTTTCAAATCTGTAATTTCAGACTTTAACACAACCACACTGGGTGCAAAAAAGAGTTTTGCAAAAGTGTTAGAACATAAAGAATATTAAGTAATAATTAATTCTAATTTTAGATTTGTTTATAAATTATTTCAGGAAGCACAGACCATACTCTCCTGTGGTCCATATATTAATATACCTATCTTATCTAACTCAAATATACCACAAATAGTGATAGAAAATGTTTACTTAACGTCTTGAATATAGTTTACTGAAGAGGAATTGTTTTACGTTTATTTTATTTTTATACTGTGCATACCAACTGAAAATCCAGTATGTTTTTTTTTCTGATAAATCATTTTAGTTATTTGTTTTTATTTATTTACATACCGCCTTAGGTAATATCGTCGCATTACCACTTTGACCTTCCATAACGACTGCTTATATTGTGGAGGTGCACATTAAAGCTGTACTTCCCTATTGACTTAACACACATTCAGTATCGCATGCATACCTCCGGGCTCTTGAGGGTGGGGAGCTAGAGCAACTTCATCAGCCTGGGATCGAACCCATTAGTGGTAACATTTTTTGAAGCGGGTATTGCAAAGCTTGTGCACAGGTACGATAAATGTCTCAATCTTTTCGGTGATTATGTTGAAAAGTAACCATAAGTGTACAAAACTTTTAGTAATAAAATAACTGTTTTCTATAAACTTATGTTTTGTTTATAGCCTATCGGAGGTTGAAAAAAAACGGCCCTCGCATGTTTTGTTGCAGAGTTGACCGTTTCCGAGATATTCCTTGTAATTTTTTTTGTGATTGTAGCTACTAGCTTTTCTCAAACGGGAGGCTCTGCTTTGTTTATTCCTGGCAAGTAAAGAAAACGGAATTACTGTTGTTTCACATTGCAACCAGCTTTTAAAACATTTGACTATCGGTTTTGTTTAGTATTTCACCTAATTTCCCTTCTACTTACAAAGAAGCAAGACATAAGAGCATTTTTGATAACGTTTAACTCTCTTAGAATTATGTAGATAAAATCATAAGAAGTCATGTGACTGGAACACATCAGATTCTTACTTTCTCTACACGTACTATGCACATAGTGTATAGAGAAGGTATTGCACTCCACCAAAAATTCGATACCGAGATTTCACCGGAAATATAAGTTTTAGGATCCCCTGTATCTAAAAAAAGCTTTTTCCGAAAAAGCTCCATGTGTGTGTGTGTGTGTGTGTCCATGTGTCTGTTACCACGATAACTCAAAAACGAAAAGTCGGTAAAATACCAAACTTGGTATTTAAGTTTAGTATCCCCCAGGGATGCGACACGAAGATTTTGAAAAAAATCCCCCCACCCCAAACTACCCTTCACATGGAACACTTTCGAATTCTTTTATTTTCTTAAAAATGGCTCTAACGATTTTGATTAAAACATCGCATATTAAAGATATTTACTTAACAAATATCTTGAATTTTTTGGGGGAATAGCCTCTGAAGACTACTTTATTCTGGATGAATTTTACGGAATTCTGCTAAACTGGTAAGAGATAGACAAAAACTTACGACACAGAAAATGTAGAGCACATTAAAACACACAATTTGTGTTATATACATTTTTTCGTGGATTTGGTCGTTTTTTAGATATTCCTTGTTTTGGGGTTCAGCTTTAAAAACATAATTTTTTCATACAGAAATCTATCAACTCCTGTCCATACAAACAAAGGAACTTCAGTCACATAGCAACCAGCTTTTGATTATCACTTTAACCTATGGTACTCCCTTATTTCACTTCTACTTACAAGGAAGCAAGTAAAAAGACTATTTCTGCTAATGTTTTCTCAATTGGCATGAAGTAAATACAAGCAGAAGCTTTTCAACAATAATTTGTTATAGAGATGTAGAGAAAGTCGTGTGAATCTAACACATCAGATTTCTTTTTCACATATGCATCACTTTGTATAAATAAGGGATTCATATATAGTTTCCCCTAGGACTTTAAAACGTGAAGCCACAGTTTGTTCACAGGCTTCCTTGAGCTATTCGTTCTCTGTGCTGGAAGATCAGCTGGCGTGAGAAAAACACTCGGATAGGAAGAGAATTTATCACCCTCGACCCTTTAATTGTCAAGCAGGATGATGTTTACGCCTTATCAATTTAGATGGCGCTCCTTTACGTGTTGTAGAGAAATAACGGTTGTCAGCCATGTGGCATTCTCCTTCTAGCAGAGATTGATAATCCAGACAAAAGAGCATCGCGCCCTTGTCGTGCAAAAAAGTGCTTGCGCTGAGAAACACACAACAGCGATACACTTGAAGATTGATGGTTACCATATAATGCTTGTTCCAACGCCATGCTCACACCTCGATTCCTTTACTTCACGCAACCAGCAAAGTCTGCTAACACCACATACGAGGCTCATTGTTCAAACTTAAATTCCAGCAACGTATTCCGTGTAAGTAGAAGCGAAATAAGGGAGTGCCATAGGTTAAAGTAATAGTCAAAAGCTGGTTGCTGTGCAACTGAAGTTCCTTTGTTTGTATTTAACAATTCCTGTATGAGAAAAGTATAAGTTTTTCAAAGCTGAAACCAAAAACAAGGAGTATTTAAACAACGTCAAACACCACGAAAAAAATGCATATAAGATAAATTGTGTGTTTTAAGGTGCTCTACATTTTTGTGTTGTAAGTTTTTGTCTATCTCTTAACAGGTATGCAAAATTCCGTAAAATTAATCCACAATAAAGTGGTCTTCAGAGGCTAATCACAGAAAATTCAAGACATACATTTCATTTGTCAGGTAAATATCTGTAATATACGAAATTTTAATCCAAATCGTTTGAGCCATTTTAGAGAAAATCAAGATTTTGGAAAAAAGTTCCATGTAAAGGATAGTTTGGGGTGGGGGGATTTTCCTCAAAATATTCGTGTCGCATCCCTGGAAGATACTAAACGTAAATACCAACTTTGGTGTTTTACCGACTTTTCGTTTCTGATCTATCGTGTTCACGGACACATACACACGGACCTTTTTCTGATTTTTTTTTTTGTATCGGAGGATTCTAAAACATAATTTTTGGGTGGAGTGCAATACCTTCTCTATACATTATGTACATAGCACGTATAGAGAAAGTAAAAATTCTGCAGTATCGTAACCTACAAACTTTACTCCACACGTTCTTTTCACAGATATAGTCGCCATAATTAGTCACTACACTTTTGAGATGTGCATGCCTTGTGTGGGTTAAATGAGCACACAAAAATAAAACTTGTGGTGTTAAATGTTCAATTAAACAGTAAATTTAGACGGTAAGCTTTAAACCAGTATATTGTTCAGTAGTGTATATATGTGTTTGGTTGTAGTTTCTCGAATAGCAGAAGCAAATTTAAGGAAAGAGAAATGTCGTTCAACACATATTTTAGCGCACTTATTTTTGTGCTGGTATACTTAGTGAAATGTGTTATACATTATCAACAGAACGATTCTGTATTGTTTGTTCGATTTTAGATTTCCAAAACTGAAAGACCATTGAAAAGCTTAGTTAAAGGCAATTCGCAGGCAAAATTGGCAACCTACTCCGGTTGATACTGAGATTCTTTATTAATATCACATATTCTACCTAAGTTTTAAACCAGTGCTGTAACATATGGTACAACCTTTTGTTTCACCAACAGTAGTTTTAGACCAAGAAATCAGAACAAAATTAAGTTATGACCTATCCGCGATGTTTACTGCAATAATACCAATTTATCAACGATAACTTCTGACGGGCCGAAAAATATGATTGTATTAAACATTCCCTCAACTAGAGATCTCTGCCCTTCCATTGTTCTTTGTTCTTTTACTTCAAAAACTTGGTAAAACAATTAATTTGATAGATGTTGCGTATGGTGTATGTAGTAGTTTGTAGTGCCACAAGATGACGGCATTTTCTTCAGCAAAACGGCAGCACTTCCGCCCTTTGTGACGTAATTAGCTTCTATCACGTGACCACAGGCAATATCTTAAGTATAAGAGAGTTTCATCAAAGTCAATAGAGACGTTTTTGAGACAGTCAAAAATTTCGAAACTGTTTTTCTTTTTGTAAAGGGTAGTTGGGGTGGGGGATTTTCTTGAAAATCTTCTTGTCGCATTCTGGAAGATATTAAACTGAAATACCAAGTTTGGTATTTTACCGACTTTTCGTTTTGGAGTTATCGCGTTCACAAACACACGGACGATGGAATTTTTCAGGCGTAAAAATCCTTAGTATGGCTTCCTTCGGAAGGGAAGTAAAGACGGTTGGTCCCGTTATCGTAGATTTACGGCACGTATAATAACCTCAAGCCTGATAAAGAGGCCTCTGAGCAAAATTAAATGGTCTTTTACGCCAAACATAAAATAGAATGCTGAGATCCACAACTGTTGGAGAGTGTCCATAAATAAAACGCCATTTCTATTTTCATTACTGACACACACACACGGACCCTTTTCTGAAAATACTGTTTTTTTTTTATACAAGGGACCCTAAAACGTCTATTTCCGGTGAAATCTCGGTATCGAATTTTTGGGTAGAATACAATATCTTCTCTAGCTGCCCCTGTGGTCGAGTGGTTAGCGAGCTGAATTCTCACCCGGAAGTCCCGGGTACGATTCCCGGCTGGGGCGGGGAATGTTTCTTTAACCAGAATTATTCCCTATCCCCCATAGAGTCTGGAAGTATGAATGTGAGAGTGTTTAGTAATATAAAGTTTAACCTAATGTTCTGAACCTACAGTTTCACAAGTGAAAGCCCCCGATATGACCATTGATGTTAAAGGAAAAATGAAACAATTTAAAAAAATTTGATCGAGAAAAATTAGCAGAATTAGTTTTATTTCTTGCTTTATTATAAGTAGAAGCGAAATAAGGGAGTACCATAGGTTAAAGGGAAAGCCAAAAGCTGGTTGCTATGTGACTGATGTTCCTTTGTTTGTATGGACAGGAGTTAACAAATTCCTGTATGAGAAAAGTAAGTTTTTCAAAGCTGAAACCAAAAACAAGGAATATCTCAAAAACGATCAACTCCACGAAAAACATGTATATAACATAAATTGTGTGTTCTAACGTGCTTTTTTTTTTGTTGTGTGTTTAACTTTTGTCCGTCTATTACGGTTTTGTAGTTATGTAAAAATTAATCCAGAATAAAGTAGTCTTCAGAGGCTATTCCCAGAAAATTCAAGATATACATTGTATTTGTCAGGTAAATGTATTTAATATACGATATTTTAATCAAAATCGTTAGAGCCATTTTTTAGAAAATGTAAATTTTCGAGAAAGTTCCATGTAAAGGGTAGTTGGGATTGGAGAGATTTTCTTGAATATCTTCGTGTCGCATCCTTGGAAGATACCAAACCTATACACTAAGTTTGGTTTTAATGGACATTTAGTTTTTGAGCTATGCTGCCCACAGACACACACGGACATTTTTCTAAAAGTGATTTTTTTTAGATTCAGGAGGTCTCAAAACATGTATTTCCGGTGAAATCTTGGTATCGAATTTTTGTGTGAATTGCAATACCTTCTCTATACACTCTGTAGATTATACATACCTGTGGACAAAGAAGTAGTAATAATAATAGTAATAGTAATAATAATAATAATAATAATAATAATAATAATAATAATAATAATACTTTGACAGACAAATGACAAACTTTTCATGTTATGGAGATACCTGTGTGTAACAATTTCCCTTCCTCACTGAAATTATATTAGACCCTGCACATCGAGGTGCTTTGAAAGAAGTGAAGTTCAGTGATGCGCGAATTTGCCAAAGGGTACTTTGATTTAATTAGCCAGGCCGCTTTAAAAGTCGCCAAAACGCCCAAACAAAAGACAGTTTGAGAGTTGAACCCAGATCCTGGTAAATTAGTGGCGAGTGAATACGCCACGTTAAATTCAGAGTAGCGAGGTTTCTCTGCTTCACGTTAATTACGTCGACATATGTCCCTAATTATTACGTCATATGCTCCCTTTTCTTTTGCTCTAAACGTCACACCGTCTCGTTGCGCGCCAGTGGTGGATTAAACGATGTCCACAGTGAGGGAGTCAGATTGCGGAGTGTAAGGGTTCAATAGATACCCTCTAGTAAGGGCGGTTTTAATTCTCTAGTCCGTATGTATAATGTGCGTAGTGTATAGAAAAAGTATTGTATTGCACCCAAAAATTCGATACCGAGATTTCACTGGATATATATGTTTTAAGGCTCCCTGAATCCAAAAAAAAAAAAAACATTTTTAGAAAAATGTCCATGTTGAGTCTGTCCGTCTCTCTATGGACATCATAGCTCAAAAACGAAAAGGCCGTTAAATACCAAACTGGTATATTCCAAGGATGCGACACGAAGATTTGCAAGAAAATCCCCCACCCCCAACTACCCTTTACATGAAACTGTTTTCGAAAATTTTGATTTTCTCAAAATAAGCTCTAACGATTTTGATTAAAATATCGTATATTAAAGATATTTACCTCAAAAATAAAATCTATATTTTTAATTTTCTAGGAAGAGCTTCTAAAGAGTACTTTATTCTGAATGATTTTTATTGACTTTTGCATAAATGCTAAACCGTATGAGATGGACAAAAACTTACCACACAAAAAATGCTGAGCATGATAAAACACACAATTTATGTAATATACATTTTTTTCGTGGAGTTGATCGTTTTTTTAGATATTCCTTGTTTTTAGATTCAGCTTTGAAAAACATATACTTTTCTCATACAAGAGTTTGTCAACTCCTGTCCATACAAATAAACGAACTTCAGTCACATAGCAACCAGCTTTTGACTATCACTTTAACCTATGGTACTCCCTTATTTCGCCTCTACTTACAAGAAAGCAAGTAATAAGGCTATTTCTGCTATTTTTTTTTTTCGATTAGCATGAAGTAAATAGAAGCATAAGCTTTTTAACAATAATTTGTTGGAAAGATGTAGAGAAAGTCATGTGAATGGAACGCATCAGATTTTTTTTTTCTTTAGAGCTCGCGGTTTTTTTATATTTCTTGTAATTATTTTCAGTTTTAAACTACCTAACCATTCTCAAAGAGGACCGTGCAAAGCGAACCAGCATCAATCGTCTCACCTAGCTATCAACTTTTAAAATATTTGACTATGGTTTTAGCCTAATCTAGGCCCTTATTTCCCTTCTACTTACAAGAAAGTAAGTAATTGAGAGAATTTCTGATAATTTTTCTCACGATTATCATGAAGTAGATAGAAGAATAAGCTTTTCTAAGAAGAGCTTGTATTTGGAATAGCTAGATAATGTTATCTAAATAGAACAAATCAGATTTAACCATTTATCAGATATTCCTTGACATTGATTTCAGTTTTAAAGTTATTAAACTCTTCTTAAGGAGGAATCTTTCATCCGTTTTATATAATTTTTTATTGTTTCATTTATATAGCCCCTTTTGACATTTAAGGTCATATCGGGGGCTTTGCACTTGAAATAACTTGTTGTGTATAAGTTCTTTTACGTTTGGTTTAAAAAAAAATATTTTTCCTCAAATACACACACATTCACTCTCACATACATACTTCCAGACTCTGTGGGCGATACGGAATAATCCTGGCTAAAGAAAAATTCCCCGCCCCAGCCGGGAATCGAACCCGGGACCTCCGGCTCGACCACGGAGGTAGTCCCATATAACTTTCGTTTTTCTCCTGACTATGGAAAAAGAACCAATTTCCAACAAAAGTCACACAGTCACAGTTTTTAAAAGATTTGACTATCGCTTTAGCCTTGTGTATTCCCTCATTTCCCTTCTACTTTAAGCAACTAAGTAATAAAAACATTTTCTAGTAATTTTATTTTGATTAGCATTATGTAGATAAAAGAATGCTTTTTTACTTTCTCTATACTCACTATGTACAGAGTGTATAGAGAATGTATTGCACTCCACCAAAAAATTCGATACCGAGATTTCACCGGAAATATATGTTTTAGGGTCCCCTGTATCCAAAAAGAGTATTTTCAGAAAAAGGTCCGTGTGTGTGTCTGTGTGTCTGTGTGTCTGTGAACACGATAACTCAAAAACGAAAAGTCGGTAAAATACCAAACCTGGTATTTAAGTTTAGTATCTTCCAGGGATGCGACACGAAGATTTTGAGAAAAATCTCCCCACCCCCAACTACCCTTTAATTGGAACTTTTTTCGAAAATTTTGATTTTCTCAAAAATGGCTCTAACGATTTTGATTAAAATTTCGTATATTAAACATATTTACCTGACAAATAAAATGTATATCTTGAGTTTTCTAGGAATAGCGCCTGAAGAGTAGTTTATTCTGGATGAATTTTACGGAATTTTTAATAACTGCTAAACCGTAAGAGATGGACCAAAACTTACTGCACAAAAAATGTAGAGCACGTTAAAACACACAATTTATGTTATATTCATTTTTTTCGTGAAGTTCGTCGTTTTTTAGACATTCCTTATTTTTGGTTTCTTCTATGAAAAACTTATACATTTCTCATACAGGAATTTGTAAACTGCTGTCCACACAAACAAAGGAACTTCAGTGACATAGTAACCAGCTTTTGACTGTCACTTTAACCTATGGTACTCCCTTATTTCTCCTCTACTTACAAGGAAGCAATAATAAGACTATGAAGTAAATAGAAGTAAAAGATTTTTAAGAATAATTTGTTCCAGAGATACACAGAAAGTCATGTGAATGGTACACAACAGATTTTCTAAGATAATTTCTTTTGCAGGAAGACAAATGTGAATAATTTTCCCTCGTTATAAATAAACCCTCCTCCGTATCCAGGATACGACGTATATTTCTTTCCCGAATTGGTTACTTTATTTCTGTTCCCTGCGCTCAATCACTCTTTATATACATTGACGCTGCATTGAATATCTGATCACGACAAAAATAATCCTTTGCATGGGACGGTGTATTGATTTTGATGCAACTGAACTTTGTGTGTTTGTATTCATAAGAGAGGCAATAAAGCGCATGCGCCTAATATGCTGTGACTTCTACAGGCATGTAGTAAGTTGCGCGTGTAGTTGAACTTGCCAACGTATGCGCGTAGTGTGCCTATTCATAAAACCTCAAGGAGCATATTTCTTCATGCTTAGGATTCACGCATGAGTGGAAGAGTTTAGGCACTAAAAGTAGTTTTATAGTCCTTAAAATAGGTTGTTATATTTAGACTCTAGAAAATGTGCTCCATTCACATGACTTTTACTACATCTCTGCAACAAATTATTGTTAAAAAGTTTATGCTTCTATTTAATAGTCTTATTACTTCCTTCCTTGTAAGTAGAAACGAAATTAGGCAGTGCTTGTATGGAGAGGAGTTGAGAATTTATTCTGGCCGAATTTTGCTTAGCTGCTAAACTGTATGAGATAGACAAAAGCTTACTGCACAGAAAATGTAGATCTCTTTTAAACACACAATATAACATGTCCTTTGCATTTTTGTTATGGAGGTAACTGTTTCCGATACATTCCTTGTTATTGGTTTCAGTTGTGAAGTACTTATATTTTTCTCAGACAGAAGTGTCCGTTTTTCTTTTGTTCTACTCCTGGCCAAGCAAAGAAGCGATTTTCAATGACAAGCTTATAACGACAGCTTTTTAAAAAATTGACTATCACTTTGCCCTTGCGCATTCTCTTAGTTATCTTTTACTTATAAGAACTAAGTAATAAGAACATTCTGCTAATGTTTATCTCGATTAGCATTGTGTAGAAAAAAGAATAATTTTATATAAGAAGTTTGTAGAACAGCTAGAGAAAGACATTAGAGTGTAAAACATCAGATTTTTACTTTCTGTACACGTACTATGTGCATAGTGTATAGAGGAAGTATTGTATTCCACCCAAAAATTATATACCGAGATTTCGCCGGAAATACATGTTTTAGGTTCCCCTGAATCCAACAAAAAACAATTTTTAGAGAAAGGTCCGTGTGTGTGTGTTTGTGTGTGTGTCTGTGGACAACATAGCTCAAAAACGAAAAGACCGTTAAATACCAAATTTGATACTTAGGTATAGTATCTTCAAAGAATGCGACACACAGATTTTCAAATAAATCCCTTCACTACAAACTACCCGTCACATGGAAAAATTTTCGAAAATTTTGATTTTCTTAATAATGGTTGTAACGATTTTGATTAAAATCACGTATATTAATGCTATTTGTACTCCGAATAAAATGTATATCTTGAATTTTCTGGGAATAGCTTCCGCTTTATTCTGGATGAATTTTGCCGAATTTTGCATAACTGCTAAACCGTAAGAGATGTAGAAAACTTACAATACAGAAGATGTAGAGCACATTAAAACTCACAATATACTTTATATACTTTTTTTTCCATGGAGTTGATTGTTATTAGATATTCCTTGTTATTAGTTTTCGCTTTGAAAAACGTATACTTTTCTCATACAGGAATTTGTCAACTCGTGTCCATACAAACAAAGGAACATCAGTCACATAGCAACCAGCTTTTGACTGTCACCTTAACCTATGGTACTCCCTTATTTCGCTTCTACTTACAAGGAAGCAAGTAATAAGACTATTGCTGCTTTTTCTCGATTAGCATGAAGTAAATATAAGCATTAGCTTTTTAACAATAATTTGTTGCAGAGATGTAGAGAAAGTCATGTGAATGAATCACATGAGATTTTTTTTATACAAGGGCCTCTAGAACTATATTTCCGGTGAAATCTCGTCATAGAATGTTTTGGTAGAATACAATGCTTCCTCTATAAACTATGTACATAGAACGTGTAGAGAAAGTAAAAACTACACGTAAAGCTAGCAAAGAGGAAGTACTACCTATAGAAAAATGTGACACATGTGTTTGAAAGGAAGGCTTGAAATAGTCTAAGCGATTCGAGAGTTATATTTACAGAGGGGAAAACGTCCCTATTTCTGGATCACATACGTGGCGTCACTTCCGGTCAAAATAAAACCATCATTCCGCTTTTACGGCAATCTGAAGGCAATAAACAAGTGACGTCATTCATACCACGTGCGTGATGGGCGATGGATAGCGTGCTTGTAGCCAGGTTTGAACCCAAGTCACCTTGGACGCTAATTGCCTCGGTATTCAGCAACAAGGCACTGGAGTTCGATTGCTAGTAAAGTTCAAGGCTTAGCTTAGAGGATATCGTGCGTCTTCACTACATACGTTAGTTTAACCTATATGTACTTTCTCCTCAGCGTGAATAGAAAGTACTGTATTCGACCCAAAATTTTGATATCGAGATCTCAGTGGAGGTACTAGGGTCGGTCCCGGGCCTCTCAATGAAAACAGCATTAGATGATCTTTTTTCTTTTATATACTTTCTCTATACATATGTACATAGTGTATAGAGAAGGTATTGCACTCCACCCAAAAATTCAATACCGAAATACATGTTTTAGGGTCCCCAGTAACAAAAAAAAAAAAAAAAAGAAGAAGCATTTTCAGAAAAAAGGCCGTTTGTGTGTCTGTGAACACGATAACTCAAAAACGAAAAGTCGGTAAAATACCAAACTTGGTATTTAGATTTAGTATCTTCCAGGGATGCGACACGAAGATTTTGAGAAAAATCCCCCCACCCCAAACTACCCTTTACATGGAGCTTTTAGTCGCCCTCCGTGGTGTAATGGTTACCATGCTAACTTTATATACCCAAGGTCGCGGGTTCAAACCCGGTGTAGGACTATGGATTTTTTTCGGATGTAAAAATCCTTAGCATGGCTTCCTTCGGAAGGGAAGTAAAGTTGTAGATTTACGGCACGTAAAAGAGGCTCAAGCCTGACAGAGAGGCCTCTGAGCAAAATTAAGCGGTCTTTCACGCCCAATTTAAAATGGGACGCTGAGAACCACAGTAGTTAAACAGCGTCCATAAATAACACCCATTTCCATTTCCACATGCAACTTTTTACGAAAATTTAATTTTTTAGAAAATGACTAACGATTTTGATTAAAATATTGTTTATTAAAGATACTTAGCTAACAAATAAAATGTATATCTTGAATTTTCTGGGAATAGCCTGTTAAGACTACTTTATTCTGGATGAATTTTATGGAATTTTGTGTAACTGTTAAACCGTAAGAGATAGACAAAAACTTACAACACAACAAATGTAGAGCACTTTAAAACACACAATTTGCGCTATATACATTTTTTTCGTGGAGTTGATCGCTTTTGAGATATTCCTTGTTTTTGGTTTCAGCTGTGAAAAACATACAGTAATTTGTGACTTATACAAACAAAGGAACTTCAGTCACATAGCAACCAGCTTTTGACTATCACTTTAATCTATGGTTCTCGCTTATTTTGCTTCTACTTACAAGCAAGCAAGCAATAAGACTGTTTGTGCTAATTTTTCTCGATTAGCATGAAGTAAATAGAAGCATAAGCTTTTTAGCAATAATTTGTTGCAGAGATATAGAGAAACTCACGTGAATGGAACACATCAGATTTTTTTAATTTATTTCTGAACATAATCTCCAGAAAGGCTAATACATTTGTCATATCGGTGTTCTAATTTAATTAAACCATCCCTGTAGTGCGATTTATCAAAGTCCTCAAAATAGCTGTTTACTGCATCAATGACCTCCTCGTTGCTGTGAAATCTTCTTCCTTCAAGAAGTTTGTTGAGGTTTGGGAACAGGTGGTAGTCACTGGGTGCTAGATCTGGTGAATAAGGGGGATGTTCAAGCAATTCCAACTTTAATTCGCACATTTTCCCATTGCAATGACTGAAGGATGGGCCGTAGCTTGTCGTGATGAAACAATTTTTTTTGCCAAATAAGTTCTTTTTCTTTTCAACGTTGCAGTAAACTTGCGTAGTAGTCATCAGTGATACTTTTGACCTTTTTCAAGTAATCAATAAAAATAATTCCCAGAAAAAACTCGCCATAATCCTGTTAACTGACCAAATTGACTTTGCCTTTTTGAAGATGTTTCACCTGCCGCAATCCGTGATTTACTTTATGGAGAGTAGTGAGTATCCAAGTTTCATCCATGATAATAAGCCGTCTCAAAAATTCACTGGGATTTTTACGGTAGAGCTCCACATTCTTAACAGAAACAATTTTTCTTTGCAACTTTTGATCAGGTGTCAACAAACGCGGCACCCTTTTGCACAGACCTTGTGATAGCCCAAAACGTTACTTAAAATATTACCTGCACGTTTTTCTATATGTTTACAGCCTCTGCTATCTCAAACAACTTTAATCTGTGGTCTTCCAGTAATAAACGATAATTTTTTTCATTGATGTCAGGCGTTGTTAATTCTACAGGGCGTCCAGAGTGAGGCTCATCACTAGTGCTCGTACGTCCCATTTTAAACTGTACAACCCACCTTTTAACCATTGAATATGAAGGGGCAGAGTCTTTCAATGTACTGTCCATTTCCTCCTTGATTTCTTTAGGCGTTAAGCTGTCAAATGGAAGTATATAATCACTGCTCGTTTTTCCAAATCCTCCATTTTCGTGAAAACTCTAAAGTTGTCTTGTTTAAAATGCTGTCATTTGAAAACTAAACAAGCTATTGACCTGGCACTAAAGATACAAGGTAGTCTAAAGTTAAGCTATACAATGCTACCGTCTAACTGGCATAGCGGCGACATATCTGTGTGAGGCGCGGGACTTATCAGCCGACCCTCGAATGATGCGATACGAAGATTTTCAAGAAAATCACCTCATGCCCAACTACCCTTTACATGGAATATTTTACGAAAATGTTGATTTGCTCAAAAATTACTCCAACAATTTTAATTAAACTGCCATAAGATTAAGATAGTTTCTTGACAAACGAAATGTATATATTGAATTTTCTAGGAATAACCTCCAAGGGCCTCTTCATTCTCTGATGAATGTTCTGTAATCGGTAAACCGTAAGCCATAGACGAAAACTTACCACACAAAAAATGCATATCCTATTAAACACAAAATTTTATTTCATATACATTTTTTTGTGGAGTTGGCCGTTTTCCAGATATCCCTCGTTTCTGTTTTCAGCTTTAAAATATAAAACTGTTATAGAGAACCTGTCAGCTCCTGGTCACGCCAAGAAACGGATTTCAATCCCATAGTAACCACATTTTAAAACATTTGACTCACGGTTTAGCCGTATGTATTCCCTTGTTTCCCTTCTACTTAAATCATTTCTCCTAATGTTTACCTCGATTAGCATGAAGTAGATAGAAGAATCAGCGTATTAACCATAGTTTGTTACAGAGATGTATAGAAAGGCATGTAAAGTTTTACTTTCTCTACACTTACTATGTACATAGTGTATAGAGAAGGTATTGTAATGCACCCAAAAAATCGATACCTAGATTTCACCGAAAATACACGTTTTGGGACTCCCTGAATCCAAAAAAAAGCATTTTTAGAAAAAGGTCTGTGTGTGTCTGTGTATTTGTGGACAGCATAGCTCACAAACGAAAATCCCGTGAAATGCCGAGCTTGTCTTTTTGGTTTAGTATCATCCAAGGATGCAACACGAAGATTTTCAAGAAAATCCCCCCACCGCCCAACTACTCTTTACTTGGAACTTCTTTAGAAAATTTTGCTTTTCTCAAATTTGGTCTTACGATTTTCATTAAAATATGGTATATTAAAGATATTTACCTGACAAATAAAACGTATATCTTGAATTTTCTGGGAATAGTTTCTGAAGACCTCTTTATTCTGCATGAATTTTGCTGAACTTTCCGTAACTGGTAAACCGTAAGAGATAGACAGAAACTTTGTACAAAAAAATGTAGATCACGTTAAAACACACAATTATGTCATAAGTTTGTTTTATGGAGTTAATCGTTTTCGAGATATTCATTGTAGTTGGTCTCAGCTTTAAAATACTTATAATTTTCTCATACAGGAATTTGCCAACTTCTATTCATACAAATAAAGGAACTTCAGTCACATAGCAACCAGCTTTTGACTATCACTTTAAATTACGGTACTCCCTCATTTCGCTTCTGTTTACATCGTCTCCTTAGCGCGGTGGTCTCCCAAGCTGGAGACCTGAGTTCGATCCCCAGTACCGTCGTGGAGATTTTTTCCCCGCTGGGAGACCTGGCCCGGGGTGCACTCAGCCTCGTAAGGTCCCTGTGAGGGGCCAATTGAGGAGCTACTTCATGGAGAAGTAGCGGCTCCAGGTCATGAGAACCGCATTAACCAGCCGGGGGCACTCGAGGGGCTGACCACGTCTCACCCTCCAATTCTGCACCCCATACATGACGTCTGTAATGGACGGATGGGGGACGCAGCGGCCAAGGTTCCCTGTGAGCTGTAGAGAAGATCATGTGAATGCAGCACTTCGGATTTTTTTGTTTTTATCTTGTGTTTTCTGGTGGAGGAACAAGCGGGTTGCTTGTATGGTCAGAGTCTTCTACAAGCTCTGCTGAGGACAACTGGAACATTGAGATCTGAGTTAATAGTGGAGTTTCTGAAATACCACGGTCTGTTGGTGATTAACTAAAACACATGCTCTGAATTTTATTTGTGTCACCCTTGGATTTCAGTAAAATATTTATATGCTTTGTTGATGTGTTTTGTATTTCTGGGGGTTGGTATACATGCTTCAAGAGACACTTCTAGCATTTTTGGCTCTCGTCCCATCATGCTGCAATATCAGTTGACATCATAAATATTTAAATATCCTAGAGAAATATTAATAAACACTAGGTATTTTAAGTGGTATAAGGGAAATTAACGCCGCGGTAAACCTACAAATGACCCAAAGGGACAGATGGCGCTATTGCAGCGCACTCAGGCATGGCGTTTCTTGTAAAATCTCGCTAGGGACAGGTTAATATTAATGATGGCCATGACATTTCTCTCTTTCTTGTGTCGGAAGGACTGCGTTTCAACTGCGTCACCTGAGTTAACAATATCTCCAGCATATTCCTGCTACATTTACATTACTTTCTCCACTCGTTTTTCAATAAACTACTCTTTAAAAGGCTAAAACTTCTCTCTACTTCACGTTAATCCAGATAATCATTTGTAGAAATGCTTTTATCTACTATTATAATAGTCAGTGAAGCTTCAGTTTGTAGTTATTAGGCAAAAAATCCTTACTTTATATTCTAACAAAACACAAAGCATAAAATACAGGTTCAACAAAATGCAAAATACACTTTTTGAAATACTTGATATGTAAGTTAATCATTCTAAGCACATATTTGGTTATATAAGCTAAATTTACAATTCACTTATTACTTGCCATGGCAACAAGCACTGTAAGTATTTACAGTAAGAGTTTGAGAGGTCATTAATACTTACAGTACAATTAGGAAATGACGTAACACTCAAGACATGTGCTACTTCAAGTAAAGAATCTATTGCAAAATTCATTAACAAAAGAGTGTATAAGAAGGATTTGCCATATAATTTATATATAGCCTTTCATTTGTTCACATCGACAATATATTTATTTTCTCTATACGTACTATGTACACAGTGTATAAAAAGGTATTGCACTCCACCCAAAAATTCGATACCGAGATTTCACCAGAAATATATGTTATACGATCTCCTGTACCAAAAAAAAGTATTTTCAGAAAAAGAACCGTGTGTGTTTGTGTGTGTGTGTGTGTGTGTGTGTCCGGGTGTCCATGTGTCTGTGAACATAACTCAAAAACGAAAAGTCGGTAAAATACCAAACTTGGTATTTAAGTTTAGTATCTTCCAGGGATACGACACGAAGAGTTTGAGAAAAATTCCTCAACCCCAAACTACCCTTTACATGGAACATTTTTTGAAAAATTGTATTTTCTTAAAAATGAATCTAACGATTTTCATTAAAATATGTTATATCAAAGATATTTACCTGACAAATAAAATGCATATCTTCAATGTTCTGGGAATAGCCTCTGAAGCTTACTTTATTCTGGATGAAATTTACGGAGTTTTGCCTAGCTCCTAAACCTAAAGAGATAGATACACAAAAAATGTAGAGCACGCTAAAACACACAATTTATATCATATACATTTTAATCTAGTTGATCGCTGTTTAAATATTCCTTGTTTTTGGTTCCAGCTTTTAAAAACACAGTTTTCTCATACAGGAATTTGCCAACTCTTGTCCACACAAACAAAGGAATTTCAGTCACATAGCAAACAGATTTTGACTATCACTTTAATCTATGGTACTCCCTTACTTCGCTTCTACTTTAAAGGAAGCAAGTGATAAGACTATTTCCGCTAATTTGTTCTCGATTAACATGAAGTAAATAGAAGCATAAACTTTCTAACAATAATTTGTTGCAGCGATATAGAGAAAGTCATGTGAATGGAACACTTCAGATTTGTTTACTTTCTCTACACGTACTATATACATATTGTATAGGTAAGGTATTGCACTCCACCCAAAAATTCCATACCGAGATTTCACCAGAAATATGTATTTTAGGGTCCCCTTTATCCAAAAAAAGCATTTTCAGAAAGTGGTCCGTGTGTGTGTGTGTGTGTATATGTGTGTGTGTCTGTGAACACGATAACTCAAAACCGACAAGTCGGTAAAATACCAAACTTGGTATTTAAGTTGAGTATCTTCCAGAGATGCGACTCGAAGATTTTGAGAAAAATCCCCCCACTCCCAACTACCCTTTACATGAAGCTGTTTTCGAAAATATTGGTTTTCTCAAAATGGCTCTAACGATTTAGATTAAAATAGCATATATTAAAGATATTTACCTGACAAACAAAATGTATATCGGAATTTTCTGGGAATAGCCTCTGAAGACTACTTTATTCTGGATCAATTTTACGGAATTTTGCATAGCTGCTAAACCGTAAGAGATGGACAAAAACTTACCACACAAAATATGTAGAGCACAATAAAACACTCAATTAATGTTATATACATTTTTTGTAGAGTTAATCGTTTTTTAGACATTCTTTACTTTTGGTTTCAGCTTTGAAAAACTTATAGTTTTCTCAAGAGGAAGTTGTCAACTCGTCTCCATACAAACAAAGGAAACTTCAGTCACATAGCAACCAGCTTTTGACTATCACTTTAACTATGGTTCTCCCTTATTTGGCTTCTACTTACAAGGAAGCAAATAATAAGACTATTTCTGTTAATTTTTTCTCGAGCAGCATGAAGTAAATATAAGCATAAGGTTTTTAACAATAATTTGTTACAGAGATGTAGAGAAAGTCTTGTGATTGTAACACAAGATTTTTCTAGTTAAAATTTGAGAAATACAGCAAGGAAAGGGCAGCCTGTGTTTAATCTCGGCGATGTCCATTATACAGTAGACCGGTTGAAATTCCTTTTTACAGACCGTAGCGAAGGTATAACTCCATACGACAGGTTTTTCACTTTTTGCCCCCGGGTATCCGAATATTTAACGACGTCCCAAATTATGCATGCTGATATGCTACGTTACCTTAACTCTGACGTCACGTTTGTGTTCCGGCAGGCACAAAATCGCCGGATCGCATGATGAAACGATCACATCGCCAAGTGATCAGCGATGACTTTTTTGCGTGGCCATATCGGTCAGCACTGACCTACTAAATCAGGCAGTCATTAGTGCTATTCCAGGAAATTAACATATATACACGGACTGGTCAGTGGTGGTTTCTAACTCGAGTTTCAGTGGCGGTTATGATGTCCAATGCATTTTACATCTGAAGAATCCAATTACATGTTCTCTCCCTCTGTAAAGTTTATTTAGCGCTAGATATTAAAGACGTTCTTAATATTATTTTCTCTACACGTACTATGCACAGCATACTAGGGCCGGGTCTCTCAATGAAAACAGCATTTAAAAAAAAAAAATTCTTTGCTTTATTTCTGAACATAATCTCCAGAAAGGGTAGTACATTATTCATAGCGGTGTTCTAATTTAATTAAACCATCTCTGTAGTGCGATTTATCAAGGTCCTCAAAATAGCTGTTTACCGCAACAATGACCTCCTCGTTGTTGTGAAATCTTCGTCCTCCAAGAATGTTTTGAGGTTTGGGAACAGGTGGTAGTCACTGGTTGCTAGATCTGGCCAATGGGGTGGATGTTCAAGCAATTTGAAATTTATTTCGCACATTTTTCCCATTGCAATGACTGAACGATGGACCGGAGCATTGTCGTGATGAAGCAAGATTTTTTATTTGCCAAATGAGGTCTTTTTCTTTTCACCTCATCACTCAAACGTTGCAGAAGCTTGTGTTGTAGCCACCAATGATATTTTTGCCCTTTTCCAAGTAATCAATAAAAATAGTTCCCTGTGCATCCCAGAAAACACTCGCCGTACCATTGTTAGCTAACAAATTTTACTTTGACTTTTTTGGAGGTGCTTCACCACTGTTTTGACTGTGATTTACTTTCTGGAGTGTAGTGATGTATCCAATTTTCATCCACGGTAATAAGCCGTCTCAAAGATTAACTGGTATTTTTTCGGTAGAGCTCCACATTCTTAACAGAAACAGTTTTTCTTTGCAATTTTTGATCAGGTGTCAACAAACGCGGCACATTCTTGCACAGACCTTTTGAAAGCCCAAAACATTACTTAAAATATTACCTGCGCGTTCTTTTGATATGTTTATGGCCTCTGCTATCTCAAACAACGTTAATCTGCGGTCTTCCAGTACTAAACGATGAATCTTTTAAATTATCTCTGGAGTTGTCACTTCTACAGGGCGTCCATAGAGAAGGTATTGTATTGCATCCAAACATTCCATGTAGAGATTTCATAGTACATGTTTTAGGGCCCTAGAATAAAAAAATAGAAAAAGGTTCATGTGTGTGTCCCTTTGGACAGCATAGCTCAAAAACAAAAATACCGTTCAACACCAAACTTGGTATTTGTGGTTAGTATCTACCAAGGAATCGACACGAAGATTTTCAAGAACATCCTCCCACTCCAAACTACCCTTTACATGGAACATTCCTCTAAAATTTGTTTTCTAATGATTCTGATTGAAATAGCATATATTTAAGATATTTTCATTACATACGAACTGTATATGTTGAACTTTTCTGGGCATAGTCTCTGAGGATACCTTTATTCCAGATGAATTTTGCTGAATTTCGCATAGGTGATAACAGATGGTCAAAAACCTGCTACACAAAAATGTAGATTTCAAAATATATTAAAATACCCAGTTGACTATATATATATATATTTTAGATATACCTTGTTTTGGTTATTGTTTTTTTTTAAATTCTTTTCTCGTACGGGATTTTATAATCTTAAGGAAATGCAAAGAAATGAATTTCAACCACATGGTAACCAGCTTTTAAAAGAGCTAACTTCCACTTTAGCCTAGTGTATTGCCTTATCTGCTTTCTACTTACAAGCAAGTAGAAAGATCATTTCTACTAATTTTTATCTTGATGAACCTGAAGTAGATAGAAGAATAGGCGTGTTAACAATTATTAGCAAAATCATGAGAATGGAACATTTTTTTTTACAGGATGCCTGTTTTTCTAGTGAAATTTTGGTATGGATATTTTTCTTCTCTGCCTATGTACCTACAAAGTAGAGAAAATAAAAAATAGAATTATATTAAATAAACTTCTGCTCGCCCTTCTTTGAGTAGGCACGTCGTCTTTCTAACAGATTATAATAGAAAGAAGAAAAAACATAAAAACAAATACCACTTTAGAAAGCAAAAGCCAAAAATAGACTTGTGCTCACAAAGAATTTTCCTCTTCCTGTTGCTTGTTTTCCTTTCTCTATTTCTTTCTTTGTTCAAGTATTCTCTTTCATCCGCGCATTCATTAAAAGAAAAGCAATATCCCAATAAAATGGCCCAGCGTTCCCGTTTATTAGAAACGGACGTCAGAAACAATTCAACCTCACTCTAAGCAAGTAGACGATGCATCTGTGAAATTTGGAAAATTAGGTACAAGATATATTATCGAAATTTGCCGCTGGCCCAACTGCCCCGCATTTGTCGAGTGCAGGCATCCCTTTGTGCGGTAAAAGAGTTGCAGAATTCAACGGGTCCATTGCGACTGGAGAACTGACAAAAGTGGTCTTTTCTTTACAGGTCTTGCTCAACAAAATGAGAAAATCTGATGTGTTCCATTCGCATGACTTTCTCTACAGCTCTGCAACAAATTATTCTTAAAAAAGCTTATGCTTATATTTACTTCATTAGCAGAAATAGTTTTATTTGCTTCCTTGTAAGTACAAGCTAAATAAGGCATTTCCATAGCTTAAACTGATAATCAAAAGCTGGTTGCTATGTGACTTAAGTTTCTTTGTATAGACACGAGTTGACAAATACGTATATCAGAAAAATATAAGTATTAAAAGGTGAAATAAAAAAAAAGTAGTAACTCAAAAACAATCAACTCGAAGAAAAAACTTATATAACATAAATTGTGTGTTTACATCTTTATGTGATAAGTTTTTGTCCATCTCTTATGGTTAAGCAGTTATGCAAAATTCCGTAAAAATTCATCCAGCATAAAGTAGTCTTCAGAGGCTTTTCTCAGGAAATTCAAGATATACATTTTATTTGTCAGGTAAATATTTTTAACATTCGTGGTTTTAATCAAAATCGTTAGAGCCATTTTAGAGGAAATCAAAATGTTCGAAAAAAATCCAAGTAAAGGGTAATTGGGGGTGGGGGAATTTTCATGAAAATCTTCGTGTCGCATCCTTGGAAGATACTAAACGTAAATACCAAGTTTGGTTTTTAACTGCCTTTTCCTTTTTGAGCTATGCTGCCCACAGACACACACAAACACACACAGGTACATTTTTCTAAGTATCCTTTTTTTGGATTCCGGGGTTCTCAAAAGATCTATTTCCGGTGAGAGCTCGGTCTCAAATTTTTGGGTGGATTACAATAGCTTCTCTATACGCTATGTACATGGTACGTGTAGAGAAAATAAACATTAATAATTAGATAAAATCCGGATAGGCTACCCGTTATATATTCAAAGTTTAAATTTATTTCCAAAAACAAGCATTACAAATTTTATATACGAGGGTCGGCTGCTAAGTCTCGCGCCTCTCAATGAAAACAGGATTTAACTTTTTTTTTTTTTTTTTTTTTTTGTTTTTTGCTTTAATTCCCAACACAATCTCCAGAAAGTCTAATACATTATTTTTATCGGTGTTCTAATTTAATTAAACCATCTCTGTAGTGCGATTTATCAAGGTCCTCAAAATAGCTGTTTACCGTATCAATGACCTCCTCGTTGCTGTGAAATCTTCGTCCTCCAAGAAATTTTTTGAGGTTTGGGAACAGGTGGTAGCCACTGGGTGCCGAATATGGTGGATATTCAAGCAATTCAAACTTTAATTCGTACATTTTTCCAATTGGATAGTCTGAACGATGGGCCGGAACATTGTCGTAATGAAACAAGATGTTTTATTTGCCATATGAGGTATTTTTCTTTTCACCTCATCACTCAAACGTTGGTGTAAGCTTGCGTAGTAGTCAGTAGTTATACTTTTACTCTTATCCAAGTAATTAATAAAATTAATTCCCTGTGCATCCCAGAAAAATCTCGTCATAACCTTGTTACCTGGCAAAATTGACTCTTGTCTTTTTGGGAGTTGGTTCACCTGCCGCAATCCACTGTTTCGACTGTGATTTACTTTCTGTAGTGTAGTGATGTATCCAAGTTTCATTCATGCTAATAAGCCGTCTCAAAAATTTACTAGAATTTTTACGGTAGAGCTCCACATTCTTAACAGAAACAGTTTTTCTTTGTAAATTTTGATCAGGTGTCAACAAACGCGGCACCCATCTTGCACAGACCTTGTGAAAGTCCAAAACATTACTTAAAATATCACCTGCACGTTCTTTTGATATGTTTACAGCCTCTGGCATCTCAAACAAATTTAATCTGCGGTCTTCCAGTACTAAACGATGAATTTTTTCAATGATCTCTGGAGTTGTCACTTCTACAGGGCGTCCAGAGCGAGGCTCATCACTAGTGCTCGTACGTCCCATTTTAAACTCTGCAACAACCTTTTAGCCATTGAATATGAAGGGGCAGAGTCTTTCAAGGTACTGTCCATTTCCTCCTTGATTTCTTTAGGCGTTAAGCCTTTCAAATGTAAATATTTAATCACTGCTCGTTTTTGCAAATCCTCCATTTTTTTGGAAACTCTAAAGTTGTCTTGTTTAAAATGCTGTCATTCGAAAACATAACAAGCTATTGACCTGTAACTATGGATACAAGCTAGTCTAGAGTTAAAGTATACGATGCTACCGTCTAACTGGCCTAGGGGTGCCATATCGGTGTGAGGCCCGGGTCTTTTCACCCGTACCTGTAGACAAAGTTAAAGCAAGATAATGCCACACAGTTGCATTGAAGTACAATAAGGAATGCTGAAGAGACAACAGAGCGCGTAGGACGCTGAGATACCAGAAATTCGACACTAACTTTTGCCGATCCGATAACCATAGATAAGTTACTGGAGCGAATTTGCCACGGGGATGAAATCTCACCCGCTGCACAATACTGCACCCTCCCCCCCCCCAAACACGTTTCCTGTTGCAGCCCTATTGTTGTACGGCAGATGAGAGTATTGTGTTACAGTTGCATCATTATACCCCTTCTCTCTTGCCCTGGGTTCGATTTCCCTCCCACATTCGATACCAAATAGCTTCCTCATTATCTGTCTCTGAAACTCTACAATAAAACCACAATGCCCTGAAATAACTCGCGTAAAGACTGCCTCTCTGTTGCTTTTAAAGAAAAAACTTATTTGTTACACTCACATGACTTTCTCTAGCCGTTCTACAAACTTCTTATATAAGATTATTCTTCTTTCTGCACCTTGCTAATCAAGGTATTCAATGCAATGTTCTTATTACTTAATTCCTTATAAGTAGGAAGAAAATAAGGGAATACACTAGGGTAAATATTTAGTCAAATGCTATAAAAGCTGTCGTTATGCGACTGTCATTACAAATCGCTTCTTTTCTTGGCCAGGAGTAGAACAAAAGAAAAACGGACACTCCCGTCTGAGAAAAGTATAAGTACTTCACAACTGAAACTTATAACAATGAATACCTCGAAAACGGTAAAATCCAGGAGAAAAATGAATATGACGTAAGTTGTGTATTATAACAAGGCCTACATTTTTATATAGTAAGTTTGTGTCTATCTGTTACAGTTTGCTAGTTATGCCAAATTAAGCAAAAGTCATCTAGAATAAACAGGCATTTAGAAGCTATTCCCGTAAATTCAAGATATATATTATATTTGTCAGGTAAATATCTTTAATATACGATATTTTAATCAAAATCGTTAGAGCCATTTTTAAGAAAATCAAAATTTTCGAAAAAAGTTCCATGTAAAGGGTAGTTTGGGGTGGGGGGATTTTTCTGAAAATCTTCGTGTCGCATCCCTGGAAGATACTGACTGAACTTAAATTCCAAGTTTGGTATTTTAGCTACCTTTCGTTTTTGAGTTATCGTGTTCACAGACACACGGACACACACACACGGACCTTTTTATGGAAATGCTTTTTTTGGATTCAAGGGGTCCTAAAACATGTATTTCCGGTGAAATCTCGACATCGAATTTTTGGGTGGAATACAATACTTCTCTATCCCTATGTACATTGTACATACGAGGCTAGAGAAAGTAAAAAAACCTATGTCTAAGATTCACATGACTTTCTCTAGATCGCTGTAACGTATTACTTCTCTGCACGTACAATGTACATAGTGGGTAGAGAAGGTTTGTATTCCACCCAAAAATTTTATACCGAGATATACCAGTTGGTTCACCTGTCCCTTATTATTTTTGGAGGTAGGCAACACTCCATACTCTGAAAGCAATAAGATCGAAACTACCGTGCTTGTATCGAATTTGTGGGTACATTACAATACATTTTATATACAATATGTACATAGTGCGTATAGAGAAAGTAATAAAAAAAAATCTGATGTGTACCATTCACATGACTTTCTCCATATCCCTGCAACAAATAATTTTTAAAAAGCTTATACTTCCATTTACTTTATGCTAATCAGAAAAAAATTAGCAGAAATAATCTTATTACTCGCATCCTTGTAAGTAGAAGCGAAATAAGGGACAACTGTAGGTTAAAGTGATAGTCAAAAGCTGGTTGCTATGTCAATGAAGTTCCTTTGTTTATATGGATAGGAGTTGAGAAGTTCCTGTATGAGAAAAGTATACGTTTTTCATAGCAGAAACCAAAAATAACTCCACGAAAAAAAATATATAACATAATTGTGTGTTTTAAAGTGCTCTACATTTTTTGTGTAGTAAGTTTTTGTCCATCTCTTACGGTTTAGCAGTCATTCAAAATCTAGTAAAATTCATCCAGAATAAACTACTCTTCAGAGGCTCTTCCCAGAAAATTCAAGATATACATTTCATTTGTCAGGTAAATATGTTTAATATCCGAAATTGTAATTAAATCGTTAGAGCCATTTTTGAGAAAATCAAAATTTTCGAAAAAAGTTCCATATAAAGGGTAGTTGGGGGTGGGGGGTTTTTCTTGAAATCTTCGCGTCGCATCCCTGGAAGATACTAAACTTCAAGTTTGGTATTTTACCGACTTTTTGTCTTTGAGTTATCGTGTTCACGGACACACACACACTCACACGGACCTTTTTGTGAAAATGCTTTTTTTGGATATTGGGGACCCTAAAACATATATTTCCGGTGAAATCTCGGTATCGAATTTTTGGTGGAGTGCAATACTTTCACTATACACTATACACTATGTACATTACTCTATGACAGGAATCAAACTCATGGCCTTTGAGATAGCAGCTTCCCGTGTTACGCATTAAGCCACCAGAGCAGTTGAAAAAACGGCTCCAGAGTAGGCTACATAACTCAAGAACGTAGTTAATGAATACTCAGTGTCGCACTGTTAAGTGATTAGTTCGAGATTTTACAGATTTTTGCGACATTAAATCTTGAGAACGGTAGTAACGAGCTGCTAAAAATCGATATTTCTATACTCGGGCAGCAGTTTTAAAGACACTCTAAGCCAGTTTTTACTTTCTCCATACGCACTATGTACTTAGTGTATAGAGAAAGTATTGTACTCCACCAAAAAATTCGATACCGAGATTTCACCGGAAATGTATGTTTTAGGGTCCCCAATATCCAAAAAAAGCATTTTCACAAAAAGGTCCCTGTGTGTGTGTGTGTGTGTGTGTGTGTGTGTGTGTCCGTGTGCCTGTGAACACGATAACTCAAAAACGAAAAGTCGGTAAAATACCAAACTTGGCATTTAAGTTTAGTATCTTCCAGGGATGCGACACGAAGAGTTTGAGAAAAATACCCCCACCCCCAACTACCCTTTACATGGAACTTTTTTCGAAAATTTTGATTTTCTCAAAAATGGCTCTAACGATTTTGATTAAAATTTCGTATATTAAACATATTTACCTGACAAATGAAATGTAAATCTTGAATTTTCTGGGAATAGCCTCTGAAGAGTAGTTTATTCTGGATGAATTTTACTAAATTTTGAATAACTGCTAAACCGTAAGAGATGGACAAAAACTTACTACACAAAAAATGTAGAGCACATTAAAACACACAATTTATGTTCTATACATTTTTTCGTGGATTTCGTCGTTTTGTGACATTCCTTATTTTTGGTTTCTGCTACGAAAAACGTATACTTTTCTCATACAGGAACTTGTCAACTCCTATCCATATAGACAAAGGAACTTCATTGACATAGCAACCAGCTTTTGACTATCAGTTTAACCTACGGTTGTCCCTTATTTCGATTCTACTTACAAGGATGCGAGTAATAAGACTATTTCTGCTATTTTTTTCTGATTAGCATAAAGTAAATAGAAGTATAAGCTTTTTAAGAATTATTATCAGCACCTCATACCCACACGTTTAACGCTATGTAGCTGCGTTATGTTTATCCGGGGACCAAGCATCGCCGAACTCAAATTACTTATATCAGTCACGTGCACAATCTCGCAAATATTTCGGTGTAGTTCATTAACATCCTGTTATTAACCGTTGCTCGAATACAACTGTGTGTCACATCCCTAATACGAACTAACAGTGCAGCGGTTCGTGAGTTCCGTCATGCTTACAGACAAACGTGCACTGCAGGTCTCATCAGGGAATAAATCTTTGCCCTACCGAAATGGGTACCTCTACGTCAACCGGTCAATTCCGCTTTTTGAAATGCCTGACACAACCTGTCAGAGAGAAAATTGCGGACTTGGAATCCCCGTCACGACAAGCGAGCCTCCCCCCCCCCCCCCCATCCAAGGCTCCGAGCTCCAGATCTCAGCCCGGTCACTTTCTGCACAGGTTCGCGTTCTTTTAATTTAGTAACAGAGAGTACTGCTGCTCTCGTACTGTAGTTGGGACACTTTTTCAAACCTCTCTTACTTTCCCTAGTTAGTAGTACTCAGGTAAAACTGTTACATTCCACCCAAAAATTTGATACAAATCTGATGTGTTCTATTCACATAACTGTGTCTACATTACTCCAAAAAAATACTATTAAAAAGCATACGCTTCGTATTTACTTCATGCTAATCGAGAAAAAATTAGCAGAAATAGTCTCATTACTTGCTTCCTTGTAAGTAGAAGCGAAATAAGGGAGTACCATAGGTTAAAGTGACAGTCAAAAGCTGGTTGCTATGTGACTGATGTTCCTTTGTTTGTATGGACACGAGCTCACAAATTCCTGTATAGGAAAAGTATAAGATTTTCAAAGCTGAAACCAATAACAAAGAATATCTAAAAAACGATTAACTCTATGAAAAAAGCGTGTGTTTTAACGTGCTGTACAGTTTTTGTGTGGTAAGTTTTTGTCCATCTCTTGCCGTTTAGCATTATACAACATTCCGTAAAATGCATCGATAATTAAGTAGTCTTCAGAGACTATTCCCAGAAAATTCAAGATATACATTATTTTTGTCAGGTAAATATCATTAATGTGCGATATTTTAATCAAAATCATTTGAGGCATTTTTGAGAAAATCTAAATTTTCTAAAAACGTTACATGTAAAGGGTAGTTGGGGGAGGGGATTTTCCTGAAAATCTTCGTGACGCATCCTTGGAAGGTACCAAGTTTGGTTTTTAATGGACTTTTCATTTTTGAGCCAGACTGACACACAAACACATACACACACTCACACACACACAGATAGACACACACGGACATTTTTCTAAAAATGTTTCTTTTTTTTTTGTATTCAGGGAGTCTCAAAACGTATATTTCCTGTGAAATCTCGGTATCGAATTTTTAGCTGCATTACAATACCTTCTCGATACACTATGTACATAGTACGTGTAGAGAAAAAGCATTTCCCTTTTTACTTTCTCTACATGTACATAGTACATACAGAAATTATTGTATTGAGCCCAAAATTTCGATACCAATATTTCACCGGAAATACATGTTTTCGCACCCTACCTTTAATCGGAAAAAAAAATTAGAAAAACGTCCGTCTATGTGTGTGTGTCTCTGTGGACAGCATAGATCAAAAACAAAAAGCCCGTTAAATGCCAAACTTGGTAGCTTTCAAAGATGTGACACGAAGATTTTCAAGAAAATCCCCCCTCCCTAAACTACTCTTTTTCGAAACGTTTATTTTTCTCAAAAATGGCTGTAACGGTTTTGATTAAAAGTCATTTCCATCACAAATAAATAGTATATTTACAATTTTCTGGTAATCGCTTTTGAAGACTTGTTTATTCTGGATGAATTTTGCTGAATTTTGCAAAACTGTAAGCGATATACAAAAACTCACTACGCAAAAAAAAATGTATATCTCGTTAAAACATAATTTACGTCATACACGTTTTTTTCTTGGAGTTGGCCGTTTTCGAGATATTCCCTGTTATTAATTTAAGTTTTAAAATAGTTTAAATACATTTCTCATGCGGTAACTTGTCAACTCCTGGCCACGCAAAGAAACGGATTTCAATGCCATAGCAACCACATTTTAAAACATTTGACTGTCGGTTTAGCCTAGTGTATTCCCTTGTTTCACTTCTACTTACAAAGAACTAAGTAATAAGACTGCTCTTACGGTTTGCCAGTTATATCCCTAGAAAATTCAACATATACATTTCATTTGTCATAAAAATATCTTAAACATAAAACATTTTGGCTGGAGTATAATCCGGGCTTGTGGGCCGTGGTCTACTAGGCTCCTCCTTCTTCTTCCCAGACGTTTCGTCTGCGACTACGGCAGACATCTTCGGTGGCAGCGGCGAGGTCAAAGTGCTCTAGTGCTGTCACAGTCGCAGAGGAGCCCAGTAGACCACGGCCCACAAGCCCGGATTATACTCCAGCCAGTATTGACACCGGCCGTGAAAGCCTAAGAATTTCGGTAAAACATTTTAATCAAAGGCCTTACAGCCATTTTGAGAACATCAAAATTTTAGAAAAATATTCCATATAAAGGGTAGTTACGGATAGGGGGGTTTTCTTGAATAATCTTCGTGTCTCATCCTTGGAAGATACTGAACTTAAATACCAAATTCGTTTTTGAGCTGTGCTGCCCATTAAAACACATGGATATGTTTCTAATTTTTTTTGGAACCAGGTAGTCTCAAAACATGTATTTTCGGTGAAATCTCGGTATCGAATGCTTATGTGGAATACAATATCTTCTGTATACACTATGTACATAGTACGTGTAGAGAAAGTAAAAAGTATTTTCAGAAAAAGATCCGTGTGCCTGTGTGTCTGGGAACACGATAACACGAGAAGCCTATTAATAACATAACTCCATGGCACGACAGCTCACGGGGAGCTTTGGCCTACCGCCCGGCCGCTGCATCCCCCATCTCGGTCCACTACAGACGTCATGGATGGGGTGCAGTATTGGAGGGTGAGACGTGGTCAGCGCCTCGAGCCCCTCCCGGCCGGTTAATGCGGTCAGCCGCTACTTCTCAATCAAGTAGCTCCTCAGGGACCTCACGAGGCTGGGTGCACCCCGGTCCAGGTCTCCCAGTGGGGGAAAAATCCCCATGCCGGTACTGGGGATCGAACCCAGGTCTCCCGCTGCGCTACCACCGCGCTAAGGAGACGACCAAAGCCTGTTAATACCAAACTTAATATTTAAGTTCGGTATCCACCAAGATGTGACAAGAAGGTTTTTAAAAAATATCCTCACCTCTAAAACGCCATATGTTAAAGAAGTTTTCATGACAAATGAAATGTATATCTGGAATTTTCTGTGAATAACTCTGAAAAGAGGTCTGAATGACCTTTGAGTAACTGGTAAATCGTAGGAGATAGACGAACATTTGTGTCATATACACTTTTCTTAGAGTTAACCGTGGTGTAATGGTTACCATGCCTACTTCATATCCTCAAGGTCGCGAGTTCAAACTCAGCGTCGGACGATGGACCTTTTAGGTGTAAAAATCCTTTAGCATGGATTCCTTCGGAAGGGAAGTAAAGTCGTTGGTCCTGTGTCGTAGATTTACGGCACGAAAAAGAAGCCTCTGAGAAAAATTACGCGGTCTTTCACGCCCAGTATAGAATAGGACACTGAAAACCACATCAGTTAAAGAGCGTAAAAAAATAAACTCCATTGTCCTAGATATTCCTTGTTATTGGTTTCAGTTTTAAACGAATTAACATTTTCTCAAAGGAAAATTCACTGTCGTTCCATATCTGTTTTTTATTATTATTATTGTTTCATTTATATAGCCCCCTTTAACATCTAAGGTCATATCGGGGACTTTGCACTTGAAACAACTCGTTGTCTCTAGGTTTAAATCATTTTTTATTTTCCTCAAACACTCACACATTCACTCTCACATACATACTTTCAGACTCTGTGGGGGATAGGGAATAATAATTCTATCTAAAGGAAAATTCCCTGTCCCAGCCGGGAAACGAACCCGGGACCTCCAGGTGAGAAGTCAGCTCGCTGACCACTCGACCACAGAAGCAGTCATTCCTTGTTATTTGTTTCAGTTTTAAACCACCCAAAATTTTCTGAAAGGAAAAGTCATCTTTCCTTCCATATCTGCTCTGTTTTACTCTTGGCATGCAAAGAGAACCGAAGTTCAAATGTTTCACATAGCTTCAGGTTTTAAAATATTAGCCTTTAGCCTTCAGTTAGTAATGTTTATCTTGACTAGCATGAAGTAGAGAGATTTAACAATTTGTTAGACGGATGTTGAGAAAGTCATGTGAATCAGATGTGTGTATATTCATCCAGTATTGGTGACATTACTTAACGCTAAGTATCGACCGAAATGACCTTTGCATGAAGAGGAGTGTTAATCTGCTAATCTGGAAGCGATTCATCAATTTGAACGCTCTTTGGCATTTCACGAATTCTTTCTTTCTTTTGTTACTCTCTGTTTGAGAAAGTGGTTCACCCATTGCAACCAGTACGCTCAGCACCAAAGATAATCTTCGGGAGGTTCTGTATCTTTTTAATTTCTCTGCACGTACTATGGTCGTTGCGCGGAGGTAGCGTTGCTGCTTGCCCAGCGGGAGACCTGGGTTCGATCCCCAGTACCGGCGTGGGGATTTTTCCCCCGCTGGGAGACCTGGACCGGAGTGCACTCAGCCTCGTGAGGTTCCTGGGGGGCAATTGACGAGCTACTTGATGGACAAGTAGCAGCTCCAGGTCGTGAAGACCGCATTAACCCCGATCGAAGCGCTGACCACGTCTCACCCCGCAATACTGTACCCCATCCATGACGTCTCTAATGGATGGAGATGGGGAACGCAGCGGCCGGGCGGTAGGCCAAGGCTCTTAGTGGGCTGTGCCTAGGAGTCACTCTCATGTACTATGTACATAGTGTATAGAGAAGGTATTGTATTGCACCCAAAAATTCAATACCGAGATTTCACCGGAAATATGTTTTGAGACCCCCTAAATCCAAAAAAAAAGCATTTCTATAAAAATGCCTGTGTGTCTGTCCGTCTATCTGTGTGTATATCTGTGAACAGCATAGCTCAAAAACGAAATACCAAACTTAATATTTAAGTTCAGTATCTTCCAAGGATGCGACACAAAGATTTTCAAGAAAATCCCTCACCCCTACTAACATTTACAAGGAACAATTTTCTTAAATTTTGATTTTCTCAAAAATGACTAACGATTTTAATTAAAACATCTTATATTAAACATATTTACCCGACAAAAGAAATGTATATCTCGAATTTCCTGGCAATAGCCTCTGAAGACTACTTTATTCTGGATGAATTACACGCAGTTTTGTATTACTAGCAAACAGTAAGAGATAGGCAAAAACTTACTCAACAGAAAATGTAGAGCTCGTTAAAACACATTATTTATGCTATATATATTTTTTTTTCGTGGAGTTGATCGTTTATGAGATATTCCTTGTTTTTGGTTTCAGCTTTAAAAAACAAACTTTTCTCATATGGGAATTTGCCAACTCCTGTCCAAAGAAACAAAGGAACTACAGTCACATAACAACCAGTTTGGCTAAATACTTTAGCCTAAGTCTTATTTCCCTTCTATTCGCTTGGAAGCAAGTAATTAATACTATTTCTGCTAATTGTATCTTCATTAGGAAGAAGTAAAAAATTTGATGTTTTCCACTCATATGACTTTCTCTACATCTCTGCAACAAATTATTATTAAAAACCTTATGCTTCTATTTATTTCATACTAATCGAAGAAAAATTTGCAGAAATAGCCTTAATTACTTGCTTCCTTGTAAGTAGAAGCGAAATAAGGGAGTTCCATAGGTTAAAGTGATAGTCAATAGCTGGTTGCTATGTGACTGAAGTTCCTTTGTATGGACAGCAGTTACAAATTCCTTATTGAGAAAAATATGTTTTTCAAAGCTAAAATCAAAAACAAGGAATATCTCAAAAACGATCAACTCCACGAAAAAATGTATGTAACATAAATTGTGTGTTTTAAGGTGCTCTATATTTTTCGTGTGGTAAGCTTTTGTCCATCTATTACGGTTTAGCAATTAAGCAAAATTATGTAAAATTTGTCCAGAATAAAGTAGCCTGTAGAGACTATTCCCAGAAAATTCAAGAAATACATTTTTTTTTGTCAGGTCTTTAATATACGATATATTAATCAAAATCGTTAGAGCCATTTTTGAGAAAATCAAAATTTTCGAAAGAAGTTGCTAGTAAGCGGTAGCAGGGATGGGAGTATTTTTCTCAAAATCTTTGTGTCGCATCCCTGGAAGATACTAAACTTAAATACCAAGTTTGGTGTTTTACCGACTTTTCGTTTTTTGAGTTATTGTGTTCACAGACACACGGACACACTCGGACCTTTTTCTGAAAATGTTTTTTTTTTTGGATAAAGGGGTTCCTAAAACGTATATTTCCGGTGAAATCTCGGTATCGAATTTTTTGGTGGAGTGCAATACCTTCTCTATACACTATGTACATAGTACGTTTAGAGATTTTTCTGGGATATTTTGGATGTGTCCTGCACTAGCCGTAAAGTACGACTGCCAATCATAAGTTTTCTAAATGCACTCACGCTACCTCTTTCAGCCAATAGGATTGATAGCGTAAACATATATTTCGTTTCTACACCATTATTAGTGCACCTAACTATTTAGCCGAAACGGTGCACTCTTGCGCCGTGACTTTGCAAGACTACGTAAAACTATAAATAATTGGACGCAGACGCGAGGTGCAGTGAGATTTTCTTTGGCGCGTTTTGTACATATTGAATCCATATGTGGTGACAAATCTTGCGTATCGAGATGGAAGGCTGAAATGGTTTTGCCTGTGGTGCGTATTTAGGTCATGTGTCCTGTCCCCGTGTTGGATAAGTTTCTTTCATCTCCCGAATTGCTGTTCCTCCACGTCGTTTACATCGTAATTTCTTACGTCCTTCACTCTCTTTTAAGGTTGAAAGTTTCGGTGATGGTGCTCGGTGCGGCGTGGCAGAGAAAAGGATTATGAAAGTGACTCTCTGTCCCCCGACTTCGGCTGATTGCCGATGAGGACCACTCCTCATTGGACCCAATGTGAGGTGAGGTTCTCGGTATGTCTTTCCGACAGTCCAGTTGCTTCAGTCTAGAAATTGTAGGGATCTTTAATTCAGTGCCATAGTTCCTGGTTCCAGCCGCCTGGTGTATCCTCTTACCTCAATAATTTTGTATTTATCGAAATGTATTAAATTACACAGATGCATCTCCTATAAGCTACTTAAAATAATGTAACAACAAATTTATTTTTCTCCAAACTCTTTATTTCCTCCATAAACTAATAACAATAAGAATCTGCTCACAAAAGTATTTCTTGAAAGTTTTGTAAAAATTCTGTCCTATAGTTTCGCTGCGACTGCAACTACTACTGCTTGCTATGAATTTCCAGTCGAAACTTAGTGCACGTTTCAGGACTCGCTCGCCTGACAGGAAATTTCCAGAAGCCGTCGCACGTGTAAAATTCCGTAGGTGTAACAATTCCGGGCTTCGACGTCAAATTACCTTCCAAGGGCACACGAGTCCACTCGCACAGGTGTAACAATTACAGCTGCGATGCAAAATCAAACTTTAAGCCGGCATACGTGTCCACTAACGCAGGAGTGTCCTTCTCCGTGGTCTAGGGGTAACATGCCAGCCTCTGGTTCCAAAAGTCGTGGGTTCCAAGCCTCAGGAGAGCGATGGATTTTTTTTCGGGTGAAAAACTCTTAAGCCGATGTCCCATGGTCAAAATATGGTCCAAAATGTTTTATACATGAACATTGCGTACAATTTCTCCGTATCATTCCCACGGGAGTGTGTGTTGGTCCAAAATATTGTATACAACATGAACATTGTGTACAATTTCTCCGTATCATTCCCACGGGAGTGTGTGTTGGTCCAAACATTTCTCGTATGCACATGAACAGATGTTGAAAATGGTGGAAGTTGCTGATCCACAACTATTTACGTTCGCTGTTGCAAGCTTAGTTTACGTGTCCATTACAAGAGCATATTACAATACATAGAAAGAAAACATCAATACAGAGGTGTTGGTGGGCTAGGCCATGGCTGGAACGTAGGAATGCAGGCCAAGGAAGAGCTGTACTACATATGATGCAAAATGAACTCGTTTCTGACTCTATAAATTATTTTAGCTTCCTTAGAATGGACGAAAATTTGTTTGGAAAGTTGCTGTCCATAGTTGAGGAAAAATCACTCGCCAAGACACAAATATGAAGCAGTCCATACCAGCAAATCAAAGTTGGCGTTTTTATATTTTGTTGAGAAAAGAAGGTTAGGTACAAATGGATCCGATAAAATACATTTGCAGGGGACATAAATACCCGAGTTATTATTTCATAAATCTCTACCGCACAAAAAATGTGTATTATAACCATTGCTCAGCTACTATAACCCTATTATTTAGGACAAAGTTTACAAGGTACAGCAACGTAGCACACAAACAATCATCTTGGCGGGAAGGAAGAGCCAGTACTAGCTGCCATCTTATTACGTCATTACCACCAGGTCACTCATTGGTTGATTTCATACGTTTGGACCAAAAATTAGAAACCGCTGTATCCTGTTGTAGCCAACTGGAATTAGACCAAAAAATCTGTCGTGTTACACTCACATAACTTTCTCTAGCTGCTCTACAAACCTCCTACAAAAGATTCTTCTTCTTTGTACATAATGCTTATCGAGATAAATATTAGCAGAATGTTCTTATTTCTTAGTTCCTTATAAGTAGGAGAGAATAAGAAATGCGCTATTCCAAAGTGATTGTCAAATGTTTTTAAAGCTATCGTCATGCGATTGTCGTCGCAAATCACTTCTTTGCTTGGCCAGGAGTAGAAAAAAAAAAAAAAAAAACAAAAAACGGACACTTCCTGTCTGAGAAAAGTTTAATTACTTCACAATTGAAACCAGTAACAAGGAATATCTGGGAAACGGTTACCTCCACAACAAAAAGGACATAAATTGGGTGTTTTGGCGTGATGCACATTTTTATGCAGTGAGTTTTTTTTCTATCTCTTACTGTTTAGCAGTTAAGCAAAATTCATCCAGAATAAAGAGCTCTTCAGAGGATATTCCCAAAAAATTCGAGATATACATTTTATTTCGGACAAAATAGCTTTAAAATACGAGATTTTAATCAAAACTGTCAGAGCCATTTTTAAGAAAATAACAATTTTCGAATTTTTTTCCATGTAGAGGATAGTTTGTGGTGGGGGGATTTTTTTGAAAATCTTCGTGTCTCATCCTTGGAAGATACTAAACCTAAATACCAATTTTGATAAAGCCGCCGCTGAGCAAAATTAAGCCGTGTTTCACTCTCAATATAGAAAGGAACTCTGAAAATCGCCATAGTTAATAAGCGGTCGCAGGTGTAACAATGGATGCCAACAATGAGCTGTCTCAAAAAGCAAGCCTTTCACACACTTTCGCGATTACGGTCGTAAAGTATTGACAATTTTCACTACTTACTGTTTAGTAGAGAAAGTATCGAGCAATAAGAGATAATAACACCTGATGTTGGTAACATTTTTCTGTGTTCCTTTCCTTTGCAGTATTTGAACGCATTCAACTGTTTCACCGACTTCCTGCATTCAACTTTTATCATTCTGTGTACATTTCAGAGTTTTTCCTCTTGATAAGCTTCTATGTTTCCAGGCATCATGGTCCTCAGTCTTTGACAGCATTTAATCTTTTAGTGGTTTTTATGCCAAGACCATGTGAATGTAGAAGCCTGAGGGAAGAAAAATAAATCGGCAAAATAACACCTAGGGCTTTTGCCAATAAATTGCTGTTTTACTTTTGACAGTAGAGAAACGGCGCGGCGTTTAATGCTCTGGTAGCAGATGCAGCCAAGCATTTCTATATTTACTTTCCCCATCACGTATGTGCAAAGCATGTAGTAGGTACAGAAATTATTGTATTCCACTCAAAAATTCGATACCGAGATTTCACCGGTGAAATTGTGAGACCCCTTGAATTCCCCCTCCAAAACGCACATTTTTAAAAAAAAAAAAAGTACGTGAGTGTCTTTGTATTTTCTTTTTACTTTCTCTACACGTTCTATATACATAGTGTATAGAGAAGGTATTACACTCCATCCAAAAATTTGATATCGAGATTTTACCGGAAATATACGTTTTCCCTGTAACCAAAAATAGTATTTTCACAAAAAGATCCATGTGTCCGTGAAAACGATAGCTCAAAAACGAAAAGTTGGTAAAATACCAAACTTGATATTTAAATTTACTATGTTCCAGAGATACGCCACAAAGATTTTGAGAAAAAACCTCTAAACCCAAACTACACTTTCATGGAAAAACATTTTGATTTTCTCAAAAATGGCTCTAACGATTTTCATTAAAATGTTTATGTATCAAATAAACTGTATATCCTGAATTTTCTGGGAATAGCCTCTGAAGATTACCTTATTCTGGATGAATTTTGCTTTACTGCTAATCCGCAAGAGATAGCCAATAACTTACTACACAAAAAATGTAGAACAAGTTAAAACACACAATGTATGTCATTTACATTTTTAGTTCCTCTATACAAACTGTATGCATAGTGTATAGAGAAGGTATTATAATGCACCCATAAATTCGATACCGAAATTTCACCGGAAATACATGTTTTGAGACCTCCTGAATCCAAAAAAGCATTTTTAGAAAAATGTCCCTGTGTCTGTGGGCAGCATAAGTCAAAAACGAAAAGACGGTTAAAAACCAAACTTGGTATTTAAGTTATGTATCCTCCAAGGATGCGATACGAAGATTTTCATGAAAATTCCTCCACTCCCAACTACCCTTTACATGGAACTTTTTTCGAAACTTTTTATTTCCTCAAAAATGGCTCTAAAGACTTTGATTAAAATATCGTATATTAAAGACATTTACCTGACAAATAAAATGTATATCTTGAATTTTCTGGGAATAGCCTCTGAAGACTACTTTATCCTGGACGAATTTTTTGGAATTTTGCATAAATACTAAACCGTAAGAGATTAATAAAAAAATTATCACACAAAATATGTTGAGCACTTTAAACACACAGTTTATGTTATATACATTTTTATCGTGGAGTTGATCGTTTTTTAGATATTCGTTGTTTTGGTTTCAGATTTGAAAAACTTATACTTTTCTCATACAGGAATTTGTCAACTCCTGTCCATACAAACAAAAGAACTTCAGTCACATAGTAACCAGCTTTTGAATATCACCTTTATCTATGGTTGATTATACGTGGAATGAAGTCGGGGCACCTTGGAAGCCGGAGAACCCGGAGTAAAGTTGCCCTGTGCCTCTTTGTACACCACAAATTCTAAGAGCGCCGTTTGTTTTTGTTTTTTTTTTCTTCAACTTCCGATAGGCTATAAATAAAAGACAATTTCGTAGAAAACAATTATTTTATTACCAAAAGTTTTGTACACTTATGGTTACTTTTCAACATAATCACCGAAAAGATTGAGGCATGTATCGTACCTGTGCACAAGCTTTGCAATACCCGCTTCAAAAAATGTTGCCGCCAATGATTTCAAATGAGCATTGACGTTGTTTTAAAGATCTTCGTTGGTTTGAAAGTACTGCGCCCCTAGCCACGTCTTCAGTTCAGGGAAAAGGTAAAAGTCGCTGGGTGCCAGGTCAGGACTGTTCAGCGGATGATCGAAAATGTCCCATTGAAATTGTTCAAGGAGCTGATGGGTTGTGCCAGCAGTGTGTGGACGAGCGTTGTCATGGATCAACACAATTCCTGAAGTCAGCATTCCTCTTCATTTGTTTTGAATGGCTCTCCGCAAACGTCGTAAAGTACGAAGATCTTAAAATCAACGTCAATGCTCATTTGAAATCATTGGTGGCAACATTTTTTTAAGCAAGTAATAAGACTATTTCTGCTTATTGTTTCTCGATTAGCATGAAGTAAATAGAAGCATAAGCTTTTTAATAATATTTTTGCAGGGATGTAGAGAAAGTAATGTGAATGGAATACATCATATTGTTCTATCTGCTATGTACATTATACATACGTGCTAGAAAAGGTAATATATATTGCAAAAATATTATTATTCTCGAAAAAATGGCAACTCGTTATTGTTATTGTTAACATCGAAAAGTTTTAAATCTACACAATATTGATAACGCGTTATTAAACATATATTAAATGTGTTGTATTATTTTCTTAGTTTCAGTCCTTCGTATTTTCGTAAGAGACAATTATCTTGAGCTGAGGCAGAAGCGGAACCAGCTCTCCGTGTCTGCTGTCCGCAGTGTTTGCCCCCCCTCCTCATTAAGTTAATCGAATCCCCTCCAATTAGGGCGCTGATCGGGAAGCAGCCAGGCACGATCTCCTCCATTGTTGTCTGCCAGTTCTAAACAATACTACTTGAGCAACTATTTCATCAACCTAATCTGGTCCTAGCCACTACTATTCAAACTAAAATTACGAAAAACTACTGGAAAAATCACCTCGGTAAAGGGCAAAGACCACCTGAACATTAGGAGTTTTACTTTCTCTACACGTACTATATACATAGTGTATAGAGAAGGTATTGTAATACACCCAAAAATACATGTTTTCGGTTCCCCTTAAACCAAAAAAAAAAACATTTTAACAAAAAGGTCCGCGTGTGTGTGTGTCTGTGGACAGCATAGCTCAAAAACGAAAAGACCGTTAAATACCAAACAAAATTGCTCTAACGATTTTGATTAAAATGTTATATATTAAATTTACTTACCTGACAAATAAAGTGTATATCTTGAATTTTCTGGGCATAGCATCTGAAGCCTACTTTATTCTGGATTAATTTTACGGAATTTTGCATAACTGCTAAACTGTAAGAGCTAAACAAAAACCTGCCATACCAAAAATGTAGAGCACATTAGAACAACAATTTATGTTACATACATTTTTTTCGTGCATTTGGTTGTTTTTGAGATATTCCTTGTTTTTGGTTTCAGCAATGAAAAACCTATACTTTTCTCATACAGGAATTTGTCAACTCGTGTCCATACAAACAAACTTCAGTCACATAGCAACCAGGTTTTATCTATCACTTTAACCTATGGTACTCCCTTAATTCGCTTCTACTTACAAGGCAGCAAGTAATAAGACTATTTCTCCTAATTTTTCCTCCATTAGAATGAAATAAATGGAAGCATAAGTTTTTTAACAATAATTTGTTGCAGAGATGTAGAGAAAGTCATGTGAATGGAACACATCTATTTTTTTTTTTTTTTTTAGCAGTCTCATCTTCGGTGTTTATGCACCTATACCAACATTGGAATATCCTCCTTAGGGTCATTCCTGTCTTTAGCTGACAGTGTAAACAAACTTCATTTGTTTCTAAAAATGTTGAATGTCGCTCTAGTAGAAAGAAACGCGAATGGTAACAAGTGCGTTCAATAAATCAATAGGTTGAGAATTAAGTGATGTAGGTGGGCTAGAAGCACTGCCCGGAGCGTTGCTATCAACTTCCTCTACTGAAGAAGAAGAAAAAAGACAAGATTATTATACAGGTTCGCGTGTCACGTCACTAAACCAGGTCAGGAGGTGATTACCGGTTGCGCCTATCGACCTGGGACATTACTTGACCTTGAGGTGCGCTATTCCCATACACTCTGCTCTTTTGCTCAAATTCTAACCTCAAATTCTTTCGGACCTTCTCTTTCTGTGTATCAGTAAAACGTTTACTGTGTTTCATACATATTATTTTCTCTACCCACTCTTCTAAAGCTATTCTTCCAAAAGCTTATTATTTTATCTACATCTGTTTACTTTCTCTACGCATAATATATACATAGTGTATAGAGATTTCACCGGAAATACATGTTTTGTGTTCCAATGAATCCAAAAAAAAATTTTGTAAAAAGGTCCTTGTGTGTATGCGTGTGTCTATGGACAGCATAGCTCAAAAACGAAAGTCCGTAAAATACCAAACATGGCATGTATCTTCCAAGGATACGACACGAAGATCTTCAAGAAAATACCTCCAAACCTACTACCCTTTACATGGAAGTTTTTTCAAAAATGTTGATTTTCTGAAAAATGGCTAACGATTTTGATCAAAATACCGTATATTAAAGATATTTACATGGCAAATAAAATGTTTATCTTGAATTTTCTGGGAATAGCCTCTAGAGACCTCTTTATTCTGAATGAATTTTGCGTAACTGGTAAACCGTAAGAGATGGACAACACAAAAAATGTAGCGCACGTTAAAACACACAATTTATGTTGTATAAATTTTTTCGTGGATTTGATCGTTTCCGAGATATTCCTTGTTATTGGTTTCAGTTCCAAAATATTAACATTTTCTCAAAAGGGACTATATCTGCTAATTTTTATGTTGATTAGTGTAAAGTAGACAGAATTATTAGCTTTTGTAAGGGCAGTTTGGTGACGGAAAGGTAGAGATTCGAACACATCATATTTTTACTTTCTCTATACGTACTTATGCACAGTGTACAGAGAACGTACTGCATTCCACCCAAAAATTTTATATCAAGATTTCACCGAAAATGCATGTTTTGTGTCCCACTGAGTCCAAAAAGAGCATTTTTGGAAAAGGTCAGTGTGTGTGTATACGTGTGTGTGTGTGTGTGTGTGTGTGCGCGCGCGCGTTTATGGACAACATAGCTCAAAAACGAAAAGACCTTAAATACCAAACTTGAATGGAAGAGAATGGAACACATCAGATTTTTAATCAATAAAGTTTTCCGATAATGTTCCGCAGCCTTAATGACGAGAATCAGTGTATCAGGGAGGATAATTTGTTTGAAGTTTTCTGCTTCATTTCCTTGTGCTGGAATCAAAGCTGTGGAGTGAAGGTGCAGAAACTCCGACATTAATATCCTCAAGTACCGCGCCAGCTCTTAAACAAGCCTTAATTGGCTGCAGCAAAAAACTTCCCTATCCCATTAAGTCAAACTGCTGCAGCAATATTCTGACACAGTAATAGCGATCCGCTATGCAAAACGTTTAGGTGCGTTCGTCGAGATTATGAAAAAAATTAGTAGAAATAGTTCTATTACTTGCTACCTTGTAAGTAGAAGCGAAATAAGAGAGTACCATAGGTTAAAGTGAAAGCCAAAAGCTGGTTGCTATGTGACTGATGTTCCTTTGTTTGTATGGACACGAGTTGACAGATTCCTATATGAAAAAAGTGTGTGTTTTAATGTGATCTACATTTTTTGTATGGTAAGTTTTTGTCCATCAGTACGGTTTAGCAATTATGCAAAATTTCGTAAAATTCATCTAGAATAAAGTAGTCTTCAGAGGATATTCCCAGAAAATTCAAGAAATACAAATTATTTGTCTCGTAAATGTCTTTAATATGCGATATTTTAATCAAAATCGTTAGAAAAAAAAATTATAAACTTAAAATTTTCGAAAAAAGTTCCATATAAATGTTGGGAGGATTTTCTCGAAAAACTTAGTGTTGCATCTTTGCAAGATACCAAACTTAAGTACCAAGTTTGGTATTCAACGGTCACTTCGTTTTTGAGCTATGCTGTCCACACACACAGACATTTTTCTAAAAATGCTTGTTTTGGATACATGGGACCGTAAAACATGTATTTCCGATGAAATCTCGGTATCGAATTTTAGGGTGCAATACACTACCTTCTCTATACACTATGTACATAGTCCGCGTAGGGCAAGTAGAAAACAATTTTTAGAAAAAGTTCCCTGTGTGACTGTGGACAGTGTACCTCAAAAACGAAACTTGCAATTTAAGTTTGATATCTTCCAAGGATGCGACACGAAGATTTTCAAGAAAATCTACCCACCCCAAGCTACAGGGGAAAAAATTCGTAAATTTTTATTTCATCAAAAATGGCTGTAACGATTTTGATTAAATCTCTAATATATAACATATTTACATAGAAAATAAAATGTATATCTTGAATTTTCTGGGAAAAGCGTCTAAAGACCTTTTTATTTTGGATGATATTTATTAAATTTTGCATAGCTTGTAAACCATAAGAGATAGACAAAAACTTAATACACAGAAAATCTTATGTGTTCCATTCACTTGACTTTCTCTACATCTCTGAACAAATTATTGTTAAAAAGATTTTGCTTCCATTTACCTCATGCTAATCGATAAAAAATTAGCAGAAACGTGTCTTAAAGTGCTCTACATGTTTTTGTGTGGTAAGTTTTGTCCATCTCTTACGGTTTAGCAGTTTTGCAAAATTCCGTAAAATTCATCCAGTAAAAAGTAGTCTTCAGAGGCTATTCTCAGAAAATTCAAGATACACATTTTATTTCTGAGATAAATATCATTAATATACGCTATTTTAATCAAAATCGTTACAGCCATTTTTGAGAAAATTTTCGAAAAAAGTTCCATGTAAAAGGTAGTTGGGGGTGAGGGGATTTTTTTTTTTTTTTTGGAAATCTTCGTGTCGCATCCACTGCAGATACCTAACTGAAATACCATGCGCGTACATACACGAACGTTTTTCTGAAAATGCATTTTTTGGATCCAGGTTTGGAATTTCTGGGTGCATTAGTGTATAGAGAAGGTATTGCACTCCACCCAAAATTTCGATTCCGAGATTTCACTGGAAATATAAGTTAAGGGTCCTCTGTATCCAAAAAAAAAGTATTTTCAGAAAAAGCTCTGTGTGTGTGTGTGTCAGTGTGTCCGTGTGAACACGATAACTCAAAAACGAAAAGTCTGTAAAACACCAATACTTGGTATTTAAGTTTAGTATCTTCCAGGGATGCGACACGAAGATTTTCAAGAAAATCTCCCCACCCCAAGCTATCTCAAAAATTGCTGTAACGATTTTGATTAAAATCTCTAATATATAAGATATTTACATACAAAATAAAATTATCTTGAATTTTCTAGGAATATTCTACAAAGACTCTTTATTCTGGATGAGTTTTATTTAATTTGGCATAACTGGTAAACCGTAAGAGATAGACAAAAACTTACTACACAAAAAAGTAGATCACGACAAAACGCACAATTTATTTCATACACATTTTTTGGTGGCGTTGTTTGTTTTTGGAATATTCCTTGTTTTCAATTTATGATTATCGTATTATTTCCTTCCAAAACCGTAGGAAAAGAATTTATTACATGCCATTTATACGATTCATTGTAATAACTCAATTGAAATTTAACCTTGGGAGGGTTGAGAAAGAGGGTTAATCTGCAGATGTGAGGTTCCCTCGAGCTATGTCACAAGGTCATAGAGTTGCCGGAGAGGAAGTTGTATTGATCTCGGAAGCTGCTGCGTTTAACAAAGTGAAGAAACATTCTCTCACTTCCGGATCACAACCCTTGCTCTTTGTTTTGTTAGCTGAGGGTAGTGACATGTAACACCCTGAAATAGGGCCATTCACATGACTTTCTCTGCATCTCTGTAACAAAGTATTGTTAAAAAGCTTATGCTTTATTTACTTCATGCTATTCGAGAAAAAAATAGCAGAAATAGTCTTATTAGTTGGTTCTTTGTAAGTAGAAGTCAAATAAGGGAGTATTATAACTTAAAGTGATAGTCAAAAGCTGGTTGCTATATGACTGAAGTTCCTTTGTTTGTAAGGTCAGGAATTGACAAATTCCTGTATGAGAAAAATACACGTTTTTCAAAGCTGAAACCAAAAACAAGGAATATCTAAAACACGATCAACTCCACCAAAAAAATATACACATAACATAAATTGTATGTTTTAATGTGCTCTACATTTTTTGTGTGGTAAGTTTTTGTCCATCTCTTACGGTTTATCAGCTATGCAAAATTCAATAAAAATCATCCAGAATAAAGTAGTCTCCAAAGGCTATTCCCAGAAAATTCAAGATATAAATTTTATTTGTCAGGTAAATATCTTTAATATACGATATTTTAATCAAAATTATTGGAGCCATTTTTAAAAAAAATCAAAATTTTCGAAAAATGTTCCATGTAAAGGGTAGTTGACGGTGGGGGGGATTTCTTGAAAAATCTTCGTGTCACATCCTTGGAAGATACCAAATTTAAATACCAAGTTTGGTATTCAACGGTCTTTTAGTTTTTGAGGTATGCTGTCCACAGGCACACAGAATTATACAGATGCACGCGCGCGAAACTTTTTTCAGAATGGCTTTTTTTTGGATTCAGGGGGACCCAAAACTTGTATTTCCGGTAAAATCTCGGTATCGAATTTTTGGGTGCAATACATAGTACGTGTAGAGAGAGTAAAAATCTGATGTGATCCATTCACATGACTTTCTCTACATCTCTGCAACAAATTATTGTTAAAAAGCTTATTCTTCTATCCACTTTAAGGTAATGGAGATAAACACTAGCAGAAATAGTCTTATTATTTGCTTCCTTGTAAGTGAAGCGAAATAAGGGAGTACCATAGGTTAGAGTGAAAGCCAAAAGCTGGTTGCTGTGTGACTGAAGTTTCAGAACGTTAGTCGGCCTTGCTACTATTATTCCTATTAATTATTGATTGTTTAATGCATTTAAAATGTAAAAAGCTAGCTTATTGCAAGTACAGCACTAAGTTGTTTACCAAACTCGGCCGTGCATGTGCGTGCAATAGAGATACAAGTGAAAAGTGATCTCGGGGGAGGCCTGGCTGTTTGAGAATTGATTTTATCTCCACTTATCGAGGCGGTCCCGAGGTGTTTATGATGCATTATGGTTAAGGAGAGATTAGCATTATGGGACACATAGGTGCCAAGTTCGCGGTCTTTTTAACCAATGCAAACGAAGCAATCATGACAGCAGATTTTACTATATAAGTAACAGATTGCAGACTGTTGGGGCAGTCACTATCAAGTTTGGGGTCACATACGCATAATTGCTGTCAAGTTGGGAACACTAACCGCCAAGTTTAAGGCGCGTATACTCGTTATCAAGTTACTATATAGTGTGTAGGTTAATTGTTATAAATGTTATAGACGAGCAAAGTGATAAAGTAATTAGTTCTACGAGATAGATACAGTCAAATCGTCGAATATGGAAAGTTCTAAGAAGTCATAGAAACTCAAGTAGCATGTAAAGCAAAGTTTTGTCTAAATAAGTAACAATTTTTAGTCAAGAATAAATTCATATACGAAAGTGAAAGTGTGTTAAATATTTCATAGGACAACTCCTAACTACCCCCATTGTTTCTCCACCCGAGAGAGACTGAGTGAAGCCGAGGCAGCTTTATAATGGATCTCAAAATCAGGTACGTGGAGAGATCTGCTATATTGGTAGGGGAGTACGTCCAGGCGCACTTAATACACGTGGGGAAATAATTATAAGAACGTGAGAGAATGACCGTCACAACCTGGGGCAACAATACAACCACAACAATACCACCACACACTTGGTATTCCCCAACGTAGCACAAAACCGCTAAAAGTTTCTTTGTTTGTATGGACAGGAGTTGACAAATTCATGTTTGAGAAAAGTATACGTTTTTACTTTCTCTATACGCACTATGTACATAGCGTATAGAGAATGTATTGCACTCCACCCAAAAATTCGATACCGAGGTTTCACCGGAAATATATGTTTTAGGGTCCCCAATATCCAAAAAAAGCATTTTCACAAAAATGTCCCTGTGTTTGTGTGTGTGTCCCTGTGTGTCCGTGTGTCAACGTGTCCGTGCGCCTGTGAACACGATAACTCAAAAACGAAAAGTCGGTAAAATACCAAACTTGGTATTTAAGTTTAGTATCTTCCAGGGATGCGACACAAAGATTTTGAGAAAAATCCCCCCACCTCAAACTACCCTTTACATGGAACTTTTTTCGAAAATTTTCATTTTCTCAAAAATGGCTCTAACGATTTTGATTAAAATTTCGGATATCAGAGATATTTACCTGACAAATAAAATGTATATCTTGAATTTTCTGGTAATAGCCTCTGAAGACTACTTTATTCTGGATGAATTTTGCATAGCTACTAAACCGTAAGAGATGGATAAAAACTTAACACACAAAAAATGTAGAGCACGTTAAAAAACACAATTTATGTTTATACATTTTTTTCGTGGAGTTGATCGTTTTTGAGATATTTCTTTTTCTTGGTTTCGGCTTTGAAAAACGTATACTTTACAATAATTTGTTACAGAGATAACAATAATTTGTTACAGAGATATAGAGAAAGTCATGTGAATGGAATACATAAGATTTTTTAAAGCTGAATCCAAAAACAAGGAATATCTCAAAAACGATCAAGTCCACGAAAAAAAATGTATCAAACATAAATTGTGGGTTTTAACGTGCTCTACATTTTTGTGTGGTTAGTATTTTCATTATTTTACGGTTTACCATTATACAATAAAAATCATCCAGAATAAAGAGGTCTTTAGCGGCTATTGGCAAGATATACATTTCGATTGTCGTAAAAATATTTTTAATATACAATGCAAGTTTGTCTAACGCTTCTTACACTATCAACACGTGGTGCCCTCATGTGTTATCGGATAATATTACAGCAACGCCCTTATAATGCGTCCAGGCACTGAGCTGCAATCTCCGATATATGATTAACAAAGCACCTAATCTGAACTTTCGGAACGCCATGGCCAGTGTTCATTAAAAACAAATAGATGTCAAAGTAAACTTTGAGAAGATGCAACACGTGGATTTTCAAGCAAATCCCAAACTACCCTTTACTTGAAAACATTTTCAAAAAGTTGTATTTTCAAATCAATGGCTCTAAGCATCTTGATTAAAATAATACATATTAAAGCCATTTCCATCTCATTTAAAATGTATATCTTGAATTTTCTAATAGCTTATAAAGAGCTCTTGATTCTGGATGAAATTTGCTGAAATTTGCATTACTAGTAAAGCATAAGAGATAGACAAAAACAAACTGAACAGAAAATTTAAATCTCGTTAAAACACACAATTTATATCATTTACAACTTTTTCTTAGAGTTGACCGTTTTTGAGATATTTCTTGTTATTGATTTCAGTTTTAAAGTACTTATACTTTTCTCATACTGGTACTGCTCAACTCTTGGCCATGCAAAGAAACGGATTTCAATCCGAAAGCAACCACATTTTAAAAAATTTGACTGTCGGTTTAGTCTAGTATATTCCCTTATTTCCCTGCTACGTACAAGGAAGCAAGTAAGAAAACAGTTTCTGCTAATGATAATTTTAATTGCTTTCTCACAGAAACCGCGTGTACGACAGGAGTTGGTTAGGTGCCCGCATGTTGCCACGGTAGCTCGTGGTAGAGCAGCCGACTAGAGACCGGGAGATCCGTGGTTCAAATCCCGGCTTGGCATTGATTTTTTCAGTGTGACTCTACCCATTCAACTCCTGTCCTACACACGTTTTCTGTGAAAAAGAATATACAATTGTCTATAATATTTGGCTATACTATGAATCCTGGAACTTAAGAGTACTTACAACATCGTAAGTCACCATTAAGGTTGTCATCTCAAAATAATTTGACATCATCTTGTGGTTTACCGGGAAACATGTGAGTCAGTTGAGAAATTCAATGCTATGCCGGCATGTTGCCATGGTAGCTCAGTGGTAGAGCAGCCGGCTAGAGACCGGGAGATCCGTGGTTCAAATCCCAGCTATAGCATATGATCTGACTTTACCTTTCTGCTAATATTTATTCGATTAGCATGAAATAAAAGAATAAGCTTCGAAACAATAATTAATTTGTTACGGAGCTGTAGAGAAAATCATGTGAATGCAACACATCAGACTTTTGTATTTAAAAAATCTTATGTATTCCATTGACATGGCTTTCTCTACATCTCTGCAACAAATTATTGTTAAAAAGCTTATGCTTCTACTTGTAAGTAGAAGCAAAATAAGGTAGTACTATACGTTAAAGTGATAGTCAAAAGCTGGTTGCTATGTGACTGAAGTTCTTTTGTTTGTATGGACAAGAGTTGACAAATTCCTGTACGAGAAAAGTAAGTTTTTCATAGCTGAAATCGAAAACAAGGAATATCTCAAAAACGATCAACTCCACGAAAAAAATGTACATGACACAAATGGTGTGTTTTACGTGCTCTACACTTCTTTTTTTTTTTTTTTTTTGTGGTAAGTTTTTGTTTGGTTCTGACGATTTAGCGGTTATGCAAAATTCCATAAAATTCATCCAGAATAAAGTAGTCTTCAGAGGATATTCCTAGAAAATTCAAGATATACATTTTTTCTCACGTAAATATGTTTAATATATGACATTTTAATCAATACCGTTTCAGCCATTTTTAACTTAAATACCAAGTCTGGTATTTAACGGTCTTTTCGTTTATGCGTTATGCTGTCCACAGTACACACACATGGACCTTTTTTCCAAAAATGCTTTTTTCTTGGATTCAAGGGGGCCCAAAACATGTATTTCCAGTGAAATCTCGGTATCAAATTTTTGGTTGCAATACAATACCTTAGTGATGCAGCTATCTAACATTACGAGCACTCTCAAGACAGAACAGTTTGCTGAAGATGAATCTTAATTTTTGTTGAAACACTTGTATAGTTCTGGTCGGTTGTCAAGGCATTTTTGTGTGTTCCTATCCCCGCTTGCCCCATATATTCTCTTCTTATCCTCTCGCGTTCTTTTTTTTTCTCTCCTTCTTCCTCATTACGTTAATCATCATTTATTCGCCCGCCATATTTTAAAAGCCCGATAATGTGGTAGTGTTCCCCCGCCCCCGCGCCACGACAAGAATTTCAGGGGCGTTGCCCCGCACTTCATTTACATGACACACAGTCCTAGGAAATTAGCGCCACAGTCGAGCATTCTTTGCAACGTGTCCTGTGTTACAAACATAACTCCAGCCACGATCGTCAATTGTTACTTTCTCTATACGTACTATGTACATAGTGTATAGAGAAGGTATTGCATTGCACCCAAAAATTCGATAACGAAATTTCACCGGAAATATATGTTTTGAGACCCCCTGAATCCAAGAAAAAAGCATTTTTAGAAAAAGTGTCTGTGTGTGTGTGTCTGTGGGCAGCATAGCTCAAAAATGAAAAGACCGTTAAAAACCAAACTTGGTATTTAAGTTTGGTATCTTTCAAGTATGTGACACGAAGATTTTCAAGAAAATCCCCTCACTCCAAACTAAACTTTACATGGAAAAAATTTCGAACATTTTGATTTTCTTAAAAATGGCTGTAACAATTTTGTTTAAAATATCGTATATTTAAGATATTTACTTGACAAATAAAAAGTATATCTTGAATTTTCTGGGAGTAGCCTCTGAAGACCACTTTATACTGGATGAATTTTACGGAATTTTACATAACTGCTAAATCGTAAAAAATGGACAAAAACTTACCACACAGAAAATGTAGATCACATTAAAACACACAAGTTATGTTATATACTTTTTTCGTGGAGTTGATCGTTTTTAAGATATTCCTTGTTTTTAGTTTCAGCTTTGAAAAACTTATACTTTTCTGATACAGGAATTTGTCTACTCCATACAAACAAGTGAACTTTATTCACGTATGACTTTAACCTATGCTACTCCCTTATTTCGCTTCTAATCGTAGAGGCTATTTATATTAATGTTTTCTCGATTAGCATGAAGTAAATAGATGCTTTAGCTTTTTAACGGTTTTGCGGAGATGTAGAGAAAGTCATGTGAATGGAACACATCAGATTTCTTTGCTAACTACTTATAATAAATAGAGGAAACGGTAGCGCTATTTCTCGATACTCGATTAGCATTACGATTTTTGTGCCCGATGATCGATATTAAATACTTTATTAAAAACTGATGTGTTCCATTCACGTGCTCTACTGTAACAAATTATTGATACCTAATATGTCTACTCTACTATATGGTTCATGCTAAGCGAGATAAGTATTGTAGAAACGGTCTTATTACTGAGTTCCGCTATAACTTGAAGGGAAATAAGGGAATACACTAAGATAAACCGACAGTCAAATGTTTTAAAATGTGGCTGCTAAGGGATTAAAATCCGTTTCTTTGCGTGGCAGAGTGGACAAATTCCCGTATGAAAAAGATTTTAAGTATTTTAAAACTAAAACAAATAAGGGGTATCTTGGAAACGGTGATTTCCGCGAGAAAGAATATATATTACATAAATTGTGAGCTTTAACGAGCTATGCATATTTTGTTTAGTAAGTTACGGTTTACCAGTCAGGCAAAATTCATGCAGAATAAAGAGGTCTTCACAGGCTGTTCCCAGTAAAATCTACACATACATTTTATTTGTTGTATAAATATCTTCATAAGAAAAGATTTTAATCAAAATTGTTACAGCCATTTTTGGGAAAATCAAAATTTTCGATGTTTTTTTCTCATGTAAAAGGTAGTTGGGGGTGAGGGGAATTTCTTTAAAATATTCATGTTGTCGCATCTTTGGAAGATAGAGAATAGCTTTTTTAGCTAGTTGCTCACAGACACACACACACGGACATTTTTCTAAAACAGTTCTTTTTGGATTCAGGGAGACTCAAAACATGTATTTCCGGTGAAATCTCGGTATCGAATTTTTGGCTACAATTCAACACCTATAGTAGTATGATGTTCTCTTACTTTTCTCCAAACAACCTATGCTAAAAAATATTATTCTGTTTTCTAATCGATATAAAAAGTAATATAAATTGTCGCATTACTTAGTTCCGTGTAAGCAAAAGGGGAATAAGGCAATGCACAAACTAAAGCGATAGTGAAATCTTTTTAAAGCTGGTTGCTATGTGAACAATTGAAGTTCGGTTCGCTTTGAAGGCCAGCAGTAAACAAAAGAGACCTATAGGAAAGATAATCTCGTTTGAGAAAAGTTGCGTAGTTTACACCTTAAACTAGTAACAAGCAATATCTTGGAAATTCAAACCTACATCTCTGCAACAAATTATTGTTAAAAAGCTTATTCTTCTATTAATTTCATGCTAATCCAGAAAAAATAGCAGAAATAGTCTTATTACTTGCTTCCTTGTAAGTAGAAGGGAAATAAGGGAGCAGCATAGGTTAAAATGATAGTCAAAAGCTGGTTGCTATGTGACATGGGTTCCTTTGTTTGTATGGACAGGAGTTGAAAAATTCCTCTATGAGAAAACTACGATTTTTAAAGCTGAAACCAAAAACAAGGAATATCTAAAAAATCGATCAACTCCACGAAAAAAAATGTATATAACATAAATTGTGTGTTTTAATGTGCTCTACATTTTTTTGTGCGGTAAATTTTTGTCCATCTCTTATGGTTTAGTAGATATGCAAAATTCCGTAAAATTCATCCAGAATAAAGCAGTCTTTAGAGGGTATTCCCAGAAAATTCAAGATATACTTATTATTTGTCAGGTAAATATCTTTAATATACGATATTTTAATCAAAATCGTTAGAGCAATTTTTAAGAATCTGAAAATTTTCAAAAAAGCTTCCATGTAAAGGGTAGTTGAGGGTGGGGGAATTTTCTTGGAAACCTTCATGTCACATCCTTGGAAGATACCAAACCTAAATACCAAGTTTGGTTTTTAACGGACTTTCTGTTCTTGAGCTATGCTGCCCACAGACACGCACGCACACACACACACACACACACACACACACACACACACACTCGGTCAGTTTTCTAAGAATACTTTTTATAGATTCAGGGGGTCTCAAAACTTTTATTAAAGGTAAAATCTTGGTATCGAATTTTTGGGTGCATTAGAATATCTTCTTTATACACTATGTACGTAATACGTGTAGAAACAGTAAAAAAAAAACATAGGTATGGCATAAAGTGTGTGCTTTAACAAGATCTGCATTTTTGGTGTAGCAAGTTTTGTCTGTTATGGAAATTCATCCAGAATGAAAAGCTCTTCAGGTGTTATTCCCTGAAAATTCAAGATCACATTTAATTTGGGTGTATATATATATGTATTTGAATCAAAATAGTTATAGGCTTTATTAAGAAAATAAAGCTTTTCAAAACCTTTTCCATCTAAAGGATGGTTTGGGGTGTGGGTGTTTTCGTGAAAATCATTGGCTGTCATCCCTGGAAGAGGCTAAATTTAAATACCAAGTTTAGTATTTAACCGGCTTTTCGTTTTTGAGTTATGCTGTCTAAAAACACACACACACACACACACCACGAGCCTTTTTCTGAAACTGATCTCTCTTTTTAGATTCAGGGGTTCTCAAAACTTTTATTTCTTGTGAAAACTCGGCATCAAAGCTTTGGGTGGAATACAATACTTTCTCTAACTACTGTATATGTTGTACATATGTGAAAGAAAAGTAAAAAATAGGCTGTCGTAAAAACTGTTTGTATACCCACTAATAAACGGCATTGGGTAGTGAAAGCCATGTGAATGTAAAAATTCAGGTTGCTTTTGTTTTGTAATACTAGTTGTAGTGGTAGTGCTAATCTTCGGTTGTTTCTCGCAACGGAATAGGAAGCGAATACAAACTCAATGCCAAAAAATAGTGACTTGTGACTATCGATTTCTCTTCAGTCTACCCCTCTGCCCTTGTTACTCCAATGCAAATGAAGAGAAAGTGTTTCTACAAAGGTTTATTTTGATTGACCCGAAGTGAGTAGGAAAGTAAGCTTTCGTAAGATTCTTGAAGAGATTGTATAAAATAGACGAAAGTTATATGAATGTAGCACATACGCCTTTTTACCTTCTCTATACTCACTATGTACATAGTGCATAGAGAAGGTATTGCACTCCACCAAAAAATTCGATACCGAGATTTAACCGGAAATATATGTTTTAGGGTCCCATGTATCCAAAAAAACTATTTTCAGAAAAAGGTCCGTGTGTCAGTGTGTCCGTGTGACTGTGAACACGATAACTCAAAAACGAAAAGTCTGTAAAATACCAAACTTGGTATTTAAGTTTAGTATCATCCAGGGGTGCGACACGAAAATTTTGAGGAAAATCCCCCAACCCCAAACTACACTTTACATGGAACTTTTTTCGAAAAGTTTGATTTTCTAAAAAATGGCTGTAACGATTTTGATTAAAATCTCGTATATTAAAGATATTTACCTGACAAATGTATATTATGAATTTTCTTGGAATAGCCTCTGAAGACTACTTTATTCTGAGTGAATTTTACGGAATTTTGCATAACTGCTAAACCGTAAGAGAGAGACAAAAACTTACCACACAAAAAATTAGAGCACATTAAAACACACAATTTGTGTGCATACATTTTTTTCGTGGAGTTGATTGTATTTGAGATATTCCTTGTTTTTGGTTTAAGCTATAAAAACGTATTTTTCTCATACAGGTGTTTGTCAACTCGTGTCCATACAAACAAAGGAACATCAGTCACATAGCAACCAGCTTTTGACTATCACTTTAACCTTTGGTACTCCCTTATTTCGCTTGTACTTACAAGGAAGCAAGAAATAAGACTATTTCTGCTAGTTTTTTTCTCGATTAGCCGGAAGTAAGTAGAAGCATAAGCTTTTTAAAAATAATTTATTGTAGAGATATAGAGAAAGTCATGGGAATGGAACACATCAGATTTTTAGTTTGTCTGCACAAACTATGTACATAGTCTATAGAGAAGGTGTTAATGCACTCAAAAGTTTGATACCGAGATTTCACCGGAAATATATGTTTAGGAACTTGCTGTTTCAAAAAACAACGCATTTTTCGAAACATGTCCTTGTGCCTATGTGTATCTGTGGACAGCATAGCTCAAAAAAGAAAAGAACGTTAAACACCAAACTTGGTATTTAAGATTGGTATCTTCCAAGGATGTGACACGAAGAATTTTGGAAAAATCCACCCATTTCCAACTATGCTTTATATGGATCATTTTTCGACAATGTTCATTTTCTCAAAAATTGATTAAAATGCCTTATGTTTAAGATATTTTTATCACAAATGAAATGTACATCTTGAATTTTCTGGGGATAGCCTCTGAAGACATCTTTATTCTGGATGACTCTTATATAACTGGCAAACCATAAGAGATATACAAAACCGTGCTATAGAAAAGATCTGATGTGTTCCCTTCACACGAATTTCTCTTCATCTCTGCAATAAAGTATTGCTAAAAAGCTTATGCTTATATTTACTTCATGCTAATCCTGAAAGTAATAGCACAAATAGTATTATTACTTGCTTCCTTGTAAGTAGAAGGGAAATAAGGTAGTACCATAGTTTAAAGTGACAGTCAAAAGCTGGTTGCTATATGACTGAGGTTCCTTTGTTTGTATGGACAGGAGTTGAAAAATTCCTGTATGAGAAAACTACGTGTTTTAAAGCTGAAACCAATAACAAGGAATATCTAAAAAAAAAAAAAAAAAAAAAAAAAAAAAAAAATGTGCTCTACATTTTTTGGTTGGTAAGTTTTTGTGCATCTCTTACGGTTTAGCAGTTATGCATAATTCCGTAAAATTCATCCGGAATAAAGTAGTCTTCAGAGGCTATTCCCAGAAAATTCAAGATGTTCATTTTATTTGTCAGGTAAATATCTTTAATATACGATATTTTAATCAAAATCGTTAGAGCCATTTTTACGAAAATCAAAATTTTCGAAATTTTTCTATGTAAAGTGTAGTTTAGGGTGGGGGGATTTTCTTGAAAATCTTCGTGTCGCATCCTTGGAAGATACCAAACTTAAATACTAAGTTTTTGCGCTATGCTGCCCACAGACACACACACACACACAAATGGAAATGGCGTGTTATTTATGGACGCTCTTTAACTGCTACGGTTCTCAGCGTCTCATTCTAAATTGGGCATGAAAGACCGCTTAATTTTGCTCAGAGGCCTCTCTATCAGGCTTGATGATCTTTTACGTGCCGTAAATCTACGACACGGGACCCACGGCTTTACTTCCCTTCCGAAGGAAGCCATGCTAAGAATTTTTACACCCGAAAAAATCCATCGTCCTCCGCCGGGTTTGAACAGACGCACATACACACAGACACGGACATTTTTCTGAAAATGCTTTTTTTGGATTCAGGGAATCTCAAAACATGTATTTCCGATGAAATCTCCGTATTGAATTTTTGGGTACAATGCAATACCTTTTCTATACTCTATGTACATAGTTCGTATAGCGAAAGTAAAAATATAGATGTCATTAAAACACACACTTTATGTCATATACATTTTTTTGTAGAGCTAACCGTTTTCTAGATACTTCGGACTATTGGTTTCCATTTTAGCCACTTCAAGTTTTGCTAAACGGGAAGACATGGAATTTCAAATGTTACATATTGCGACCGTGTTTTAAAGAACGAGGTTATCGCTTTAGCCCGTACATTTTCTTATTCGCTTCTACTAACATGGAAGCAAATAATAAGACTATTTCTGCTAATTTGTATCTCGATTAGCATGAAGTACATAAAATATTGATCTTTTGAATACAAGCTTTGTTTGCGGAACAACTAGAGAAAATCGAGTGAATAGATCACATCGTTACATCCATTTAATAACCTTTAATCCTCTCTTTCATTTATTCTATGTTTCTTCCTTCATCTCTTTAGGTGTTCTAGTTAACCGCAAAAGTTAAGAAGCAACATTTTGTCCTGTTATTTCTTTTTTCCACAATGAAAATGTGAACACCTGGGCCACAGACTCCATTTGCTAATTGAACAACCTTCTTCTGTTTTTATCGTTATTCCAACTTTTCTTTTTAAACTTTCTGCCTGCCACTATCTGGATCTCAGAGCAGAGACACTGCTTCAAACCGTACAAGTCCAGTTTTCAACTTTCTGGTCGATAAAACTCTTCCTTTTGGTGTCCCAGTACATTTTGACTTCTGAAATATTAGCGTTCCACAATTTTTACTTTCATAGTGTAAAGAGAAGGTATTGTATTGTACACAAAAATTCAATACCTGAATTTCACAGAAATATATGTTTTAGGATCCCCTGTATCCAAATAAAGTATTTTTAGAAAAAATTCCGGTGAGTTCTGTGGACAGCATAGCTCAAAAACTAAAAGACCGTTAAATACCAAACTTGGTATTTAGGTTTAGTATTCACCCTCCGTGGTGTGTTGGTTACCATGCTAGCTTCATATACCCAAGGTCGCGGGTTCAAACCCGGCGGAGGACGATGGATTTTTTCGGGTGTAAAAATCCTTAGCATGGCTTCCTTCGGTAGGGAAGTAAAGCCGTAGACTTACGGCACGTAAAAGAACCTCAAGGCTTATAGAGAGGCCTCTGAGCAAAATTAAGCGGTCTTTCACGCCCAGTATAGAATAGGACGCTGAGAACCACAGCAGTTAAAGAACGTCCATAAATAACACGCCATTTCCATTTAGGTTTAGTATCTTCCAAAGTTGCGACACGGAGATTTTAAAGAAAATCCTCGCACCACGATCTACCCTTTACATGGAAAATTTTCGAATTTTAATTTTCTCAAAAACGGCTCTCGATTTTGATTAAAATCCCATATATTTATGATATTTATATCTAAAATAAAATGTATATCTTGAATTTTCTGGGAATATCCCTTGAAGACCCCTTTGTTCTGAATGAATTTTGTGTAAATGGTAAACCGTAAGACATAGACAAAAATTTACAACGCAAAAAATGTAGATCGCCTTAAAACACACAATTTATGTCACATATGTTGTTTTATTTCGTGAAATCCATCATTTCTGAGATATTCCCTGTTATTTGTTTCAGATTTAAAATACTTCAACTTTTCTCACACGGAAAATTGTAAACACCTGGCTTTGCAAAGAATCGGATTGCAACCGGCTTTTAAAACATTTGACTATCCTTTAGCCTTATTTTCCTTCTAATTACAATTCATTAAGATAATTTCTGCTAACGTTTATCTCGATTATTGTAAAATAGACACAAGAGTATGCTTTTTAACAATAATTTGTTACAGCGATGTAGAGAAAGTCATGTGAATGGAACATATCAGATTTTTAGAAAAAGGTCCTGTGTATGTGTGTCTGTGAACATAGTGATTCAAAAACGAAAAATTGGTAAAATACCAAACTTAGTATACAGATTTACTATCTTCCAAGGATGCGAGGAAAATCTCCCCACCACAAACGACCCTTTACATGGAACATTTTCAAAACGTTTGAATTTTTCAAAAATGGCTCTAACAATTTTGATTAAAATCCCGCAAATTAAAGATATTTATATTCTAAATAAAATCTATATCTTGAATTTTCTGAGAATAGCTTCTGGAGACGTCTTTATTCTTATTTAATTTTCCTTAACTACTAAACCGTAAGAGATTGAAAAGAAAAATACTGCTGAAAAAATGTAGATGTCATCAAAACACACAATTTATGTCATTTACTTTTTTGTTGTGGGGGTAACCGTTTCCGATATATTCCTTGTTATTGGATTCAATTGTAAAGTACTTGCAGTTTTCTCTGACAGGAAGTGTCCGTTTTTCTTTTGTTCTACTCCTGGCCAAGCAAAGAAAAGATTTACAATCACAAGCGTATAACAACAGCTTTTAAAACATTTGACTATCACTTTAGCATAACGCATTCCTTTAGTTCCCTTCTATTTATAAGGAACTATGTAATAAGAACATTCTGCTAATGTTTATCTCGATTAGAATGGTGTAGAAAGGAGAATAATTATTTGTAAGAAATTTGTTTGTAGAACAGCTAGAGAAAGTCATGTGAGTGTAACATATCAGTTTTTTTTTTTATCCTTTATCATTGTTACGATATAGTACCATCCAGTAGGCTCGTTCTTCTCAGATTCAATAAGAAATAAATAGAAATTAATTCCATTCATAATTTCCTTGCCATCAAACTATAATAACCACTATTTATATTTTGATTCTTGGCAACACTGATTGCTATAGGTGCCATCTGGTGTTTGACATTGTTGGCCTTAACCAACTTCAGATATTTTGTCAATAGAGCGTTATTTGTGTTGTTTACAGTGACTTTAAAATTGTATCTCAGCGAAAATATGGAATCAAATCGTGAAACTGTTCGTGCGATGGTTTCTTATGTTCTCGACAAGAGAACAGAGATCTACGTACTACTACATTTGACGATGAAGCTCTGTCGTTTGCCAATGTGAAACGCTGGTATAACGAGTTTAATCCTTTCCGCCGTTCGTTCACTGACGAAATTCGTGAAGGTCGTCCAAAATCAGTTTTCGTTCCAGAAAACACTGCTGCTATGCAAAAACTGATAGTGCATGATCGATATACCACATGCTGTGAGATAGAGACAATCCTAGGCATTATTTTCACCAGCAAATATAAAATATTGTTTAAGAAATACAATGGTAGGGCTTCAAAACACGTAAATATGATTGCAACAGCTGACGTATCATGGATCTATACATATGAACTGGAACATCAGCAGTAACCGACTGTATAGGTGTTTCAAGATGGGCCAAACCTCTGTAGAGGAATGTATAATGGTCCACCAGAAGGCATTTTAAATTCCTTAGTTCACTGGATCTGCATTAGAGGTGAAACTGTACTAGACTTGGCAAGAAAAACTTCAGTTCGACGAGATCTCACTCGTATCATGCATATTAAAAACAAAGTTTTGCAAATTAACAGCAGCAATGCAAGGAGAAAAGGACAGAAAAGGCAGCAGAGAGGAGAGGAAAAGGAAAGCTCAGGGCCCAACCAACCAATTTGATGGATTTTATTGTGAGCCATGTTTTTTTCACTATAGATATTTTCAGCATTTTTCTTCCTGTAAAATGTTACTTGCCAAGTAGTTTTTATGCTACACATAGAAATGTCAGTACATGTTCACATAGGGACAATGAATAACAATTGCCCTAGATTTTACTGTCCTACGAGGGTGGGCTGATAAGTCCCGGGCCTCACACAGATATGGCGCCACTTGGCCAGTTAGACGGTAGTTTAACTCTAGACTAGCTTGTATCCAAGTTACAGGTCAATAGCTTGTTTAGTTTTCCAATGACAGCATTTTAAACAAGACAACTTTACAGTTTTCACGAAAATGGAGGATTTGGAAAAACGAGCCATGATTAAATACTTCCATTTGACAGGCTTAACGGCTAAAGAAATCACGGAGGAAATAGACAGTACATTGAAAGACTCTGCCCCTCCATATTCAATGATTACAAGGTGGGTTGCAGAGTTTAAAATGGGACGTACGAGCACTAGTGATGAGCCTCGCTCTGGACGCCCTGTAGAAGTGACAACTCTAGAGATCATTGAAAAAATTCATCGTTTAGTACTCGAAGGCCGCAGATTAAAGTTGTTTGAGATATCAGAGGCTTAAACGCATCAAAAGAACGTGCAGGTAATATTTTAAGTAATGTTTTGAGCTTTCACAATGTCTGTGCAAGGTGGGTGCAACGTTTGTTGACACCTGATCAAAATTTGCAAACAAAAACTGTTTCTGTTAAGAATGTGGAGCTCTAGCATAAAAATCCCAGTGAATTTATGAGATGGCTTATTACCATGGATGAAACTTGGATACATCACTATACTCCAAAAAGTAAATCATAGTCAAAAAGGTGGATTGCGCATTTGATCCAACTCATAAAAAGGCAAAGTTAATTTTGTCAGTTAACAAGGTTATGGCGAGTGTTTTCTGGGATGCACAGGGAATTATTTTTATTGATTACTTGGAAAAGGGTAAAAGTATCACTGGTGACTTTTACGCAAGCTTACTGCAACGTTTGAGGATGAAGTTAAAAGAAAAAGACCTCATTTGGCAAAAAAAAAAAAAAAAAAAAAAAAAAAAAAGAATCTTGTTTCATCACGACAATGCTCCGGCCCACTGTTCAGGCAATGGGAAAAATGTACGAATTAAAGTTGCAATTGCTTGAACATCCACCCTACTCGGCAGATCTAGCACCCAGTGACTACCACCTGTTCCCAAACCTCAAAAAAAGGACGAAGATTTCACAGCAACGAGGAGATCATTGATACGGTAAACAGCTATTTTGAGGAACTTGATAAATCGCACTACAGAGATGGTTTAATTAAATTAGAACATCGATATGACAAATGTATTAGCTTTTCTGTAAATGATGTTCTCATTAAGAGGCCCGGGACTTATCAGTCGAACCTAGTATGTATTTAAGCACGTGTTTTCAATTTTCAAACACAAAAATTATATATATTTTTTTTACTAAAAAGCACATTTATAATTTTAAAAATCCTTGGAGCCTAAACTAAAGAAGACACAGAGAAACTTTGGGCACTTTCAAAAAGTAGATATATTGTGAACCTAGATTTAAAACATTAGAACGAAGTTTTAATTTTTTTGGTCACGAGGGACCTTTTCAGTGACGAGACAAAAACGTAAACAAATTAGACCATAAATTCCAAAACATTAGATTAAAATGAATTAAATTTACACTGTAATTTATTTGCAATATATTATATTTGTGGTATAAATTTAAAAAATCTGATGTGTTCCATGCACGTGACTTTCTTTACATCTCTGCAATAAATTAGTTTTAAAAAGCTTATACTTCTATTTACTACATGCTAATCGACAAAGCATTAGTAGAAACAGTCTTATTACTTGTTTCCTTGTAAGTAGAAGCGAAATAAGGGAGTAGCATAGGCTAAAGCGATAGTCAAAAGCTGGTTTCTATGTGACTGAAATTCCTTTGTTTGTATGGACAGGAGTTGACAAATTCCTGTATGAGAAAAGTTAAGTTTTTCGAACCTGAAGACAAAATCAAGGAATATCTCAAAAACGATCAACTCCACGAAAAATGTATACAACATAAATTGTGTGTTTTAATGTGATCTACATTTTTTGTGTGGTAAGTTTTTGTCTATCTCTTACGGTTTCGCAGTTATGCAAAATTCCGTAAAATTCATCCAGAATAAAGTAGTCTTCAATGGCTATTCCCGGAAAATTCAAGATATACATATTATTTGTCAGGGATATATCTTTAATATACAGTATTTTAATCAAAATCGTTAAAGCCATTTTTTTAGAAAATCAAAATTTTCGAAAATTTTTCCATGTAAAGGGTAGTTGGTGGTGGGGAGATTTTCTTGAAAATCATCGTGTCACATCCTTGGAAGATACTGAAATTAAATTCCAAGTTTGGTATTTATCAGTCTTTTCGTTTTTGCTGCCCACAGACACATACGCACATACACACACGGACATTTTTCTAAAAATGCTTTGTTTTAATTCAGGTGGTCACAGAACATGTATTTCCGGTGAAATCTCGGTATCGAATTTTGGAGTGCAATGCAATACCTTCTCTATACACTATGTACATGGTAGGTATAGAGAAAGTAAAAAGGTAGTATTATTAGTTTGGAATTTCAACTTTCAGTCATACATCTCCTTAAATAGTTGTTTTTTTATATAAGTTTTGTTTTAATAGTGTACTCTCGCAGAGCTAGGATCGAAGTAAAGTTTTTTGATTCACATTTTTGCAGGCACAAGATTTGAATGTTGACAACCTGTCAGATAAAGCTAGTTTACACGGAAGAAACAAAACAAGACCGATATTCCTTTTGACATTGAGAATGGACTCCCACGTAGTTAGCCAATCAAGCAGCGTATTTCAAACATAACACTTGCGTGACGATCACAATCGCTTTATCGATCCCTGGTGGCAAGGAAATGAAAATTAATTAGTTCTATTGAACGCCACAAGTCGGAGCGCCGTGCAACCCATCAAAACTTATAATTATATTTTGAAAGGACGGAGACAATCCGTTTTGGTTGGCCCCCAGGGGTACGTTCGTTAACAAACCAAACCCTTCTGATGAGACATTCCTTAACTGCGTGCTTATGTACACACTTGTAAAAACTGTTGCTTTATTTGTCGTATATTTATTACTTTCTCTACACGTGCTATGTACATAGAAAAGGTATTGTATTGCAACCAAAAATTAGATACAGATATTTCACCGGAAATACATATTTTGAGACCCTCTGAATGCAAAAAAATTAGAAAAAGGTCCGTGTGTGTGGGCAGTATAGCCCCAAAACGAAAAGACCGTTAAATACAAAACTTGGTATTTAGGTTTGGTATCTTCCAAGAATACTACACGAAGATTTTCAAGAAAATCCTCCCACCCCCAACTATCCTTTCCATGGAACTTTTTTCGAAAATTTTGATTTTCTAAAAAATGGGTGTAACGATTTTGATTAAAATAGCGTATATAAAAGATGTTTACCTGACAAATGTTTTTTTTTTGTAGTGGTTAACGCCCGCTTTTACTATTTATGGCACCGCAGGCGGTGACACTGATGATACATGAATGATGATGGAGCACCGGTGGAATGCGATGGCGGGGGAAACCGGAGTACCCTGAGAAAACCTGTCCCAGCGCCGCTTTGTCCACCACAAATCTTACATGCGTTCGCTGGGGATCGAACCCCGGCCATCTAGGTGAGAGGCAAGTGGTCTAACCATTCGGCCACGGCGCGGCCCAAACTGACAAATGTAAAGGGTAGTTTGTAGAGTGGGGATTTTTCTCAAAAATTTTGTGTGGCATTTGGAAGATACAAAAGTTAAATACAAAGTTTGGTATTTTACCTACTTTTCGTTTTTGAGTTATCGTGTTTACAGACACATTGACACACACAGGGACCTTTTATTTTTATGAGAATGCTTTTTTACTTTCTTAACACGTACTATGTACATAGTGTATAGAGAAAGTATTGCACTCCACCCAAAAATTCGTTGCTGAGATTTCACTGTAGATATATGTTTTAGGGCCCCCTGTATTTAAAAGCACATTTTCAGAAACAGGTCCGTTTAGTAAGGTTTTATAAGGATAGTTTGTCACTGGATAGGTTGAGAAGGTCATGAAAACTGGACTTCTCATTGGCATAATGAACTATTGTGTAGCAGTTCTATTTAGAGCGATCCCAGACTGCAATAGAAGACAAGAACGTATGAGTCGAGACATAAAGCGATAGATAGAGGAGTTATTGGCGACTCAGCTCTATTGTTCACTCATTACGTGCTCCATGTGTGAGAATGGAGGTTAAGGAAAAGCACAGTGTGTTTCAAAAACTTAACACCAAGAAAATAGCATAATATTTGTGATATAACTGGCGCAACATATCTGTACATTTCAAAATCATAATGAGAGCTATGATAAAAGAAGCGAGTTGTACTTTCAGATAAGCAGTTCATCAGTCGGTTCATGTATGCTGGAAGAGTGCCTGTCACAGTCAATGTCAACTGTTTGTCACCTCTTATGCACCTGCACTGATAAACATGTGTTTTCATATATACGAGGTACGTCCAGAAAGTAAGTTCCGTTTCAATGTATCTCCGCTGCAGCGCTGCGATCGCAGTTCCGCACATGCGCGGTAGACGCTCTATATCAAGGAGAAGAAAGTGCGCCATTTTGAGATCGCTGTCAGCCGCATACGCTTTGTTGTGCTTGTTTACAATGTCGGTGTTGATTGAAAATCCTGCCGCTTGTGAAATCAGATCTGTGATTCGTTTTCTGAATGCTAGGAAAGTGAAACCAATTGAAATTTATCACCGAGGATTGCTGTCAAAATGTGTTGTTTTTCTTCACGACAACGCACGACCACACACTGCAAATGTGACGAAAAACCTCCTACAGGGATTTGGCTGGGACGTGTTTGACCATCCTCCGTACAGCCCTGACCTCGCTCCTAGCGACTTTCATCTGTTCTTATATCTCAAGTCTGTCCTTGGCGGTCAACACTTCAACAATAACGAAGAGCTGAAAGAAAATGTTTCCAACTTTTTGAAGACACAGGCGGCAAACTTCTATGAAGAAGGTATACAAAAACTTCTGCCACGCTATGATAAATGCCTGCAAAATTTCGGTAGTTATGTGGAAAAGTAGTTTAAGAGTTGTAGAGTTTTGTGCAATAAATAATTATTCTGTATCTGTACACAACTTAATTTTATTACCAAACGGAATTTACTTTCTGGATGTACTTTGTATATTCATATCTACAAAACACCTATACAAATGACCTACTATATAAACAATGTCAATCGTCTGCCTCCAATTCTTCCACACCTGACAGTTCTCCGTCTTCACCAACGTTTCCGCTACTTTCTGCACCATTATCCTGCATTAGAATTCTATTTGATTTTCTACAATTCTTTCTAATGATTTTCAATGTTTTCAACATGTCGACATACATTTACCCATTCTGGCCTGCCAATTTTTGCAATTAGCCGGCGACACAACTGTTCCACATCTTTTAATTTAAAAGTGATATTTTAGGTTTTATTACTTTCTCTACACGCACTATGCACATAGTCTATAGAGAAGGTATTGCACTTCACCCAAAAATTCGAAACTGACATTTCACCTGAAATATATGTTTTAAACTTGGTATTTAAGTTTAGTATCTTCCAGGGATGCGACACGAAGATTTTGAGAACAATCCTCCCACCCCAAACTACCCTTTACATGGAACTTTTTTCGAAAATTTTGTTTTTCGCAAAAACGGCTCTATCGATTTTGATTAAAATGTCGTATATTAAAGATATATACCTGACAAATAAAATGTATATCTTGAATTTTCTGGGAATAGCCACTGAACACTACTTTATTCTGGATGAATTTTGCATAACTACTAAACCGTAAGAGATGGACAAAAACTTAACACACAAAAAATGTAGAACACGTTAAAACACACAATTTATGTTATATACATTTTTCTCGCGGAGTTGATCGTTTTTGAGATATTCCTTGTTTTTGGTTTCAGCTTTGAAAAACGTATACTTTTCTCATACAAGAATTTGCCAACTCGTTTCCATAGAAATAAACGAACTTCAGTCACATAGCAACCAGACTATTTCTGCTAATTTTTCTTGATTAGCATGAAATAAATAAAAAAATTAGCTTATTAACAAGAATTTGTTACAGAGATGCAGAGAAAGTCATGTGAATGGAACACATCATATTTTTAACATTTATGTAGTAGAGAAAGTGTCGAAGCTGCTAAAGGGCACAGGGTTGATATTAAACGTACGCTTTCGTTTCTTTCGTTCTTTGTTTCGTAGTTGGCTTACCCTCCCCGTATTTAGGAGTGACACCCACCAAGACTTACAAGCGGATGCCTATAGATCAGGATCCTACTGAGGAGCATATAACCACAGAATGGAGAACCTGGAACGAGTGGTTGACTCGTGAGCGTGAGGGAGTAGATGATAAGAAATACAAGCGAAATAGATGATAGGAAAATTATGGAACAATTGGTAGAATGAGTGGTTATCCTTATATATCTACCGCGATTTCTTTCCCTTACATTCCTTCATTTTATTTTTCAGGTCGATGCAGGTGTGGCTTTAGGCTCTGCAGGCAGATGGCACAGTTGCTTGCTCCAGGTCATGGGAGGACAGTTGATGCCATTGTAGAGCCTCCTTCCGGCCTCCCGGCGCTGTAAAGCCTCCGTGGCACGCCAGGCTGCCATCTAGTGAACTGTTAGGGACTTTCTTGCGTCTCTACGCTTAGTTCCGTCGTTTCCTTTGTGGTTTCCCCTCCTCTCATCCCTTCCCCAGGGGTGGTAGGCCCAAAGTCGCGGGTTCAAACCCGGCGGAGGACGATGGATATTTTCGGGTGTAAAAATCCTTAGCATGGCTTCCTTCGGAAGGGAAGTAAAGCCGTTGGTCCCGTGTCGTAGATTTACGGTACGTAAAAGAATCTCAAGCCTGATAGAGAGACCTCTGAGCAAAATTAAGCGGTCCTTCACGCCCAATTTAGATTGGGACGCTGAGAACCACTGTAGTTAAAGAGCGTCCATAAATAACACGCCATTTACATTTTTTGGGGTGGTAGGTCGCAATAGATCAGTACCTGGACGCAGTTGCCGAGGTGTCCCTCAGAGAAATCCCACCCAATTGCCGCTTGGAATCGATCCCGGGTCGCCTAGATGGGAGGCGAGTGATCTAGCTGTGCCGCCTTAAGACTGGTGTTCCCAAGAGATCACCACGCCGGATACTGTTTAACTTCTCATATCGGATGAGAACCGGTGTTGTCAGCATGGTACAGCCGTCCTCCGTGGTGTAAGGGTTACCATGCTAGTATACCCAAGGTCGCGGGTTCAAACCCGGCGAGAACGATGGATTTTTTCGGGTGTAAAATTCCTTAGCATGGCGTCCTTCGGAAGGGAAGTAAAGCCGTTGGTCCCGTGTCGTAGATTTAGGTACGTAAAAGAACCTCAAGCCTGATAGAGAGGCCTCTGAGCAAAATTAAGCGGTCTTTCACGCCCAATTTAGAATGGGACGCTGAGAACCACAGCAGTTAAAGAGTGTCCATAAATAACACACCATTTCCATTTCATCATGGTAGCTTAATTTAAGACACTGTTTATCGTGGAATAAGCTAATTATTTATAACTTGGGCTAACCAAGGCCTTCTATGAACCTTGTTACATAAGGATTGTGGCCTGGTTTCTCAGAAACGGGTCAATAGGGAAAACGCACCATTATTTATGTCATATCGATCACCGTGTCAGAAAGAGGCACCCAGCGTTGCGTGAAGCTAAACTTGGAGTCCTGTTGGAATAGTCCAGTACATTTTTCATTGAAACTTCGGCTCATTCACGAAACACTTTCTTAGTAACGCCAAGGTCGACGGCGGTGTCATCAATAATTGCCAAGAACAAAGTTGAGGTGAAGGATTTTTATTGTTTATTATGCTGTTGTTACTGGCGACCTGCTGGTGACACGCACGGGTCTCTAAAAGTTTAACACAGCGTTTAAAATCACGGCCACCTCATGAATTAAAAACATAACTTTAAACAGTGTCTTATTTTGGGGAACTGTGGACCGAAATAAGTAGCTATTACTGTGAGTTAAACAGGCAGGTGGTAGTGGTGGTGTAATGGTTTAATGGTAGTCGTAGTGGTTTATTGGTTATGGTAGTGTAGTGATTTAATTGTAGTGGTACTGGTGTATTGGTAGTGGGTGTAGTAGCAGCAGTAAAACTAGTAATGGAGTGGTAGTTGTGGTGTAGTGGTTTAATGATAGTGGTTTATTAATAGTGGTTGTGTAGCGGTTTAATGATAGTGGTTTATTAATAGTGTTGGTGTAGTGGTTTAATGATAGTGGTTTATTAATAGTGGTTGTGTAGCGGTTTAATGATAGTGGTTTATTAATAGTGTTGGTGTAGTGGTTTAATGATAATGGTTTATTAATAGTGGTTGTGTAGCGGTTTAATGATAGAGGTTTATTAATAGTGTTGGTGTAGTGGTTTAATGATAGTGGTTTATTAATAGTGGTTGTGTAGCGGTTTAATGATAGTGGTTTATTAATAGTGTTGGTGTAGTGGTTTAATGATAATGGTTTATTAATAGTGGTTGTGTAGCGGTTTAATGATAGTGGTTTATTAATAGTGTTGGTGTAGTGGTTTAATGATAGTGGTTTATTAATAGTGGTTGTGTAGCGGTTTAATGATAGTGGTTTATTAATAGTGTTGGTGTAGTGGTTTAATGATAGTGGTTTATTAATAGTGGTTGTGTAGCGGTTTAATGATAGTGGTTTATTAATAGTGTTGGTGTAGTGGTTTAATGATAGTGGTTTATTAATAGTGTTGGTGTAGTGGTTTAATGATAGTGGTTTATTAATAGTGTTGGTGTAGTGGTTTAATGATAGTGGTTTATTAATAGTGTTGGTGTAGTGGCTTAATGATAGTGGTTTATTAATAGTGTTGGTGTAGTGGTTTAATGATAGTGGTTTATTAATAGTGTTGGTGTAGTGGTTTAATGATAGTGGTTTATTAATAGTGTTGGTGTAGTGGTTTAATGATAGTGGTTTATTAATAGTGGTTGTGTAGCGGTTTAATGATAGTGGTTTATTAATAGTGTTGGTGTAGTGGTTTAATGATAGTGGTTTATTAATAGTGGTTGTGTAGCGGTTTAATGATAGTGGTTTATTAATAGTGTTGGTGTAGTGGTTTAATGATAATGGTTTATTAATAGTGTTGGTGTAGTGGTTTAATGATAGTGGTTTATTAATAGTGGTTGTGTAGCGGTTTAATGATAGTGGTTTATTAATAGTGTTGGTGTAGTGGTTTAATGATAGTGGTTTATTAATAGTGTTGGTGTAGTGGTTTAATGATAGTGGTTTATTAATAGTGGTTGTGTAGCGGTTTAATGATAGTGGTTTATTAATAGTGGTTGTGTAGCGGTTTAATGATAGTGGTTTATTAATAGTGTTGGTGTAGTGGTTTAATGAAAGTGGTTTATTAATAGTGGTGGTATAGTGGTTTAATGATAGTGGTTTATTAATAGTGTTGGTGTAGTGGTTTAATGATAGTGGTAGTGGTTTACTAATAGTGGTGTTGTAGTGGTTTAATGATAGTGGTAGTGGTTTATTATAAGTGGTGGTGTAGTGGTTTAATGATATTGGTAGTGGTTTATTAGAAGTGGTGGTGTAGTGGTTTAATGATAGCGATAGTGGTTTATTGTAAGTGGTGGTGTAGTGGTTTAATGATAGTGGTAGTTGTGGTAGTGGTGGTTTAGTGGTTTAATGATAGTGATAGTGGTTTATTAATAGAGGTGGTTTAGTGGTTTCATGATAGTGGTAGTTGTGGTAGTGGTGGTTTAGTGGTTTAATGATAGTGATAGTGGTTTATTAATAGAGGTGGTTTAGTGGTTTAATGATAGTGGTAGTGGTGGTGGTAGTAGTAGCAATATCTGTAATGGAGTGGTAGTGGTGATGGTGATAGTGGTAGTATTTCCTGCATCTGATAAGTGGAGCAAAGGGCATTGGTACGATGTGATCGGATTTGAATTTCTAGTTCATGAGTTCGCATTGTGCGCCAGGGTGACGAAGAGTCAGCTCGTCACCCATAGATGGCACTGTAGGACGAAATCACGACTTTCGGTCGCGAAATGGCGGAACATTTTTTCCGGGAAACCTTCTACTTTCAAGGCATGAAGCTCTTTTACGTGCAAATAAACATTACACAGGACCACCGCCTTTACTTCCCTTTCGAAGGAAGCTATTCTAAGGATTTTGCGCCAGGTTTGAACCTGGAACCTTGTGTTTTAAAGGCCAACATGATAACCACTACACCATGAACGACGACAAAACTTGTGTACCAGCGACTCTACATTAATGGGATTGATGTGTAGCGGCTCTTAAGTATTCATTCTGGGTACTCGCAAAAGTTTCAGAGACCAGATCTTCTAGAAATGTAAACACGAGGCCTGTCCAGTATGGACGTGTTTGGATAAAATATTGGTTTTCACTACATTTTCTTCTGCATGAAAGAACATTCCTTAACCTATTTTTACTTTATCTACACGTACTATGTACATAATGTATAGAGAAGGTATTACACTCCACCCAAAAATTCAATACTGAGTGTATGTGCGTGTGTGTATGTGTCCGTGTGTCTATGAACACGATAACTTAAAAATGAAAAGTCGGTAAAATACCAAACTTGGTATTCAACTTTAGTATCTTCCAGGGATGCGACACGCAGATTTTGAGGAAAAAAAAACCACCCCAAACTACCCTTTAGATGGGACTTTTTCCGAAAATTTTGATTTTATCAAAAATGGCTCTAACGATTTTGATTAAAATTTCGTATGTTACAGATATTTACCTGACAAATAAAATGTATATCTTGAATTTTCTGGGAATAGCCCTTGAAGACTTCTTTATAATGAATGATGTTTACGGAATTTGGCATAACTGCTATACCGTACGAGATGGACAAAAACTTACCACACAAAAAATGTAGAACACATTAAAACACACAATTTATGTTATATACATTTATTTCAAGGAGTGGATCGTTTTTGAGATATTCCTTAATTTTGGTTTCAGGTTTGAAAAACTTACACTTTTCTCATACAAGAATTTGTCAACTCCTGTCCATACAAACAAAGGAACTTCAGTCACATAGCAACCAGCTTTTGACTATCACTTTAACCTATGGTACTCCCTTGTTTCGCTTCTGCTTACAAGGAAGCAAGTAATAATTTCTGCTAATTTTTTCTCGATTAGCGTGAAGTAAATAGAAGCTAAGCTTTTTAACAATAATTTGTTGCAGAGATATAAAGTCATGTGAATGGAACACATCAGATTTTTACTTTCTCTACACGTACTATATACATAGTGTATAGACAAGGTATTGCACTGCACCCAAAATTTCGATACTGAGATTTCACCGGAAATCCATGTTTTGTGCCCCCCTGAATCCAAAAAAAGCATTTTCAGAAAAAGATTCGTGTGTGTGCCTGTGTTGTGACTGAGTCTGTGGACAGTATAGCTCAAAAACGAAAAGACCGTATATACCAAACTTATTATTTAAGTTTGGTGACTTCCAGGGATGTGACACGAATATTTTCAAGAAAATCCCCCACCCCTAATTAAACTTTACATGGAACTTTTTTCGAAAAGTTTGATTTTCTCAAAAATGGGTCTAACGATTTTGATTAAAATATTGTAAACTAAAGATATGTACATCCTGAATTTTCTGGGAAGAGCCCCTGAAGATTACTTTATTATGAATGAATTTTACAAAATTTGGCATAACCGCTAAACCGTACGAGATGGACAAAAACTTACCACACAAAAAATGTAGAACACATTAAAACACACAATTTATGTGATATACATTTTTTTCGAGGAGTGGATCGCTTTTTAAATATTCCTTCTTTTGGTTTCAGCTTTGAAAAACTTACAATTTTCTCATACAGGAATTTGTCAACTGCTGTCCATACAAACAAAGGAACTTCAGTCACATAGCAACGAGCTTTTGACTATCACTTTAACCTATGATACTCCCTTATTTCGCATCTACTTACAAGAAAGCAAGTAATAAGACTATTGCTGCTAATTTTTTTCGTTTAGCATGAAGTAAATAGAGGCATAAGCTTTTTATCAAAAATTTGTTGCAGAGATGTAGAGAAAGTCCTGTGTATGGAGCACATCAGAGTTTTCGTTGAGTCATGAGTAAAGAAAAGCTACGGAATATTAGCGTTAAATGCTTGTGTGTTGTAGTGAACTATAAAACGAAGAAATCAGTTGCGATGTTTTCTTGCCAGCGACGGGGACAATCTGATGGACGGTAAGGTATGTCAAGTTCATTTGTGTCGCAGTTGCGTGGAGATAGCATCTCTCCTTGAGGAACCACATTCCTAATGACCATTGCTTGGTTTTTACTGCGTGCACTGCAATTTCTGCCGACTTGTTTACTCTGGAAACGTAAACATGTGTCGAAAAGAAAGTTCTTCAAAAAAATCTGATGTGTTCCATTCACATGAATTTCTCTACATCTCTGCAACAAATTATTGTTAAAAAGCTTATGCTTCTATTTACTTCTTGCTAATACAGAAAAAATTAACAGAAACAGTCTTATTAATTGCTTCCTTGTAAGTAGGAGCGAAATAAGGGAGTACCATAGGTTGAAGTGAAGTCAAAAGCTGGTTGCTATGTGACTGAAGTTCCTTTGTTTGTATGGACACGAGTTGACAAATTCCTGTATGAGAAAAGTACAAGTTTTTCAAGCTGAAATAAAAAACAAGGAATATCTCAAAAACGATCAACTCCTCGATAAAAAACTTTATAACATAAATTGTGTGTTTTAATGTGCTCTACATTTTTTGTGTGGTAATTTTTTGTCCATTTCTTACGGTTTAGCAGTTATGCAAAATTCCTCCAGAGTAAAGTAGTCTTCAGATTCTATTCCCACAAAATTCAAGATATACATATTGTTTGTCAGGTAAATATCTTTAATATACGATATTTCAATCAAAATCGTTAGAGCAATTTTTGTGGAAATCAAAATTTTCGAAAAACTTCCATGTAAAGGGTAGTTGGGGGTGGGGGATTTTCTTGATTTGATTTCTTGTTTGTTTTTCCCTTTTAATATAGTTAACATTATTTAAGTAGTTTTGGTTCTGTGGTAATTGTAATTCTATTCTATTTATTACTTTGTTTCTTTTCTTAAACTTTCTGTGTTCATTCGCGTCATTTTTCTTTCTTATTTATTTAATATTTTATTCGGTTTTTACAGCGGTACTGTTATTTGTCTATATAGTTTTATCACTTCAAACTTTGTTTACAAAGTTTTGTGTTGATAACTTTCGCTATTGTTTAGATATGCCAAACCGTCTGTTACTTTCTGGCTGGCCCCGCACTTGCCTAGTGACGTCAGCTCGTAGCTGTGACAGTAATAGCGAGGTATTTATGAAAAAGTGACTCTAAAAGCTTGTCCGGTCATGGACACGGAGTCAGTGACCGCCTGACGGATTCGTGGCCTTCCTTAACCAGATAACATCTTGCGGCATGTACCCCTATATCGATTTGCATTGTTTTATTGCATGCTAGGGTAGTGTTTCGTTACGTCATACCGCATCTTAATCTGGAAATCTGCTCAGAAAGCAGTGGAAGGTGTATCGATTGGGAGCCGAGGCAGGTTGATCGGTTGGCTTACAGGGTACACAAACTCTCCCACATGAGATAGTATAGTCTGATCGTAAAGGAATACAGGTGAAAAAACCAAACGAGATCCTGGGTACAAATCCTATAGCTCAACTGTCTGTTTATTGTTTTTTTCGTTGTATATCAAGGCCGCGGATCGTGCAAATGTGTGCTCCGCACACAGTCTACTAAACTGTGCGGTTTTCCATTCCCTAACTCCCGTGTTCAGAGGTGTATGCTGTAACCAAGTGCTGGTCTCTTTCCACTTGACAAATTATGTATGTATTTTATTCATGATTTAGTACAAATTATACTTAAAATGTAAATAGTTTGAATGACATTTAATACATTCAACTATTAATGTTATTATGAATATTGCTGTTGTATATAACAAAGAAGAAAATAACAATTGTAATTGCCCTTTAACTAGACCTTTATATTCAATAAACAATGAAAAATAATCACCTCCATCTATTACTTTCTCTACGCGTACCTATGTACATAGCTTATAGAGAGGCTATTGTTTTCCACTCAAATATTCGATACCGAGGTATCACCAGAAATAGACTTTTTAGGGTCCCCTGTATGCAAATAAAGCAGTTTTAGCAAAAGGTCCGTGTGTCTGTGCACACGATAACTCAAAAAAGAAAAGTCGGTAAAATACCAAACGTGGTATTTAAGTTCGCTATCTTCCAGGGATGTGACACGAAGATATTCAAGAAAATCTCCCAACCCCAATATGGAAAATTTTCGAACATTTTTATTTTCTCAAAAATGGCTCTAACGTTTTTGATTAAAATGTTCTACATTTAAGATATTTACATGACAAATAGAATGTATATCTTGAATTTTCTGGGCATAGCCTCTGAAGAATACTTTACTCCGGATGAGTTTCACGGAATTTTACATCACTGCTAAACCGTAAGAGATGGACAAAAACTTACCACAAAATGTATGTTATATACATTTTCTTTCCCTACAGTTGATCGTTTTTTGAGATATTCCTTGTTTTTGGTTTCAGCTTTGAAAAATTCTACTTTTCTCATGCGAAATTTGTTAACTCTTGTTCATACAAACAAAGGAACTTCAGTCACATAGCAACCAGCTTTTGACTATCACTTTAACCTATGGTACTCCGTTATTTCGCTTCTACTTACAAGGAAGCATGTAATAAGGCTGTTTCTGCTAATTTTTTCTGGATTAGCATTAAGTAAATAGAAACATAAGCGTTTTAACAATAATTTGTTGCAGAGATGTAAAAAAAAGTGTCGTGAATGAAACACATAAAAAATGTTTTGTATGATTTCCGTAAGTCGAGAAAGAAAATACAGAATTGGATATCTACAGTTGCTTGTTTTATGTCAAGGCCGCAGTTCGCACGAGGAATTCCTCCACACACAGTCTACTACACCGCCGGGTTCTATGTGCAAACAAGCTCAGGGCCAGCTCTTTTTGCTTTCTCTGCACGTACTGTGTATATAGTAGATAGAGAAGGTATTGTAATGTACCAAAAAATTTGACACCCAGAAATACAGGATTTGAGGATCTCTAAATAAAAAAATTAGAAAAATGTCCGCGTGACTGTGGACAACGTAACTCAAAAAACGAAATAAAAAATCTGATGTGTTCCATTCACATGAATTTCTCTACTTCTCTGCAACAAATTATTATTAAAAAGCTGTGATTCAAGTTCCTTTGTTTCTATAAACAGGAGCTGGCAAATTCCTGTATGAGAAAAGTATAAGTTTTTCATAGCTGTAACCGCAAACAGGAATATCTAAAAAAAAAAACTATCAACTCCACGAAATATATACAACATAAATTGTGTGTTTTAACGTGCTCTACATTTTTTGTATGGTAAGTTTTTGTCCATCCCTTTCGGTTTAGCAGTTATGCAAAATTCCATAAAATTCATCCAGAATAAAGTAGTTTTCAGAGGCAATTCCCAGAAAATTCAAGATATACATTTTATTTGTCAGGTAAATATCTTAAATATACGATATTTTAATCAAAATCGTTAGAGCCAGTTTTAAGAAAATCAAAATTGTTGAAAAAAATTCCATGTAAAGGGCTGTTGGGGGTGGGAGGATTTTCTTAAAAATCTTCGGGTCGCATCCTTAGGAGATACAAAACTTAAATACCAAGTTTGGTAGTCAACGGTCTTTTCGTTTTTGAGCTATGCTGTCCAAAGACACACATACACACACGAACCTTTTTCTAAAAATGCTTTTTTTTATTCAGGGGGACCCAAAACATGTATTTCCGGTGAAATCTCGGTATCGAATTTTTAGGTGGAATGCAATACGTACTCTATACACTATGTATATAGTACGTGTAGAGAAAGGAAAAATGGCGTGTTATTTATGGACGCTCTTTAACTACTGTGGTTCTCAGTATTCTATACTGGCCGTGAAAGACCGTTTAATTTTGTTCACAGGCCTCTTTATCAGACCTGAAGCTCTTTTACGTGTCGTAGATCTACAACATGGGACCAATGGCTTTACTTTTCTTCCGAAGGAAGCCATATTAAGGCTTTTTACGCCCAAAAAAATCCATTGTCCTCCGCCGGGTTTGAACCTTGGGTATATGTAGTTACCATGGTAACCATTACACTACGTAGGGCGTCTCTAAAAACGAAAAATCGGTTAAATACAAAATTATAATTTTTTTTTAAAAAATGACTAACGATTTTGTTTAAACTGTCGTATATTAAAGATATTTACTTGACAAATAGAGTGTATATCTTGAATTTTCTGGGAATAGCCTCTGAAGACATCTTTATTCTGGATGACTTTTGCATAATTGGTAAACTATAAGAGATGAAAAAAAAACTTACTATATAAATAATGTAGATCCTGTTTTCCAGATATTCATTGTTATAGGTTTCAATGTTAAGCTACTTAAAACTTTTCTCAAATGGGAGGTAATCTTTCGTTTTTTTCCCCTTTTGTTTTACTCCTAGCCATGCAAAGAGAAGCGAATTGCAATTGTCTCGCATAGCGACTTTCTTTTTAAAAGATTTGACTATCGCTTTAGCCTAGTGCATTACATTATTTATATTTACAAGGAAGCAATTCATAAGACGAATTCTGCTAACGTATATCTCGATTACCATGATGTAGATAAAGGAATAAATGTTTGTACAATAGTAACAAGAGAAAATCTGGTGAACGGAACACATCAGATTTTGTTGTTGTTTTGGTGTTCATGATTTCCCTAAGTCGACAAAGTAAAAGCCGGATTGGGTATCTACAGGCCGCGGATCGCGCAAATGTGTTGTCCGCACACAGTCTACTAAGCTGTGCGGGTTTCCATTCTCTAACTCCCGCGTTCATAGGTATATGCTGAAACCAAGCTCTGGTGTAACTCTTCCCTCTTGACAAAAAGTGTATGCATTTTATTCATGATTTAATGAAAGGTGCCCTTAATAATGTAAATCATTTCAATGACTGTTACTACATAGAGCTATTATTATTATTATTATTATTATTATTATAATTATTATTATTACTATTATTATTATTGTGAGGGCCTTTTTTCAACTACCATAGGCTATAAATAAAGGACAAGTTCAAAGAAAACAATTATTTTATTACTAAAGGCTTTGTACACTTATGGTTACTTTTCAACATAATCACCGAAAAGATTGAGACATTTATCGTATCTGTGCACAAGCTTTGCGATATCCGCTTCAAAAAATGTTGCCAATGATTTACGTTGTTTTGAAGAACTTCGTTGGTTTGAAAGTGCTGCCAGGGAAAAGGTGAAAGTCACTGGGTGCCAGGTCAGGACTGTACGGCAGATGATCGAAAATGTCCCATTGAAATTGTTCAAGGAGCCGATGGGTTGTGCCAGCAGTGTGTGGACGAGCGTTGTCATGGATCAACACAATTCCTGAAGTCAACATTCCTCTTCGTTTGCTTTGAATGGTTCTCCGGAAACGTCGCAAAGAACGAAGATCTTCAAGACAATGTCAATTCTCATTAGAAGTCTTTGGCGGAAACATTTTTTGAAGCGGGTATTGCAAAGCCTGTGCACAGGTAAAACGGAAGAATCGTGTGTTTTAATTAAATCTACATTTTTTGTGTAGTAACTTTTGTATATACCTTACGGTTTGCCAGTTATTCAAAGGTCATCCTTCATAAAAAATATCTTAAACATAAGGTATCTTAATCAAAATCGTTAAAGTTATTTTTGAGAAAATCAAAAATTTCGAAAAATTTTCCAGTTGGGGGGATTTTTTGGAAAATCTTCATGTCACATTCTTGGAAGATACAAAACTTAAATACCAAGTGCGGTATTTAACGGTATTTTCGTTTTTGAGTTATGCTTCCCAGACTCACACACACTTACACGGGGACGTTGTGCTAATTTTTTTTGATTCAGGGGGTCGCATAATATGTATTTCTGATGAAATCTTGGTATAGCATTTTTGGGTGAAGTATAACACCTCCTCTATACACTGTGTCTATAGTACCTACGTGTATAGAAAGTAAAAATATATTTTAATTTCTCACAAAATTTGTTCAAATTTCACAGACGTATCACCTAAATAATTTAAAATCTACAGAAAAAGCTATGCAAAAATGCATAACTTTAAATTTCACATCTCGTGGGATAGATTCTAGCGGCCGATCTCTCTGACCTATGTTTTTTTCGAGGTTTTTCCGGGTCACTTCGCAAATGCTGGGGAGATTTATTCATTCCTCCGAACTTTTTGTCCCTCTCATTTCATCCAAACGGTCTCTTTCAGGATTTTAAGTGTCGGCAAGGACTGCGGTGGTGGCACCCTTCTGTTGTTTTGTTTGCGTTCTGGAAATAAGCTCTCGGCGGCGGGGTGACGTTGGAAGTCATCTGTAGAGACAGGGAGTGTGGTCAGACTTGGAGCACGGGCTCCCAGCCCTCCCAAGAATAACTACTTGGAACATGTTTGAGACCCTCCATTGTGGCTCGTTCCCCCGTCCGGTTTCGGCCACCCGTTGATATTATTCATACCTCTTCCTGTTGGGGTTAGCGTACAATAACCCAATGGCTATAGTGTGGAATCTGCTCCGACATGAGACACACACACTCACACTCACTCCACAAACACCATAAAACTAACCTTTGTGCCGAAGCGAAATTTCTCATAAAATATGTCCAGGCATCTTCAAGAAGGATGATAATAAGATCCACTTTACCTGTAACAAACAAAAATAATGTATTATAAATTATTCGATACAGTGTCAAGATGAAATAAACACACAGTCAAACTAACATTAGGAAATCTGCCCCTTGGTAATGACGTCAGGTGTCAAGTCATCTACATTTTCAACCTTCAGCTGATCCACGCCAAAACAAAATCCAGGCGACCAGCGCATCCTTAAATCCCAGCATACCGCCATTCGCGCCAGAAATAGTCATACTTTCAGAACCACGTGCTAAGTACCCGCGGCTTATTATAATAGAAAAATCTGATGTGTACCATTCACATGTCTTTCTCTACATCTCTGCAACAAGCTATTGTTAATAATCTTATTCTTGTATCCACTTCTTGCTAATCAAGATAAACTGTAGCCGAAATAGTCTTATTACTTAGTTCCTTATAAGCAGAAGGGAATTAATGGAATGCACTAGGCTAAACTGACAGCCAAATGTTTTAAAATATGGTTGCTATGGGATTGAAGTTACTTTGTTTGGATGGCCAGGACTTGACAAATTCCTGCATGAGAAATTTTAACTATTTTAAAACCGAAACCAATAACAACGAACATCTCGAAATGGCCAACTCTACGGGGAAAAAATGTATATGACAAAAATTACGTGTTTTAAGGAGATCTGCATATTTATGTTATATAAAAGTAATCCACAATGAAGTATTCTTCGGAGTCTATTCCCAGATAACCCAAAATATACATTTTATTTGTCAGGTAAATGTCTTTAATATACAATATTTTAATCAAAATCGTTAGAGCCATTTTTGAGAAAAACAAAATGTATGAAAAGAGTTCCATGTTAAGCGTAGTTGGGGGTGGGAGATTTTTTTTTAAAATCTTCGTGTCGCATCCTTGGAAGATAGCATAATTAAATACCAAGTGTGGTCTTTTCGTTTTTGAGCTACGCTGTCCACAGACACATACACGGACTATTTTCTAAAAAAGTATATTTTTTATTCAGAGGTCCCAATACGTGTTTACAGTGAAATCTCGGTATCGAGTTTTTGGGTGGAGTGCAATACCTTCTCTATACACTATGTACATAGTGAGTATAGAGAAAGTAAAACAATAAATTGTGTGTTTTGGTGAGACCTACATGTTTTGTGTGGTAAGTTTTTGTATATCTCTTACGGTTTGTCAGTTATATAAAATGAAGGTATCTTCAGAGGCTATTCCCAGAAAATTCAAGATATAAATTTCGTTTGTCATAAAAATATTTTATACATAATATATTTTAATCAAAATTGTTAGAGCAATTTTTGAGAAAATAAAAATTTTCCATTAAAGGATAGTTTGGGATGGGGACTTTCTTGAAAATCTTCGTGTCGCAATGCTAATCAAGATAAACATTAGCAGAATTTTTTATTACTTAGTTCCTTATAACTAGAAGGGAACTAAAGGAATGATTTAAGGCAAAAATAATAAAAAAAAATTAATAAAAACTTTTTTGCTATGCTAAAGTGAAAGTCAAATGTTTTCAAAGCTGTCGTTATGCGATTCTCATTGTAAATCACTTCTTTGCTTGGCCAGGAGCAGGACAAAAGAAAACCGAACACTTCCTGTCAGAAAAGTAATTGTACTTCACAATTGAAAACAAGAACAAACGGAAACGGTTACCTCCACAACAAAAACGTAAAGTACATAAATTGTGTGCCTTGACGAGACCTACATTTTTTGTGTAGTAAGTTTTTGTCTATCTCTTACGTTTTAGCAGTTAAGGAAAATTCGGCAAAGTTCATCCAGAATAAAGAGGTCTTCAGATGCTATTCCCAGAAAATGTAAGATATATATTTTATTTGGGATGTAAATATATTTAATATACGGGATTTTAATCAAAGTTGTTACAGCCATTTTCTGAGAAAATAAAAATTTTCGAAAAATATTCCATGTAAAGGGTAGTTTTAGGTGGGGAATTTTCTTGAAAATCTTTGTGTTGCATCTTGGAAGATAGCAAAATTAAATATTAAGTTGGGTATTCAACCAAAAACATAGACACACACAGGGGCCTTTGTCTAAAAATGCTTCTTTTTGGATTCCAGAGGTCCCAAAACATGTATTTCCGGTAAAATTTCGGTACCGAATTTTTGGATGCATTACAATACCTTCTCTATACACTATGTATATAGTGCGTGTAGAGAAAGTAAAATGTGTATGTAAACAGTGTCTGCAAATAACTTTCTGTTCTTTAGCTTCAGTTTTATTGCACAACTTTCTTTTGCGGCGGCGTCATGAACTAAGTTTTGCTTTCGGAGAAAGTTATCACACTGCAGCAAGTGGAGAATGCTGTATACAAGTTCCCAGATACCAAACATAATCACAGAAGACAAAATTGCACTCCAAGTTCCTAACTTACAAATGCATCTTCAATATTCATTATACGAAGCTCTCCGCACGTGTTTTGATTCCTATCTAGGACATGCAACAGAAGGGGGCGGTGTTTCCACATCTTCATAAATTTGCAACTTCCTCTTGCTCGGAGTTCACGAAGATGGGTCCAAGCTAATAAGGTTGGAGTTCGTGTGCCCCTTTAGCCTAATCTTGTCATCACTCAAACTTCAGGGGAATCTATAACACGTGGTAGAGTAACATCTTATACAGGTTGAGAGGTAAATATAGATACTCTTTCATAAGTCATCCCGTTTTTTACTTTCTCTAGCCCCGTATGTACAAGGTATTCCACCCAAAAATTCGATACCGAGATTTTACCGGAAATACGTGTTTTAGGACCCCCTGTATCCATAAAAACATTTTCAGAAAAAGGCCCGTGTGTGTGTGTCCGCGTGTCTGTCGACACGATAACTCAAAAACGAATTGCAGCTAAAATACCAAACTTGGTATTTAAGTTTAGTATCTTCCAGGGATGCGACTCGAAGATTTTGAGAAACCCCCCCATCCCAAACTACCCTTTACATGGAACTTTTTTCGAAAATTTTGATTTTCTTAAAAATAGCTCTAACGATTTTTATTAAAATATTGTATATTAAAGATATTTACCTGACAAATAAAATGTATATCTTGAATTTTCTGGGAATAGGTTCTGAAGATCTGTTTATTCTGGATGAATTTTGCTTAATTTGGCATAACTAGTAAACCGTAAGAGATAGACAAAGACTTAATACATAGATGTAGTTTTTTTTTAAAATACACAAGTTATGTCATATACATTTTCTCATGGAGCTTACCGTTTTCGAGGTACTCATTGTTATTAGTTTCAGTTGTGAAGTGCTTTATACTTTTCTCAGACGGGAGTGTCCGTTTTTCTTTTGTTCTACTCCTGGCCAAGAAAAGAAGCAATTTGTAATGACAATCGCATAACGACAGCTTTTAAAACATTTGACTATTGGTTTAGCCTAGTGCATTCCCTTATTTTCTTCCTACTTATACAGAGCTAAGTAATAAGAACATTGTGCTAATGAGTACCTCGATTAGCAAGGTGCAGAAAGAAGAATTATCTTATGTAAGAAGTTTGTAGAACAGCTAGAGAAAGTCATGTGAGTGTAACACATCAGATTTTTAAGAAAAAAGATTATTTGAAATGTGTTCTGAGATGGTAATGTAGGTTACGGGTTCGTATCCTGGGGGCAGGCTTTGGGTATTAGGAATGGTGTGGATTTGTGGGTGTCCTAGCTCAGATTTTGCTAGACTGGAAACTCTTTCAGGGTGTGGTACGACACAAGTGCTTTATTCGACTAGTTTCCGCCGTGGAACACACACGCATTCCTCCTAAATTTTCTACTGTAAAACTGATTTACGCGACTATTGTTACTATTTAATTTTAATGCAGTGATTTCGTCCGTACTCTGGTCTGTATTTCAGTAACTATTTCTACAGGTAGCCTGTACGGCTCCACTATGGACCCTAAATATCACATCTTGGTGCTGCCGATTCTCTATGCCAAAAACTGTCTCCTGACCAGTGATAGCATTTCTTTTCCCGTTATGTTCCCCTCGGGCAGTGTAACCTCACCCCTTCGGGCCAATGCTCTCCCCTAACGGTATACTGTGCTACCAGTTCGTGACAACTCGGCTACTTAGACGTGTTTGAAATCTTTCTTCCCTTCCCATTTTCAATTTACATTTATCTTTCTCTTTGAATAGCTCTTTGCCCCGTGACAAGACATATATGTTTCAGTTCTGACAAACAATTAACTAATCTTCAAAGTACAGACCATTATATCCTATGGTCTTGAGCCATCTTTCAGCGAGGTTTATAATAATAATAATAATAATAATAATAATAAAATCGTGTACAAGTTGTACATATGTTTGGAGTTATTTTGTGCAAAAGTTTATGACTGATCTGGTCCGCTTTGAGCACGTTAGGACCTGGTATCATGTATTGTCACAAGTATCACATACACAGGTGTGGTCTGGACGTGGAATGCCTTGTTCCTGTGATGGTATCCATGTGCTGCCATCGATGTCGTCAAGTGTCGGAGCTTTTGGTTCGTGCCAGTCCAGTTCCGGTTTACCATGGCTTCCGTTGAATAGAATTCTGGCCAGACGTCCTCCCTCTTCTTCCAGTTGGGGGTCCAGGGAAGTCCAAGTCTGGTCCTGAGTTCTTCTAACAGGTGATTTATGTAGAGCTGACACATTTTCCTCATTAATTATTTCAAAACGTGTTATGCTAGCGACAACTTATTACACCTAAAGTGTAGAGGAATTTTGGGAGATTATTTACCTCTATAGCAAATGTTGAAAATGTCCTCCATCCTGCATAAGGCACAACTCAACACGTCGTTCCATGTTACTGGCCACTCGTTGGAGGACTCTGTTGTCAATAGCTTGAATCTCCTTTGTGATGTTGTGCTTCAGATCGTCCAATGTCTGGGGACGTGTGGCGTAAACCCTGTCTTTTAAGTAACCCCATAAAAAGAAGTCCGGCGATGTCAAATCCGGAGATCTCAGTGGCCACAGGTTAATGGAAATTATTCGGTCGTCAAAGAAACTTGCAATTAGGTTAATGGATTCATTTGATGCATGGCATGTAACGCCATCTTGCTGAAAATATCCTTGACTCAGCTCTACGTCGTACTGCATTTTCACGTTGACTACAAGAACAAAATGTCGAAACAGTTGCCAATAATGCAATTAGGAAGAAAATATAAACATCTGCGCATATAGTAACAAAGAACCGAAACTCTAGAACGTTCTCCTTAATTTGGTACTAAAATTGAGTCATTGAATGAATTTCCAACGGAATAATTAAAGAAAGATATGTGTCAGTTCTACATAAATCACTCTGTATTAAGAAGGCTTCTCGTGCTAGCAGGTAGACCAGTCTAGATAGAGTGAGCTTCGACACTCCCAGTGAGGCCTTCAGGAAGCGGGCTTTGACGTTCTCCAGGGTGTGGAAGTCTCTCGTACGGAGTTTGTCCCATGTTAAGTCTAGTAGGGGTACTATTTTTGTGTTGAACAGTGTCATCGCGGATTTGAGGAATACTTTTGTTAGTTCTCGTATGTCGTGTACTGCTTTGTGGCGAATGTGGCTCTTTGGTCAGTGTGTATTCTGAATCAGTTTGATGTGGTCTGTAGGGTTAAACCGAGGTATTTGACTTGGTTGACTGTTTGCAGAGGTTTTTTATCCCACGATGGTACCAGTCTCTGATTTTTGATGCGAACAATTCGGTCAGACCCACTTGCACTGTTCAGTGTTATCAACATTTCTTCCACGTAGAAAATGGGCCATGGATCGAAAAAGATGATAATCTAATGGCGCGAGATCAGCACTGTATGCTGGGTTTGGCAGCTGTTCAATTCCTGAATTTTGTCCATGGTTGTTCGTGCAGTATAGGGTCTTGCATTGTCCTGTTGCAATAGAACTCTATTTCCGTTAACTAATGCTGGGTATTTCCATCTCAAAATTTCCTGAACTCGTTCCAGTTGTTGAGAATAAAGATCCGCAACAATCGCACGTCCCTTTGGAACAAACTCCCAGTGAATCACCCCTTCAAAATTCCACCAGACACACAACATTACTTTGGGACCGAAACGATTTCTTTTTAACGATGACTTTGCAGGTTGGCGGGGATCAAGTCACTGTTTAGAGGCATCAGGGTTACGATAATATACCCATTCAAAATCTTTAGAGCCATTTTTGAGAAAATCAACATTTTCGAATTTGATTAAAATATCTTATGTTTAACAGTTGGTGTCATATACATTTTTTCATGGAGTTGGCCATGTTCGAGATATTCCTTGTTATTGGTTTCAGTTTTAAAATACTTAAAACATTTCTTTTACGGGAACTTAACGCTTGGCCACGCAAAGAAACGGATACCAATCCCATAGCAACCACATTTTAAAGCATTTCTGCTAATGTTTAGCATGAAGAGATATAAGAATAAGCTTATAAACAATAATTTTTATAGAGATGTAGAGAAAGTCATGTGAATGGAACACATCAGATTGTTTTTATAAAAAGTCTGATGTGCTCCATTCACATGACTTTCTCTACATCTTTGTAACAAATTGTTGTTAAAAAGCTTATCCTCTATGTACTTCATACTAGTCGAGAAAAAATTAGCAGAAATAGTTTTATTACTTGCTACGTTGTAAGTGGAAGCGTAATAAGGTAGTACCATAGGTTCAAGTGATAGTCAAAAGCTGGTTGCTATGTGACTGATGTTCCTTTGTTTGTATTGACAGGAGTTGACAAATTCCTGTATGAGAAAAGTATAATTTTTTCAAAGCTGAAACCAAAAACAACGAATACCTTAAAAACCATTACCTCTATGAACAAAATGTATATAACATATTTTGTGTGTTTTAATGTGTTCTACATTTTCTGTGTAATAAGTTTTTATCCATCTCTTACGGTTCAGCATAAACGCAAAATTCCATAAAATTCATTCTGAATGAAGTAGTCTGCAGAGGCTATTCCCAGAGAATTCAAGATATACATTTTATTTGTCAGGTAAATATCTGTAATATACGATATTTTAATCAAAATTGTTAGAACCGTTTTTTAGAAAATCAAAATTTTCGAAAAAAGTTCCATGTAAAGGGTATGTGGAGGTGGGGTTATTTTCTTGAAAATCTTCGTGTCGCTTCCTTGGAGGATACCAAACCTAAATACCAAATTTGGTTTATAACAGACTTTTTGTTTCTGAGCTATGCTGCCCACAGACACACACACACATGCACACACACACGGATCCTTTTGTAAAAATGCTTTTTTTGGATTCAGGGGGACCCAAAATATGTATTTCCGGTGAAATCTCGGTATCTAATTTTGGTGCAATAAAATACCTTCTCTATACACTATGTAAATAGTACATGTAGAGAAAGTAATAAACTCTTTATTGGAATCTGAAGCGTGTATTTTCAGAGAAATCTTGGTTTTGAATTTTAGGTTTGAGTGTTTTTGGTAGAAAAAGTAAAAAGGAACAAAAGAAATGAAAATTGAAGTCAGAAAGACTGGAGCTGGGAATGGAAGGTACCACTAATATGAATTACAGAGCATACTAAAAAAAATCTGATGTGTACCATTCACATGTCTTTCTCTATATCCCTGCAACAAATTATTCTTAAAAAGCTTATACTTCTATTTACTTCATGCTCATCTAGAAATATCTGATGTGTTCCATTCACATGACTTTCTCTATATCCCTGCAACAAATTATTCTTAAAAAGCTTATGCCTCTATTTACTTTATGCTCATCTATAAATATCTGATGTGTTCCATTCACATGACTTTCTCTATATCCCTGCAACAAAATATTCTTAAAAAGCTTATACTTCTATTTACTTCATGCTCATCTAGAAATCTCTGATGTGTTCCATTCACATGACTTTCTCTATATCCCTGCAACAAATTATTCTTGAAAAGCTTATACTTCTATTTACTTCATGCTCATCTAGAAATCTCTGATGTGTTCCATTCACATGACTTTCTCTATATCCCTGTAAATGATTATTGTTAATAAGCTTACCTTTTATTTATTTCATGCTAATCGAGAAAAATTAGCAGAAATAGCCTTATTTCTTGCATTATTGTAAGTAGAAGAGAAATAAGGGAGTACCATAGGTTAAAGTGAAAGCCAAAAGCTGGTTGCTATGTGACTGATGTTCCTTTGTTTGTATGGACAGAAGTTGACAAATTCCTGTATGAGAAAAGTATAAGTATAAGTATAAGTCTCGGTATCGATTTTTTTGGTGGAATGCAATACATTCTCTATACACTATGTACATAGTGCGTATAGAGAAAGTAAAAAAACATTGGTAAAGGAGGCAGAAAACGAATTTAGAACGCAAGAAGGAAAGCCAAAGCATAGAAGGGAAATAATGAGTAGGAAGCGAAGAAGAAACAATTTAATTTTTTACTATATCTTTAGTTCTTTTTTCCAATCCTCTCCGTCAAATTATTTGTCGCCATCTTGAAGTACCTAGTCAGGTTTTAATGAAGGCAATCGAAAAGTCGATTGGACGTGACTCGATCTCTCTCACTTGTGTAATTATGAAGGTTCTCATTAAAAGGGTCCAGATTCTCGAGTCCCTCTGTCCAAACTTATGTAACGAGTCGATTCAACCTTCACGTTCTTCAACACACACCATCTATGTTACTTGCTCTACACGTACCTACTAGTACATAGTGTATAGAGAAGGTATTGTATTCCACCCAAAAATTTGATACCTAGATTTCACCGAAAATATATGTTTTGAATCCCCTGAATCAAAAAAAAAAATACAATTTTATAAAAAGGTCCGTGTATGTGGTAGCATAGCTCAAAAACAAAAAGACCATTAAATACCAAACTTGGTGGTTAAGTTATGTATCTTCCATAGATGAGACACGAAAAGTTTGACGAAAATCCCCCCATCCCCAACTACTCTTTGCATGGAAAGAATTTCGAAAATTTCGATTTTTTCAAAATTGGCTTTAACGATCTTAATTAAAATATCTTATATTTAAGATGCCAAATAAAATGTATATCTTGAATTTTCTGGAAATAATTTCTTAAGAATTCTTTATTCTGGACGATTTTCTTGAATTTTGCATAACTGGTAAACTGTAAGAGATAGACAAAAACTTACTTCACAAAAAATAAAGATCATGACAAAACACACAATTTATTTCATATACATTTTTTCGTGGAGTTAACCGTTTCTTATATATTCCTGTTATTGATTTGGTTTTAAAAAACTTAAAAGTTTCTCAAACAGGAATTTGTCAACTCCTGTCCATACAAACAAAGGAACTTCAGTCACAAAGCAACCAGCTTTTGACTGTCACTTGAACCTATGGTACCCATATGCTCCTTATACTTACAATAAGCAAGTAATGAGAGCATTTCTGCTATTTTTTTTTCTCGATTAGCATTAAGTAAATAGAAGAATAAGCTCTTTAACAGTAATTAGTTTCAGAGATGTAGAGAAAGTCATGTGAATGGAACACATCAGACTTTTACCTTCTCTACACGTACTATGTACGTAGTGTACAGAGCAAGTATTTCATTCCACCCAAAAATTCGATATCGATATTTTAGCGGAAATATACGAGAGCATGCTGAAGGTGACAGACGAGTTGGCAGAACTAAATGATCACCAAAACGGTTTGAACGACTCCGCCATTGCGTGGGGTCTTTCAAAACACACAAAAACCTAAATTTGTGCTTGTTATGACAATGCTGCAGGTTCAAACCTGGCAAAGGGTTTGGGACGCAAAAATCCTTAGCATGGCTCTCTTCGGAAGGAAAGTAAAGCTGGTGGTTTCGCGTAAAGAACCCCATTCCTTGAAAGAGGTATATTTCCTGGCTAAATTTGCTTCCGCAAGTCGTGATTTCGTCCTACAGTACCATCTGTGGGCGACGAGGTGATCCATACCGCAAAGCGGCGAAATCATGAACTAGAAATTCAAATCCGATCACGGAAACATCGTAACGATGCCCTATGCTCATCTTAAGAGTTACAGGAACTTAACTAACTAAACAAACAAACTTATGACTATATTATTAGTAGGGATAGCATCTTATGGACCGATAGTGGGACAGAAACGAAGTTATCGCAGCATGGTATATAGTTGTGATGTGTTGACAATGCAGTGTGGACTAATAGAAGGGAAATAGGACAGTGGTAGACTGTGATGTTTTCACTAGCAGTGAAAGGCGATTGAGGTTGCGTGTGTGGTAAACATAAATACCACTGATTTACGGGAACTAACAATTTTAATATTTACATATATTCAATTGCTGTTGCGCAACAAGTCATCAGCATCATTGTCCGTTTCATTTAGTCTCAAGATACATAGATTACAATGCACAACAACATACATTCGTAACGTCTCAAATGTGAATCGTCTCCGATTGGCACGTAAACAGGTTTAATACTGTCAAAACCTTCGACATCACAAGAAGTGATTGCAGCAAAACGGAAATAGACCACATCATTGACTATTAAGATACTCCAGCATCAATTATTTCCGTAGCAACACCTCGTAGTATATTTCGTATTTCACGCATTATTGAAAATCCAAACACTGTGTAAGATTTCCTTTTTCCAGGTCTAAAACAGTTGTCACGGGTCTCTGATTAATTGCTTGCACAGGGCTCGAGGCGTTTCAATGTTTCCAAATATGTTATTGACGTATCTGCAAAGTTCTTGTGTATGAATTGCAAATTTTCATGCAATCCGTTTGAAGCAAGATATTTTACAATCTTGATTGAAGGGCATGCACTGTCATCAAAGGCATTAATTACCTGTAAAACAGTGTTGTAATATACAGCATAGTATACTGCTGCGGCGCGTGCAGTCGCCAAAGCAAGTCGGTCTCTACTCGGTAAGTATGCAACTGGTACACGCATGTGTTTTGCTATCGGTTTCTAAATTGCTATCCCTACTTAATAGAAAGCGAACAAAAAAAAAAAAATCTGATGTGTTCCATTCACATGACTTTCTCTATATCTCTGCAACAAATTATTGTTAAAAAGCTTATGCTTCTATTTACTTCATGCTAATCGAGAACAAGTGGCAGAAATAGTCTTATTACTTGCTTCCTTGTAAGTAGAAGCGAAATAAGGGAGTACCATTGGTTAAAGTGGTAGTCAAAAGCTGGTTGATATGGGACTGATGTTCCTTTGTTTGTATGGACAGGAGTTGACGAATTCCTGTATGAGAAAATATAAGTTTTTGAAAGGTGAAATCAAAAACAATGAATAACTCAAAAACGATCAACTCCACGAAAAGAAGTATATAAAATAAATTGTGGTTTTAACGTTCTCTACATTTTCTGTGGAGTAAGGTTTTGTCTATCCCTTACCGTTTAGCAGTTACGCAAAATTCAGTAAAGTTCATCCAGAATAAAGAGTCCTTCAGATGCTATTCCCGAAAATTCAAGATATACATTTTGTTTGATATATACATACCTGATAATATACGGGATTTTAATCAACACTGTTAGAGCCATTTTTTACAAAGTCAAAGTTTTCGATAAAGTTCCATGTAAAGGGTAGTTTGGGGTGGGGGGTTTTCTTAAAAATATTTGTGTTGCTGCATCCTTGGAAGATACCAAACTTAAATACCAAGTTTGATTTTTAACGGTCTTTTCGTTTTTGATCCATGCTGCCCACAGACACACACACAGACAGACAGACAGACTACACATACCGATGTTTCTAAAAATGCTTTTTTTAGATTCAGGGGGTCTCAAAACATATATTTCCGGTGAAATCTCGGTATGTAATTTTTGGGTTCCATACAACACGTTCTCTATTCGCTGTGTACCGATATTTAACCGGAAATACATGTTTTGAGACCCCCTGAATAAAAAAAGTATTTTAGAAAAATGTCTGTGTGTGTAACTTTGGGCAGCATGGCTAAAAATCGAAAAGACCTTTCAATACCAAACTTTGTATTTAAAATTGATATCTTTCAAGGATGCGACTCGAAGATTTTCAAGAAAATCCTCCCACCCCCAACTACCCTTTACGTGGAACTTTTTTCGAAAATTTTGATTTTCTTAAAAATGGCTCTAACGATTTTAATTAAAATATCCTATATTAAAGATATTTACGTGACAAATAAAATGTATATCTTGAATTTTCTGGGAACAGCCTCTGAAGACTACTTTATTCTGGATCAATTTTACGGAATGTTGCATAACTGCTAAACCGGAAGAGATGGACAAAAACTTACCACAGAAATAATGTAGAGTACGTTAAAACACACTATGTGTGTTATATACATTTTTTTCGTGGAGTTGATCGTTTTTTAGATATTCCTAGTTTTTGTTTTCAGCTTTGAAAAACTTATACTTTCCTCATGCAGGAATTTGCCAACTCGTGTCCATACAAACAAAGGAACCTGAGGCACATAGCAATCAGCTTTTGGCTTTCACTTTAACCTACGTTACTCCCTTAATTCGCTTCTGCTTACAGTAAAGCAAGAAATAAGACTATTTCTGCTAATTTTTCTCGATTAGTATGAAATAAATAGAAGCATAAGCTTATTAACAATAATTTGTTGCAGAGATGTAGAGAAAGTCATGTGAATGGAACACATCAGATTTTTTTACTATCAAATTAGTTGCTCTTGTTCGTCTCCCACCTGTATACACCCTAATCCTTTTTGGAGTGTACAATTGACGCCGAGGCCCAGTTTTGTATTTTGAAGAGTTTGCCAATTGGCAGGGTTTAAGCGCATGGACTTAAGAAACGCAAGGCAGGTCGTAGAGCGTGAGTCCCAGGGGTCGGATGGCCGGGCTGCAGGAATCGTTCATCTTGGTGGTCCATTGTTCCCTCACGTGCGCGCCATTCTTTAGAGAGAGCGCTTTCTTTCTGAACGCATTCTAACCTCATAACGAAGCCTATAAGGAAACATCTCAGCGTGTGCTGGGCTCGTGGACAAATCTTTAGCTTTCTAAACTAACACTGCAAATGTGTTACTTCCTCTAGCACGTATGTACAAGTACTTCGTAGATAGAGAAGGAATTATATTTCACCCAAAATTCGATACCGAGATTTCACAGGAAATACACATTTAGAGGATCCCTGAATCCACAAAAAAAAAAAAAAAAAAAAAGTGGTCTGATGTGCTCCATTCACATGAATTTCTATACATTTCTGTAACAAATTATTGTTAATAAGCTTATTCTTCTCTCTATTCCATGCTAAAACATTAGCAGAAACGGTCTTATTGCTTAGTTCCTTTATAAGTAGAAGGGAAATAAAGGAATGCACTAGGCTAAATCAACAGTCAAATGTTTTAAACTGTGGTTGCAATGCGTTAACAAGTTCCCGTACGAGAAAGTTTAAGTATTTTAAAACTGAAATCAATAAAAAGGAATATCTCGAAAACGGCCAACTCCACAAAAAAAATGAATATGACATATACCGTGTGTTTTATCGAGATCTACATTTTTGTGTAGTAACTTTTTGTCTATCTCTTACGGTTTATCATTTATGTAAACTTCCGTAAAATTCATCTAGAAATAAGTCTTTAGAAGCTGTTCCCATAAAATTCTTCAGATAAATCTCTTAATATATGATATTTGAATCAAAATCGTTACAGCCATTTTTGAGAAAATCAAAATTTTAGAAAAAAATGTTCCATGTAAAGGGTAGTTGGGGATGAGGGTATTTTCTTGAAAATCTTCGTGTTGCATCCCTGGAAGATGTCAAACTTAAATACCAACTTTGGCATTTTACCGACTTTTAGTTTTTGAGTTATCGTGTTCACGGACACACGGACATACACGGACCTTTCTCTGAATTTTTTTTTTGATACAGGGGACCCTAAAACATATATTTCCGGTGAAATCTCGGTATCAAATTTTTGGGCGGAGTGCAATACCTTCTCTGTACACTATGTACATAGTACGTATAGAGAAAGTAAACAGAATTCTCGATGTAAAAAAATGAAAGATTACATCAAAGTTATATGGACAAATCCTTCTTATACACTCTTTTGTTAATGAATTTTGCAATAGATTCTTTACTTGAAGTAGCACATGTCTTGAGTGTTACGTCATTTCCTAATTGTACTGTAAGTATTAATGACCTCTCAAACTCTTATTGTAAGTACTTACAGTGCTTGTTGGCCTGGCAATTAATAAAAGAATTGTAAATGTAGCTTACATTACCAAATATGTGTTCAGAATGATTAACTTAATGTCGAGTACTTCAAAAAGTTTATTTCGCAACGTGTAGGATAGAGAAGGTCGTGTACTAAACATTATTTTACGAAATAGCATGTTTGCTAAGGCTACCCAGGCAGCACAGCTGTTCACATTTGGGAGATGAGATCTTCCCGTTCTCTGTGCCATAATGGAACGGTCTCTGTGACATATTAAAGGAAATTACAAGCTCTTGACGGACATCCATCATCTGTTTGTATGGAGAGGGAAACCTTGGGAAAGGCTGGCGAAGGAGACGACAAATAACACGATTAGTAATGGACTCTGATGACAACCAAAAATCTTGTGTCTTCCATTTACATGACTTTTTCTACCTCTTTAATAACGAAAGCTTATTCTTTATTTTTGACCCGCATTCGAGGGACCGTGTGTTCGCTTCCAGCACCCGGTCTAAAAGACCCGTGCTTTTTTTTTTTTTTTTCTTTCCGGGGACTCCTTGGTTGACCCTGTTCCTCCATGTACTTTCAATTGTCATTTCATTCGTTCTTCATTCCGTTGTTTCAGAGTTGGAAGCTTCGGCGATGGTTCTCGTTGAGTTGTGACAGAGAAAAAATATACTTAAGGTGGCCGCGCTTGCTAAAGCGACAACCAAATATATATATGGTAGTTTAACGTCCTTTAACCTGGTTGGTCATATCTGACGATGAATGAACTTCTCGGGGTCCATGGAGCTCAAACTTACTCGACATTCGTATTCTCAGGATAAGGGAAAACCCCGAAAAAAACCTTATCCGGGTAACCCACCCTAAGCGAAATTCTAACTTACGACCTTTTGAATATGAGGCAGACACGCTACCACCTGACTACCCAGGCGGGCTTTACCAAAATTGTGTGTTCCATTTACATGCCTTTTTCTACCTCTTTAATAACGAAAGCCTATTCTTTATCTCTGACCCGCATTCGAGGGGACATTTTTTCGCTTCTAGTACCCGGCCTTAAAGACCCATGTTTTTTTCGGGGATTTCCTCGGGTGGCCCTGTTCCTCCATGTCCTTTCAGTTGTCATTTCATTCGTTCTTCATTCTGTTGGTTTCTTTCAGGGTTATAAGTTTCGGCGATGGTTTTCGGTGCGGCGTGGCAGGGAACAAGTATGCTTAAGGTACTTATCTCCGTTCCCCGGCTTTAGCTGGTTGCCCGGTCTGCTTATCGGACTATCTGCTTGAATCTGGAAACTGTAGGATGTTGAGCCGTCGCCCCTGGTTCCGTCCGCCCGGGGTATGTTCTTACCTCATCCCTCCCTCCCGGATGCGACCACTCAGAATAGGTGCGGAACCCCTCCAACTGTATCCTCTCTATCCTTATTCTTTTGTCAATGTACTTCAAACTAATCTAGATAAACGTTAGCAGAAACGGTCTTAATACTTGCTTTCTTGTAAATAGAAGGGAAATAAGGGAATACACTAAGCTAAAACGATAGTCAAATGTGGTTGCTATGGGATTGAAATCCGTTTCTTGCGCAGCCAGGAGTTGACAAATTCCTCTATGAGAAAAGTTTAAGAATTCGAAAACTAAAACCAATATCGAGCAATATGGCAAACTCCACGAAAAAATGTATGTGACATAAATTAAGCCTTTTAATGACATCTATATTTATTGTGTGTTATCTGTCTGTTACAGGTTACCAGTTATACAAAATTCAGAAATATTTATCCAGAATGAAGTAGTCCCAGAAAATTCAAGATATAAATTTTATAAGATTTTTTTATCATAATCCTTAGAGCCATTTTTGAGAAAATGAACAATTTCGAAACTTTTGCCGTGTGAAGGGTAATTGGGCATGTGGAGATATTCTTGAAAATCTTCTTCCTTGAAAGAAAATGAAATGGCGTGTTATTTATGGACGCTCTTTAACTGATGTGGTTCTCAGCGTCCCATTCTATACTGGGCGTGAAAGACCGCTTAATTTTACTCAGAGACCCCTTTATCTTGCTGCAGGTTCTACGACATGGGACCAACGGCTCTACTTCCCTTCCTAAGGAGGCCATGCTAGGGCTTTTTACGCCGAGTTCACATCCTTGGAAGACAATTTTGAGTTACGTTGTCCCAGATACATACACACACGGATAGTTTTCTAAAATGCCTTTTTTCGACTCGGGGACACCAAAACATATGTTTCCTGTGAAATCTCGGTTTCAGATTTTTGGATGCAATACAATATTTCTCTATCCACTACGTATATTGAACATACGCCCTAGAGAAAGTAGTAATTACAATAACACCTGAAAGAGATGATAAACTTATAGGAATGGGAAATGATATACAGGAAGATCGTGCGATGTGATGATTCTTCCTAGCATTTGCTGACGACCCATGGGCTAGGAAGGCCGGCCACGGGACTCGAACCCACGACCTTTGGAATGCGAGCCTGCTCTCTCGGTTAATGCCACATTATTCTTCCTAGCATTTGCTGACGACCCATGGGCTAGGAAGGCCGGCCACGGGACTCGAACCCACGACCTCTGGAATGCGAGCCTACTCTCTCGGTCAATGCCACATTATCATCGATATTTTGGGATCCCCATTAGCCACAGATTGCTGACGACCCATGGGCTAGGAAGGCCGGCCACGGGACTCGAACCCACGACCTCTGGAATGCGAGCCTACTCTCTCGGTCAATGCCACATTATTCTTCCTAGCATTTGCTGACGACCCATGGACTAGGAAGGCCGGCCACGGGACTCGAACCCACGACTTCTGGAATGCGAGCCTACTCTCTCGGTCAATGCCACATTATCATCGATATTTTGGGATCCCCATTAGCCACATATTGCTGCGGTGGACCTTGTCCAATGCATTAGATCACTTTCATGAAGCCAGCTAGCGGTTTCGTCTCGTACCAGCCTTAGTGTGCGTTCTTTTCCTGTAGTACCGTCACGGCAACGCAACTCCAGCGACGTATATTGGTTCGCGATAAAAATATCTATTTGCATGACCTTCTCTAGTTGTTCTGTAAACAAACTAATCTAGGTAAACATTAGCAGAAACGGTCTTATTACTTAGTTCCTTAATAAGGGAATACACTAGGCTAAACCGACAGTCAAATGTTTTAAAATGTAGTTCCTATATGAAAAATCCGATGTGTTTCATTCACGCGACTTGCTCTACATCTCTGCAACAAATTATTGTTAAAAATCTTATGCTTCTACTTACTTCATGCTAATCCAGAAGAAATTAGTAGAAATCTCGTATTACTTGCTCCCTTGTAAACGGAAAAGTAATAGGTTAAAGTGATAGTCAAAAGCTGGTTGCTCTGTGACTAAGATTCCTTTGTTTGTATGGACAGGAGTTGACAAATTGACAAAATTGTTTGTGTGGCAAGTTTCTGTCCATCTCTTACGGTTTAACAGATATGCAAAATTACGTAAAATTGATTCAGAATAAAGTAGTCTTCAGAGGCTATTCACAGAAAATTCAAGATATTCATTTTATTTATCAGGTAAATATCTGTAATATACGATATTTTAATTAAAATCATTAGAGTAATTTTTAAGAAAAACAAAATTTTTGAAAAGAGTTCCATGTAAAGGATAGTTGGAGCTGGGGGGATTTTCTTGAAAATCTTCGTGTCGCACCCTTGGAAGATACCAAATTTAAATACGAAGTTTGGTATTCAACGGTCTTTTCGTTTTTGAGCTATGCTGTCCAAAGTCACAATGACACACACAAACACACACACGGACCTTTTTCTGAAAATGTTTTTTTGGATTCAGGGAGACCTAAAATTTGTATTTCCGGTGAAATCTCGGTATCGAATTTTTGGGTAGAATGCAATACCTTCTTTATACACTATGTGCATGGTACGAGTAGAGAAAGTAAAAATTAAAGTTCAGTTTTCTTTGCATAGCCAGAAGTAAAGCAAAAGAAACAGGAATGTGAAACTCCCGTTTGAGTAAAGTTAAGCATTTTAAAATTGAAACCAATAACAATAAATATCTCGTAAATAACTAACTACACACAAAAATGTGTATGACATAAGTTGAGTGTTTTACTTACTCTAGCACGTATGTACAATGTAAAAATATCTTGAGAAGGTATTGTATTGCACCCAAAATTCTATGTTGATATTTTACGGGAAATATATGTTTTGAGGTCCGCTGTGTTCGAAAATTTCTGTTTAGAAAAAGGTCCCAGTACGCATGTATGTGTGTGTGTGTTTGTCTGCATAGCTCAGTCGGTAAAATACCAAATTTGGTATTAAAGTTTATTATCTTCCAAGGATGTGAAAGGAAGATCTTGAGAAAAATTCCTCCACTCCAAACTACTCTTCACATGGAAATAACTTTGAAAATATTGATTCTCTCAAAAACGGCTCTAACGATTTTGATTTAAATACCGGAAATTAAAGATATTTCCAAAACAAATAAAATTTAAATCTTGTATTTTCTGGGAATAGCCTCTGAACACCTTTTATTCCGGATGAAGTTTGCTCAATTTTGCATTACTAGCAAACCGTAAGTGATATACAATAACTCACTACCCAAAATAAAGACATATCATATCATATCATATACAATTTTGCGTGGAGTTGGTCACTTTTGAGATATCGCTTGTTATTGGCTTCAGTTTTAAAATACTTCCAACTTTTCTCGTACGGGAATTTTTCTGCTCCTGGTCATGCTAAGAAACGGATTTCAACCACTTGGCAACCAGCTTTAAAACATTTGACTGTCGGTTTAGCCTAGTGTATTCCCTTATTTCCCTTTTACATACAAGGAGCCAAGCAATAAGACCATAATGTTAATGTTTATTTTCTATTAGCATGAACTAGATAAAAATTAGCTCTTTATAATAATTTGTTAACAACGTGTAGAGAAAGTCGTGTGAATGAAACCATTAGATTTTTATTGAAATATCTATATGAATTTTTTGGGTGGAATGCAATACTTTTTAACTACCATTATTAGATAATTTAAAATTAGAGTCAGACTGAAAAATTCAATGCAATAGCCGGGATTTGAACCACGGATCTCCCGATCTCTAGCAGGTTGCTCTGCCACTGAGCTACCATGACAACATACCGGCATAGCTTTGAATTTCTCAACTGACTCGCATGTTTCCCGGTAAACCACAAGGTGATCTCAAATTATTTTGAGATGACAACCCCAAAGGTGACTTACAATGTTGTAAGTACTTTAAGTCCCAGGATTCATAGTATAGCTAACTGTTATGGTTACTCTAGCCGGTTGCTCTGCCACTGAGCTACCTTGGCAACATGCGAGTCAGTTGAGAAATTCAATGCTATGGTGGCTAGAGACCGGCAGATCCGTGGTTCAAATCCCGGCTATGGCATTGCATTTTTCAGTCTGACTCTACCTATCTAACGCCTGTCCTACACACGGCTTGTGTGAAAAACAATTACTCCAATTTAAATCCTGTTTATTTAGTAGTTGAGGACAGCAAAGTCGAATTGACGATAACGAGTGATATATCCCCCAGTATTTGTAACAATGCGTAACTGTTGCTAGACAACTTGAAGACAATGTTTCACACGTGCATCTAAATTAAGTAGCTGAGAGAGGAGGCCAAGGTCGCTGACGCTTGCTCTTAGTGACGAGCCATGGGCCACAACAAAGGCCTAATGTGTAAACACGCACATCAATCTTCGCTTTACTCGGGAGCACGTTCTCGTCACTAGTTGATGTAAATAATTTCCTACCTCTCAAAAAGAAGCGACATCTGAAGTAATAACTAGGGTATTAACAACTTTAACCATTTTTTACTTTCTATGCACATGGTGTATAGAGAAAGCTTTGTATTCTATCCACCGGAAATGTAGTTTTAACCTCTGAATTCAAAAAAAAGAAAAAAATAGAAAAAGCTCCCTGATTATGTGTTTAAGGAATGCCAAACGAAGATTTTGAGAAAAATCTCCCAACCCCAAACTACCCTTAGCATGAAACTTTTTTCGAATTTTTTTATTTTCTTAAATTTTGATTAAAATGTCGTATATTAAAGATATTTAGCTGTATATCTTGAATTTTCTGGGAATAGCCTCTGAAGACCTCTTTATTTTGGATGAAGTTTACGGAATTTTGCATACCTGCTAAACCGTAAGAGATGGAGAAAAAGTTACCCCACAAAAAATGTAGAGCACGTTAAAACACAATATTTATGTTATATATTTTTTTTCGTGGAGTTGATTGTTTTTAGATATTCCTTGTTTTTGGTTTCAGCTTTAAAAACTTATACTTTTCTCATACAGGAATTTGTCAACTCCTGTTCCATACAAACGAAGAAACTACAGTCAAATAGCAACCAGCTTTTGACTACCTCTTTAACTTATGGTACTCCCTTATTTCCCTTCTACTTGCTTGGGTAGTGTGGTGGTAGCTAGTTCAAATCTCGCGTAGGGTGAGGTACCCGGATAAGGTTTTTATCGGGGTTTTCCCTTATCCTGAGAGGACGAATGTCGAGTAATTTTAATTTCTATGGACTCCGAGATCATTTGAGCATCATTTTACCAATTTCAATAATCGTCATACATGACCAACCAGGTTAAAGGAAGTCAATTTAAAAAAAAAAAAAGGTATTGTTACAAAAGGTATTCTTTATCTACACTATGCTAATCGAGATAAGCGTTGACAGAATGTTCTTGATACTTAGTTCCTTGTTAGTAGAAAGGAACAGCAGGCGAAAGCAATAGTCAAGATTTTGAGCTATACTGTCCACAGACACCCGCCCCCACAAAGACACATTGTTCAAAAACATGCTTTCTTCGGACTCATGGGACTTCAAAATGTATATTTCGGTTGAAATCTCGAATTTTGGGTGCAATACAATACCTTCTCTAACACTATGTACTTCGCACGTGTAGAGAAAGTAAAAAAAAAGTTGTGTTCCATTCACATGACTTTCTCTAAATTGATATAAAATACTGCCGAAAAGCTTCTTCTTCTATCTACTTTATGAAAAGCGACATAAACATTAGCAGAAATGGTCTTTTTACTTGCTTCCTTGTAAGTAGAAGGGAATATACTAGGCTAATGTGGTAGTCAAATCATTTAAAAGTTTATTTCATGCATTGCCAGGAATTGACAAGTTTCCATGTGAAAAAAGTTTAAAGCATTTTAAATCTGAAACAAATAACAAGGAGTTTTTTTTCTCCAGAAAAAAAAAAAATGTATATAGAACAAAGTGTGTGCTTTAAGGAGCTCTACATTTCTTGTGCAGTAAGTTTTTGTGCATTTCTTACGGTTTACCGGTTACGCAAAAATTCAGAAAAAATCAGAGACTATTCGTGAAAATATCTTAAACATATAGCATTTTAATAAAATACGTTAGAGCCACTAATGAGAAAATAAAACTTTTTGGACTCTAGGGGTCCCTTAACATGTACTTCCTGTGAAATCTCGGTATCGAATTTTATGGTCGAATGCAATACTTTCTCTATAGACTGTGTATATAGTACGTGTCGAGAAAGTAAAAATTACTATTTAAATGACCATACAAATTAGAATTTTGATATATAGCACAAATACAACTGTAATTCTATATAATTGGCATAAATTTCAATAGGATATGTTAAATATCGTGTACTTTCAAATGTCAGAGATGCACTAACTTGAAGACAGTTCAAATGGATTTCTAAAGAGTTAAAATCAAAACCTCTGGGTTATACAGGGTTTTAATGAACTACACCGAAATAATTTGGGAGATTGTGCACGTGACTGATATAAGTAATTTGAGATCGGCGATGTATGGTCCCCGGATAAAATAACGCAGCTACATAGCGTTAAACGTGTGGTTATCAGATACTGGTTGAAAAAAATGGCTTAGAATGTCTTTAAAACTGCTGCCCGAGTATTGAAATATCGATTTTAGCAGCTCGTTACTAGCGTTCTCAAGATTTAATGTCGAAAAAATCTGTAAAGTCTCGAACTAATCACTTGACAGTGCGACAGTGAACATTAACTACGCTTTTGAGTTATGTAGCCTACTCTGAAGGCGTTTTTCTTTTTCAACTGCTCTGCTGGCTTAATGCATAACGTGGGAAGCTGCTATCCCAAAGGTCATGAGTTCGATTCCTGTAATAGAGTAAATGTTTTTTATTTTTTATTTTTTTCATTCCACACGAAGTACCGCGATACGTGAACGAGACCTGAACTGCCGGTACCCATGGCCGCGCACGCCAAGACTTTGGTGCTTCGTAGCGTAGGGGATCGTGGGTTCGAGTCCCACCTTGGGCATGGGTGTTTGTTTGTGTGTGTGTGTGTGTGTGTGTGTAAAAAGAAGAAAAACAGAAATTTAGTAATTAGACAGTAAATAAAGTAAAGCAATTAGGTAAATACAATTAGGGTATACAGCGCCGGAGTCCCGACCAGACTCCGGAACTGTATTAAAAAAAAAAAAAAAAAAAAAAAAAAAAAAAAAAAAAAAAAAAAAAAAAAAAAAAAAAAAAAAAAAAAAACACCTCGGAAACTATCTTTCACTTGAAAGCCAGTATCATAACCACTACGCTAGAGAGGTACGCTGTAATATGTCCCTTCGTTTTTCGTGTTATGCTCTCGAATGGTTGATAAATTAGCCAGTGGCGTACTGGCACTTCAGAAACTTATAGCCGTTACTCCGAAATTGCAATAAACAGCCATAAGTCTCCTATCTCAAGTTACTTATTTAAGTAATCTACATATTCTGTGAAAATATTTTGGTATAGTTCATTAACACCCTGTATCTGAGCAATGTAAGCTGTCCAAGATCTGCTGGGGCTAAGAAGCGCTGTACATCTAGGGCACGCAATTACATTTTTATGAGAAAGAGCCCAGAGTAAAACAACATGATGTGGTGGAGAAAGGGGGCCCAAAAGCGGGGCTGTGTATGCGCAACACCCTCCTCGCCGCCCAGCAGAAGGGTGTAATGACCTGCAGCTTCTCTGTTCCACGTGTTCACAGAATGTAGGCTAAACGCGAGGCTCAAAGTGACAGCGAGGCTGGGCCCATTTTCCCAAAACTGCTCGCATACATGACACATGGGAAAAACCTCTAGAGAAATGGATTTTATCTGCTGCTACCACGTAAACTAGCTTTTGTTTCATCGCCCCATATACTGATCTGCAGTCTTTTTTACTTTCTCTAGCCCATATGTACAATGTACATAGTATGTAGAGAATATTCGATGTCGAGATTTCATCGGAAGCTCTAAAAAGGCATTTTAGAAACCTATTCGTGTGTGTCTCTATGGGCAGTATAGCTCAAAAATTAAAAGACCGTTAATCACCAAACTTAATATTTATCTTCCATGGATGCGAAACGAAAAGTTTTCAAGAAAATCCCCCCCCCCAACACAAACTACCCTTTACATGGAACTTTTGATTTTCCTAAAAATGGCTCTAAAGATGTTGATTAACATATCGTATATTAAAGATATTTACCTGAAAAATAATATGTATATCTTTAATTTTCTAGTAATAGTCTCTGAAGACTACTTTACTCTGGATGAATTTTACGGAATTTTGCATAACTGCTAAACCGTATGAGATAGACAAAAACTTACCACACAAAAAATGTAGAGGGCATTGAAACGCACAATTTATGATATATACATTTTTTTTCGTGGAGTAGATCGTTTTTAGATATTCCTTGTTAATGGTTTCTGCTTTAAAAAACTTATACTTTTCTCATACAGAAATTTGTCAACTCGTGTCCATAAAAACAAAGGAACTTCAGTCACATAACCACCAGCTTTTGACTATCACTTTAACCTATGGTACACCTTATTTCGCTTCTACTTACAAGGAAGCAAGTAATAAGACTATTTCTGCTAATTTTTTTCTCGATTAGCATGAAGTAAATAGAAACATAAGTTTTTTAACAATAATTTGTTGCAGAGGTGTAGAGAAATTCGTGTGAATGGAACACATCAGATCTTTACTTTCTCTGGCCCTTATGTACAACGTACATAGTAGATGCAGAAAATTCGATGTCGAGATTTTATCGGAAATTCATGTTTATATATTCTCCAAAATGACTGATGTGTTCCATTCACGTGACTTTCTTTGCATCTCTGTAACAAAATATTGTTAATAAGCTTAATCCTCTAACTACATCTTGCTAATCAAGATAAACATTAGCAAGCCGTGTCATTACTTGGTCCCTTGTAAGTAGAAGAGAAATAAAATGCACAGGCCAAAGCGATAGTCTTATACTTTAAAAGCAGGTCGCTATGTGAAACAATTAAAATTCCAATGTCTTTGCTTCCCGCAGTAAACAAACTAGAAACGAGAAGAAAGATGTGTTCCCTTTTGAGAAAGTTTAAGTGGCTAAAATTGAAAATAATAATCCGGAATATCTTGAAAACGGTTAACTCTACATAACTCTACATAATTGTATGTTTAATGATATCCACAGTTTTACTTTCTCTACATTTACTATGTAGATAGTGTATAGAGAACCTTTGGTAATACACCAAAAATTCGATACCCAGATTTCACCGGAAATACATGTTTTGGGTCCTCCTCAATCTAAAAAATCTGATGTGTTCCATTCACATGACTTTCTCTATATCTCTGTAACAAATTATTGTTAATAAGCTTATTCTTTTATTTATTTCATGCTAATCGAGAAAAATTAACAGAAATAGTCTTATTTCTTGCTTTATTGTAAGTAAAAGCGAAATAAGGGAGTACCATAGGTTAAAGTGAAAGCCAAAAGCTGGTTGCTATGTGACTGAAGTTCGTTTGTTTGTATGGACAGAAGTTGGCAAATTCCTATATGTTTTTCAAAGCTGAAAGCAAAAACAAGAAATATCTCCAAAACGATCAACTCCACGAAAAAAAATTATATAACATAAATTGTGTTTTTTAACGTGCTCTACATTTTTTGTCTGTTAGGTTTCTGTCCATCTCTTGGCTTTAGAGGCTATTCCCAGAAAATTCAAGATATTCACCTTTTTTGTCAGGTATCTGTAATATACGATATTTTAATCAAAATCGTTAGAGCCATTTTTTAGAAAACCAACATTTTCGAGAAAAGTTCCATGTAAACGGTTGTTGGGAGTGGGGGATTTTCTTGAAAATCTTCGTGTCGCATCCTTGGAAGATACCAAACCTAAATATACCGCCTGCGGTGCCATTAGTAGTTAAAGCGGGCGTTAAACACTACCAAAAAAAAAAAAAAAAAAAAAAACCTAAATACCAAGTTTGGTTTTTAACGAACTTTTCGTTTTTGAGCTATGCTGCCCAAAGACACACACAGAAACACACAGACAGAGACACACACGGACATTTTTCTAAAAATCTTTTTTTGATTCAGGAGGTCTAAAAACATGTTTTTCCGGTGAAATCTTGGTATCGAATTTTTGGGTGCAATACAATACCTTCTCTATACACTATGCACATAGTATGTGTAGAGGAAGTAATATCATAAATTAACAATTCTTACATGAGCATTAAAACATATATCTTGGAATATTCTGTGAACACCTTTTCATTCTGAATGAATTTTGCATAACTAGTAAACCGTAACAGATGACAAAAACTTACTACACAAAAATGTAAATCTTATCTTATGGCATATACATTTTGTGTTAGAGCTAACAAATATTGGTTTCTATTTTAAAATACTTAACTCTACAACGGGAAGTTCTCATCCGTTTCACAGTTCTTTTGTCTTTCTCCTGGCGATAACAATCGATAAGTGACATTGTTAAAACATTTGACTGTCGCCTTAGTCTAGGTATTCTCGTTCTTCTGACAAGGAATTAGTAATGAAGACTATTTCTGCTGAATTTATCTTGATTAGCATGATGAAAGAAGAATATTTTGTAAGAGTTTGCAGAACACATAGAGAACGTCGTGAATGGAACACACCAGAGTTTTATTATTCGCTACTATGTACATAGTAGGTAGAGAGTAATAGATTCCACCCAAAAATTCGATACCGAGATTTCACTTTTTCGTAACATGATGACACTCGGCGTGACTTTGAAGTTTGGGTTTAGGAAGTTTGCGGTTAGAAACCAACCCTTGCAGTTGCTAAGTCTTCCACTTACTGGTCCCTTAACGGAGGTGCGATTCTCGACTAGCAAGCAAAGTCTCCAGGAAATTGAGATTTTACTGTGTTGTCTCTCACCCCTAGTAAAGGGTCGTCTTTTGTTTGCTAATGGATATTTCAAAATGGAAGAGTGGAGCGGTCCCGTTTGAGGGACGTTATGTTTTGGAGAAAACTCTACATGTTCTGTGGAAACCTGAATCCAATAAAAGTATTTATAGAAAAATCTGATGCGTTCCATTCACATGACTTACTATATTTGTAACAAAGTATTACTTTCTCTGTACATAGTGTATAGAGAAGCTATTGTAATGCACCCAAAATTCGATACCAAGATTTTACCGGAAATACATATTTTGAGACCCCCTGAATCCAAAATGAAAAACATTTTCAGAACAATGTCCGTGTGTTTCTGTGGGCAGCATAGCTCAAAAACGAAAAGTCTCTTAAAAACCAAACCTGGTCTTTAGGTATGGTATTTTCCAAGGATGCGACACGAAGATTTTCAAGAAAATCCCCCCACCCCCAACTTCCATTTACATGGCACATTTTTCGAAAAATGTTATTTTCTCAAAAATGGCTCTAACGATTTTGATTAAAATATCGTATATAAAAGATATTTACCTGACAAATAAAATGTATATCTTGAATTTTCTGGAAATAGCCTCTAAAGACTATTTTATTCTGGATGAATTTTACGGAATTTTGCAATCTGCTAAACCATAAGAGATGGACAAAAATTTACCACACAAAAAATGTAGATCGCGATAAAACATGGAATTTATGTCATATACATTTTTTTCGTGGAGTTGACCGTTTTTTAAGATATTCATTGTTATTAGTTCAGCTTTAAAATACTTATACTTTTCTTATACAGGAATTTGTCAACTCCTGTCCATACAAACAAAGGAACTTCAGGCACATAGTAACCAGCTTTTGACTGTCACTTTAACCTATGGTACTCCATTATTTCGCTTCTACTTACAAGGAAGCAAGTAATAAGACTATTTCTGCTAATTGTTCTCAGTTATCATGAAGTAAATACAACTATACGTTTTTAATTTTTTTTTTTTTTTTTGCAGAGATGTAGAGAAAGTCATTTGAATGGAACTTGACAGATTTTTTTTTTAAAAAGTTGATGTTTCTATCTACTTCATGCTAATCGAGAAAAAATTAGCAGAATGTATTATGGTGTTCAACGCCCGCTTTCATTACAAATGGCACCGTAGGCGGTGATACTGTTGATACATTGAATGCAGATGGAGCACCGGTGGAATGCAATGCGTGAAACTTGGAGAACCTGGAGAAAACCCGCCCCTGCGCCTCTTTGTCCAATCCCACATGCATTCGCTAGGTGACAGGCGATTGATCTAACCACTCGGCCACGGCGGTGCCTTTCTGGTACACTACACTGCTATTACAGATAAATGTAAAATCTTAAAACATAATTCATGTCATATAATTTTTTTTGTAGAGATAACCGTTTCTGAAATATTCATCGTTATAGATTTTAAATTTTCTAATATTTATACTTTTCCCAAATGGGTAGTCGTTATTCACTTTTTTATATCCTGGGCATGCAAAGAGAAGAGAATTTCAATTGCATCACATAGCAACCACATTTTTAAAGATTTGACTATCGTTTTAGCCTAGTGAATCCCCTTATTTCCTTACAAGGAAGCACGTAATAAGCACAATTTCTGCTAATGTTTATCTCGAATAGCACGAAGTAGATAGAAGAATTATCTTTTGTAAGAAATGTCTTTGTAGAAGAGGTAGAAAAGGTCAGGTGATTGTAGCACATCAGATTGTATGTCAATAGTTTTTTTTTTTTTTCGGTTTTTGTAACTCGTATTGTATAGGAATTCATTAGCTTCATACTAGGAAATATATATTTTGATTGTATTAATAATTCACCTATTTATTTTCAGTTTTATAAAAGGGAGCCAACCATCCGTATCAGGGGGCCCCTTCGTGCTTTTAAAGCATTGCAAAGCACACGGCGCAAATCCAAGTAAATACCGGACAGTGTCGGTGTTGGGGGGGGGGGTAACCTCTCTTTCTTCTCTTGTATATCAGCGGAAACTGTGAGGGAATCACGCTCATTGAGAGGAATTCCCAGGTTTGTATTAGAGTCCGTGATCTCATATATACAGATCGAAAAGTTTAACATGCCCTTCACTTTGGTTACAGAGCGTTTATTACTTTCTCTAGCCCCATATGTACAATGCACATACTGGATAGAGAAGCTATTGTATTGCACCTAAAAATTCGATACCGAAATTTCACCTCAAATATATGTTTCGCGGTCCTCCCCTGAGTGCGAAAAAGACATTTTTAAAAAATTCCCGTGTGTGTGTATGTGGACAGCAGAGCTCAAAAACGAGACGACTGTTAAATACCAAACTTGGTATTCAGATTTAGTATCTTCCAAGCATACGACACGAACACATTCAAGAAAAATGGCTCTAACCATGCTGATTAAAAGCCCGTATATTAAAACTATTTACTTCCCACATAAAATGTATATCTTGAATTTTCTGGGAATATACTCTGAAGACCCCTTTATTCTGAATGAATTTTGCTTAACTGCTAAACCGTAAGAGATAGACAAAAACTTTGTAGATCCCGTCAAAACACACAATTTATATCCTTTACGTTTTTGTTGTGGAGATAACCTTTCAAAGATATTCCTTGTTGCTGAAGTATTTATACTTTTCTCAGACATGAAGTGATCGTTTTTTTTTTTTTTTCCACCCCTAGCCAAGGAAAAAGTGATTTGCAATGACAATCGCATAACGATCGCTTTTAAAACATTTGACTATCACTTTAGCCTAGTACATGCCTTTAGTTCCCTTCGACTTATAAGGAGCTAAGTAATAAGAACATTCTGCTAACGTTTATCTCGATTAACATTGTGAAGAACGAAGAATGATCTTTTGTAAGAGGTTTGTAGAGCAGGTAGAGAAAGTCATGTGAGTGTAACACATCAGATTTGTGGTATTATTTAGTTATGCCAAACCGTTCGTTACTTTCTGAATGGCTCTCGTATTTTCAGTTTGTGAGTTTTAGATGTTGCGCTGTCGTTTATCACTACCAAGTTGACACTTAAAGTTTATCCACTCCGCAAGCATGGCATATAAATTCCTCACGTCACACGTCCTGTTGCAAGGTCCCTGCATCCAACAACTGCAAACACTCGTGCTCAACATTGTACTTCAGCGATAAGCGAACAAGTTTCATTTCCTGACCTGTAATACACGCTTATAGTATTGTCATGCGTGACGGAGGGGAAGCAGGTACATCCTATCCTGCACCATTTCTACTTCTCTACCACGTACAATGTACGTAGAAAAAGTATTGCATTTCACCCAAAATTTGAGTGACTGTGTGTATGTGGTAGAGTTTGTTTTACTTTCTCTAAAAGTATTGTGTACATAGTGTGTAGAGAAGGTAATGTATTGCACCCAAAAATTCGATAACGAGAATTCAACGAAAATACATGTTTTGGGTCCCCCTGAATCGAAAAAAAAGCATTTTTGGAAAAAGGTATTAAAGGATCCGACACGAAGATATTGAGAAAAATCCCCCCACCCCAAACTACCCTTTACATAGAAATGTTTTCATAAAGTTTGATTTTCTCAAAAATGGCTCTACAGGTTTTGATTAAAATATTGCATATTAAAGATATTTACCTGACAATAAAAAGGTATATCTTGAACTTTTCGGAAATAGCCTCCTAAGACCACTTATTCTAGATGAATTATACGGAATTTTGCATAAGTGCTAAACCATAAAATGTGGACAAAAATTTGCCATACAAAAACTGTAGAGCACGTTAAAACACACAATTTATGTTATTTAAATTTTTTTTCGTGAAGTTGATCATTTTTGAGTTATTCCTTGTTTTCGTTTCAGCTTCGAAATACTTATACTTTTCTCACACAGGAATGTGTCAACTCGTATCCATACAAACAAAGGAACTTCAGTCACACAGCAACCAGCTTTTGACTATCACTTTAACCTATGGTACTCCCTTGTTTCGCTTCTACTTACAAGGACGTAAGTAATAAGACTATTTCTGCTATTTTTTTTCTGGATTAGTATGAAGTAAATAGAACCATAAGCTTTTTAACAATAATTTGTAGCAGAGATGTAGAGAAAGTCATGTGAATGAAACACATCAGTTGTTTTACTTTCTCTACACGTACTATGTACATAGTGTATAGAGAAGGTACTGTAATGCACCCAAAAATTCTATACCAAAATTTCACCGGAAATATAGGTTATGGGTCCCCTCTATCCAAAAAAGACATTTTTGGAAAAAGGTCCGTGTGTGTCTGTGGACAGCATAGCTCAAAAAAGAAAATACCGTTAAATACCGAACTTGATATTTAAGTTTGGTATTTTCCAAGGATGGGATACTAATATTTTCAAGAAAATCCCCCCACTCCCAACATCCCTTACATGGAAATTTTTTCGAAAGTTTTGATTTTCTAAAAACGGCGCTAACGATTTTGATTAAAATATCGTATATTAAAGATATTTACCTGACAAATAAAATTTATATCTTAAATTTTCCGGGAATATTTTCTCAAGACTACCTTACTCTGGATGAATTTTACGGTATTTTGCAGAACTGGTAAACCATAAGAGATAAACAAAAACTTACTGCTCAAAAAATGTAGATCACGTTAAAACACAATTTATATTATTTACATTTTATTCGTGGAGTTGATTGCTTTTGAGATATTTCTTATTTTTTATTTCAGCTTTAAAAAACTTATATTTTTACTTTCTCTACACGAAGTATGTACATAGTGAATAGAGAAGGTATTGTAATACACCCAGAAATTCGATACCGAGATTTCACCGGAAATATATATGTTTTCAGACCCCCTGAATCTAAAAAGAGCATTTTTAGAAAAAATACCGTGTGTGTGTGTATTCTGTGTGTGTGTGTGTGTGTGTGTGTGTGTGTGTGTCTGTCCGTCTATGGGCAGCATAGCTCAAAAACAAAAGGACTGTTAAAAACCAAACTTGATATTCAAGTTTGGTATCTTCCAAGGATGCGACACGAAGATTTTCAAGAAAATCCCCCCACCCGCAACTGCCTTTTACATGGAAAAAAATTCGAAATGCTTGAATGTCCTAAAAATGGATCTAACGATTTTGATTAAAATCCCTTATATTTAAGATATGTACATGACAAATAAAATGTACATCTTGAAATATCTGGGAATAGCTTCTGAAGACCACTTTACTCTGATTGAATTTTACGGAATTTTCATAACTGCTAAAAGTTATTATGTGGATCATAATAAATCACAATTTATATCATACACATTTTATTCGTAGAATTGATAGTTTTATAGATATTCCTTATTTTTATAGTTTCGCTTTGAAAATCATATTTTTCTCATACAGGTATTTGTCAACTCCTATCCATACAAAGAAAGGAACTTCAGTCACATAACAACAAGCTTTTGACTATCACTTTAACCTATGGTACTCCCTTATTTAGCTTCTACTTACAAGGAAACAAGTAATAACACTATTTTGACTAATTCTTTCTCGATTCGTATGAAGTAAATAGAAGAATACGCTTTTTAACAATCATTTATTGTAGATATTTAGAGAAAGTCATGAGAATGGCGCACATCTGATTTGGGGGGGGGGTGGAATACAGTACAGTTGTAGAGAAATAAAAAATCCCCTCCCCCAAGTTTCTGATCACCTCTAAGGTGCAAGGGGCAATGCTTCTTGTGTGCATTTGTAGAATACGATAAGGTTTATTTGCACACAGAGTCTGATATTCTTAAACACACAACTTGATAAAAAAGATTGAACTGTTTCACTTCTAAGAATGTATCACTTTCACACAAAAACAGTTGCTGTTTTCGATCTCTCCGAATTTAACAAATGTGCATAATGTGTTTGAAATAAGCTCAAACGTGATGCAGTTATAATATTCAAGGTGAAAATGCAGGAAAATTAGAACAGTTATTTTCCATTATAGTTTCATAATAATAACAGTATTATGACTTTCTCTACACGTACTATAGAAGAAGTATTGTATTCCACCCAAAATCTATAACAATATTTTACCGGAAATATGTTTTGATGTCCTCTGAGACCAAAAAAATCATTTTAGAAAAAGGTCCGTGTGTGAGTCTGAGGACAGCATAGCTCAAAAACTAAAAGACTAAATTAAAGACTACCAAATTTGGTATTTAAGTTTGGTATCTTCCAAGGATGCTACACGAAGATTTTTAAGAGAATTCCCCCATCCCAAACTACCCTTTACAAGGAAAAGTTTTTGAAAATGTTTTTCTCAAAAATATTTCTAATGACTTTGATCAAAATATGCTATCTCTTTACGATACTTACATGGCAAATAAAATGTATATCTTCAATTTTCTGGGAATTGACTCTGAAGGCATGTTTATTTTTAAATACATTTTGCCGAATTTTGTATAGCTGGTAAACCGTAAGAGATACACAATAGCTTACTTCTGAAAAAATGTACAGCTCGTTAAAACACACAACTTATGTTATATGCATTTCTTTATGGTATTGATGGTTTTTTACTTTCTCTATACGGTATTGCACTCCACCAAAAAATTCGATACCGAGATTTCACTGGAAATATATATTTTAGGGTCCCCTGTATCCAAAAAAAGTATTTTCAGAAAAAGGTCCGTGTGTATGTGTCCGTGTATCTGTGAACATGATAATTCAAAAACGAAAAGTCGGTAAAATACTAAACTTGGTATTTAAGTTTAGTATCTTCCAGGGATGCGACACGAAGATTTTAAGAAAAATCCCCCACCCCAAACTACCCTTTACATGGATATTTTTTCGAAAATTTTGATTTTCTAAAAAATGGCTCTAACGATTTTTATTAAAATAATGTATTTTAAAAATATTTACATGATAAATAAAATGTATATTTTGAATTTTTTGGGAATAGCCTCTGAAGACTACTTTATTGATGGTCAATTTTACGGAATTTTGTATAACTGCTAAACCGTAAGAGATGGACAAAAACTTGCCACACAACAAATGTAGAGCACCTTAAAACACACAATTTATGTTATATACATTTTTTTCGTGGAATTGATTGTTTTTGAGATATTCCTTGTTTTTATTTTCAGCTATAAAGACATACTTTTCTCATACAGGACTTTGTGAACTCGTGTCCATATATACAAACAAAGGAACTTCAGTCGCAGAACAGCCAGCTTTTGACTGTCACTTTAACCTATGGTACCCCCTTATTTCGCTTCTACTAACAAGGAAGCAAGTAATAAGACTATTTCTGCCAATTTTTGCTCCATTAGATGAAGTAAATAGAATAATTAGTTGCAGTGATATAGGGAAAGGCATGTGAATGGAACACATCAGATTTTTTAAATATGCTAAGAATTTATCCGAAGAAAAAAAAAAACGTTTGAATTAAGTGGTTGGAAAGTAACTTTCTTTCATGCGTCCAGCGTATAGAAAATCCATACTGAAGGCGAGAATCGCATGGCAGCTGCCAAGTTATAAATCATGCATAGCGTACAGCTCCGGGCAAAAATTATTCTGCTCTCTCTTCTATATGGCTATATAAATTATAAATCGTTCTTTTCTCTTCTCTTAGAAATTACTAACCTTTAACTTTTCCAATAACATTTGACGTAAGATGATTTACTGATATAGGTTAACCAAGCAGTTGGATCTGTGATAACATGTGAGGATAGGAGGTCACGGGTTCGACTTCCGGCTGTTTAAAATTAAATATAAATTGTTTTATATTTAGTTTGTTTGCGGTTTCTTATATCTCATACATAATCAGAGCACACAAAACAAACCCATTCTTTAAATATAACTTCAATTAGAAAATAATATTACAATAAGTCTTTAGGAAAAGATAGAAAACAAATTATTTCTGGTATATTTTTTTTGTTTCCCAACATTGTATTCTTTTAGCTTGATATACCTTTCCCAACATTTCTCCAACTGTTTTAAGCCTTCCAAAAATTAGGATTTCGGAAGATCCTCAAAAAAATGCATCTGTTTTGGAGATTATCTCTTCGTGAATCGTTTTCCACTTAGCCATTTTTTCAAGTTTGGAAAAAAAGTCCCTGGAGGCCAAATCTGGTGAATACGGTGGATGCTGTTCTAATTCAACCGTGAATCTACAATTTTCGCTATCGAATAATGCACCCTTGCATTATTTTGATGGAAGAGACTTTTTTCTTTGCCGGATGAGGGCGTTTTTTTCTTGATTTCTCCGTTCATCCGGTGCAATAACGATATAGAATATTCTCCATATATTGTTCTTATTTTCTGCAAATAAATAATGTAGATGATTTTGCGTGCATCCAAAAAGACCGAGGCCATCAGCTTGTCTGCAGTTTTCACCACCTTTGCCTTCTTTGGAGCCGGTTCACCGTCAATAACTCACTGTTTCGACTAGTAATGTCTCTGAACTGTAGTAGTATAGCCATGTTTCATGTGCAGATATATCGACGCAGAAATTCGTCAAGATTATGGCGGAAAAGTGTTGGACAAAGCATGGCGTGCTTTAGGGTGCCCTGAATCCAAAATAAAAATATTTCTAGAAAAAGGCCAGTTTGTGTGTGTATGTCTGTGTGAGTGTGTCCGTGAGTCTGTGAACACCATAACTTAAAAATTAAAACTCAGTAAAATAACCATCCTGTTATGTAAGTTTAGTATCTTGTAAGGACTGACTCAAAGAAAAAAAATTAGAAAGTATTTATTTTCTCAAAAATTGCTCTAACGATTTTTATTAAAGATATTTACATGGAAAATAAAATGTATATCTGGAATTTTCTGAAGACCTCTTTATTCTGGACGACTTTTATTGAATTTTACGTAACTGGTAAACCATAAGAGATAGACAAAACCTTACTATAAAAAAAGTAGATCACGTTAAAACACAATTTATGTCATATACGTTTTTTTTTTCGCTGAATTGACAATTTCTGAGATATTCCTTGTTATTTGTTTCACATTTAAAATACTTTTCATGCGGAAAGTTGTAAGATTATGACCCTGCATAGATTTCAACCACACAGCAACAGGCTTTTAAAAGGTTGACTATCACTTTAGCCTAGAGTATTCCCTTGTTTTCCTTCTGCTTACAAGTAAGCAAGTAATAAGACAATCTTTGGTAATGTTTATCATAAAAGAGATAGAAGAATATGCCTTTTACTTTCTCTACACGTACTATGTACATAGTGTATAGAGAAAAGCATTTTTGGAAAAAGCTCCGTGTGTGTGTCTGTATGTTTGTGCTCAAAACGAAAAGACCGTTAAATACCAAACTTGGTATTTAAGTTTGGTATCTTCCAAGGATTTTAATCTGCTGTCTTTCCACTACTAAGCAATGAATTTTTTCAATGATCTCTGAAGTTGTCAGTTCTACAGGGCGTCCAGAGCGAGGCTCATTGCTAGTGCTCGTACGTCCCATTTTAAACTCTGCATCATTGAATATGAAGGGGCAGAGTCTTTCAATGTACTGTCCATTTGCTCCTTTATTTCTTTAGGGGTTAAGCCTTTCAAATTAAAGTATATAGTCACTGCTCGATCTTCCATACCCTCCATTTTCGTGAAAACTCTAAAGTTGTCTTGTTTACAATGCTGTCATTCGAAAACTAAACAAGCTATTGACCTGTAACTATGGATACAAGCTAGTCTAGAGTTGAACTATACGATGCTACCGTCTAACTGGCCTAGTGGCGCAATATCTGTGTGAGGCCCGGGTCTTATCAGCCCACCCTCGTATGTGTGATATAAGACTACATTTAATAACCATGTACTTGTGTGCAATGGAGAATGGAGCAATGGAGAGTCAAGCTAAGATCTAGGACCCCGATGTTCGAATGTTAGTAATTGCCATGGTTACATAACCCCGGGTTCGTACCACCTGTGGCTCTATAGAAGCGCGTATATAATTTTACAGTCTACTGCCATGTATATTGTTTGTTTCGTCGTTCCTACCAACCTAACATTGCTTTTAATTACAGTAGAGAATTAAGTGGTTATAAGCCTTTGCTACAACCCCCCACCACGTACTATGTACATAGAAGATCGAGAAAGTATTGCATTCCACTTAAAAATTCGCTACCGTTTTTCCACTAGTTTTTAAGGCGCCTGACTCTAGAGAAAAAGAGAAGTTCCTATTTTTAAAACATCCACGTGTGTATGTCTGTGAGCAGCATAACTAAAATGCCTGATGTGTTTCTTTTACATTACTTTCTCTCTTCAATCTTTGAATAAACTATTCTTACACAAAATTATTTTTATCTACATGCCAATTGCAATAAAAATTGCAGGAATGATCATATTACTAAGTTCCTTAAAAGTAGAAGGAGATTGTAGTAGTACATTGTTTTAAAAGCTGTTGACAAACAATCGTCATTTAATTTAGGTTTGCTTTCCTGGTGCAGCAGTAAACCAGAAACAAGGAATATCTCAAAAAAGATCAACTCCACGAAAAAGTTGTATATAACATAAATTGTATGTTTTAATATACTCTATATTTTTGGTGTGGTAAGGTTTTGTCCATCTCTTACGGCTTAGCAGTTTTGCAAAATTCTGTAAAATTGATCCAGAACAAAGTAGTCTTCAGAGGCTATTCCTCGAAAATTCAAGCTGTACATTTTATTTGTCATGTAATTACCTTAAATATACGATATTTTAATCAAAATCGTTACAGCCATTTTAGAGAAAATTAAATTTTGCGAGAAAGGTTCCATGTAAAGGGTAGTTAGAGGAGCAGGGAATTTTCTTGAAAAATCGCATCCTTGGAAGATACCAAATGTAATACCTTAATATACCAAGGTTGGTTTTTAACGGTCTATTCGTTTTTAGCTATGCTGGCCACAGACCCACACGCACATTTTTTTATTCAGGGGGTCTCAAAACAGGTATTTCCGGTGAAAACTCGGTAACAGTTTTTGGGTGCATTGTAATACCTTCTCTATACACTATTTGCATAGCACGTGTAGAGAAAGTAACAATTATTTTCAGAAAAAGGTCCGTGCGTGTGTTCGTGTGTCTGTGAGTCCGTGTATGTGAACACGATAACACAAAAACGAAAAGTTGATAAAATACCAAACTTGGTATTTAAGTTTAGTATCTTCCAGGGATGCGACACGCTTTTGAGAAAATTCCCCCCGCTCCAAATACCCTTTAGATAGAAATAATTTTGAACATTTTCATTTTCTCAAAAATGGCTCTAATTTTGGTTAAAATACGGTATATTAAAGATATTTACCTGACAAATAAAATGTGTATCTTGAATTTTCTGGGAATAGCCTCTGAAGACTACTTTATTCTGGACGAATTTTGCTGAATGTTGCGTAATTGGCAACGGCAAGAGATAAACAAAAAATGTAGATCACGTTAAAACACAATGTATATCATATAAGGTTGTTTTTTTTTCGTTGAATTGGTCATTTCTGAGATACTCGTTGTAATTTGTTTCAGATGTAAAATACTTTATAAACTTTTCTCACTTGGAAAGTTGTAATCTCCTGGCTCTGCATTGAAATGGACATGGCAACCGGTTTTTAAAACATTTGACTATCCTTTTTTTCCTTTATTTAACTTCTACTTAGAGGAAAGCAAATAATTAAGACAATTTCTGCTAAGTCTATCGCGATTATCATAAGCTAGATAGAAGAATATGTTTTTTAACAATGATTTGTAACAGTGATGTAGAGAAAGTCATGTGAATATAACACATCAGATTTTTTTTTTTACTTTCTCTATACGTACTATGTATATAGTGTACAGAGAAGTTATTGTAATGCACCCAAAAATTCGATACCGAGATTTCACCGGAAATACATGTTTTCAGATGCCCTGAATACAAAGAAAAGCATTTTTAGAAAAATTTCTGTTTGTGTGTCTGTCTGTCTGTGTGTGTGTGCCTGTGTGTATGTGTGTGTCTGTCTGTGGGCAGCATAGCTCAAAATCGAAAAATCCGTTAAATACCAATATTGGTATTTAGGTTTAGTATCTTCCAAGGATGCGACACGAAGATTTTCAAGAACATTCTCCAATCCCCAACTACCTTTTACATGGAACTTTTTTCGAAAAATTTTAATTTCTCAAAAATGGCTCTAACGATTTTGATTAAAATATGGTATATTAAAGATATTTGCCTGCAAATAAAATGCATATCTTGAATTTTATGGGAATAGCTTCTAAAGACCTGTTTATTCAGGATAAAATTTGCCTAATTTGGCTTAACTAGTAAACCGTAAGAAATATACAAAAAATGTAGTTCTTATTAAAATACACAAGTTACGTCACAAACATTTTTTTCGTGGAGTTGATCGTTTTTTAGATATTCATTGTTATTGGTTTCAGCTTTAAAAAACACAACGCTTATAGGAATTTGTCAACTCCTGTCCATACAAACAAGGTACTTCAGTCACCTAGCAACCAGATTTTGAGTATCACTTTAACCTATGCTACTCCCTTATTTCGCTTCCACTTGCAAGGAAGCAAATAAAAAGATTATTTCTGCTAATTTTTTCTCGATCAGAATGAAGTAAATAGAAGCGTAAGCATTTTAACAATAATTTGTTGCAGAGATGTAGAGAAAGTCATGTGATTGGAGCACATCAGGTTTTTGTTGTAGAGATAACAATTTCTCGTTTTATTGTCTTCAAACACACACACTTTCACTCTCACTTCTGGAAGAACTCTGCGGGGGATTGGGAATAATTCTGGTTAAAGAAAAATTCACCGTCCCAGTCGGAAATTGCACCCGAGACCTCTGGGTGAGAAATCAGCTCGCTGAACACTGAACCACGGAAGCAGTAAAGGAACATTTAATTGTGGAACAGCTAGAGAAAGTTATGTGAGTGCAAAACGTCATATTTTTGCAGTATGCGAAGCTTTAAAATAATACTCTTAGTCTAGGAGTTAACAAGATATGTACATGTTTTAATGAGTTGGAAGAATAGTAAACTAAATAATGTAATTTTACGAGGGTTATCCAGACGATTTGACATAACTAAACAATAATGAATTCACAAAGTTACAGTACCTTACTCTATTTCTCAACGTAATCTCCATTCTGCCAAGCTATTTATTGTCACGTGGTACCAGGTTTTCAATGGCAAGGTTATACTTTTCTACCGCAAAAAATATAGGCCAATCGAATTTTATAGGTAAATAGCGCATGTGCATAGTGATAATGCAATGAACGAGTCTTCAGTGAGGAAATGACGGATAATTTACGTGAATCAAGGAAGAATCAGGATGCACGAAAAAGACCAGAGCGTAAATTCATCAGTTCTTATGGAGGAGATGAAATTAAATGTCGATAAAGGAATCGGCCGATGTTTAACTTTGGACACCGTACATGACTTTTTGGATGGAAAAGATTTCCCAGCCATGAAGACCTCAAAGTGACTTGGCTCAGTTCTTTAGAAGTGAAACAGTTGCACATCTGCGCTGTACCACGTGACAATAAAAACCCTGATAGCAATGTAGATCAAGTTTTGTTTTTTTATATTTTATTTATTTTATATATTTTATTTATGTATTTCATTGGTGAATACAATTACACAAATTTAAATAGCAGTATATTTCATTACATAGATTTGTTAGTTTTAAGTATTTAAGTAGTATTTTTCTGTGTGATGAATTGTTGAGAGCTTCTGCATTCTGCTCGCTGCTGTTGATACTGAGGATACTCAGAGTAAGTGATGGCAGTGTGACAAGTGTTGCATTCAGGTAGGGTTGTTTTATTCAGTGGAAATAAAGTTTTGTGTTGATAAATTTCGTTATTCCTAGGCGTCTGTCACCTTCTGGATGACCATCGTATGGGATGCGTCTGGTAGCAGTAAATCTTTGTTAAGTCTCATAAAATGCTTGAGTGTTAGGAAATGTATTCTTGTGACGTTGCACCAGGAAATGTGGCCAGGTTTACAAGCACGATAAGAACCCCAGCGACATTATTCAGGACGTAGCACATCACGCGAGCCTGCAACCTGCTGAACAGCATTCGAGACCATTTCATTCCCTGTCTGGGACTAAACGACGCTGCGTTCCCGAAACCCCCACATCGATCTCGGCTTATCGTCCTTAATAATCTCCCTTGCTTACCATTATGTCTCATTTCCCTCATTCCTTAAAAAAAATAAATTGTATTTCTGTTAACTTTGAAACGGCCATGTTATTGATCAATTGGGGAACATGCACGAACGTGGAATAAAGTTAAGGACTACTAGGAACTTTAGAAAATAATATTGTCACATCCTGGCTGTGTGCACAGGATGTGGTAATACTGGAATATATACATTTCATATGTTGGTGACATTGCCAACTTTAGCTTTCATAAAAACCACAGGTAGAGTAGCATCATGTGAATTTAGGATGGTATAGTTGACTCCTCCTGGACACAAAGATGGCCTCGTGCCAAGGTGGTGGCATGTGTTAAGTACTAGGTAACAATATATTTGCCATTTATTTGAAGTGTTCATTTTTAAGTAAGCAGGTTAGTTAACCCATGCACGTCCCTTTACTGGATTATGTAGGCTATTTTCCCTGTTGTAAAAGAGTGTATAGCGCTACGTTCCCATATATGCAAGTCTAACTGTAGTGAAAAGTATATTTTTACTTTCTTTAGCCCCATACGTACAATGTACATAGGGATACAGAAGTATTGTATTCCACCCAAAAATTCGATACCGAGATTTCACCGGAAATACATGTTATAGAACCCCCTAGCTAAAATACCAAACTTGGTAATTAAGTTTAGTATCTTCCAGGGATGCGACACGAAGATTTTGAGAAAAATCCCCCCACCCCAAACTATCCTTAATAAAGAACTTTTTTGGAAAATTTTGAGTTTCTTAAAAATGGCTCTAACGATTTTGATTAAAATATCATATATTAAAGATATTTACCTAACAAATAAAATGTTTCTGGGAATAGCTTCTGAAGACCTGTTTATTCTGGATGAATTTTGCTTAATTTGGCATAGCTAGTAAACCGTAAGAGATACAAAAAAACTTACTAGACAAAAAAATGTAGGTTTGTTAAAATACACAAGTTATGTCATATACATTTCTGTCGTGCAGCTTACCGTTTTCGAGGTATTCATTGTTATTAGTTTCAGTTGTGAAGTACTTATACTTTTCTCAGACGGGAGTGTCCGTTTTACTTTTGTTGTATTCCTGGCCAAGAAAAGAAGCGATTTGTAATGATAATCGCATAACGGCAGTTTTTAAAACATTTGACTATTGGTTTAGCCTAGTGTATTCCCTTATTTTCTTCCTACTTATACGGAACTAAGTAATAAGAACATTGTGCTAATGAGTACCACGATTAACAAGGTGCAGAGAGAAGGATTATCTTATGTAAGAAGTTTGTAGAGCAGCTAGAGAGTCATTTGAGTGTAATGCATCAGATTTTTCTTAATCTATCCTGTCATAACCAAGCGAGTTTGTTAAGTTTATAACAATAGGCGTGACAATATCAATAAAATCCGAATACTTGTTCAGGAACTAGAAACAATTCGTTTTGTAAAAGCTGGTCGCTATATGAAACAATTAAAATTCCATTCTCTTGCTTGTCAGAAGTAAACAAACGAGAAACGAGATTTTTTCCAGTTTGAAAAACATTTAAGCAGATTAAAACTGAAATCATTAACGAGGAATATCTCAAAAACAGCCAACTACACGAAAAAAAAATTTTATGACATAAATTGTGTGTTTTATCGTGATCTATATTTTTACTTTCTCTGCATGTACATAGTGTATAGGGAAGGTATTGTAATGCTATCAAAAATTCGATACCGAGATTTCACGGGAAATATAAGCTTTAGGGTCCCCTGTATAAAAAAAAAAACATTTTCAGAAAAAGGTCCGTGTGTCTGTGAATACGATAAATCAAAAACGAAAAGTCGATGAAATACCAAACTTGGTATTTAAGTTTAGTATCTTGCTGGGATACGACACGAAGATTTTGAGAAAAATCCCCCCACCCCAAACTACCTTTCACATTGAACTATTTTTAAAAATGTTGATTTTTGATTAAAATATCATACATTAAAGATATTTACCTGACAAATGAAATGTATATCTTGAATTTTCTGGGAATAGCCTCTGAAGACTACTTTATTCTGGATGAATTTTACGCAATGTTGCATAACTGCTAAACCATAGGTGCTAAACAAAAACTCAGCATACACAAACTGTAGAGCACATTAAAACTCACAATTTATGTTATACACATTTTTTCGTGGAACTGTCGTTTTTAAGATATTCCTTGTTTTTAGTTTCAGCTTTGAAAACCATACTTTTCTCATAGAGGAATTTGTCAACTTCTGTCCATACAAAGGAACTTCAGTCACATAGCAACCAGCTTTTGACTATCACTTTAACCTACGGTACTCTCTTATTTCGCTTCTACTTACAAGGAAGTAAGTAATAACACTGTTTCTGTTTTTTTTTTTTGTTTTTTTTGTTGTTTTTTTTTTGTGGATTAGCATGAAGTAAATAGAAGCATAAGCTTTTTAACAATAATTTGTTGCAGAGATATTGAAAAAATCATGTGAACGGAACACATCACATTTTTGACATCGTTGCCACCATTGTTCAGGTATTTGCCATGGCAGGGAATCGACTTTTGTATGCCACTTTCAAAGAAAGGTGTCATAAGTTAAGTCAGTAGCACCAAACAAACCATTCTTATTGTGAACCGCCTGCCTTATTCACTTGTTCAACCAAATCACCAGTGACAACAGAAGGCCGCCCACTCCATGTTTCGTCATGAACATTGCATCGTCCATCATTGAATTGCCTAACTTATTTTCTCGCCATTCCATCTGACTTTTCATTTTCGCCGTAAATCTCTACAAGTTGACGATGAAATAGCGTGTCTGCCTCACATTCAACAGGTCGTGAGTTCGAATCTCGCCTAGGGCGAGTTACCCGGATAAGTTTGTTTTTTTAGGGTTTTCCCTTATCCTGAGAAGACGAATGTCTAGTAAATTTAAACTACATGGACCCTGATATCATATGAGCATCATTTCACCAATTTCATTCATCGTCCGATATGACCAACCAGGTTAAAGGACATTAAGCTCAAAAAAAAAAAAAAAAATGTAAGCACTACACAATCCGGTTGTAATGGCATCAGTGGACAATGTACCAGAAAGAACAAGTGCGCATGCGTGGAACTGCGACACTAGCGTAGCGGTAGAACCAAATGACAGTTCTTTCCGGACACGCCTCCTAGAAGGGAACTAAAGGCTAAAGTGATAAATCATTGTGATTTTAATTCTAATACAGTTGGAATTCGGCTATCTTTGCATGGCCACGAGCAAGACAAAAGAAACACGGGAAAGGACTTCCTCTTTGAAAGAAAATATAAGCATTTTAAAAGAGCAACACATAACAAGAAATATCTCGGAAATGGTTAGCTGGACAACAAAAACGCTTAGGACATATATTGTGTGTTTTGATGAGATATACATGTTGTGTGCAGTAAGTTTTGTCTATCTCTTACGGTTTACCAGTCATTCAGAATGAACAGCGCTTCAGAAACTATTCCTAAGAAATTCAAGATATACATTTTATTTGTCAATTTTTGATATATGGTGTTTTAATAAAAATTGTTAGAGCCACATAAGAAATTGGGGGTGGGGTTCTTGAAAATCTTCGTATCACATCCAAGATACTAAACTTAAATACCAAGTTTGTATTTAATGGTATTGTCACAGACACACACGAGACTTTTTTCTAAAACTGCGTTTTCTTGGACTCATGGGACCTCAAAACATATATTTCCGGTGAAATGTTGGTATGGAATTTTTGGGTGGAATGTAATACTTTACACTATTACATAGAACGTGTAGAGAAAGTAAAATGTTTATTCCGACTCAGGGGATCTCAGAACATATATTTCCGCTGAAATCTCGATCTCAAATTTTTGGATGGAATATACTAAAAATGATTAACCTAACGTTCTATACCTACAGCAATACGTGTTGTGTCACAAGTCAAAGCCCCACATATGACCATTCAAGTTAAATGGGGCTATACAAATGAAACAATTTAAAACAAAACACAAAAAAAAAAAAAAAACTTATGTGTTACACTCACAGGACTTTCTCTAACTGTTCTACAAACTACTTACAAAATATTATTCTTCTTTCTACACAGTACTAATCGAGATAAATATAAGCAGAATATTCTTATTACTCATTTCCTTATAAGTAGAAGGGAACTAACGGAATGTGCTATGCTAAAGTGATAGTCAAGTGTTTTAAAAGCTGTCGTTATGCTTCTTTACTTGGCCAGGAGTAGAACAAAAGAAATGCGCACACTTCCTATCTGAGAAAAGAAGTACTTTACAATTGTAGCCAATAATAAGGAAATAAATTGTGTGTTTTGACGAGATCTACATCTGTCTCTTAAGGTTTAACCGTTATGCAAAATTCTGTCGCCCTCCGTGGTGTAATGCTGACTTCATATACCCAAGGTCGCGGGTTCAAACCCGGCGGAGGAGATGGTTTTTTTCGGTTGTTAAAATCCTTAGCATGGCTTCCTTCCGAAGAGATGTAAAACCGCTGTTCCTGTGACGTATATTTACGGCACGTAAAAGAACCTCAAGCATGAAGAGAGGCCTCTGAGCAAAATTAAGCGGTGTTTCACGCCCAATTTAGAATGGGACGCTGAAAAACACAGCAGTTAAAGAGCGTCCATAAATAACACGCCATTTGCATTTATTTCTGCAAACGTCCAGAATAAAAAGGTCTTCAGAAGCTATTCCCAGAAGATTCAAGATATACATTTTATTTGCGTGTAAATGTCTTTAATATACGGTATTTTAATCAAAATCGTTAGAGCCTTTTTGAGAAACTCAAAATTTACGAAAATTTTTCCATGTAAAGGGTAGTTTGTGGTGGAGGGATTTTCTTGAAAATCTTCGTGTCGCATCCTTGGAAGATACTAAACCTAAACACCAAGTTTGGTATTTTATCGACTTTTCATTTTTGAGTTATCGTCTTCAGAGACACACATATTTCCGGTGAAATATAGGTATTGAATTTTTGGGTGCAATACAATACCTTCTCTATATACTATGTACATAGTACGTATAGAGAAAGTAAAAATGATTGTCGTGTGCTTTGAACTGCCGCCTAGCTTTACATTTGTGCCGAGTACTCTGTGATTATAGTTAGATATGGAAACAACTCTGGATTGCTTTATCTCAAAGCGTCTAGTTGCTGTTTTTCCATTCCTGCACACCAGAGCGGCAGTTTTCCTGACAATTTTATCCTTACCCTTCCGTTTTTGTAGTGGTAGGGTAGGATCTTTCCCTCTGAATGTGTTTTGCTCATGCCTCATTTTCCCTGTTGTAATCTTCTCCCACTAACCTGTTTTCAAGTCATGAATGAGGTTATAAAAAAGCTGGTTTGTCACATTCATAAACTTCTCCCCCTCTGTCGCTCGCTGGCGTTTCCAATTGGTTTGCCTTTGAGTAAAACAGAGAGAGGGCAATCTTGCTCCTGAATCGCATTGAATCACCTACTGTGCCCTGCGTGACCTTCAACTGCACGTAATTTCATTCTGTGCAGTGACGTGATGCAACATTTTCGTTTAAAATACATAAACCACTGTTCATAGGTTAAATACTTATTATAGTTTCATCGTAGGTGGAAAAATTGTTCTATTATAACGTATCTTACATTAGTATCTATTACTTTGTCTTTGTGCGCATGTACGGTGTACATAGTAGATAGAGAAGGTATTGTATTCCACCCAAAACTTCTAAACTAAGATTTTAATAAAAACTGAGGACTCCCGAAACCAAAAAATAAAACACTTTTAGAAAAAGGTTCGTGTGTGTGTAACATAACTCAAAAACGAAAAATCGGTTAACAAAATTTGGTATTTAGGCTCAATATATTCCAACGATGCCACTCAAAGATTTTCGGGAAAATCCCCCACCACAATCTATCCTTTATGTAGAACAATGTTCGTAAAATTTGATTTTCTCAAAACACCTTAACGATTTTGATTAAAATACCAGATGTTTAAGATATTTTCAAGACAAATTAAACGTATATCTTGTATTTTCAGAAATTAACTTCTTAAGAGCTCTTCGTGGATAATTTGTATAACTGGTAAACCATAGAAAAAAATATAGATCTCATCAAAACACACAATTTACATTATACATGTTTTGTAGAGTAAACCGTTACTGATATATTCTTTGTTATGGACTTCAATTTTAAAATACTTACGCTTTCTGAAACGGGAAGTTATGCTTCGTTTCATCTCTCTGTTGGTTTTTACTCCTAGCAACCGAATTTCAATTGTTTCACATAGCAAGCAGCTTTTAAACGATTTGACTATATTTAAGCTAGTGTATTCCCTTATTTTCCTGCTACTTATAAAAAAGCAAGTGATTAGACCACAACTTCTAATATTTATCACGATTAGCATGATGTAGACTTTATAAGAATATGTAGTTTATTTTTAGAGTAGAAAAAGTCATGTGAATGTAACACGTGACCTTTTTTTTCATTTATGCAGATTAAGTTGGCATGTTTACTGATGATTTTATCCCAACCGCTTCCATTTTTGTAGTGGTAAGTTAGAACCAACTAACCTGTTTTCAAGTTATGAATGGGGTTATAAAAATTTGAAATGCTCCATTCACATGACTTTCTCTACATCTCTGCAACAAATTATTGTTAGAAAGCTAATGCTTCTATTTACTTCATGCTAACCGAGAAAAAAATTAGCAGTAATAGGCTTATTACTTGCATCCTTTTAAGTAGAAGCGAAATAAGGGAGTACCATAGGTGAAAGTGCTAGTCAAAAGCTGGTTGCTATGTGACTGAAGTTCCTTTGTATGGACACGAGTTGACAAAATCCTGTATGAGAAAAGTATATCTCAAAAACGATCAACTCCACGAAAAAAATGTATATTACATAAATTGTGTGTTTCAGCGTGTTCTACGTTTTTTGTGTGGTTATGCAAAACTCCGTAGAGTCCATCCAAAATAAAGTAGTCTTCACAGGCTATACCCAGATAATTCAAGATATATATTTTATTTTTCAGGTAAATATCTTTAATATACGATATTTTAATCAAAATATTTGAGCAATTTTTGAGAAAGTCAACATTTTCCAGAAAGGTTCCATGTAATAGTTTAGGATGGGGAAATTTTTCTCAAAATTTTCGTGTCGCACTCCTGGAAGATACATATATTTCCGGTGAAGTCTCGGTATAGAATTTTTGGGATGGAGTGCAATACCTGCTCTATATGCTATGTACATAATACTTGTAGAGAAAGTAAAAATTTGGTGTGTCTCATTCAAAATTTTCTCCACACACTGTCGCAGGAATCACCAATTGATTTTCTCCTTGGGTAAAGCAGAGGGAGAGAAAGAAATCTTTCTCCTGGTTCAATGAATCTCACTCACTAAGGTACACTCGTTCAATACAGTGACGGTATGCAACATTTTCGTTTAAAATTCACAATCCACCGTTTATAGATTAATATACAAATTGTGTGTTAATGATAGGTAGAATAATTGTTGCATAACGGTATACCATTATGAAAAGTCACTCAGAACAAAGGGGTCTCCAGGGGCTATGCCCAAGAAATTTAGGATATACACTTTATTCACCATATAAACATTTTTAATATATGGCATTTTAATTTTTTTTTTCGTTTTTGAGTTATGTTGTTTACACGCCTACAGACATAAGGACCTTTTTCAAAAAATGTTGCTTTCTTTTTGATTCAGGGAACCCCAAAAAATATATTTCAATGAAATCTAGACACCGAATTTAATTGCAACACAATACTTTATCTACCATGGACTAATCCTTTGCCACCTTAGGCCTTCCTCATCTGTTTTGAAAGGCATGGCCAACTGTATATAAATCGAAATATATCGATATAAATCATACAAAAATAGTTCTAAATGTTTTGTGAAACATAAATATCTGATGTGTTCCATTCATGTGACTCTGCAGCTGTTCTGCTAGCAACCTTCTTAGAGAAAGCTATTATTGTTTCTACTTCGTGCTAATCCAGATATATATTAACAGAAATTGTCTGTCGTGTAAGTAAAAGGGAAATAAGCGAATGCATCAGGCTAAAGCGATAGTCACATGTTAAAATGCGTCGCTATGGCATGGCCATTGAAAATCGCTTCTTTGAATACTAGGAGTAAAACAAACGAAAGACGCACGACTTCCTGTCTGAAAAAAGTACAAATACTTTAAAATTGAAACCAATAAAAAGAATATCTTGGAAACGAAGAACTGTACAACAAAAATGTGTATAACATTAATTGTGTGTTTTAAGCTGAATTTTTTTTTTGGCAGTAAGTTTTGTTGTATTTATTGCGGTTTATCAGGTGTGCAAATTTCGGCAAAACTCATCCAGAATAAAGAGGTCGTCCGAAGTTATTCTCAGGAGTTTCAAGAAATACGTTTTATTAGGGACGTAAATATATATAATATGCTGTGTTTAAACCAAAAACGTTAGAGACATTTTTGAGAAAATCAAAATGTTGGAAACTTTTTTTCTTTTAAAGGGTAGCTTGTGGTAGAGATATTTTCTTGAAAGAGATGACTACACAAAAATGTAGATCTTTTTAAAACATGCAATTTATGTCATATACATTTTTTCGTAGAGTTGACCGTTATTCCTTGTTATTGGTTTCAATTTTAAAATCTTAAACTTTTCTCACACGGAAATTGGTAAACTCCTGGCCATTCATAGAAACGGATTTCAACCACATGGTAACCAGCTTTTAAAGATTTGACTATCGGTTTACTCTAGTGTATTTCCTTATTTTCCTTCTGCTTACAAGAAAGTAAGTAATTAAGAAAATTTCTGCCACTGTTTATCTCAACTATCACAAAGTGGATAGAAGAATAAGTTGTTTAACAATAATTTGTTACAGGGATGTAGAGATAGTCATGTGAATGGAACACATAAGATTTTTCTAAACGTGTTTTTTTTTTTTTTAATTCAGAAGTTCTCAAAGCATATGTTTCCGATGAAATACAATATTTGTCTATTAACTACGTACATTGTTCGCTAGAGAAAATAAAAATGTGTAATTTGTACTTATAGTAACAATCCTGCACTTTTGTATCGCCCTCCGTGGCGTAATGGTTACCATACACCCAAGGTCGCAAGTTCAAATCGGTGGAGGACGTGGATTTTTCGGGTGTAAAAATCCTTAGTATGGCTTCCTTCGGAAGGGAATTAATGCTAGATTCACAATGAGATGCAACCGCAATGGACTCATATTTAATGCAAGCATTTACATAGACGCAACGCAAGAGTTTGCAAACTCCAAACTTTATCCTTGCGTTGCGTGCAAAGAGGAGGAATTCTGTTTATTTTCTCTATGTATTGCCTATGAATTCAATAACAGACGATCGCACCACAAGACTTTACATGGCCTGCTGTACATGCAAGCTCTTCTATTTGGCCGTGCAGTGTCGCGCCATCTCTGATCTCCCTCAAGAGGTTATGACAGTCTCCTTGCGAATCCTTCTTTGATTTAATGGACGTAACTATCATCTGTGTCTAGATTTCTTGGTTCTCATAAATCGAAGGCGCAGAGAGATAATTCTTAGTTCATTAAATGTGTAGCTTTATCACTTTCTGCAGTCTCTATGCTTGTACTATTTTTAATAATTTTGAATGAACAATTGTTGTGACGTCACTGCCGAGAGCGTCAGTTGTTAGTAATTTTATAACCTATTTATTTGTAAAAGATTGAGTGAATTTTCTTAAGTGGTATTGTTGGTTGTTATTCAGTTTGTAACCTGGAAGATATTCGCATGTAACTTACAGATCTAGAAACCCGTGCCAACTTCTTGCGTTGTGAATGGTGTTTCCTTGCGTCTGCGCTTATGCTACGTTACGTCTACGCTTGCATTTCATTGTGAATGTAGCATAAGGCCGTTGGTCCTATGTCGTAGATTTACGGCACGCAAGAGAACATCAGGCCTGAGCAAAATTAAATTGTCTTTCACACCCAATATAGAGTGGAGCACTGAGAAACACGGTAGTTAAACAGAGTCCATAAATAAAACTCTATTTCCATTTACTCATCCAGAATAAAGAGGTCGTCTGATGCTGTTCTCAGGAAATTCAAGAAATACATTTTATTAGGCATGTAAATATATTTTATATACGGTACTTTAACCAAAATCGTTAGCGACATTTTTGAAAAAATCAACTTTTTCAATGTAAAGGGTAGTCTGAAGTGGGGTATTATCTTGAAACCCTTCCTGTCGCATTCTTGAGAAATGTCTAAAGATAAAGACGAAGTTTAGTGTTTAAAAGACGTTTCGTTTTGAGTTATGCTGTCACAACACACACACACACACACACATAGCCGCACACACACTGACTTTTTTTGAACATGTTTTTTCTTTGTTTGTTTTTTATTCAGGAGTTCTCAAAGCATATACTTCCGGTGAAATCTCGGTATCGAATTTTTGGATGGAATACAACACTTTTTACTTTCTCTACACTTACTATGTACATAGTGTATAGAAAAGGTATTGTAATGCACCCTTAAGTTTAGTATCTTCCAGGGATGCGACAAGAAGATTTTGAGAAAAATCCCCCCACACAAAACTACCTTTTACATCGAACTTTTTTCGAAAATTTTGATTTTCTGAAAAAAAAAATGCTCCAACAATTTTGATTAAAATATCGTATATATGTTTACATGACAAATAATATATATATATATAGAATTTTCTGGGAATAGCCTCTAAAGACTACTTTATTCTGGATGCATTTTATTGAATTTTGCATAACTAGCTAAACCGTAAGAGATAGACAACAACTTCAACACCAAAAATATAGAGCACGTTAAAACACACAATTTATGTTATATACATCTTTTTCGTGGAGTTGATCGTTTTTGAGGTCTTCCCTGTTTTTTGTTTCACCATTAAAAAACTTAACTTTTCACATACGGGAAATTGTCAACTCCTGTCCATACAAACAAAGGAACTTCAGTCACATGGCAACCAGCTTTTGACTATCACTTTAATCTAAGATACTCCCTTATTTCGCTTCTACTTACAAGGAAGCAAGTCATAAGACTATTTCTGCTATTTTTTTTTTTTTTATTAGCATGAAGTAAATAGAAGCATAAGCTTTTTAATAATAATTTGTTGCAGAGATGTAGAGAAAGTCATGTGAATGGAACACATCAGATTTTTGAGTTATGCTGTCACACCTACACACACACTGACTTTTTCTGAACGTGTTTTTGTTTGTTTCCTTGTTTTTTATTCAGTTCTCAAAGTATATACTTCTGGTGAAATCTCGGTATCGAATTTTTGGATGGAATACAACACTTTTTGTATCTGCTGTGTACACTGTAAATACGTTCTAGAGAAAGTAAGTATTTGTAATTTGTACTTACAGTAGTACTTCCGGTAGTTTTGTAAATGTGTAATTCGTACCTTGGTGAAACAGCCCCAGATAGGCAATTGTTTCGTAAGGCAAGGAAACTACATAGAGTAGTTATGGAGTTTAATCATTTATTTGATTGTGCAGGTATGCCAAATTGCAGACAGAAGATAAGAATAAAAGCTCGCCCTTGACCTCTCAATTTTGTTTTCTCGCTACTCATAGCGGTTTCTCTCCGACACTCCATGGATCGATTCCTGGCAGCAGTTGAAGTGCATCGCGTAATTGCACGTCGTTTTCTGACGGGGCTCCTCGCGTGGTGCGCGGTCACTGGGTCAAGTACACAGTTGCACGCGGAGAAGACCGAGACACCCGCTTTATGTTCAGTCTGCTCTTCAGACTAAGCTTGAAGCTTGAGGTCCTTTTCGCGTTCCCTCTAAATTCGAAATAAAAATCTAATGTGTTCCATTCACATGACTTTCTCTACATCTCTGCAACAAATTATTGTTAAAAACCTTATGCTTTCATTTGCTTCAAGCTAATCGAGAAAAAATTGTAAAGTAGAAGCGAAATAAGGGAGTACCGTAGGTTAAAGTGATAGTCAAAAGCTGGTTGCTATGTGACTGAAGTTCTTTTGTTTGTATGAGAAAAGTATAAGTTTTTCAAAAACAAGGTATATCTAAAAAAAACGATCAACTATACGAAAAAAAATGTATATGACATATATTGTGTGTTTTAATGTGCTCAACATTCTTTGTATAGTAAGCTTTTCTCCATCTCTTACGGTTTAGTAGTTATGCAAAATTCCGTAAAATGTATCCAGCATAAAGAGGTCTTCATAGGCTATTCGCAGAAAAGTCAAGATATGCATTTTATTTATCAGGTAAATATCTTTAATATAGGATGTTTTAATCAAAATCGTTAGAGCCATTTTTAAGAAAATAGAAATTTTCGAAAAAAGTTCCATGTAAAGGGTAGTTGTGGGTGGAGGTATTTTCTAGAAAATCGTGTCGTATCTTTGGAAGATACCAAACTTAAATACCAAGTTTGGTATTCAACGGTCTTTTCGTTTTCGAGCTATGCTGTCCACAGTTACACACACATACTCGGACTTTTTTCTGAAAATGCTTTTTTAGGCTTCACAGGAACAGACTACTTGACGATTTCTTAAATAATCCATCTCTAGGAGTTTCTTTGTGGAATTGTGGTTTATTCACAAGTATTTTGTACTATTCTAATGTGAAACTGTAAATGCTCGATGCAACTATGTGCTTTGTTGAATGCTGAAAGTATTTGTACGCATATACTCGTAATTCTACGCGAATACATTAATGCACGCGTAATCTCCAAATGGCTTTTTCCATGCTTATAAAAAAACATTTTTACTTTCTCTACACGTCCTATGTACATAGTGTATAGAGAAGGCATTGCTTTCCTCCCAAAAATTTGATACCGAGATTTCACCGGAAATACATGTTTTGGCTTCAGCTGAATACAAAAAAGAATTTTTGGAAAAAGGTCCGTGGGTGTGGACAGCAAAGCTCGAAAACGAAAAGATCGTTAAATACCAAACTTGATATTTAAGTTTGGTACCTTCCAAGGATGCGACACAAAGATTTTCCAAAAAAAAATTCCCCCACTCCAAACTACCCTTTACATTGAAAAAAATTCGAAAATTTTTATTTTCTTAAAAATGGCTCTAACGATTTTGATTAGAATATCGTATATTAAAGATTTTTACCTGAAAATAAAATGAATATCTTGAATTTTCTGGGAATAGCCTCTGAAAAATACTTTGTTCTGGATGAATTTTACGAAAATTTCCATAACTTGTAAATCGTAAGAGATAGACAAAAACTTACTACAGAAAGAATGTAGAGCAGGATAAAACACACAATTTATGTGAAATACATTTTTTTTCGGTGAGTTGATCGTTTTTTAGATATTCCTTGTTTTTGGTTTCAGCTTTGCAAAGCTTTTCTCATACAGAAAGTTGTCAACTCCTGTCCATACAAACAAAGGAACTTTGGCCACATAGCAACCAGCTTTTGACTCTCACTTTAACCTATGGTACTCCCTTATTTCGCTTCTACTTACAAGGAAGCAAGTAATAAAGAGTACTTCTGCTAATTTTTTCTCAATTAGCATGAACAAAATAGAAGCATAAGCTTTTTAACAATAATTTGTTGCAGAGATGTAGAGAAAATCATGTGAATGCAACATATCAGAAGTTTTAATTATCCAGTATAATCAAGAGTGTATATGTTCTCTTTGAAATAATGAAGAACGAAATAACTTTTGTTAGCAGTAGTTTGTTAACGAATAGTCGATATAACGGTAGGAGAAAAGAATCTGTTAATTAGTTATTTTAATTGCTGCTAGAGAAAGAATACGTACGCTTGAAATGCGAGTATAAAAACAAATGATCGTAGTGCCTCCCTGGAGTGCTATCTAGTGATCATATATTAAAACAGAATTTCCCATCCGTTGAACTAATTATAATTCAAGCTTTTTTACTCTCTCTTACATGTATGTACAATTTGCATAGTAGATAGAGAGGGTAATGTACACCGCTAAAAGTGCAATACTCATTTTTTCAGTGGAAATACATGTTTTGAGACCCCCTGAAATAGAAAAAGCTATTTTACCTTCTCTAGCATATATGTATAATGTATATAGTAGATAGAGAAAGTATTGTAACCCACTAAAAATTCAATACCTAGATTTCAGTGGAAATACATGTTTTAAGACCCCGTGAAACAGAAAAAGCAATTTTACTTTCTCTAGTATGTATGTATAATACATATAGTAGATAGAGATGGTATTGTATCCCACTAAAAATTCTATACCTAAATTTCACCGGAAATACAAATTTTGAGACCCCTGAGTCCGTAAAAAAGCATTTTTAATTTCTCTAGCATGTATGTATAATGTATATAGTAGATAGAGAAGGTGTTGTATTCCACCGAAAATTTCGGTACCGAAATTTCACCGGAAATACAAGTTTTGAGACCCCCTGTGTGTGTCTGTGGGCAGCATATCTCAAAAACGAAAAGACCGTTAAAAACCAAACTTGGTATTTAGGTTTGGTATCTTCCAAGAATGCAACACGAAGATTTTCAAGAAAATCCTCCCACCCCCAACTACCTTTACAGGAACTTTTTCCGAAAAATTTTATTTTCTCAAAAATGGTTATTACGATTTTGATTAAAAAGTCATATTAAAGATAATTTACACAACAAATAAGATGTATATCTTGAATTTTCTGGGAATAGCTTCTGGAGACTACTTTATTCTGGATGAATTTTACGGAATTTTGCACAACTGCTATACCGTAAGAGATGGACAAAGACTTACCACACAGAAAATGTAGAGCACATTAAAACACACAATTTAAGTGGAGTTTATCGGTTTTAAGATATTCCTTGATTTTAGTTTCAGCTTTGAAAAACTTATACTTTTCTCATACAGGAAGCAAGTAATAAGACTCTGCAAATTTTTTTCTCGATTAGCATGAAGTAAATAGAACCATAAGCGTTTTAATATTATTTTTGCAGAGATGTAGAGAAAGTCATGTGAATGGAGCACATCAGATTTTTTTCGTGGAGCTGACCCTTCCTGAGATGTTCTTTGATATTGGTTTCAGTTTTAAAATATTAAACATTTTCTCATACAGGGATTTGCTAAGTGTTGTTCATTCAAAGAGGACAAATTACAGCCACATTGCAACCAGCTTTTTAAAGATTTGACTATTGCATTAATCCAGTGTATTCCATTAATTCCCTTCTACTTACAAGGGACTAATTAATAAAATTATTTTTGCTTAAATCTATTACCATGAAGTGTATACAAGAATAAGATTTTTAACAATAATTTGTTAGAGAGATATACAGTAAGTGTAATGCGTCACATGATTTTTCTACAAACAAACATTCTTCTATTTACTTCATGCTAATCGAGATAAAATTAGCAGAAATGGTCTTCTTGCTTGCTTCCTTATAAGTAGAAGGGGAATAAGGAATACATTATGCTAAAGCGATAGTCAAATCTTTTAAAAGCTGGTTGCTAATGTGCAGCCAGGAGTAAAAGGAAGAAATAAACGAATGACGAATTTCCGGGGAGAAAAAATATGATTATTAAAAATGTATAGCAACAACAAAAAATATATTCGAAATCGTTAACACTAAACAAAAAATCTGATGTGTACCATTCACATGACTTTCTCTACATCTCTGCAACAAATTATTCTTAAAAAGCTTATACTTCTATTTACTTCATGCTAATCAGAAAAAATTAGCAGAAATTGTCTTATTACTTGCTTCCTTGTAAGTAGAAGCGAAATAAGAGAGGACCATAGATTAAAGTGATAGTCAAAAGCTGGTTGCTATTTCACTCAAGTTCCTTTGTTTGTATGGACAACAGTTGACAAATTCCTGTAGGAGAAAAGTATAAGCTTTTTCAAAGCAGAAACCAAAAACAAGGAATGTCTCAAAAACGATCAACTCCACGAAAAAAAAGTTAAATAACATAAATTGAGTGTTTTAACGTGCTCTATATTTTTTGTGTTGTAAGTTTTGTCTATTTCTTACGCTTTATCAGTTATGCAAAATTCCGTAAAATTCATCCAGAATAAAGTACTTTTCAGAGGCTATTCCCAGAAAATTCAAGATATACACTTTATCTGTCAGGTAAATATCTTTAATATACGATATGTTAATCAAAATCATTACAGCCATCTTTTAGAAAATCAAAATTTTCGAAAAAAGTTCCATGAAAAGGGTAGTTGGGAGTGGGGGGATTTTTTTGAAAATCTTCGTGTCGCATCCTTGGAAGATACCGAATTTAAATACCAAGTTTGATTTTTAACGTACTTTTAATTTTTGAGCTATGCTGCCCACAGACACACACACGGACATTTTTCTAAAAATGGTTTGTTTTTTTTATTCATGAAGTCTCAAAATATGTATTTCCGGTGAAATCTCGGTATCGAATTTTTGGGTACGTTACAATACCTTCTCTATACACATGTACATAGCACGTATAGAGAAAGTAAAAAGTAAAGAAAAATTTACTTTCTCTACACGCACTATCTACATAGTGTATAGTATTGTAATGCACCCAAAAATTTGATACCAAGAATTCACCCTGAATCCAAAAAAAGAAGCATTTTTAGAAAAATGTCCGTGTCTGTGTTTGTCTGTGTGTATGTGTGTGTGTGTGTGTTGTATCTGTGGGCAGCGCAGCTCAAAAATGAAAAGACCGTTAAAAACCAAACTTGGTATTTAAATTCGGTATCTTCCAAGGATGCGACACGAAGATTTTCAAGAAAATCCCCCCACTCCCAACTACCCTTTTCATGGAACTTTTTTCGAAAATTTTGATTTTCTAAAAATTGGCTCTAACGTTTTTGGTTTAAACACAGCATATTACATATATTTACGTCCCTAATAAAATGTATTTTTTGATTTTGATTAAAATGTATATCTTGAATTTCCTGGGAATAGCCTCTGAAGACTACTTTATTCTGGATGAATTTTACGGAATTTTGTATAATTGATAAACCGTCAGAGATGGACAAAAACTTACCACACAAAAAGTGTAGACCATGCTAAAACACACAATTTATGATACATATTTTTTTTCGTGGAGTTGATCGTTTTTTAGATATTCCTTGTTTCTGGTTTCAGCTTTAAAAAACTTACACTATTCTCATACAGGAATTTGTCAACTTCTGTCCATACAAACAAAGGAACTTAAGTTACATAGCAACCAGCTTTTGACTATCACTTTAACCTATGGTACTGCCTTATTTCGCTTCTATTTACAAGGAAGTAAGTAATAAAATTATTTCTGCTCTTTTTTTTTCTCTCGATTAGAATGAAGTAAGTAGAAGCATAGGCTTTTTAACAAAATTTGTTGCATAGATGTAGAGAAAGTAATGTGAATGGAACACATCTGATTTTCAAAGAACGTGTCGCTATGTTACAGCTAAGAAACCCCATGCTCTTTGCACAACCTAGAGAGAGAAAAAAAATAACACTTCCCATTGTAGAAAAGTATGTATAATTATTATAAAATTCAAACCAATAGCTAACTCGAAAATGAAATATGATATAAATTGCGTATTTTAACAAGATGTACAGTTAAAGATTAATGAGGTATTATTTAAGAAAAGTTAAGAGAGTTGAAACAAAGAAAAACGAATTTTTGAAATGGTAAATTCCACAAAAAATTATCTGACATAATTTGTGTATTTAAACGAGATTTACTTTTTTTTTAAATGCTCTCTTTTACGGTTTAACAGTTATAAAAATTCATCCTGAACAAAAAGGATTTTAGAAGTTATTCTCAGAATATAAAATATGCATTTTATTTGAGATCCAAATTATGTTATCTCCTTGGAAGATGCCGCTCGTAAATGACAAATGTTTAACTAACCGACTCTTCGTGTTTAGTTATGTTCTTCACAATAGCACAGACGCACACAGACACACTTTTTTTTTAATTTTCTTTTTATTCAGGAGACATCAAAACGTGTATATTTGTGAATTAGTACTGAATTTTTGGATAGGATGCATCATTTCATTGGTAAGTGTAAAATAGCAATATGCCACATGTTGATAAAAATTACGAGCAATATATAAGTTAAATTGTAATGTCAGTAGCGGCTAGTTAGGTACCGTTGAGTTGAGTTGAAAAAAAAAATCTGATGTGTTCCATTCACATGACTTTCTCTACATCTCTGTAACAAATTATTGTTAAAAAGCTTATGCTTCCATTTACTTCATGCTAATCCAGAAAAAATTAGCAGTAATAGTCTTATTACTTGCTTCCTTGTAAGTAGAAGCGAAATAAGGGACTACGATAGGTTAAAGTGATAGTCAAAAGCTGGTTGCTATGTGACTGAAGTTCCTCTGTTTGTATGGACAGGAGCTGTTGACAAATTCCTGTATCAAAAAAGTAAGTTTTAAAGCTGAAACCAATAACAAGGAATATCTCAAAAACGATCAACTCCACGAAAAAATGTATATGACATAAATTGTGTGTTTTATAATGATCTACATTTTTTTGTGTAGTAAGTTTTTGTCTATCTCTTACGGTTTGCCAGTTATTCAAAATTCAATAAAAAAGCATTCAGAATAAAGTAGCCTTCAGAGGCTATTCCCAGAAAATTTAAGATATACATTTCATTTGTCATGTAAATATATTTAATATACGATATTTTAATGAAAATCGTTAATCATTTTTTAGAAAATCAATTTATTTAAAAAAGTTACATTTAAGGGTAGTTGGGGGTGAGGGAATTTTCATGAAAATCTTCTTGTCACATTCTTGGAAGATACCAAACTTAAATACCAAGTTTGCTATTTAGTGTATTTTCGTTTTTGAGCTATGCTGTTCACAGACACACACACACATGGACAATTTTCTACTCACACGGACATTTTTCTAAAAATGCTTTTCTTGGATTCAGGAAGACTAAAACCCTGTATTTCTGGAGAAATCTTGGTATCCAGTTTTTGGGTGCAATGCAATACCTTTTCAATTCACTATGTACATAGTACGTGTAAAGAAAGTAATATGGCTACGCACAGACACAAACTTTTTTTTAAATGTTCTTTTTATTCAGGAGTCACCAAAACGTGTATATTCGTGAATTGGTGTTGCATTTTTGGATAGGATGCATCGCTTCATTGGTTAGTGTAAAATAGCAATATGCCACAAGTTGATAAAAATTACGAGCAATTTATAGGTTAAATTGTATTGTCAGTAGCGGCTGGTCAGGTACCGTTGTGTTGAATTGAAAAAAAAGAAGAAATGATTTAGCACGAGCCGCCACTGCTACCTTACCTGTAACAAAGCAGTTGCACTATGCCACCACAACACACATTGGCTCGACACTCGACACTTAACAAAACACTGGTCGCTGCGGCGTCTAATACTCGACTGAAGCCCGGAGTCGGCGGACGACAATGCTAGTACGGTCGGCCCCTGGATCGATAGGCAGGACGCCATTTCGCGCGACGTGTGACGTCACCATCTCTTGCAGCCTAGTACAAACACTCACGCACGCACTCGCTAGCCTCCACTTTCACTGCGTCACGGGTTCAATTCCGGGTTTCTATCCATTACCTATGCTAATGCTGCTTTCCATCCAAAAATTAAACACCGTATTCACTGGAAATACTCTTTATAATGGAAATGGCGTGTTATTTATGGACGCTCTTTAACTACTGTGGTTCTCAGCGCCCCATTCTAAATTGGGCATGAAAGAACGCTTAATTTTGCTCAGAAGCCTCTATTTCAGGCTTGAGGTTCTTTTGCGTGCCGTAAATCTACGACACGGGACCAACGGCTTTACTTCGCTTCCGAAGGATGCCATGTTAGGATTTTTACGCCACAAAAAATGCATCGTCCTCCGCCGGGTTTGAACCCGCGACCTTGGGTATATGAAGTTAGCATGGTAACCATTACACCACGGAGGGCGACTCTTTGTGAAGTACCCCTGAATCCAAAACTAGCATTTTATCTTTCGTAATAGGTAGAGAAAGCATATATAAATAGACGAGGTATTGTATTCCACCTAAAATTAGGTATCGAGATTTCACCGGAAATACATGTTTTGAGACACCCTGAATCCACAAAAAATTAACATGCTCTAAATCTCTAATCTTGTCGCTGAGTACCTCATCAGGACTGTTCGGCGGATGATCGAAAATGTGCCATTGAAATTGTTCAAGGAGCCGATGGGTTGTGCCAGCAGTGCGTGGACGAGCGTTGTCATGGATCAACACAATTCCTGAAGTCAGCATTCCTCTTCGTTTGTCTTGAATGGTTCTCCGCAAACGTCGTAAAGTACGAAGATCTTCAAAACAACGTCAATGCTCATTTGAAATCATGGGCGGCAACATTTTTTGAAGCGGATATTGTAAAGCTTGTGCACAGGTAGGATAAATGTCTCAATCTTTTCGGCGATTATGTTGAAAAGTAACCATAAGTGTACAAAACTTTTAGTAATAATAAAATAATTGCTTTCTATGAACTTGTCTTTTATTTATAGCCTATCGGAAGTTGGAAAAAAAAACGGCCCTCGTATATGTGAAATAAATTGTGTGTTTTAACGAGATCTACATTTTTTGTGCGTTAAGTTTTTGCTTCTCTTACGGTTTACTAGTTAGGCAAAAGTCATCCAGAGGTCTTCATCTGCTATTTTCAGAAAATTCGAAATGTACAATGTTTCATTTGTCCTGAACATAACTTCAAAATTTGATATTTAATTACAATCGTTAGAGCCTTTTTTTAGGCAGCCATAATATATTCCCTGTAAAGGTTAATTTGGGCGGGAGTATTTTCCTGAAAATTGTGTTACATCTTTGGAAGATGCTGAACTTGTATATCAAATTTAATAATTAACGGACTTTTCGTTTTTGAGCTATGCTTTTCATAGACACACCTCTCTCTGTCTCTCTCTCTCTCTCTCTCTCTCGTGGACTTTTTCTATTTTTATTCTCTCTACACGTACTATGTACATAGTGTAGAGAGAAGGTATTCAATACCGAGATTTCACTGAAAATTCGCGTTTTAGGCTCTCTGCATCCAATACAATACCTTCACTATCCACTATCTGCAGAGAAAGTAAAAATGTGGACTCGTTGATACACACAATTTATGCCGATACATTTTTCTGTGGAGTAGACTATTTGTTATATATTACTTGTTTTTGCTTTAAATATTCCAATACATGTGTTTTTCTCAAATTAGAAGTTGTCATTATTTTTTTACTTTCTCTACACGTACTATGTACATAGTATATAGAGAAGGTATTGTATTCCACCCAAAAATTCTGTACCGAGATTTCACCGGAAATACATGTTTTGGGCCCTCTGAATCCAAAAAAAAAGCATTTTTGGACAAATGTCTGTGTGTGTGTGTGTGTCTGTGGACAGCATAGCTCAAAAACGAAAATACCGTTAAATACCAAACTTGGTATTTAAGTTTGGTATCTTCCAAGGATGCGACGAAGATTTTCAAGAAAATCCCCCCACCCCCAACTACCCTTTACATGGATTTTTTTTCGAAATTTTGATTTTCTCAAAAATGGCTCTAATGATTTTGATTAAAATATTGTATATGAAAGACATTTACCTGACAAATAATATGTATATCTTGAATTTTCTGGAAATAGCCTCTGAAGACTACTTTATTCCGGAGGAATTTAGCGTAACTGGTAAACCGTAAGAAATGGACAAAAAAATTACCACACAAAAAATATAGAGCACATTAAAACACACACTTTGTTATATACATTTTTTCCGAGGAGTTGATATTTTTTTTAGATATTCCTTGTTTTTTGTTTCAGCTTTGAAAAACTTGTACATTTCTCATACAGGAATTTGTCAACTCGTGTCCATACAAACAAAGGAACATCAGTCACACAGCAACCAGCTTTTGACCTCACTTTAACTTATGATGCTCCCATATTTCCCTTCTACTTACAAGGAAGCAAGTAATAAGACTATTTCTGCTAATTTTTTCTCGATTAGCATGAAGTAAATATAAGAATAAGCTTATTAACAATAATTTGTTACACAGAAGTAGGGAAAGTCATGTGAATGGAACACATCAGATGTTCTTTTTATTTCCTTCTTCCTGGTTATACATAGAGAACCGAATTTCAAGGCACATTTTAGCGAACAGATATTAAAAGATATTACTTTCGCTTTAATCTAGCGTATTCCGTTATTCCTCTTGAATATATACAAAAAGTATAATGATTTCATTTTTCTGTTGCTTATCTCGATTTGTATGAATCAGATAAAAAAATCTCATGTGTTACATTCATATGAATTCCTCTACATCGCTGTAACAATTTATTGTTAAAAACTTATTCTTCTGCCTACTCTATGATAATAGGGATATAAACTAGCAGGAAGGGTCTTATCACTTGCTCCCTTGTAAGTAGAAGGGAAATAAGAGAGTACACTCGACTAAACTGATAGTCAAATCACGTGTTGGAAATCCATTTCTATGCAGTAACATGACTATTACAACTTTTCGTGTATTTTCAATCTGAAATAAATAACAAAGAATATTTCAGAAAGGGTCAATTCCACGAAAAAATGTATATATATATATATATATATATATATATATATATATATATATATATATATAAAGTTGTGTTTTAACATGATCTACATACTATGTGTAGTAAGGTTTTGTCTAATTCTTACGGTTTACCAGTTACACAAAATTCAGCCAAATTCATTCAGAATAAAGAGGTATTTAGCGACTGTTACCAGAAAATTCAAAATATACATTTTATCTGTAATATAAATATTTTAATCTACGGTATTTTAATCAAAATTATTAGCCATTTTTGAGAAAATAAAAATTTTCGAAATTTTTTCCATGTAAAGGGCAATTGGGAGTTGGGGGATTTTCTTGAAAATCTTTGTATCGCAGCCTTGGAAGATACAAAACCTAAAATACCAAGTTTGGTATGCAACGGCCTTTTCGTTTTTGAACTAAGCTATCCACAGACACACATACACGGACCTTTTCCTAAAAATGCTTTTTTCGGACTCGGGGGACCCTAAAATATATATTTCCGGTGTAATCTCGACATGGAATTTTGGGTGGAATACAATACCTTCTCTATCCACTATGTGCAATGAACATACGGGGCTAAAGTAAGTAAAAACAAAAACAAGTTCTTTGGCGGTAGAAAAGTATAACATCGGTATTAAAAAAACCGGCACCACGTGACAATAAATGACTTGAGAAAATGGGGATTACGTTGAGTAATAGAGTAAGGTATTGTAACTGTAAATACAGTTTCGTGTTGATATATTTACTTTCTCTACACGTACTATGTGCATAGTGTATATAGAAGGTATTGTAATGCACCCAAAAATTCGATACCGAAATTTCACTGGAAATGCATGTTTTGGGTCCCCCTGAAACCGAAAGAAGCATTTTTGGAAAAAGTGCTGTGTGTGTGTGTGTGTGTGTGTCTGTGGTCAGCATAGCTCAAAAACGAAAAGTCCGTTAAATACCAAACTTGGTATTTAAGTTCAGTATCTCCCAAGGATGCGACACGAAGATTTTCAATAAAATCCCCGCACTCCCAACTTCCCTTTACATCTAAAATTTTTCCAAAATCGTTATTTTCTCAAAAAATGGCTCTAACGATTTTGATTATTATTTCGTATATTAAAGATATTTACATGACAAATGAAATGTATATCTTGAATTTTCTGGAAATAGTCTCTGAAGACTACTTTATTCTGAATGAATTTTACGGAGTTTTGTATAACTGGCAAACCAAAGAGAGAGACAAAAACTTACCTAACAGAAAATGTAGAGATCCTTAAAGCACATAATTTATGTTATACACATTTTTTTCGTGGAGTGGATCGTTTTTGAGATATTCCTTGTTGTTGGTTTCAACTTTTAAAAAGTTATACTTTTCTCAGTCACATAGAACCTGCGTTTGACTACCTTAGCCTATGACACTCCCATATTTCGCTTCTACTTGTATGGAAGCAAGTAATAAGAATATTTCTGCTAATTTTTTCTCGATTAGCATGAAGTAAATAAAAGCATAAGCCTTTTAACAATAATTTGTTGCAGAGATGTAGAGAAAGTCATGTGAATGGAACACATCAGATTTTTTTATATACCCGCTATTGTGCTGCAAAGGTCAGCAGCTGAATGGACAACAGTGGCGGCACCCTCTGCAACATCCCACACGCACAGGCGCACTTTCTCCCACGCAATGACCCCGGCAACTCAATCAAGCCAGCCAACCTTCACTAATTCTCACTCATTTACACAAAGATACCCGCTAATCTAACAGCGCCCATTACAATACAAGCGAACACATTTTCTGAATCATTCTCGAAAGGCTAACTTTTCCTTACTCTACAATATGAATTTACTCTCCGAGTAAAACAGACAGAGAATATTTGCTTGATGCTCCTGCCTACAGTGCACTGCATAAACAGCTGTGCGGAAAGCAAGAACAAAGAATTCCTTCAGTACTGTTGCAATAAGCAACATATTGCGTTTCAAACATGCAGTACACTTTTCAAGGTTTATATAGTTATTGTACCTTAAGGATTGGTAGTGCAATTGCTCTATCCTGTCTCTTGCGTTAGTATTTATCGCTGTCCGTTGTGCGACAATATGTCGCCGCTCATTTGTCTACCTCGGAGTCGGTCTGGATTAGCACCAGGGAAATACTTTATAAATGGACGTGTACATACCTCTGTGATGCGCCGGCTATGCTCGTCCATGTAGAACACAACTTTGACTCTCACTGAGGGGGAGAAAGAATGACTGAGGTATGTAACACGGGGTAGAAGTACTTCACTTGAGATTTCACTGAATTAATGCGTTTATTCGCTTTTGTTGCTTGTTTAGGCACTAATCCCACAAGCGACTCCCGACATAGTAATTCTTGAAAACGTAGGAATATTAATAACTAGTCCTATTTTCTGCTGTTTACTAGGTTCTTGCTTTCGACGGACATTGGTAATTACTGCGTACTTTTCTGTTACGCGACAAATCAACTCGAGCGATAACTACAATATCTCGCGTATTAAAATCACATACTTAATCACTCACACCGCCGCGTTTACGTACGTACAATGTACAGCCTATAGCGTACTGCGTTCAGCATCTCGCGTCTAACCCAAAGAATAAGCAGCAACAGACACAATAATCACAATAACCTAATTCCTTGTAAGCGCATCACTTAAATACCTAAAATCTCCAATATTGAACTTATTCCTGATTGGCTAAAAAGAAGCGCGAAAATAACGTTGTCACGTGATTAACTTTGTAAATTGTTAGCACTCAGCTCACGTGACCGCTCTTTATAATGAAAAAGTCCCTAGCTGCTAACTTTTAGGCGACAAACCTTTCTCTTAAAATCTGATGTGTTCCATTCACATGACTTTCTCTATATCTCTGCAACAAATTATTGTTAAAAAGCTTATGCTTCTATTTACTTCATGCTAATCGAGAAAAAATTGGCAGAAATAGTCTTATTACTTGCTTCCTTGTAAGTAGAAGCGAAATAGGGGAGTACCATAGGTTAAAGTCATAGTCAAAAGCTGGTTACTATGTGACTGAAGTTCCTTTGTTTGTATGGACAGGAGTTGACAAATCCCTGTATGAGAAAAGTATACGTTTTTCAAAGAATAAACCAAAAGCAAGGAACGTCTCAAAAACGACGAACTTCACGAAAAAATGTATATAACATTAAGTGTGTGTTTTAACGTGCTCTACATTTTTCGGGCAGTAAGTTTTTGTCCATCTATTACGGTTTAACAGTTATTCAAAATTTCGTAAAATTCATCCAGAATGAAGTGCTCTTCAGAGGCTATTCCCAGATAATTCGAAATATACATTTTATTTGTCAGGCAAATAGCTTTAATATACTATATTTTAATCAAAATCGTTAGAACCATTTTTGAAAAAATCAAAATTTTCGAAAAAAGCCATGTAAAGGGTAGTTGGGGTGGGAGAATTTTTCTCAAAATCTTCGTGTCGCATCCCTGGAAGATACTAAAGTTAAATACCAAGTTTAATATTTTACCGAATTTTCGTTTTTGAGTTATCGTGATCACAGAAACACGAACACACGGACCTTTTTCCGAAAATGATTTTTTTAGTTAAAGGGGACCCTAAAACATATATCGGTGAAATTTCGGTATCGAATTTTTGGTGGAGTGCAATACCTTCTGTATACACTATGTACATAGTAGATACGTGTAGAGAAAGTAACTTTGGCGTTCACAATAGTAACTTTTTCGCCCTAAATGTTTGTGATCTACAATTGCCTAGCCTTGGCTGCTGAAGCAGATCTATATCCTATATTAAACCTATGCAAAAATATTATTTAAACTAATAAAATACACAGCGGGCTAATACACTATCGGTTATTTCTACTTTGGACATGAACATCTACCATATTTACATAGGTTTGGTGATAAATGGAAGTCATAACATAAATAATTGCAAAAAATCTTATCTGTTCAATTCACATGACTCTCTATATCTCTACAATAAATTATTGCTAAAAAAACTTACTCTTCTGTTTACTTAATGCTAATCAAGAACAAATTATCTAGAAGGGAAATAAGGGAAAACCATAGGAAAAAGTATTAGCCAAAAGCTGGTTGCTATGTGACTGAAGTTCCTTTGTTTGTATGGACAGAAGTTGACAAATTCCTGTATGAGAAAATTTTACATTTTTAAAAGTGAAACCAAAAACAAGGAATTCTCAAAAACGATCAACTCCACGAAAAAAAGTATATTACATAATTTGTTTGTTTTAACGTGCTCTACGTTTTTTGTGTGGTAAGTTTTTGTCCAACCTTTATGGTTTAGCAATTATGTAAAATTCTGTAAAATGCATCTAGCATATAGTACGATTTGGAGGCTATTCACGGAAAATTCAAGATATACATTTTATTTGTCAGGTAACTATCTTTAATATTCGAAATTTTAATCAAAATCTCTAGAGCCGTTTTTGAAAAAAATCAAAATTTTCGAAAAATGTTTCATATAAATGGTAGTTTGGGGTGGGGGGATTTTTCTCAAAATCTTCCTGTCGCATCCCTGGAGGATACTAAACTTAAATATCAAGGTTGGTACTTTACCGACTTTTCGTTTTTGAGTTAATTGTGTTCATAGACACACGGACACACACACATGGACTTTTTTGTGAAGATGCTCTTTTTTTGGATACAGGGATTCCTAAAACTTGTATTTCCGGTGAAATCTCGGATGGAAGGTTAGGGTGCAATACAATATCTGCTCTAAACACTATGTACATAGTACGTTGGGGCTGTAACAGGGTTTGGGGTTCGTATCACGGGTGCAGGTTTTGGGTATTAGGAATGGTGTAAATATGAGGGTGCCCTTGTTCATATTTTGCTAGCATGGAAACTCTGTCAGGGTGTGGTACGACACAAGTGCTTTATTCATTTAGTTCGGCCTTTTTCCGCTGTCGAACACACATGCATTCCTCTTAATTTGCTCCTGTTGAACTATGCTTTACGCGACCGCGCCTATTATTATTTATTACTTTTGATGCAGTCATTTATTCCGTACTTTGGTCAGTATTAAAATAACTATTTCTCTCACAGCTAAAGGTAGCCTGTTCGGCTCCACCGCGTACCCTAAATATCACATCTTTGCTCTGCCGATGTTCTACGCCAAGTGCCTCAAAAAGTGTCGCCTGACCAGCGGTAGCATTGTTTTCTGTTTTCCCGTTATGTTCCCCTCGGGCAGTGTACTCTCACCCACTTCGAGTCAATGCTCTACCCTAACGGTATACTGTTCTACCAGCTCGTGGCAACTCGACTACTTAGACGTGTTTGAAATCTTTCTTCCCTTCCCATTTTCACTCTACATTTATATTTCCCTTCTTGATATAATTTATATTATTAGCTATGATTTATCTTTCCTTTCTGAACAACTCTTTGCCCCGTGACAAGATATGTACCATCTCAACGTGTAGAGAAAATAATAAAAGCTCTTCTAGGTCGAGGTGCAGAATCCTCTCCGCGACTTAACTTGTCCAATTCTAATCATAACTGCACAAATTCTGCACTTTAGTTTGCTAATAACCCCATTTCGGGTGACACAATTTAATTATTTTTTGTCGCGCCATCCTCCTGTGCTCCTCATTACGTTTCGTTCAACGAAAAAAAAAAAAAAAAAAACATATATTTTTGTTGGTTTAAATTCTTAATTATCAATAGCATGCATGCTCTCTTTTAATGATGAAATTTTCATAACGCTCATGCGGCAACAATTGTGACCCAAAAACAAAACGCTAGCTCTCGAGAAATAGCTGGCTGCCTTCGCGTTTTCATAAAAGTTTCACGCATGGCCTACTCGGAACTTTCTCTCGCATCGACTGCCATCGCGTGTAATTCAATATTTTCAACTACGCTGTGCTAATTAAAGTCACCGAACCAATAATATCCCGTTCAGTACCTGCAGTGGCGTATCATCACTTTCCTACGCTCTGTGATCAGTCGCTATTATCTCTGCTTTAACGCCACCAGCAGGAAAAATCTAATGCGTTCCATTCACATGACTTTCTCTACAATAAATTATTGTTAAAAAGAGTATGCTTATATTCACTTCATTCTAATCGAGCAAAATTGGCAGAAATATTCTTATTTCTTGCTTCCTTGTAAGTAGAAGCGAAATAAGGTAGTGCCATAGGTTAAAGTGATAGTTAAAAGCTGGTTTCTGTGTGACTGAAGTTCCTCTGTTTGTATGGACAGGAGTTGACAAATTCCCACATGAAAAAAGTAAGTTTCCTGTATGAGAAAAGCATTTTTTTTAAAGCTGAAACCAATAACAAGGAGTATCTTAAAAACGATCAACTCCACGCAAAAAATGTATTTGACATAAATTGTGTGTTTTATCGTGCTCTACATTCTTTCTGTGGTAAGTTTTTGTCTATCTCTTACTGTTTACAATTATGGAAAATTCCGTAAAAATTCATCCACAATAAAGTAGTCTTCAGAGGCTATTCCCAGAAAATTTAAGATATACATATTATTTGTCAGGTAAATATTTTTAATATACGATATTTTAATCAAAATCGTTAGAGCCATTTTTGAGAAAATAAAAAATTTCGAATTTTTTCCCATGTAAAGGGTAGTTTGGGTGGGGGATTTTTTGGAAAATCTTCGTGTCGCATCCTTGTAAGGTACCAAACTTAGATATCAAGTTTAACGGGCTTTTCGTTTTTGAGGTATGCCGTCCACAGACACACACTCGCACACGCACGGACCTTTTTCCAAAAATGTTTTTTTTTTATTCAGGGGGACCCAAAACATGTATTTCCGTTGAAATCTCGGTATTGGAAAGCAATACCTTCTCCATACACTATATACATAGTACGTGTAGGCAAAGTAAAAACATTATGTTTTACGAGGGCTATCCAGAAAGTAATGGACAATTTGGCATAATTAAATAATAACGAAAGATATCAACACAAAATTTTAATTACAAAGTTTCGTAACCTTATTCTATTTCTCAACGTAATAATATTAATGTATTTATTGTCACGTGGTACCAGTTTTTCAATGCAGATGTTATGCTACATTCACAATGAAATGCAAGTGTAATGTAAGCGCAATGCAACGCAAGAGTTTGCAAACTCCAAACCTCATCTTGCGTTGCATGCAAAGAGAAGGAATTCTGCTTCTTTTCTCTATGCATTGCCTATGAATTCAATAACAGACGATCGCACTGCGAGACTTTACATGGCCTGCTGTACATGCATGTTCTTCTATTTGGCCTTGCAGTGCCGCGCCATCTCTAATTTCCCTCAGTCTCGTTGCGAATCCTTTGATTTAATGGATGTCACTATCATCTGCGTCTAAATTTCTCTTTTCTCATAAATCGAAGACGCAGAGAGATAATTCTTAGTTCATTAAATGTGTAGCTTTATCACTTTCTGAAGTCTCTATGCTTGTGCTGTTTTCAATAATGTTGGATGAGCAACTATTGTGACGTCACTGCCGCGGACGTCAGTTGTTGGTATGTAATTTTATAACATATTTATTTCTAAAAGATTGACTGAATTTTCTTAAGTGGTATTGTTGGTTATGTTATTCAGTTTGTAACTTGGAAGATAAACGCATGTAACTTACAGATCTAGAAACCCATGTTTTACAAAAAAAGTAATGTTTTATGTCCAAAGGGAAAGACCGGTTTTTCTGAATTCTTTTATCAACATTTGTTTTCAACTCCTCCGAAACGATTGGTGAACTTCCACTCCGGTGTTTATCGTGCATATTGGTGCTTCCTTGATTACTCGTAAATTATGCGCCATTTCCTCACTGAAGACTCGTTCATTGCATTATCACCATATACTTGGGCTCTCTGCCTATAACATTCGATTGACCGAACATTTTGTGCATTAAAAAAAACGAATAAGTCCTTTGGCGGTAGAAAAGTATAACATAGGCATTGAAAAACTGGTGCCACGTGATAATAAATATCTTAAGAGAATGGAGATTACGTTGAGAAATAGAGTAAGGTACTGTAACTTTGTAAATAAAGTTTTGTGTTAATAGCTTTCGTTATTGTTTAGTTATGCCAAAACGTCTGTTACTTTCTTGATTGTCCTCGTATATTGCAGCAGCTTATTCACTCATTAATGAAATTCATCAGCTCCTCAGTTGCATGTTCACAAAGAAAAGAATCACAACATTAATCTGTATTCCTTCACACCCATAAGTTTGTATATATTTAGATGTTAAACGGATGTTAAGTATAACTATACCCCCGCCGCTGAATCCTTGCGCTTGACAGTTCGGGTGGTTTCGCGTAAGGTTGGCTATGCTGCCTTTGCGGCGTTGCCAGAGTAACTAGTAAACAACAACAGCTGATTACAAACGTCTCTATCGTGTGTAACGACGAATATAAATAGTGTACACAGCAAAGATTACCGATAAATAATGAAACTAATTCGTTATTATTGATATTAACTGAAAATAACGGTGATACTGTAACGCATGTAAATACATAGGTATTTACGACAATATTGAACAAAAATGCAAAATAGCTTGTTACAATCAGAGAAAGGTATAACAAAGTGATGTTCACCGGTTTAGAATGTTAATGGCTCAATTCCATCCAAATCTCCCTTGTTGTCATTCTCGGAAGCATTATCATCATCGTCATTAGTGGTTCACATTCACTGATGATTTCGTCTAGTTCCTGTGTTTTTCGTATTATTTTGTGCATATGGTTCATTTCTTATTCCATGAAGCCGCGTCCATCCTCGCCACACTTTCCCGCAAAATTGTGAAAGTCTTGTTATGTTCCCTCAAATGCAAACACCAAAACACTTTTAACAATTACGGAGGAATGGTGGGAAAAATATTTACCGCGATTCTTTTCCTCCGCGAATGTAGAGCTAGAAGCATGTTGGACGCTACTGGCAGGCACGGAAGACGTGGACGGGTTAGGTAAATTTATACTTAAGGCAAGACAGCTCAGATCTGAGAAGGGGGGGGGGAGGGAGGTATAAGAACAACTAAACAAAAGTGACTACAATGTTTTACATATATATTTTGTCATACTTAGGTCACTGTTGTGTTATGGTTTTATATACTGTGAATATATTATGTGTATATATTTATTTTAAGTATAATTTTCTATTATAAGAGGGTGTACTTATAAAGGTGTACTCTGTTCTGTAAATTTAAATTGTTATATTTGAATATCCTTGTATTTTTATTTTCGGGGTTAATCTTAATTCTTTATTGTTGTTTAAGATAGTGTTTGATTGTTTATTACCTTTGTCTTTTTATTTTCGTGTTTACTCTTTTAATTCTGTGTTGTTGTTGTTGTTGTTTTAATATTGTTTTTAGTGTGTATTACAAAAGCATGTGTGGTTTGTGGACCCGTGCGGTTGTAAAATTCTATGTGTGATATTGTTATGTAAATAAATACACTTATTCATTCATTCAAAAACAAATATAAATAACAACGAATAATACGTAGCTTGCACACAACCGCTCAACGCACGTGTTAGGAGTTCACAAACTGAGCACGTGGTTGGAAATAGCCAGATATTGCAACGGTGCTGCATTTAGATTCGTTTCCGTTGTCTGACTGACCTACCGGAATTCTACTTTGTGATTGGTTTAGAGAGTCAAACGGGTAAAGCTTTTCATCTGTTTTCTGTGGATGTAGCAACTTAACTGCTAACTGTCAAGTGCAGGGATTCAGCGGCGGGGTATATAACAGTTTAATTAACAACAGTGATACCCTTGTATCGCCAAGGGTTAGGTTAACCAAACCCCAGCGCTGGTATAAATCTGTTTCTCTTTCTTTGTTTAACAAATTACCACATGAGATGCATGCTTTAAGTATTGATGTTTTCAAGAAAAGGATCAAGGACTGGTTAACCAATAACCCCTTTTATGACCTAACAGAGTTTTATACATCCTCTCTAAACGTATTGTCTTAAGTTTTTGACTATATCTATGTGTCTTCTTGTCACTGTATTAGTAATAAGTTAAAAAAAATCTTATGCGTTCCATTCACATGGCTTTCTCTAAATCTCTGCAACAAATTATTGTTAAAAGGCGTACGCTTCTATTTACTTCATGCTAATCGTGACAAAATTAGCAGAAACAGCCTTATTACTTGCTTCCTTGTAACTAGAAGCGAAATAAGGGAGTACCATAGATTAAAGTGATAGTCAAAAGCTAGTTACTATGTGACTGAAGTTCCTTTGTTTGTATGGACAGGAGTTGTCAAATTCCTGTATGAAAAAAGTGTAAGTTTTTTAAAGGTGAAACCCAAAACAAGGAATATCTCAAACACGATAAACTCCACGAAAAAAAATGTATATGACATAAACTGTGTGTTTTAACTTGCTCTACATTTTTTACGTTCTCTACACATACCATGTGTAAAGTGTATAGAGAAGGTACTGTAATGCACCCAAAAATTCGATACCGATATTTCAACGGAAATACAAGTTTTGAGACTCCCTGAATCCAAAAAAGCATTTTTAGAAAAATGTCCGTGTGTGTATGCGTGTGTGTCTGTGAACAGCATAGCTCAAAAACGAAAAGACCATTGAATACCAAATTTGGTATTTAAGTTTGGTATCTTCCAAGGATGCGACACGAATATTTTCAAGAAAATTCCCCCACCCTGAACCACCCTTTACATGGAACTTTTTTTCGAAACTTTTTATTTTCTTAAAAATGGCTCTAACGATTTTGATTAAAATATCGTATATTAAACATATTTGCCTGACAAATAAAATGTATTACTTGAATATTCTGGGAATAACCTCTGAAGACTACTTTATTCTGGATGAATTTTACGAAATTTTGCATAACTGATAAACGTAAGTGTTGGAAAAAAAACTTACCACACAAAAAATATAGAACATGTTAAAAAACACAATTTATATTATTTTTACTTTTTTTCGTGGAGTTGATCATTTATTAGATATTCCTTTATTTTTGGTTTTAACTTTGAAAAACATTCTTTTCTCATACAGAAATTTGTCAATTCCTGCCCATTCAAACAAAGGAACTTCAGTCACATAGCAACCAGCTTTTGACTACCACTTTAACCTGTGGTGCTCCCTTATTGCGCTTCTATTTACAAGGAAGCAAGTAATAAGACTTTTTCTGTTAATTTTTTCTCAATTAGCATGAAGTAAATAGATGCACAATCTTTCTAACCATAATTTGTTGCAGAGGTTGTGAAAAAGTCATGTGAATGGAACACATCAGATTTTTTTATCATAAGTCCATTTCGTTTAACAGTTATGCAAAATTCCGTAAAATTCATCCAGAATAAAGTAGTCTTCAGAGGCTATTTCCAGAAAATTCATGATATGCATATTATTTGTCAGGTAAATATGTTTAATATATGATATTTTAATCAAAATTGTTAGTCATTTTTGAGAAAACAAAATTTTCGTAAAAACTTTAATGTAAAGAGTAGTTGGGGTGGGAGGATTTTCTTGAAAATTTTCGTTTCGCATCCTTGCAAGATACCAAGTTTGGTATTTAACAGTCTTTTCGTTTTTGAGCTATACTGTCCACAGACACACAAACACAAACATATGCGCGCGCGCACACACACACACGCGGGCCTTTTTCCAGAAATGCTATTTTTGGATGCAGGGGGACCCAAAACATGTATTTCGGGTGAAATCTCGGTATGGAATTTTTGGGTACACTACAATTCCTTGTCTATACACTATGTACATAGTACGTGTGGAGAAAGTAAAAAGAATCGCATGAATCGTGTCAAACATAGCAGGTATCGTCCTTCAAAAAAATCGCAGATTTTAAGAATCGTGATCACGCATTGAGGTTTGTTTTTCTTTTACTTCCACCTTTCGAAGTACCAAGCCGAACTTCGACGAAAACAGCCGAAAGGGGATTTATAGCCATTTATTTTATTGCGCTGAGGCTATTAGGCTAAAGAAGAAGAAAAAAATATATAAGTAAACGAACACCGCCGATCATTGCCGAAGCCACCACGAGCGTCTTTATATATATTTAGACTTTTTTTTTCAGTATCTTATCTATAATACAGGGTTACTACAAAAGAAATAGACAGCTTCAACTGCCTGTAAAACAAAAACTATTAGAGATAGCAACCTAATTATTTTGGAGGTATGTTGAGAAACTCTCAAAGTTTTGTTTGTTGCTATTGGTAACGCTGTAGTGTTTTGTTTGTTGTTGCAGAAGCTGAAATGGCGGAAAATCCTGTGGAAAAGGCATATTGCGTGTTGGAATTTGCTAGAACGCAATCAGCAACTGCTGTCCAACGACATTTTAGAACACGTTACCACAAAAATGAAATGATGCGCTCACAAAAACCAGCATCGTCTTCATCATGTCGCAACATGTCGATGCAAAAGTCACGCCGTATGACCTTATCTTCTTCTCTCAGAAACTGCAACATCTGTAATCTGTAAGGCATCATATGCAGTCGCTTCCGCAAGATTTTCCATACAGTTTGCTGTGGAATTTGTAATTGCATGCTTGCCCTAGATGTCGATTTCTGTGGGCTTCTTATGTAGGCAGAACGAACACGTTCAACGTTTTCTTCCGAAACTCTTGGTCTTCCCGAGCTCTTCCGTTTGCACAAACATCCCGTTGTCTCGAATTTTCTATACCAGTCGTAGATTGACTGTCTAGTCGGTGGCGTTTTGTGGTAACGTGTTCTAAAATGTCGTTGGACAACAGTTGCTGATTGCGTTCTAGCAAATTCCAACACGCAATATGCCTTTTTCACAGGATTTTCCGCCATTTTAGCTTCTGCAACAACAAGCAAAACACTACAGCGTTACCAATAGTAACAAACAAAACTTTGAGAGTTTCTCAACATAGCTCCAAAATAATTAGGTTGCCATCTCTAATAGTTTTTGTTTTACAGACAGTTGAAGTTGTCTATTTCTTTTGTAGTAACCCTGTATATGCACAGCTGAATCATCACTACGTTAGCAAGATATATAACTTCAGAAATAGAGTTTTAGGACAAATAAAATAATTATGCTCCAACATATTACAAATAACTTTTATTGCTAAAGCAGTAAATTTTCTAATACGAAATGTGACAAGTAACTGTAAACATTCTTCCAAACCAGATTAAAAAGCTTATCATTCCCACAATGTAATATTTGGAAGCTAATAATTTAGTTAAGGACTACATTGCACCTGCAGGACCAAAGTGTAGTATATTAACGTAAACAAGTGTAAAATAAAGTTCTATACTGTTCTTGATACCTTCGAAAACGAATATTACTGCAGTTATTGACTTTTCTTAAATATTGGTTAAACATTTTATGAAATATGTTTATGTCAAAAGTCACAGTGTACAAGAATATACATTATGTTATGACAATTAATTCAAAATGACAGGTTTCATGTCAAAAGAAGAGACGATTCATGAACGAATCAGGGTAGGCCAGCTGACAAAAGGAACAGTTCATGAACGAATCATGAATTGTACACTAGAGCAGGCCAACAGACAAGGTCACGATTAATGAATCGTAAACGAATCGTATGAATCGATTACTGAAAATGAATCGCTCAACCTAACTCTACTGCGAAGGGCAGGCAAATCTTCAACTAGCCTATCTTCTGACGTCTCGATCACAGTTCCAAGTATTTTGCGCCCGGTAGTAAGCATTACGACAAATGCTGGAGCGGCGCATGCGTTGTACGTTAAGATAGGCAAGACAGTGCGTGCCTACCCCCGATCATTGACGAGGTCTCCCGAAGGTGTGAAAAAGCATAGGGCCTTAATGCAGGCAGGCGTGTCCGAAATATTGGAAAAACTCCTGGGCACTATAGAAACTCTGCTTTATTAAAAATCTTTTCACATCTCTTCTGAACCATTTCTTATCACTATATTTTATTTTTACTTTCTCTGTTCGTACTATGCACATAGTGTTTAGAGAAGGTATTGTGTTGCACCCAAAAATTCGATACCGAGATTTTACCGGAAATATATGTTTTGAGACCTCCTGAATCAAAAAAAAAAAAAAAAAAAAAAAAAAAAAAAAAAAAAAAAAAAAAAAAAAGCATGTCCGTGTGTGTATGTCTGTCTGTCTGTCTGTGGGCAGCATAGCTCAAAAACGAAAAGATCGTTAAAAACCAAACTTAATATTTAAGTTTGGTTTCTTCCAAGGATACGGCACGAAGATTTTCAAGAAAATCCCCCCACCCCCAACATGAAAAAAATCGAAAATTTTGATTTTCTTAAAAATGGCTCTAACGATTTTGATTAAAATCTCGCATATTTAAGATATTTACTTGATAAATGAAATGTATCTCTTGAATTTTCTGGGAATAGCTTCTGAGGACTTCTTTATTCTGAGTGAATTTTACAGATTTTTGCATAACTGCTAAACCGTAAGAAATGGACAAAAATTACCACACAGAAAATTGAGAGCACATTAAAACACAAAGTTTACGTTATATACATTTTTTTTCATGGAGTTGATTGTTTTTAAGATATTCCTTGTTTTTCGTTTCAGCTTTGAAAAACATACTTTTTCTCATACAGGAATTTGTCAACTCCTGTCCATACAAACAAAGGAACTTCAGTCACATAGCAACCAGCTTTTGACTATCATTTTAACCTATGGTACTCCCTTATTTCGCTTCTACTTACAAGGAGGCAAGTAATAATACTGTTTCTGCTAATGTTTTCTCAATTAGCATGAAATAAATAGAAGCCTAAGCTTTTTAACAATAATTTGTTGCGGAGATGTAGAGAAAGTCATGTGAATGGAACACATTAGATTTTTTTAGTATATCTGGAACCTTGTAAATGAATATTATTGCTATTTCTTGTATTATGGTCGTGCACCGTGTTATTTATTTGCAATTATTGTATATTATTATTTATAAAGAATACAGTTTCTAATATATACAAGAAACGAACGCACGCCAGCGTATTCTGTTCTTTGACATTAGCTTAATTTCCTTCCAACTCTTTCCTGAAACTTCTGCCTCTTTCTTAACTGTGTTGTGTAGTTCTTGGTCTACCCGATCTCCTAGTTGATCCTTGAGGGTTCCAATCGAAAGTCATTTTATACTATCATCTTCTTTCATCACATGCCCGATCCATTTACGATGTTTCACCTCTTTCACAATGTCCTGTTGGTGGTTAGTTATTTTCCACAGATCTTTGGTCACCATATTCCTATGATTATTCTCAGACATCTATAATTAAACACTTGTAATTTCATAGCAATTGAACTAGTAACTTTTCAAGTTCCACATCCATATAATAAAACAGATTTCATATGCGTATTACATTTTTACTTTCTCTATTCGTACTATGTACATAGTGTATAGAGGAAGTATTGTATTCCACCCAAAAATTCGATACCGAGATTTCACCGGAAATACATGTTTTATGACCCCCTGAATCCAAAAAAAAAAAAAAAGGCATTTTCAGAAAAAGGTCCGTGTGTGTGTGTCTGTGGACAGCATAGCTCAAAAACGAAAAGATCGTTAAATACTAAATTTGGTATTTAGGTTTGGTATCTTCCAAGGATGTGACACGAAGATTTTCAACAAAATCCCGCCACCTCAACTACCCTTTACATGGAAAAATTTTCGAAAATTTTGATTTTCTAAAAAATTACTCTAACGATTTTGATTAAAATCCCGTATATTAAAGATATTTACATACCAAATAAACTGTATATATTGAATTTTCTGGGAATAGCCTCTGAAGATCCCTTTATTCTGGATGAATTTTGCTTAGCTGCTAAACGGTAAGAGATATACAGAAACTTACTAAACATAAAATGTAGATCTGATCAAAACACACAATTTATGTCCGTTACATTTTTGTTGTGGAGGTAACCGTTTCCGAGATATTCCTTGTTTTTGGTTTCACTTGTGAGTACTTTCACTTTTCTGGGACAGAAAGTGTCCGTTGTTCTTTTGATCTACTCCTAGACAAGCAAAGAAGCGATTTGGAATGGCAATCGAACAACGACAAGGAACTAAGTAATAAGAGCATTCTGCTAATGATTATATCCTTAGTAACGTGTAGAAAGAAGAATATTCTTATGTGAGAAGTTTGTAGAAGAGCTAGAGAAAGTCACGTGAGTGTAACACATCAGATTTTGTAACTTTCAATTCTAAAGATATCTGTTTGATTTCTATTGGGAGGATAACTGTGCAAAAACAGATTTTGCTTTACAAACTACCGTACGTGTGTGCGAAAAATGTATTGCTGCACTAAAATTTGTGTGTTTTGTAGAAACAAAGAATTAGAAGGGAAATTACTTTTGTTAGTACCTATCAAATAGAAATACACATTTTTAGGCCCTAATAATTACTGCATTAAGTTGTGAAGTAATATTCCAACTACCTTCAGAAAATATTTTCCCGCCAACGAGTCAGTTTCATTACGAAATTATTACGCCATTTATTTTGAATTTTCAAGATTGAGAAATGAGCTCGGGTTTGTCTACTCCGACAACCAGTTCTTGTCTCAAAGTGTAACTGAAGTTATAAAACTGTTTGTGATATTTAAAATGTGTTACCAGAAGCTGTTTACCTTAGCTGCAACAATTCCTGCAGTGTCGAGAGAAGCTGCTCTTGCTTCAGCAGCGTGAAGTCTTACTTAAGGAGCACAATAGGAACGAGAAATACTGCATTCGCAGGAAAAACAGGAGACATGGTACAATGATATTGTCAAGCAATATACCAGCATGAAGGGTCGACTCATTGGTCTAATTTACAAGTAAAGGTAATCTAAACGTTTCTGCTAGATCCCTAATTTGCGTATTGCGGATATTTGCCTACTCTGAAAATAAAATTGCGAGCCGCCACTGATGTCAACGCTCACTTGAAAAAAACTCTCCGCGGTACATGGAAAAGCTCTTGGGTCACCTTTCCCAAAAGTATTCTCTCCACTGCGCAAGAGGTAATTCTACAACGCCTTCTTCCTAAATCGACATGACCAGATGCTCATAAACGGAATCCGAATTGCACAGCTAAAGAAGAACCACCGCGATGCACAACCTGCAATACAAGGAAATTGCAGATAACATAAATACCTTAGATCCAAGTTTATGTATTAGACTTAAGTTTTTACTATCTCCTTATGTACTATGAACATAGTGTAGAGAGGAGGTGTCTAGTGTATTGCACCCAAATATTCAATACCGAGATTTCGCCGGAAATGCATGTTTTGGGACCCCCTGAATCCAAAAAGAAGCACTATTAGAAACGTGCCCGTGTGTGTATCTGTGTGTGTGTTTGTGTGTGTTTGTGTCTGTGGATAGCATTGTTCAAAACGAATAGGCCGTTAAATACCAAACTTGGTATTTAGCTTTGGTATCTTCCAAGGTTGCGAAGAAAATTCCCCCACCACAAACTACCCTTTACATGGAAAAATTTTCGAAATTTTTGATTTTCTCAAAAATGGCTTTAACGATTTTGATCAAAATACGTTATTTTTAAGCTATTTTTATGGCAAACGAAATGTATATCCTGAGCTTTCTGGGAATAGCCTCTGAAGACCTCTTCATTCTGGATGACTTTTGTGTAACTGGCAAACCATAAGAGATGGAAGAAAAACATCTGATGTGTTCAATTCACATGACTTTCTCTACATCTCTGCAATAAGTTATTGTTAAATAGCTTGCTTCCTTGTAAGTAGAAGCGAAATAAGGGAGCACCATAGGTTAAAGTGATAGTAAAAAACTGGTTGCTATGTGACTGAAGTGCCTTTGTTTGTGTGGACAGGAGCTAAATTTCTGTATGAGAAAAGTACAAGTTTTTCAAATCTGAAACAAAAAACAAGGAATATCTTAAAAACGATCAACTCCATGAAAAAAATGTGTGTAATAAAAATTGTGTGCTCTCAATTTTCTGTGTGGTAAGTTTTTGTCCATCTCTTACGGTTTAGCAGTTATGCAAAAAGCCGTAAAATTCATTCAGAATAAAGTGGTCTTCAGAGACTATTCCCAGAAAATTCAAGATATACATTTTGTTTGTCAGGTAAATATCTTAAATATACGAGATTTTAATCAATATCGTTAGAGCCATTTTTAAGAAAATCAAAATTTTAGAATTTTTTTCCACGTAAAGGGTAGTTGGGGGTAGGGGAATTCCTTGAAATCTTCATGTCGAATCCTTGGAACATACCAAACTTATATATCAAGTTTGGTTTTTAACGGTCTTTTCATTTTTTAGCAATGCTGCCTACAGACACACACATACACAGACAGACAGACACACACACGCGGACATTTTTCTAAAAATGCTTTTTTTTGGATTCAGGGGGTCTCAAAACATATATTACTGGTGAAATCTCGGTATCGAATTTTTGGGTGCAATACAATACATTCTCTATACACTATGTACATAGTACGTATAGAGAAAGTAAACCTTACATATATATTTTTTTACAGTTAACCGTTTTCGATACATTCCGAATTATTGGTTTCAGTTTTAAGCCATTAAACCTTTCTCAAACGGGAAAACATATTTCTTCGAGTTTTTCCTTTTTTTTACTCCTGGCAAGCAAATAGATTGGCATTTCAATTGTTTCACATAGCAACCGGCTTTTAAAGCACGAAACTATCGCTTTAGACCGTGTAATTTTTTATTTCCTTTCTACTTACAAGAGACCAAGTAATAAGACCATTTCTGCTAATGTTTATCTCGTATAGCATGAAGTAAATAGAAGAATAAGCTTTTTAACAATAATTTATTTTGTTACAGCGAATTAGAGAAAGTCAAGTGAATGGAACAGTCAGATTTTTACTTTCTCTATACGTACCATGTACATAGTGTATAGAGAAGGCATTGCACTCCACCCAAAAATTCAATACCGATATTTCACCGGAAATATATGTTTTAGGGTCCCCTGTATCCAAAAACGCATTTTCAGAAAAGGGTCCGTGAGTGTGTGTGTGTGTGTGTGTGGTTGTGTGTGTGTGTCCGTATGTCCGTGTGTCTGTGAACACGATAACTCAAAACGAAAAGTCGGTAAAACACCAAACTTGGTATTTAAGTTTAATGTCTTCCACGGATGCAACACGAAGATTTTGAGAAAAATCCCCCCACCGCAAACTACCCTTTACATGGAACTTTTTTTCGAAAATTTTGAATTTCTCAAAAATGGCTTTAACAATTTTGATTAAAATTCCATATATTAAAGATATTTACCTCACAAATAAAATATATATTGAATTTTCTGGGAATAGTCTCCGAAGACTACTTTATTCTGGATGAATCTTACGGAATTTTGCATAACTGCTAGACCATAAGAGATGGACAAAAACTTGTCACACAAAAAACGTAGAGGACGTTAAAACGCATAATTCATGTTATACACATTTTTTTCGTGGAATTGGTAGTTTTTGAGTTATTCCTTGTTTTTGATTACACCTTTAAAAATATACTTTTCTCATATAGGAATTTGTCAACTCCTGTCCATACAAAGGAACTTCAGTCACATAATAACCAGCTTTTGGCTTTCACTTTAACCTATGGTACTCCCTTATTTCACTTTTATTTACAAGGAAGCAAGTAATAAGATAGTTCTGCTAATTTTTTCTCGATTAGCATGTCATAGATTGAAGCCTAGCCTAAGCATTTTAATTATAATTTGTTACAGAGATGTAGAGAAAGTCACTGAATGGAACTCGTCAGACCTTTTTTTATTGAAATACACAAGCAATAGTGACCTTGAAAGCTGTATCCAAGGCGACACTATTGGACAAAGTTCAACCAATGGCAGGTGCTGCGGCAGTCAAAAGCGAATTCATCAAGTGTTAGTAATCCATTGTAACGCGCTTCTTTTGTTTTACAAAGGGGAGTAAAACCACTTGAGCATCGCGCTTCGTGCTCTTTCGAACGCGTAGAGCATCCTTCCCTCCCCTTGATTCCTACCACCCATCTGGACATCAAACGTGAAACAGTGTGTGTATTAATATTTGATATCAGAAAAGACGTTTTAGTATATTGCGTACTAAGAACTGTAAGTTATACTTATCAGGTCGAGAATGCATTTTGAGAATACGAGATCTGATAGGTAACTTACTGTTCGTGGTTAGCCAATTACTTTTTCAAATACTTGAAAAGTGTTAAAAAAAACAATAATAAATTAAAGTTGCTTTTCAATATTTGATTGAACATTAAGGAAAAATAAATTCTCGATGTGAACAAACGAAAGGCTACATCTAAATTATATGGACAAAGCCTTCTTATACACTCTTTTGTTAATGAATTTTGCAATAGATCCTTTACTTGAAGTAGCACATGTCTTGAGTGTTACGTCATTTCCTAATTGTACTGTAAGTATTAATGACCTCTCAAACTCTTACTGTAAGTACTTACAGTGCTTGTTGACATGACAATTAATAAATGAATTGTATATTTAGCTTACATTATCAAATATGTGTTCACATGATTAACTTACATATAAAGTATTTCAAAAAAATATTAACTACGTATCTAACCCGCCATTGCATTGATGTATATTCTATAAGTACATGGTTGAAAATAACAACAGGGGTGTGATTTGTACTTTCTCTACTGCATATGGTAGGCACGGGAAGTATTTCATTCCATCCAAAAATTCGATGTCGAGATTTCATCCAAAATATGTATTTTTGGGATTCCTGATCCAAAAAAGCATGTTTTAAAAAGGTTCGTGTGTCGATCTACATGCCTGTCAATCGCGAAAATAAAAAATTATAGGTCATTTAAATATGAAACTTGTTAGTTAAGGTAGCCATCTTCCAAGGATGTGACATGAAGATTTTCAAGAAAATCCCCCCACCGCAAACTACCCTTTACATGGAAAAATATTTGAAAAGTTTGTATTTCTCAAAAATTGCTCTAACGATTTTGTTTAAAATACCAATTTTTTAAGTAATTTTATGACAAATGAAATATGTATCATAAATTTTCTGGGAATAGCCTCTGAAGACCTTTTCATTCTAGATGAATTTTTGCATAACTGGTAAACCGTAAGAGAAACACAAAAATTTACCGCATAAAAAATGTATACCTCGTTAAAACACACAATTTATGTAATATGATTTTTTTACTTACTCTATACGTACTATGTACATAGTGTATAAAGGAAGTATTGTATTCCACCCAAAAATTCGACACCGAGATTTCACCGGAAATACATGTTTTAGGACCCCCTGAGTCCAAAAAAAGCATTTTTACAAAAAGGTCTCTGTGTGTGTGTGTGTGTGTGTGTGTGTGTCTGTCGACAGCATAGCTCAAAAACGAGAAGACTGTTAAAGCCCAAACTTGATATTTAAATTTGGTATCTTCCAAGGATGCGACACGAAGATTTTCAAGAAAATCCCCCCCCCAAACTACCCTTTACATGTAACAAATTTTGAAAATTTTGATTTTCTTAAAAATAGCTCTAACGATTTTGATTAAAATATCGTATATTAAAGACAAATATCTGAAATACAAATAAAATGTATATTTTGAATTTTCTGGGAATATCCTCTGAAGACTACTTTATTCTGGATGAATTTTACGGAATTTTGCTTATCTGCTAAACCGTAAGAGATGGACAAAAACGTACTACACAAACAATGTACAACACGACAAAACACACAATTTTTGTCTTTTACGTTTTTGTTTTGGAGGTAACCGTTTTCGAGATATTCCTTGTTATTGGTTTCAATTGTGAAGTACTTTAATTTTTCTTATACAGAAAGTGTCTGTTTTTCTTTTGTTCTACTTCTGGCCAAGCAATGAAGTGATTTGCAATGACAATCGCATAACAATAGCTTTTAAAACATTTGACAATCACTTTAGCATAGTGCATTCCCTTATTCCCTTCTACTTATAAGGAACTAAGTAATAACATTCTGCTAACATTTATCTTGATTAGCATTGTGTACAAAGAAGAATAATCTTTTGTAAGAGTTTTGTAGAGCAGTTAGAGAAAGTCATGTGAGTGTAACACTTGAGATTTTTTTCGTTGAGTTGATCGTTTTTTAGATATTCCTTGTTTTTGGTTTATGCTTTAAAAACGTATACTTTTCTAATACATGAATTTGTCAACTCTTGTCCATACAAACAAAGGAACTTCAGTTACATAGCAACCAGCTTTTGACTATCACTTTAACCTATGGTGCTCCCTCATTTCGATTCTACTTACAAAGAAGCAAGTAATAACACTATTTCTGCTAACTTTGTCTCAGTTATCATGAATTAACTAAAAGCATAAACTTGTTAACAATAATTGTTGCAGATATGTAGAGAAAGTCATGTGAATGGAACACATGAGATTTTTTGGGACGTGTTGATGTGTATCGAGTGTTGCTAGGGTCTACCTGGTGGTTCTTTGCTCCCACATTACACACGTGCTTGTTTGTTTATTTGTTTGTGGGACACGCATCACGGTGGTGGCGTTTCTATTTATACTGTTGGCAGCCCTGTTTCCATGCATGTGGTGCACCGAAATAACCACGACTGACAAACATGTCTTTAAACTCATCCACTAATTACAGCTTTAAGGTGACTCGCTGCCTCTAAACAAAATATATACTCACCTGTCTTTTCATAAAGAAGGAAGCTCTGCCAGATTTAGCACACCTCTTCACCAAGTCAAGCACATGGTTTGTTTTCCTAAAATTGTCTTACATCTTTTTACTTTCTCCAGTCCGTATTTACAATGCACATAGTGGATAAATAAGGTATTGTATTCCAACCCAAGAATTTGATACCAAAATTTCACCAGAAATACATGTTTTGAGTCCCCATGTATCTGACGTGTTCCATCACATGTTTTTCTATACAACTCTACAGTAAATTATTGTTAAAAATTATTCATCTATTTACTTAATGCTAATCCAGGAAAAATTAGCAGAAAGAGTCTTACTACTTGCTTTCTTGAAATTAGAAGGGCAATAAGGGAATTCACTAGGCTAAAGCGATAGTTAAACCTTTTAAAAGCTGGTTGCTATGTAATGAAGTTCCTTGTTTGTATGGGCAGGAGTTGACAAATTCCTGTATGAGAAAAGTATAAGTTTTTCAAAGCTGAAACCAAAAATAAGAAATATCTCAGAAACGATCAACTCCACAAAAAAAAAAAAGTATGTAACATAAATTGTGTGTTTTCATGTGCTCTCCATTTTTGTGTGGTAAGTTTTTGTCCATCTATTACGGTTTAGCAGTCATGCAAAATTCCGTAAAATTGATCCAGAATAAATTAGTCTTAAGAGGCTATTTCCAAAAAAGTCAAGATATACATTTTATTTGTCAGGTAAATATCTTTAATACACGATATTTTAATCAAAATCGTTATAACCATTTTTGAGAAAAATAAAAATTTTCAAAAAAAGTTCCATTTAAAGGGTAGTTGGGGGTAGGGAATTTTCTGGAAAATCTATACTCTATGTACATAGTACGTGTAGAGAAAGTAAAACAATTAAATTAAAATAATAATCATTATTATTATTACTATTATATACAGTTAAGCTTAATTAAAATAAAATTTAATATTCCAAGTAGCATAACGTTGAATTGAAGGACACCTGGTGCGTTGTTGTGGAAGCTGGTTGCACACACACACACACACACACACACACACACACACACACACACACATGTACAAACTCCCTTGGTATAAGTCGACGTGCCTTTCACAGAAGTCCGTTTCTGTTTTTACATCGTCTCTCTTCCTGGCATCTTTATCTATAATAAATCTTCCTCTATGCATTTCAGTCATTCTTCTGGGAGCATCCTTACGTTTCTTCTGCGCTCTTTTGTATTCTCCTGTCATTTTAGTGTTCTTTCTCTACTGAGATCTTTATAAACCCTGTCCTTCAAATCAGTAATAACTCAAGTGTTTTGTTTTCTCTACTACGTATACTAAATAGAGGAAGGGTTGTTTTCCACCCAAAAACTAGATACCGAAATTTCACCCCCAATAGCCTAGCAATTGCCTTATTTCCCTTCTACTAACAAGGAAGCAAGTAACTTCTGCTAATGTTTATCTCGATTAGCAGAAGTAGACAGAAGAATAAGCTTTTTAACAATCATTTGTTGTTGAATAGCAGAGAGACATGTTATATTTTTGAGATTTAGATAACCTAAAAACGTGCATTTGCAGTGAAATTTACCTATTTAATTACTTTCTCTACACGCACTATGTACATATAGTATAGAGAAGGTATTGTAATGCACCCAAAAATTCGATAACGAAATTTCACCGGAAATACATGTTTTGGGACCCCTTAAATCCAAAAAAAAATTAGAAATAGGTCCGTGTGTGTGTGTGTGTGTCTGTGGGCAGCATTACCCTAAAACTAAAATTCCGTTAAATACTAAACTTTATTTTTAAGTTCAATATCTCCCAAAGATGCGACACGAAGATTTTGAAGAAAATCCCCCCAACTACCCTATACATGGAAATATTTTCGAAACTTTTGATTTTCTGAAAAATGACTCAAACGATTTTGATTAAATCTCTTATATTTAAGATATTTACCTGAAAAATAAACTAATAATTGAATATAAAAAAATGTATATCTTCTTACAACACACAATTTATGTCATTAACGTTTTCTTGTTGAAGTTTCTGAGATATTTCTTGTTATTTATATCAGATTTAAAATACCTAACATTTTTCTCACACGGAAAATTGTAAACTTCTGGCCCTGCATATAAACGGATTGCAAACACATGGCTTTTAAAATATTTAAAAAATTTGACTATCGATTTAGCCTTGTGTATTCCCTTATTACGTTCTCTATACGTACTATCTACATAGTGTATAGAGAAGGTATTGCACTCCACCCAAAAATTTGATACCGAAATTTCACCAGAAATATATGTTTTAGGATCCCCTTGATACAAAAAAAAAAGGGTTTTTAGAAAAAGTTCCGCGTGTGTCTGTGCGTGTCCGTGTGTCTGTGAACACTATAACTCAAAAACGAAACGTCGGTAAAATACCAAATTTGGTATTTAAGCTTAGTAACTTCCAGGGATGAGACACGAAGATTTTGAGAAAAATCCCCCCCAACTACCCTTTATATGGAACTTTTTTTCAAACATTTTGAGTATCTCAAAAATTACTCTAACGATTTTGATTAAAATATCATATATTAAAGATATTTACCTGACAACTAAAATGCATATCTTGAATTTTCTGGGAATAGCCTCTGAAGACTACTTTATTCTGGATCAATTTTATGGAATTTTGCATAATTGCTAAAGCGTAAGAGATGGAAAAAAACATAAAAAATGTAGAGCACGTTAAAACCACAATTTATGTTATATACATTTTTTTCGTGGAGATGATCGTGTTTGAGATATTCCTTGTTTTTTGGTTTCAGCTTTGAAAAACTTATACTTTTTTTCATACAGGAATTTGTCAACTCCTGTCCATACAAACAGAGGAAATTCAGCAACCAGCTTTTGACTATCACTTTAACCTATGGTACTCCCTTATTTCGGTTCTACTTACAAGGAAGCTAATTTTTTCTTGATTATCATGAAGTAAATAGTAGCATAAGCTTTGTCACAAGAGTTTGTTGCAGAGATGTAGAGAAAGTCATGTGAATGGAACACCTCAGATTGTTACCTATATTGCCAGCTTTTACTTTGTAGGCTATTACAAATCCACAATGATGTTCACTCGCTTTTGATTTAATTTAGACGTTGAAGCTTTGTGAAAGCGTCGCGAACACGCGTGCACTTTGAAAGGTCAGTTTGAACCTGAGGTTGTGCATTTAACAAACGAAAATCCAACCTCCTCTAAATATGCAAGCACACACTCCATTTCAGATATTCACCCACGCTAATATAACCTACACATACCACTGCCTACACTGATAAACGAAACATAAATGTCAGTGGTGGAAAAGGGCATATATTTTGTGTTTGCTGTTCCAATTTGTACTCTCGTCAATGGTTATAACCCCTAGAGACCTAGGAATATTCTGTCTAGAATAGAAGTAACAGAATATTGCAGATATTTGCTTACTAGAAGTGCTTGGAACAGAAATCTAAAATGTATGAAATTCTGTAACTATGAATCGTAACCTAGTTTTGTAGAAGTAAATTAATCTGTGGAGAACGGATTGTGGGCGTTTTTCTATACTTTTTTATTTTCTATATTTCATACATAATACATATTTCACCGGAAATGCACGTTTAAAGGACTGTGAATACAAAAATGACACTTAAAATGTAATGTGGTGTCTGTGGACAACATAACTGAAAATTGAAAAGTCCATTACACACCAAATTTAGTATTTTAGTGAAGTATCTTCTAAGGATGGAATACGAAGATTTTCAAGAAAATCCCCCCACCGAAAACTACCCTACACATGGAATATTTTACGAAAATTTTGTTTTTCTCAAAAATGTCTCCAACGATTTTTGCATAACTGGTAGATAAGAGATAGATAAAAACCTACAACACAAATACTACGCTCATTAAAATACGCAATTTATGGTATAACACAGTTGTTTGTTTGTTGTTGTTTTTTTGTTTCTTTTTTTAGCTAGCTATTTCAAACATATTCTCTGTAACTCATTTCAATACTGCTGAATTTTCCGTAGCTGGTATACCGTAAGAGATAGACAAATGCAGATCTCGTTAAAGCACACAATTTATGTCATATGCTGTTTTTTTTTCGTGGAATTTGCCATTTCTGAGATATTCCTTGTTATTTGTCCCAGGTTTAAAATACTTAAACTTTTCTCACACGGAAAGTTGTAAACTCCTGGCTCTATATAGAAACGGGTTTCAATCACATGGCAAACAACTTTTAAAAGATTTTACTATTGTATTAGTCTAGTGTATTCCCTCATTTTCCTTCTACTTGCAAGGAAGCAAATAATTATGCCAATTTCTGCTAATGTTTATCTCGATTATCTATTAAGTAGATAGAAGAATATGCTTTATAATAATAATTTGTTACAGCGATATAGAGAAAGTCATGTGAATGGAACACATCAGATTTTTCCTTCCACTTACAAGAAACTAAGTAATAAGACCATTTCGGATAATGTTTATTTTTATTAGCTTTATCTGGGTACAAAAATAATCTCTTGTAAAACCAGTTTATTTGTAGAACGGATAAAAAAAGTCAGAAATCAACATGTATCGGAAGACCGAGACAATAGGTTGAAAAATCTGATGTGCTACACTCACATGACTTTCTCCAGCTGTACTAAAAACAAACTTCTTACAAAAGATTATTATTCTTTCTACAACATACTAATATAGCAAAACCTTTTTATAACTAAGTTTCCTATAAGTATAAAGGAACTAAGGGAATACTCTAGGTTAAAACCATAATCAAATATTTTAAAAGCTGTCGCTAAGCGAATGTCATTGCAACTCACTTCTTTGACAAGGAGTGGAACACTTCTTGTTCAGAAAAGTATAAGTACTTTACAATTGAAACCAATAACAAGGAATACCTCGGAAACGGTTACATCCTCAAAAAACAATGTAGAGGTTATAAATTGTGTTCTGACAGGATCTACATTTTTTGTAGAGTGAGTTTTTCTTACGGTTTAGCAGTTATGCATAATTCAGCAAAATTCTTCCAGAACGAAGAGATCTTCAGAGGCTATCCCCAGAAAATTCAATATATATATTTTATTTTGGATGTAAATATGTGTAATATACGATATTTTAATCAAAATCTTTTGAGCCATTTTTGAGAAAATCCAAATTTTCGAAAATGTTTCCATGTAAACTGTAGTTTGTGTTTGGTATTTAATGAACTTTTCGTTTTTGAGCTATGCTGCCACAGAAACATAAACACACCGACTTTGTTCTAAAAATGTTTTTGTATTTCCGGTGAAATCTCGGTATCATATTTTGGGGTTCAATACATTACCTTCTCTATACACTATGTATATACCACGTGTAGAGAAATTAATAAATAAATAAATAACGGCCTCCTTTAACTTCTGTAGCCATATTGAAGGCTTTGCTTCTCTGAAAAGAAATGAATGGGGCTGTTCTGGAAATAAAGCTTCGTTTTGATTCTGCAAACGCAGAGCAACAGTATAACCTTGAGTATAACCATTCTAATGGTTTTACTTTCTCTATACTTACTATATACTAACTGTATAGAGAAGGTATTGTATTGCACCCAAAATTTTGATACCGAGATTTCACCGAAAATACATTTTTTGGAGCCCCCTGAATCCAAAAGACCGCATGTGTTCCATTACATGACTTTCTCTACAACTCTGTAACACATTATTGCTTATAAGCTTGTACTTATAAGGAAATAAGAACATTTCTGTTAATGTTTATCTTTATTAGCTTGATTTAGATAAAAGAATAATCTCTTGTAAGAACAGTTTGTTTTCAGAATAGATAGAGAAAGTCTTGTGAATGTAACGTCACAAATTAACATCTATCGAGAGACAGGAAAAATCTTGTGTTCCATTCACATGACTTTCCCTACATCTCTGCAACAAATGATTGTTAAAAAACTTATGCTTCTATTTACTTCATGCTAATTGAGAAAAAAAATAGCAGAAATAGTCTTATTACTTGCTTCTTTGTAAGTAGAAGTGAAATAAGGGAGTAAAATAGGTTAAAGTGATAGTCAAAAGCTGGTTGCTATGTGACTGAAGTTCCTTTGCTTTGTGGACAAGAGTTGACAAATTACTGTATGAGAAAAGTATATGTTTTTCAAAGCTGAAACCAAAAACAAGGAATAGAATAGACAATCAACTCCACGAAAAAAAAAAAAAAAAAAAAACTGTATATGCCATAAATTGTATATTGTGTCGTGATCTACATTTTTTGTGTGGTAAGTTTTTGCCCATCTCTTACGGTTTAGCAGTTATGAAAAATTCTGTATATAATTCATCCAGAATAAAGTAGTCTTAAGAGGTTATTCCCAGAAAATTCAAGATATACATTTTATTTGTCATGTAAATATATTTAATATACTATATTTTAATCAAAATCGGTAGAGCCTTTTTTGAGAAAATCAATTTTTTTGAAAAAAGTTCCATGTTAAGGGTAGTTGCAGGTGGGAGGATTTTCTTGAAAATCTTCGTGTCGCATTCTTGGACGATACAAAACTTAAATATCAAGTTTGGTATTTAACGGTCTTTTTGTTTTTGAGCTATGCTGTCCATTGACACACACGGACCATTTTCTAAAAAAAACGCTGCTTTTTTTGGATTCAGGGGAACCCTAAACATGTATTTCCAGTGAAATATTGCTATCGAATTTTTGGGAGCAATACAATACCTTCTCAATACATTATATACATAATACGTGTAGAGAAAGTAATGAATAAATAATAGCCTCCTTTAACATCTGTAATGATATTGGGGGCTTTGCTTCTCTGAACGAAAATGAATAGAGCTGGTCTAGAAATAAAGCTTGGTTTTGATCTGCAAACGCAGAGCAACGGCATAACCTTGAGTATAACCATTCTATTTTTTTCTATAATTAAGGGCAGGGGGTTTTAGCCCTTTCCTGAGATTGCCTGCGATCCTGGCAGAAACCCTAATTTTGAAATCCAGCATTAAATGGTATCATTTGATTCTAGATAAGATAATTGCGCACAGGAGAAGGGAGAAAAAAAGAAGCAACTCCTAGTAGAGGGCGCTAGGAGCTGTGGAGCTCGCCAACAATCGATTGTAGCGTCATAACCCAAGGTGACGTCATAGTTAAAGCGTGGGTGTTATGGTAGCACGCTAACTCTGACGTCACTGCTTCCCATTGAAACCTTGCAGACAATGCACAAAGCTTTGATCCAGTAATTCCTGCACCCATAACGGATTTGTAAACTTAACTGTGGGCAATTAGCACAATGCTGGGGCATGTTACGCCATCTAGGGTGCGCTGTACTCGGGGTTATGCGCTCTATCTTCTTACCAGGGAACACCCCAACTAAGCAGGCCTACTATATTACTTTCTCTACACGTACTGTGTACATAGCGTATAGAGAAGCTATTATATTGCACCTAAAATTCGATACCGAGATTTTACCAGAAATAGACTTTTAGGGTCCTCTGTAACAAAAAAGTATTTTAGAAAAAGTGCTGCACACGCATGTGTGTATGTGTGTGTGTATGTGTATGTGTGTGTATCTGTTTGTATGTGTGTATATGTGTGTATGTGTGTGTATGTGTGTGTATGTGTGTGTCCGTGACTCTGAACACGATAACTCAAAAACGTAAAGTCGGTAAAGCACCAAACTTGATATTTAAGTTTAATCTCTTCCAGATATGCGACACGAAGATTTTGAGAATAATACCCCCAACCCAAACTACCCTTTACGGAACTTTTTATTTTCTCAAAAATGGCTCTAATGATTTTGATTAAAATATACCATATACTCGTATTAAAGCTATTTGCATGACAAAATCTATATCTTAAATTTTCTGTGAATAGCCTCTAAAGAACTCTTTATTCTGAATGAATTTTCCTAAATTTTGCGTATCTGGTAAACCTTAACAGATAGACAAAAACTTACTACACAAAAAATGTAGATCACGTTAGAGCACAATATTTATGTCATATATGTTTTATCGTGGAATTGACCATTTCTGAGATATTCCTTAATATTTCTTTCAGATTTAAAATACTTAAACTTGTCACTTTCTATACACGTACTATGTACATAGTGTATACAGAATGTATTGTAATACACACAAAAATTCAGTACTGAGATATCACCGGAAATACATGTTTTGGGTCCCCCTAATCCAAAAAAATCATTTTTGGAAAAAGGTCCGTGTGTGTGCAAAGCATAGCTCAAAAACGAAAAGACTGTTAAATGCCAAACTTGATATTTAAGTTTGGAAGCTTCCAAGGATACGACGCGAAGATTTCCAAGAAGTTTCCCCATCCCCAACTACCCTGCAAATGGACATTTTTCTAAAAAATAGCTCTAACGATGTTGATTAAAATACTGTATATTAAAGATATCTATATGGGAAATAAAATGTATATCTTGAATTTTCAAAGCGTAAGATGTATACAAAAACTTTCTGCACGAAAAATATAGATCTCATTAAAACACACAATGTATGCTATTTACATTTTTTGTAGAATTAACCGTTTTCGAGATATTCCGGATTATTGGTTTCAATTTTAGTCACCTAAACTTTTCTCAAACAGGAAGACATCTGTTTTCTCGTTTCTCGTTTGTTTAATCCCAGCAAGCATAGAGACTGGAATTTCAATTATTTCACATAGCGACCGGCTTTTAAAGGACGAGATTATCGCTTTAGCCTGTGCATTTTCATATTTCCTTTCTGCTTATAAGGAAGCTAGTAATAAGACTAATTGTGTTCATGTTTATTTTGATAGCAGTTGTTTACCGAACAGCTAGAGGACATCATGTGAATGGAACACATTAGATTTTCCCTTCAACTTACAAGGGACCAAGCAATAAGGACCATTTCTGCTAATGTTTATCTCGATTAGCATGATGAATAAGCTTTTTAACAATAATGTGTTACAGAGATGTAGAGAAAGTCATGTGAATGGAGTACATCAGATTTTTTAAGTGGATATACAGGGTTTTCATTAGTCAGGAATAAAACTAAAAATAACTGTTTGCTTTCTCTACATGTAAAAGAGAAACTTTTTTTTTTTTTTTTTTTTTTAAAGCTTAATGTCCTTTAACCTGGTTGGTCACATCGGACGATGAATGAAATTGGTGAAATGATGCTCAAATGATCTCGGGGTCCATGGAGCTTAGAGTTACTCGACATTCGTCTTCTCAGGATAAGGGAAAACCCCGAAAAAAATCTTATCCGGGTAACATACCCTAAGCGAGATTCCAACTCACGACTCAAAAATGCGAGGCAGACACGCTACCACCACGCTACTCAGGCGGGCAGAGTAACTATTGTATTCCATCTAAAATTTTATTACCGAGATTTCACCGGAAATACACGTACTGAAACCCCCTGAATAAAAAAAAATAAAAGCAATTTTAGAAAAAAAAAAGTGTATATAATATAAATTGAGTGTTTTAATGTGCTCTATATTTTTTGTCTGTTAAGTTTTTGCCGATCTCTTACAGTTTAGCAGTTTTGCAAAACTACGTAAACTTCATCCAGAATAAAGTAGTCTTCAGAGGCTATTCCCAGAAAATTCAAGATATACATTTTATTTGTAAGGTAAATATCTTTAATTTTTGACATTTTAATCAGAATCGTTAGAGCCATTTTTGAGAAAATCAGAATTTTCGAAAAAAGTTCTATGTAAAGGGTAGTTGGGGTATTTAACGGTCTTTGAGCTATGCTGTACACACACACACACACACACACACACACACACACACACACACACATATATATATACACATGGACCTTTTTGTAAAAATGTTTTTTTTTATTCAGGGGGACCCAAAACATGTATTTCCGGTGAAATCTCGGTATCGAATATTTTGGGTGGAATGCAAAAATCTGATGTGCTCCATTCACATGACTTTCTCTACATCTCTGTAACAAATCATTGTTAATAGGCTATACTTTTATCTACTTAATACTAATCGAGATAAACATTAGCAGAAATGGTTTTATTATTATCATTATTTATAAGTAGAAAGGAAATAAGGGAATACACTAGGCTAAAACGACAGTCAAATCTTTTAAAAAGCTGGTTGCCATGTGGATGAAATCCGTTTCTTTGCACTGCCAGGAGTTGACAAATTCCCGTATGTGAAAAGTTTTAAGATTTTAAAACTGAAACCAATAACAAGGAATATCACAAAAATAGTTAACTCCACGAAAAAATGTATATGACATAAATTGTGTGTTTTAACGAAATCTACATTTTTTGTGTGGTAAATATTTGTCTATCTCTTTCGGTTTATTCTTTGTACAAAATCCAGCAAAGTTCATCCAGAATATAGAGCTCTTCGGGGGCTATTCCCAGAAAATTCAATATATGCATTTATTACTTTCTCTACACGTACTATGTGCATATTGTATAGAGGAAGTATTGTATTCCACCCAAAAATTCGATATCGAGATTTAGACGGAAATACATGTTTTAGGATCCCCTGAATCCAAAAAAAAAAACACTTTTAGAGAAAGGTCCGTGTGTGTGTCTGTGGACAACAGCTCAAAAACGAAAAGACCGTTAAATACCAAATTTGGTATTTGACATAGTATCTTCCAAGAATGCGACACGCGGATTTTCAAGAAAATCCCCCCACTACAAACTACCCTTTATATGGAAAAATTTTCGAAAATTTTTATTTTCTTAAAAATGGCTCTAACGATTTTGATTAAAATCACGTATATTAAAAGTTATTTGCACCCCGAATAAAATGTGTATCTTGAATTTTCTGGGAATAGCTTCTGAAGACCTCTTTATTCTGGATGAATTTTGCCGAATTTTGCATAACTGCTAAACCGTTAGAGATGGACAAAACTTACCATACAGAAAATGTAGAGCACATTAAAACTCGCAATATACTTAATATACATTTTTTTCGTGGAGTTGATCGTTTTTAATGTGTTCATTGTTCTTAGCTTCCGCTTAGAAAAACTTATACTTTTCTCATACAGGAATTTGTCAACTCCTGTCTGTACAACCAAAAGAACTTCAGTCACATAGCAACCAGCTTTTGACTGTCACTTTAACCAATGGTACTCTCTTATTTCGCTTCTCTTACAAGGAAGCAAGTAATAAGACTATTTCTGCTAATTTTTTCTCGATTAGCATGAAGTAAATGGAAGCATAAGCTTTTCAACAATAATTTGTTGCAGAGATGTAGAGAAAGTCATGTGAATGGATCACAATAGATTTCTTTTATGCAAATGTCTTTAATATACAGTATTTTAATCAAAATCTTTACAGCTATTTTTGAGAAAATCAACATTTTCAACAACAAGAAAAAAACTCTATGTAAAGGGAGTTTGGGGTGAAGGAATTTTCCTCCAAATCTTCGCGTCGCATCCTTGTAACATATTCTTAAGATTTTTAATAGCGTTTAACTCCCGCGTTTATTACAAATGACACTGCAGACGATGATACATGAAATGAAGATGGAGCACCAGTAGAATGCGATGGCGGGGGAAACCGCAGGACCCGGAGAAAACCAGCCCCTGCGCCGGTTTGTCCACCACAAACCCCACATGCGGTCGCTTGGGATCGCCTAGGTGAGAGGCGAGTGGTTAACCACGGCGCGGCCTTGTTAGATACTAAATTTAAATACCATGTTTGGTATTTTACGGACTCTACGTTTTTGAGTTAATGCGTTCACACCCACACACACACACACACACGAAGACCTTTTCCTGAGCTACTTAGTAGTTGCTCTCCGTGGTGTAATGGTTACCATGCTAACTTCAATTACCCAAGGTCGCGTGTTCAAACCCGGCGGAGTTCGATGGATTTTTTCTGGTGTAAAAATCCTAAACATTACTTCCTTCGGAAGGGAAGTAAAGCCAATGGTTCCGTGTCGTAGATTTACGGCACGTAAAAGAACCTCAAGCCTGATAGAGAGGCCTGTTTCACGCCCAGTTAGAATGGAACACTGAGAACCACAGTAGTTAAAGAGCGTCCACTAATAAAACTCCATTTCATTTCATAGCTCAAAAGGGGACAAACAGACCGTTAAATACAAAGCTTGGTTTTTTTTTTTTTTTGTTTTTTTTTTTTTAGCTAAACGTCCTTTAACCTGGTTGGTCATATCAGACGATGAATGAAATTGGTGAAATGATGCTCAAATGATCTCGGGGCCTATAGACCTTAAAGTTACTCAACATTCGTCTTCTCAGGATAAGTTAAAGCCCCGGAAAAAAAACCTTATCCGTGTAATTAACCCTAAGCGAGATTCGAATTCAGAATCTTTTGAATGTGAAGCAGTCACGCTACCACCACACTACCCAGGTAGGCTGGTATTTAGGTTTGTTATCTTCCGCGGATGCGACATAAGATTTTCAAGAAAATCCCCCACAACAAACTACAGTTTACGTGGGAAAATGTTTGAAAATGTTAATTTTCTACAAAATTTCTCTAACGGTTTTGATTAAAATCCTGTATATTAAACATATTTACATCCCAAAATGCATATCTTGAATTGTCTGTGAATAGTCTGAAGCCCTCTTTATTCTGAATTAATTTTGTCGAATTTTGCTTTACTGCTAAACCGTAAGAGAGAGAGAGAGAGAGAGAGAGAGAGAGAGAGAGAGAGAGAGAGAGAGAGAGACAAAAACGTACTACACAAAAAATGTAGATCTCATCAAAACAGATAATTTATGTCCTTACGTTTTTGTTGTGGAGCTAATCGTTTCCGAGATATTCCTTGTTATTGGTTTTAATTGTAAAGTACTTAAACTTTTCTCAGACAGGAAGTGTCCGTTTTTCTTTTGTTCTACTCCTGTCCAAGCAAATAAGCGATTTGCAATGACAATTACATAACGATAGCTTTTAAAACATTTGACTATCACTTTAGCCTAGTGCATTCCCTTAGTTACTTCTACTTATAAGAAACTAAATAAAAAGATTAGCATTGTGTGGAAAGAAGAAATATCTTTTGTAAGAAGTTTGCAGAGCGGCTAGAGAAAGTCATGTGAGTGTCAGATTTTTAGAGAAAATCTGTCCGTGTGTCTGTGAACACGATAACTCAAAAACGAAGTCAGTAAAATACCAAACTTGGTATTTAAGTTTAGTATCTTCCAAGGATGACATGAAGATTTTGAAGAAAATCCCCCCACCACAAACTACCCTTTACTTGGACAAACATTTTTGACAATGTTGATTTTCTCAAAATGGCACTAACGATTTTGATTAAAATACCTATATTAAAGATATTTACACGACAAATAAAAGGTTTATCTTGAATTTTCTGGGAAATGGCTTCGAAGACTCTTAATTATGGATGAATTTGGTTGGATTTTGCATTACTAGTAAACCGTAAGAGATAGACAAAAATATACTACTCAAAATATGTGGATCTCGTTGAAGCACACAATTTGTCTACTTTTTTCAGTGGAGTTGACCATTTTTGAGATATTTCTTTTTATTGGATTTAGTTTTTTAAAATACTTCAAACTTCTCACATAAGGGAATTTGTCAACTCCTGGCAATGCAAAGAAATTGATTTCATCCACATGGCTACCAGCATTTAGAAGATTTGACTATCGTTTTATGCTAGTGTGTCATTATTTCCCTTTTGCTTACAAGAAAGCACATCTGCTAATGCTTATCTCGATTAGCACGAAATAGACAGAAGAATAAGCTTTTTAACAATAATAATTTGTTACATAGTGTAAAGAAACTCGTATGAAAGGAACACTTCAGATGTTTATGCTGTTAGCGGTTTGTCTTTAGGTATGTATGTATTATTGTGGGTTGTCGGACCAATAGTTATAAAGCTGTGTTGGAATTTTGGATAGAAGACAATATTTCCTCCATCTACTACAAGTATATGATAGAGTAAATAAAAATGATCCTATAATATATATTCTCTTTGTTGATATGTGAAGTATTTGCAACAATTACGCCATAAATAGGAAAAAAGTGCCACGTCAACAGTTTTTGCTTTTTGTTAACGGCTCGGCACGTATATGTGCAAAACTTGTGTTTTAACGTGTATTTGCGGTAGCTAAGTTATTATTGAAATATACACTAGAGCCGGCTATGGTCCAACAATGTTTCTTTCTGCCTAAATATCATAAATTTAGGTGGACTGTCAGAATTGTATTTGCCGCCAAAACAAGTTACTGCCGACTCCCAACTTAATTTTATGGCGCCATAGGTAGCACCACAACCGTGTACGCGTAACAGCAGCATGGCGGAAATTGAGCGGTGTTGATTTTGATAGGTTAATGTAGTTCAGTACAAGTTTCATTAGTGTTTTATTTCCATTTATTTTTAATAATTATTTTTGCAAAATGGGGGCATATCTCTCCGAACCAATAACAGACAAAGTGTCTACCGATGAAGAAGGAGCACGTGTTATATGTGGTGCGAGTTCCATGCAGGGATGGCGAAAAACACAAGAGGTGAGAATTTGTGAATCGCGTGTGCTACGAAAACTGTGTTTCTATAATATTTGTTATCTTATTCATCCTGGAGCACTATGTAGTAATGGCATGTTGTAAACGGCTTCCTGGAAGTGCGTAGAATTAAAATGCATGACCATAATGATTTGCTCTTTTTTGAGACTAGGTAAGTCACGCTCAGACTTGTACTGCCATACTACTCGTACTTAAAACGGACGGTAAAGTGAACTAGGCTAAATACTGTTATGGTAGCAATATTTATAAAATAGTAGAATGTAATTTGGTAAAATGTTTGCAATGTAACGAAGTTAGTTGTGGATTTAATTCCGTCAATACTGATTCTTTACAGAAAAAGGCGTAGCGCATGAACGTAACCGCACATGAAATTTATAAAAGAATAATTTCCCATTTGCAAACTGTAGTTTCTGATCGTGGTGTAAAAATATGTTTGGATCACATTTAAATATGATATTTATTAGAAGGAGGAAAAATACTTGTTTGGTTCAAGAGTGTATGTCATTTACAAGGTTATTTTGCTTTCACTTTAGCTACCGTCATTGTAACTGCTAGCTTCACCGAATTTTCCAGTCATAATGATGATACAATTCCATTTTCTTGCCTCCATTTATATGCCAATATCTGCAAAATGAGCTAGCTTGACATATTCCACTGCATGTCATTAATTTGTGCATCTGTAGGACAGTACATAGGTGTGAAAATTATTGGACTCTAAAAAACAGTTTTAAACTGAAGTGATTGAAGTTCTGAGTTTGAAAATTACTCATGAATGTCTAAAATGAAATAAAATCTTAAATGTAAAGCCAACCGACTATTTGTTGCTGTATTTATTTATATTCCTTCAATAACATTGCATTTGTAATTTTGTTTGCTGAAAAATCAGTTTTCCAAACCATGTACAAAGAAAAAGAAAGGTACACATCAATGTTGGGTTCACAACTTCAAAGTGTATATAACCGAAAGTTTAATAAGTTTTACGCTGATGTACTTTGAAAGTTTTTAAAATGGATGCTTATTCTCTGCACTTCCATAAGCATATTTCATTCACATTATTGCCAAGCAGGCAATATGTCTGTCTTCTAACCCAGAGGGCCCAAATTAAAACATTACTTGATAGCTTGCCTAAATAAGGTTTTTCGGCATGTGTCCATATACTGAGAAGTCATAGGTGGAGTAGCTCCCAATTCTGTGAACCCTGAATACATTTTGGAATGTTTGAGCTGCTTTGGTACCATCTCTGTAGACTGAGTTATCAAAGGTGTTACCTAGCTCTCAAAAATCTCTGATTGTCGAAAACATCTTGTTTACAAAAGAACTGTCATAAGGATTTGGTACACATACTAGAAGGTGGATGAAAAGTATTGGCAGCATGCATTGTTTGTGTTAGTCAAGGATTTTTTGATTCTGTATGTGGAATGGTCAGTGACCTTCCTTGTGAGTGGCAGCTGTTCACTTATTCAGTACTGTGAAGTAAAGAGGATGTAATGTTTTCAGAATAGAAACAGTGCTCATAGTTCAAAATTGAAGGGTAATTATTTACAAGTTAGGCCGCTAACTCTTTCCGCTGCGACTTATGCCAGTTTTGCACTCTTTAACGGGACCAGTGTGGTTAGAGAGGGGATTATGGGTGGGGTGATGGTGTGAAAAACCAATGTTGCTACCTTCTTTCTATTATCCCTTTACAGCTATCACCCCTTTCTTTTCTCTGTATTTCCTTTCTTTTATTTTCGTTCTTATTCTATATACTATCCTGATTTCCATATACCCCAACAGTCAATTTCGCAAATTACCTTTAGTTGACGGAGACTCGATCCAGGTGCCTTTGTTGTTGTTGTCTATCATGCTATCCAATGTGCTGTTAGGAGTTGGAAATATTGATAATGAAGTTCTACAATAGAAAATTAGAAACATAAATTTATATACACACACTAACCTAAACAGATTGAAACCTAACCTTCGCTAAATTTGAAAACCACAGGCTTTGAAATTGTCATCATAAATACAAAGTCAATCAATTGCAATTAGTTTCATTCGATTTTAGAGTGGCCAAAGTTCTGCATAGTAACCAATTGAAGTTGCATAAGGTTGTGGTGCTCAAGTGAAGTATGTAGTGATATATTACCATTATGCCAGTGGAAAGTGAGGTGAAAGCATTTTGTGAAGGTTTGGATACTGTTTTAGGACAAGCCTTGTTCGGGATGATCCCAAACTGACACCCAAACAATTCAGCTCCTTGCATACTGTTGGAAGTTGATCATTGATTTGTATGAGTTGGCCACAGAGATACGCTTATGTTATTGAACTATACTCCATATTCTGTACAACATTGTTGGGTTCAACAAAACTGCTTAACTTCAGAATGAATGTTATAAATTTTTCCAAGCGTAGAATGTACTTACGCTTAATTTTAGAACCATAGTTCTATTTGGAGGGTCTCAGAAGTGATTGGCTCTTGAGTAATTAATATTTGAAAATGTTTACTAATTTCTAGCACTCATTTTCGTGTCTTACTAAATAAACACGTGGTGGCCAGTGATTCAGAAGGTATGGTTTGGTTTTTAACAGCCTTTTCATTTTTGACATATGCTGCCTACAGACTCACACACAGACCTTTTTCTAAAAATGCTTTATTTTGGATTCAGGGGGTCTCAAAACATATATTTCTGGTGAGATCTCAGTATCAAACTTTTGGATACAATACAGCACGTTCTGTATACACGACGTACTTAGTATGGGTAGAGAAAGTAATGAGTGAGCATAGCAGGCCTGTTGCTATAGTAACAGCTGTTTTGTTGCCAGAGTTGCTTCTGCCAAATTACCACATACTCTATCCTGCCATTACGCATGGCTTCAGCTTGCCGTTACTTTGTTTTCTTTTTGCTCTTTTCAGTTTCTTTACTTCTGCATTATTTGTTACTTATTCATTTCATTGTTTGTGAAAATTATTACTTTCTCTACACGTACTATGTACATAGTGTATGGAGAAGGTATTGTATTGCACCCAAACATTCAATACCGAGTTTTTACCGGAAATACATGTTTCGGGTCCCCCTGAATCCAGAAAAAGCATTTTTGGAAAAAGGTCCATGTGTTTTTGGGCAGCATAGCTCAAAAATGAAATGACCATTATGTTATTTAAGTTTTATATCTATCAAGGGTGCATCATAAATATAAGATATTTACATGACAAATAAAATGTATATCTTCAATTTTCTGGGAATAGCATAAAGACATTTTTATTCTGGAGGAATTTTGCATAACTGGAAAACCGTAAGAGATAGGCAAAAACTTACTTAACAGAAATGTAGATCTTGTTAAAATGCACAATTTATTTTATATATATATATATATATATATATATATATATATGTTATTGGTGGAATTGACTGTGTTTTATATATTCCTTGTTGTTGGTTTCAGTTTTAAAATACTTTCAACCTTTCTCATGCAGGAATTTCTCAACTCCTGGCAATGCAAAGAAACGGATTTCAATGCCATAGCAACCACATTTTAAAACATTTGACCTCAGCTTATGAAAATAGCACTGTATTTCATAACGTACAATATTGAATGTCCCTTACATTGCATACCTTTTCAAATAAAATGGAAATGGAGTTTTGTTTATGGATGCCCTTTAACTATTGTGGTTCTCAACTGTGCCATTCTAACTGGGCGTGAAAGACTGCTTAATTTTGCTCAGAGGCCTCTTTAGCAGTATTGTGGTTCTTTTACGTGCCATAAACCAATGTCATGGTAACAATGACTTTACTTCCCTTCTAAAGCAAGCCATACCAAGGATTTTTACACTCAAAAAACTCCATGCTTTGTTGGGTTTGAATCTGCTACCTTGGTTATATTAGGCTAGCATAGTATTCACTACTCCACAGAGGGTGACCTCTTTTCAAAGAAGATGTCGGAAATGTTCTTGAAGACGGGCATTGTAGTGTATTAACTGATTATTAAAAAAAACATGTTGGAATTCTGCTTCAGATGTATTGGTTATTTCATCCTGTGTATAGTTTTCTAGTTCAGGGTTTTGGTTTATGAACTTTCTTTCAAACTGCCCCACAAGTAAACCCATAGCTCACTCTAGCTTGGCATACTAACTTTGAGAGTGGGTTTTTCCAAAAGTTTTATACCCGAGATTTCACCAGAAATATGTTTTGGGACTTGCCAAAAAAAAGCATTTTTAGAAAAATGTATGTGTATGGGGGCAGCATAGCTCAAAAATGAGAAGTGTGTTAAGCACCATACTGGATATTTAAGTTCAGTATTTTCCAAGGATGTGACAAAGATTTTCAAAAAGTCCCCCACCCCCAACCACCCTTTATATGAAAAATGTTTAAAAATGTTAGTGTTCCCAATGGCTCTAATGGCTTTGATTGAAATCTCATATGTTAGGCTATTTACATGATAAATGAAATGTATATCTTGATTTTTCTGATTTTTGCATAACTGGTAAATTGTAAGAGAGAGACAAAAATTTGCTAAACAAACAATGTAGATCTCCGTATAACATAATTTACAACACATACCTTTTTTTTTTCTCCTCCGTAGAATTAACTGTTTTCAAGATATTCTTTGTCATTGGTTTCAGTCTTAAAATACATAAACTTTTCTCATACAGGAACTTGTCAACTCCTGGCCATGCAAAGAAACAAATTCAATCACATAGCAACAAGCTTTTAAAACATTTGACTGTCAGTTTAGCCTTATTTCCCTTTTACTTATAAGGAACAAAGTAATAATACCATTTCTGCTAATGTTTATCTTGATTAGCATGAAGTAGATTAAGAATAAGCTTATTAACAATATTTGTTACAGAGATTTAGAGAAATTCATGTGAATGGAAGATCAGATTTTTAAAAAAAGATTATTTCAGTCAACACTTTTAAATTTCTTGACTATTTTATGAATGAACTGCACTTATGTTAGGTTAGGGGGATCAATATGAGAAAAGCAGTCCCTAAATGTTCTGTGATATGGAGTCAGAGGTTCATGCCTTATAAGTTGCAACAAATCATCAAGGAACATTCTCTAATGCCTTTGTTTATTGTAGATATGGCATTAGAAGGTCATGCCATATTTGACACAATAGTGGAAACTGCAATCTCAGCAGATGAGTGGTGCATGACCTAGACAAACAAATGCCAATAAGAGCATAGCCACTTAATCTGATGGCACTGTTCTTCTGGTTTTGGTTTATAACTTTGTCATATCCATCATTGTGTTCTTGCATAAGCCATGTGTAGGACAGGAGTTTGATAGGTGGAGTCAGACTGAGAAATTCAGTGCCATAGATGGGATTTGAACCACAGATCACCTGGTCTAGCTGGTTGCTCTAACTACTAAGCTACCATAGCCACAAGCTGAATTTCTCAACTGACTCGCATGTTTCCCAGTAAATCGCAAGGTGATCTCAAATTATTTTGAGATATTCCTTGTTTTTGGTTTCAGCTTGAAAAAACTTGTACTTTTCTCATACAGGATTTGTCAACTCCTATCCATACAAACAAAGGAACTTCAATCACATAGCAACCAACTTTTGACTATCACTTTAACTATGGTACTCCCTTATTTTGCTTCTACTTACAAGGAAGCAAGTAATAAGACTATTTCTGATCATTTTTTCTCGATTAGCATGAGGTAAATAGAAGCATTAGCTTTTTATCAATAATTTGTTGCAGATATGTATGGAGTCATGTGAATGGAACATATCAAATTTTTTTCTTTGAACCTTCAATAATTTTGTGCAGAATACATTGGAGAACAACACATTTGTTACTTTTCCAGTAGGTATGTACAATGTCCTTTGTAGGTAGAGCAGCTATTGTATTCCATACCAAGATTTCACCAGAAATACATCATCTTACGGTCTCCTGAATCCAAACAAATTTTAAAAAAATCTGATATGCTCCATTCATATGACTTTCTCTACAATCAATTATTGTTAAAACGTTTATTCTTCTACTTAATGCTAATCCAGAAAAAAATGACAGAAAGGGTCTTATTACCTGCTTCCTTGTAAGTAGAAGAGAAATAAGGGAGTACCATAGGCTAAAACGATAGTCAAATCTTTTAAAAGCTGGTTGCTATGTGATTGAAGTTCCTTTGCTTGTATGGACAGGAGTTGACAAATTCCTGTATGAGAAAAGTGTAAGTATTTTAAAGCTGAAACCAATAACAAGGAATATCTCAAAACAGTCAACTCTACGAGAAAAAATATATATATATAAAATCTCAATTGTGAGTTTTAACGAGCTCTACATTTTTTGTGTGGTAAGCTTTTGTCCATCTCTTACGATTTAGCAGTTATTCAAAATTCGTCCAGAATAAAAATATCTTCAGAGGCTATTCCCAGAAAATTGAAGATAAACATTTGTCACACAAATATCTTAAATATAAGAGATTTTAATCAAAATCGTTAGAGCCAATTTTTAAAATTTTCAAAAAATGTTTCATGTATAGGGTAGTCTGGGTGGAAAAATTTTCTTGAAAATCTTTGTGTCGCATCCTTGGAAGGTATCATACTTAAATACCAAGTTTGGTATTTAATGGTCCTTTTGTTTTTTAGCTATGTTGCCCACAGACACAAATGCACATTTTTCTAAAAATGCATTTTTGGATTCATGGTGTCTCGAAACATGTATTTCTAGGGAAATTTCGGTATTGAATTTTGGGATTACAATACCTTCTCTAAATACTATGTATATAGTATGTATAGAGAAAGTTTTTTTTAAAAGGCCTATGTGTTTGGTACAGCCTAACTCAAAAACAAAAGTCTGTTAAATATCCAATTTGGTATTTTAAGTTAAACATCTTCGAAGGATGTGAGAGGAAGATTTAAAAAAAAAAAAACACCCCAACTACTCTTTACATGGAAAAAAATAGTTTTGTTTTTCTCAAAAATAGCTTAACGATTTTGATTAAACTATCATATTTAAGATATTTACATGACAAATAAAATATATATCTTGAATGCCCTCTGAATTCCTCTTCATTCTGGATGACTTTTGCATAATGGGTATACTATAAGAGAGAGCCATTTCATAAGTATCCTTGTTAATGGTCTCAATTTTAAAATACCTACTTTTCTTAAACAGGAAGCCAGCATCCATTTCAGATCTCTCTCTCTCTCTCTCTCTCTCTCTCTCTCTCTCTCTCTCTATATATATATATATATATATATATATATATATATATATATATATATATATATATAGCCCCCCTTTAACGTCAATGGTCATATCGGGGGCTTTGACTTGTGAAACTGTAGGTTCAGAACATTAGGTTAATAAACTTTATATTACTAGACACTCGCACATTCATACGTCTCTGTGGGGGATAGGGAATAACTCTGGTTAAAGAAAAATTCCCCACCCCAGCTAGGAATCGAAGCCGGATCTCTTTTGCTTTACTCCTAACCGTGATAATCGTTTAGTCACAGCTTTTAAAACATTTGCCCGTCCATTTAGCCTAGTGTATTCCTTTATTTCCCTTCTGCTTATAAGGAACTAAGTAATAAGACAATTTCTGCTGATGTTTACCTCGATTAACATAAAGTCGATAATAATCTTTTGTATGAATTATTTGTCAAACAGTTGAGCAGCTTGTGGAACAAGTCGTGTGAATGAAGCACATCAGATTTTTTAATATGAATGTGTGAATCAAGTATTTTATCCTTTGTGAAGAGAAATGTTGAAGTTTAGGTTGAAATTCTTCTTCTTTTTTTTTTCCAATAATTTTGTTGGAATTGAAGGTTTGTTTTTAGCATTGTTCCAATCATAGTTTCATTTCTCATCTGTAAAAAAAGTTGCCCCACCTGATAGAGGTGAAAAAGCTGTCACAGGTGATCTTATGCATTTTCAAACCAGATAAATTCATTAAAACCTTTGGGTCTTGTTTTCTTTTACAGCAGAACCTCCCCCAGAACTAGATAAGCTTCCAAGGCCACAGCATCTTTATTTTTACTTTCTCTGGCACATATGTATAATGTCAATAGGGTAGAGAAGATATTGCATTCCACCCAAAAATTTGATACCGATATTTCATCAGAAGTACGTTTTGGGATCCCAAGAATAAAAACCTTTTTTTAAAAAGGTCCATGTGCCTCTTAACAGATTACTCAAAAAAAACAAAGTCGGTTAAATACAAAACTTGATATTTTAAATTCAGCATGAAAATCCTCCTACCTTAAACTACCCTTTACATGGAAAATGTTTCAAAAGTTATTTTCTTAAAAATTACTCTTTAATGCTTTTTATTAAAATGCCATAATTTTTATATTCTCAATCTTTTAGGAATAGCCCCTGAATGGAGGTAATGATTTCCAATATATGCCTTGTTATTGGTTTCAGTTTTATAATACTTATTTTTGCTTTTCTCAAACAGAAAGTCATCATCCATTTTTCTTTGTTTTACTACTAGGCGTGCAAAGAGAACCATATTTCAATGCAAGCCCATAGCAATAGGTTCTAAAAGATATGATTGTCACTTTAGCCTGGTGTACTCCTGTATTTCTCTTCAAGGAAGCAAGTAATAATACCATTTCTGTTAATATTTATCTCAATTACTGTGAAACAAAAGAATAATTTTTGAGTATGAATAATTTTTATAAAGTAGAATAGATATGTGAATGGAACATCAGTTTTTTTAGTATGTTTTATTTATGCCAACCTCCATTTGGGGGAAGCATAAATAAAATGAACTCATACCTCATTGTAAATGTTGGAAATGCAGCTCAACAAGTATTGTCTTGAGTAAACGTATTTATATCCAGTCTGTCAATATCCTTGGAAGCAATATCATCGCATCGTTGTTGTAATGCTTCACTCTCTTTCTAATAACCATTCTGGTGCTTAGATCAAGATCTTAATGGTTTTAGTAGCAGCAATAGAGGTGTGCCCATTAACCATTCTGTTCAAAGAATTCCTGGGTACTTCTCAGTAATTGCAATACTTGACTATTATGTAGCATGCCTTTAAGTAAAGGATTTCAGGAATTAGATAATTAGCCTCAGTAATGGATCATTGGCCCAAATCTTGTTTTAGAAGATTTACGTACAAATACATGTTCTAAAGATACTACTGCTGTGAGGTAACTGAAGACCAGAAGGCCAGTCATGAGTGGAGTTTTTATACAAAAGACCAACAATAATCTATGTTAAGCCGATATTCCACGGTGAAAATTTGGTCCAAATTTTTTATACAATGTGAACGTTGTGTACAATTTCTTCATTCCATTTCCACAGGAGTGTGTATTGGTCCAAATATTTCTTGCATGCACATGAGCAGCTGATAGAAAATGGTGGAAGTTGCTGATCCACAATTATTTACCTTCACTGTCACAAGCTTAGTTTATGTATCCATTGCACGAGTATATTATAATAGAAAGAAGACCTCAATAAAGAGGTGTTGGTGGACTACACCATGGCTGGAACGTAGGAATGCAGGCCAAGGAAGAGGTGTACTACATATGCTGCAAAATGAACTCGTTTCTGACTCTGTAAATTATTTTAACTTCCTTAGAATGGACGAAAATTTGTTTGGAAAGTTGCTGTCCTTAGTTGAGGTAAAAATCACTCACCAAGACACAAATATGAGGCAGTCCGTACCAGCAAATCAACCAGCAATCACGTTTTTATATTTTTGTTCAGAAAAGAAGGTTAAGTACAAATGGAGCTGATAAAATGCTGTTGTAGGGATTATAAATACCGGAGTCATTATTTCATAAATCTTTACCACACAAAAAAATGTGTTTTTCAACCATTACTCAGCTACTATAACCCTATTATTTAGAACAAAGTGTACAAGATACAGCCAAGTTTCACACAAACAAACACGTTGGTGGGAAGGAAGAGCCAGCCCTAGCTGCCATCTTATTACGTCATTCCCACCAGGTCGCTCATTGGTTGATTTTATACGTTTGGACCAAAAATAGAAACTGCTGTATCCTGTTGTAGCAAACTGGAATTTGTTATTAAATCTACCCAAGTGTTAATTGATTGACAGGTTAGAGCACATAAAAATATATTTATGTTGATATTACTTTTAGCGCTTTGGTTTAATTTATATAAATATTATCTATATTCAGGATGCGCACAACTGCATCCTGGAATACGACCCAGAAACATCGTTTTTTGCTGTTTACGATGGCCACGGTGGACATGAAGTTGCAGAATACAGCGCAGAACATCTACCAGAGTACCTGAAAACCTGTGACGCGTACAAGAAGGGGGACTACACTGAAGCTCTCAAGGAGGCCTTCTTGGGGTTCGATGCCATGTTTACCACACCCAAGGTGAAGAAAATTCTCAGGCAGATTGCAAATTCAAGGAAGGATGATGCAAACTCTGCTTCAGGTAACTATGATTCCATTATATGAGGGTGATACAAATATAAGTTGAGCCAGAATAACATACAGGCAGATCCGAGCAAGATGGTAAGGCTGGGTGGGTTGAAGGTTAACACATTGAAGCCCAGGCATTTCTGTTGTTGAAGGGCCAAGAAACCCAGGGGTTTTATGTCTACTTTTTTACAGCACATCAATCAAATCTGCCAAAAAGTAATGGTACGTCTAAAAGTATAGTATTCGAGGATTTCTCTACAAGTAAGAAAATAGTCAGAACTTCCGTATTAATATTTTATTTTAAATTTACAAGTATCAAATATGAGTTTGAAAAAATCTGCATAATGCTGCTTACACTCCATTAATTGAAAGTTTGAAAAACTCTCCATCGGTTTCAGAATTTTCCAGAGCATCATTTTTATCCTGAACTTCAGCTTCAATTCACAGAAATTGAGGAAAATGCAGCATTTTAACATTTAAGAATGCAAAACGTAACAAACAGATCACCACCTTCAAGGAAAATGGCGCAACTTACCTGAGAGCAGCCAATATTATTAACTCTCCTAAATTTCCTAATAGTTGACTAAAGCAAAAACAGATGGCAGCACAAATCAGACAACTAAACGATAACTGATGTATGTTCTTTGGCGCATAGCCCAAGACCGAGTTAAGGTCGTGGAATTGCATTAAAAGCATTTAGAGATACCTGCCCGAGCTATACTCAGGCTTGGGCTTCAATGTGTTAATCTGTTTTGAAGGGGGGAGGGGGACCAGCTTAGTTAGCTGCTTAGGTTCTGGCTTCATTTCAGCCATGAGTGAACAAATACAGTAAAATCTTGTTTATCCAAACCCCTTTAAACCAGTTTTTGCTTAACGCTTTTAGTGCCACCCCGAATAGCAAAATGCTGTCTGAAAAGTGCCAAGCAATTTTAGAGGGGAATGCAGGGTGTTGAAGTATTAGTAATAAAATGAGTACCAAATGACATAGAGAGCTGAATCTTTTTTTTTTTTTCAGTAAACCGTTTTGTTTGCTTGTATAATATGCATTATGTTTACTTGATGAGTCGATTAATTACACTAAACAACACTTACTTGGGATTTTTGCCGAGACATGTTTCGAAGGACTAGTTTCCTTCATTTTCAACTGGACATCGACTAATTCCTTGTGGTGAAGCTGGCGTTGTTGTCAGTGCTGTCTGGTGGTGGTTCAATGAACTTGCTAAACACATCCCTCTGTGGAACATCAAAATTGAAAACCCTGTTTCTATTTTTTACAATGAAGATGTGTTCCCACATGGCCAGCTCTTGTTTTCCTGCTGTGTGTTTTAGAAGTTTTGGTTCTGAATTTATACTGTGGTGTTTTGTCCAAAAGTCAGTGGCAACTGCTGATTTTTCCAACTGTTTTTTATCTATATTTCTGAAGTTTTGTTTTTCAAAAACAATTGTACCCAAAAATTTGATATCTAGATTTCACCAGAAATATATGTTATGAGACTCCCTGATTAAAAAAAAAAGCATTTTTAGAAAAATGTCTGTGTGTCTGTGGGCAGCATAGCTCAAAACCGAAATGACCATGAAAAACCAAACTTGGTATTTAAGTTTGGTATCTTCCAAGGATGCGACACAAAGATTTTCAAGAAAATGCAGACATCCCAAACTACCCTTTACATGGAACTTTTTTCTAAAATTTTGATTTTCTTAAAAATGGTTTTAACGATTTTGATTAAAACATCATATATTAAAGATATTTACTGACAAATAAAATGTATATCTTCAATTCTCTGGGAATAGCCTCTGGAGACTACTTTATTCTGGATGAATTTTACGGAATATTGCATAACTGCTAAACTGTAAGAGATAGACAAAAACTTACCACACAAAAAATGTAGAGCACATTAAAATGTGTATCTAGAAACTAAACTATCGATAGAATAGTAGCTTTGGAGATAATATGCGTTATATGAATGACAATTATTTTATCATTATTTTTGAAAAATTAAAAACAAAAGAAAAATTTGAAAATATAGTTAAAACATCCCAAAATAATCAATACTTAGGCACTCAAAAGCATACTACCAGAAAGTTCAGGCTAATTAAATGAAAGTACAGATATTTGATAGCTACGCCGATTATTTGCATGATGAGGTTCGTGATATGGAATGCACTTTCATCGCTGAAGCTAGAATATACATATATCTTCCTCTCTTGTCAGAAACTCTTTCATTAAGGTCTGAAAATTCAAAATCTCTTGATTTCTTGTAATGCATCGCAAACTGCAGCTTGTAACCTTTGGCTAGACATGGCCATGTTTCAATCAGCATACACAAACACTAGCTAGAGAAATTAACTTTGAAACTAACTTAGCGCTTTGAAGTGAAGATAGGGTCATAAAACACTTCAACAAGCTTCAAATCCTCAAAACTTTGTTAAAGAACTTCAGAAACTATGCAACCAAGCACTAGTCAATGGTTCAGGTGGCTAAATAAGTTATTAAACATCCCAAAAACAGGACATCAAGATTCCACATATGGACTTAAATTGATCATGTAGAAGCAAATTACATGATATGCCAGACTTCACGTTTATTTCAACCATAAGGATCAAGTTGTATTAACGCGATGACATATTGGACATACTTCTTTAACACATAAGCACCTTCTCGACCATGAACCTCCTGTGTGTGACCTCATTTCATCACAGCTTGCCAATTACTATCTAGAACATAGAGACAAGTGCGATGTCCCCAAAAGCTTATCAGACGTCCTGAACTCTGCACAACGAAAAATCATAAATTTCATGAAAATGAGAAAATTTTTCAAAAACATATGTCTAAGTTTTTTCAAATATTGCAGCTTTGATTATATGTTATGTTTTCTCAGTGAAATTTATAGTTACATGCTCTATTAGTGTTTCAAAATATTGTAATCCTATTATTTCATTGTAATAGCTTAAAATAGACGCAATAGAACTGTATTGTCGAAGCGACATTAAATAAACTTAAAAAAAAAATCTGGTGTGTTCCATTCACTGACTTTCTCTACATCTCTGCAACAAATTATAGTTATAAAGTTTATGTTTCTATTTACTTCATACTAATCGAGAAAAAATTAGCAGAAATAGTCTTATTACTTGCTTCCTTGTAAGTAGAAGTGAAATAAAAAACCTTAAAAATTGAATGCTATTATTCTGAAAAGCATAAAATTTAAGTTTTTCTAAGAGAATATTAGGTGAGACGGTGTCAAAGGCTCTGGAGAGATCAAAAAGCCTGCTTGACTGAATATTACCATTGTTAATATTTTCATAGCATTGTTTCATAAAGCTTGTATCAGCTTTTATTGTCCTCATGCCATGTCTAAAACCAAGTTGTTCCATACTTTCTTTCTCGCCACACTTTTCACATATTCCTTTTTCACTGCCTCTTATCCCTCTTAAAAATATTGTTCCTATTCTCATACAATCTAGTCCTTTTTCTTGCAATAATCTAAATATGGTTCTCATCCCCAGTCTTTTTTACTTTCTCTAGCCCCATATGTACCATGTACATAGGGATAGAGAAGGTATTGTAATGCACCCAAAATTTGATGTCGAGATTTCACTGGAAAATATGTTATGAGACCAAAAAAAGCATTTTTAAAACAGGTCTGTGTGTATGTCTGTTGTCAGCATAGCCCCAAAACGAAAAGACCGTTAAATACCAAACTTGGTATTTAGGTTTAGTATCTTCCAAGGATGCGACACAAAGATTTTCAAAACAATCCCCCCCACCACAAACTACCCTTTACATGGAAAGAATTTCGAACATTTTTATAATCTTATAAATGGCTCCAACAATTTTGATTAAAATCCTGGATATTAAAGCTATTTATATCTGAAGTAAAAAGTATATCTCAAGTTTTCTGGGAATGGCCTCTGAAGACCTCTTTATTCTGGATGAATTTTGCTTAACTGCTAATCCGTAAGAGATAGACAAAAACTCACTAAATAAAAAATGTACATCATGTCAAAACACACAATTTATGTCCTTACGTTTTAGTTGTGGAGGTAACTGTTTCCAAGATATTCGTTGTTATTGGTTTCAATTGTGAAGTACTTAAAAGTTTTCTCAGACTGAAGTGTCCATTTTTCTCTTGTTCTACTCCTGGCCAAGTAAAGAAACAGTTTGCTGTGACAATCACATAACAGCTTTTAAAACATTTTACAATCACTTAGGCCTACTGCATTCCCTCAGTTCTAGTAGCTAGAGAAAGTCATGTGAGTGTAACACCTCAGATTTTTATTTGTTTATAAAATTGTAACGATTTTTTGTTTTCTAAACTTCCCCATATCTCTTGCTTGTCTATGTCTTGTACCCTGCATGTTACTAGTTTACCTATATTACTTTCATTTCTTTCTTCAAGCCTCCATATATCTCCCATTCCTATTTTCTCCATAATTTTTCCAACCCCTGCACACAAACTATTTGTGCACTCTTGTGCTTTAAAATTTCTCCATCTTCTTATAGCAAACATTTATACCAAAATTTTATTTTTTACTAATTGTACACAAATTGCAGCTGTAAATAGTTGAAGTGGTTGCTATTTTCTTAATGCATAGTTTCATTGATGCTGATAACTGAATATTATTTTCTTTTTCATTTTCAGAAGAAGATGAAGAGGAAAATGTTAAGAATTTATATGAAGAAGCAAAAATGCCACTAGAGCAGGTGATGGCAAAATACCAGAACGATGTTAATCCAAAGACTGAGAAGCTGAAAGAAGACGATAGCAAACTACGTGCTTCTCCATATCTTCGGGCTCGGAGGGCATGTGACAGCACAGCTTCCTCGTCCAAAATGTCAGGAAATGGCAACGATGATGATGCAAAGGCAAACACCAGCAATGGAGAATCCGAGACACCTGATGAGTGCGCAGATGATGCTGAATGTGCATCAACCAAAGCAAGTGACAGTGATAAGAAGAAAAACGAAGTAAATGGAGAAGTATTGCACGATGAGAAGGAAGAAGAGCCGAAAGAAAACAGTTGTGATAAAGATGGGTCATCAAAGCCTCACGAGAATGGAGAAATTGCAGCAGCAGAAAGCAAAGGAAAGGGCAAAAGAAGTGAAGCGAAGCCAAAGGAGAAGAAGAGATCATCACTGCGTCTACGCAACGCTAGCACTTTGTATCATAGCCTGTTAGGGGCTGAAGACCAAAGTGACAGCGACTCGGATGATGAAGGGGATGAATCATTTGAAGGAGCAGATAACAGGTAATTTCCAGAGCAATTTCATTAATAAATTCAAAATCTTCTCGGGCTTCTAGCCAGGTAAAAACTTGGCTTGACACCAACGTTTCGAAGAAGTGCATCTTCCTCGTCTTCAGGGTGAACTGATGGTTTGAGCTTGCAACGTTGGTGTCAAGCCAAGTTTTTACCTGGCTAGAAGCCCGAGAAGATTTTGAATTAACACGTCGCCAGGAAAGCTTCAGGTCTTATTTCATTAATAAATGTTAAATTTTAACACTGTTTTCAAGATGAAGTTATTGTAAATACTTGACACAAGGAGGTGTTTACTTTCCCTGGCACATATGTACAATGCATATTGTAGGCAGAGAAGGTATTACATTCCATCCAAAAAATTGATACAGAGCTTTTACTGAAATTGCATGTTAGAATATTGTGCTGCATGCTGGGATCCATATCAGGATGGGCCAAAACTTGTACTCGAGAAAGTTTAAAAAAATCTGATGTTCCATTCAGATGACTTTCTCTACATCTCTGCAACAAATTATTGTTAGAAGCTTATGTTTCTATTTACTTCATGCTAATTGAGAAATTACTTGCTTCCTTGTAAGTAGAAGTGAAAGAAGGTTAAAGTGATAGTCAAAAGCTGGTTGCTATGTGACTGAAGTTCCTTTGTATGGACAGGAGTTGACAAATTCCTGTAAGTATTTTAAAATTGAATATCTCAAAAAAGAATCAACTCCATGAAAAAATGTATATGACATAAATTGTGTTTTTTATTGTGATCGTAATAGGTTTTTGTCTCTCTTATGGCTATTCCCAGAAAATTCAAGATATACATTTTATTTGGCATGTAAATTTCGTAATATGAGATTTTAATCAAAATCGTTGGAGCCATTTTTGAGAAAATCAAATTTTTCAAAATTTTTTCCATATAATGGGTAGTTTGGTTTGGGGGGGGGGAATGTTCTTGAAAATCTTTGTGTCGCATCCTTGGAAGATACCAAACTTAAATACCCAATTTGGTATTTAACAGTCTTTTCGTTTTTGAGCTATACTGTCCATAGACACACACATATGGACCTTTTTCCAAAAATGTTTATTTTTGTATTCAGGAGAACCCAAACATATATTTCTGGTGAAATCTGGGTATAAAATTTTTGGGTGGAATACAATACCTTCTCTATACACTTTGTAAATGGTATGTATAGAGAAACTAAAAAGAGCATCTAAATTTTTAGAGAGAGGAAGACATTTGAAAATCATACTAGTACTGTTACTTCCTGGGAAACACTAGAAAAATGTAGGGGACGAGCAAGGCTATGTGCAAATTTTAGAGTCTATAAGGGGCGACCTGCATGGAGAGACATTATACTGTGGGAGAAAGTAAAAAAGTCACCCATCAGTGCATTTAAAGCTCTGCAAAATCTTCACAGTTGCTAGATTCTAAAGCCTGTTTTATCACTTTTAACTTGAATCTTGCTCCGTATTTCCTTCTTTTTGTTGGTTCCATCATTAGGCATACACCTTACAAATAAATTCTGATTACACTTACAGTACAAACTGTTTGAATACACAACATATCTGTTTGTTATTCAGTGTGCGCTTCTAAGATTTAAAGCTGTAATAATGTGGTAGTTTATGGCGTGTGCAGCTGTATCATTTATTTAGTACAGAGCAGATATGTCAGGTATTTGAATAGCCAATACAATGCTTTAGTAAACATTCAAGGTAATTACTATAATCAGTGTGTATATTATTACCCAGATGGTCACTGTTAAAGGCCATTGATAGTTTGGGGATCATTTTATAGAATGGAGAGAGAGGGTGTTAGTGAATTAAACCGAAATATTTTCACAGAATATGTAGATTACTTAAATAAGTAATTTGAGATAGGATACTAATGGCCTGTTTATTGAAATTTCAAAGTAATGCCTATAAGTTTCTGAATTGCCAGTACGCCATCAACCATTCGAGAAATGAAGGTACATATTACAGCGTACCTCTCTAGTGTAATGGTTATGATACTGGCTTTCAAATGAAAGATAGTTTCCGAGTTTGGGTCTCGTTCACATATCGCGCCCTTCACCTGGAATGAAAAAAAAAATAATAAAAAACCATTTACTCAATGACAGGAATCGAACTCACGACCTTTAGGATAGCAGCTTCCTGCGTTACGCATTAAGCCATCAGAGCAGTTGGAAAAACGCCTCCAGAGCAGGCTACATAACTCAAGAATGTAGTTAATGAATGCTCAGTGTCGCACTGTCAAGTGATTAGTTCAAGATTTTAGATTTTTGCAACATTGATTCTTGAGAATGCTAGTAAAGAGTTGCTAAAAATCTATATTTCTATACTCGGGCAGCAGTTTTAAAGACATTCTAAGCCATTCTTTCAACCTGCTTTGCTTTAACACCGGTTTATCAGCACCTGACACCCACACGTTTAAGCTATGCAGCTGTGTTATGTTTATCCAGGGACCATGCATCGCCAATCTCAAATTACTTATATCAGTCACGTGCACATCTCGCAAATTATTTTGGTGTAGTTCATTAACAGCCTCTATAATAGTTAAAAATGAGTTGGAACAGTGACACTCACCTCACTTAAAATGAAATTTTCAACACATATGTTTCAAGGGCGTTTGCCACTTTCTTCAGTTGAGTCGGACTTCAACTGAAGAAAATGGCAAACACCCTTGAAACATATGTGTTGAAAATTTCATTTTAAGTGAGGTGAGTGTCACTATTCCAACTCATTTTCAACTATTATACTTGAACTATTTCATTTGTCTCAAACTTTTGAGTTATTTAATTTTAAAGCTCTTTGAAGAAATTTATACTTCATCTTAGCTAAGGGTTGATTTATCTGTCAAAATATATAGTACAATTTTTACTTTCTCTACACATACTTTGCACCTAGTGTATAGCGAAGATATTGTAAGGCACCCAAAAATTTGATTCTGTGATTTCACCTGAAATACATGTTTTGGGACCCCTGAACAGCATAACTCAAAAATGAAAAGACCATTAAATATCAAACTTGGTATTTATGTTTGGTATCTTCCAAGCATGCAACACAAAGATTTTCAAGAACCCCACCCTCCAAACTACTCTTTACTTGGAACATTTTTCAAAGTTTTTTATTTTCCCGGGAAAAGACTCTTAACGATTTTGATTAAAAATACGTTGTATCTAACATATTTCTATACAAACAAAATATCTTGAGTTTTCTGGGAATAGCCTTTGAAGATCTCTTCATTCTGGATGATTTTTGTATACCTAGCAAACTGTAAGAGTTCGACAAAAACATACAAACAAAAAATGTAGATCTCATTAAAAGACACAATTTGTCATACATTTTTTAATAAGGACAACTTCTGGTAATGTTTATCTTGATTATTATGAAGTAGAAGAATAAGCTGTTTAACAATAATTTTTTTACAGAGATGTAGAGAAAGTTATGTAAATGGAGCACGTCAGATTATTTTTGTAAATTTCTGAAATTATCTTGAAACAGGTGCCAGTTTTGCATTACGTTATTACATCTTAATTGTGAATTGAGACCTTATACTGATGATTATTAATTTGTAATGCTGATGATATTGATTTTGTGAAATGAAAGTTTTTTTGTCCTGCAGCAGCGATGATGCAGATGATGACGACGATGAAGGTGTGGGTGAGGATGAAAATGAAGATGAGGAAGATAGTGCCCTGGATGAAGAAGATGAAGAGGAGGAGGATGATGATGAAGATGACGATGATGAGTTTGCTTTGAAGATGACAGAAGAGGTAATCATTTAGAGTAATAGCATCAAACATCCATCTTCATGGAATAAGTCAATAGTATTCACTGTAAGTGGGTATAAAGAATTAAATATATGTTAAAATTAATATCACATGGAATAATGCACAAACAACAATGATGCAATGAGCATTAAAAAGTACAAGGGGATGTCAAAAATAACTTAATTATTACTTTCTCTAGCATGTATGTACGATGGCATAGTAGATAGAGAAGGTATTGCATTCCATCCAAAAATTCAATACCGAGATTTCACCAGAAAAGCATATTTAGAGACTTGCTGAATTTAAAAAAGAGAAGAATATCCTTTGTGTGTGTGAGAGAGGGAGGGGGGGCATTGATACAGTAACAGTTGGTAGTGTCTAACTCTGTTGTACTGCCCTCTAATTCTGTTGTTAGTAGGATGAAACATGGAAGTGGAGTTAAAAGATGACTCAATACAGTGTCACTCCACTGTCTAAAATACTTATCATTTTGTACACCAAAGTTGGTATTTAAGTTTAATATTAGAGCTGGTCAAGGCAGCCTTCAATTTCGTTCTTTTCTCGCTGTGCTAAGCGTGCCTCTCGCAGCCACTAGATGGAACTGAAACCATCATAAGTCTCCTTAATAGCAAGACTGCAGTGTAATGCATGGAAAGTCACATAATCAATTCTTTATGTTAGACTCTTTCAGCTGTTTAAATACCCTAATAGTATGTCTCCCGTCAGAGGGACTTACCTTCGTAAGTACTTAGTACCCAGATAATCTGGTTTAAAAAACTTGACCATCTGAAATGCAGCACATAAACAGATAAAATTCACAATGGAAGTAGAGGTGGACAGTCAATTGCCATTTTTGGATGTCCTGGATCTACGTTAGATCATTCAGTATACATGAAACAAATACACACTGTCCTCTATTTACATGCCATCAAGAGCTTGTCGTCCAGAGAAATTACGTTGTGTGATAAGGGTAATATAGAGACTGAAAAACAGACCCCGAGTAAAGTTTGTTACTCAAAACCCATATTAATCGAGCATTCAAAACTGAGAAAAGAAAACCACATGCTGTGAACAAGACCAAAAGATGAGGACAAGAATAAAAAATCAGAGGTGTTACCCTACATTCTAGGGATCATAGTCAGAATAGGAAGAATGCTGCAAAAAGAAAACATCTGCCCACTTTTCAGTGTCATCAAAATTACACCAGTCCATGGTACACAATAAAGATCTTTTACCCTCTCTGCAAGTAGTGAGGGGTATACAAAGTTTTCTGTAGTTTAGGCAGACTTACATAGGTGGAACAGGCTGCACCTTGGAGGAAAGCAGAAAATGACAAAATAGCTCTGAAAAGTCAACCCTCGCTTTACATGCACTCAATTTTACTTGACAAACAAGGGTGCTTGGCTGAGGAACCTAGGTGGCAAATAAGGAAAACTAAGGAGACCCTAGAAATATTGAGGTGTACTCAATGTCTGAACCTCAACAACAGTACAAATATTAATATTATCTGGTGCTATTTTGCAAGAAGTGAGCAAAACAGTAAAGAAGACCATAGTTAAAAAATCTGATGTGTACCATTCACATGACTTTCTCTATATCCCTCCAACAAATTATTCTTAAAAAGCTTATGCTTCTATTTACTTTATGCTAATCAGAAAAAAATGAGCTGAAATAGTCTTTTTACTTGCTTCCTTGTAACTAGAAACAAAATAAGGGACTACCATAGGTTAAAATGATAGTCAAAAGCTAGTTGCTATGTCAATGAAGTTCCTTTGTTTATATGGATGGGAGTTGACAAGTTCCTGTATGAGAAAAGTATAAATTTTTCATAGCAGAAACCAAAAATAAGGAATGTCTCAAAAATGACGAGCTCACGAAAAAAATGTATAAAACATAAATTGTGTGTTTTAACGTGCTCTACATTTTTTGTGTAGTAAGTTTTTGCCCATCTCTTACAGTTTAGCAGTTATTCAAAATTCCGTAAAATTAATCCAGAATAAACACTCTTCAGAGGCTATTCCCAGAAAATTCAAGATATACATTTTATTTGTCAGGTAAATATTATTAATATATGAAATTTTAATCAAAATTGTTAGAGCCATTTTTGAGAAAATCAAAATTTTCGAAAGAAGTTCCATGTATAGGGTAGTTGGGGGTGGGGGGATTTTTCTCAAAATCTTTGTGTCGCATCCCTGGAAGATACTAAACTTAAATACCAAGTTTGGTATTTTACCGACTTTTCGTTTTTGAGTTATCGTGTTCACAGATACACGGACACACACATGGACCTTTTTGTGAAAATGCTTTTTTTTTTATATTGGGAACCCTAAAACAATAATTTCCGGTGAAATCTCAGTATCGAATTTTTGGGTGGAGTGCAATACCTTCTCTATACACTATGTACATAGTGCGTATAGAGAAAGTAAAAAATAATTAAAAACCAATTGAAATTAACACTGTGAAGCACTGTAATAATTTATAAAATAATACAGATTGAATTGGAGTAAAACCAGATTACACTCAAATTTCACTCTTGAAATAATGTAACGTATTTCGGGCATGTTTCGGTGGCTGTTGCCACCATTTTCAATGGAGATTCACTGATGAACTCATGGTAGCGGTATGTGGAAGTCTCGCTTCCTGGTAGATGAATTTTGAGATGAGCCCATTTGTTTGAAGCATGTCAAAATTTATGACCTTGTTTTTGTTTTTTAAAATTAATAGATATTCCCAAATTTTTAATCCAGTTGGATTCTGTACTAATGTTAATAACTTGGCTCACTGTGAAAATTATGGTTTTGAGTCCAAAAATGATGTGCTACAGCTGGATTATCTATTTGTTTATATTTTAAATATCTCATGTATTCTTTAAAACATCCAATGTTTCAGTTTGTTTTTCCTATATATACCTTTTCACATTCTTGCAGCTAATTTCATATATCCCTGATTGTTTCAATGGGGGGGATTTTATCTTTTGTGTTTGTGTGGAGGAGGTTTTTTAAACTGTGTTTATTAACTGGGGCTAAGTTGGTGTTCCATTTTTTGAAAGTCTTTTGAAATTTTTGGTGTGCCAAAGGGTGGTAAGGGAATTTTTTGTAGCTGGTTTCTGCTTTTATTCCTTTTAGTGTCCTACTTTCTTTTACTTCTGTTTCATGAAATTGTTAGTCTTCTTTACCAAATGTTCTGGGTAGCCATTCTTTTGTGCAATTTCTATGATCCTAATTTGTATTCCATCTGGCTTAATGGTAGGCTTACCAGTCTGAATGCAAGGCTGTAGATCATAGCGTGTTTGTGTGAAACTGGGTTGTAGCTGTTGTTAATTATGTTTTAATACAGATTGAGTTGACCAGACACTCAATGGCTTCACATACCTAAACTTTTCCCAATGTTAACTTGTGGCAGGATTTCAAAGTTCATAAGAAAGTCACTGTTTTTTTTATATAAATCTTTTCCCAAATATTTAATTCTGACATAAGGCCGACCGATTTTAATAGATGAGTCTTTTTACTTTCTCTACACATACTATGTAGTAATGCACATAAAAATTTGATACCAAGGTTTCAGCAGAAATACATGTTTTGGGTCCCCCTGAATCCAAAAAAAGGCATTTCTGGAAAAAGGTCTGTGTGTGTGCGCGCGCGTCTGTGAACACAATAGCTCAAAAATGAAAAGTTGGTAAAACTTCAAAGCTAGTATTTAAGTTTAGTATCTTCCAGGGATGCGACATGAAGATTTTGAGAAAAATCCCCCCACCCCAAACTACCCCTTACATGAAACTTTTTTCGAAAATTTTGACTTTCTGAAAAATGGCTCTAACGATTTTGATTAAAATGTTGTATATTAAAGATATTTATCTGACAAACAAAATGTATATCTTGAATTTTCTGGGAATAGCCTCTGAAATGTACTTTATTCTGGTTGAATTCTACAGAATTTTGCATAACTGATAAACCGTAAGATATGGACAAATATTTGCCACATAAAAATGTAGAGTATGTTAAAACCACAATTTATGTTATATACATTTTTTTTTTCGTGAAGTTGCTGGTTTTTGAGTTGTTATTTGTTTTTGTTTCAGCTTCAAAACACTTAAAACGTTTTCTCATACGGGAATTTGTTAACTCCTGTCCGTACAAACAAAGGAACTTCAGTCACATAGCAACCACTTTAACCTATGGTACTCCCTTATTTCGTTTCTACTTACAAGGAAGCAAGTAATAAGACCAATTCTGCTAATTTTTTCTCAATTAGCATGAAGTAAATGGAAGCCTAAGCATTTAAACAATAATTTGTTGCAGAGATGTTGAGAAAGTCATGTGAATGGAACATATCAGGTTATTTTCTATGTGATGGTCATCCCAAAAGTGTCTGAAATGTTCCTTTAATCTAGTTGCAATGTTCCTTTTGGTCTTGCCGATGTATACTTTATTGTAGTCAGAACAATTTTTATAAATGCCAGACTTCTTTTCGGGGGGGAGGGGAAATTATATGCGTTGTTGGTTTCTTCAGGAGATTCTTGACACAATCTATTGACAGGTGTTAACTCACTACTAAGCCTTATAAGACTTCATCGGATGTCTCAACCCCAGAGAAGAAAGATCCACAAAAGCACTGGAGTTCCAGCCAGTTGATGATGCCTTCAACCAAAGGTAAAATGTGTTGGGAAAAGTTTAGGTATGTAAAGCCATCAATCTGTATTATTCTATAAATTAAAGAAGACCCTATTGACATACGTCGGAGGACCAGTAATGCAACAGTTCTCTTATTAGCCAATAATGGAAGCCAATCAGCAACTAAGAGTTCTGCATAAGAAAGTTTCTTTGAGAAAACAAAATACTGACCAGTTCTTGCTCATCTAATTGGTGATTAGGCGGACAAATCACATTAAGGAATCCCTTGTACCTTCTAGTATAAAAAGGGTGACAACTAGGAGAATGCCCTGTAGATGGCACCAAAAGGAGGTATAAGTAAGAAATAATGATGCCGCTTCAACTAGAAGTCAGCAATGCTATTAATGACACTGGCTGCTGAAGCCTACAAGAATATATGCTAAAACATGAATTATGAGAAAAAAATTATTTCTATTACAGTTTTAGAATGGCCAAGCGTGTCAGTGGCTAAAAATGAAGAGGTAATGGTTGCAGAAACATAAGCATTTTTCATAACAGATTTTACCTGTCTTTTTCTTGCAATTCTAGGAGTTGTAGTAAGAAATTAAGATTGAAATGTTGGTTAAACCTTGCTTTTCAGATCAACTTTGCAACATCGTAAGCTTTTTTAAACTTTTTTTATATAGTTATCTCCACCTCATTATTTCTGACAATGTCAACACCTTTTTTTTCTCTCTCTCTCTGCCATCTCTTTTACAAATTTCTTTTAACTTGCTTCTTAGTCACTTCCATGCTGTTTAACAATTAAAAAAATGAAATTTGTTTTTAATTTACATGGAACAGGCACCTCAAAACAGTGGGAACGGTACTTTGGGGTCAGACGGCAGAAATAGCACTTGTGATGCAATGGGTCCTTTTGTTGCTGTTTCCTAAAGAAAAACAATACCTACACAGAAGTAGAATAAACATTTGAACAAAGAATACATACTGAAAAAATCTGTGTTCCATTCATATGACTTTCTCTACATCTCTGCTACAAATTATTGTTAAAAAGCTTATGCTTCTATTTACTTCATGCTAATCGAGAAAAAATTAGCCGCAATAGTCTTATTACTTGCTTCCTTGTAAGTAGAAGCGAAATATGGGAGTATCATAGGTTAAAGTGAGGTCAAAAGCTGGTTGCTGTGTGACTGATGTTCCTTTGTTTGTATGGACACGAATTGACAAATTCCTGTATGAGAAAAGTGCATTTTTCAAAGCTGAAATTAAAAACAAGCAATATCTCAAAAATGATCAACTCGAAAAAAATTTATATAACATAAATTGTGGGTTTTATGGTGCTCTACATTTTTTGTGTGGTAAGTTTTTGTACATTTTACATGGTTTAGCAGTTATGCAAAATTTCGTAAAATTTATCTAGGATAAAGTAGTCTTTAGAGGCTATTCCTAGAAAATTCCAAATATACATATTATTTGTCAGGTAAATATCTTTAATATACAACATTTTAAGCAAAATTGTTAGAACCATTTTTGAGAAAATCAAAATTTTTTAAAAAACTCCCATGTAAAGGGTAGTTCGGGGTGGGAGGATTTTCTTGAAAATCTTTGTGTTGCATCCTTGGAAGATACCAAACTTAAATACCAAGTTTGGTATTTAACGGCTTTTTCGTTTTTGAGCTATGCTGTCCACACATACACACACTGACCTTTTTCCAAAAATACTTTTTTTTTTTTGATTCAAGGGGACCCAAAACATGTATTTCTGGTGAAATCTCGGTGTCAAATTTTTGGGTGCAATACAATACCTTCTCTATATACTATGTACGGGGTACATGTAGAGAAAGTAAAAATCTTTTATACGTAATCTCCAATTTACGTATGTATGTTGTACCTTAGAATTAAATTACAGTTTTCTTAATTATTCGTGCTTTTTCTCCCACACATTACCCTGGATAATAGAGTGTTTATGTACATAGGAAATTAAATGCTTTTTCTTTCTCCCTCCCCTCCCCCCCTCTCTCTCTCTCTTTCTCAAAAACTACAAATACGAAGACAACATTCAATTGTATCAAATAAATATCTTCCATTGTATGCATGAAAAAAGTGGGTGACATTTAGCCATCTTTTCTCACTTTTAAATAGAGTAATTCCTTTTTTAAATTTTTGTTTTTTCTACTTGTGCTATTGACTATGCTTTCCACATATTTTTTATCATATGGGCATCCTTAGATCTGTTGAAATATTTTTTTAAAATATGTGTAGTAATAAATGTTATCATGTTATTTATTTTTTTCTAGCCTGGCTGGGATAGTGGCTGCACAGCTGTTGTGGCATTGCTGAAAGAAAGGGAACTCTATGTGGCCAATGCTGGAGACTCGAGATGTATCGTTTGCCGGAAAGGACAGGCAATTGAAATGAGTTTGGATCATAAACCAGAAGACGAAGCTGAAATGAAAAGGATACTGAAAGCTGGAGGGAAGGTGAACGGTGATGGCAGAGTAAATGGTGGCCTCAACCTTTCCAGGGCTTTGGGTAAGCTAAACTACGTACCATATGCTGCAGCTTTAGTAGTTGTTTTTGGTGATTATATACTGGCAATCATTAGGCGATGCAATCAGGCATAAAGATGATCTCCACTTCCTCAACAAAACCACCTGGGTAGTGTGCCTCACAGGTTGTGAGTTCAAATCTCGCTAAGGGTGAGTTACCCAGATAAGGCTTTTTTCAGGGCTTTCCCTTATCCTGTGAAGAGGAATGCCAAGTAGCCTTAAGCTCCATGGGCCCCAAGATTATTTGAGTATCATTACACCACTTCATTTATCTTATGACCAACCACGTTAAAGGGCATTAAACTACCCAAAAATTGAGCTCAACATTTCAGCAGTTAAACCTGTTAATATGCCATTCTTCCTCTAATTCGAAACTAGCTTTTATATCGCTTTCAATGGCACCACAACTGAAGCAACGTGATCATTAGTGCAAAGTGGTCTGACCAGCCATTCAAAGCCGAACATTGCAAGTTCGAGTTACAGCACCCAGCTGTAGTCAATTGTGCCTGTGCTAAAAGATGGGGAGTACCCACGTAAAATAACTGGTGTGATGGTACAAATGTATGCTGACAGGGTTACATTTGACAGCAGTTGCATGGATTTTGCTCTTTATTATTTAATAAAAGCACTGCATTTGTGTAACAAAAATATTAACATTGTTACAATATAAATAGCCCAATTTTATTATTGAAGGTTAATGTAATACAAAATTACAAACGAAGCCCACTAAAAATACTAAAATCTTTGATTAAGGCAACACCTTGCAATGTAGAGTTAACAAGTGCCTCAACTGACCGAGTCTTGCATAAACAGAGCAGGTTTACTTTAGGGTATTTCAAGGTTTGTGCAAGGTGGGCCCTGAGAAGGACCCACTTACGTAAGACCACAGACAAAAATGTGTTGAAGCGACCTGCAAATTTCTTCAGGTCTACAAAACTGATGGCGAGGAATTCATGGACTCTATTGTCAACTGAAACAAAACAACAATCCTGCCGATGGAACCATCCAAAATTGCCAAAGCTGTGGAAGTTTAAACAAACACTGCAAGAAAATGTTTAAAGCCACCTACATTGTATAGCGGGAGAGTATTTTCTTGTTGAAGATGTTTTATCGTAATCAGTCCAGGTCAATAACTCACCAAGCTGATCAGTGCTTATTGGTGAGCAGCCCTTCCCTTTAGTTCATCAATAATTTTGTTTATATTGGTTCCTTTAAGTCTTCAAATTATAGAAGCAATTAAAGGGTCTCCTTTGTATGAAAAAAGTGTGAGTCAACAGTGATGAACATTGAAATTCTCGTTGAATTCAACCCGTTCCATAAGTTCATCCGATGTCAACTGGGAGATCCTCAAGATTCCAGAGGCATCGATACAAATGAGTCCGGCAGTCGAAGGTAGTTGAGAATGCAGACAAGTTCTGTGAAACATATGTACTATAAAAAAGTGAAGTTTTAAAAGTGTTAAGTTTGACTCAATGTTAATTTATAACCTATCAGGTTAGTTATCATACCTTATGACTGGGGAAAAAAGAAAACCACAAGTAAACCTAAAAATTCAACAAAGTTTCCATACTCAAAAGAAGACATCCAAACAAATATTAACCCTGTTTTATTAATTTGACCGTCACTGTTACTAAATTCCTCCAAACATCAATCAACAAATATTAACCCGTTAGAACTATTTGATATTGAACACTATTTATACTTAGCTGAAGAATTTACAAAATCTGAAACCTCTTTGTGTGTTCTGAAACAAATGACACTAGAAATAATAAATTTAAGATACCCTACCAATAAATGGCTACATGTTTATACTGACAGTTCTAGCTTGCCAAATAACAGTGGTACTGGTGCAGGTGCAATATGCCCTCTCTTCTCTTTCTACAAAAGATTAAGTTAAAATACTACAAATTTTGATGGAGAGATTTTGGCAATACATCAGAGCTTACAAAACCTACTATATCGTATAAATAAATTTGAAAAAGTGGTACTATTATCTGACTCCAAAGCAGCTATCATATCCATAACATCTGATGTAGCACCCAATAATCTATACATTGCAGAATGCCGCAAAATCATAAAACAACTAATGAATTTAAATAAAAGATTAATACTTCAGTGGATACCAGTACATTACGGAATACAGGATAATGAAACAGCTGACTTTCTAGACAAGAAAGGTAGTAAAATTACATAAAATTCTTGTGATCTAATAAGTTATCACTCTATCAAAAGAATCATTATATCAACATATAATAACAAAATTAAAGAAGAAAAGGAAAACCATGGGAAAATTGATGCAATAACATGACCAGAATCACTACATTACCAAGAAAATGCTGTGTGGCAACTTTTAGACTCCTAACAGGCCATAATTGTCTTAACATTTATTCAGGATTGGTATAGTGAGATCTCCTCTGTGTCCTTTCTGTACACTTAAAGAAAATATGGATGGAAACCATCTACTGCGCTGCCCAACCTTTAGTCAACATGATAATATAACAATAAAATACTGGAATGCGAGTGAGCAAATGGCTTCACTGCCAACTGCTCAATACTAGATACCAACCACATTGAGATTTTTGCCAGAATATGTTTTGAAGGACTAGTTTCCTTCATTTTGAACTGTACATTGACTCCATATTCTTCTTTCCCATATAGTTTTTATCGTAAAATACGATTCTAATGACCTTTTTCCAACTGTATCAGCAAACAGTGTTTGTATTTCTATTTCTTCAAATCTTTTCCTAACTCCTTTCCAAAGACCCTTAACATTGTTTACTGTCATTCTCCAAATTTCATCCAGACCATTGCTTTCCAGGTTTATATTGTATAGTTTGTACTATCAGGGTAATGGATATTCTAAGCATTGTCTTAACAGATTTTTTTCATCTAAATTTAAAATTCCAAACCAAAACTTAAAGTCTAGAATTACATTACAGTGTATCTTGTTGGCATGTACAGGTGATCATGGGTACAAGCAGAAAGAAGGTTTTCCTCCCGAAGAACAGATGATCACAGCTCTACCGGATGTTCGGACATTGATGATTGATCCAAATGAAGACGAGTTCATGGTGTTGGCTTGCGATGGCATATGGAACTTCATGTCAAGCCAGGATGTTGTGGATTTTGTACGACCAAGAGTTTTAGAAGGGAAATTGAAGCTGTCACAAATTTGTGAAGAGGTAAGGTTCATTTTACCTTAAATTATAGGCTGAAAGTGTTTAGACTAGAAGCAGATAATTATCATTTATGCAACTTGTGCACTGTTCACACAGATCTGGAAAATCGAGGAAATTAATTCCATTATTATATTGATAATATGAAGCCATTTGTATCAAAAAGACCAATCTCCACTTTTTTTGCAAAATTGAGATGTTGGTACCACTGGATTGTGCTATCAGCCCTTGTATCAAACAGGACAATCTCCACAATTACCATTCTGGTCACATGACTGGCAGCAATATGGCTGCAGCGCTGGAAATAATAATGTGTGTGTTCTGCTCAATTGAGCTATATAATAGGTGTATACAGTATCACCGTATATTGTATTATAAAGACAAGTGCTAGTTTTCTTTAAGAGTGCCTCAGAATGTGACACCCGTCACTCCCACAAAAGCTAGGCAAGAGGAAGTATTGTTATATGTTATATTAATTTGTTGAGTTGGTTTTTTAACACTACGTCACTTACATTGTTATTATGAGGGACTAGTTTCGAAAGCCTATGCTTTCATTTTCAACCGCACTGGTCCAACTGCCATTGCTGGCTGCATTTGCTTGTACTCTCTTCTCTGGTGGCGAAATGATGAACTTAACTAAGCGGTCTATTGGCAGGATTTCAAAGTTTATTAGCCGATCTTTGTTTTTCCATATGAGGATGTTTTCCCAGGTTGTGAGTTCATTGTGGCCTGACATGGTTTTAAGCAATTTTGGATTTGGATCTAGATTGTGGTTTTCTTTCCAAAAGTGAAATGCTACTGCCGATTTATCTTCTTGTTGCAATTTTAGGTTTCTAAAGTGCTCTTTGGATCTGATTTTTAAACTTCTTTTGGTTTGTCGTATGTAGAACTTTTCACAATTTGTGCATTTAATTTGATATATTCCTGACCTATTTTCTGGTGGAATTTCATCTTTTATTTTTGAATTTAGTAATTTTATGACAGAAAATCTGTTTATTGGAGCTAGGGTGATGTCTTGTTCTTTGAAGATTTTTTTTTAATTTTCTAAATGCTCGGGGGTGGTAAGTGACTTTTTTGAATGTGTTGGTATTGTTTTTTCCTGCTGTTAGGGTAGTTATTTCTTTTATGGTTTTTTTCTTCTTTGTTTTGTTTAGTTTCTTGCACACAAGGTTCTTGCTGTATCCATTTTGTTCTGCTGTTTGAATTATGGTTTTTAACTCTTTGTTGAATTCAGTTGTGCTCATAGGTACATTTGCTAATCTATGTGTGAGGCTGTTTATTACTGCATTTTTGTGTGGTGATGGATTGTAGCTGTCATTTTTAATGTAATTTTCTGATTGAGTTGGTTTTCTGTAGATTCCAAAGTTTACTTTTGTGTCGTTTCTGATGATTTTTAGGTCTAAGAATGGGAGTTCTCCATTGGTTTCTGTTTCCATTGTGAATTTTATTGTTTTTTCCTGTATGTTTAATAATTTTATGGCATCATCTAAATGTCTACTTGGTACTATTGCAAATATGTCGTCAACATAGTGGTACCACACTTTGAAAATCCATGGGAATGCTTTCTTCATGTGCGTTTCTAATTTGCTCATAAATAAATTTGCCAAAAATGGAGATAGAGGGTTGCCCAAGTACGTTCTTGTTTATTTATTACACATATTTATCCATAAATATTTTTACCATTCCAAGTTGCCTAAATCTCAATGGAGAGCAGTTTCATGAAAATTTTCTTTCCCTCTTTTTACCCCCTTGCAGTTTAGGTAATAATCTGTTTTGCTTATTTAGGAGTACTAAGTAGCCTACCTTATATTAACATTATTGACCCTGTATTTCAGTGCAAAATAGTAATATAATTAAATAATGATTGTAGTTTTACTAAAATAAATGCCCAGGTACAAGAACCCCTTCTTTCCTTAACAGAAAGACCAATCTCCAAAATTTGGACTAAAATATCTAATAAACTATTAATCCAAGGTTGATTTCCTCTAGTTACTTACATCAAACACACTTGATGAATATGCAAGACAAAAATCAAGCCAATCGAGTTGGAAGAAAAAGCTGTAACACAAATTGGGCTCCACTGAAAATAGGTCGCTCTTTTTGACACTAATAGCCTCATATTATCATGGGTATACTTGTTTTACTGTTAGAACAGGGGAAAATTTGATGCCACAGTCAGGATATGAACCTGGTTTTCCCACCATGCTCAAGTATGGACCAGGGACAGGGGGAAGCAACAAAACAAATATCTGATGTCCTCCATTCACATGACTTTCTGTACATATCTGTAACAAATTATTGTTAATAAGCTTATTCTTCTATCATGCTGTTCAAGATAAACTTTAGCAGAAACAGTCTTATTACTCGCTTCCTTGTAAGTAGAAGCGAAATAAAAGAATACATGTTTTAAAACCTGGTTGCTATGGGGTTGAAATCTTTTCTTTGCGTGGCCAGAATTTGACAAGTTCTTGTATGAGCAAATGTTAAGTATTTTAAAACTAAAACCAATAAAAAGAAATATCTCAAGAGTGGTCAACTCTACACAAAAATGTACATAACATAAATTGTGCACATTTTTTGTGTAGTAAGTTTTTGTCTTATCTCTTTCAGTTTACCAATTATGCAAAATTCATCCACAATAAAGAGGTCTTTAAGAGACTATTCCCAGAAAATTCAAGATATACATTTTATTTGTTGTGTAAATATCTTAAATATACAGTATTTTAATCAAAACCATTAGAGCCTTTTTTGAGAAAATCAAAATGTTCAAAAATTTTTCCATGTAAGGGAAGTTTGGGGTTGGGGAAATTTTTCTCAAAATCTTTGTGTTGCATCCCTGTTACTAACTTTTCGTTATTGAGATAGTGTTCACATTTTTCTAAAAATGTGAATGTTTAGGGGACCCTAAAATGTGTATTTTCAGTGAAATGTGGGTATGTGTAGAGAAAGTAAAAAGGTATGAATTGAATAATTGCTCAAAAAGGAAAAGTCTGTTAAATACCAAACTGGCATGTTTTTAGGATTCACCATGAAGATTTTCAGGAAAATTCGTATATCCCAACCGACCCTTTCATTTGAAGATTTTTTCAAAATATTAAAGATATTAACATGACAAAATATATATCTTGAATTTTCTGAAAATAGCCTCCGAAATCTTCATTCAGGATGAATTTGGCAGAACTGGTAAACCATTTTAGTTCCTTTAACTTCCATGGGGCATTGTTACAATATTTCATGATCGAATTTGAATTTCTAGTTCATATGGCTATGCGCCATGGTAACAAGCAATCAACTCGTCATCCAAAGATTATATTTATACATATTTATATTTTCTAAAAATTTTATCACCATTGTGCAAATAAACACTTAAGACCTCTTTAAAGAACACTGTATAATATTGGTTCCTCAAAATAATTACAGCATAAAACTTAGGAGTTTCAAAAAAAATATGAAATTTCAAGAAATAAAAAATCTTATATTTTATCAATTAAATTATTTACATTGTGACCTTGATTACATTGTTAAATAGTAGAACATTTTTAGAAAATTTAATCATCACAATTTGAGTTATCGTGTTCACACACACACACCTTTTTTTAAAGATCTGATGCTCTATTCACATTGCTTTCTCTACATCGCTGTAACAAATTATTGTTAAAAAGCCTATTCTTCTACCTACTATATGATAATCATTAGCAGAAATTGTCTTAATGACTGCCTTCCTTATAAGTAGAAGGGAAATAATGGAATACACTAGGCTAAAGTAATAGATTTTTTAGAAGCTGGTTGCTGAAAATCATTTCTGTGCATTGCTTGGAGTTAAACAACTTTCTGTGTGAGAAAAGTTTAAGTATGTTAAATCTGGAACAAGTAACAAGGAATATCTCAAAACAATCAACTGAACAAAAAAATGTATATAACATAAACTGTTTTAACGAGCTCTACATTTTCTATTAAGTAAGTTTGTGTCTATCTCTTACAGTTTATCAGTTATGCAAAATTCAGCTAAATTCATCCAAAATAAAGTAGTCTTTAGAGACTATTCCCAGAAAATTCAAGATATACATTTTATTTGTCGTGTAAATATCTTTAATATACAGTATTTTAATCAAATCATTAGAGCCAAAAGTTGAACATTTTTTTGTGTAAAGAGTAGTTTGGGGTTTGGGAATTTCTCAAAATCTTCCTGTCACATCCTTGAAGCATACTAAAATTATATACCAAGTTTGATATTTTGCCGACTTTACATTTTTTAGTTGTAATGTTCACGGACACACACATGCCTGTTTCTAAAAATTCTTTTTTTGAATACAGGGTACTCTAAAATATCCATTTTTGTTGAAATCTTGGTAACATTTTTGGGTGGAATGCACTCTCTATACACTATACAGTACATATAAAGTAAAAAGAGAAGTGCAGAGTTAAATATTATTAATTGTTATATTAATGATTCAAATTGCCTTATGTTGTTACAGCTGTTTGACCATTGTCTGGCACCAGACACAGTTGGAGATGGCACTGGCTGCGACAATATGACAGCAGTGATTGTGAAATTCCAGCCATCTCTTGGAGAGACAAAATCCGGAGTAAAACGCCCTGCATCCCCTTCACAAGAGGAGGCAGACACCAACAAACGTCCCAAGACAGAAGAAGGAACCTTAGTGTGATAAATTGAGTGGTGTTGTGACTCAAGTATGATATAATCTATACAAAAACAAAAGAACATTAACCAGAGTTTGCACCTAGTACTCGTTTCATATTGACGTTTCACCAGAACACATTTTTTGCACAGGCTCAGCGTGCAGATACTATGCTGGAGCACCTATCTATAAATATATTACATGTTTGACAAAGTGGGCACACCAGATAGGTGCTAGGAGAAGCGTTTTAAAAAGGAAACTGCATAAAACTGGTTTTGTCACAGTTTATTTTTTTATTAGTCCAGTTCTAATGGATAATTCTGTGCATAAATGTTGATTTATCTACCATTATACATAATTTGATAGGAATAAAGTTAACATAGGTGTAATGTTCACGATCACCAATAAAAAAAACTGAAAGGGTTAATTCGTGGAGATAAGTGTTTTTTTTTTTTTTTAAACAAAATCACAATAAAGCCCCTTTTTTCTCTGTGTAGACATTTTGGATTTCCTTTGTGTGAGATTTGCATTTCTGTCAAGTAAATTTACTTATTAGCCAATTAGTGCTTACAAATCATCAATTTTTTAACCGTTATGTTCAACAGAGGGACATTTCAGTACATCATTGTGCTGTCTCATACCTCCACTGCGCAATCTTTGCACAAGGCAGCTTGCAGTTAAATTGCCACACTCATGAATTTGAGTTGAACACTTAAGTATCACTTGCATATTGTTTTGCCAGAGCGGTTTCGGAGCCATGTGGGATTCATTGTCAGTGGTTTCCAACTGAAACAGGTGGTGTAGAAATTCATTTGGAAACCATTGACAATGAAGCTTCAAAGCAGTCTGGAAAAAGTGATAACTTAGGTGTTACAAATCCAACTCAAAAATATTCTCTTCATACGTATCACTGTTCCAAGACACCCTTTCATAAAAATTGTTGGTAACAGAGAAATATTTTATATATTAGATTTGTCAATTGGTCACAAAATGGAATGGTTGAGAGGTTGAGGCTGTGATGGGCTAACATATACGCTGTTGAGATTTACGTGACAGGCCAAGGTATAGGCTGGTTGAGAGTCTATGATAGGGACTGCGCCGTGGCCGAGTGGTCAGACCACTCGACTCTCACCTAGACGGCTGGGGTTCGATCCCAAGCGACCGCATGTGAGATTTGTGGTGGACAAAGCGGCGCTGGGGCAGGTTTTCTCCGGGTACTCCGGTTTTCCCCTCCATCGCATTCCACCGGTGCTCCATCATCATTCATGTATCATTAGTGTCACCGCCCGCGGTGCCATAAATAGTTAAACACTACCAAAAAAAAAAGTATGATAGGCTAACAAATAGACCGGCTGATAATTAGGCTATGATAGGCTAACATGTAGGCTGGCTGAAAATTAGGTTATGATAGACTGGTTTAGAATTAGGTTATGATATGCTAACATAGAGTGTTGAGAATTAGGCTATGATAGGCCAACATGTAGACTGGCTCAGAATTAAGACTAACATAGACTGGTTGAGCATGAAGCTATAATAGGCTAACAATGACAGGTTGAGAATTAGGTTATGATAGGCTAACATATATGTTGGTTAGGAGTTAGTCTATGTTAGGCCACATATAGACTGGTTAAGAATTAGGGTGTCATAGAATAACATATAGACTGGTAGAGAATGAGGTTGTGATAGGCTAACATATAGTCTGGTTGAGAGTTCGTTTATGACAGGCAACATATAGACTGGGTCGTCTCTTTGTACGGTGGTAGCGCAGCTGCTTACCAAGCAGGAGGCCTGGGTTCGATCCCCAGTACCGGCGAGGGGATTTTTCTCCTGCTGGGAGACCTGGCCCGGGGTGCACTCAGCCTCATAAGGTCGCTGGGGTGCCAATTGAGGAGCTACTTGATGGAGAAGTAGTGGCTCCAGGTCATGAGGACAGCATTAATGGGCCAGGGGGGACTCAAGGCGCTGACCACGTCACACCCTCCAATACTGCAAACCATCCATTATGCCTGTAATGGACCAAGATGGGGGACGCAGCGGCCGGGCGATAGGCCAAGGTTCCCTGTGAGCTGTTGTGCCATGGAGTTATAACATATAGACTGGCTGAAAATTAGGTTATGATAGGCTAACATAGACTGGTTGAAAATTAGGTTATGATAGGCTAACATAGACTGGCTGAGCATTAAGCTATAATAGGCTAACAATGACTGGTTGAGAATTAGCTTATGATAGGCTAACATATCGACTGGTTGAGAATTAGGTTATGATAGGCTAACATAGACTGGTTGAGCGTTAAGCTATAATAGGCTAACATAGACTGGTTGAGAATTAGGTTATGATAGACTGGTTGAGAATTAGGTTATGATAGGCCAACATAGACTGGTTGAGAATTAGGTTATGATAGGCTAACATAGACTGGCTGAGAATTAGGTTATGATACGCCAACATATAGACTGGCTGAGAATTAGGTTATGATAGGCTAACATAGACTGGCTGAGAATTAGGTTATGATATGCCAACATATAGACTGGCTGAGAATTAGGTTATGATAGTCTAACATAGACTGGCTGAGAATTAGGTTATGATAGGCCAACATATAGACAGGCTGAGAATTAGGCTATGATAGGCTAACATAGACTGGCTGAGAATTAGGTTATGATAGGCCAACATATAGCCTGGCTGAGAATTAGGCTATGATAGGCCAACATAGACTGGCTGAGAATTAGGCTATGATAGGCCAACATAGACTGGCTGAGAATTAGGTTATGATACGCCAACATAGACTGGCTGAGAATTAGGTTATGATAGGCCAACATATAGACAGGCTGAGAATTAGGTTATGATAGGCTAACATAGACTGGCTGAGCATTAAGCTATAATAGGCTAACAATGACTGGTTGAGATTTAGGTAATGATAGGCTAACATACATTGTTGAGAATTTGGCTATGATAGGCTAAGCTATAGTAGACTGGTTGAGAGTTAGTCTATGACAGGCTAACATATAGGCTGGCTGAGTATTAGGCTATGATAGGCTAACATAGACTGGCTGAGCATTAAGCTATAATAGGCTAACAATGACTGGTTCAGATTTAGGTAATGATAGGCTAACATAGACTGGTTCAGAATTAGGTTATGATAGGCTAACATACATTGTTGAGAATTTGGCTATGATAGGCTAAGCTATAGTAGACTGGTTGAGAGTTAGTCTATGACAGGCTAACATATAGGCTGGCTGAGAATTAGGTTTATGATAGGCTAACATATATACTGGTTGAGAATTAAGCATTAATAGGCTAACATATAGACTGTTGGGAGTTAGGCTATGAGAGGCTAGAAATAGGTAGGCTAGGTATAGGCTAAAGGTATGCTAAAGATAGGCTGTGTATAGGCTAAGGATAGGCTAAAGGTAGGCTGTGTATAGGCTAAGGATAGGCTAAAGGTAGGCTGTGTATAGGCTAGGTATAGGCTGTGGATAGGCTAAAGGTAGGCTGTGTATAGGCTAGGTATAGGCTAAAGGTAGGCTGTGTATAGGCTAGGTATAGGCTAAAGGTAGGCTGTGTATAGGCTAGGTATAGGCTAAAGGTAGGCTGTGTATAGGCTAAGGATAGGCTAAAGGTAGGCTGTGTATAGGCTAAAGGTAGGCTGTGTATAGGCTAGGTATAGGCTAAGGATAGGCTAAAGGTAGGCTGTGTATAGGCTAGGTATAGGCTAAAGGTAGGCTAAGGATAGGCTGTGTATAGGCTAAGGATAGGCTAAAGGTAGGCTGTGTATAGGCTAAGGATAGGCTAAAGGTAGGCTGTGTATAGGCTAAGGATAGGCTAAAGGTAGGCTGTGTATAGGCTAAGGATAGGCTGTGTATAGGCTAGGTATAGGCTAAAGGTAGGCTGTGTATAGGCTAAGGATAGGCTAGGTGTAGGCTGTGTATAGGCTAAGGATAAGCTAGGTATAGGCTAAAGGTAGGCTGTGTATAGGCTAAGGATAGGCTAGGTATAGGCTAAAGGTAGGCTGTGTATAGGCTGAGTTGGTATAGGTAAATTTTGTTTATTTATTTTATTACAGTTTTAATATTTGGTATAATCAACGAAGAATTAAATGTTCTATTATTTCTTGCTGTTCTTGTTCTGTTCTCTGCAAAGACTGGTACTGAATCCTCAGGCGCTCCAGCTCCAGTGACTTTTCGATAATAAGAGCCTGCAAAACAGAACAAAACACAGATGTGACAATTATTTTCACATAAGAATTATAATTGACCATGTCATCTTGCACTCAAATGGCTTTCTCTACATCCCCATAACAAATTATGGTTAATAAGCTTATTCTTCTATCCACTTCATTCTAATCGAGATAAATATTATCAGAAATAATCTTATTACTTTATTCCTTAAAAGTAGACCAAATATGCTAGGCTAAACAGATAGTAACCACATTTTAAAACATGTGACTAAGGTATTAAATTTAATTTCTTTGCCTGGTCAGGAAATGATAAGTTCCTGCATGAGAAAAGTAAGTATTTTTAAGACAAACCAATAACAAAGTATACCTCAGAAATGCTCAACTCAAGGAAAAAAATGTATATGACAAATTGAGTGTTTTAAGAGCTCTACATTTTTTGTGTGGTAACTTTTTGTCTTATCTCTTAAGGTGTACTAGCTATGCAAAATTCATCCAGAATAAAGAGGCTATACCCAGAAAATTGAAGATGTGCATTTTAATCAAAATCGTTAGAGCCACTTTGAGAAAATCAAAATTTTTTTTAAATGTCTTCCATGTAAAGGGCAGTTTTGGTGGGGAGATTTTCTTGAAAATCTTCTTGTCCCATTCTTCGAAGATACTGAACTTAATACTTTTCATTTTTGAGCAGCATAGCCCACAGACACATATACACACACATTTTTTGGAATAGCCTCTAAAGACCTTTTTATTCTGGATGAATTTTGTATAACTGGTAAATCATAACAGATAGACAAAAATTTACTGCATAAATAATAAAGATCTCGTTAAAGCACACCATTTACATTCTTTTTTTTTTACTGGAATTGACCATTTCTGAGATATTTCAAGTTATTTTTTCAGTTTTAAATACTAACTTTTCAAACACTTTTCCCCTGGCCATGGATAGAAATGGATTTTAACCACATGGCAACCAGCTTTAAAAGAATTGACTATCGTTTTAAACTAGTGTATTCCCTTATTTCCCTTCTGCTTACAAGGAAACAAGTAATTAAGACAATTTCTGCTACTGTTAATCTCTATTATCATATAGTATATACAGGGTGTTAATGAACTACACCGAAATAATTTGAGATTGTGCACGTGACTGATATAATTTGAGATCGGCGATTCATGGTCCCCAGATAAACATAATGCAGCTACATAGCATTAAAGTGTGGGTATCAGGTGCTGGTAAGTCGGTATTAAAACAAAGCAAGTTGAAAAAATGGTCTTGAAAACTGCTGCCCAAGTATAGAAATATTGATTTTTTAACGTAAAAATCTGGAACTAATCACTTGACAGTGCAACACTGAGCATGCATACCTTCTTTGAACTTGCAGATATGTACCTCATTTACAGTGAATCAAATACTAAATAAGAATTTAGAATCTAAGACTAAAACTGCATTAAAAACTACAAAAACATAAAGAAAGAAAGAAAATTATGAAAGAAACAGAAAAAAAAAAAGTGGAGGTGAACAAGACTCAAACTCGGAAACTTTCTTTCACTTGAAAGCCAGTATCATAACCACTACACTAGAGAGGTACGTTGTAATATGTCCCTTCATTTTTCGTGTTATCCTCTCGAATGGTTGGTAAATTAGCCAGTGGTGTACTGGCACTTTAGAAACTTATAACCGTTACTTCGAAATGTCAATAAACAGGCCATAAAGTCTATCTCAAATTTCTTATTTAAGTAATGTACATATTCTGTAAAAATATTTCAGTATAGTTCATTAATACCCTGTAGAATATGCTTTTTAACAATAATGTGTTACAATGATGTAGAGAAAGTCATGTGAATGAAATCAGCTTTTTATAATTCAATGGGTCCCAAAACATATATTTCCTGTGAACTCTGGGTATCGAATGTTTGGGTGCAATATAATAGCTTTTCTATAATTGTACACAGAATGTGTAGAGAAAGCAATGAGTGTAAAACTTAGATATAAATTTAAACCAACAGCAGTCACGAGCTGGATGGCTAAGGTGGTAATGTCTGTGGCCTCTTTTGGGAGGTCCCAGGTTCAAATCCCATTGTTGACCATTCTGGCTGGGATTTTTTCATGGTTTCTCTCTCAATAACCACATAAATATATATTTTCACTTACTCTGACAGGATACAATATACATAGTAGATATAGGTGTTATATTCCACCCAAAAAATTCAATACCAAGATTTCAGGGTCCTCTGAATCCAAAAATAGTACTTTGGAAAAAGGTCCATATGTATGTGGACAGCATAACTTAAAAATGAAAATTCTGTTAAATACCAAACTTGATATTTAATTTTAGTATCTCCCAAGGATGTGACACGAAGATTTTATGGAAAATCTCCACGCCTGACTATTTTTATCAAAAATGAAATGTATATCATGAATTTTTTGGGAATAGCTGCTGGTCTACCATAGCACTGTATACCATTTACTAGAGGTCACTAGTGGTGGTGCTATACATTTTGTTATAGCCCAGTGAAGAGGGACCATGATCATGATCAAGGACAGACACACAGATAAGCTCTGGTCTACCATAGCACTGTATACCATTTACTAGAGGTCACTAGTGGTGTAGCACAGTGAAGAGGGAACATGATCATGATGAAGGATAGACACACAGATAAGCTCTGGTCTATCATAGTACTGTATACCATTTACTAGAGGTCACTAGTGGTACAGCCCAGTGAAGAGGGACCATGACCATGATCAAGGACAGACACACAGATAAGCTCTGGTCTATCATAGTACTGTATACCATTTACTAGAGGTCAATAGTGGTACAGCACAGTGAAGAGGGACCATGACCATGATCAAGGACAGACACACAGATAAGCTCTGGTCTATCATAGTACTGTATACCATTTACTAGAGGTCACTAGTGGTGCTATACATTTTGTTACAGCCCAGTGAAGAGGGACCATGACCATGATCAAGGACAGACACACAGATAAGCTCTGGTCTATCATAGTACTGTATACCATTTACTAGAGGTCACTAGTGGTGCTATACATTTTGTTACAGCCCAGTGAAGAGGGACCATGACCATGATCAAGGACAGACACACAGATAAGCTCTGGTCTATCATAGTACTGTATACCATTTACTAGAGGTCACTAGTGGTGCTATACATTTTGTTACAGCCCAGTGAAGAGGGACCATGACCATGATCAAGGACAGACACACAGATAAGCTCTGGTCTATCATAGTACTGTATACCATTTACTAGAGGTCACTAGTGGTACAGCACAGTGAAGAGGGACCATGATCATGATCAAGGATAGACACACAGATAAGCTCTGGTCTATCATAGTACTGTATACCATTTACTAGAGGTCACTAGTGGTGCTATACATTTTGTTACAGCCCAGTGAAGAGGGACCATGACCATGATCAAGGACAGACACACAGATAAGCTCTGGTCTATCATAGTACTGTATACCATTTACTAGAGGTCACTAGTGGTACAGCCCAGTGAAGAGGGACCATGATCATGATCAAGGATAGACACACAGATAAGCTCTGGTCTATCATAGTACTGTATACCATTTACTAGAGGTCACTAGTGGTACAGCCCAGTGAAGAGGGACCATGATCATGATCAAGGATAGACACACAGATAAGCTCTGGTCTATCATAGCACTGTATACCATTTACTAGAGGTCACTAGTGGTACAGCCCAGTGAAGAGGGTCCATGATCATGATGAAGGATAGACACACAGATAAGCTCTGGTCTATCATAGTACTGTATACCATTTACTAGAGGTCACTAGTGGTACAGCCCAGTGAAGAGGGACCATGATCATGATGAAGGATAGACACACAGATAAGCTCTGGTCTATCATAGTACTGTATACCATTTACTAGAGGTCACTAGTGGTACAGCCCAGTGAAGAGGGACCATGATCATGATCAAGGAGACACACAGATAAGCTCTGGTCTATCATAGTACTGTATACCATTTACTAGAGGTCACTAGTGGTGGTGCTATACATTTTGTTACAGCCCAGTGAAGAGGCACCATGATCATGATGAAGGATAGACACACAGATAAGCTCTGGTCTATCATAGTACTGTATACCATTTACTAGAGGTCACTAGTGTTACAGCCCAGTGAAGAGGGACCTTGATCATGATCACAGACACACAGATAAGCTCTGGTCTATCATAGTACTGTATACCATTTACTAGAGGTCACTAGTGGTACAGCCCAGTGAAGAGGGACCATGATCATGATCAAGGACAGACACACAGATAAGCTCTGGTCTATCATAGTACTGTATACCATTTACTAGAGGTCACTAGTGTTACAGCACAGTGAAGAGGGACCATGATCATGATGAAGGATAGACACACAGATAAGCTCTGGTCTATCATAGTACTGTATACCATTTACTAGAGGTCACTAGTGGTGCTATACATTTTGTTACAGCACAGTGAAGAGGCACCATGATCATGATCAAGGATAGACATGGATAAGCTCTGGTCTATTATGGCACTTTAGGTAATATTGCTGAATGAGGGCGTGTTTGCTGTGTAATGTCAGGCAGGTAATCAGTGCATCAGACAATTGCTGAAATGTGCAATGATTTGCGTTATTGATGCAGGGAAATGTTAAAATATGCTATGAACAATGTGGGAAAGCAAAGATGCTGTTTGTATTTGATAGTAGCTTTGTGCATTAAACTTCTCCATTTGTCTTCTTAGCTTCTTGAATGTAGCATTTCTAAATGTTTTTTTTTAATTTCTCTACATGTACTATGTATATAGCGTATAGAGAAGGTACTGTAATGCACTCTAAAAGTAGATACCAAGATTTAACCAGAAATACATCTTTTAGAATGCTCTGAATACAAAAAAAAGCATTTTTAAAAAAAAAGTCCATGAGTGAGTGTGTCTGTGGGCAACATAGCTCAAAAACGATAAGGCCATTTAATACCAAATTTGGTATTTAAGTTCAGTATCATTCTAGGATGTGACATGAAGATATTCAAGAAAATCCCCTACTCCCAACTATTGATTTTCTAAAAAATGGCTCTAACAATTTTGATTAAAATATTGTATATTAAAGATGTTTACATGACATAAAATGTACATCTTTAATTTTCTGGGAATAGCCTCTAAAGACCTCTTCATTCTGGATGATTTTTATTGAATTTTGCATAACTTGTAAACCATAAGAGATAGGCAAGAGAACACAAAAAAAAAAAAAGTAGATCACAATAAACACACAATTTATGTAAAATATATTTTTTTTCGTGGAGTTGATCGTTTTTGAGCTTTAAAAAAGACAGATACTTTTCTCCTACAGGAATTTATCAACTCCTGTCCATACAAACAAAGGAACTTCAGTCATATAGCAACCAGCTTTTGACTATCACTTTAACCTATGGTACTTCCTTTTTTTTTTAAATGTTTCATTTGTATAGCCCCCTTTAACTTGAATGGTCATATCGGGGGCTTTAACTTGTGAAACAACTCGTATTACTGTAGGTTAGAACGTTAGGTTAATCATTACTATATTACTAATACACACGCACATTCACTCTCACATTCATACTTCCAGACTCTGTGGGGGATAGGGAATAAATCTGGTTAAAGAAAAATTCCCCGCACCAGCCGGGAATCGAACCCGGGACCTCCGGGTGAGAAGTCAGCTCACTGACCACTCGACCACGCAAGCAGTCGGTACTTCCTTATTTCGCAAAGAAGCAAGTAATAAGACTATTTCTGCTATTTTTTTCTCGATTAGCATGAAGTACATAGAAGAATAAGATTTTTAACAATAATTTGTTGCAGAGTAGAGAAAGTCATGTGAGTGGAACACATCCGATTTATTTTTTTTTTTTTTTAGTGAAGCTATGAAGGATTTGAAAATTTGCTTCAAAATATTTTAAAAAATATACATGTACTGTATTTAAATTAAAGAGGGATTTTTAGGCTTAAAACCTATAAATTAGGTACATTGGAGTACAATAGGCACTTTTAGGTACAATAAAACTTCTACAGTAGGTGTAAATTGTCACGAACCATTAAAATATATATTTGGTTTTTGTTTATTGCTTCAGGAAAAAATAGGCACACAACCTAAAATCTGAGGTCTACGCATCAGTTATTGTTGTAGTTCTCTGATTTGTGCTGCCATCTATCCTCGCTTTAGTCAACTATTAAGAAAGTTGGTAACATTGGCTGTTGTCGGGTCAGTTGCATCATTTTCCTTGAAGGGGTGACTTTTTTTTAATTGTTTCATTTATATAGCCCCCTTTAACATCTAAGGTCATATTGGGGGGTGTTTGCAATAGAAACAACTCGTCTGTAGGTTTTTCGTTGGATTTAAGCCATTTTATTTCCTCGAACACGCACACATTCACTCTTACATACATACTTCCAGACTCTGTGAAGGATAGGGAATAATTCTAGTTAAAGAAAAATTCCCCACCCCAGCTGGAAATCGAACCCGGGACCTCCGGGTGAGAAGTCAGTTCGCTCACCATGGAGGCTGTCAATGTTAAAATACAGCATTTTCCTCAATTTCTGTGAACTGGAATTCAGGATGCAATCTCCAATTCTGAGGGAGCGATATTCAAGCTTTCAATAAATGCAGTTAGCTGCTTTGCACAGATTTTTTCAACTTGTTGTACATTTAAAATAAAACATTAATACAGAAGTTACGACTACTTATTTGTTGAGAAATCCTTGAAAATCATACTTTTAGATTGTACCAAGGCATTTTAGCAGATTTCAGTGATGTACTGTAAATAATAATTCAAAATATGTGTAAAAACCCTGGGTTTCTTGACTCTTCAATGTGTCAATCATAAACAATGTACTACTGGGTCCCACCACTTCTCTGCCATTTTATAGTTTCCAAGATTAGCTAATGTGCTTGTCAATTTTAAAGAATTGGTACAACAAAAATAAACTTTGTGCGTGAAGTAAGTATGCTTTTATTATTTTTTTTTTTTTTTTTTTTTTAAACAACAGGAGCAAGGAAACAATAGTTAATACATAAAAATATATTTGAATTTCACTGCTAACTTTCCCTTAGTATTGAATGGAGAACCAAAATATAGCACTACTATTGCCTTTTAGTGACAAATATCCGTGCCTCTAATGCCATTTAGCAGCTATTAACCAGTTGCATTCCATTGGCACTATCTACTCATTTCCCTAGTGCTTTTTCAATTTCTAAAGTTGGTATGGATTAGCACAGTAAACATACCCTCACTCAGCAACATTACTGAACTTTATACCAATTAGTGCAGTACATTCAATGTTTTGTCCTGTCAATAGTGAAAATCTGCAACACTTTTGAATCTGTCCAAAAAAGCCTACCTCCCCCATACACTTTATAGGCAAACAGTAGAAGTTGACAAATGCACTCAGCAACAAACCAAAAAAGACCATATGAAACACAGGATAATACAACAAAAGATTGATTCATGAAAATCTGATGTGTTCCATTCACATCTGTCCATTCTCTATCTGTTCTGCAAACAAATTGAGTAAAGGTTCCGCAGGACGTCCAGAACGAAAATGTTCACATGGAACGTGTGTCTTGTGATAAATGTGATCATTTTGAGTTGCCCTTATTGAGCCACTTTCTTATATATAAAACTTGTCGCAAAATGTAAACAACAACACTCCATTTTGTAATTCTTACAAATGCAAAACCATACCGCCAACCTAATTTTTTCAAGAAATCCGCGAGTCACCTGTCGTAATAGAACATTGCAGATTCTAGTTCAATTTTAGATTTGACTCTACCATTGGTCGATTGACCAACATGGCTGCACAAGCACAAGCAGACAAAACAAACGGAAGACTATGCATTTTGCATTGGAAAGCAGAACTGATTTTCAGAAAGTGCATTTTCACCCCTTATTTACCCCCTAAAGTAGCCTGACTTCAACGAAATCTCGAAACCTGTCGTTCAAATGTCACATACCCATATTGTCTCCTTCACCAATAGTAATCTTGCGGTATGTTCTTTATCAATGTTGGCATTACTGCCATAATGAATTATAGAGATGAAAACAACGAATAACTTGTAAACTGCATGAGCGATCCTAATGGCCGAATAGTATACTATGAAATCTGGATCGGCAAAGGAATAAAGACCACAAATTGTTCTTACTAAGACTACTCTTCTATCTACGTCATGATAATCAAGATAAACATTACCAAAAACGGTCTTATTATTTAGTTCCCTATAAGTAGAAGGGAATTAAAGGAATACTCTAGGTTAAACTGACAGTCAAATGTTATAAAATGTGATTGCAATGGGATTAAAACCCATTTCTTTGCATGGCCAGGTTCCTGTATGAGAAACCTTCAAGTATTTTAAAACTAAAACCAATAACAAAGAATATCTTGAAAATGGTCAACTCAACGAAAAAATGTATATGAAATAAATTATGTATTTTAATGAGATCTACATTTTTTTGTGTTGTAAGTTTTTGTCTATGTCTTATGGTTTACTAGTTATGCAAAATTCAGAAAAATTCTTCCAGAATAGAGGTCTTCAGAGGCTATTCCCAGAAAATTCAGGATATACTTTTGTTATGTAAACATCTTATATATGAGATTTTAATCAAAATCATTAGAGCCAAATTTTTTGCAAATAAAGGGCAGTAGGGGGATTTTATTGAAAATCATTGTGTCGTATCTTTGGAATGCATTTAACTTAAATATTACGTTTGGTATTTAACAAACTTTTCATTTTTGAGCTATGCTGCCCACAGACACACACATGGACATTTTTCTAAAATGCAGTTTTTGGATTTAAGGGGTCCCAAAACATGTATTCCCAGTATCAAATTTTTGGGTGCAATACAATACCTTCTCTATAACACTACGTACATAGTAGAGAAAGTAAAACGTCAGAAAATTTCTGTGTGCCCACACCCATATTAGATGGCATACAATATTGACCTGAACTAAGCTGGTTACAATACTTTTAGGCATTCTTTGACACTTATAGTTCCATAGAAAGTGTATGAAACCATAGTGAGAGCCCCCTGGGTAGCGTGTCTACTTCACATTCTAAAGGTCACGAGTTCGAATCTCGCTTACAGTGAGTTACCTGGATAAGGGTTTTCCCTTATCCTGAGAAGACGAGTGTCGAGTAACTTTAAGCTCCATGGACCCTGAGATCATTTGAGATCATTTCTCCAATTTCATTCATCATCCGATATGACTAACCAGGTTAAAGGACAATAAGTGAAAAAAAAAAAAAAAAACATAGTGAAGGTGGTTGTGAAAACCTGCAGAGTTTAGACATGTAGACCCCTTGGCTACACCCTGTCAATGCTCAGCAGTTTGTGAACTGTTTCACTATTCTACTTCTACAAAACATTCCTCAGCTATGCTTTGTGGCTTAGGGCACTCAACATATATGAGGGCCGGCTCTCAATGAAAACAGCATTAAACAAATTTTTTTTGCTTTGTTTCTCAACATAATCTCCAGAAAGGCTAATACATTTGTCATATCGGTGTTCTAATTTAATTAAACCATCTCTGTAGTGCGATTTATCAAGGTCCTCAAAATAGCTGTTTACCGCATCAATGACCTCGTTGTTGTGAAATCTTTGTCCTCCAAGAAATTTTTTGAGGTTTGGGAACAGGTGACAGTCACTGGGTGCTAGATCTGGCAAATAGAGTGGATGTTCAAGCAATTCCAACTTTAACTCACACATTTTTCCCATCGTAATGCCCGAACGTTGGGCCATTGCATTGTCGTGATGAAATAAGATTTTTTTTTTGTGACAAATGAGGTCTTTTTATTTTCGCCTCATCACTCAAACGTTGCAGTAACCTTGCATAGCAGTCACCAATGATCAATACAAATAATTCCCTGTGCATCCCAGAAAACACTCGCCATAACCTTTTCAGCTGACAAAATTGACTTTGCCTTTGTTGGAGTTGGTTCACCTGGCGCAATCCACTGTTTTGACTGTGATTTACTTTCTGGAGTGTAGTGATGTATCCAAGTTTCATCCATGGTAATAAGTTGTATATAAAATTCAATGGAATTTTTATGGTAGAGCTCCACATTCTTAACAGAAACAGTTTTTCTTTGGAACTTTTGATCAGGTATCAACAAACGCAGCATCCTTGTACAGACCTTGTGAAAGCCCAAAACATTATTTCACATATTACTTGCACATTCTTTTGATATGTTTACAGCCTCTGTGATCTCAAACAACTTTTAATCTGTCTTCCAGTACTAAACAATGAATTTTTTCAATGATCTCTGGAGTTGTCACTTCTACAGGGCGTCCAGAGCGAGGTTCATCACTAGTGCTCGTACATTCCATTTTAAACTCGGCAACCCACCTTTTAATCATTGAATATGAAGGGGCAGAGTCTTTCAATTTACTGTCCATTTCCTCCTTGACTTCTTTAGGTGTTAAGCCTTTCAAATGGAGGTATTTAATCACTGCTCGTTTTTCCAAATCCTACATTTCCATGAAAACTCTAAAGTTGTCTTGTTTAAAATGCTAATTACCTGCAACTATGGATACAAGCTAGTCTAGAGTTAAGCTATACGATGCTACTGTCTAAGTGGGCTAATGGCACCATATCAGTGTGAAGCCTGGGATTTATCAGTCAACCCTCATAGTATGGAAGTTTTTGTTAGTCATCTATGGTTGTGAATGGCAACAATAGCCAGAAAGTTATCTGAGGGAATACAATAGAATCTCATTAATCTGGACCCTGTTAGTTTGGACTTCCTCATAATCCAAACAGCTGTTTAATATGTAACAACCTTCACTTGTACTTCCTCCTATCAGTCTCAGTTGGCCATCGCCTGTTTGTGCTGCAGCGAAAGTCTGGGAAATCCATAGTGATTCCCGACACTGTCTCAGCTGACAAAGAGATGTGTCTGCCAATAGATTCATGCTACGTAAGCAATGTCATCATCCTGGTTGTAAGACGTAACAAAATTCCTTAGTGCAGTTTCAGTTGGTGCCAAGCAGTCCAAAACTCTGTCATGTAGTGGATACCATGTTAACTTCATATACCCAAGGTCGCAGGTTCAAACCTGGCAGAGGACGATGGAGTTTTTTGGGCGTAAAAATCCTTAGCATGGCTTCCTTCAGAAGGGAAGTAAAGCCATTGGTCCCGTGTCATACATTTATGGCACGTAAAAGAACCTCAAGCCTGATAAAGAGGCCTCTTTCACACTGAGTATAGAATGAGATGCTGAGAACCACTACAGTTAAACAGTATCATTAAATAAAATTCAATTTCCAATCCTAAATTCGAGAAGATCCATATTGATCCATGCCAGCCAGTGCACTGTCTACCAATAGATTCATGTTACATAAGCAATGTCGTCCTTGTTGCAACATGTAGCAAACATGCCTCAATGCAGCGTCAGTATCTATGCCGAGTATCCACTTGTATTGCACTATTTTGCTTTGCTATAGATTTTCTACATGTTGTAATGTACTGTTGTGCTGTATATTAGTGATTTAGTTTTGTTTGCTTGAAAACAGCTTATTGTCCTGCTGTAGCAGTGGACGGCACAAAGTAAAAAAGAATCTCAAGCCTGATACAGAGGCCTCTGAGCAAAATTAAGTAATCTTTCATGCCCAGCATAGAATGGGATGCTGAGAACCACATCAGGTAAAGAGTGTCCATAAATAACATGCCATTTACATTTTTTTTTTTTTTTATAGTATGAAGTGGCAACAGTGTAAAGGAGTGGCCACAAGGTAAGGTAACTGCCAGGGATCACTATGGACCTCTCCAACTTTAGTGGCAGGTTGTTGACCTTCCCAAGATTGAGGATAACAACGATTAAAATATATCTGCATATTATGAACATTTGAGGCATCTGCATGAGTTAATTATTAAAGAAATTAATATCAAAGGAAGACAGCAAAATATCAGCAGTTTCTTCAAACCATCAAGCGTGTTAAATGTGATCAATGACAGTGTGTTTTTTCTAATTCTGTACTGTGCAATGATGATATCTTTTATACTAAATAAACCTTTGTATTTCTTAAATTTAAAATACGTGTTATTTTTACTGAACAGTGTTTAAATATGTACCTTGACTCACTTCATACCTTATTTTGTTTAATCTGGACTTTCATTAATTCAAACAAGCTTGAGCCCCAATTAGATCATAATAATGATATCCTACCACTTTTGCTTGCAATTTATAGGTATTGAAGAATGATTATTATATATGGTGGTTACACCATTTGGCAATACTTCAATATGTGGGTACTTATTTTGTCACTTTGTAGTTACTGGTCTGTTATAAACGTGTAGGGCCCTACACTGCATAGCATAGTAGAGGGATATTTGTTATAAATAGAGTAGTGTAGCAGTTGTAGCACACGGCCGCTACTGAGGAACGACGACAGGGCGTAGCCGAGGGATCTGTGAAGCTAAAACTCCAATTATCTCAAGAAGAAGTCAAAACTTTGGCAATCTGACGATTTACACATCTGATCAACCTTATGTTTTCAGCACTTTCAAATATGGATTGCCAGTAGAAGTCACTTAAATGACTTCTTAACACCATTGTGTGTTTGTGTGTGTGTGTGTGAGAGAAAGAGAGAGCGCTGCAATCATCATAACGCTCTACCAAAGAATGTCCTACTTTTACACCAAAAATAACTGTGTCAATAAACAGATCTATGGTCATGAACTATATTCTGAGGACTATGTTACCTGCAACTGTTGCTGTGCTGCCTCGCGCTGCTTTGCCATTGACTTGAGCAGATTTCGACCTCCTATGGACTTCATTTTTTCCTTTTCAACCAGTTTAGCTAAGGTGTCTACCATTTGTATGAAACCATCTGCGATTTTCTGGAATTCTGTGATTTCTGTAACAAAAGTCAACTTTTTGTAAGCAGGAATTATATCAGTAAATCTGATGTGTTGTCTCGCACTGATAAGAAATACAGAAAAATAAGACTCATAACAATGATTTTTTACACTCTGATTAAACATACAATATTTCTGAAACTGAACATATATTATAATGTCATAAATTATCCTCTAAGGGGAAAAAACATACTTTGTTCGAAATCTTGACATTCCTCTTTCAATTTATTTGTTTCGTGAGATACTTCAGGTTCTATAACTCTCACTTTATTTAGTTCGTCGAAAAATAATCCCGTTTTAGATAATGCATCCGTCATTTTTGTTTTTCTTTTTTTGCTCCTAACCAAATACACTTTGTCCTAACCTAACCATTAAGGCAAAGAACAACAAATCTTTTTAGAGACGAATCTATAAAAACAATACAGTAACGATAAACACCCCATGGAGGTAACATTTTAACTGGAGTTATTTGAAACCATGAAAAGAATAAAATCCAACCATCATCTGCGCAGAAACGCCATATTGGAGACGTAGCTGTCATGGAGTGTAGATTACGAGTTTAAATCATGAGAATACATTGTGTTGTAGATTATACCACTCTAAGGTCTGAGGACAAAGGTTTACATTTTCGCAGGCATTTATAGACTCTGCATCTTTTAAATGATTAATATTCACTTAACGTGTGTCAATGCAGTTTTGAAATAATTAACACGCTACACGAACACTAAAAGAAAAGGTCAAATTAATACTTATTCAGGTTTTCTCATTCAAGCCCAAAAAATCCATCGCCCTCCTCCGGAATTGAACCTGGACCTTGGGAATTAGAGGTTAGCATGTTACCCCTAGACCTTGGAGGACAACAATGCAGCTTTAAGGTCTAAAAAACATGCCTATATGTTCACCTCGAGGGCAACTCTAACAAAGCAATATTAATGCTGACACGCATCTTGGAGTTTTATAAATTACTTTATTGTTTTTAATAGTAAAATATTATAACAAAATCTCTCGTTTTACTCCAACAAATAACACATTTTGTCCATATTTCTTTCTTTCAAAGCTTTCGTAACAATTCTGCTGTATAGTTTCCTTTTGACGTTCGCTGTGTCGACTACTACAGCAGGCTACGAATTTCTCGTTCCCCTTTTTACACCCTTGGATCATGTGGTATTAAATTTCCAGAAGTAGAAGTTATTTCCATAACCACAACATGTGTCACAAACTCACTCAGGTGTAACAATGCCCGGTTTTACATAAAAGAACCTCCCGACAGCACAGCTTCGTGTCAAAAGATTTTGCCACCGGCATACGTGTCCACTAACGCAGTTGTACAGTTTGTTCGTTCCTTGGCTGACTGGCAAAATGGTGGCTGGCTGACGAAACGCATGTTTCGCTGGCTAAATGACTGGCTGGCAGGTTGGCGAAACGGCTAGTTAATGAAACGGCTGGATGGCTGGCAAAATACCTCGCGAAATTGCTGGCTGGAAAAATGGTTGGCTGGCGACTTGCCTAGTTGGCTGGAGATATGGCTGGTTTTCGAAATGCCTGGCTAGCAAAACGACTGGTGAAACGGCTAGTGAAAGGGCTGGACGGCGAAATGACTTCCTGCCTGGCTGGTGAAATAGCTGCCAAGATGGTGAAACGGCTAAATGTCTATCGAAACGGCGGGGGAAATGGCTTGCTGGCTAACTTATGAAATAGCTGACAGGCTGGATAAATGCGAAATGGCTGGCGAAATTGCTGGTTAGCCAAATGGCTTGCTGATGAAACGCAGACGAAGTGGCTTGCTGAATGGCTGGTGAAACAGCTAGCTGGCTGGCTGGCCGGTGAAATCGCTAGTTGGGTAAAACGGCTAGCGAAATTTTACGCCGGTGTAATGGCTTGCTGGCTGACGAAATAGCTGACAGGCTGCCGAAACGATTAGCAGGCTGGCAAAATGGCTGGTGAAACTGCAGGCGTAATGGTTGGCTAGTGAAATGGCTGATGAAATTGCTTTGTTGGCGTGCAAAATCGCTAGTGCTCGAGAAACGGCTGGCAGGCGGATTCAATCCCGTAGCAACCACATTTTAAAACATTTGACTGTCGGTATTCCCTTATTTCCCTTCTTCTAATAAGGTACTGCGTAATAAGACCGTTTCTGCTAATATTTATCTCGATTAGCATGGAGTAAATAGAAGAATTAGCTTACTAACAATATTTTGTTACAGAGATGTAGAGAGAAAGTCATGTGAAAGGAACACATCCGACCTTTTATACAGGGGACCCTAAACGTGTATTTCCGGTGAAATCTCGGTATCTTTTGGTGAAAAGAATACATTATCCATACATTATGTACAGGTAGGTAGGTAGGTAGGTGGGTGGGTGAGCGGGCGGGCGGGCGGGCAAGCAGGCAGGTAAAGTAAAAATCACTCACATGACTTTCTCTAGCTGTTCCATAAACAAGCAATACTTTTTCTTTCTAAATTAGGCTAATTGAGTTGCATTAGCAGAATATACTTATTACTTAGTTCCTTATGAGTAGAAGGGACCTAAAGGAATGTGCTAATCTAAAGTGATAGTCAAATGTTTTAAAAGCTGTTTTTATGCGATTCTCATTGCAAATCACTTCTTTGCTTGGCCAGGAGTATAAAAAAAGAAAAACAGATTCTTCCTGACTAAGAAAAGTATAAGCATTTTAAAATTGAAACCAATAAAAAGGAATATCTTGGAAACGGTCAAATCTGCAACAAAAATGCATTTACCATAAATCTTGTGTTTTAAGAAGCTCTACATTTTTTGTGTTACATTTTTATCTATTTTTTACAGTTTACTAATTATTCAAAATTCATACAAATTTTGCCAGAACGAACGTCTTCATAAGATATTCCCAGAAAATTCAAGATATACATTTATTAGTCATGTAAATATCCTAAATATGCAGTATTTTAATCAAAATCGCTAGAGTCACTTTTGAGAAAATCAAAATTACCAAAAAAATGTCCACGTAAAGGGGAATTTTGGTGTTGAAAATCTTTGTTTCCCAACTTTGGAAGATGATAAACTTAGATACACAGTTTGGAATTTAACACTCTTTTGGTTTTTGAGCGATGCTGTCCATAGACACACAGATATACACACGGACATTTTTCTAAAAATGCTTTTTATATTCAGGGGGTTTTAAAACTATATTTCTGTTGAAATCCCGGTATCAAATTTTTGGGAGCAATACAATGTCTTCTCTATACACTATGTACATAGTACTGGTAGAGAAAGTAAAAAACCATAATTTGTCATTAAAAATTCCTTTCAAAATATTCTTCTTTATGATCGATACACCTTTGTACGTGTTTGAATTATTTAGCATAAGCATTTCTTCCAATCTGCTTGAGACAACTCCAAACATGATTTTTGAACACATCAACGACTTCTTTTGCCGACGAAAATCATTGTCCATTGATTTTATGCTTGATGTTTGGGAACAAAAAGAAGTCATTAGGGTGCCAAATCAGGACTGTATGGTGGATGATTCATCAATTCAATATTTTGGGGTGTTTAAAAAGTTGGTTGATGTGTGAATGCACTTGTTTCTTTTTCTCATTTCACCAAAGATTTCCAGCAAACAAGTGGTTGTGCATAATTCAGAATTGACTGGTTTATATTTCTCTAAAGGCACTGTTGTCACATGACCAGTTACCTACCATTGCAACATACCAACACTACATTCAATTCCTCAAACTCCTTGTGTGAAAAAAAAAACAAACCAAAAAAAAAAAAAAAAAAAAAAAACAATTAACATCTTGAACTTATTTTTATGGTCCTGAAAAGGAGGTCAATTAGTTCAATGGGTCTTTTAAACAGAATCTACGACTACAAAAGTCCAACAAATGTGTATATGTAGTATATAACTTACTTTTATTTCTTATGGTTATATACAACATATAATTTGCTGTTTGTACAGAATTTGAAACTTTCCAAAGTGGTAACTAATGATAATGGATGATTAGGGATAGCATCTGGGTGACCGATAATGGGACACATGCGATTACTATTTGCATACCTACCGAGTAGAGACCGACCTGTATTGACGACTGTACGCGCCACAGCAGTATACCATGCTGTATATTACAATGTTTTACAGGTAATTTACAAGTATTGTTTTACACTTAACGATAACAGTCTGTGATAAACATAATCTTCCAGAAGAAATCCAGCACCCACGCAAAGTCTTTACACAGAACCAGAACAAAGCGTTCAGGAAACTCCACCACAAACCAAAAGTCAATGCAGAGAAAAAAGAAAGGAGTAAAAGGCACCTTATATGCAAGTAAGGTTTCTGGAAGGGGAGCCACACTAAATACCCCTGCCACGCAACACAAGGGCCAGTCTAAATCGGCCAACCCAAAAGCCAGCCTGAAGAGGCAGAGGATGAACCGCGAATCCGATTCTGATCGGAAGGTAATTGCGGTAGCCGATCCAGTATCGGCGCCGACGCGCGTCTCCCGTGAGAAGTGGCCAGCGGTGGATGCTCCGCTTCCTCAGTCCATCTACCAACTTCAACCTCACATTCCACCGTACCTGCTGTGTCGCTCTCGGATCTACTGGGATGGCTCTAGCAATTGCTGCTGAACTACGCTGAGAGTCTGAGATCTCTTCACCAGGTATTTCCAGGATACAGATCCAACCAGCAAAGCGATGATCCTCTTTGAGGGTCTCGCCTTTCTGCTCAGCCTCGCTCCATTGACCCAGAATGGCGGACGGAACTAGGTCTCGTACCTCTTTCCGATTCGTCTTTTGGAATGCGAATGGTGTGAGGGATCAGAGAGATGAGCTTCAGCACTTTGCTGCCCAACATGCTCTGGACCTCATACTAGTTTCGGAAACCCATCTGCGCCCTAATATTCCTTTCCGCCTACCTGGCTACGCTTGCCATCGCAGTGACCGTGGGCCCCGCCCTGGAGGTGGCACCGCGGTCCTTGTGAGGCAAAATGTGATCCACAAACCCACCCCTACTCCCTCCTTGCAAGCCCTTGAGGCAGAGTGTGTTGAGCTCGGAGGACTGGAGGTAATAATAGTCTCTGTTTATCACTCACCTACTGACTACCAATTCCTCTTCACCCTCCATCCTTGCGTGATTTTTGCCGGGGACTTTAATATCAAACATCAGCGTTGGCATTCAGGCCCCTGCGCGGACCCTAGAGGCAATGCAATGATTCGCATGATTTATAGGGATCACCAGCTAAGAGTCCTGGGCCACTCGCAACCCACACACAACCCGCATGGTCGAGGAGAACCATCTGTCATCGACTTTGCGATCATAAAGTACTACCCCTTTCATTTCATGCTCCCTTCACTCGCAGCACTCCATTCCGATCACAATCCCGTGTTGGTAGAAGTCAACGCCAGGATTGCCAGTCATGACTTCTCAGGTCACACCAGAGAAATAGACTGGGAATGCGTAAAGGATTCCTCAGCGCATCAATTCCACTCTACCCTAGAATCACCGATATATCCACCCTAGAGACAGCAGTCCAAACCTTCGCAACCACAGTGGTAAGGACGGTTCACAACCTCACCATCCGCACCCCCCTAAATCCCATCCAGAGGTCCTCCCTTTAGAACTGGAACTCCTTATTCGCCGTTCCTGGGCAACCCGCAGACTATTCCAGCGAAACTGGACGCCACACAATCGAGCTCTTCTACGGTGCCGCCTCCGTCAAGAGGTTAGTACTCCACCGCTTGTCGCCACAGCTTGCCGACATTCAAGTCATCCCACGCCATGAGTTTGGATTTCGTCCTGGGAACTCTGCCACCCAACAGCTGCCGCGGGTAGTGGAGGTTGCCGTCCTGGAACCCCAGGGCGACAACCTCTACAGGCCTCTACTACCCGCAGCAGCTGTTGGGTGGTCAAGTCAGTTCCAGGACGGGGTCTTCACGCTAGCGGTGACATTGGACGTCGAGAAGGCCTTCTCAACCAGATTGCATGAGGGATTCCTGTTCAAACTCATCAAGATTGGCCTACACAGACAGCTCATCAACATTATACACAGCTTCCTACACCAAAGCACCTCCATAGTAGCGGTTGCGGGGCAAACAACTCAAAAACCCCTACGAGGCGAAGTCCCCGAAGGCTGTCTTATCACCCACCTTGTTTAGCCTCTTTATTGCAGACTTCCCTACAGTGCAGGGCGTCAACATGGCCCAGTTGACTGACGACGTCCTGCTCTACTGCACAGACAGGAACATACGCAGAGCCTTCAACCCAATTCAGACACCTCCGTCTCATCCAGGACTGGTGCAGACAGTGGCGGATGTCCGTTAATCCGGGAAAAATTAATGCTGTTCTGTTCACCAGAAAACGTCCCGCCGCAGCCCAGATACCCAACTTTTCCTATAAGGGCTAGAGGATAGAATGGGGAAATTCCATCTAGTACCTGAGCATCCCTCTTGATAAAGGCCTAACTTTTCGTGAACACGTGCAGCGAATGTCGGACAGAGCGAAGGGGGCCGCCCTTTTGCCCTGTTCTGGCCTCCCAAATGCCAGTCCACTTGTGCTACAGCAGTTACTGAATAGACGACTACGGTCCATATATTCTGTATGTCGACGCTTCCCTTTGAGGCTACTACATGAAACTTCGGCCCTACCATATGTGGAAGATGTCATTAGGCGCCGGACTCAGAAATTCTACGCCAGATTGGGCGAACATGAGAATGCACTTGTCAGATCGCTGGGGGAGTACTTGCCTACCAACGCCGATACAGGCGGTTTTGGGTTCCCCGCATGGCTTGCGGGCACCCACGGTAACAACGGCTTCAAACCAGCCAACAGGAAATTAGCTGAACAAAGTACTCCCACCTCCCAACATTGGAAGTGGTCAATCAAAATTCTCCAACAAAAATATTTTAATCAAACCAAACACCAGCTGAGCAGAGGAAAAGAGTCCTACTCTTTATAAAAAAAAAAAAAAAAAAAAATAATGCAACCATTCGAGGAGTCTATCTAGTGCTACCTCTAACATCATCACCCGAAACCTCAAATTACCAGACCTAAACCATCCTTCTCATTCCTGTGGTTAAGCCCTTACCAGGGCAAGTACACAAAAGCTATACCAGATCACAGACAGATGGACTTCTCTCCAGTTCCCTGATGATGGCGACTGAGTATGACATTGAAATCTTAGAAACTAATCCAACACTTACCTGACTGACATCCCAAGAAGAAATAATTAAAACTTTCTTTAGCTCTAATACTGCAGAAAGGCAGGCAAGCGACTTTCAGGTCCCTGTAAAAGTAGCACCCAAGTAAATGTATGTGCAGAGAACTGTGACAGTAACTAAATGGTATTACAATTTACTTTCAAATTTTTTAATCATTCTAAAAGTCTACTACAATTATTTCAGTACTTAATTGTACAAGAGGAAATTATTTAAATATAATGTGTAAGCAAAATATATAACTTACTTTTATTTATTATGTTTATATACAAAATATGATTTGCTGTTTGAACAGAAATTGAAACTTTCCAAAGTGGTAACTCTTAATAGTGTGATTATATTGTTGGAATGTGGTATATAAATATACTAGACTCAGTACTTCTGATTGACCAGGTCTATAGGTTAAGGCTAGTAACCAGAATGACAGTAACAAATTTAAAATAGATGTATTTTTACTTTCTGTACACATACTATGTACATAGTGTATAGAGAAAGTATTGCACTCCACTGATACCGAGATTTCACCGGAAATATATGTTTTAGGGTCCCCTGTATCCAAAAAAAAAAAAAAATGTACACAAAAAGGTCCATGTGTGTGTGTGTGTGTGTGTGTGTGTTTGTCTGTGTGTCTATGAACACGATAACTCAAAAAGAAAAGTCGGTAAAATACCAAACTTGGTATTTAAGTTTGTTTTCTTCCAATGATGCGACACAAAGATTTTCAAGAAAATCCCCCCACCCCCAACAACCGTTTACATGGAACTTTCTTCAAAAATTTTGATTTTCTCAAAAATGGCTCTAACAATTTTGATTAAAATATTGTATATATAAGATATTTACCTGACAAATAATATGTATATCTTGAATTTTCGGGAAGAGCCTCTGAAGACTACTTTATTCTGGATGAATTTTACGGAATTTTGCATAACTGCTAAACCGTAAGAGATGGACAAAAATTTACCACACAAGAAATGTAGAGCACATTAAAATACACAATTTATGTCATATACATTTTTTCGTGGAGTTGATCATTTTTTAGATATTCTGTGTTTGTGGTTTCAGCTTTGAAAAACTTCATATAGGAATTTGTCAACTCTTGTCCATACAACTTCAGTCACATAGCAACCAGCTATTGACTATCAATTTAACCTATGGTACTCCCTTATTTTGCTTCTACTTTCAAGGAAGCAAATAATAAGACAATTTCTGCTAATTTTTTCTCACTTAGCATGAAGTAAATAGAAGCATCAGCTTTTTAACAATAATTTGTTACAGAGATGTAGAGAAAGTCATGTGAATGGAACACATAAGATTTTTTAAAAATGTATTTGTCACTTTAACTACTTAATCTTATCTCAACAGATCAGTTAGATGAGATATGTTGTTGATTGGTATGTGGTGGACAGAGGCCTTCGAGTCTCATCCCACACTATAACACTTTTTGCATTATACCAAGCAGACAGCATTAGGGTGTCATCCTGTCTAGCTGCTTTCCTCATCCATGGACAGATGGCAGTGCACAGTCAGTCTTCTAGGTTTCATTCCCTTATACCATACCATCTTGCTCCATGTCAAGCAGATGGAGTTGGGGTGCTATTCTGTCTAGCAGGTTTTTTCCCCATTGATGGGCAATTGCAGCATACAGTCAGCCTTCTTGGTCTCATCCCTTTAACACTTTGGAGCCCAAGCCTGAGTATAGCTCGGGCCATCGAAATGTTCATGAGACCCACGCCTGAGCATACCTCGGGCAGGTTCTTCTAACGCTTTTAATGCAATTCGGTCTTGGGCTATGCGGCAAAACACATACATCAGTTATCATTTAGTTGTCTGATATATGCTGCCATCTGTCCTTGCTTTAGTCAACTATTAGGAATTTTAAGAGATTTAGAAATATTGGCCTCTCTCGGGTAGTCGCGTCATTTTCTTTGAAGGTGGTGATCTGTTACGTTTGTGGTCTTAAATGTTAAAATGCTGCATTTTCCTGGATTTCTGTGAACTGAAGCTGAAATTCAGGATACAAATGAAGCTGTGGAAAATTCTGATTCCGAGGGAGAGTTTTTCGAACTTTGAATAAAAGGAGTGTAAGCAGCTTTACACAGTTTTTTTTCCAAACTCATATTTGATACTTGTTGTAAATTTAAAATAAAATATTAATGCGGAAGTTATGACTATGTTCTGACTTGTTGAGAAATCCTTGAACGCCATACTTTTAGATTGTCCTAACACTTTTCGTCAGATTAAATTGATGTACTGTAAATAATAACTTAAAGTAGGCATAAAAACCCTCGGTTTCTTGGCACTTCAGCTACTGAAACGCCTGGGCTTCAATGTGTGAAACCATGTCAAGTAGATGGCATTAGAGTGCCATCCTGCCTAGCTGCTTTCTAGCTTAGGAAGTTATTGAAAATAATTACACATTTTACTTTCTCTATACCTACTACGTGGATAGTGTACAGAGAAGATTCCACCCAAAAATTGATACTGAGATTTCAACGGAAATATATGTTTTGGCTCTCCCTGAATAAAAAAAAAAACATTTTCAGAAAAAGGTTTCTGTCTCTGTGTGCGTGTGCATATGTGGTGTGTGTGTGCATGTGTACGTGTGTGTGTGTGTGGGTGGACAGCATAGCTCAAAAACAAAAAGCCTATTAAATACAAAATGTGGTATTCAAGTTTGGTATCTTCCAAAGATGCGACACAAAAATTTCCTCCCACCCCTAACTACCCTTTACATGAAAAATGTTGCCCTCCGTGGTGTAATGACTACCATGCTAAATTCTTATACCCAAGGTTGGGGGTTCAAACCAGGCAGAGGACGATGGATTTTTTCGGGCATAAAAATCTTTGGCATGGTTTCCTTCGGAAGGAAAGTAAGGCTGTTGTCCCATGTCATAGATTTGCGGCACGTAAAAGAAACTCAAGTCTAATAGAGAGGACTCTGAGCAAAATTAAGCGGTCTTTCACACCCAATTTAGAATGGGATGCTGAGAACCAAAGCAGTTAAATAGCGTCCATAAATAAAACTCCATTTACATTTTTTTTTACATGGAAAAATGTTCTAAAATTTTGTTCTTCTTAAAAATGGCTCTAACGATTTTGATTAAAATATCATATATTAAAGATATTTCCATCACAAAATATGTATCTTGAGTTTTCTGGGAATAGCTTCTGAAGACCTGTTTACTCTGGATGAATTTTACAGAATTTTGCATAACTGGTAAACCATGAAAGATAGACTAAATCCTACTAAATAAAAAACATAGATCTCATTAAAACACGCAATTTATGTTGTATACACTAGTTTCATGGAGTTGACCATTTTTGAGACATACCTTGTTATTGGTTTGTTTTAAAAAATTTATACTTTTCTTATATGGGAACTTGTCAACTCCAGGCCAAACAAAGAAACAGATTTCGATCCCAAAGCAACCATGTTTTAAAACATTTGACTGTCGGTTTATTTCCCTCCTACTTATAAGAAACTAAGTAATAATATTGTTTCTAATGATTATCTCTGTTAACATAAAGTAGATAGAAGGATAAGCTTATTAACAATAATATGTTACAGAGAGGTACAGAAAATCATGTGAATGGAACACATCAGATTTTTTTATTTAGGCTTAATGTCCTTTAACTTGAATGAAATTGATGAAATGATGCTCAAATGATCTCAGGGTCCACGGAGCTGAAAGTTTCTTGACATTTTTCTTCTCAGGATAAGGGAAAACCCCGGAAAAAACCTTATCTGGGTAACTCACCCTAAGCGAGATTCAAACTTGCAACCTGTTGAATGTGAGGCAGACATGCTACCACCACACTACCCAGGCATGCTTATCTATTATTGTCGTTGCAGCTGCCATCATGTTCTACCCCACTTGCCTGTCACCCTTACATTTCTGTTATTCTCTCTATGTGAATTTCTGTGCAAATTCAAATTACATAAATTAAAAATTAATTAATAAAGAACTTAACTTAAGGGACCCTTAGTTTGCTCAAAATGTAGTTTCTTCTCATCATATAGATGATATGCTAAATTCCAAAATTAAATTCTTGTAGTTGAGGTCATCTTGTATTTGGATAAATATGGCATACCTTATGTTTCAGTTTTGCTCTGATTTGTACAATGTTATAGATAATTATATAATGTCTAAAATGTTAAGTACCCATTTTATAATTGCTTTACTTATTTTCTCAAAAAAATTAATTTATATTGAAAAAACATGGAAAACTCTATTACCAACAATTTCATAAAAACAAAAATGTATTTCTCCACGTCTAATAACTTCAGGTTAAATCTAATACTTCATTTTCCCTGTCTAAAAACATAAAAAAAAATGTCTCTATCATACTTCTTTGATAAATGTGAATGCCCATGGTAGGTTTTGAAGATCTTTATTTCTTTTTTGTAAATTAAAACATTTAATTTATCTTAGAAACTGTTTGAGGTAGAGATTTCAGATTTTGCAGTCATTTCTTTGCTTGCTTGTATTAAATGTGTCCATTTTCAAGCAAATGAAAGTTAAAAAATCTCAGTCCTAGTTCCCATAATTAAATACAACAGGGATATTCACAAACTTTAACTTTGGTTTACCACTGATCGTTGTTATTCTTAAGTGATGTAATGAGACTATACAATGTAATACAAAATGCAAAAATTAATCCTTACTGAATTCTGCATTTTCATTGTTAGAAGAACATAAAATTTCTCTATAAACTTGGGAATTATTCCCAATCAACAACTTATAGCCCTGGAAGAAGTTCCTTGGCTCTGTGCATTTTGATGAGAAACAAAAACTCATAGATAGTTTTTTGTTATTTTCCATGACAAAGGAATAACAAATTGATACCTATGATAAAATACCTCAAGAAATGGAGATGATGTTTATTTTTACTTAAAATTTAAGTACTTGATATTACTGCATATCAGTACTCTTAGTGGCTAAATTTCCATATCTATGGCCCCAAAGAAGATGTCATAAAATTGGAATAACTTTTATTTATTGTTTAGGGATGAGTGTTAGCACTTTTGGAGCCTGTAACTGTCCTTTTAGGACATTTTCTTTTCTAGAAAAATGACTTATATCATGCCTTTTTCTGTTATTGTGAATGCACAAAGGTTAAATTAAAATGTAAATTGTTTCTTATCAATGTTGTAAGTTACTAGGATCATATCACCGCCACCAGTTGCCAGATTTTGTCCAGCTTTTAGCCATTTATGCAACAAATATGATTACTCAAAGCTTTTAGTATTTGTAGTGCATTTTTTCTTCTAATTTCATATTACACTAACCTTCAGCAATAACATTAGGCTAGCTATGACTGTCTTATATTGTAAAAATATTAATATTTTTTGCAATAAAACTGTAACTTTTTTTAAATAAAAAAAGAGCAAAATCCATGAAATTGCAGTCCAATGTGGTGTCAGCTTACAAGAATGTCATCACACCAATTATTTCACTTGGGCCCTCCCCTTAAGTTACCACAGGCACATTTGACTGCAGTCGTTGGGACTCCAACTCATCACAAGTTTGGCTTTGAATGGATGGCCAGTCCACTTCATGTCACAACGATCACGGCTATTCAAGTCGGGGGATATAAATATTGGTTTTCAAATTAGAGGAAGCACAGCATATGCTTAGTAAAACAATTTATAATAAGCCACTCAGACTACTATGTGCAAATCCTTTCTTGGGTGCTCCCTAGTCTTCATTTAGTAGGTTTCGTGCAATTTATGAAGCAGAACAGAGCAACATTAAGACATGTAGTATGCTATACACCCTGGCATTTGGTTGCTTCAATGCCAAGGTTTCATTATATCTGTGGATTCCAGAGTTGCTGTATATGCATGTGGACTGATTTTATTTAATAATTTTGTTAGTTTGCGATAAATTAAATAACCTATTCTCCATAATAGCTGAGAGCCTCAAAGAAAAAACGTCTTTGGTTGACAACACTACAGAAAGACAGATGGAGCAGCTGTACCTTCTTGCTTCCCCATAAAACTAGCGCTCAAGAAAAGGTGTGAGCATCGTACATGCATTAAGGTAATTGCCAACATAATAAAGGAAGTGAAATCTACTAGATTTGCAAGGTTATAATTCCTTGTGATCCTGGATATTTAGAGTTTAGCCTCCCAAATGTTCTGAAGTCATCTGCAGTTTCAGGTTTCAGAATCATTTAACTCCTCTACTTATAAAAAGCATACCTTAGCTGTGCTTTTCAGTTTAGGGCCCTCAACTATGCTTTATGTCTTAGACCTGTGAATCTTTGTTAATCACATAAACAGCGAGAGGAAACAAGTGCCACCTGCAAAGAAACTCAGAAACTATCTTGAGGCCATAGATATGAAAGATTCTTACAAATAATTACACTTACAGCACAAGAAATTCTAAAGATAATCATTTTAAAATATAAAAATATAAAGAATTTATCACAGAGAGCTGAAATTTTTTATATCTTACTATTACCATAAACATCAGTTATTAAAACTGAATAAATGTAGTTTAAAAATAAGTTAGCAATTTCAATAAAGTCCCCTGAAAACTTTTGTGAGGATTCACTTTACAAGTGATGTCATATTAATTATTAGTGCTAAATATAACTTTTACGGTTAAGGTATTTCTTTAATTGCAGATTTTCTTTATCTGTCCTACTTTTGTAGACTTCTGTGAACTGTATCCCTAGTGAATACCATTGTGTTAAAATAATACACTTAAAAACAAATATAAATATACAATGAACAGTCTCTCCATAAGGCACTTTGACTGTTTGATCCTTGGAGGTTATGTTAAGACAAATAAAATTGGTAATGTTGCTGACTAAGGTGGGTTTGCTGTGATATTGTCAGACAGGCAATCTTTGCAGAAATAAAATGCTGAATTAGGAACTGCATCATGTTGGTACTATTGTTTTGCTCTATTGGAGGGTGTAGACATAGGAAGTAGGGGAAATACTCAAATATGCAATGCCATGCATTAGCAATTACTGAATGATATTTGGTGTTAGGAAGCATGTATACTGTTGGCAGTATTGCATTGCTTACAACATGTAAATGCATAAGTCTCCATTTAATCCAACATGTATTAATTTATGATGGAGAAGGGGGGTATCTTCATATTCTGATGAAATCAACTTTAGCTATTCATGCACCACATAACCTCAAATACTATTAAATCACAACCACAATTCTGCACAGCATGTAAGAAAACTTGTAAATGTGCAAACGAAAATGTCAGTTGACTAAATTAATTAGCAGCCCCATAAAATCAGTTAACATTGAGATTAGGGTATCTTCATAATCGAATGAAATCACCTTTAGCTAGTTCATGTACCATATAACCTCAAATAGCTATTAAATCATAACCATCATCTGCAATAAGCAAGTTAACCTTAAACATTATACTATACAGGTCCTATCATTTCTCTGCCATTTTCAGCTTCGAAGAGAAATTATTGGTCAACCCATTCACGTTATTTGACAACTCAGGCTTACATGCATTTTTTTTTTTTTTTTCATATGAATCATACGATGAGTTCAGCTCGCAAAATACATTGTTCTATATAGCTCCATTTAGTTTGGGCTCATCTGTATGTCAGAAGTCATTTGTATGCGTTTGGAATGAAATGCTGATATGTAGTGCTCATAATTCCTCAGGAAAATTAATTTCAGTTTAGAATTATTTCACTAGCGTCAGTAGACATAATGTCTGCACAAAGAATTTGTACAGATGTCAGGGAGGACTCTAGAAAACTGATACAAAGTGTATTAGTGACTGACAGTTAAAGTGGTGATTATTCTGAACAGGAAACAGTCTGAAGAACGTTCCTCCGACATGATAGTGAATCAAGTACAAAAAGCAGCCAGGAAAATAATTATGAAAACAAAGATGATACACCATGTCCTTCGAAACGCATTCGTGTTATGACACAGAAAAGACAGTGTGACTGGAAGTGGACTAAAACTGACAATAACTCCATTGTACACCCTTTTACTGAATAGTGGTATTTTGTAAGGACTTATTGAACTGATGGGTTTATGCTTTTAATATTATGCATACAAATTTTCAGCAAAAAATACTTATTGATTGACTTTAAATGATTTTATAAGCATTAAGCTGTTACCACCCTATAGCTAGGGTATTTAAATCCAATTCTTGGTTCGTAGCATCAGCATTTAAATATAGCACAATTGAGTTAATGTGCATACATTTTAAATTGTAAATTTAAGCATTGGGGCGTCAACAACTTCTTCATACTGAAATGAGTACATTTTTATTTCTTTATTTTAAATGATAGAAGCAAAGGAAGGAATATATTTTAATTTCATTGTCATATTGAGTGAGCCCCCATAACCGGGTGCATTCCCTCAACATTGTACAGAGAAACTACTGCAGCAATTTCACCATTAACCAGGTTACCAACCTACACATTTTTTCATTACTGTTTCACTTTCTACAGTTGGTACAGTTTAGCAGTGTTATACAGCAAACCCACCATCAGTCAGCAACATAACTATAAAATTTTAAGTACATTTATAAATTGCACTTCCTGCAAAAGTATCCTTGGATACTTTTTAGACAATTTCAGCTTATTAAACTGAATTTGTGACCTATTTTGGATGATTAAAATGCAGTGATAAGACAAAATGCAGATGTGATGCTTCAAGTATAGGTCTTCCACTGCAACTTCCCTGCACACTGATGAATCTCAGACATTTCTGAAGATGATAAGATGTTAACATATGCCCACACTACACATGAGTTGTGTTAATTTTCCAGTTTAGGATTGCATAATGTTTTGCATGAAAGAATTTTTGTGCTCTACGTATATTACTATCCAGTGGCATTCTGACTTGGAGCGATCATTTTCTGGAAATTCTCCCAACTTGTCTCAATGGGTGCCAACACCGCAATAACAATCAGTGCAGCCACCAGAAGTATGATGGCGATGATGTACAGACCCAGCATAAACTTGCGGAAACACGAGTGCTGCAACACAAAATATAATTAAACTAACATCTTTGATCCTACAAAATGCTTTATTGTCATATATACTTACAATAAGTTGAATTAAAACGTCATAAACAGGTCACTGGTCAGATATAAAAGTAAATTTAATAGTAAGAATTACAATAAATATACTAGGGGCATTCAATAAGTCCTTATAAAATCCAAGAAATTACACTCGTAGCATCGAAAAAAGTTTGTATTTAGTAACTGTTGTCTCTTACTAGATGGCAGTTAAAGTTTCAGCTATATCCATCACGTGGTTTCGTTGCCATAGGCGATTGAATCAACAATCTTGTGCTTATTAATAAAACAATAATTGTAACAATTCTCCACTTATCTTTTTGAGCTCCAAGGACTAATTTCGCAATAAAAGGATCTATTGCATCATCAGCTAAGTTTCTTTTTTCTCTTGTTTATTTACATTGTTATAGTTACTGCTACTAGGTGGAAGCATTGCTAACTACTGGAATCAAAACTAATTTGGTAAGAGAATCAATTGCTGGTATATCAAAATTCATTGCATGATTTTTATTCTTTAATATAAATATTTTCTCACAAACCATTAAATCTATCGATCCATTTATCTGGATTTATTAAATCACTTTATTATTAAAAAAAAACCTGATGTGTTCCATTCACATGACTTTCTCTACATCTCTGCAACAAATTATTCTTAAAAAGCTTATGCTTCTATTCACTTCATGCTCATCGAGAAAAAATTAGCAGAAATAGTATTATTATTTGCTTCCTTGTAAGTAGAAGGGAATACCATAGGTTAAAGTGATGGTCAAAAGCTGGTTGCTATGTGACTGAAGTTCCTTTGTTTGTATGGGCACTAGTTGACAAATTCCTGTATGAGAAAAGTATAAGTTAAAGGTTGAAACCAAAAACAAGGAATATCTAAAAAAACGACTAACTCCACGAAAAAAATGTATGTAACATAAATTGTGTGTTTTAGTGTGCTCTAAAATTTTTGTGTGGTAAGTTTTTGTCTATCTCTCATGGTTTACCAGTGGTACACAATTCCATAAAATTCATCCAGAATAAAGAAGTCTTCAGAGGCTATTCCCAGAAAATTCAAGATATACATATTATTTGTCAGGTAAATATCTTTAATATGCAATATTTTAATCAAAATCATTAGAGCCATTTTTTAGAAAATAAAAATTTTCGAAAATTTTTCCATGTGAAGGGTAGTTTGGGATGGGGGGATTTTCTTGAAAACCTTTGTGTCGCATCCTTGGAAGATACTAAACTTAAATACCCAGGCTGGTATTTAACGGTCTTTTCGATTTTGAGCTATGCTGCCCACAGACACACACACACACACACACACACACACACACGGATATTTTACTAAAAATGCTTTTTCTGAATTCAGGGTGTCTTAAAACATGTATTTCCGGTGAAATCTCGGTATCAAATTTTGGGTGCATTACAATACCTTCTCTATACACTATGTATATAGTACATATAGAGAAGGTAATAAAACACTTTATTTATTAAAACACTTAAATGGACCCAGAGATTTAATGGTTTGGGAGAAAATATTTATATTAAATGATAAAAATCATGCAGTGAATTTTGATATACCACCAATTGACTCTCACCAAATTTGTTTTGATTCCAGTAGTTAGCAATGCCTTAGTACACAATCCACCTAGAAGCAGTAACCATAATAATGTAAATAAAAAGAGCAAAAAGAAATTTAGCTGACAGTGCAATAGATCCTTTTATTGTGAAACTAGTACTTAGATTTCAAAAAGATAGGTGGAGAATTGCTACAATTATTAACTGTTATATTAATATTTGTGTTACTTCACAGTTACTAGCTTCCTTTTTTACATATTATAAATCTTGTGCTTATTTAGAAAGATGAAAAAAATTGAGTTTTGTGCGGTGATTAAACACTTCTATTTAAAAGATTTGACATGGAAAGAGATAAAAGCTGAGTTGGACGAAGTTTGTGGCACATCTGCTTCTGCATTTGCAACAATTTACAACTGAATAAATTAATTTAAATGTGGTCGTACATCCACAAATGATGAACACCATTCCAGACATCGAGTAAAGTGACTTCCTCTGAAATGATTGACAAAATTCAGGATATGGTTTTGAGTGATCGACGAATCATCTTTATGAGCAGCGGATCAGTTTTATTTCAATTTTCTGTTACTACTTTTCTCCTAGTGAAATTACTCAAAAGTATGAGACAAACAAAGCAATTCAAGTATAATACTTTATGGATCTAATATTTTAAATCCTTCTGTAGAGGTATTTAAAGAAACAAACATACTGCCATTTTCCTATCTCTAGAAATACAGTGAATCTTTATTCTATGTGCAAAACTGCAAATAACCTCCTATATACCAACTCGGTAATCAAACACAAAAAAGATATTAATTCCTACAAAACAAGATCAGTCAATCACATCTCATAGAATCAGTTAACTCTACCAAATATGGAATAAATAAGTATATTACATAGTGCCACCAAAACATACAACAGTCTCCCACTTAACATTAAACAATCACTTAACTTATCCCAATTTAAAAACAAACTCTTCAAATACCTACTTGAGCAGAACTGTAATTTCTAATAATTTGACAACAGAAAATCCCTATGGTGTTTGATGAAATATTACATTAAGTTTAATCACACATTTTAGTTGCTTTAAGTTTTATTTGTTTAGGCAAATGATTGTGCAAATCTTTGGTTTTACTTTCTATATTTTTGTTACTTAATGTTCCTCTTAGTCTGTTTATGAAATAGTTCTGTTTTGTTCTTGTGTCATGTTTGTGTATGTGCATGATTTTACTTTGATTGGTGTGATTTTTTATTGAGGATTTAATGCGTTCATATACATATACATATATATATATACAAGTATCTACCTTCTTTAGTTTACATATGATTCGAATGGCATGTTTCTGTAATCTTAATATTCTTTGCATTATCTTTCTGTGCATTGCCCCATAATACAACCCCATAGCTCAAATGAGAATGTATGAAGGCATAATATATTTGTATTAAGCTATCTCTATCCATTGGTTGTGCTGATTGTTTTAAGATATATAGTCCCATATTTATTTATTTATTTTTTTTTGCTATAGTTTTCAATGTTTTTTCCGTTTAGTTTGTTATCTATTATTAATTGTAAGGAGTTACATAGTATGTATAGAGAAAGTAAAAATTATTTATTTATGTATGTATATATACTAATTTAAACTTATGTGTATTCATGTGTTTATTTTATTCTTTGTATTTTGCTTACTGTCTCACTAAAGGGCGGTCCCTACCTGGAGCAATATGCTCATGGGGCATACTATGTAAATAAATAAAAAAATAAAATAATAACATGAGCTGATAGTGATACTCACCTCACTTAAAATGAAATTTACAAAACATATGTTTGAAAGGTGTTTGCCCTCTTCTTCAGCTGAAGTCTGGCATTATACTTTATACATATATAAGTCTCTTGTTATACATTTCTCCTCCTTGATTCATGCTGAATTAGTAAGTATGTAAGCCCCAAAGACAAGTTATGTTATCGCTACATATTTTTTGAACTTACTGGAGCATCTTGCTTCCTGTCAGAAGAGTGTAAAGGGCTGCGACTGGATGTCATATCTTTCATCGGGAATGAATTGATTCGCTTCGAGCTGTTCCTCTCACTGGCAATACTTGCAATCTGCATAACATACATTATATTTAACATTACTCCACACACATATAAAATAACTGACTTTCCTTATTATAACATACATTATATTTAACATTACTCCACACACATATAAAATAACTGACTTTCCTTATTATGACATACATTAAAACAACAGAAAATATGATATGTTACACTCACATGGCCTTCTCTAACTGTTATACAAACAGAGTTCTTACAAAATATTATTCTTCTTTCTACACATTGCTAATCGAGATAAACATTAGCAGAATGTTCTTATTACTTAGTTCTTATAAGTAGAAGGGAACTAAAGAAATGTGCTGTGCTAAAGTGATAGTCAAATGTTTTAAAACTTTGATATACGATTGTCATTGCAATTTGCTTCTTTGCTTGGCCATGAGTAGAACAAAAGAAAAACAGACACTTCCTGTCTGAGAAAAGTATAAGTATTTCAAATTTGAAACCAATAACAAGGAATATCTCGAAAACAGCCAACTCCACAAAAAAATATATATGACATTAATTTGTCCATCTCTTACATTTACCAGCGATGCAAAATTCCACAAAGTTCATCTAGAATAAAGAGGCATTCAGAGACTATTTCCAGAAAATTCAAGATGTTCATTTTATTTGTCACATAAATATCTTTAATGGATACTATTTTAATCAAAATCCTTAGAAGTATTTTTGAGAAAATAAAAAATTATGAAAATTCTTCCATGTAAACGGTAGTCTGGGGTATGATACTGTCTGCACACTCTTGCATCACATGCACCTCTTTTTCTAAAAATTACTTTTTTTTTTATTTTAACTCAGGGAGTTCTCAAACATTATTTTTGGCAAAATCTTGGCATTAAATCTTTGGATGGAATACAATACCTTCTCTATCTACTATGTATGTACATAGTATTTAGCAGAGAAAGTAAGAATTTATACATTCAAAAGTTTCTTCACATAAGAATTTACATGCAAAGTGGCTACTTACAGATAATATAAGATGCACTGCTACATGAAATGCCACATAGCCCACCAGCATCCAGTCCATCCACTTCGGCAATTCAGCTTTTGATAAGCCAATAGCAAAGAAGATAGTGACAACTGTAACAGCAAATTAGGTTATTAAATTAGTCATATATTTTGTATTTTCTAAAGTCATAGCTGACAATTCATTATGCAAATTATTTTTACTGAAACTTAGCATGTAAAAAAATTATATAAATAGAAAAATTGTCGCCGTTGTGGAAAAGGTTGGAAAGTACTGTTTTACAAGGCATGAACATTGAATTTTCTGATTTGTTTTGAGCCATTGCAACTTTGATGTTACAGAATGAGCTGAGCTTTTTTTTTAGCGAAAGTAAATTGAAAATAAAACTACCCAAATCTTGACTTTCTATCCCATAGGCTCAGGTTTGGCAAGAAAAAAAATTTGATGTGTTCCATTCACATGACTTTCCCTACCTATTCTGAAACAAAATGCTCTTATAAATATTTTTTTCTTCTATCTACTTCATACTTATTAAGATAAACATTAGCAGAATGGTTTCCTTTAGCATAAGGGGAAAATGGGAATACATTAGGCTAAAGTGATGGTCAAATCTTTTAAAAGCTGATTGCTATGTGAGAGAATTTTGATTCTCTTTGCATGGCCAGGAGTAAAACAAAAGCAACAGAAATAACAAAGTCCTGTTTCTCCACCTGGGTAGTGTAGCATGTCTGCCTCATATTCAACAGGTCATGAGTTCGAATCTCACTTAGGTGAGTTACCTGGATAAGGTTTTTTTTTCGGGGTTTTCCCTTATCCTGAGAAGACGAATGTCGAGTAACTTTAAGCTCCATGGACCTCGAGATCATTTGAGCATCATTTCACCAATTTAATTCATTGTCCGATATGACCAGGTTAAAGGACGTTAAGCCACCAAAAAAAAAAAAAAAAAGGGTCCTGTTTGAGCACAGTATAAGTGTTTTAAAAATTGCTTTGTATCAACTGCTACATTTTCTCTATTGTAAAATATCATATATATATTTTAGAGTTCCTAATATTTATTTTTCTCTTGGCCCACTATCACCTTAACACCCAGGGTGTGTAGGGAAGAATAAAAATTAGGAACTCTAAGTAAGGTATAAGAATGCATGAGGTGTGATCAAAGAGTTTCCAGAAAGGCTGCCAGTGAGATGCCTTTAATTCTTACCCAGACTGTACATGCAGCGTTCCTACCCAATAACAATGAGAGGTCACATGACTTTCTGTGATAAAACTGCAACAGAATCCTATGAAATAATAAGAACAGCTTATGGGAAGGAAGTAATGGAAAAAACTCAAGCATTTCAGTGGTTTTCAAAATCTAAAAGTGTAGTGACATCAGTTAGGTGACCCTGTTCCAGCAAAACTGATGAAAATATCACAGTGAGGGAAATGGTCTTAAATGATAGGCGCATTACAATAAGAAAATTTTCCAACTCATTTTGGAAGTGTTCAAAGCATTTTGAAAGCCGATTTGGACATGAGAAGAATTGCTGCCAAGCTCGTGCCCCGCCTGCTTTCAAATGACCAAAAGGAAGGTTGTGTGATTTGCCTGCTGATCTTAAAGAACAGCTACAAAATGACCCACAGTTTATGGAGAAAATTATTACTGGTGATGAAACATGGATTTATGGGTACAATCTTCACGATGGACGAGTCCTTCAGCTCCATGTCCCAGAAAGGCCAGACAACTTTGATCCAATTAAGTCAACAATGATTGTGTTTTTTGACATTAAAGGAACTTGTGCCACAGGGTCAAACAGTGAATCAAGTAAAACACATTTTAAATTCTAAATTAAAATATGATATCCCACAAGAAAACAAACCAGGAATATATCAGTTCAGCTGCAATGACTGTGAAAAAATCTAACAAAAAGAACTATAAAAACAAGAGCAAAAGAATACCACAGAAATACTAAACTCAAACAAGAAGACAAATCTGTGGTAGCTTGGCATTTTAGGAAATAGAAACAAACCATAAATAGAAGCCCAAAAATTCTCAAAAACAATCACAAGGAAGACAGAATTAGAAGTTTGGGAAAACATATATATTTGGAAAAACAAGAACTGCGTTTTCAATTTTGAAATCCTGCCAGGCAACCTACTGATTCAGAGATTCATCAAACCACCACCAGGGACAGAGACAACGACCATAGCAAGCAGTGCTGGTAGTCGACCAAAGGAATTGACAATGGAAGCACATGGCTTCTGAAACATGTTTTCCGAAATAAAAAGTAAGTGATGTAGTGTTACAAAATCGACTCAACTAATTTTCAAGTGAATCAAGTATTCTACAAAACAAGTGCTTCAAAGATTAAGGGAGAATGTGTGATGCAAACGGCCGGAGAAAGGGAGGAGTGGTGACTGGTTGCTGCATCATGACAATGCACCAGCGCACAAAGCCCTTTCTGTTCACCAATTGTTGGGTAAAAAGAGGGTGAATACTGTTCCCCATCCCACCTAATCTCCAGTTTTGGCTCCAACCGACTTTATTCTTTTCCTGCAATAATGCAGCTCCAAGGACACAGTTTTGAGGGCATTCATGTGATCCATCGCAAATCGTAGAAGGCTCTGAACACGACTTCCAGAGTGGCAGGAGCAATGTACAAGAGTATCAACTCCCAAGGAGACTATGTCGAGGATGATAGTCTAGAACAAACAAATCAAACCGTTGGTAGTGTTTATGATTACATTCTGGAAACTTTTTGAATACACCTTGTATGTACAATATTATAGTTAAAAATCTGATGTGTTCCATTTACATGACTTTCTCTACATCTCTGCAACAAAATATTGTTGAAACACTTTTGCTTCTATGCACTTCATGCTAAACGAGAAAAAATTAGCAGAAATAGTCTTATTACTTGCTTCCTTGTAAGTAGAAGTGAAATAAGGGAGTACCACAGGTTAAAGTGATAGTCAAAAGCTGGTTGCTATGTGACTGAAGTTCCTTTGCTTGTGTGGACAGGAGTTGACAAATTCCTGTATGAGTAAAGTATGTTTTTCAAAGCTGAAACCAAAAGCAAGGAATATCTCAAAAACGATAAACTCCATGAAAAAAATTTATATAACATAAATTGTGTGTTTTAATGTGCTCTACATTTTTTGTGTGGTAAGTTTTTGTCTATCTCTTACAGTTTGCCAGTCATACAAAATTCTGTAAAATTCATCCAGAATAAAGTAGTTTGCAGAGGCTATTCTCGGAAAATTCAAGATATACATATTATTTGTCAGGTAAATAACTTTAATACTCAATATTTTAATCAAAATCGTTACACCCATTTTTGAGAAAATCAAAATATTCGAAAAAAATTCCATGTAAAGGGTAGTTGGGGGTGGGGGGATTTTCTTGAAAATCTTCGTGTCACATCCTTGGAAGATACCAAAATTAAATACCAAGTTTGGTATTTTACCGACTTTTCGTTTTTGAGTTATCATGTTCACACACACACAGACCTTTTTCTGCAAATGCTTTTTTTGGATACAGGGGACCCTAAAACATATATTTCCAGTGAAATTTCGGTATCAAATTTTAAGGTGGAGTGCAATACCTTCTCTATACACTAAGTACATAGTACGTGTAGAGAAAGTAAAAATGGACGAGTAGGTGAGCAATATGACTTTATATCTTTTACTTTATATGTTCTTCAGGATTAACTCATTTTATTCATCCTTTAAAACAACCTTTAAAGGACACATCAAGTATACACACATATTTACAACTTAATTTACCTAGTAGTACTTAATTTATATTCCTCTAGGCTATAAGATGCATTTTCTAATCAGTATTTTTTTAAAAAATTTAATATTCCTTTGTTATTTTTAATGATCTTTATTTCTTTAGGTAACTTATTAAATAGCTGTTTCCCCATATTTCTTACATCTTGATTATTTAAGGTACCCCTAAGTGTAGATCTAAAGTGCTCGTTATTGTTTCTTAAGCAATACTTATGAACATTGTTATTTTTTGGCGCCTCTTTATCTAATACAAAACTTTTTATCCTTTTATATATATATATATATATATATTTATATATTATATATATATATATATATATATATATATATATATATATATTATATATATATATATAAGATTTTAACTGTTCCCTCTATGTATATATATATTTATTTGTTTACACAAATGCCATTTATCTTCTTTCTCTATTATTCAGAGTGCTTCTTTTTTGCAAAATAAATACCTTTTTCACATCTGTTTCTGTGATGTTTCCCTAAAGAGTAATTCATATTTTATGTGTGAATAAATGAAAGCATAGTAGATCTGCTTAACAGTTTCTTTATGCATAATCTTATTAGCTTGTTTAATTATATATTGTACTTAAAACGAAACAAGCTATGGATAAAAACTATATATATGTGAACCTTTATTTTTTACTAATACGAGTTATGCAGGGTTTCCAATTTGTTGTTTATCTATTATCACCCCTAAAAAGTCGCTATAATTTGTTTCTGGCATAGTTACTCCATTTATTGCTAATTGTTGAATTATTTTTCAATTCAGAATTTATCGAGGCTTTCTTTTTAATATTCAGTCTCATATCTAAACTAGCATAATGCTCTTGCACTATTTTCGGTATTGAATTTGCTTTTGCTTCCACGTCAGTTATTGTTTTGCCTTAAATTATTAATATCATCTGCGTAACCAATGGCTAAATGTACAATTTTTTTTAATCAAATCAAAAATGTTGGTTACATAGATCAAAAAAAGCATGGACCTGGTTTAGAACCCTGGATATAATACGAGGCTCATCCAGAAAGTAACAGATGATTTGGTATAACTAAATAATAATGAAAGATATCAACACAAAACTTTTTATTACAAAGTTACAATATTTTGCTCTAATTCTCAATGTAATCTCCATTCTTTAAGACATTTATTGTCACATGATACCACTATTTTAATGCCAATGTTATACTTTACTACCACCAAAGGACTTATTCATTATTCTGAATGCACAAAATGTTTGGAAATTTGAATTTTGTAGGCAAATAATCCAAGTGTATGGTGATATAATGAACAGGTCCTCAGCGAGGAAATGGCACATAATTTATGAGTAATCAAGAAGAACCAGGGTGTAGGACAAAGAAGGGATGGAAGTTTATCAATCATTATGGAGGAGTTGAAAGCAAATGACCATAAAAGAATTCAGAGAAATCAATTTTTCACTTTGGACACCATACATGACTTTTTAGGTGGAAAAGCTTTCCCAACCGATGAAGATATTAAAGTGGCAGTGACATTGTTATGAAATTATATATGCCCCACATTGCGATTACGTTTTGTTACAAAGTCCTTTTTGCTAATCGGTTTGGTGACAATTTGTTACAAATATGTTGGCAAGCTAGTTGAGATTCTTTTTAGTATTATTCACTGTAATAGGTATTATTATTACGTCTCAGGATCGTGACCACGAGGGAGATAATGCATTACAGGTAATATAATACTTGTAAATAATACACTGGTAAGATGTTCTTGTATATTCTTCAATATCACTGGATACAATAATTATTAACACTGTAGGATGGCGCAGATAAATTAAGATTGCTTTCCACAGCACGTGTTACCGCCAAATATATAGGGCACTACCCTTGTGCCGAGCAATGATGATCACGTGAAGACTGACCAATAAGGAATGACAAAGGTTGAGCGTCTTATAGGCTCAAAACTTATTTTACATGTTCCTCCTTATTAAACATTCTTTAAGGAAGTATATAATACAGACTTCCTTTTATTTATAAATAAATTAGTTTTGGTACACATAATATTTATTTCATAAGCTATTTGCGCTTAGTGAATATTTAAATATGGGTATACAATGCTTGGGGATGCAGTACACTTGAAAGAACAACTTTCTTTTTTCATGCACGTAGCAATGCAATTATCATTGTTGAATTTTTTCAAATAATTATTTTTGATCATAAATGAAATTATACTTAAAATACACATTAAATTCAATATTCTGCTATTCACAGCGCACTTACAGGCTAATTACTTTCAGTAATTAGTTTTTTTAGCACATAATCAATAAATCAATATGGCATCAATTTCCTTCCATTAACATAAAATAAACACTTGATATGAAACACTTGGCTTCCATATATTAACGTCTCAACATCTTGGCTCAGATCTTTATCAGTGGAAGAGTATAACAGCTGCATTGAAAAACTGGTACCAATTCAACAATAAATGTCTTCACAGAATGGAAATTACAGTGAGAAATAGAATAAGGTAGTATAACTTTGTAAATAAAGTTTTGTGTTGATATCTTTTGTTATCATTTAGTTATGCCAAATTGTCTGTTTGTTTTTGGATGACCCTCGTAATTAGCAGAATCCATAAGAATTTTACAAGTAAAACAACTATGACAGTGTTCAAGAGTTGAACCCAAATTTGTTTTGGCAATGTGTAACAAATGACAGTAAACAATAGTAACACCCTCACAGCATATGACAGCAAATTAATTTACTTAAGGTTATACTCACTGCCAATAATGTGTGCTATGTTTCCCCCAAGCCAATGCAGCCAATTGAAAACAGGACGGCGCCTGGAGTCAGGGTGTGGACGGAATGCTGCGCCAATGGGCTGCAGTATAACAAGTATGGTGGTAACACAACCCAGGATGGCGTGTGGGTTATCTTCAGCTGACCAGTGCCAGTCCAGCTCAACAAAGATAAGAACTGCTGCAGCCACTGTCAGCAGGCACGTCAGCATCATTAGAAATCTATGCCACTGCAACATAGACACATCATTACATTTGCAAAAAAATGTCCTTAAAAATTAAAGCAATAATAAGATACCAAGAATAGTTATTTAAATAATAAGAGGCTTAAATAGACTATTATTTATGAGTGGGATGTTTAGTACACAAGTGCGTAAGTGCAAGGGATAGGAAATAATTCTGGTTAAAGAAAAATTCCCTACCCTTGCTGGGAATTGAACCCAGAACCTCCAGATGAGAAGTTAAAACACTTTCTATTCACTCTGTCGATGCACCATATTACTTACAGCAAACCACTGGTCTTTGCCACATATTTGACTGCCGACCCAAGTCTGTTTGAAGTATCTGGCAAGAAGAATCCCAATGCCTGCAGTACCAATCCAAGCGGCAATCATGAAGGCACCATGCAAACGGAGCAGCAACTTTGACGGAGCTTCTGCAATCATTACATCTGACAACAACAGACTTTGTCCAGAACCTTCCGACACCACGTCATGGATTCCAAGACGAATACCTGCCACAACAAAATTATAAGCGATAGTTACATGGACTCATTTCATAGTGTTTCCATCAACAGTTCATTCAGAGTATATTGCATACTAAGAACTGTAAGCTATACGTATCAGGTCGAGAATGTATATTGGGAATACAAGATCTGATAAGTAACTGTAAAAAAACTGTAAAAAAAAACAATAATAAATAAAAATTGCTTTTCAATATTTTATTGAACATTAAGAAAAAATGAATTCTCAATGTGAACAAATGAAAGGCTACATATAAATTATATAGACAAAGTTTTCTTATACAATCTTTTTTAACACATTGATGCCCAAGTCTGAGTATAGCTCGGTCCGTGCAAAATGTTAATGAGATCCACACCCAAGCATAGCTCAGGCAGGTATTTCTAATGCTTTTAATGCAATTCCACGACCATAACTCAGTCTTGGGCTATGCATCAGTTAGCATTTACTCATCTGATTTGTGCTAGCATCTGTCCTCACTTTAGTCAACTATTAGGAAATTTAGGAGGGTTAGTAATATTGGCTGCTATCAGGTGTTGCACCATTTTCCTTGAAAGTGGTGAGCGTTTGTTATGTTTTGTGTTCTTAAATACTAAAATGCTGCATTTTCCTCGATTTCTGTGAACTGAAGCTGGGATTTATGATACAAATGAAGCTCTGGAAAATTCTAATTTCGAGGGAGAGATTTTCCAGCTTTCAATAAATGGAGTGTCAGCTGCTTTAGGCAGATTTTTTCAAATTCATATTTGATACTTGTAAATTTAAAAGAAATACCTGGGCTTCAATGTGTTTAATGAATGTTGCAACAGATTCTTTACTTGAGGTAGCACATGTCTTGAGTGTTACATCATTTCCTAATTGTACTGTAAGTATTAATGACCTCTCAAACTCTTACTGTAAGTACTTACAGTGCTTGGTAGCATGGCAGTTAATAAATGAATTGTAAATTTAGCTTACATTAACAAATATGTGTTCAAAATGATTCACTTACATATCAAGTTTTTCAAAATTATATATGCTCCTATCCCTTCATGCTAGTCACAAGTAACTGTATGGAAATGCTTTCAAAAATCTGTTGTGTTCCATTCATATGACTTTCTCTACTTGTTCTACAAAAAAGACTATTCTTGCAAAAGATTGTTCTTTTATCTACAGCATGTTAATCAAGATAAACATTTGCATAATTCTCTTATTACTTAATTCCTTATATGCAGAAGGGAAATAAAGGTATACACTAGGGTAAAGCAGTAATCAGAACTTTTAAAAGCTGGTTGCTCTGTGATACAATTGAAATTTAGTTCTCTTTACATGGCCAGAACTAAAACAAGAGAGAAATGAAACAAAATATGACTTTCTATTTGAAAATTGTTGAAGTAGTTTAAAAATGAAACCAATAAAAAGAAATGTCTTGAAAACAATTAACTCTATACAAAAAAAAAAAAAAATTGTGTATACATAAATTATATGTGTTAACAAGATCTATATTTTTTGTAACTAATTAGATACCACAGGATTTATATATTCATTACAAAATAATTTCACAGCATCACTAAAAGGTTGTAACAATCCCTAAAAATCCAACCTTATTAGGACCTTTAAAAAGATGAATATATCCTAATATTTTCCGTTCCAATAAAGTAAAAAATGCAATTTTTTGTCTGTTTGTTATGGTTTACCAGTTACACAAAAGTCATCCAGAATGAAGAGATCTTCAGAGGCTATTCCTAAAAACTTCAAGATATACATTTTGTGTCATGAAAATATCTTAAACATTTGGTGTTTTAATAAAAATTGTTACAGGAATTTTTGAGAAAATCAAATGTTTCAAAAAAAGTTCCATGTAAAGAGTAGTTAGGAGTGAGAGATTTTCCTGAAAATCTTCCTGTAGCATCTTTGGAAAATACTGAACTTAAATACAAAGTTTAGTATTTGTTTTTTAGCTATACTGTTCATACATATCCACAGACATTTTTCTAAAATTTTTTTTTTTTGGATTAAGGGGGTCTCAAAGCATGTATTTCCAGTGAAATCTTGGTATGAAACTTTTGGATGGAGCATAATACTTTCTCGACCCATTACATACATGGTAGAAAAAGTAAAAAGAGCAGATTGCATAATTCAAAGGTATAAGATGTGAATATACCACAGGTTCTAGCATGCAAAATGGAAATATGTGATCATTATTTACCTCTAGTCTTGCCAGCAGCTATTAGCAAATTATATTTGGTGTTCTCCAGGTTGTAAACACGATTCATGACTGTGCTTTCAGTGTCGCGTTCAAAGGCACAACGTATGTCACCATTTATATAAGAGCCATTCAACAATCTGATTGCATTGTGATTCTGTAAAACAATACAACATTTGTAACTACTGGGTGGTTATACAGAAACAAGAGTGTGTAAAATATTCAGGAATGTTCATATTCTGTAAGTTACTCAATTGCTAATTGATCAATAAATTATTCAAATAATCTGTTAAAGAGAGTGCAGTTTAAAAGTTTTAATACATCAACAGTTAAGAAGTAAACTATTGACAACGGAAATGGATTATTGTAGAAGATCTGCTGGAATATCTAGAAGAATAAAAACTAGAAATGAAATTATAAAAGAAAACAATCTGATGTGCGCCATTCATATGACTTTCTCTACCTATTCTTACAAACTATTCTTTCAACAGATTATTTTTCTATCTACTTCATGCTAATCGAGATAAACATTAGCAAAAATTGTCTTTTTACTGTAAGAACCAGCTGAAAAAATTCATGGAGAGCACGAGAGTTGTGTTTGAATCCTGGCTGTGACATTGAATTTTTCAGCTGGTTGCACAAAAAAATATATACCCATGATATCATAAATATAGCAGCTTTACCAAAACAACAATGGTTTATCACTCAGTTCTTTAAAAGTATAAGGGATATAATGAAATATACTAGGATAAAGCAAAAGTCAAATGTTTTAAAAGCTGGTTGCTATGTGATTGAAATTCAGTTCTCTTTGCATGGCCAAATGTAAAACAAAAGAAACTAAATTCCTGTTTGAGAAAAGTATAAATATTTTAAAACTGAAACCAATAACAGGAAGTATCTTTGAAGTGGTTAACTCCACAAACAAAAATATATATATATATATATATATATATATATATATATATATATATATATATATATAACATAAATTAGGTGTTTTAAGAAGTTCCACATATTTTGTATAGTACATTTTTGTCTATCTCTTATGGTTTACTAGTTATGCATAAGTTATTCAGAATGGAGAGGTCTTCATAAGCTATTACCAGAAAATTCAAGAAATACATTTTATTTGTCATGTAAATAGGTTTAACATGTGGTATTTTAATCAACATTTTTGAAAAATTTTAGATGTAAAGGGTAGTTTGGGATGGAAGAATTTCCTGAAAATCTTCGTGTCACATCCTTAGATGATGCTGAACTTAAATATCAAGTTTGGTATTAATCCAACTTTTTGTTTTTGAGTTATGCTTGTTTGGGTACAGGGGACCTTAAAATGTTATTTTCAGTGAAAATTTTTAATCAAATTTTTGGGTAGAATGCAAATACTTCTCTACCAAAGTATATGTATGAAATAGAGAAAATGATATGAATATTCAAAATTCAATTTTAGATTTTATTTCACAGAAACAAATAGAATGATATGGGCATGGAAAATAAAAATTATCTAAAAGAATAATGCAGTGGATATCAGTAGAAAAGAGGATTGTGGAAATAGCATGTGGATTTAACGAATTACAGGGGCAATAATGGATTGGGAAACTGAGCAGGATTTATTGTCCAATAGGCAAGAACGGAGAACAGTGATAAAAATCTGATGTGTTCCATTCACATGACTTTCTCTACATCTCTGCAACAAATTATTGTTAAAAACTTGCTTCCTTGTAAGTAAAAGCAAAATAAGGGAGTACCATAGGTTAAAGTGATAGTCAAAAGCTGGTTGCTATGTGACTGAAGTTTCTTTGTTTGTATGGACAGTTGAGAAATTCCTGTATGAGAAAAGTATAAGCTTTTTAAAGCTGAAATCAAAAACAATAAATATCTAAAAAACGATCAACTTCACGAAAAAAATGTATATAACATAAATTGTGTGTATTAACATGCTATACATTTTTTGTGTGGTAAGTTTTTGTCTATCTCTTACGGATTAGCAGTTATGCAAAATTCTGTAAAATTGATCCAGAATAAAGTAGTCTTCAGAGGCTATTCCCAGAAAATTCAAGATATACGTTTTATTTGTCAGATAAATATCTAATATGCAATATTTTAATCAAAATCTTTAGAGCCATTTTTGAGAAAATAAAAAATTTTGAAAAAAGTTCCATGTAAAAGGTAGTTGGGGATGGGGGCATTTTCTTGAAAATCTTCATGTTGCATCCTTGGAAGACCAAACTTAAATACCAAATCTTGGGTGCCATAGATTGGAACCATTTTGAATAAAAGCTTGTCTTTCAGAATGTCAAAGTTCATGACTCTTCCTTCATTCTTCTTGATGAGGATCTTCTCCCGAAACTCCAACTCTTGTGGATTTTAAGCGTTTGATATCTTCATTGATTTATGGTTTGCTGTCCAAAAATGATCAGCTACTGCTGATTTATCTGTTGTTTGCATCTAATGTTCCTAAAGTGTCCTTTTGGTATCATCTTTAAACTTCTCCTAGTTTAATGAACAAAATTAGTAAAGCTGATGTCCCACAGTCAAAATTTGGTCCAAAATTTTGTATACAACGTGAATGTTGTGTACAATTTCTCCATTCCATTCCCACAGAAGTGAGTATTGGTCCAAATATTTCGTGCATGCACATGAACAGCTGATAGAAAATGGTGGAGGTTGCTGATCCACAATTACTTACGTTCGCTGTCGCAAACTTAGTTCATGTATCCATTGCAAGAGCATATTGTAATAGAAAGACAAAATCAAGACTAGACCATGGCAGGCCAAGGAAGAGGTGTACTACATGTGCTGCAAAATGAACTCATTTCTGACCCTGTAAATTATTTTAACTTTCTTAGAATGGTCGAAAATTTGTTTGGAAAGTTGCTGTCCTTAGTTGAGGCAAAAATCACTCGCCAAGACACAAATATGAAGCAGTCCATACCAGCAAATCAAGGTAGTGTTTTTATATTTTGTTGAGAAAAGAAGGTTAGGTACAAATAGTACCGATAAAATACATTTTTAGGGGTTTTAAATACCCGAGTCATTATTTCATAAATCTCTACTGCACAAAAAATGTGTATTTCAACCATAGCTCATTTACTATAACACTATTATTTAGGACAAAGTCTACAAGATACAGCAAAGTTTCACACAAACAATCACGTTGGCAGGGAAGGTAGACCCAGCTCTAGCTGTCATCTTATTACGTCATTACCACCAGGTCGCTCTTTGGTTGATTTCATATGTTTGGACCAAAAATTAGAAACTGCTGTATCCTACTGTAGCAAACTAGAATTGGACCAAAAAATGGGATGGAAATTGTATGCAATGAAATTATCCGATGTCCCATGATTCAATTTGAAGAGCATTGGACCAAAATATTTGACCGTGGGACATCGGCTTAGTTTGTAATTTTATTTTCAAACATTTGTTTACAATAATATGTAAACTATTTTATGTACTTTATCTGTAAGACCTGTATTTAGCTTTACTTGTTAAATTGGTAATCTAAATATATGTTTTCTAGCTCTTTACAAATTGACAATGGTTAATCCACCATTAGCTTCCCAAAATTGACATCAGCTATTTTATGTATCAGTATCTATTCACAACTGTATTTATATCGACTTGTTAACAGCAAGTTATGAGGGTTGTCCCAAAAGTACCCGACCTAACAAAGAAAGCACCAAAATTTTGGGGAAATACATCTTTATTTCTCTACATAGTCTCCTTTCAGCTTGATACATTTTTCCCTGCGATGTTCAATAGCTTCGATAACCTGTTTATAGTAAGAACTATTGAGGTCTGCAAAATAGTCATCAACTATACACTCCACCTCTTCATTGTTGGCAAATCTTCTACCACCAAGCCATTTCTTCAAGTTTGGAAACAGAAAATAATCAGAGGGTGCTAAATATGGCAAACAGGGAGCATGAAGAAGCAATTCAAACTTTAACTCATTGATTTTGGCCATGGCGATAATGGACGTGTGAACTGGTGCATTGTCTTGATGAAATACAACGTCTTTGCTCGATTTCATTACTGAAATGCTGTGACAAGTTCGCATAATGTTCACCATTGATTACTGTTCCTTTTTTGAGATAATCAATGAAAATTATCCCGCATACATTCCAGAAAAGTGATGCCAACCTCGCCTTCTTTGGAGCCTATTCTCCCCTTCCAATCCACTGTTTTGGTTGTTCCTTCATCTCAGGTGTGAAGTGATAGACCCAGGTTTCATCTGTTATGAATTGATGCAAAAACTCAGCTTTATTGCAGTGAAACATTGCCAAACTCTCCACTGAAACATCCTCACGATGCTTTTTTGTTCTATTGTGAACAAATGCGGCAACCACCTTGCAACAACTTTCTCATATCCAAATTTTCAGTCAGTATGCAATATACAAACCTTTTTGAAATGCCTGCAATGTCTGCTAGCTCTCACATTTTCAGTCGACGGTCATCCAATACTATTTTGTGGATTTTCTTTACAATTACTGAACTGGTAACCTCATTGGTCGACCACTGCGATGTTCACTTGGAAGCTCGTACGGCCGCGCTTAAACTCTGCTACCCAATATTTTACTGTTGTAAACGAAGGAGCAGACTCCCATAAAGTAGAATCTAGCTCAGCTTTAACATTAATTGGCCTAAGACCTTTCAAATGAAAGTATTGTATCACATAACAGTGACCAGTTTTATCCATGTTTACAATTTCCCTGAGAGCATTCATTAATGATGGCTGCAAACAAATGCTAATTAATGTTAAATCATTAAACTTCAAACTTAAGCTTTCTAAGGTTGGTACTTTTTACCATTGTTGTTGTTTGAAACAACAACTGTTTTCTATATGTCAGGTTGGGTACTTCTGGGACAGTCCTCACAACATGCTCTACCCCTTATCCTCTCTGCACAACAGATATAGCTTTGTTGCGTCACACACTGGAACCTTCCAAAAGAACTTAGCATAGCACAAGTGTTCACTAACGCACGCACCTGTGGATGCGAACAATCAGCTAGACTTACAAAGCTAGCCATTCAGTCATGTGTGGTGACTACAGCTGGAGGGCATAGTCACAATATAAATTAAAATACAACAATCAATATGAAACAATTACCTTTAAACGTGTATTGTTTTTATCTTTGGTGTTCCATGACATGAAGGCACTAACTCCATTAGCCGCTGAAGGGTTCTGCAAACATTCTACCACACTGTCGTCTCCCTGCAAACAAGGAATTCAACATTGTTAACATACAGCATCAGTAAGAGAGAATAATGATAGTGAAATAATGAGAGCACAAATAATTTAACTAAATATATTCATGGCTTTAACAATTTTGATTAAAATGCTTTAAGATATTTACATGACAAATAAAATGTAAATACATGTTTTAGGATATCTTGAATCCAATAAAAGTATTTTTAGTAAAAGGTCCATGTGCACAGCATCGCTCAATAGTGAAAAGTTGGTTAAATGACAAACATGGTATATTAGTTCCATTTCTTCCAAGAGTGATACAAAAGGAAAAATCCTCCCCACCCCAGCTACCCTTTACATGGAACAAAATTTTGATTTTTTCCAAAATGTCTCTAATTAAAATACCATATACGAGGTATGTCCAGAAAGTAAGTTCCGTTTGGTAATAAAATTAAATTGTGTACAGATACAGAATCATTATTTATTGCACAAAATTCTACAACTCTTAAACTACTTTTCCACATAACTGCCAAAATTTTGCAGGCATTTGTCATAACATGGCACAAGTTTTCGTATACCTTCTGCATAGAAGTTTGCCACCTGTGACTTTGGTACCCAACGTGAGCAAAGTTTACAAAATTTCAGTTTTTCGGTAACAATTTCATGAATTAGTGATCATGAGCTTTGGGGAAATTCCGTAGCGAGAGCACTAATTGTAAACTTGCAGTTTTCCTGGATCTTGTCATCAATCGCGTGAACCAGTTCTTCTGTAACCAAAGATGGATGCCCACTTCGTTCTTTATCGTGAACTTCACTACGTTCTTCATTGAACTGTCGGACCCATATTCTCACCATTGAATCACTCATCACATTTTGTCCATAAACTTTGCAAATTTGCCGATAAATTTCAATTGGTTTCACTTTCCTAGCATTCAGAAAACGAATCACAGATGTGATTTCACAAGTGGTGTAAACAAGCACAACAAAGCGTATGTGGCTGACAGCGCACGTTTCTTCTCTTTGATACAGAGCATTTACTGCGCACATGCGGAACTGCGATCGCAGCGCTGCAGCTGAGATAAATTGAAACGGAACTTACTTTCTGGACGTACCTCGTACATTGATAAAATGAGTCAAATTTACACTTGAATTGCTTCACTAAGTAAGTACAATTCAATTTGACTCAGTTTATCAATGTGTAATTATGCTTCACTGTGTACCACTTCCAGTATTTTGATTCTTTTGATCAAAATACTATATGTTTAAGATATTTTCAGGATAAACAAAATGTATATCTTAAATTTTCTGGGAATAGCCTCTGAAGATCTCTTCATTGTGGATGTCTTTTGTAAGTTATAAGAGATAAATAAAAAGTTACTCTACAACAAATGTAGAACTCGTTAAAACACATAATTTTTATCATATACTTTTTTTTTTTTGGAGAGTTAACCATTTCCAAGATATTCTTTTTATTGATTTCAATTTTAGCCTACTTATATAGCACAATAAGCCCCAGGCTGAAGTGTGCCCAGAGAAATGACGGGAATCTATACCATAAATGAAGAAGAAGAAGAGTCTACTTAAACTTTTCTCAAACAGGAAACATCTTTTGTTTCAACATTGTTAACATTCAGCATCAGTAGGAGACAGAGCAATGAGTGAGACAATGAAAGCACAAATAGTTTACCTAAATAAATTCACATCTCTGCCTATGTGCTGCAGTCTGGTGGACACTAAGTTAAGAATGCATTTGAGTCAACTTAAATGTTTCAATTAATTAGGATATATTTTGGAAATGCCATGGCTAGTAACTGTTCGACTGCCAATACATTGTTTATCAGAAAACCTAAGGGTGAGATGCATAAATTAACACACGAGGGCTATTTTTATACAAGATCCAGTTGGTCACGAAACTAAACCACAGATGAAGTGTGCACAGAAGTGTTGCTCAGCGTCTCTAGTATGACTGTTGATCGCGTCACGTAAGCGTGCAGTGAGCAAATAAACATGCCTAGTACAATAGCATCGCCCGCCAAATGTGAAGTGTGTGCTGTTATTCGATTTCTTCATGCATAGGGGCGCAACGCAGCTGAAATTCACAGACGAGTGAGTAATGTGGTGTACAGTGAAACATTCATGAGTGACAGCAAAGTGCGGCAGGAACTTTCAGCAGTGTGTACAGATGTTCATGATACAGGCAGTCAGGGAAGGAAGCAAATGTCAACCAATGATGATCTCATAGAAGTAAAAACATAGATTACACTCAAACTTCACTCTTGAAATAAAGTAATTTACTCCGGACATGTTTCGGTGGCTGTTGCCACCATGTTCAATGGAGAAGTTTGAGTGTAATTATGTTTTTATTCCTATTTGATTATTACTTTACTGTGTATTCCCATTAATGTTTTAAATGATGATCTTGTTCAGGTGAATCAAGAAGATTGTCGGTTCACAATTTCTATGTTGCATGAAATTTAAAGCTCACCTTCCTTCACTATCGTGAGTGAGACTCTTCAGTATCACAAATTCTATGCCAGATGGGTTACCAAGATGCTGTCTGAGCATCACAAAACACAGCGAATGCTATAATGATGAAGGAGAAGATTTTTTGAACAAAATTGTCACAGGGGACAAGACATGGGTCCATTATAAAACTGAAGAAACAAAAGAGCAATCCAAACAGTGGATGCATTTCAAGCAAACACTCTCCAACAGAAAATGTATGACTACTGTGTTCTGCGACTGAAAAGGAGTTCTTTTGGCAGAATTCATAGAAGGTGGCATGCCCATCACCGTAGCCTCCTACTGTGTGACTCTTCAGAAGTTACAAAAGGCAATTCAGAACAAGTGTTATCAGGCATTGTTCTTCTTCATGACCATGCTTGGGCACACGCTGCAGCTGTATCAAAGAACGTCCTGCAGCATTTTCGATGGGAAGTGTTTGATCACCCACCATACACCCTGGACTTGGCTCCGATTTTAATCTCTTTCCTCGCATAAAAAAGTGCTTGGAGGACAGAATTTTGGCACAGACAATGAGCTGCAGACCAGCATACAGACTTGGCTGAAAGCACAGGTGGGCTACCCTCTATGAGGAGGGGATTGAAAAGTCGATACCATGCTACGAAAAATGCCTATGTCAGAGCAGCAAACAATGTAGAGAAGTAGCCGGCAGGTGTAGCTAAATGTTGTAAATAAAACACATTTGATTTTCACTGTGGTTTTAATTTCATGACCGATAAAAAACAAAAATCTGATGTTTTGCATTCACATAGCTTTCTCTACATCTCTGCAACAAATTATTGTTAAAAAGCTTATACTTCTATTTACTCCATGCTAATCGAGAAAAAATTAGCACAAATAGTCTTATTACTTGCTTCCTTGTAAATAGAAGTGAAATAAGGGAGTACTATAGGTTAAAGTTACAGTCAAAAGCTGGTTGATATGTGACTGAAGTTCCTTTGTTTGTATCGACACGAGTTCACAAATTCCTGCATGAGAAAAGTATGTATTTTAAAGCTGAAATCAAAGTCAAGGAATATCTAAAAAAACGATCAACTCCACAAAAAAAAGTATATGATATAAATTGTGTGTTTTAACGTGCTCTACATTTTTGTGTGGTAGGTTTTTGTCCATCTCTTTCACTTTAGCAGTTCTGCAAAATTCCGTAAAATTGATCCAGAGTAAGTAGTCTTCAGAGGCTATTCCCAGAAAATTCAAGATATACATTTTATTTGTCACGTAAATATATTTAATATATGATATTTTAATTAAAATCTTTAGAGCCATTTTTAAGAAAATCAAAATTTACGAAAAAGATCCATGTAAAGGGTACTTTGAGGTCGGGGGGTTTTTCTCAAAATCTTTGTGTTGCATCCTTGGAAGATACTAAACTTAAATATTGTTTTTGAGTTAACACCCACCCACCCCCGCCCACACTCATACATACACACGCAGACCTTTTTCTGAAAAACTATATAAGTTTCAAAAAACATAATATCAACTTGCCCCCCAAAATAAGTGCCCCCCTAGAAAAAATGCTCTACAATAACCAAAAAGATCGAATTCCAGAAAACAAAAAATAGGGAATCTACAGAATGAATTGCACAGATTGCAAAAAAATTTTACACTGGTAAAACAAAAGGCACCTTGAAGCTAGACTTAAAGAATACATGAGAGCAATAAAATAGAAAAATCAGTCATTGCACACCACCTTTGGTCTACTATCCATGAAATAGTACCTAACATACACCTTATAAAACCCACCAGATATGAAGCAGAACTCAACGTCTGGTAGAAAATACATATTGTTAAAAACCAATGCCACATATTCAACTTTGAATTGCTGTCACAAATTCAGTTGAATATTTTTTTTTATATTGTATTGTATTAATTTTCATCCATAGAAACATGATACATGTTATAGGATATATCAATTTAAGATACAAGAAAAAACAAAATTATATCAAGGTGCATACAATATTAAAATACAGAAATATAAGACTTAACAAATTTTAAATATAAAAAGAAATAATATGCAGAATATAGTCATAAAGACAATTTTTACAAATTGTACAACTTACACCAGTTCCTGATGTATAAATTCATCTACACTATAAAAGTTGTTATCCAGAAAGAATTTAAACAAAACTTTTTTGAATTTTACCTGGGATTCAATGTTCATTATATAATGGGGTAGTTTGTTGTATAAATGTAGACCAGCATATGTGAAGCTATTTTCATGCAGTTTGGTTCTGTGTGAATTTACAAATACATTTTTCTTTGCTCTGGTGTTATATGTATGAACTTAAGCATTTGTTTTGAAGGATTTTAATTTTTTGTATAGTTTAGTGTTTCATAAATAAACATGCATAGTCAAGGTAAAATTTTAAATTTTTTAAAATATGGTTTACAACTAGTTTTATTTGCGACTTTAGCCATCACTTTCTTTTGCATCCTGAAGACCTTAATACTGTTTTTAGAATAGTGCTTAACGCCTGCTTTAACTACTTGTGGCACCGCAGGAGATGACACTGATGATACATGAAATGAATATGGATCACCTGTGGAATGCGATGGCAGGGGGAACTGGAGAACCCAGAGAAAACCTGGCCCTGTGCCACTTTGTCTACCACAAATATCACATACGGTCACGCAGTTGGAAACCATCGACAACGAAGCCCACATGGCTTCGAAACCGGTCTGGAAAAACTATACGCAAGTGATGCTTAAGTGTACAAACCCAACTCAAAAATATTCTATTCATACGTATCACTAATCCAAAATGCCCTTTCATTTAAATTGTTGTTGCCCGCCTGGGTACTATGCTGTTAGCGTGTTGGCCTCACATTCAAAAGGTCGTGAGTTTGAATCTTGCTTAGGGTGAGTTATACGGATAAGGCTTTTTTCAGGGTTTTCCCTTATGCTGAGAAGACGAATGTTGAGTAACTTTAAGCTCCATGGACCTCGAGATCATTTGAGCATCATTTCACCAATTTCATTCATCCTCCGATATGACCAACCATGTTAAAGGACGTTAAACTTAAAATAAAAATTGTTGTTAGGATATCTAATATTGATCCTTGATTTCTCTCTACTTTGCCTGTAAACTTACCATTTTTGGATCATCTGAAAGACCAACAGCTACATACTGACTGCCATGAGACAACATTTCAAACACATACTTTTCACCAAGAACAGTCACTGACACAATGCCCGTGCAGTCTCCATTTTGTACGCAGTCAGTAGTTCCCTTCTTGGATCCAAAGCACACCTTCCTAGTTCCACATCCCACGTAGATAGGGTCCCTTTTTACTGCACCCTGAAAAGAAAAAATCTGATGAGTTCCACTCACATGGCTTTCTCTACATCTCTGCACCAAAATATTGTTAAAAAACTAATGATTCTATTTACTTCATGCTTATCGAGAAAAACTTAGCAGAAATAGTTTTATTACTTGTTTCCTTTAAGTAGAAGCAAAATAAGGGAGTACCATAGGTTAAAGTGATAGTCAAAAGCTGATTGCTATGTGACTGAAGTTCCTTTGCTTGTGTGGCCAGGAGTTGACAAATTCCTGAATGAGAAAAGTATAAATTTTTCAAAACTGAAACCAAAAACAAGGAATATCTAAAAAATGATCAACTCTACGAAAAAATTGTGTGGCGAATTTATGTCCATCTCTTACAGTTTAGCAGTTATGCAAAATTCCTAAAATTCATCCAGAATAAAGTAGTCTTCAGAGGCTATTCCCAGAAAATTCAAGATATACATATTATTGTCAGGTAAATATCTTTAATATACAATACCTAAATCAAAATTGTTACAGTCATTTTTGAGAAAATCAAAATTTTCGAAAACAGTTTCATGTAAAGGGTTGTTGGGGATGGGGGGATTTTCTTGAAAATCTTCATGTTGCATCTGTGGAAGATACCAAACTTGGTATTTGACTTTTGGTTTTTGAGCTATGCTGTCCACAGACACACACACACACACACACACACACACGCACGCTTTTTTTGGATTCAGAGGGACCAAAAACATGTATTTCTGGTGAAATCTCGGTATCAAATTGGGTGCATTCAATACCTTCTCTATACACTATGTATGTAGTATGTGTAGAGAAAGTAAAAATTGTAAAAGGATTTGTATCAGAATATTTTACAAAGAAAAAGAGTAAATATGGTAAAAATATTTTTGTGGTTCAGAAAAGTAATTATTAAGTAATATAGGTGTATAAAATTTATAAAAAATGAATTTATAAATATTCATTGTTGTAAAGGCATTTAGTGTATTTCTGAACTTTAGCTCTATCCTATTTAGCTGGAACATATGGATAAATAAACATGATAAACACAATGGTGCCCATCACTTACATATGATACTCATAGACTACACTTTGGCATTATTAATTAATTATTATTTTGCTATCTTGAAAAAGAGTTTTGGAGTTCAGTGTTTGTTTTATTATTATTAATATGACTATTATTAAAACATTTTAGGTTACAATTTTTGTGATTAAATACTGTGCGACCGAAAAACATCCAAATCGCTGCGTAGTATTTTTCCACTGCACACATGGAAACATGATAACACACAGCAGCTGTACACAAAGTCACGGTGCTGACTTGTTTTTCTCTGCTCTGAAAGTGCAGTGTTGAGCTGATGGTGCTATCATATGGTTAAGTTATTATTTTGTCCTATACTTAGTCACAAAGCGTATTATGATTCAGCATTTGTTTTCTTTATGATTCATAGTGTTAATACATTTTGTGAGCGGAATCTCAATAGTGTATACAATGGCAAAATTGACCCCCATTTAATATTTTTCATGGAAGAGGCTTGGTTCCACCTTCATGGGTATGTGTATACACAAAATAATCATTATTGGAGCTCTGAGAAGCCTAATATTGTTCATGAAATATTTCTTCATGAAGAAAAAATCTGATGTGTTCCATTCACATTACTTTCTCTACATCTCTGCAAGAAAGTACTGTTAAAAACCTTATGCTCCTATTTACTTCATGCTAATTGAGAAAAAGTTAGCAGAAATATCTTATTACTTGCTTCCTTCTAAGTAGAAGAGAAATAAGGGAGTACCATAGGTTAAAGTGATAGTCAAAAGCTGGTTGCTACATGACTAAAGTTCCTTTGTTTGTATGGAAGGAGTTGACAAATTTCTGTATGAGAAAGTTGAAGTCTAAAAAAAGGAATAACTCAAAAACGATCAATTCCACGAGAAAAATGTATTTAACATAAATTGTGTGTTTTAAAGTGCTCTACATGTTTTATGTGGATGGTTTTGTCCTTCTCTTACAGTTTAGCAGTTATATAAAATTCCATAAAATTCATCCAAAATAAAATAGTCTTCAGAGGCTATTCCCAGAAAATTCAAGATATACATTTTATTTGTCAGGTAAATATTTTCAATATATGATATATTAATCAAAATCGTTAAGAGCCATTTTTTAATAAATGAACATTTTCTAAAAATTTTCCATGTAAAGGGTAGTTTGGGATGGGAGTATTTTTCTCTAAATCGTGTTGCATCCCTGGATGATACCAAACTTAAAATACCAAGTTTGGTATTTTACCGACTTTTCGTTTTTGAGTTATTGTGTTCACACACGTACACACACACGCACACACACACACACACACACACACACACACACACCTACACCACACACACACACATGGACCTTTTTCTGAAAATGCTTTTCATGGATACAGGGGACCCTAAAACATATATTTCCGTTGAAATCTCTGTATCAAATTTTTGGTTGGAGTGCAATACCTAGGTACATAGTATGTGTAGAGAAAGTAAAAATTGGTGTATGGTGCACCATTAGTGAAGAAAGAGTTATAGAACCAATTTTTTTCAAGTCAACAGTTCACTCTTGTACATAAGTGAATACAATTTTGCCCTCTTTTTTCAGAGAATTAACAGGCAGGCATTTTTTCAACAAGACTTTGCAACAGCTCAGCTCTTTCAATGATAACAATTGAAGGTGTGTTTCAAGACAGAATTATTAATAGAAATTTGTGGGTCCCTCAGTGCCCTGACCTAACCCCCTGCGATTTCTCTCTCTGGGGTAACTTAAAGCATAAAGTGTACAATACAAACCCATACAACCTGCAAGAATTAAGACAATATATCGGCCAGGAAATTGTCGGCATTTCTCAATGTGAACTATGGGGAGTGATGGATAGTTTCCTAAAGAGGTACCACAAATGTATGGACAAAGGCGGTGGCCAGTTTTAGCATCTCCTTTAACACATTGAGGCCCGGGCATTTTGGTAGTTGAAGTGCCAAGAAACCCAGGGTTTTTATGCCTACTTTGAGTTATTATTTATAGTCCATCAGTTAAATCTGCCGAAAAGTATTGGGACAATCTAAAAGTATGGCATTCAGGGATTTCTCAACAAGTAAAAAAATAGTTAAAACTTCCATGTTAATATTTTATTTAAATTTACAAGTACCAAATATGTGTTTGAAAAAAACTGTGTAAGGCTGCTTATTCAAATTTCGAAAAATCTCTCTTGGAATCAGAATTTTCCACAGCTTCATTTCACAGAAATTGAGGAAAATGCAGCATTTTAACATTTAAGAGCACAAACATAACGAACGGATCACCACCTTCAAAGAAAATAGCGCGACCACCTGAGAGCAGCCAATATTACTAAATCTCCTAAAATTCCTAATAGTTGACTAAAGCAAGGGCAGATGGCAGCACAAATCAGACAACTCTGCGATAACTGATGTATGTTCTTTGCCACATAGCCCAAGAACGAGTTAAGGTCGTGGAATTGCATTAAAAGCATTAGAAATACCTGCCTGAGCTATGATCGGGCTTGGGCCTCATGAACATTTCAATGCCCCGAGTTATACTCAGGCTTGGGCTCCAATGTGTTAACACATTGGTAAGTAAAGCCTTTAAAAGAAGTTTTAAAAATGTTGTATGGTTTCATCCGTGCCTTTCTATGATATCGGCAGTTGGCAACGAGCGCTGAGGGTGCAGACAGGCAAGACACATTGCAAGCAGATTTGGACGTTTTTGCATCACCCGGTTTAATTCTCTATTTAGGATTTTGAATCCTTTCCAAATATCTGAAAACATATTATATCTACATAATATTTTATTAATCACCACTCTTTAAATAAAGCATCTGAGCTCTGCTTATTGAACTATCCAGACAGAAAGAATGTCTTACTGTGGATCTCTGCGTTGGTTCTGTTGGTGGCACAGGCGAGGTGGTTGTGCGTGTGAATGCTGGTATGTGAGTTGTTGAAATTCTTTTGGGTGGAACTTCTTCTCCTGATAAGCTGCGTTTTACAATATTTACAGATTGAGACTTGATTCCAACCCAGAATGTTGAATATTCTTGCACAACTGTGGCACTGAAACACACAAAAATAATGTAATTCTAAAAAATGGATAGTTAATAGACAGTGACAATTGTTGGTAAGGGCATGCAACTTACTAAAAAAATCTGATGTGTTTAATTCATATGACTTTACCTGTTCTGCAACAAATTATACGAGGGTGATCTGAAAAGTTCTTGGCTTCACCCAGAGATTGTGACACTACTTGCATGATTTTTTTCCCTTATATTGGTACACATATTAATACACCCTATATAAAATTACAAGTTATTCCAGTCAATAGTTGACTGTAGGCAGCTGTTTGAATCAGTGAAAGTGCACATTGCTTTGAAAATAGAGAAATTCGAGTATCGTGCTGTGATAAAATTCTTTCTTAAAAGAAGGTTTAACCCCTACAGAAATTCATTTGCAGATTGTAAACGTGTATGGTGACTCTTCACCTTCAGTTTCCACTGTGAAGAAACGGGCGGCCAATTTTAAACATGGCTGTGAAAGTGTCCCAGACGATCCACGTGATGGATGTCCAAAAACTGTAACCATGCTGGAAATCATTAAAAAATCATGACATGATTTTGGAAGATCGGCATACAGAGGTGCGTGAAATTGCTAATACTCTTGGAATTTCAAAGGAACGTATTGGTCACATCTTGCATCAGGAATTAAACATGAAAAAGCTTTGCGCAAGATGAGTGCTGCATATCCTCATTGTGGATAACAAACGCATTCGCACGACACTTTCTGAAAAGTGCTTGGCATATTTTCAGAAGAACAGAAGTAACTTTTTGCGCCGATATGTCACAATGGATGAACATGGATTCACCACTACACACCCAAATCCAAGCAGCAGTCGAGGCAGTGGACAGAAACTGGTTCTTCAGCTCCAGAGAAGGCGAGGATGGTGTCATCGGTAGGAAAGATCATGGCGTCAGTGTTTTGGTATGCCAAAGGAATTTTGTTGATTGACTATCTCGAAAAAGGTAAAACCATTACTGGAGAATACTACTACTTCTAACCAAACTAAATGCAAGCATCTGGATTAAAAAATAAAAAAATTATTTTCCATCAGGACAATGCATCTGCCCACAAAAGTGTTTTGGCAATGGGGAAATTTCGCTTCTACTTACAAGAAAGGAAGTAATAAGACTATTTCTGCTAATTTGTTGTCGATTAGCATGAAGTAAATAGAAGTATAAGCTTCATGTGAATGAAACACATCAGATTTTTTGTTTTTGTTTTTTTTTAAATTTTATAATTGTTCTAATTGCTCTCTTTTGCATTCTGAATATTTTTATCACCCCACTACTGCTTCCCCATATTATTATACCATATATAGTTAAGGAATGAAAATTTGAAAAATATACCTTTGTAATTTTGTAATTTGTATTTATTTGTTTGTTTGCTTGCTTTTTTGGGAGAGATGGGGATGGCTTATTTGTTTGATGCAGCGTGACAAATTCATGTTCATGCATTCTATGCATGGCGATTAATCATCTAAAACAGTGTTGGCCAATTAGTAATGCACTGAGGGCCAGCAAAATTAATAGTAACTATATTAAAAATAAAATAACAGCAATGGGAACTAAAGAGCATATTATTTTTAATTTTATTACATGCACAGTGAAGGACCAAGCTTTGCTTTTTACTAGGGACAATGAGGTTTGTAAAATCTTTTACAAAAGATTTAAAATCCACTTCCAGTTGTGATGCTGTAATCTTAGAAATGTGAGATAACACTGAATCAGTTAACGTGTTTCTGGACTTGGATTTCACTAGTTTCATAGCAGAGAAGGCAGTTTCACATATGTAGGTACCTCCAAATATGGAAGTAAGTTTTAAAATCCAGTTTCTAAGATGTGGAAAACGTTCCTTTGAAATGAGTTTCTAAAATTCAACACCAGTTGCCTCTGTTGTTTGAAGAGATGAATCACATTGGAGCCCACATAGTTCTAACTGTAGATCCTTAGGCTTGCACTCTACTTTACATCTCATGACATTGTTGAAAAGTTCCGTCTCTGATCGCAATACTTCTAAACCTTGAAATCTACCATCAAATTCTAAAATGAGATCTATGCAGGAAGTTAAAAAAAATCTGATGTGTTCCATTCATATGACTTTCTCTACATCTCTGCTACAAATTATTGTTAAAAAGCTCTTGCTTCTATTTACTTCATACTAACAGAGAAAACATTGGCAGAAATAGTCTTATTATTGCTTCCTTGTAAGCAGAAGCGAAATAAGGGAGAACCATAGGTTAAAGTGATAGTCAAAAGCTGGTTGCTATGTGACTGAAGATCCTTTGTTTGTATGGACAGGAGTTGACAAATTCCTGTACAAGAAAAGAACAAGTTTTTCAAAGCTGAAACTATAAAAAAGAAATATCTTAAAAATGACCAACTCCACAAAAAAAATGTATATAACATAAATTGTGTGTTTTAATGTGCTCTACATTTTCTGTGTGGTAAGTTTTTGTCTATGACTTACAGTTTAGCAGTTAGCAAAATTCCGTAAAATTCATCCAGAATAAAGTAGTCTTTAGAGGCTATTCCCAGAAAATTCAAGATAAACATTTTATTTGTCGTGTAAATATCTTTAATGTATGATATTTTAATCAAAATTGTTAGAGCCATTTTTGAGAAAATTAAAATTTTTGAAAAAACATCCATGTAAAGGGTAGTTGGGGTGGGGATTTTCTTGAAAATCTTTGTGTCGCATCCTTGGAAGATACTAAACATAAATACCAAGTTGGGTTTCTAACGGTCTTTTCATTTTTGAACTATGCTACACACATGCATGTGCACGCACACCCACACCTACATGCACTTGCACACCCACATGCGCGGACATGTTTCTAAAAATGTTTTTTTTGGATTCAGGGGGTATCAAAGCATATATTTCAGGTGAAATCTCGGTATCAAATTTTTGGGTGCAATATAATACCTTCTCTATACACTATGTACATATCATGTATAGAGAAAGTAAAAAGCATTAAATCAAACATTTATTTGCAGGCTGGATGAAACATACTCGTGGGCCGCAATTTGGCCATCACTGATCTAAAATATTACTTAAGAGAATTTATACTTACATGAACATAATATTTCCTTCGTAATCTTCTGGAGCTTGCCACTCAAACTGAAGAGATGTCAACTCAGAATTATTGACATGCGTCACTGCATTCTGAAACAAATAGTGTATATTCTGCAGATGTAGCATATTAATCAGGGTTAACTTGCTATAGTTATAAGCCTTTTAGACATAAAATCATGCAACACTGAACAATTTTAGAGTGCCATGTTCCTCAGCTTGTCTCAACCTTAAAAGACAGTATGAAGTTCAAACACTACTATTAAATACAAGATGTAAATAATGAATAAGCAAGATAATGTAAATAATTACAGAACGATTCAAAAATACTTTCACAAAGTTTGGGAACAGGTTCCTTACATCAGAACAAGAAAACATGTTCATATAAATACATGTCCCAAAACCTTTCATTATCAATTTATTTAAGTTCAAAATGCTATTAATCAAAACATTTAAAGTGACGTATAATTCTATTTTTAACGCTTTCAGCTTATTAGGATGTGTTCCGCGCAAACATCATTTAGAGCAAATGATCCAAATGACCTTCTCTTGTGTCTAAACACGTATGCACTCGTCGAAGCATTGAATGTCAAATACTCCCAGAAGGTGCCGCAGTTTTTTGCAGGTTTACATGACATGTAGAGTAAGAGTTACTTCATTTAGGATGTCTGCCACATAAACCTATGGTTTGAGGTGCCCCAAAAGATAAAAATCCAAAGGATTGAGCTCGGGGAAATGTGCAGGCCATGAAACTGGCCCCCCTCTACCTATCCAATAAAGATCTTGAATGATGAGACTAAATGTGCTAGAGCATCATGCATAAACCACATGTTTCTTCTTATTTGCAGAGGCACATTTTCTAATAATCTGGGAGTGTTCTGAATGAAGTCCTATATACAGCACTTGTAAGGCAATGAGTGTGTAAATAAATGAAGTTATTAGGTTGGACCCAGAAAGCTGTTGAAGGTAACTTTTATTAATAAATTGATAATGTGAAAACAAAGCATTTTAGAGCATATGTTTATATGAACAAATTTTCTTGTTTCGATGTCAGGAATCCATCCTCAAACATTGTAAAAGCATTTTTGAATCACCTGTATATGTATTATAGAAATGAGATTATATTATTAGAGGATGTTAGCATAAGCTTAGTTATGAGAGATGAGATAGCTGAAACTGTACATGGGTCATAAAACAGAACTCTTTTGCAAGGTTTTTCTGGACAATAGCCAGGGAGCTAGGGTGAAATGTATAAAAATGTCCTTGAGCTAAAAAGACAATGTAAGCTTGGGGGGTGCTGCGATTGTGAAAGGTACTGGAAGCTAACAGCCTAAGTTAAATAATAGGATGGTTTCTATTGGCTCATATAAAGAGATGACACTGGGAGCAGAAAAAACAAGCCAATTAGAGCACAGTTTTAATGCTTAGGAAGGACAATGATGTTCAATATAATATATTCTAAAGAGATGCAAGTTTTAAAACAGTTCAGTTTCATCTTTAGATAGCAGTAACATTCATTTGTTCTCCACAGAACATTGGTCATGAAGATTATTTACATAAAAAATGTGATGTTCCATTCACATGACTTTCTCTGCATCTCTGCAATAATTTATTGTTAAAAAGCTTATGCTTCTATTTACTTCATGCTGATTGAGAAAAATAAGCAGAAATAGTCTTATTACTTGCTTCCTTGTAAGTAGAAGCGAAATAAGGAAGTACCATAGGTTAAAGTGATAGTCAAAAGCTGGTTGCTATGTGACTGAAGTTCCTTTGTATGGACAGGAGTTGACAAATTCCTCTATGAGAAAAGTATGTTTTTCAAAACTGAAAACAAAAACAAGGAATATCTCAAAAACTATAAACTCCACGAAAAAAATGTATATAACATAAATTGTGCATTTTAATGTGCTCAACAATTTTTGTGTGGTAAGTTTTTTTCCATCTCTTACGGTTTGGCAGTTATACAAAATTCCGCAAAATTCATCCAGTATAAAGCAGTCTTCAGATGCTATTCCCAGAAAATCAAAATATACATTTTATTTGTCAGGTAAATATCTTTAATATATGATATTTTAATCAAAATCGTTATAGCCATTTTTTAGAAAATCAAAATTTTCGAAAAAAGTTTCATGTAAAGGGTAGTTTGGAGTGGGGAGATTTTTCTCATAATCTTCATGTCGCATCCCCGGATGATACTAAACTTAAATACCAAGTTGGGTATTTTACCCACTTTTCGTTTTTGGGCTACGCTGTCCACACACACACACACACTCACACACACACACGGACATTTTTCTATAATGCTTTTGGGGGTCTCAAAACATGTGTTTCCGGTGAAATCTCGGTATCAAATTTTGGGTGCTATACAATAGCTTCTCTATACACTATGTACATAGTACATGCCGACTAGAGAAAGTTTGTATGGACAGCAGTTTGACAAATTCCTGTATGAGAAAAGTATAAGTCATAGCAGAAACCAAAAATAAGGAATGTCTCAAAAACGACGAACTCCACGAAAAAAATGTATATAACTTAAATTGTGTGTTTTAACGTACTCTACATTTTTAGTGTGGTATGTTTTTGTCCATCTCTTACGGTTTATCAGTTACTCAAAATTCAGTAAAATTCATCCAGAATAAACTACTCTTCAGAGGCTATTCCTAGAAAATTCAAGATGTACATATTTGTCAGGTAAATCTCTTTAATATACAAAATTTTAATCAAAATCGTTAGACCCATTTTTGAGAAAATCAACATTTTCGAAAAAAGTTCCATCTAAAGGGTAGTTGGGGGTGGGGGGATTTTTCTCAAAATCTTCGTGAACCTACTTTTCGTTTTTGAGTTATCGTGTTCACAGACACACGGACACACACGGACCTTTTTCCGAATTTTTTTTTTTTTTTAGATAAAGGGGACCCTAAAACATATATTTCCAGTGAAATCTCGGTATCGAATTTTTTGGTGGAATGCAGTACCTTGTCTATACACTATGTACATAGTGGGTATAGAGAAAATAAAAAACAAAGAACCATTTATGTTTTCGAAATGAGCTGATCAAAGAGCAAAATGTGTTTTGTTTGTATGAAGGAGTGTAAGGACCAATCTCTCACCTCCATTGCACCTGAACAGTCGACAGTCTTACTGAGGAGAGACATGTTTGTGAAGGTCCCCAACAGAGTGCTGTCCCTACCATCGTCAGCTACGGCCTGAATCATGTAGCCCTTGAACAGGACACCAGCCTGAGACGTGAGCATCAGCTGAACACGCTCTCCTTGTCGTATTCCATTGGTGGCCGGTTGTAGAATGAATGGTGATGGATTCTTCTGGGGCTTAGCACCCCCGTGTACAGGTAACCTGTCGCCACAGGACCCATTTGGAGCACCAGAGGGATAGCTCACCACAGCCCCAATAAACAGCAGCAACAGCGTCAACATCTGAAACAAACATCGTATCTTAGTGGAGTCCAACTTCCCAAAGTTAAACTTTGATCCAATACCTCTACAACTATTTAACATAACGAGCTGAAACTTTCAAGTTGTAATCAGCAATACGTTTGCAGTTGATTAATGAAAAAACTGATGTGTTACATTCACATGAACATGCAGAGTTTAAAATGGGACGTACGAGCACTAGTGATGAGCCTTGCTCTGGACGCCCTGTAGAAGTGACAACTCCAGAGATCATTGAAAAAATTCATCGTTTAGTACTGGAAGACCGCAGATTAAAGTTATTTGAGATAGCAGAGGCTCTAAACATATCAAAAGAACGCGCAGGTAATATTTTAAGTAATGTTTTGGGCTTTCATAAGGTCTGTGCAAGATGGGTGCCGCCTTTGTTGACACCTGATCAAAAGTTGGAAAGAAAAATACTTTCTGTTAAGAATGTGGAGCTCTACCGTAAAAATCCCAGTGAATTTTTGAGACGACTTATTACAATGGATGAAACTTGGAAGCATCACTACACTCCAGAAAGAAAATCACTGTCAAAACAGTGGATTGCGCCTGGTGAGGCAACTCCAAAAAAGGCAAAATCAATTTTGTCAGCTAACAAGGTTATGGCGAGTGTTTTCTGGGCTGCACAAAGAAATATTTTTATTGATTACTTGGAAAAGGGTAAAAGTATCACTGGTGACTGTTACGCAAGCTTACTGCAATGTTTGAGTGATGAGGTGAATAGAAAAATACCTCATTTGTCAAAAAAATAATTTTGTTTTATCACGACAATGCTCCGGCCCATGTATTAGTCATTGCAATGGGAAAAATGTGCGAATTAAAGTTGGAATTACTTGAACATCCATCCTATTTGCCTGTTCTAGTACCCAATGACTACCACCTGTTCCCCAACCTCCAAAAAAGTTCTTGGTGGACGAAGGTTTCACAGCAATGAGGAAGTCATTGATGCGGTAAACAGCTATTTTGAGGACCTTGATAAATCGCAATACAGAAATGGTTTAATTAAATTAGAACACCGATATGATAAATGTATTAGCCTTTTTGGAGATTATGTTGAGAAATAAAACAAAACAAAAATAAATGCTGTTTTCTTTGTGAGGTCCAGGACTTATCAGCCGACCCTCGTATGTACAACGAATGTAAAATGTAAGAAGCCCGAAGGCTAATAATAACCTGTTTAAAATAACTCAGAGTCATGGAGCTTCGAACTGTAGATACATAATGACGTTTACAGTGGAGGGAAATCCCCTCCCTGCATCAGAAAATGTTACACTGATTCATGTATAGCAAGTCTTGTATCCATACGCAGCGTACTCACTTCCGGTTGTTAGGGTTTTCAAGGTCAGCCACTTTCTTCATGATCTGGTCCCCCCCCCCCCAACCCCCTCCGAGGGCAACAAGCAATCTGTACTGCACCGGGTTTAACTGGCGTAACAGATCTGGACATGTGAAATAGAAATGAGCAGAATCATATGTTTTCAAGAATCGAATATTCTGTATTCGAATACTTTTAACAATCGAAACTGTATTTTATTTATTTACACAGAATGTTCCATGAGCATATTGCTCCAGGTAGGGACTGCCCTATATGCCCTGAACACATATAAAAAGGAGCACATAAGTACAAATTAGTATATATAAGTATAAATAAATATATATATATATATAATGTTTACTTTCTCTACACGTACTAAGTATATTTTGTTACAGAAGGTATTGCATTCCACCCAAAAATTCGATACTGAGATTTCACCGGGAATATATGTTTTGGGGTCCCCTGAGTCCGAAAAAAGCATTTTTAGAAAAAAAAATCAGTGTGTGTGTGTCTGTAGAAAGCTTAGCTCAAAAAACGAAAAGACCGTTAAATACCAAACTTCGTATTTAAATTTGGTATCTTCCAACAATGCGCCCCCAATTACCCTTTACATAGGAAACATTTCGAAAATGTTACTTTTCTCAAAAATGGACCTAACCATTTTGATTAACATCTCTTATATTTAAGATATTTATGTACATGCCAAATAAAATATATATCTTGAATTTTCTGGAAATAGCCTCTGAAAACTACCCTTTACATAGTACTTTTTTCGAAAATTTTGATTTTCTCAAAAATGGCTCTAACGATTTTGATTTGTCGTATATTAAAGATGTTTACCTGACATATAAAATGTATATCTTGAATTTTCTGGGAATAGCCTCTGAAGACTACTTTATTCTGGATCAATTTTACGAAATTTTGCATAACTGCTAAACCGTAAGAAATGGACAAAAACTTACCACACAAAATATGTAGAGCACATTAAAAAAACACAATTTATGTTATATACTTTTTTTAGAGTAGTTGATCATTTTTTAGATATTCCTTGTATTTTGGTTTTAGCTTTGAAAAACTTGCACTTTTCTCATACAGGAATTTGTCATCTCGTGTCCATACAAACAAAGGAACTTCAGTCACATAGCAACCAGCTTTTGACTTCACTTTAACCTATGATGCTCCCATATTTCGCTTCTACTTACAAGTAATAAGACTATTTCTGCTAATTTTTTCTCGATTAGCATGAAGTAAACAGAAGAACGAGCTTATTAACAATAATTTGTTACACAGAAGTAGAGAAAGTCATGTGAATGGAACACATCAGATTTTTTTTAAATTATGTATTTTGACCGACCAGCTAAAAGCTATATAGACCGTTTATAATAATTTAACATAAAATAACATTAGTATGTGCCATATGACACATGTACATTGAAAAGTATAGAGGTTAAAAGAAATTACAGTGGCTACGATGAAGTTTATAATAAGCTTAGAAATACAAGTTTCAGGTAAATTCAAAAATAATAATCGGATGTGTTACACTCACATGACTTTCTCTAGCTACTCTACAAACAAAGTTCTTACAAAAGATAATTCTTCTTTCAACACCATGCTAATCGACATAAACATTAGCAGAATGTTATTACTTAGTTTCTTATAAGTAGACTGGAACTAAGGGAATGCACTAGACTAAAGTGATAGTCAAATGTTTTAAAAGCTGTCGTTGTGCGATTGTCATTGCAAATCGCTTCTTTGCTTGCCCAGGAGTAGAACAAAAGAAACACGGGCACTCCTGTCTGAGAAAAGTATAACTACTTCACAAGTGAAATTATTAACAAAGAATACCTCGAAAACGGTAAGCTCCACGAAAAGAATACATATGACATAACTTGTGTATTTTAACAAAATCTACGTTTTTTGTACAGTAAGTTTTTGTCTATCTGTTACGGTTTACTAATTATGCCAAATTAAGCAAAATTCTTCCAGAATAAACAGGTCTTTAGAAGCTATTCCCAGGTATTTTAATCAAAACCTTTAGAGCAATTTTAAGAAAGAAAAAAAAATCGAAAATTTTTCCATGTAAAAGGTAGTTGGGGTGGGGGAATTTTCTTAAAAATCTTCGTGTCGCATCCTTGGAAGGTCTGCCCACAGAGAGAGACAGACAGACAGACAGACACACATGCACACGGATCTGTTTCTGAAAATGCTTTTTTTGGACTCAGAAGGTCCTAAAAGCTGTATTTCCGGTGAAATCTCGACATGCAATTTTTGGGTGGAATACAATACTTCTCTATCCTTATGTACATTGTACATACGGGGCTAGAGAAAGTAAAAACAAGTCTTCTCGTCTACATAAAAGCTGGAGCAGGTCACAAGGTAAAGAGAGGTGACCTTAGAGGCGGTTTACGTCCTTGCTTACTCATGCCTTAGCGTGACTAATGACTTTGCAAATGATTCATTCCGTTCCTAGCAAGATCCAAGCTTGGTGATTCTGTATAATGATCAGTCCTCGGTATAATACACACCATCAGTATTGATAAGCATTGAAGCTGACACAACCATATAATGAACACATTTTGATATAACAATTCCCAATATCAGACATATCTCTTTATTAAATTTACTGAATTCCAATATTCACTTAATGACGTGGTGAACACTAGTTTCATTAATTGGCAACAAGAAATGCTGGTGGGTAAAGCTAAAGAAAATAGGGAAGGCAGACATACAGAGGAAGGCAGCAGAAGATGAAAAATCTGATGTACTCCATTCACATGAATTTCTCTACATCTCTACAACAAATTATTGTTAAAAAACTTTATGTTTCTATTTACTTCATGCTAATCGAGAAAAAAATAGCAGAAATAGTCTTATTACTTGCTTCCTTGCAAGTAGAAGCGAAATAAGGGAGTACCATATGTTAAAGTGATAGTCAAAAGTTGGTTGCTATGTGTTTTGTATGGACAGATGTTGACAAATTCCTGTATGAGAAAAGTTAAGTTTTTCAACGATCAGCTGTACGAAAAAAATATATACAAACATAAATTGTGTGTTTTAATGTGCTCTACTTTTTTGTGTAGT